>CM073482.1:1260000-2510000 GCA_037074505.1 Albizia julibrissin | reverse complement strand
ATAGGGTAATGAATGCTTGCCTATTGAGTTCACCTATCTGTGTGCCCTCGATATTGTTGCAGGCCATCCTCAAAATTTCGAATCATTTCAGAAACTTGGATTCTGGTAGTATTATGGTTTAAAAATAGTTTTAATACATGAATTAGAACGTTTTAACCTAGAGAAAGGAGGAATAGTGCGATGAATAAAAAAAAGACATGGAGGATCTTAAGCAGTTCCTGTAGATACATGCAACTGCCAAAATGACATTTAAATACATGAATTATGGCGATGTGCCTGGATTGTAATAATGTGTGTATTTGATTACACGATTGAAATATTTAAAAATATTTATAGTTAAAACAATACTCCTTTCATATATATATATATTTCGTATATTATGAATTAAAATTAAAAAATTGTTTTTAAAATTTTTAATCACTAATATAAATAAACATAATATTGGTGACAACTGTTTCCGTTACCCATATGAAATATTTTATTTAAAAAATAAAAACTTATATTGAGAAGATGTGACAAATAGAACCATAGCCTCCTACGGAAAATGACATTTGATGGGTGAATTGGTAGGCATTTGTGCGCGTGCCGCTCTACAGATTACAATAGGTTTTTTTTTTAATTTTTATCCCGAAAATATTCATTATGGTCAATTTTGCCTTCAAGATTTTCCAATAACTAATTTTGCCCGGAAACATCAGATTTGAAATAAATTTATCCTGACTGTTATCCCCGTTTAATTAATTAAATTAGAGATAAATTTATTCTGAAATAAAAATTTTAAAGATAATTTTATTATTCATATCATTTTTGTTAAAGTATAAATTTAACCTAAAAGTTTTCATTTTAAAACAAATTTACCTTTAATTTGATCAATTAATGATCAAATTTAACAAAAATAACAGTCAGAATAAACTTACTCTAAGGGCAAAATTAGTCCAAAGAACACTTTTGGAACAAAATTACTTGTAATCCATTTAAAATTTTTGGACAGTTTCAACGACAATGGATGATAATTGGTGTCCACGTTCGCTTTTCACTATCTACTTGGACAGCGACTATAAATCATTAAGTAGAGTTCAGAAAAGAATCTCCTTCTGATTACGCCAACCCCTGTAATTTGCTTCAACCTCTTCTGTAACTTGATGCCACCGATTGAACATTTGGAGGATACAGAGCAATACAACTTGACCAACTTCATGACCTGTTTTAACAGGTCAGAGTGCATTCCAGATTATCTCAGATCAGACGGCAAAAAGTATGTAATGATATAGAAATCAGATTTAATTATAATATCCAAATTGGTTTCACAAGCAAAAGTAGAATCATAAAATAACAAATCCGGCTATACTTGATAATATTACTAGAATATCATCCGTTACAACTGATCAAAACAAAATTCAGCAATCCTCGAGCAAAACCTGCTAGTAAAAGAAACCCAACACTTTTCCACCAACATTCTTCCTCCTGGCCTCTTCATGATCCATAATACCAGCTGAGGTTGTCAAGACGATGTAGCCAAACTGCATTAATAGCGAAATCAGAGTCAGTAGAAGAAACACGTGCATAAAATGAAAACAGACAAAAGACCATTATCTCGGAGCACAAGCAACAAAGGACCAGAAGATGTAATTTTAAAAATAGGAACAGAAGGTTTCTAGAGACCTGTCTTGAGGGAAGCAGCCTAGCAGTCCAGGGTTCTATCTCCTTGACACCCACATCAAAACGGGGACTAATAACCCCACATTTATTCAATCTTCCATTCAGCTCAACCACAATTTTGCCAGCCCTGTGGTCATCCACATATTCAAACTCCCCAATGTACCCTAAAGAAATGAAAAGTGCATCAAACCACCAGAAAAATTAAACCATCACAAGCCCTAACTTATATATATAGTAGTGCATTCAAACAAAAACAGGTAGAGAAATACCATGCTTCTGCATGACGAGAAGGAACTTAATAATGACTTTTGAGGATGGCCTAATCATGACCTGACGCTTCCCCCTTTTCTCAGCATTATACATGCTCTTGAGAGCATCATTCAAAACACTGACCCTCACCATTGTCACTGTTACAAATTCAACAAGAATTAATTGTAACCAATACCATGATTTTGCTGAACAGATACTAAAGATATGCAAGAAATAAAAGTAATTACATATTTAAACAATTAAAATGAGCTGTGCAATATAATCCAAACACATAGTACAGCAGTACATCAATATAAATACATGCGTGGAAGCATCAAACTATTACTAGACAGCACGTAATATTCCAACTGCTCTTGAACCAAATCAACAAATGAATTCTGAATGAGGCATCAAACGCCTCCATAGGCAACACAAAAATTCAAAACACCTAATGAACACTCGAGCATTTACATGTCAACAACACTTCCATGTCTTTTTGCTGTTACCTTAATTAATAACACACAAGAGGAGAGAGAAACTGAAATGCTAGAAAGGTAAAAAAACGAAAATTCTGAATCCATCAGAGCTGACTAGCTGCTTTATTTACTTTTGATTGAAATTGATGTTTGCATGAAGTCGTGTAATTCCTATTTCTTAGTAGTACGTTAATTTGTAGAAGACAAACACAAGTAATAACAAGGTATAGTCGAAGAAATAATTTTCAAAACATATCAGGCTATCAGCTGAGTTTCAGTAGTTCAGGTAATTCAAAAAAGATCTTGGTGTCGGAACACCAGGTTCAACGTACCAAGGTAAATTAAGAGCAACATTCGGCATCTTCTGTTTTAAAGTTTCACTTAAAGAATATAGCATGCAATATCGGGATTGTAAAACCAATCTAAAAGCTAGATGCCACATTTTCTAATCTGAATCTAAATCAAAACGATAGCAACTGAAACAAAACAAAGCTGGGATTCTTCCGATATGACTTTCATAAGGCAAAAGGGAAAAAAGCATTTCCCAATGGACAGCTTATTGAACGATTAGCATGAAAGGAATAAGATACAAAGTACTAATTTTTCCGACGTGCTGGTACAGTTATACTCAGAACAACAACGATTAGGTCTAACGTGATCACCGTTCAGTACAAGAAGATACTGATCCCTCATATTTCTCATTACTAGACCTAAGCTACACTGGAACCCAAAAAAAAAAAATACACGACTCTAGCAACAAATGATAGACTGTAACTAAAAATGACAAATCAAAAGCTGTAAAACGCAGATCTTACCACGTTAGAACAGCGGAGCCTCCGAGCTACAGCGCCGGTTTGGAAGCTACAAACGGTGGGGGAAGAGGAGAGCGTGATGAACTGCCTAAGCAGAGGATATAAAGTGGTATATGATTAGGGTTTAGAAAATCGATATTTTTTAGGGCTTTTTTTTAAGTGGAATGGGCTTTTGGGCCTTCGATCAAATCCAATAGCGAACTTCATCAATAAAAATTGCTTCTTTTTTTTTTTTGGGTTAGCACCCATAGCTCGGCAGGGGCCTCGCATCGCGGCACACGCTCATCTTCACTTTAGCTTTATGCGTTTTTGAGACAATACTTCTTTCTTATATTTATTTCGTGTATCATAAATTATAATTAAAAATTTATTTTTAAAAACTTCAATTACTATTTTAAATAAACACAAAATCTTTTACGTTTTTTGGCCCAAAAAAATGCGTTTTTAGTCTTTTTCAAATTAATACCATTAATTTTATTAACAAAAAAATATGAGTAAAAAAATTTTAAATATGACATGTCTAAATTTTAATTTTTTTAATATAATTATTTTTATATTTTATATTTTAAAATCAATCTTCTAAAAGACATGATATTATTTTAAAATTGTTAAATTATTATTTTAAATTTGCTGACTCATCATTTTTTTTATTACTGGAGTTAACGGTATTAACTTAACAGGATTAAAAGCATATTTTTTAAAGTTAAATGATTAAAATGAAATATATTTAAACATAGAGAATTAAAAGAATACTTTAATCCTATTTTTAATTTTATTTATTATTTTTTTTCTCTCTTTTTACATTTTATTGGTTTTAAATGGGTTAAATTTATGTATTTAATCAAATTTTTAAAATTTTTAAATAATTATTTGTGCAGATTTGGAAATGAAACAAGTTATCTCAAGGTGCTTATAATATCTATTTACAATTGGTCAAGTTATTGAGTGAGTTTTCAAGTGTACATACACATTAAATAACTAACAATAATAAAATAATATAGTATTTATATTTCATAAATTAATTTATAAGGATATATACGCATTTTAACAAGCAAAAACAGTAAAGTAGCAAGTGTGATTGGAGAATTTAACCTAATGTATATAAGCAACTTGATCTAAGTTTTGTCACTTAATAAAAATGTTAAAGTATCTTTCTAAATTAGCACATATGACTTATGGGTTCTGTAGTTGACAAGGTTAGCGAAAGGAATGGCAATGGTGAATTCACCTGGAACAGTATATCCAATCATCCACGTATTCTCGTCGGTGCAATCTCGAAGAGGAAAACCGACACTGCCAGCATTCAAAATCACGCACCACAGTGAGCTATATCTTTATATATATATTTATAGTAAAATGTGAGTGAGCTAGCTATATCTTACACTATAAATGTCTAAGTCACCTAAGGGTGTTTGTAATAGCGATTGAAACCTCCAAACATGCTTTTCACTCGTTATTTATGGTATATGAGATAGGTTTTACGGTATACGAGATAAATATGTGGAGAAGTTTTATCTCGATTTACGTAAATCACACTTATAAAAAAGTAAAAGTTGAACCAAACAAACATATACTAGAGCCTAATAACATATCTATCTTGTTTATATATACCACTATAATTAGCTCTTGAATAGCAACCCAAGCCGATACTATATATATATATATTGTTAAATTATAACTACAATTCTAACACACACACATATTTTTTTATTTAAAAATTAAATTTTAGATGAGTTGGATTCTATGGATTTATCAGAGTTAAGACATGCTTTCGGACTCAAAAAATTTTTATAGAGGCCAACACATATATAGCTAGCTCTTGAATAGGAATATATTAACTCAAAAAATATTTACATGTAAACCCCAATCTAATAGCATGTTGAATTTCCAATTAATTAGGTGTATATATTAGGTTTGTCTTTTTATCAAAATACCTTAAGATGGTTTATAGGACTTGTCTCAACATTGTAAACCTTTAATTCATTTTTCAAACATTCGATATGGGACTTTGAGATGGAATTGTAGTGATGCATTGCTTATGGTTTTAGGAATGCTTAAATGAATGATACATGAATTTAAGCATTAAAGTAATTGAGGTTTGATATATAAAAAAATTTAGGAAGTTATTAGACTAAAGGGGTTTAATAGTATCTTAAGAGTAGGGATTCCTCTCTTTTAATGTTAGACTCGTTGATTGATGATGTTTGGAATATTAGGTTTGTGCATTAACTACCAAATGTTTTGACTAAATAAGGATAGCCATTGAAAACAATTTCTAAGTATCTTTTGTTGATGGAAGATGTTCTCTTTTTACCATCATTGATGGATGATGTTTTAAATCTTACAAAAAATAAAACACTATTTTTATCATTAATATAAGAGCTAGTTGACTAATTTGGAAAGATTAAATAAAATAACTTAATTATAGCATATGTTAGGTGATCTCTATGAAATATTTATGTATATCATTAAATTATACATCAGTTTATATAACAAGTTAGTTTAGAGAAAGATGATAAATATAAGATACGAAATGAAAAAAAGATTTTATATTTAGGACCAAAATTCGCTTATAAACTAGTTCTTATATTTAAGACCGGAGGTGGTACATATTATTATCGGCTTATTTATTCCCATATACTATAAGAAAAAAAGTTAAAATTTCGTCTTAGGAGGAAAATACAAAGAATTAAAAATGAAAAAAAAAAATTACATCTTATCCTTCATATAAGACTCAGTTAACCAATTGAAAGAGATTAAGAAAACTAAATAAATTACTTTATTATATCATATGTTACATGATCTCTAATGCTTTGTGAATTATCAAATTATATATCAGTTTAGAGATTATGCAATTTTTTTAAGAAAAATAATAAAGATAAATATTTTAAAATAATATATTTAGCCTTAATGTTTTTTTTTTCGCCATTATTTAGCCTCATCAATCTGCTAAGCTTGCCCCTTTTTAATAATGTTAAACTCAGTGAATACTACAAAATGACTGCAAAAAGGCTGGTTGTTCATCACAGAGCAGGTTTTTTTTTTTTTTTTAATATTGGTAAACTCAGTGAACATGCTTAGCAAACCAAGCCAATAATTTCAGATGGGCTTCCTCTGCAGCCATCACAGCTGCTTCATCGTCCATGTTGTACCTCACAGTCCATCCATGACACACCTTTGGAACAACCTTCACATAACAATCATCCTGCCAACAACATTAATCATCTTAGTTACTGCTCGTTTCTGAGTAGCCAAAATGGAGAAACATATGAAATAGAGATTATCATTATCATCATCATCCAAAGTTAGAGCTTTACACATAAATAAAAAGTATGGTTAAACCAGAAAACCAGAAAGGAGACATATTTCCCACCCCAAGTTGAGCAGTTAGGACCTCTTCAAACTGTTTCACTAGTTCTGGAGGGCAGTATTGGTCAATCTCAGCTCCAAGTATTGCAATTGGTATATTAACCCCTGAAAAACAACACCAAATGATTTATGCTGCTCTTAGCTAGATTCATTCCTTGCTGCTACTTCTTAAGTACAGGAGTGTGTTCTAATAATAACTCAACATTGCTGAAAAGAAAAACACGTAAAATTGTATACCCTTGATGTCATCCACAGTAACAAATGATGGATGAAATAGCACAGCAGCTTGAATCATTCCAGACTTGGCAAGTTCTACAACACACTTTGCTGATAAGAGGAAAAATATCAGCACCATTGAACACAGTTAATCGTCAATATTCAACATAATTGCGCCTCATTTATTGATTCATGTCATTAAAATCATCCATTAAGTATATTTATTTCTTGTGGAACTGATGATGGCAAACAGTTATCTAGTCACTCACCGCCCCAACAAAAAGATGCAGCCCCAATAGACAAAGCTCCCATACTTTTTAAGGCTTCAATTACTGGTTTTGCATCTTCAAATGCTTTTTCCTTTGAATATAGTATAAAAGAATCAGAGAGTAATGCGTTAGTCATATAGATAATGATAAAAATGATTGGTTTTCAATATAATGATAGAAAATAGTAGCAAGAACTAACTGGATCATGATCTTTAAGCCAAACTGGCAGCGTTCTGTTGGCATTTTCGTAAGCAAAAGGATCTCCATACAAGAAATCAGGGACCACTACATAGTACCCTTTAGCTGCAATCTTGTCTGCAAGCTTCCTGTACAATAAACAAGAGGCATTAGTTTTTACGGAAATATAACACAACTAATATAAAATTATAAATCCAATCTTTAGTGGTACAATAAAGGAAACCATGAGAAAATTATAAGCGTTAAGCAACATTTCTAGATAAAGTGAGGTTTGCATATTCAAATGCATCTTCTCTCTGAGGATTAAGAAACGTAATATTACTCAATGTCCCTAGTTTAGTTTTGTAAGGAAAATATGATACTGTGGTAGTCGAAAACAAGTGTAATAATATCTGGATCAAATCCCACAGTGACCATCTGCACGTAGCAAGCAGGAAAATAGAGTAGTTTTACATTATTATCTCAACATATATGTCCTTCTTCTAGAAGTGCAAGAGAAAAGGTATTGATTATAAATTCCTTTCAGTTCCATCAGACATCACTCTGCGACGATGGAGAATGAAGTTTAAGATACTTATACAAATAAGTTCAGCTATAGTTTTCAGCTTGATGAGAAAACAGGAAATTAAAAGATTAGACAACAGAAGCAAAAGTTAGGCATACCTTAGAATCGGAGCTTCATATCCTGCAAGATAAGTTGTACAGATGAAGTCAATATATGACAGGGAAATAGTAAGTCTTAAGCAGGAATAAAACAACAAAGATTTGTAACTGTGTTTTTGTATTCATTGAAAGGTCTGAGGCAAGCAAAAAGTTTATAGCCATGTTTATGTCGCAAGAAATGAAACAACATAAAGATAAGTGCATGTCAAAGAAAATTTAAACTTATCATCATGAAAAAAAGAATGATTCCATGCATCAAACTACAGTTTGTACTCAAAACGTGTAATCTCAATAAAACTTAAAATTCTATAAGCTGATCATCAGTACACACCATCAGCACCCTGACAATTTTAAGTACAGAACATGGAAAGATTCGAATGTTCTAAGAGCATGAGGTAGAAAAATTATGTTGATTGTCAGAGATACCAAAAACTTCTGACACCAAAAGAACAGCGTGCTTATAAATGGAGTGGCCAGAGACATAAGAGTTGAGGCCACCGAGTTTTTGAACGTGGCCTGCTCCAGAGTTTGGATCCAGGATTGGTGGGTTTGAGCAGCACTCAGGGCCTGACATTTTTCACCAGCAATTTCTGCAATGCTTAGTATCGTTTTCTGACTCTTCCTGGTGTTAATATATATATAGTGAGATCAGACCTCACAAGAAAGATATATTCCCACCATTTCTTTAAGATATTGATGCGAAGTCTTGCACGCAATTGACGACGCCTTACATTAATTCAGTAAAAACTACGGTCAATACTTCAACTTTTTGACATCTCTCAATTTTTATGATAAAGCTAAGATAATGAGAAAGCTGTAGTTAAACCAAATTTGAAGAGGGAAAAAGTATCTGCTATCAATTTATCATTTCCCCTTTATATTTTGCAACATGTTTGTGCAATTTGATCAAGTTATCAGGCACCTGAACATAGGCGAGTGCGAGTGTAAGCTAAATCCTATTCCATATGTGGTATTTCGCCTGTGCCAGGGTTTATACTGTTGTCATATAAACAACAACTAATTAAGCTATTCCATACAATTATTGTTTGAAGGGAAATGAGAATTCATTATTTGCCGTTTGAATTGGTAATTTCATATCAAACAGTTTTTATAAGGCCTTCATCAACCAAGTGTCAGCGACTTTGCAGTTCGGGGATTTTCATTTGCTAGCAACAGCAGTCATGCAACTTATGGTCCATATCTTCACAATCTCTTGTAGCTTCTTAGGATTAATATGGCAAACATACTTCCTCAATGCCATTCAATGTTCAGATTTTTCCAAAAGCAAAGACTGAGATTTGTATGGATATAAAAACAGTTTACAACTTGTGACTTGGCTTTCCTACCTTCTTGAAGACAAAGCAACAAGCCTATTTGGACTTTGGAGCGAAAGAAATTTACTTGCCCACCAAGTTTTCTTGATCATCAAGTAAATTATTTTGACCATTGATCTTTTCAGGGCGACCAAGTTCTTCACCCTATAAATAAAGCTTCATGAAGCCACTTCAAGCATCCTCAAAAACATCAAAATGGTAATACACAATGCCATTTATTTAGTGGATTTTGCTCCACCTTCAAAAATGGACATAGGCTTACATAAATTCTGTGTCTGTTCTATTTATCCCCGAATAAACATCCTTCCGATGCCAAATTCCTAACATATATACCTCCACGAGGTTCTTAACAGTAGTACTTTTGACTAACATCACAAAATATGATAATATTAATGTTTATTTAGTGACTAGTAATACACAGCATGCACGTCCAAGACCTCCAGAGACATAGGAATACAATAACAGAACAGTTGAACTTCACTTTATGTGCTTGGTAAACCAATTCAACATGTCCTGATGAGCCTCTTCTGCACTCTTGACAGCTGCCTCATCTTCCACGTTGTACCTTACTGTCCACCCATGAGACACACCTGGGTATATCTTCACGAAGCTTTCAAACTACAGACACAGAAAATTTGAAGTTAAGTAATGCGCCTGTTCATGTTCTAGACTTGACATATCAAGATGGTCATAGAAACTTAAAAAGGATCCCCAGAACATCGTCTTTTATTTAGAAGAATTTCCTGACTAAAAGATCCTTAAAACCTCAGGATGATGAAACAGCTTCCTTAAAGTTTACGAAATATTAGCAAGGGAAGAAAATGGTCCCCTCACGACTTTTCACCTGTGCTTTTGCAGACAAAATCTCCCCATATTGGTTCAACTTTTCTGGAGGGAAAAAATTGTCAATTTCAGCTCCCAATATAGCAATAGGAACCTTGACCTCTGGAGGGAAAGAAAACACAAGCAAAAATGCCACCAATCACCATAATGAGTTCACTGTGTATAATATGAACTTAAAAAACATTGCAAAGCACCAAGTTTACCATTAATTTCTTCGACAGTAATGGGACCGGGATGCAGCAGAACTGCAACCTGAATGTCATTGGACACTGCTAATTTCGCTACCACAGTCCCTGCACAAAGGTAGCAAGTTTAACATTTTTGCCTACTCTATAGAAGACCGCTATCAATAATTCCAAGGCACAACAAAGATCTGGCTTTTCTTCGCCTGATGATGATTGAAATAAAATGTTGTTCACAGAGAAATAACTCACCTCCCCAGCAGAAACCTGCAGCTCCAATGGCAGTAACACCTTTACTCTTAAGAGCAGCAATAAGAGGTTTTGTATCTTCACTTGTTTTATCCTATAAGAAAAATACATCATACCATGCATGATACAGTTGTAACAGTAGAACCTTCTAACAGGTGGATAAGTGAAAATGAAATGATTCACATCTCTTAGCATGATCAAACTAACCGGTGCATGAGCCTTTAACCACTTGTCTCTATCAAATTGAGGGTTGTTTAGATCAAAGTAGTCGCCATACAGAAGATCAGGAACAACCACCAGGAATCCCTCTGCTGCCACTTTGTCCGCAAGTTTCCTTTACAGCAAGACAATGTCAGATTCTTTTATACCAAGGATTCTGTGTCTTAATTTCTCAAAGGAGACAATGTTTTGAAAATGTCATTACCTTAGAAGTGGTGCTTCAAACCCTGCAAATAATTTCAAAACAACATAATGTTAAATTTAAAACTTTCACTGCGAATGCGAAACCCAGCTTCAGACTTGTGTCGAACTAATTAAATAAAAAATAAAATAGAGCAAGCGACTGAACAGTGAACAATTAGTTGGAAATGATATAAGAAAGGGAAGATCAGAAGGTGAGCTTGGTACCGAAGACATCAGAGATTAGAAGGATAGCTCGCTTGGAATGAGGAGGTCCTATGACGTAGGTTTTAAACCCTGCAAGTTCTTGGACGGTCCCTGTTTCATTTGAGGGCGAGATCAGACTTGGCGGGTTCTCAAAACACAAAGGACCTGACATTTCTAAACTGTGCTTAATTCTGTGTTAGTGGATGCAGATGGAAAGGAAGATTTGATGATAATCGATAAGAAACAAAGGTGGATTTGAGTTCGCTTGACTAACAAGTGCGTCAGCACATATGTCATCGAGCCATTACACACGAAGGTGGGTTTCAGACTTCAGTACGCTTGACTTGCAAATGCGTCGCCAGATATGTCATGGAGCCGTCAAGGAGGGGAGGTGTCTTTTTTTTTTCATGCTTTTTTGGGTATGAAAATCACATCTTTTTTTTTTTTAATATTTGATCTGATTCAGATTATTCTAAATTTTGTTGCTTTTACTTTTAATTAAAATGACCATTCTTTTTTATAATGTCACCTAAGTTTTTTTTTCCCTCAACGTGTGTATGCAAGGGAGTTGATCTAATGATGAAAATAAAAAAGTGATGTTATGAAATGGAGTTAACATTTCAACCCAAAAAGAAAATTTTTTTAAATGGTGAACATAAAAAATAAAAATTAAAACTAAAATATAAAAAATAGATATATGCTCTAAAACATTTAAGCGAACTAGTAAAAACTAATGCTAGTTCACAATACTGACAAATCTTTTATTTTCTTTTTTACCGGAATGAAGAACTTCATTAACTGAAAATTAAAATACAGACGCTGGAGAAAGAAAAGCATCAGAATAATGTCTGTGTCTATTAAAAACACGAATTTATCCTCACTCCTTCGTCTTGAAATAATATTTTCAACTTTTTCCTGGTCAGAAAAATTATTTTCCACTTTTTGTATCCGCCTGCTGAATTTTAAGATAACTAGCTTTGGCTATATACTCGGTGTGTTGCAGGGAAGATGCCAAAACCTCAAGAGATAATGTTTGCACTGAATTGGGGAATTACTGTGAAGTAATCAGAAATTGGCTTAATTATTAAAAAAATCTCAACCTCGATCCCAATCTCAATAACAACTGAAAAATATATAATGACTAGTTATAATATAAAAAATGATAACATCTCTCTTATTATTTTGTCTTCTCAATAATTAGTTTCTTTCTTTGTGACTGCATTGTAGTTGCCCAGCTAAATTTTGTTGGGTACAATTCCCAACTAAATTTAGCAACTTGTATTTGTTTCAATATGTTGTATGACGTACCAACTAATTTCAATCAATTTCCTATTTTTTCTTTTTTGCTAGACACGAATGATGCAGGCACATCTTTCCATGAGGACTCAAATGTTTTCGCTATATCATGAGAGATTAGTCTGTTTTACTATATTCAACCTTTGAATTGTCATTTTCCACTCGAGTCAAAAGGCCAAGGCTCGGAGAGAACCAATTCACTACATCTTTTGAGGGGTTTATCAAAACAAAGAAAGCCTCAATAGACGGTTGGTCTAATGGAAAGCCTCACTCCATCTTTTGATTTTTCGTTGAGATGTGTTTATATTTAGGATCTATTTGATAAGAGGGAAATGAATGGGGGGGGGGGGGGAATTTATGAGTTGTTTTGAAAAAATTAAAGAAGTGTGTTATAAAATTTTAATAAAGATAAAATGTAAAATAAAAGCGTAAGAAAAATTAATTAAAAATTTTCAATTTCACTTCTTTAATTTTTTTAAATCCAAGTCATAAACATTTTCCTTCCCCTCTCCTCCAAATCCCTTATATCAAATAATATCTTAATGCACGACAGTGCCACGAATAAAATTACTTCTAATAAGAAGATAGCTATGTTTAGAAAAAAAAAATGGAGGCCCTAGATAAGTTGTGGGCATAATGGGCTAAGCAGTCATCCGGCCCAATAGAATGCTTCCCCTCCCCATCTACAAATCTGAGAGTTGATTTTCTTTTGGTTATAACCTGCGACGGCGAGTTGATGTAAATCCTTGTGGAGTGCACCAATATGAATGTTTTGAATTTGTATCAATCAATATTTTGGTATCATAAAAATCAATGTTAATAATACCATAAAATATAAACCTATAAAAAATAACACCGTTCATAGCCCATCAAACTACTAAATATCATTTGTATTTCCAAATGTTTTCTTGGCCTCCATTTTTTGTATGTAGATCAAGTTAAGACAAAATAAACACTTTTCTGACAAGTATAAAATTAAGAAAAGGGAGGGGAGAAAAGAAGTAGACAAAAATATTTGAAGTGGACAAAAACTAATAGTCTCATAGCTAAATGACAAGTGACTCTTATATGCGCTGCCTACTTAAAATATAAGAAAATATTTATTTATTTGAAATAGTGATTAGAGAATTAAAAATATTTTTTTAATT
The DNA here is from genome assembly GCA_037074505.1 of Albizia julibrissin. Classification (NCBI taxonomy): domain Eukaryota; kingdom Viridiplantae; phylum Streptophyta; class Magnoliopsida; order Fabales; family Fabaceae; genus Albizia; species Albizia julibrissin. The sequence goes on along the minus strand of CM073482.1, from coordinate 2,496,431 downwards.
ATAATTTATGATATATAAAATAATTATATAAAAAGAATATTATTTTAATTTATATATATAATTACTTTTAAAATGATCGATGATAAAACATATTGAATGGAAGCCAATGTGTGATGAAATTTTGGAGATGCACATGGGGCAGCAGCACTCACCCTTGAGTGCGCTCTTCATAAAAGCAGCTACCAATCCTTATCCATTGGCGTTGACCAATGAGCCCACCTTTTTCATGGAGTCGGTTAGTGTATAAAATGATTTCGCCATTCCTGACTGAATTGAGTACAGCTAATTGTAAATATATAGGCCTTTCTAAGGAAACAAATTGGTCCATAGCCTAAATCCCTTAGGAGGTTGCTTACCAACTTTTTCTAAACATTGCTTCTATTATACTACCGCTGCCCGTTCGATTTTTTTATTAGGATAATAAAGTTAAATAAATTATTTTAAAATATTTATATTTATTATTATTTTAAATTATTTTATTTAATTTATAAACTGATATATAATTAAAGATATATACTATATATTATAATTAAGTAATTTATTTCATTTTTTTTAAGAAATCAATTAAATTTTATCTTAAAAGCCAAATGGAGTAATTTATTAAGAGCCACTCACGCGCCCTAGTGTAACATACACTTCTTTTTAGTTACATGGGGATTGTTCCCCAACGGTTCTCAATAAAAAGGGTGGGATTAAGCCATGTGAGGTAAGACTTTTCTATATAAGTTAACTGCTTTTTCGGTTTTTCATATAAGAAATAGTTTGTTTTATTTTAAAGATATTAATGAAACTAAATAAATAATTTTAAAATATTGATATTCATCTTTTTTTATATTAAATTAATTTATATGACTTATAAACTGATATATAATCAAATGATATACAATATATATTATGATTATCTAATTTATTTAATTTTTTTAATATTTTTTAAAAAATTAACTATATCTTATATTAAAGATAAAAAGAATACTACTTTTTATAATAATTTTAACGAGATACTCGTATTGAGGAGTGTTTTATAGAGTAAGACGGAGCAAAGTCACATTAGAGGTCAAAATAGTTGGCGTCATATTTTTCTGGATGCATTAATTAATCTGGTGGGACGGCCACAGACCTTTACGGGCTTTGCTTGCACTGAAATTCAGAATCACGCCACCCTTATGATGTGCTTCCTTTGCTTTCCTCTTCGGTTTTGGTTTAGGTGATGAGTCTCCATCCCTTCCAACCAATCTCCCATTTTATTAAACTCTCTTCATATCCTCATCGTCTTTTTAAAATCCTGACAATTGTGACCTTTTTGTCACGGCCAGGGCTTCGTTTGTAATACAGCTAAGAGATTGAGCACATATTATAATTTTAAGCGAATGGCATATAATTCTGAGGGTTAGGCGAGAAAGTGACCCGGCGTTAGTCATACTACTATACGACTTGCATCATCATCGTATATATTCCAATTCATGTGCTTCCTGGCTTTCTATTTATAATAGAGACAGAAGGGAATGCTTACTATACTTAATTCCCATTCCAATTTTATTTATAAAGTCATATCGATAACTTGTTATTGGAACTAATAAGAACTCTAAAGTTCATTTCAATGACCATGTCTAAGAATTTAACAAATTCTAGCTTTATTCCAATCAAGCATGCATACCTTGAAAGTTAAATAACACATACCAACATTTAGTAAGTAGTAAAATGGGATAGAAATCAATCTATGAACAATAAATTATATTTTTTATAGACTATAATTCTTATTATAAGACACCAACTAACAATTATTTTTTTACAAAGCACTTCAAGGTTTTTAAGAATCATTAAATTTATTTTTTCATGTATGCCTATATTTAATAAGGATAATGGGAAAGAATAATAAGTAACCTGATGTTTGAGTTTAATATATTTGATAAGGGTAATATTAAAAATTATTTAAATTTTTAGATAATTTTATTATTTTTAATTATTCAGGAAGATAGTGACTTATGGCAAGAGAGAGGGAGCAGCTAGTAGCTTGCAGGACTGAACTTGATTACTCCATTAAAAATGGGGTAAGACTAGCGCCAATGGTCCCACACAGGAGAGATGGTTTTGTTTTGGAAGGGAGTTGAACCACTAAATGAAAGATGGAATCTTTGAGGGTCCCACACTTCACTCGTCAAGAGGATGAGTGAAGCTCAAATGATAACCGATCAAGGTGCTCACCCCCCGCTTACCTACCCACACGTCCCATTCACAACCCCATCACAGTCTTCTACACGCCCTTACCTTACCTTCCCACATTATTGGTTAATTTGGATTTCACGCACCTCAGGTTTCAACCATGTGGAAAGAAATAAACTCCTTTGCCATGATATTTCTTTAGGATTGAGTATTAGACAGTACCATAACGCTATAAAAAAAACTCTAGCAAATTTTAACTTGCTCCATTGTAATCCATATATTTATATGCAATCAAAATTGTACGTTGATAGATTCTTTGTTTGTTTTGTGGTTTTTTTTTGGGTCAACAAGATTCATCAATCCCAAACCAAAAAGTCATGATCCCAATTATTTTTGGACCCACAAGAGGAGATAGGATTGTATATGCATCCAAGTCATCGTCTTTACCTAATCTCCGTCGCTTTATCCGAGAGTGGCTTCTCTCTGTTTTTTTTTTTATCCCTCCTTTGCCCCCTTTTCCTCATCTCTATCGTATGATGAAAATTTTAATTGTCTACATTTTGGACCTTAAAAAGATATTATTTTAAAAATAGTGTTAAATGTTATTTTTATCTCGAAAGTATTAGCCCAGGGTAATTATTTTGCTCGGAAAGTTTTTATTTGGGGCAATTTTGTCCTGAAAATTTAAAATGTGAGGCAATTTCACTTTGACGGTTATCATAATTAAATTTGACCGTTAGTTGATCAAATATATGGACAAATTTACTCCAAAGTGAAAATTTTCAAGATAAATTTGCCCCTGAGATAACGAAAAATTGCTCTGAAAGTTTCAACTGAGGAGCAAATTTACCTTGAAAGTTTTCACTTATGAGCAAATTTGCTCCGAAATTTGGTCAACTAAAGGTCAAATTTAACTAGGATAACGGTTAAAGCGAAATTGCCCCACATTTAAAATTTATTAGAAAAAATTGCCCTAGATGAAACTTTCGGGGTAAAATTACCCTTGAGTCAATACTTTCAGAGTAAAAATGACCTTTAACTCTTAAAAATACATAAATAAATTTTAACTACTAAAATTTATTTTGAGCAGTTCACATCTATCTTAACAAAATGGAAAGAAAATTTACTCTATAATAATAATCTATTTATTTTTAGATCAAATTTTAATAATTTAAATTTATCTATATATTTTTTAAGTAAAACTAATAATATTTTTATAAGATCTAAAATAACCATTGAAGTTTTGAACTAATGATGGAGATGAGTAAAAGAGGGGAAAATGAGGGAAAGGGAATAGTAGTGAAGTCACTCCTACTCCGCCCTACAATTATAGTGGGGACATCGGGAGAATGTATTGCAGCCTTTAATGATTTATAAATAGTATATATATTTTGTTGTTTTTATACAAAATGCTGTACTATTTTCAAAGAAGAATTAACGTTTTAATCCCTATAAATTACCCAAAAAAACTGGTATATTTTCATATACTATTTTACTGGCTCCCTCTATATACGTATATTTATCATTCTTATTCCTCATCACGCATTAAACACATCATTAAGTTCTTCCCATGCTCGCACCAATTAAATGTCGGGAGTAAAATTCAACAATCTCAACCTGGAAAGGGAAACAAATAAGAAATTGGAGCCAAATTGAAGTGGGGTAGGAGACAGTTTGGTGAGTGCCTGGTGGGTCCAACCCCGTAATTATCCGAAAGCCCAAGTGGGTCACTCTAGTGGTGCTCCTTCAATTGTCCCTATTATGGACCATACCATAAAACTTCAAACCTAATTCCTCGATGCTTTGCTTTATTGATCTTGACCCCCAAAAAAGAAATGCCTAGTTGATTACTCCCTAAAAACCAACAAATGCTCCAAAAAACATCCGTGGGTCCCACTTATCAATGAAAACAAGGTTCAGTGCATTTGTGTGGCTGTGTTGTGTGATCCAAAGTGGACCGTTTCCAGTTGTGGTCGCTGCTCAAAAATGGCATACCCCTACAAGAGCCTCATAAGGAATATACTAATAACAGTTGAAAACTCAAACGCAGAAAAGTTTAGATTAGCTTATAAAAGTTATTGTGATTCACGAAATACGAAACAGTTTTTACGATCTATGAAGTAAATATGTGGAGGAAATTTATCTCAATTTATGTGAATCGGACTTATATAATAAACCCGATTTATAAAAGCGATTCCAAACAAGCTACGCAAGAATCAATGTACTTTATTAGTTATAAATATCTTTTGAACAACTTATTAACTTGTTATTTTCATAAATAAACTTGTTCATGATTTAAGATATATACCCTGTTTGTTTTTAAATATAATATATAATTAATTTTTATAGAAAGATTAAAAAAATAAATTAATTATATTATATATAATGTATTGTTAGATTATATATCATTTTATAAATTAGATAAAAAATATTAACTTTATCTTATATTTAGAATAAAAAGAATAATAAATAACACTCAACAGAAAAATATACAAAATGGTTTTTGATAAATTTTCACCGAGCTCATATTGTTTGTAACTATGATTCAGATTTTTGTTTTCTATAATTAAAATATTTGTGTGATTCAGAAGAAACACTTTTGATCAGAGCATTTTTATTAAGAAAACATTAGTAAAGGCATCACTAACTAACTATTAACTACTCATTATGCGTTGAATAAGGCGTCGTTTTTATCCCGCGCGTCGTCTGGTTTGCGGCTTCTTGTTCTCACCTCAGATCTCTACAGCAATCGCTTAATTCCCAAGTTTACCCTTGGCAGTTCTGACTTCCCTCGTCTCCTTCCTGTTATGACAAAAGTAAACCTCCGAGAAAACATAATTAATTTGAGCGCTCTCTCGCTCTCAGAGCCCCGGTGCACCCTCGGCTGGCCACTCCGCAACAGTAGCCGAAGCTCCGGCGACGATTTGGCTCCTCCATGGAGGTTTCTTCCCGACGCAGTCCCTGGGACGATGTCGTAGAAATGACCAAGGCGGCTCAGGGGAAGGGTTGTGACCCTTTAAGTTGGGCTATACAGATACATTCACTTCTGAACTCAGCTGGGGAGTCCCTGCCTTCGTTGGAGCTTGCCGACGTTCTAGTATCGTACATTTGCTGGGAGAACAATGTTCCCATTATGTGGAAGTTTCTGGAGAAGGCCTTCATGTTGAAGATCGTGCCCCCTATGCTTGTTCTTGCTCTGCTCTCTGTAAGGTTTGTGTGTGATTCAATTTTGATTTACCAAATTCACTTCTACTTTTCTGATTTAGCGGTGATCAATTTGCTGAGTCGTTTCTTATTGCAGTTTCTTCTGTTCCCCTTTGTATTCACTACTTTATCATCTGAACAGATTGAAATGGCGTCTGCATTTTGGGCATTGATGAGCCATATTGATACTTCTATCATTTTTTTTCAGGGTTATTCCTTGTAGAAATTTCCAACCTGCAGCATATAGGCTATATTTGGAGCTCCTCAGAAGACATGCTTTTGAGTTTAAATCTCTAATAAATGGGCCAAATTATCCAAAGTAAGATTTGATTTTATCTACGAGAAATTTAATGTATTTCCTCACCTTATACCTTTTATGTCTTCCAAATCTTTATCTACACACACACACTATAAAAGTCAAATAAACCTCATTATTCTTAAGTCATGAACGGGGTGGCTTATTTCTTGAAGTGCAGTGCATGGGGACTCACTCTTGTTATGTAGCAAGTCTTTGGAGCTGCAATCATGTTGCTCTTTGACATTCTATTCAATATGCTCTGCACCATCAAAGCTTGATTGCTAAAATTTGTTCTGCACTTGTGAATTATGTATCACATCAAATCTTGTTTTCATTATCCCTAAAGTGATTAGCAATCTGTTGCTCCAGCTTGTGTCACCAGTTAACCTTTCTGCTGTTAATTTGAAGTCTTGGTAATAAAAACTTTATTTTCATCCCTCATGTTTCTTGCTGGTTTGGTATAAGATAATCTTAAGTGTATATCAAATAGCTGAATGACGGTGAAGTTGAACAGGGTATATCTATGATTAAATAAGAAGGGGGGGGGGGTGAAGAGATCAATTGGGTGATTACCCTTGTGGGGAAAGAGAACTCCTTTCTCTATTGTGAGGCTGGAAGCAACAGTTCCTATCATTTTGTTTAACCACAAAATAGATTTAGCCCCATTTTATGTCAAGATTGCGTGATAAGGTTTGATTGTTTGAGAATATATTGCTGATGCTAGTTAAAGTATGAGAGAATTTTATCTTAGAATTGGCATCATTCTTGATGCACTAGTTGCTAAAACTGGTGATATTGATAGGTGATTTTGTTCAGTGAGGTGGTTTCTTTAATCATCTAATTCTTTCACTTCTGCTTTGGACAGGGTCATGAAGACAATAGATCATGTCTTTCATCATTCCCAGATATTTGGCCTTACACAAAGTGGGCCGGGCATTATAGTGGTTGAATTTATTTTTTCAATTGTCTGGCAGTTGCTTGATGCTTCAATGGATGATGAAGGGCTATTGAAACTTACTCCTGAAAAGAAATCCAGATGGGCAAATCTTTATCAAGAAATGGAACTGGATATGCATGATAGTTACAATGATAAAAAGACTGAGCATCAAGAGAAATTGCAGAATTTAAATACTCTTACGGCTATTGATATAATTGGGCAATTTCTGCAGAATAAAAAGTCTTCAAGGATTCTCTACTTGGTTCGCCAAAATATGTATGTGCTTGCACTCTTACACTGCATTTCTTCTGAAATATTATTGTCTAAATGCAGTGTTGGTTATGAATTCAATCATATCTGATTTAGGCATATCCTATTTTTTTGGTATGCCATAAAATTTCTGATTTTCCATGCACTTATTTAGTTATCTTTTTGGGTTACATTACTCTGGCTCCCTTGAAAAATGGCTTAATTATATGCCCCTCCCCTCTATTACAAGTTATGCATTGCTTTTTCTTTAAACCGAGAGATATCCTGCATATAAATTCATTCTGTATAAAATACCCTCAAAGTTTTTTTGAGAAAATAATTTCTTAAAGTTAATTAAATTAAATTTAAATTCATTTAAGAAAAGTAATTTGTTATTAAAGACAAAAGAGTATATTTAAATATTTTTCTTATTGAAATTTAACCAGTTAATAGAAAATAATTTGGTGATTTTTAATCTTAACAATAATATATGTGCTAAATGTGTGTAATTAATTGACATAAACTTTGTTATAAAAAATGACACTAAGAAAAGAACTGAATTTATGATTTTAAACACAAAAAAGAATTTGCATTGGAAATGATTTTAAGAAAGCAGTATGATCCTTAACAGTATATAGCCAAAATGATTTTAGTTGTAGGGTTTTCACCCCTCCCCTCCTTCCAAGGGACATCAGTGTAAACTTTCATAAAAGAGGGGAAGACAATGTAATTAAGCCACGTCTTAGGGGCGAGAGAGTAATTTACACTATTTGGTTTAATGAAATGATGATTTAATACTTATTCTATGTTGCACTTCTTGAACTAATGATCTTTAGCTTCACATCTTTCTTTCACTTTATCAGGCCAATACACTGGGGAAGTTTCATTCAGCAGCTGCAACTTATGGGAGCTAATTCCTTAGCCTTGAGGAAATCGAGAACTGTAAGTCCTGAGCTAATTCTCCAATTTGCCTCAGATACTGATGTAGTCTTGTCTGACCAACGAAAAATGAGCTCACAGCAAAAGTTCCAAGCAGTTTTGGCTTTTGATTATCTTTCCTCTTCTGCATCGCTCTGCCATGGTGCTAGTCATTCTGCCCTCTGGATTCCTCTTGATCTGGTATTGGAAGATGCCATGGATGGCTATCAAGTTAGTACAACTAGTGCTATTGAAATAATTAGTGGTAAGACTTAAATTAGCTCATAAAACCTGATGTAAATGGTTTATAATATCTCTTTAACAATAGATTCATGTTTTTTCCCAGGCTTAATAAAGACCCTTAGAGCAATAAATGGCACCTCTTGGCATGATACTTTTTTGGGTCTCTGGTTAGCAGCTCTCCGTCTTGTTCAAAGGGTTGGAAACCCATCCTCTACTAATTACTTTATTTTTCTGTGAAGTTTTGTGCGTCATATACTTCTAAAATGCATTTTACGTTTGAAGTTTCGCCGTTCATAGCATCAGATTGACTCTGATCATAATTTTTCCAGCCAAATTCAAGTCTGTTCATATGTAGTTACGATGGCATCACATGTATATTCTTTTTGATTAAAATTTCTCTGTACTTGAAGGAAAGAGATCCTATTGAGGGCCCTATGCCTCGTATTGATACCCGCTTATGCATGCTCTTATGTATCATTCCTCTAGTCATCACTGAGTTTATTGAAGAAGATGAAATGACACCAATTCATGAATCAGACAGTGGTCTAACAGATCACTTGAAGGACAATAGGGTTCCAGGAAAGTGTCGCAGTGAATTAGAATCAAGTCTACAGGTATTGGGTGATTATCAAAGCTTGCTTGTCCCACCTCAATCTATTGTTGCTGCTGCGAATCAGGCTGCGGCCAAAGCAATGCTAGTCGTTTCTGGTATCACAATAGGGAGTGCATACTTTGAGTCCCTTAGCATGCAGGAGATGCCAATTGACTTTTGTAAGTAACCTATGCTTCAGTGTAAACCAGATAATTTGTATATATTTTCAACAATGATTGCAATATCTACTAATTTTAGCTTTGTTCTTGCGTCATTTGTCTGCCATTTGTGGCTTTCTGTGAATACAAACGCACATATGCATCTTCACATGTTGAGATGAATTCCATCAACCAAATAGAAGTATTATGACATAGCTGAGGGTCTATGAAAATGCAATCTTTAATTTAAGTTAATGTGAACATTATGTGATCTTTGGAAATTATACTGATTGTAAATATTGGGAATACCAGAGACAGGAAGTTGTTGATTGGCACTTGACTTTATGTAGTGCCATTTGCTGCACTTTACTTGCGTTTCTGATTTTGTTTGAAGTCCATCAGGTTCAATTAGGTTCCCTGTCAAGATTTTTGAAAGGTGGTCATCCTGTACAAAATTTGAACCTGTGGAAACTCAAATGTAGTGAAGACAAAGAAGCCTCTTTGAATACTACAAAGGTTACCCATATCATCCTAGGAAGACCACGATATAGACACTAGCAAGAATGCATCTGCGGCTGAACATGTTGTTGCAAGTAAAGGAGGGAAGGGGGGGGGGTGTATTGTATTGAACCTGGAGCCTTTTGTATATATATTTGTGTGTATTCCTTAACTTTTTTGGCGTTTACTTTTCCTAAAATCAAAGATTCTACATTTGATATTTGGTTATTTACTTTAAAAGGAATATGTATTCTTCCTTTCACTCGGCAAATATATGCAATTTTTTAATTGGGATAAATATTTAAAATGCCTTATTGTTAAAAGGTCAAATGACTTTGGATCTTATTTTTCAGCTGGGAACATGCGGCATCTGATAGTTGAGGCTTGTATTGCCCGAAATCTGCTCGACACATCTGCATATTTATGGCCAGGTTATGTGAGTGGACGCATCAATCGATTACCTCAATGTCTGCCAACTCAAGCACCCGGATGGTCATCATTTATGAAGGGAGCAGCACTTACTCCACCCATGGTAAATGCTCTGGTTTCAAGTCCTGCCTCAAGGTAAGATCTCTCTTTGTTTAGTTAGTGTTATGGTTTTGGTAGTGCATCCTTGAGAAGTTCTTGTAATGTCAACCTCAGGGCATTACTGTAAAGTATTTGCTACTCTGTGTGGAGGCCTCTAGTTAAGAACTAATGATCTTCATAACACTGTCCATTTTGGAAGCTTGTATGCTGTGTAATAATTTAACAAGAATATTCTTAGTTTATTCACTGAGACCCAAGATTATACTCATGCCCTTTACAGCTGACATATAAGATTTATGGTGGCTGTAATCGGTAGTTTTTAAATTTTAAAATTTTAAAGGCCTGGTCTTCAGTTGTTCTTTTTCTTTCCAGAAGTCAGGTATATCAGATGCTCTTTTTTGTAAATTTACCCAAAGGTAAAGCTACTGAATTTACGCTCCTGGGTTTGATGGAAGCTTAGCAGAACTGGAGAAAATTTTTGAGATTGCTACCAAAGGACCAGAGGACGAGAAGATATCTGCTGCCACCATTCTTTGTGGGGCATCCCTACTTAAGGGATGGAATATACAGGTAATGGAGTTGGAACATGTAGCCTATAGAAACTCTAATCTTTAGTTCCTTGTTTAGTAGCATGAAGCTTGCTTCGTAAACTCTTTTGTGCAGGAGCACACTGTTCATTTCATTATTAGGTTATTATCTCCCCCAGTTCCTGCAGAGAGCACTGAAGGCAACAACCATTTGATTAATTATGCTCCAATTCTTAATGTACTCATTGTTGGAATTGCACCAGTTGATTGTGTTCAAACATTCTCTCTCCATGGCCTGGTAAGTTTTATTACCTAAACTTATTCTTTCCAGAGTTTGGATTTTTACCAATGTAAGTGATGCTCGTTAAGTAGAAATTGCTTTCAATACCTTTAGGTAGACTAGAGGTGTAGAGTAAGTGTATGGAGCTGGCTTGGCAATGTCCTTGTTTTTGGACTGGGAAATTTGCTTTGAGTTTATTTTCGTTATATAAGTAGATTGAAAGAGAAAGCAGGATGGGAGGATCCAGTAAATACATTCAATACTGAAAATTATTTTAAATCTCTAAGGCTAACTGTGATTTGTAAAGCTTGATTAAGTCCTGTAGCATTGCCAGTGCATAGTCACGAGGTAAATTTTAATGGAAAAAATTAACTTTAACCTCCTAAATTAGGTCTAAGAAACTATATGAAGCTATATACTTTTGATCATTTTCTAAATCTTGCCTTCATCTTTCTGCTTCTTTTTATCCCGGGAAGAGCCAGAACTTGGGCAGTGAGGATTTATCTTATTTTGATTAAATGCAATTTGGAAATCTTCCATCAGGTTCCACAGCTTGCTTGTTTGTTGATGCCAATCTGTGAAGTTTTTGGATCATGTGTGCCCAATGTCTCATGGACGCTATCATCAGGGGAAGAAATATCTGCTCATGCTGTGTTTTCCAATGCTTTCATTCTGCTTTTAAGGCTCTGGAAATTTAATCGCCCCCCTCTTGAACATGGAATTGGAGATGTACCCACTGTTGGTTCTCAGCTAACTCCTGAATACCTCTTATTAGTGCGAAACTCCCACTTGATGTCGGCTGGTAACATTCACAAAGATCGAAACAGGAGGAGACTCTCAACAATTGCTACTTTATCATCCCCTAATTCCGTATTCGTTGACTCCTTTCCAAAATTAAAAGTCTGGTATCGGCAGCATCTAGCATGTATAGCTTCAACACTCTCTGGTCTTGTTCACGGAACACCTTTTCATCAAATTGTTGAGGGGATTCTTAATATGATGTTTATAAAGATCAATAAAGGAAGCCAGACTTCTGTTACATCCGGAAGCAGCAGCTCTTCTGGACCTGGAAATGAGGACACCTCAACAAGGCCAAAATTGCCTGCTTGGGATATTCTGGAAGCCATTCCCTTTGTAGTTGATGCTGCTCTCACAGCCTGTGCTCATGGAAGATTTTCTCCTCGTGAGTTGGCAACAGGCAAGTTGTTAATCCATGCGAACATACCAAACAACTAAAATTCTGTTTCCAAAGGTGTCGGCAAACCTTGAAAATTTATCTTCTTCATTAGCTTAACCTTTTACAATTATCCTCGGTGTATTTGACCTCTGCATTTAGGGCAACAATTAAATTCCATATTCATGTCTATTTATAGACGTGCTTGACACTATAATGCCTGAATGCTTTTCTCCATATCAGGGCTTAAAGATTTAGCTGATTTTCTTCCTGCATCTTTGGCAACCATAGTGAGTTACTTCTCTGCTGAAGTAACTCGGGGTGTTTGGAAGCCTGCATTTATGAATGGAACGGATTGGCCAAGTCCTGCTGCAAATCTGTTAAATGTGGAGCAACAGATCAAAAAAATTTTGGCGGCAACTGGTGTTGATGTACCAAGCCTTGATCCAGGTATTTTTTCTAGTGTTTGGTTGCTTTCATTAAAATTTGAATAGAACGCAAGTTCATCCTGTGTCCATATTAATACTTGTACCAATTAAGTCCATCATTTACACGGCTTTAATTAAGTATCCAATTGATGTTTTGCATGTCTTCCTACACCTCATTTTTTTCTTCCATCATCGTCATTTTATAATTACTTTAGTGTTATGAACAAGAGGTCATCATTTCCACAGGCGGAAGCTCTCCTTCCACACTTCCGCTACCGTTGGCCGCCTTTGTAAGCCTTACTATAACCTACAAAATTGACAAAGCATCAGAGCGTTTTCTTAATTTGGCTGGCCCAGCATTGGAGTCCCTTGCTGCAGGTTGTCCATGGCCTTGCATGCCAATTGTGGCTTCCCTGTGGACCCAAAAGGCAAAGCGTTGGAGTGACTTTCTTGTTTTCTCAGCATCTCGTACTGTCTTCCTCCACAACAGTGATGCTGTAGTTCAACTTCTCAAAAGCTGCTTCACAGCGACCCTTGGCATGAATAGCTCTCCTTTCTCATGCAACGGTGGTGTTGGAGCCCTTCTCGGCCATGGATTTAAATCCCATTTATGTGGAGGGATCAGCCCTGTTGCTCCTGGCATTCTATATCTACGTGTTTACCGGTCATTGAGAGATGTTGTCTTCTTGACAGAAGAGATTGTGTCCATCTTGATGCACTCTGTGAGGGAAACTGTATCTGGTGGGCTGCCAAAGGAGCGGTTGGAAAAGTTAAAAGCAGCCAAAGATGGTATTAGGTATGGGCAGGTTTCTCTCGCTGCATCAATGACTCGTGTGAAACTTGCAGCTGCACTTGGCGCCTCTTTAGTATGGTTATCCGGGGGTTTCATGCTGGTTCAATTGTTAATAAAGGAAACATTGCCTTCGTGGTTTATAGCTGTTCACAGATCTGACCAGGAAGAAAAGTCCGATGGAATGGTTGCAATGCTTGGTGGATATGCACTCGCTTATTTTTCTGTTCTTTGCGGAGCTTTTGCTTGGGGAGTTGACTCTTCATCATCGGCATCAAGGAGACGTCCGAATGTTCTGGGCATCCACATGGAGTTTCTAGCTAGTGCTCTTGACGGTAAGATATCACTCGGCTGTGATTCAACAACTTGGCGGGCTTATGTATCAGGGTTTGTGAGCCTTATGGTAGGTTGCACACCAAATTGGATTCTGGAAGTAGATGTAGATGTGTTGAAGAGATTGAGCAATGGGTTGAGGCAACTGAACGAGGAGAAGCTTGCCCTTGCTTTATTGAGTGCTGGTGGCTTGGGTACCATGGGTGCTGCAGCTGAGCTCATCATTGACAATGAAATGTGACCATTTTTTCTCTTTACAATCTTCTAGGGTTCAGTGTTTGTATTTTGTACATTAGTTTCTTGCCCCTAAGCGGTGCAGCCATAAGCTTCCTTTCTCTGTGAATAGTTCTCTTGGAAAAATATCACCCACGAGAATGAAAAAATTTGTACATGTTCATCTCAAGCTGTCAAGTTTATTATCTTTTAGTCATATGAATTGATAGCATCGCTCCCTCAATCACGTTTTTTTCCCCCAATCTGTGTCATGGCGAGTTGGCAACTGGATAAACACACACACACACACACACACACAAGTGGTAGCATACAGGGTCATTTCAGGTATATACAATGAATATCAGTAAATCTGATCCCACTTGTATATATAAATGTTAGGGAAGAATTTTGACAAAGAAATCCAAAAATAATGTGTTGAGAAACTTGCCCTAGATTCAAGTGAAAGTGTGTGATAAAAGATAATCCTCTTTATCTTACAAAGCCACTACAGCCAGGTATTCTATTAGTTTTCTGGGTCTAGCTTTTAATAGTGTCTTACCTGGCAGCCAAAACTTTGTTGCAGACAAAATATTTTCAATTAGTATAAATTTATTGGACGTTGAATTTTTTTCTCATCCTTTCCTATACAATATGCGCCGATTTCCCCGGTGGTTGCCTTAATTATATTCTAGATCTTGATGCCAATATCTTTTTATTTATCCTTTCATTTCTTTATTTTCCTATTTTGATGTTAGCTCACCTTGGTATGGTTTGTTAGAGCTTAGTTGTTAGCATTTACTACAACATAACTTTGTGTTTTTCGTTTGTATTTCATCTTTCAGCCCAAACTTCGGTTGCCAATTAAGTAATTCAGTATTCTCCCCCCTTCGTATTTGTTTATCTCTAACAATTAATCTGTTCCTCATTTCATTGTTACTTTTTTAAAAATGGTTACTAGCTTATGGCTTATGTTTAATGTTCAATTTATTCAAAATTTACTTGATTTCTTATTATACCTTTCATAATGTATTAGTAATAGTAATTTGTATCAGGCAAAAAAAAAAGTAATAGTAATTTGTAGGAGTAATAATTAGTAATAGTAAGAGTAATCTTCCTTTATTCATATATAACTCTAATTATAAGTACTTGTTTTTCTAAGTATCATTTGTCTTTCTGTGGTTGTTACTCTGGTCATGTTCTAAAATTAGGTATTGCTTCATCCGTTAAAAGTACAATTTTGATATTTCATGCTTATTAATTAAAGGAGAATAAAGTTTCCCTTCTTCCTCAATATCAGAAATGATAAATAAATACTACCTCTAATTCAAAATATAAGAGCCAAATAACTAAATTATGCAATTCGATAAGATAGTTAATATCGGTTAAAGACAATAGATATATATATGTAAAAAAATATAATTTGCTTTGTAATATCTCGAATTTTGACTACCAGTGAAATAAGTAAATTGAAAAAAAAGCATAATTATAAAAAAAATCCTAAAATGAGAGAAAAATCATGAGAAATTATAAAAGATGTTTTTGGGGGCATATTTGAGGTCTAGAGATATTATTTATAGTTATACTACCTAAAAAACGAATGATTAGCGATAATACCTATGTTCATGAGCAATTTTAAGGAAAATAAAGGAGAAAATAAGTATTAAAATTAGTTAGTGGCTTAGAATTTTTGAGGAAAGATTATGGAATATTAATTGAGGATTTAGAAAAATTATGAAGAGGTTTAGTTCCCTATAAGTGGTCAAAATAATTTTATTTACCAATTAAGTGGTATTTATTCATCAAGTGTTGTGATGTGGGAACAATAGGCCATTAAGTGATTGTTGTGGTACAAGTTCGTTTGGATTAACTTATAGAAGCTTCATAAGTGTTTATAAATCGTGATTCACGGAATATAAAGTAACTTTTACAGTTTACGAGGTTACTTTTATGGTTTACGAGGTAAATATGTGGAGGAGATTTATCTCGATTTACGTAAATCGAACTTATAAAATAAGCCCGATTGAAAACAGAGTTTCCAAACATGCCAATATGAATAAGTTGAGGGTGAAGGACTACAATTTGGACCATCCCTTTGGTAGCTAGCACTGCTGTCATGCAGTTTTGGTGTGACAGTGATATTATCCAAACATTTACGTACTCAGATGTTGAGGTGTGTCTTTCAATACTTTCTTTAAAGCATCAGACTTGACATGTGAAACGATCTCACTCATAACTGTTTAATGCCCTCAGGTTTCATGTTAACATTAGCAGTCTTATCCTATCTTCTGTTAATTATGAAAGATGTCACACAATTCTATTCTCAGAGTTATGTCTGTGCATGCTTAACCATCATGTTTATATGTAGTGCTCACGGCTCATCAATTGAATCTTCCAACTCACAGTTGCAAGGAGGCCAGTAGTGGTCAAAAATTCATCTCAGGTTTATGACTAACCATCATGTTTATATAACTTTTTACTCTTTCTTCGCTCTTTTGCTTTTACTGTCTTGATACTAATTAAATTTGTTGGGAAAACATTGATTTGTTTCCGAACACATTTGATGTTAGTTTTTCTGATTCAACTGATATGTCCTTCATTGAGTTTACATCATTAATATGTCAGTTTAATCGCTGCTATATTTCTCAAACCATCCAGTATATTTATTATAAAGTAATCTCAATGTATGTCATTTGAAAATTCGAAAATCAGAATTTATGATTTTTTAAAAAAAATATACATTTCACGCACTAAGCCAGCCCTAAGAGTGAAACATTTAATCATGACACATAGCAGTAATATAGGAAGACTATGCCTTGTTCATTTCTCGCCACGCGAACAGGTCTGTTTTAGCAATTAGAAAAGGTCCATCCTTATTTCAAGTATAGTGCATTTGTAAAGACGAGCTTGACTAAATTGTTGTTGAGAGACCCCTCACGAATAATGTCTTTAACTAGGCCACTTGCCTCATTTTCCGCCCACCAATTAACAAATTATACAACAAGTTGTTATTCTTCATTCCCTTATTTGATTTCCTTAGATATTATACTGAATACTCCAAGTCCAAGACAGGCTAGCAAGTGGACACACATACATGAAATCCTTGCGTTCTCTTGAACTCAAGCCTTGTGGCAGTAAACAGGACACTCGTACCGCTTTACATTCAATTTACAACGGCCATATATGGTGTGTTTGGATTATCCTTTCCTCTCAACTTAGCTACGAGTTAAATAGGATAATGTGATTTATATTTAGATAATTTTTTTTAAAAAAGTCAGTTAGACAAAAATGTGTTTAAGGGTGTGTTTGGTTGGAGGTTAAGTGAAGGTAGGGGAGGATTGAAGATAAAAAATGTGTGTTTGATTAGAAGTATGGGAGGTGAGGGGTGGAAGGATTTTTTGTCATTTAATGGTCACTCCCCATTTTATGAAACCTCCAGATTTAGGGTTTTTCTTAGGGTGTGTTTGGTTGGAGGTTAGGTGAAGGTAGGAGAGAATTGAAGATAAAAAATATGTGTTTAGTTGGAAGGAGGGGAGGTGAGGGGTGGGAGAATTTTTTATCATGTAGCACCTCCCCTCCTTTGTGAAACCTTCAGATTTAGGATTTTTTTTAAGGGGGAGAAAATTTATATCTCATTATGACTAAATTATCTATGATAATTTTTTAATATTAAGATTATTAGCATGTTTGATATCACTTTTAAAAGGTTTATAAGTGTTTTTCATATAAATCGAGATAAAACTCTTCTCATATACTTATCTCATATATTATAAATCACGATTGAAAAATTATTTTTAAAACCTCAAATCATTATTATAAAGAAGCACTATCCTTATCACTAAAATCCCTTTTTCCTTGCCATTTGTCCGAACCAATTGCTCTAGACTTGCTTCCCTCCTCAGCTCGTCTCGTCAGTTGGCGTCGCCTTCAGTCGTCTCCTCCTCAGGCCACTGTCTTGGCGGTGGTCTCCGCCACCTGCTCCGGCTGCTCATTTATTATTCATCATCGTGGTTTCCTCCAAAAAATCCCCTTCGTCTTTCTTTGCCGTCTTCTTCCCCAAGCCGCTCTTTTCTTTCTGTCATTTTTGCTCACTCAAGCTTTTTCCCATCTTCAAGATTCTCTGAAATTCATATGATTTTCAATAATTTTGTTCCTTAGATTGTTTCTGCTGCCAATCATTTGGATTCCTCGACACTGATTTTGCTTCACCAATTTCGGTTTTGGTCTTCATGGGATTCCTCTTAAACTTTTGTTGATTTCAATGAGACACATCAATCACACTAGTCAGATGGTGTGACACTTTTAAATTAGTAAATGAACTTCACAAAATCTGAAATTTTTTAGAATAAAAATAAACATGATAAGCTTTAACTTGATAGTCATATGAAATTTTTAGAGTTGTATATAAGAAGAAATGAATTTTTCAATTTTTCCCAGTGAATTTAACGTTTTTCTGGAGCAGATTTCAAAAATAAAATTTTTGGGAATGTTGAGGTTCTTATTGGCTAAATGTTATATTTTTATTATAAAACTAGACTTAATAAGAGTGACATAGGCTTTAGAACCACCCCAATTAGATATCTATACAATTATATATGAATTTTTAAAGTTCGGTGACAAATCTTCCAATTTTTTAAGTATTGTGAAAATTGTAAGGACAAAATGGTCATTTTTACTAAATAAAATTCCATATGACCTATCAAATTAAATTTTATCATGTCTACTTTTATTCTGAAAAATTTCAGAATTTTTGGAGGTCATTTACTAATTTAAAAGTGTCACATAATTGCTAAGGGCCAAATTGTAAAATTTCACAAAATTGTAAGGGCAAAATGGTTATTTTCCCCAAACAATATGATAACGTGGCAAACGGAGTTTCACTTCTATTAGTTGAGATCCACAATTGCTCTAATTTTATTACTTCAGGATCAAAATTGTACCCAAAAATAGTTTAAGGCCAAAATTGCACCTTTACCCTTAAATAAATCACAATAAGATTAGTGATCTGATCTCGTGTTTATCTTGTATACATGTTACGGTGATCAAAATTTGGGATCTTGTGCATCCAATTTCAATGTCACATATTCTTACTTTTTATGGAAAATAATTTACACTAACCTTTTTGCTAATATTTGTTTGTTCAAATGCAACTAATCAATTCGAGAATATTAGTATGTTTCTGCTCTTGTCCATTTGTGGCAACTGTTAGCAAAATATGGCATTCGGTGTAAAGTAAACATCTTTCGTTTTAATTAAATGACCGATTCTCCTCATGATTGGGGACCATTCGGTTGTAAGTGGTAAGAAAAGCGACCTTCGTTTTCTTGTTACAGCTAAGCTTAGGTTGTTTTACTTTTTCAAGATATTTCTGTTCTATTTATAAGGATAGAGTGATATCAACGGATCAAAATCAATTATTTAAAATTGTAGATTAAAATTAAAATGAGTATAAACTTAATAATCAAATGTTTTATATCAACTCTAATTACATAGAAATAGGTTAGGATAAGCTTTATCTAAATAGACATTAGCCTGTAACAAATATTCAAAGCCTGAATCTAGGCCTGAGCCTAAATATATAAGTTTTTTTTAAGCATGAGCATGAGTCTTCAGAAGGTATGAATTCTAGGCCTTTAAATATGTTTGATAGATTATATATGAATTTAGATGCATAAGTTTTAAACATATTTAAATGTCTACTTAAAAGCTTAGTAAGGAAAAAGAAAATAACACCTAGTGGCAATATTTGTCAAGCAAGTAGAAAGAATATAAATCAATCATATATTGATTAAGGATGTATATTTTCTAAAATTAATTAAGCACAACATGTGTCATGTAAAACTAGATTTTACCTTTTTTTTTGTTTTTGCAAAAACTGAAACAAATTCCTCCTATTGGGATTATTATATTTCATTTGGGCATCACTAAAATAAACTTAATGCAAGAGAGAGGGAATGAGCTGACATTGCTATTTTAAGCGATCAAAGATAAGAAAAGTAAATATGGTCAATTGATGAATGAAAAGGTTGAGCTCATGGATAAATAATGAAATGTGAAACTTAAATACTAAGTTTATAATTTTATAAGTAATTTATAAAATTAATTTAGATGAAATTATATATAATCATGCATAATAGTATTTTTTTAAAAAAATTAAATAAGTCAGGCCTATAACTTAGGCCTTATGAAAATAGGCCTGACATATTTACCTAAATAGGCCTATCAATAAGATTAGGGCGCCAGGTAGAAGCCCTAACCATTTCGGGCAGGGTAACGGCGGGCTTCCCTGCCCAAGTGGTAATTTTCTAACTAATATCATATGTACAAAAATTCTAATTGTACTTAATAAATACTATTAAAAACTTTTAATACATTTCATAATTTCACATCTTAAGATATCTCAAAATAAATCTATAATTGGTCTTGAAATTAAAAAAAAAAGAACTATCATATATCTTACAATTACATGACAAATTATAAAGTAACATGTATTTGTGTATAAATATTATTTGATATTAATAAATGTAATTGCGATAATGACTTTCAAAAAACTAAATTTCTTATCTTTGATCTCAATTTTAAATTCTTTGTATCATCTATCCAAATTAAAAAAACCACGTCTATCGAAAAAAAAACAATGATTTATATGTTAACCGCCGGTGGATGGATATTAAATAATAATATGCAACGTTCCGTAAAAATGAAATAATACACACACACTGAGAATACTATTTATTTTATAAAAAATAATATATATTAAATAATATATATTTTAAATAAATTGTATATAATTTGTTGGGTAGGGGTAATGCCCAATCCTGTCCAATAGTTAGCTTGGTCTTGCCCAAAATTTTTTCGAGCTACATTTTTTAGACTGGATAAAATAATTTTTGACCAGGATGTCAAAATTTTTTCAGGCCACTTTTTTTAGATTGGATAAGATAATTTTTGACTGGGTTTAAATAGAGATATTGGGCTCTTGGCACCATGCTTACCCCCAACTTTAGGATCTAACCTATTTCAACCTCTAACTCCGATAAATATTTATTATTGAGGAGTAACGGATATTTCACCTGATAAAACCAAACATGTTTGAATTCAAGCACTCAAAAGCGAAAGAAGAAATACAAATTTAGCTTGTTTTGTTTGGCTTATGCTTATATATAAATCTGATTTACGTAAATCGAGATAAAACTCCTTCACATATTTACTTTATAGACCGTAAAAACTACCTCATATTTCATAAATCACAATTAAAAAACACTTATAAAATTATCCAAACATACCAATTCTAAAACGAGTGTGAAAAAATGGGGACGCATGATTGCTCGTCTTTGTAAATTCCTTTTATATTTTTCCAAATATACTATTGATTTTGATTTTGATTTTCTCGTCCCGTTGTGTCTCTCTCCTAGGTCCTAGCTCACCACCCGCCTTCCCGTTGGAGTAACACGGTTTCCCTGGGATTCTCTTTCTTAGATCCGCAAGCTTTTTATTTCATTTCCTTTCAGACCTTTCCCTTTTGAGTTCCGAGCTCACTCGGAGGATTTTTCCCCCATTTCATTCCAATCCATCTATTAGCTGCTTCTTCATTTACGCCATCTGTGGATCGACCAACTAAGGAATCTTATCCTGCTTTAAAACCCCAAGTATTTCCCGGTCTTTTATGTTCTTTTTCTAGCGCGTTAGAGATTATCGCCGTAGCAGATCCTTCAAGAATAGTTTTTCCCGCGTAGCTTTAGTCCTATAGCACAGGATAAAACATACTTAAACGTGATCTGTCTCCTGGGGTTCTCCAGTTACATTTTGAGACTTCCGCTGAATTGTCCTGGTTTAGTTATATTGTATTGTTTCGCCTTCCAAGTTCTTTGGTTTAAATATACTGGAATTACAGTATATTTTCCATCGTTTCAGCTGTTGTTGCTATTGCAGCCGCCAAACAGTGCAATATTCATGTTCTTGTTTGCCTTCCTTTTTAGTTGCAATTTTCTTGCAAATTAGTTTTCTTTTCTTGCTCTTTTATGGCGTATTTAGACTTTCTCCGTTGCATTTGAGGATTCCCTTGTGATCCGGTTGTTGTAGCTCCACTTCGTTGTTTCTGGGGCTTTTTCTGGGTTCTTGAACGGAAGGCGGGGTTTGGTGATTTGGATTTTGGAGTTGAGAGAAGGGCCTGTTGGGTGCACCTATTGGCTTATATTTTTGACTGTTTTTATGCTTAGCTCCTACGATGCTGCCTGATCAAAGAAGAAAGGTAGAGTTACTCATCCACGCTTATCTATACAGAGATGATTGTGTGTAATTTAATTTGTATGCATTATTGACTGATGGTCCTAAGGGAAAATTGGATGTTTGTCATGAATATATAAAAGAATGATCAATGCTTGATTTTTAATTTCTGCATTTTACGTCTCACAAAATTTATTCTTGCTTGATTATGATTTTCTCCTATCACACCAATCTAGTATGGTGCTCTAGTTTTGGGCTGATGCAGGGCACCACCGTTTTGTTTTTTCCGTTTCTATTTGGTAACATTCTTCTAGTATATGTTTAGGCTTCCCTTTCATATGTTTGCGTTGCTAGTTCTTATTTGAGGCACCTCCCGGTGAAAATGTTCTATAATTTTAGACGTTGCCATTTGTTTCCTCTTGCAATATTTCTTGTATCCGCAGAGACGCCAACTTTGCAATATTCATGTGTATGGAATATTTTTCTATTCATGTGCTTGGCTTTTTCTTGTGCTACTATCCGTGCCAACTTTTATATTTTCTTCTGTTTCTGCAGTCCTCTGTGGATGTAGATTTCTTCACAGAATATGGTGAAGGCAGCAGATACAGAATAGAAGAAGTAATTGGTAAAGGAAGCTATGGTGTTGTTTGCTCTGCATATGATACACACACTGGAGAAAAAGTTGCAATAAAGAAGATTAATGATATATTTGAACACGTATCTGATGCTACCCGTATTCTTCGTGAGATTAAGCTTCTTAGACTCTTGCGTCACCCAGACATTGTGGAGATCAAGCATATATTGTTACCTCCCTCTAGAAGGGAATTCAAAGATATATATGTTGTTTTTGAGCTCATGGAATCTGATCTACATCAAGTCATTAAAGCAAATGATGATTTGACTCCAGAACATTACCAGTTTTTCCTCTATCAGCTTCTCCGAGGCTTGAAGTACATTCATACAGGTTATGCTCGTTATATTTTTTTTCTCTTGGTGAATCATGATTGTTCCAGTTCAATTATCTATCTTAGTATGACTGCAGTAGCTCTTGTTAATTTTCCTTTTGAATATTAAAGGCTTTAATATAACAAACTAGATGCTAATTTATGTGATCATTCTGGCTGATTTTGGACTTCTTAATTGTCTTGTAGCTAATGTTTTTCACCGAGATCTAAAGCCCAAAAACATTTTAGCAAATGCTGACTGTAAACTTAAGGTCTGTGACTTTGGTCTTGCCAGAGTAACTTTTAATGATACGCCAACTGCCATATTCTGGACTGTAAGAATTTCATCATGACTATCAATGTGAATACGTGCCTTCTTTCTTTTTTTGTCATCTTATTCCCACTTGTTCGTTGACAGGATTATGTTGCAACAAGATGGTATAGGGCTCCTGAATTATGTGGATCCTTTTTCTCCAAGGTGCAGAATGTTTTTTCACTTGTTCATGTTCGACCTTGAGGATGGTCATTTTATTTTTCTGTGCATCTCAGGGTCATCATCCCATTCTCAGTAAATATATGTGGTCGTGATATGTTTCTGTAGTCTAATATTTACTTTTTCTCCCAGTATACACCAGCCATCGATATTTGGAGTATTGGCTGTATTTTTGCAGAACTTTTGACTGGAAAACCTCTTTTCCCGGGGAAGAATGTTGTCCATCAGCTAGACCTTATGACTGATCTTCTTGGAACACCATCCCTTGAAGCCATCGCTAGGGTCTGTTGTTTGGTTGCTCTTGCTCATTACTTTTTGCTATTTTTCAGTACTGTTTTATTATTTACAAACGTGTAATTATATTAACAGGTAAGAAATGAGAAAGCTCGGAGATATTTGAGTAGCATGCGAAAGAAGAAGCCATTTCCTTTGTCTCAGAAGTTTCCTAATGCAGATCCCCTCGCTCTTCGATTGTTAGAAAGAATGTTAGCATTTGAGCCCAAAGATCGACCTACAGCTGAAGAGGTTGGCTGATTATCCATGCTCCTATAGTTCACTCTCCATGTGACATCTATTTTCTGACAGGGCATGTTTTGCTGAATATCATCAGGCTTTAGCAGACCCATATTTCAAAGGTTTGGCCAAAGTCGAAAGGGAACCTTCTGCTCAGCCAGTTAGCAAGATGGAATTTGAATTTGAGAGGCGCAGAATTACTAAGGAAGATGTAAGGGAGCTCATTTATCGAGAAATTTTGGAGTACCATCCAAAGATGCTAAAGGAATATTTAGAAGGAGCGGAGCCAACAAATTTTATGTATCCAAGGTAATGAGGCTGAATGCTTAGTTTGTTACTTCACAAATTTTAGTTGGTCTTTGTTAGAATGTGAGGTTAGTTTACTATAATTGGGTTCTCAAGCATCTTCAAGAAAAACTGTAGTCCCTAAATTCCCTTTGGGTATTACATCAGCCTTAGATTTCCCATTCTTTTGTCCTCATATCTATTTTGAACAGTGCCGTGGACCATTTCAAGAAGCAATTTGCATATCTTGAGGAGCACTATGGAAAAGGTGGAACAGTTACCCCTCCCGAGAGGCAACATGCATCATTACCTAGGTTTCCTTTTCATTATTACTATTGATTTTGTTACTGGTTTTCTTCTATGGGGCATTTATCTATTCTTGACCACTTCACTAATTTGAGGTTGTGCATGCAGACCATGTGTGTTACATTCTGATAACTCAATACAGAATACAGCTGAGGTTGCAGATAATCTCTCCAAGTGTAGCATCAAGGAAATGGGAAAGCCACCCATAGATAGGAACACTGGTGTACCTGCGGCTCGGCTTGCTCAAAATGTTCAAGGTTTGATATATTTTGCTCCCCATCTCTCTCTTTTCCTCCCTGCTTCTCATACATGCACATCATTTTCTCAAAAGAACGTTCTGCTTTCTTTGAGCTTGTTTCAAATTCTTTCACCAGCATTTAACCATTATCAGTTATGAGATCTGCATTTGTGTGCATGTGCCTTTCTGGTTCTATTTATGGCTTACATTTTTGTGATTATATTCTATGTTCTAGACGCACACAAAACACAGACACACACAGAGAGTCACATGCCTCGACGGCCCAACTTAAAATGAGATTGCAAGATGGTTTACAGTCAATGGTAACATCACAATTTTTTTTTTAATAGAACTCAAGCCACAAATATTGCTATATTCTATGCATACATTGCCCCTCGTCCTTCTCATCATATATCTTTGGATATAAATGTATATGGAGATCCTTTTATTTGCGCTGATGCTCCTTGCTTTTCTTTTGTTCTGCTTCTTGGACTTTATTTTTTCCCCTGGTTCATGCTGTTGCAACTACTCGCTTCAGGTGTTGCTGCAAGGCCTGGGAAAGTTGTTGGTTCTGCATTGCAACACAACAATTGTGGGGCTGTAGCAACAGCGGAGGCTCTTGAACAGCGGAGGATAATTAGAAACCCCTCTGTTCCGGCCCATTATGCTGCTTCAAGTTGTTCATATCCTAGAAGAAACCCGAGCTGTAAAAATGAGAGGGCAGAAGATGATGGAATTGAAACTTCTAACGGAATGCAGCCAAAGCCTCAGTATATGGCAAGAAAAGTTGCTGCTGCTCAAGGTGGAGCTGCTGGTCATTGGTACTGATTCTGGGTATTTTTAATATGTGACCGACCTCTGCCTTGTGCCAAGCAACTCTGATGTCTGGATTCATGTCCTACACCATATCCAAGATTGATCATCTGAATTCAAATTCAGGTGGAATAACCTTAAAGCTGAATACTATTATCGACTCCAGAGCTGAGGAGACTGAAGTCTCAGAAGATTTTGGCTGACATTTTCTTACACCTTGCAATCTGCACCACCAATGTAAATTTTTCAAGGGGTTCATGTGGTTTGTTTGGCGATTTTCTAGCATTTTCGATCCATTTATAACACAGTACATGAAAGATACGAAAATCCAAGAAATGGAGGCAGATCTGCTGCTGTCTACAATACCGAGCTGTTCTCTTCATTGCAGAATTGACGTTGGTCCAAAACCTTGGGCCATAACAATGTAATGATCTGTAATTTTTCCTTATGTTCCACATGTATGCTTGTCAAAGTTATCAAATCCGGACTGGTCATTGAACTGGTCGGGGTATTAGGTTAAGGGTCAAATCAGAGTTAAACTGGGACCTAACCGGTGAGAAATTAAAAATTTTAGGTTTATTAGTATGAAATTCTAAAGAAAAAATAAAAAAAAATTGATTTTTTTTAAAGAAAAAAAACTAACTCGAACCGGTTCGTCGGTTTTCGGTCCGGACCGGCCAGTCCGGTCTAGGTTTGATAACCATGTACTTGTAGTTCAAATAAGTAAATATTTCCTTTGAAGTTGTACCTTGACTTCTTAGAAACTGGCTTTGTTGGTGGCAAAGAAGCAAATCCGATACAACTATTACTGTAACTCTGAAGTTCTACACATTTGAGTACTTAATTGACTTGCCCTCCTTTAATTTCGCAAAGCTTACGGTTCAAGTAATGTAAAAGAATATAGCTATTCTATCATGGATATCAAATTGACAACTGACGGCAATCAATTTAAAAAAAAAAAAATTGGAAGGATGGGGATCCAATTCGACAGAGGGAGGCAATTCACATAGCAATTGCAGAAACACATATGGAGCTTGTTCTATCACTTCTATGTCCCTTTGCTCATTCAAATACGCGTTATGACCCCAGCAAAAAAAAAAAAACCTCCCTCGACTTTGGAATAACAATTGGAACTTTCAATTATGTTTTTCAATCGTGATTTACGGTATACGAGATAGTTTTTATGGTTTATGAGGTAAATATGTAGATGAGTTTTATCTCGAATTACGTGAATCGGGCTTATACATATGGTGTTTGGAATAACGATTAGAACCTTCAAAAGTGATTTTCAATTATGATTTACGGTATACGAAGTAACTTTTATAATCTACGATGTAGATTTTACGGTCTACGAAATAGTAGAAGAGTTTTATCTCGATTTATATAAATCGAGCTTATACGCACATATAAACTAAACCACATCCTAACAAACAAGCCTGCCTTAATATATTCACGATCCGAGAAACGTCAATTTCTCGTCCATATTGGCTAGTGTTCAAGTATTTGGGGTTGATGCTGGTGGAAACAAAAATCACACCATATGCTGAATAAGCTTCCAGTAGCGTCCCTTTCTTCATGTTTCGTCGGCTATTCCGTACTTCCCTCTCCCACCCCGATCTTCACCAGCGTTACCTTCTTTCAATTTCTCACAGACACTTTCAGAACACTTGCACTCTCCCGGTTCCTACAATCACTTCGCCCAGCGAAACTTGTTCCGTTGAAAGATTTCAGAATATCCAGTCAGTCCGGCGATTTTCTTCTCTGTACTCTCAAAATGCTCAGTCCCGGAGGCACCTATCGGTTTCCATTTCGGCGGTTGACAGAACCGGTCGGTCTGAGCTGCTTCGTTCTCTCGAATCATCTCTAGGTTCTTCGTTTAGCTCAATCTCGCTCCTCCCAAATCCTAACCCATTGATTATAGTCATTAGCGGGCCCAGTGGGGTTGGTAAATACACTGTAATCAAGAAGCTAAAGGAAACTCGAGAGGATCTTCACTTCGTGGTTACTGCAACGAGCCGAGCGAAACGACCCGGTGAAATGGATGGTAAAGACTACTACTTCGTGACCAAGGAGGAGTTTCTTTCCATGGTTGAACGAGACCAGCTTATGGAATACGCACTTGTATATGGGGATTACAAGGGTGTACCAAAGCAGCAAATTCGAGATTATGTGGGTAAAGGGCATGACATTGTGTTGAGGGTTGATATTCAGGGGGCTCAAACATTGAGGAGAATTCTTGGTAAATCGGCGATTTTCATATACCTTGTGGCTGAAAATGAAATGACAATGGTCGAGAGGTTGGTAGATAGAAAGACGGAAACTGCAGAATCGTTACTTGTCAGGATTGCCTCTGCTAGGGAAGAGATTAGGCATGTTAAAAGTTTTGATTACGTAGTTGTGAATGCAAAAGGGAAGCTTGAGAATGCAGTCAAACAAGTGGAATCCATTATTGATGCAGAGAAAGCTAAGGTGCGGCCATGTAATGCTGTAAGATAGCTGGTGCAAGTGGTTACCAAGTGGCTCTTGGACTCAACTTACCCCAGGTTGAGTGTTAGAGCCCTTGAGGAAGCAACTCTGGTAGGCGTTGTTGTGCCTCCAGAGGAAAAACCAAGGTCTTTTGCAGGATTAAGCTTGCATTGCTCTCTTCTTTGCTGTACTAAGCAGCCCCGGCAGCTATAGTCTGTTATTCATCTGCTATTTTTGCCCCCAGATTATGGGGATGACCGTTTTAGGTCTAGTTAACTACACAAGTGGATTAGACTTTGTGTTGCAGAAACAGATCACTGTGGTTGGATCTGTGTTCTTTTTAATCTTCATGGTACACACCTTGTTCTGTATTTCTGTAGACTGTGACTATAGCATTCTTCTCTTCTGGGCTTCTGTTGCTTAATCAAAATCTGTGATTTTCAATTGAGCCAATCTCTTTGCTCTGTCATATGCAAATATTTTTTGTTTGGGGATATCCAGACTTTGATAAAAAGAGTTTCCAATGTGCAGATAATTTCTCTCATTAGTGAATATATTAACTTGCTTGTTGATTAAATTGATACGTCAAAATACTGATGTATTAAAGTTTTAATTTTAAACTAAGCCTGAATTGCAAATACTCCCTCAGTCTATAATATAATTCCTAGTTGTTTTTTTAAGAGATTAAAAAAGATAAATAAATTATTTAATAATATTGTATGTTATGTGTTATTAAATTATATATTAATTTATAAGTTAGATAAATTAATTTGGAGAAAAACAATAAGTATAAATACTTTAAATTTTAAAGTAACTTATTTAATTTTTTTAATCTTTTTAAAAAGTTCAACTGAGTCTTATATTTAGGATCAGAGATATTAATATGCTCTCTCCAGCTCCACAATATAAAGTGTTTTTAGAATAATAGTTTAATTCAAAATATATAAGTCACTAGTAAGATAATTAATACTCATTTTTCAGTTTTATATCTATAATTAATGCTTATCTTTAATTTTACCTCCTCATTAGATTTTCAAGCATATTTTCTAACAAGGGTAATAAAAAAAATTATAACATATTTAACAAATTAACCCTCACTCCTTGCTTCCTATCTGGGTTTTGCAATCATTTGGGGAAGATTGAAGAGTCAAACACTAAATTTTGTGTTAGATAGAATGGAGAAAAGGGTGCAAGGGTGGAAGAAAACTTTTCTATTTGAGGCAGGTAGGGAGGTCTTGATTAAGTATGTAGCAAATTCTATTTTTGTATACTCTATGTCTTACTTTCTTTATCCAAAGAATGTTCTAAAACGGTTAGATGGGATAATGGCTAGGTTCTGGTGGAAACATGAGGAGGAGAGGAGGAAAGTGTATTGGGTGTATAGGAATGGGATAACAAGACATAAGCTTGAAGGTGGGTTGGGGTTCAAAGATTTTGAGGCTTTTAATCTTGCTTTGCTAGCTAAGTTAGGATGACGTGTTCTCCAATATCCAGGTTAGATTTGGGTAAAATTACTAAATGCAAGGTATTTCCCTAACTGCTCGTTCTTGGAGGAAGGAAAAGGAAGGACGTCATCATGGCTTTTGGTCGAGTATTTTGGAAGGAAGGAGGGTCCTAGAGGATCAAGTTATCATCAATATTGATAGGGGCACGAGTACAAGGGTTTGGCAAGACCCGTGGTTAGGGAATTTTCCGGGGGAAAATTGATATCACCTTGTCCACATGAGGTATTCAAAGATCTTAGAGTAGCTAATTTGGTGTGAGAGAGGGGGGTGAAATTTAATGTTTATTGAGGGTTGGATTTCAGAGGCAGAGAAGGAAGCCATTCTAAGCATAATGACAAACTTTAGATCCAATCGGGAGGATAAATGGGTGTAGACAGGAGGGAAGAGGACTATTTATTCTGTGAAGGAAGGGTACGACATAGCTAAGAGGAATGTGTTGAGGAGACTAGAGAATGTCCCAAGCTCTTCCAAGAATGCTCAAAAACTGATTTAGAAAGAAATTTGGAATTTGAAGGTGCCCCAGAAAATTAGAAATTTCATGTGGAGGTTAATGTCAAATTGTATTCCTACTTTTAAAAACTTGCTAAAAAGAAATTGTGGCTCTGTGGATCTCTATTTGATTTGCAAAAAATGTCTTGAAATGTTGGGGCATCTGTTTTTCCAATGTGAGTGGGCTAGTCTAACTTGGTTTGGGAGCATTTTTTTCCTTTAGAATTGAACCCTTTGAAAATCTGGATGTTAACCGATGGGTGGCAGACTGCTTTAGCGATTCCAGATTTTCTCAAAGGCAAAAGGCTTTATTAGCAATGATTTTGTGGCAGATATGGAAGGGTAGGAATGCATTTATATATGAAAATTTGAATCCTGACCATCTGTCTGTATGTTCCTAGGCTTGTTATTACATACAAGAATATTGGAATGCAAAAGGATGGTCGGAAATGGATCAATTGAGTCCAGTACAAAAAAACAGGCCAAGTACCGAACAAGATGAGTGGAAACCACCTGAAGGTAACTAAATAAAAATTAATTCTGATTGTACTTATTTGGCTTTAGAGAATAGATCTATTGTAGTGTTTGTAGTTAGGGATTCCAATGGATGGTTATTGGATGGAAAGGCAAGAATAGTTGAAGCTAATTCACTCTTAATGGCTAAAGGAATTGCGCTTCTAGATGCTATTCATTTCATGCATGATAACCATCTAGATGATGTTTTGTTTGAGTATGATAATCAAGTGTTGATTAAGTGTTTAACTAATGACTCTTCTTTATGTGACTGGAGATGTATCAACCTTCTTGAGAATATTCTATTTTTAAGGAATCCAATTGGGAACCATTTTTGTAATTGAATTTTCAGGAATGCTAATTTGACAGCTGACTGGGCTGCGAAAGCTATGCTGGGCGGGTCATGCCCGAATGACTAGGTGCAGCGACCACCAATGCAATAGAGGAAGATAGTGGAATGTGATTCGAGATCGATTTTGAGAGCTCCATACTAGTTAGTGTGTTGGGTTGTAATATATGTAGATGTTTGGAATAGTGATTGGAACCTTAAAAAATGTTTTTCAATCGTGATTTACGGTATACGAGGTAAGTATGTGAGAGAATTTTTATCTCAACTTACGTGAATCGCACTTTTAGGGCCTATTTGGTTCAAATGGAGGGGATGAGGGTCACCTTGTTTAGTTTGATTGGAAGGAGAGGAAGGGGAACGAGAATGTTTTTTAATGATCTTTTATTTGGTTAAAGAGGGGATGGGAATGGAGATAATAATTAATTTACCATTTTATCCTCATATGTTAGCTTACATTTTTTATGCTTATATAAATAAATTAAATTAATTTTTTTGAAATGAAATTTATATAAATTAGTTTACTCCTCAATATAAATCAAATAAATTATCAAAATTCAAATTTGTTTTACCAAGCAGATATAAATTTATTTTAATTCACACTGTTGGAATTACTAAAATAATTATTGGTAAAAATAATGAGATTATAATTGTGTGCAAAAGAAGCATCACAGAAACTGTGAGAGACGAGGTCAGAACTCTGTAAGTGCGTGTTTTTATTTTTTGCTCAAGGGTATCAATGGAAATATGAAAAAGTTATGGGACAAAATAGTCAAATATTTTCCTTCCCTCAAAATACCCCCAATTTGGAGAGAACAAAAATGAGGAGAGGGGAAGGATTTGGAGCCCCTCATTTGGCTCCCATCCCTTCCAATTTTTCATACCAAACAAGGGGAGGGACTCATTTTTCATCCCCTCCCTTCTAATTGAATTGGGCTTATGCATAAACCCAATTCACGTAAATTGAGATAAACATCCTCCACATATTTACTTCGTAGACCATAAAATTACCTCGTAGACTGTAAAATCTACCTCATATTCCATAAATCACGATTAAAAAACACTTATATAAGTTATCCAAACAAACTATTTAGATAGCGTGTAGGTTCTTTGCCGTAACATTTCAACTCTTATGTATTTGTCCCAGTTTATGATATATCCTTTTCGGCAAAAAAGAAAAAGAAAAAGTAGAGAATGTTGCTTTGAGTGCTGTCAAAATGATGTCAGCAGCACCAGATTCTGTGGTTGGCATCGAATCTCCCCAACTAATTTGTTAATTAAAATTAAGAAAAAATTACGTCCCAAACAAATAAAAAAATAAAAAAATGGTCCCACAAAATCGTAAAATTAAAAAATGATCCCAAAGAGTTGTTAATGGAGCATCATCATGTTGTCAATTGACAATATGAGATGCTTCATTAACAACTCATTAAGACCATTTTTTCATTTTACAATTTCGTGAGACCATTTTTTTGTATTTTTTTTTTTTGGGACCTCAGTGTAATTTTCCCATTAATTAATCTCTTTTTCCTTTTTATTCTGTCCTTTCGCCCTCGTTCTCATTTCTTGCCCCTCAAGCTTCAACTAAGAAAGCTTTGACGAAAGAGGAAGAGTCACACTGATACTGATGAACGGATATCTCCATTGATTAACAGTAATATATACATATATATGTAGTTTGCGAAAAAACATTAATGATCCAATTTAACACCTGTAGTTAGCGAACGCGTTTAGGATGGGCCATTATGCGTACACGTGGATAAACCGATAAGGGTCTCATTTCAACTTCAGCCCTTAAAAATATTCTGCTAGAATTTGAAGAATTAGAATAGAAAGGAAACAAGAGACTCCAAATATTATTAAATCCTTAATACAAGCAATTGAGTAAAAGCTTTTATGTAGATAAATTAAACTAATCTTAAAATTTAATCTAATCTAATTTGAATAAATCTAATTAAATAATATATATACTAAATATTAATATAAAATATAATAATATTTTAACAAACTCAAACTTTGTTGTTTTGGTCGACATCTAAGCCTTTAGCTTCGAATATTAGCCTCTTCTTCCTTTAATCGATAACCCAATTCTCCAAGCTACTCATCATCGTTATTGGTAGAGGTGGTAATATGGGTTGAGACCACGGGTCGAGCCCGCCCAACCCGTAAATATGGGCGGTTTGGGTTCTGAAAAATTGAGACTATTTGAGAGTGGTTCTTTTGGGCCCAAACCCATATGGTCCCAACCCATGACGGGTTAGACCACCGGGTTGGTGGGTTGGCCCATATTTTTTTTTAATGTTGTCTAGTATCTATTGGACAAAGGAGATTGGGTGAAGGGCCAAAGGCAAACAAGACCCAATCCAATTTGCATAGCCTTCTGGGTCATTCATTATTGTCCATTCCATTGATGCTTTTTGGGGTTGTGAATTGCTGTTAGTTGCCAAATTTGAGTATTTGAGAATTAAGATGTGGTATTCGTAATTTAATATACTCCTCCTCCTCTGGATTAATGTTTTTTTTAATTTAGTATACTAAAATATTGATAGCTTTTGGATTTATTTTTTTTATTATGTGTGGATTTGTGATTAATATTTAATTTTTAATGAATTTTTAATTTCTTTATGGTTTATGTTTGTAGAAAAAATAATTTTAGTATATTTTGTTAAAAAAATTTTTTTTAAAAAATAATATGGGTTGGGCGGGCCAACCCACCAACCCAGTGGTTATGGGTTGGGTTGGCTAAATACCAACCCATATTAATACGGTCCTTTTGGGTTCAACCCATATGGTCCCAACCCAGGGCGGGTTAGCCCAAACCCAGTGGGTTGGACCATATTACCACCTCTAGTTATTGGTAAAAAGGAGAATAAAAGGAAAAGGAAAGAGGTTGTTAAAAGGAAAAGAAGAATAGTCAAATGCCAATCCAACTCCCAAGGCAAGTGATGTGTTTTTGTTACAATAAAATAATCATATCCAATCTGATTAAATTACTTGCACGTACAATGTCTGGTTGTCACTAATCAAAGTCCTAAAGCTATCTTTAAGTCAATGATTAGGAAAATGGTACCCACTTGTATTGATTTATATAGAGGCCAAGTCAATGATTGGCTTAAATCCTTTCTTATCTTGTCATTTATGTAGTTTTCTTGCACGAAGTAAACCCATTTTTCTAATTTAATATATGTGCTACCCAATATATGTGGCCACCTAACTTTCTATGATAAGAAAGTATGCCTTTCAACAATAACATCCCATGATAAAGAAACGAGTTAACTCTCTTTGTTTTCATACCTCAACATGTTTTATGTATTAGACTTACTGGTTTCAATTTTGATAAGTTTAATTATATATCTTTTTCATGTAAACATATATTATTAACCTATACAATTTTCCACGGAGAGCATATAAACGGATCAAGAGAATGCAACGTTTTAGAAAAGTAAACCATTTTCCAAGTTGATGGGTGTTTTCAGCCGAAGATACCTAGTAACTTCTTCCAACATTGACAGAAAAAAGAACCTTAACGTTTCCCTTTCCTCGAAATATCTCTATCCCCATAACGTGCTTGACAATTTCTTTCTCACATATAAGTCCACCTATAAGCTCCTCCTTTCTCTTCAACACACACCCTTCTCTGAGATTCAATCACAACCCACCTTTTCTCTTCGCCATTTTCATATCTCTATTACCCTTTTGTGATCTTTGATAGATACAAACACAAGTGCATAACCCACTTTTCAATTGACCATTTTTCTATCTTCAGCACTTACCTTTATGTGATCTCTGATAGATATATATATAGATAGACAGATAGATACGAGTTTCAGTTCACCATATGGATCAAATGCATTCAGGAGAAGGAGAGGGAAGCAGTAGCGTTCATATTCAAGTTCCAGAATTCAAAGTGTTGAGTGGAATAAGCAGTTCATACACCCCCACAACGTCCGAGCCTCGAGAACTTGGCAACATTGAAAATCAAGTTTCTCGAACAGCCCCCGCCATTAGAGCACCAGAGAAGAAGCTGACTCTCTTTGCTCTGAGGCTCGCGGTGCTTGAAAAATCAGCAACAGGGCTAGGAACGCTTGGGTTCATATGGGCCACTGTGGTTCTTCTTGGTGGTTTTGCTATTACCTTGGACAAATCCGATTTCTTGTTCATCACAATCATTTTGTTAATCGAAGGGACTAGGATTTTCAGCAGAAGCCACGAGCTTGAGTGGCAGCACCAAGCCACATGGTCTCTGGCTGATGCTGGAATCTACAGTTTCAGAATTCTGAGGTCAAGTTCAAGATCCTTCTTTCAAAGCATAAGGAGTCTTTTCAAGCCAATGAAGAAGAAAAAGCAGAACCAGAGAGAAATAAAGGACGAGGAGGTTAATGGGGCTACACCTAGGAAGTGGGACAATCCTAGGACACCAACTAGGACTTGGACAAGCTCAGATGTTCCGTTTTTGCCATATGCCAAATGGGTTTTTGCTGCGGGACATATCAGTAAGATTCTTTATTGGCTTCAGCTTCTCTCTGCTTTGGCTTGTTCTGTTCTTTCATTGATAAAACTTGTAAAGCATAACTATGGAGATATAGAAAAGGGAGACACTGATAAAAGAAATAGAGCATCTGCTCTGAATATCTTCTATGCATTAGCTCTGGCTGAGGCTTTGTTGTTTCTGATGGAAAAAGCTTACTGGGAATGGAAAGTTAGCTATTGTAAGCTTTTGGAAGAGCTGAATGCTGAGTGTGAATTAGGGCAATCAGGAATGGTTTCAATTAGAAGATTCTTTTATGATTCTTATTCAAGATGCATCAATGGAAGCATATTTGATGGCTTGAAAATGGACATGGTTAGTTTTGCTATGGAACTTCTGTCTTCAGAATCCCCTGATGAGCAGCTCATTGGGGCAAGGATTCTTCGCCAGTTTGCGAAAAGCCAGAAGTTTTCTAATGATACACTACAAAAGATTGGGATTTCCATATCAGTAATTGAAAGATTGGTTGAGATGTTGAATTTGGCAGACTATGATGAAGAAGAAATAAGACAATCAGCTGCAGAAATCTTGTCAGGACTTGCTGGCAAGAAGCAGAATTCTCTAAGAATAGCAGGAATTCCAGGAGCAATGGAATCTATATCTTCGCTTCTCCATACTAACAGGAACCATATTCCTGCAGCTGATGAGATTGGAGAGAAGAAACTCATGTTTGATCAACCAAGTTACGGGTTTTGGACATTCAACCTTCTGGGACTAGCAATTCTGAAGAAACTCGCTCGTGATCATGATAACTGTGGAAAGATTGGAAACACAAGAGGCCTCCTTCCAAAGATCATAGATTTCACACATATTGAAGAAAGGACATTGAAGAATGAAACTGTTCTTGATTCCCAAATAAAGACGGTGAAAAGATCTCTACAGTTGATGAAGATGCTAGCTAACACAGCAGGCACGAACGGGAAGCATCTTAGAAAAGAGATTTCTGAGATAGTTTTCACAATCAGCAACATCAGAGATATATCAAGGCATGGAGAGAAACATCCAGAGTTACAGGAACTTGGGATAGAAATTTTAACCAGTCTTGCATTGGAAGATGATGCAACAGAGAGAATTGGAGGGACCGGTGGGGTTCTTAAGGAATTGTTCAACTTGTTCTTCAAGCAAACTCAGAAACGCGTGACAAATGTTGCTGGTGAGGCCCTGGCAATGCTGGTATTAGAAAGCAAAAGTAACTGTCATCGTGTTCTAAAGCTCAAAGTATTGGAAAGGCTTGTGGAATCGTTAAAAGATCCATTGCTTCGCGTCAATGCTGCTAGAATTCTGAGAAATTTGTGTATCTACACTGGATCAGAATACTTGAGCCAGCTAAAGGAAGTAACAAATGCAGCACCAACGGTGAGTATTGTAATTTCACAATTTGCACCTCTCTCTGTCATAGTATCTTGATTATTTTGGTCTAATCTTGATGATTTTTCGTGCAGATACTTGGAGCAATCTTGTTGGAAGAGAACAAGCTGCAAGAAGTGATGATTGGACTGGCAGCAAATGCTTTCAAGTTCCTGAGTTGTCAAGAATCAAGCACTATGTATGAAGAAGCTGAAACTACAGAGGTTGAAATAGCACATAAACTGATCCAGATTCTGCAGAAACACCAATATCCAACGACGAAGGTACCAAGGATAAGAAGGTTTGTGATAGAGTTAGCAATTTGGATGATGAAAGACAACCCAGAAAACAAAAATACGTTCAAGATTCTGGGGATGAAGGAGGTGTTGGAGTGTGTATCAGAGACTACGTCAGAACTTGAAAACTTCAATGTCTTCTCTGGTACAGTTGGAGTGAACAGGCACAGTACATCAATGCATTCCCTGGTTGAGACAGCATTGAAGCTGATGGAGGATAGGTGAAACAATGGAACACATTTTTATTTTAGCACATAAGTAATTGTACGAGTGTCCATAAACTCTCCTCGATTCTGTGATAATACGGGAATGTTTAATTTTTTTATCATTTTCTAGACACGAATATATATAACCTATGACAAATTACACTCTTTTGTAGACCTATTTAGCATATGAAGTAAGTGAAACAATAGTAATAAGAAAAAAGAAAATCATGAGATTTACAATTTTACATGTTTTGTTGGATGAAAAGAATCCAAGCAACTAATTTTGCACACAAGCAACCTATTTCTTTGGCCATCAATTTTACAAACCCGAACGTTTTGTAGTTACACTAACAATGTAAAATCAGCCATTGAGAGGAGAGCATCTCAGCTCGTTTACTATTTACTGTTCCGGAAAAAATTGAAATCCCAACGACGCACCAAGCCATCTTTAACATGACCTGCTTGATTATTCTTTTCAACTGTTAATGTGGCTTTGGTGTTGTGTGATACGTCAGTGTCAGATGAACTTGGTACACTAGCAAGACTACCACTACTAAAAGAAGAAACACTTGTGTTCACAGATGAGTCTTTAGCTAGTGAACTATCAACCTGTGCTCCCCCAGATGACAAACTTGGTACAGATGCCAAGTTTTGAGACTTAGCCTCCGGAAGTCCAGTCACTTCGCCGGCCACACTTGAAATTGATTCAGCTTTCGATTTGATTGAAGAAGAAGAGGTGTCTATGGGCCTGGAAAGCTCATGTGAAGAAGCCTGTTGATCTTTTTCTGATGGCCCTGCAGGCACAGTACTAACGCCAGGTGGTGGTGATAGCTCTACCTGGGGATTTCTTATTTCCATGTCTTTGAGTGATTCAATCACGGCTTCCATGAACATCTGAATAATATGAACAAATCAAACAAATTACAAGAGAGAGTTTTTCTTAAAGAGAATTTCATTGCAGATTCAGATTTTTGTGAAAAGCCAAATAATTTACTCACTCTTTCTTCTTCTTCTGGACAAGATGGAAAACCAGTCAGGTCATCAAGTTCATATTCCACATATTGATCATCTTCCCATGTGGTTGGAACCTGGGGTCCATAGGGATTGCCATTCGACAGCTCAAAGCTAATCATGTTGGAAGATGATGAAGAAAGATCATCATTGCATTTATCACCCTGCCGAGCACAAATAGTTATGGCAATGTCATGTTATGTCAAAAAGGAGGGAATTTCATGCACATCACATAAATGTGCGCACACGCATGAGTTGTATAGAGACACAAGGGAAATTATTTTCTGGCTCGTGTACTTTGATCCCACTAGAGAGGTCAGAGTATGTGACCCAAGAAAAAAGGTACCTCGCGTTCACAATGTTCATCTTTTGAAGAAATATCAGATGGAACCTGCAGGAAGTCATGCAATAATTCTTAAACAAAACAATATAATTTTAAAAATCAAGCCAATAGCATTTAAAAATAGATTAAGTTATGACCAAGCAGCAGCCACATCTTTTCTTGCCAAGTATTCATGCAATAAGATCTTCAAGGGACATTGTTGGTACTTGGTCTTTGCTAAGGAGGTCGACTTAACCTCAATGTCCCCCCCCCCTTTTTTCTGTTCTATCATCAAAAACTGAACAAACAAAAGATACCCAGGAAGGCCTTATTCTTTCCTAATGCTTCTCCTTTTTTTTTTACCCAATTTGAAGATTAGTAGGCCATACACTTCTATGCCAACCTCATAGTTGTAGACTTTTTGGCAATTTTGGTGACTGTTGGATTGAACCAAAAAGCTTGGAGCATTTTCTGATGGATATTTTTCAGGGTTTCGGTTAAAAAACTATAGAAGCCACTATAAATCTTCCAGGCCAATATGCATGTATTCTACCCTAATAACTCAATAACAATAGAATAAATACAAACCTCCATCCTGCTCATTGGTCTTTTTGAACGGACTTGCTTAATGGCATCTGCTGTACTGTTTGCTGCCGGTTCTGCAGCTAACAAAGAAATAATTGAGAAATAGAATAGACATTATAAAATACAGATCCCGGTTGAAACACACAAGTAAAAATAGTTCAGAGATCCCAGTCATGCCTTTGTGTTCTGATGATGAGGACTCATCATATCCTACTTCATTCAAAGATCTCCAACCCCCCTGAATATTATAACAGCCAGTCAACAATGGCAAGATGTATTAGGAAGGAGCTTCATAATTTAACCAAAACAGATCCATTGAGATTTAGCGCAGTTAATTTACCTTACCAAAGTAATCATTCACTGGGTCAAAAAATGATCCCCCAACCTCATCCTCTGGAGGTTGCAAAACATTGTGAAAAAAGATGTTTATTGAGTCAAAGTAAAACTGAGGACGTGGAGAGTTGTGATCTCCCTCAAATTTAATTATGTTTTTGTCTCCCTACAAAGTATAGACGACCGAGTTAAAAAACCAAAAGGCAGAGTATTTAAATAAATAAAAAAAAGTAAGAGGAGGAAACAGAGACCACATCAAGTGGCATCTAAAAAATTTCAGAAGCCAGGAGAATAAAAAACATCAGCTCTAAGAACCTTAGCAAATTTAGAAGATATCAAGACATTCTAAGCACCTTGTAGGCTCAAGTATACACTCAGAGACTAAAGTAAATTAAGGGCTTCCTAAATGACATGAAAACTTGACCTAAGTGACTAGTAAGTTCGGTCAAGTTAATAACTTTTCAATGATAAGTTAAAAGTTTCCTATAGAAGCACATACCATGTAAGCCTCAAATATACGATCTGAATGATGCGGACGTATAAAATCATCATCAATGGCATGCCCTAGTAGAGCAGGAACAAAACAACACTTTGCCACCTACAATAGAGAATAACTTTTCTAGATAAACAAAGAAAATACCGAAAGAGAGAATAATGATAAAAAGGAGCGGTATTGGATATTTCCCAAGGATAAAAAATAGACCAGAACAAATTTTGAAAGGACCACCTTAATGGTGTTCAGGTCCGTTATGTCAAATTTTGCTTTCTTCTGGATTGCTTTTCTCATGTATTGGATGGCAAATTTCACC
The DNA here is from genome assembly GCA_037074505.1 of Albizia julibrissin. NCBI lineage: Eukaryota > Viridiplantae > Streptophyta > Magnoliopsida > Fabales > Fabaceae > Albizia > Albizia julibrissin. The sequence continues at coordinate 2,456,330 of CM073482.1, read as the reverse complement.
TGCAGTAAGAGAAATGGAGCTTAAAATCAAGCTTTTCCCCCATGAATTTATAGCCCCAATCTAACTTTAAGCATCATTTCATTATAAAAACACATTACTATTAAAAAAAAGAGTCCTCATGGCAATGAAAATCTAATCTCCTGACACAAACAAACCTAATCAATGCAAACTATTAAACGCACTCAAATACAGTAAACATCATATACTTGCAACCCAGAAGCAGAACTTATGATTATTTTTTGTAACACATGCTACATTGTGCCATAAGTGAGTTTAGAGAGGAAGGATAATCTCTCCTCTAAAAGTTTCAAGGATTGTTGCTGTGTTATGGAGCATTCTACACTAAGTTCTAATATCTCATGACAGCAACAAAAGGTGGTCTAATACCTATCTACCAATCAAGAAACAGATACCAACATTTTTGGTTAAAACAGTTCCTAGATCTATCATGCAAATGGATTGATTTGCTTTTTTTGAACTAACGCTCCTTTTTCTTTGATCCCAGATTTTGTGATCCTTCATTATTTTATTCTCTATTAATGAACTAAATTCACAAATACCCATAAGCAGAATTTTAGATAATGGAATTTCATGCCACATGAAAAGAACAAATATACCCACAGTGAACTTTGGCAGACGGATTTTGTACGTGTCAACCAGTTCCATCATCAAATCAACCAAATCAGAGAAGGGACTGTCTAAGACCATCCCAGCAATTGAAGGATCCTCAGCTCCATACATAAGGCTTCAAGGAATAACATTATTATTAACGGTAAAGAAAAATCATTTAGCCAAAACAGAAAATTTGAAGTTCTAGACAACAATGAATTGCAACTTTTAGGCTGCTGAATATAAGATGAATGGGCAGTACTAGCAAACTTCCAACAAGAGAAACATGTTTGATCAACTAAGGTATGAAACTCTCAAAATATGCTAAATGAAGAGAAGATCTTTTAAGTCCCAAATGCTTCATCTCTAGGTAAAGGACTGCTGTTTAAGATAGTTATTAACTTTCATGAGCATCATTGGCAGCTATAACTCCTTTCAAGCAATTTCAGCCACCATCCGAGACCATAATTCTTCTGTAATCATTCCATATGATCATTATCAAAACTTCAATGAAGTCCCAGCATATATCTTCATCTCAAGTCACTCTAGCTCTCTTTCCACAAGGGAACCTATGACTACAATCCTCAGCTAGAACCTCATGTATGACCAATAAGCTCTTTAACCTTGTTCAAAATGCAAGCTCAAGTAAATGAGAGAAGAAAACCTAGTGACAGCACCCATGGAGCGGCCCCATAAGCCAATCAAAGAGACACTTCCATCGGCCCGTAGATAATCAACCACAACCTTCAGATCATCTTTCTGAAAACAGTCAAGAATGTTAGATAAATATCTTGAAGAATAGGAGCAAAGCAAGAACTAGAGAAGATTCTTAAGCAAATTCATACTAGAGAATAGTTTAGATTCTGTTGGGATGGAAACTATATAATAAGACAGACTAAGGATAACTCAGCAGGCTCAGGTAAATGATAAGTGTCAAACTTCTAATGGAAGATAATTGTATTTAAATACATATCTTTTCTTATGGCTTAGCATGCACTCAGAGCTCAAGCTTCTTTTGGTTATATCAAGAGGTTTGATCATAGATGTCACAAATTTATCTCCGACAGGATACGATAGATAGAAAAAAAAATGTCATTTTATACTCAAGCATTATATGCTCATCTATCTATTGATTTCCTAATTTAGTCCCATATCTCAATTAATAGCCAAATGTGATATTGAAATAGCTATACAACTCACTTCATTCCAGCCTAGAGTAACATGCTCCCCTCCAGAAAGTCCAGAACCTGAGAAATCCAAAGTAAAAACTGTAATATTTGAAGGAAGCAGAATTATAGCAGCTTCACTTCCATCCGCCCTGCATCCACTATCACAAATATAGCACCCAGTCAACACAAACCTATCAAACTAAAACTGTGAAATACAGAACATCCACCAGCTAAAAGCTGCATTCATAGCAATCAGAATTATTGATCCATAATTTTCATGACACAAAATGAAAAATATAAGTTTTGGTTTAGCAACAACCATTTGAAACAAAAGAAATTGGTAGATTATACTGAAGTATACTCAAGTACCCCGTTTATAACTGCTTCATTTTTAAAAATAGCATGATAACGTTGACAATACAGCTTTTCTGGGTTGCAACCCAGTAAAAATTAACAGATTTTGAAATTGATCGAAGTTCAAGGAGAAATCACTAATCTCACTTCTTTCATAATGCCATATCATTTGGTCAAAAAATGTAGTATCCATGTCAAAATCACTTCTTGGTATGATAGACACAGTGATGACATACTCTTGTCAAAACTGTAACGATCAGAATCTTCAAAGCAGTAGAATCGGAAATGTCCAGAATACGACTGTAAAGATTAAATGGAAGTGTATTGGGCACTAACTTGCATGCTAAAACTAAAATAGTCACCTGTTCCCATGGCAATATATTACGCATGGCAGAGGCTTTTCTTCAGGACTGACAATGGGCATGCAATGACTGCATTGAAGAATATCACCCCGGCTATTCTTTATCTGCAGAATATTGAATTTAGCTTATTAGTATCCTAGCCAAGCCCAGAGTGCATGTCAACATCAAATCCATTATGAAGTCAACTATGAACAGACTAATGAATCTCCATTATGCCAATTATTGCGCCAGTTATTACCACTTATATTTATATTACATGAGGGTTATTACAACTGCAACCTTTTATTACATTTAAACAAATATCCAACGCTAAAATTATACCACCATACTGGATTGAATATTTTGAAGCTTACCTCTACATCCTTCCGTTGATACCATTTTCCTCTCAGCATGAACTCTTGTTCCAATAAATCACTTTTTGGGTCATATTCCGCTCTGCATTTCAATAAATGATACACTCATAACATCATAATAATTTAAAATGAAGTCATATTTAAAAAGATCACATGCCTAAGAGAGATTGGTGAAGCATGTTGGCAACAGAAGCCAAGCCATATTTCACCCAAAGTTGCAGACAGAAAACCAAGAAGAGTAGATATCATTGTTGGGTGATAGGCAGACGAGTCCACGATATGGCAAGATGCATCACATAAGCAATATTTTTAGGAAGATCCAAGAACGGGGTAAAACCCAATATGGACTTGAGATGACACAGCTCAGATAGGATCTCTTTTCGTCCAGGGGAGAATCGTTAACTTGCAAAGAGGAATAAAGCAGGGGCTATGAATTGGTCCATATGAAAAATAACAGCAGAAAACCAAGAGGAACCTTCAGATAGCTTAAAAAATGACATGGAATAACGAGCCCTCAGGAAGCTTAAGCCAAGTTAAAAAGATGCGATAGCACACCCGCCAAAAGCATTAAAATCATTCCGGATTCTTGACGAAGAAGTATAAGAAACCTAGATGTTGAATCTACTTGGGTTAGTGATTTCCTTCCCAAATGAGAGGTTGGTTGGTTCACAGCCAGGCCAATTCCTCACAATTCAATTGCGGTCACCCGAGTTGGGGCTTTGCAAGGACTCAATCAAATGTTCAATTTCCATCATATTGCAACTCAACAATACCAAGCAAATGCAAGAACCCATGTGGGATTTTGAAAAATAACATATCTTGCAATATATATATATATATATATATATATATATATATATATCATGGGAAATAGACGGTGAAGATTTGATACCTTGGCGGCCGGATGATGAAGTTCACAAGTTGTTCCATAGATTCAAGTGGTCAAGATGATGCCTTTCAGCTCTTCAAGACAATATATATCTTCAAAATAAATAAATCATGTATATTGGCCGAAAAAAATATAAAAAATCGAAGCAGCCCAGGAAGGAAAAAAGAGAGATTGGGGATGTTCCTGATGAGTGACGACCGTTTTCTTGAAACACAGAAAGTAACAAAGAAGAGAGTTAAAAAATAAATGGAAAGAGAAGAACCGGCTTTTGTTTATATTTTGTTGCTGCTATGTTTTCCAATTGTGGATCTCTCTTTCTTCTTTGAGAATATCAAAAGAGAAAAAAAAAAAGATGTATCTTCATCAGCCTGGCTCGCGGCCTTCCTGGCTCTTTATACGTGCCAAGTGCCAACTTCCTCCTGAGTAATGGCATAGTACGGTGTGGGCCCTCTGACACGTGGCATATTCTCATTTCGGTTCTTCTGTTCAATGGGTCCCATTCTAGTTTCTTTTCGATGAATCTTCTCATTAGTCATTTCCCACTCTGAACCGTTTCCCTATCTTTACTACTTTATCCCATGATGATGCACTGAGATCTTTTTTTTTTTTTTTTTTTCTGTCAAATGTTTTGAATTGAGATTGAATAAAATTATAGAACTACAGCATTTGTTTAAAAAATTACGATGGTAATTCCTAAATTTGAATTTCATATCTTCAGACCCAAAAAGATTGATTTTTTCAACAAATTTGTTTAATCTTAAGGTTTCATTTAGTTATAATTTAAAATTTAAAGAAAATAATAATAATAATTTAATTAACAACTTGTTAATTATCATTATTATAATATTATTAATCATGAAAGTTGCTTGATTTTTAGCATAACTCTTGTTTAAATTATTTAAGTGAAGCGAACATGTCATGGTCAAATAATATAAGATTGGAAGTCCAAAGACCTTCTCTCACAATCTGAAAATGAATGTGAATGGGAAGTGTTACCCACCATTGTCAATAGTATCCCATTATATATCCCCAGTTTAATAATGCATAATCACAAACCCTTTTGAGTGTGGGAATATGTCAAATCACAAGAAATTATGAGTGTCGGATGTCTGAAAGGAATCACAAAACAGGATGATATAATTAAGATTTTGAAGAAGGAACAAACATGGCCCTTGGGAGAATATCAAGCATGAGCTTACCATGATTATGGTTTGGTTTCAATCATTTACCATTGTCTACCACATACTTTATTCTGATTCCTCCTTCATATGCCATATGTTTATCTATTTCCACAACACGTGCCCTCTACAAAATGTTAGATCATGCAATTCAAGGAATACGTGTGTAATTCTCAAGTGAAGCGTGTTTGGTGTTAGACATTCTGACTAATTATTAGGCAATTGAGAGATCGATTAGATGTATATATGTAGCAATTGAAAATTGGCATGTGTTGATATGCATCAAGATTTGATGTATGTGGTAAAAACCCACTTGGCTTTTTGTGCAGCTTGATTATCTAGAATGGAGTGAGAGCAATTGGTCATTGGTTTTATAGTACAGGGACATATTTGGTAAAGTAAGTGAGAAATCACATATTTAACTCTGTAAGTAACTTCTTTTTTTTTCCCCAATAACTCTGTAACTAACTTCATATCATTAGTAAATGTCCCTCTAATTAAAAAAAAAACAGAGAGAGAAAAGGTTGAATGGGGTAGTAGCTATAGAAATTGGAAAAGGGAATAATGACTGATTCTCCAAATGAAAGCACATGGTTTGATTATGTTGGAATTTTGGGTTTGACTTTCATGGGTTATGAATAATAAGTAGGTTGGAAGAGAAGAGGGAAAAGGAAGGAGAAAATAGTGTGTGGATAAAAGTCTCACATTGGACAAATCAAAAGAAATAAGAGTGTATATAAAACTCAACTTCTCACCCTTAAAATGGGCTATTGGATCAATCCACTTTTATGGAGGAGTGAGGACGTACATGGGCCTTAGTCCACCACGCGCGCCGCCGTCCGGCTGGTTCAGTCGGTCGCCGCCGTAGGTCCGGTCTGCACGTTTGTGAGATTAAAAAAATAACTTTTTTCATACGTTTGTCTGCAGGTCCGGTCGGTTCTGGTGCGTTCGTTTGCTCCGTTATGATATGTCTTTTCGTACAACGCACCAGTTCGTCAGCAAGAGTCTATTCGCACAACTCACCGGTTGGCTCGCAAGAGTCAAGTCCATCTGATCAATTCCCTTCATCTATAAATAGGACGTGCTAGTGACAGGAAAAAATCACTCAATCTCGAAACACTCTTCTCTCATATACTGCATAGTGCATTTTGCAATCATCTCATAACCTGTGAGATTATGAAAGCAATCTCATTGTGTTCGTTCAGGCTTCTGATTGGTAGTGCCATCATTCTGAAGACGCGATCCGTTCTATCCTGGGAGACAATTGTTCGAGAACCTTGGACATCCGTATAGAGGGAACAAATTGTCTTAAGGAGAAAATGTACGTTGGGCTTGGATTTTATCAAAGTTCACTATCATTTTCGGCAGTCTTGTGAGTTTTTCTATAGTATACATAACTATTGTATGTTTTACGCCATTTTAGTTATACAGATTCTTATTGAAATTTCTACATTGAAAGTACTTGGGAACAACAATCTTAAGACAATTTATGTTAGTTTTGGTATTGGAACCAGCTAAAGTTAATTTATACCATTGATGTCTAGAAAAGTGATTTAATTTAGTGGTTATTTAATTAGTCATCGTTACAGTAGCACGGAGAGACTCCCACTTCATTTACACTTACCTAGCCAATTGATATAATAAACAAAGTTGGTTTCATGTACTGGTAGAAACGTGATTATAGCTTTCACTTGATTGTGTTGAATCTGGTTTAGTATCTTTAATTTTGATTATTATATTGTTCTTAGATTAATCTGTGTGATTAATCAGAGTTTCTGTTTGAGTAACATAAATGGCAAGTTCGAGTACAAACTTGATGAACCCAATTGGTTCTGCTTCAATGCATGGTGAGAAACCAGAAAAGTTCAATAGGAATGATTTCAAGAGATGGCAACAAAAAATGTTTTTCTACTTAACTACTTTGAACTTGGCACGGTTTCTTACTGAAGATGCTCCGAAATTAGAAGAAGGACAACAATTAGATAAGGAAAAGGTTGCTGCAATTGATGCTTGGAAACATTCTGATTTAATACATACTGATATATGTATTATGAAATCTGTACCATCTAGGGGTAATAAGAAATATTTTATTACATTTATTGATGATTGCAGTAGATATTATTATGTGTATTTGCTTAATAGTAAAGACGAGGCTATTATTGCTTTTAGACAATATAAAAATGAAGTTGAAAATCAACTTAATAAGAAAATTAAAGTAGTAAGGAGCGATCATGGGGGAGAATATGATGGCCCCTTTGAGGAATTCTGTATAGAATCTGGTATTATACACCAGACGACTGCTCGTTATGCTCAGCAATCAAATGAGATTGCAAAAAGGAAAAATCAGACATTGAAAGAAATGATGAATACAATGTTGATTACGTCCGGATTACCACAGAATATGTGGGGGGAAGCCATATTAACGGCTAATTTTCTTATTAACAGAGTGTCCCACAAAAAGATACAGAGCATACCTTATGAAATATGGAAAGGAAAGAAACCTACCTTGAAATATTTGAAAGTGTGGGGGTGCTTGGCTAAGGTCGCAATTCCTAAACCCAAAAGGCTGAGAATTTGACCTAAGACAGTAGACTGTGTGTTTATTGGCTATGCACTTAATAGTAGTGCATATCGGTTTTTGGTTTATAAGTCTGATGTATTAGATGTCCATGTTAATATTGTTATTGAGTCAAGGGATGATATGTTCTTTGAGAATATATTTCCATATAACAAGGGAAATGAAGCAAGTGGTAGTAATGATGACAATACTGTGATATTATGGGATGCTACGACTAATGATGGTTCTGTTGAGAAGGAACCTATACGTAGTAAAAGGAAAAGGATCACCACATCATTTGGGCCTGATTTTCTGACTTTTTTGTTAGAAAATGAGCCTCGAACATATGGAGAGGCTATGGGCTCTCTTGAAGCACCATTATGAGAAGAAGTTATCAATAGTGAAGTTGAATCCATTCTATCAAACCATACCTGGAATTGGTTGACCTTCCTCCTGGAAATAAGCCTCTATGAACTAAATGGGTCTTCAAAAAGAAGATGAAAGCATATGGCACTATTGATAAGTACAAAGCTAGGCTAGTAGTAAAAGGCTACAGACAACGTGAAGGCCTAGACTACTTTAATACCTATTCACCTGTTACAAGGATTACATCCATTAGGATGTTAATCACATTAGCAGCATTAATTGGGTTGGAAGTACATCAAATGGATGTTAAGACAGCTTTCTTGAATGGTGACTTAGAGGAAGAAATCTATATAGAACAACCTGAGGGATTTGTTGTCTCAAGACAAGAACGGAAAGTATGTCGATTAATAAAGTCCCTTTATGGACTTAAGCAAGCCCTGAAACAATGGCATGCAAAATTTGATGAAGTTATGTTATCAAATGGCTTTAGCATTAATGAATGTGATAAGTGTGTCTATATTCGGAATACTGAAAACGGGTTTGCCATAGTCTGTCTTTATGTAGATGACATGTTGATAATAGGTAGTAATAATCAAATGATTAAAGCTACTAAGCGATTTCTTACCAGTAAGTTCGACATGAAAGATATGGATCTAGCAGAAGTTATTTTGAGAATTAAAATCCATAGAACATCTGATGGGTTGGCTTTGTCACAAGCACATTATATTACTAAAATTCTAGAGAAATTCAAGATTTTGAACATAGTTCCTGTGAAGAATCCTATAGACCCTAGTTTTCGTTTGTTAAAAAATACTGGCAAAGCTGTAAAACAAAAAGAGTATGCTCAAGTGCTAGGCAGTCTTATGTATGTTATGAACTGCACTAGACCTGATATTGCCTACGTTGTAAGCATGTTGAGTCGCTTTACTAGTAATCCAAACGAGTATCTTTGAAAAACTATGGTAAGAGTTTTTGGTTACTTGAAGCACACTCAAAACTTTTCTTTACATTACGAGAAGTGTAATATCCAAAAAAAATTATTATTATTATTATATTATATTAATATTATATTATATTACAACGTGGGCAGCATGAAGGCTGCCCACGAGAATAATGATTTTGATGATGGAGGGAGTGGTTATCCACTCCCAACCACGTCCCTTCAATTTTTCTATAAAACCGCACAAGATGTGCGGTTTTATGAGAAAGAAGAGTTAGAAAAAGAGGGAGAGAACGAGAAGAGAACAATGAGTTTATTTAATGTTTTCTAGGTAAGTTATTTATCTTATAAGATTATTTAGATAGCTAAAATAACTTATTTTCAGCAAATTTCTTTCATAAAAATTATTCCATGTATTTTTCTCTTTCTAATAAGGATAATATTGTACTGATTAAAGAAATATTTTAAGATTAGCATTTTGGACAAGTTTGAGTTTTGTTAGTATAAGGCTATAAAAATGTAGAGAATAATTAATAGTTAATTTTAATCGGTTTATTTTTCTTATTTAGTTGGTATAAGATTTTATAACGAATTTTCTATATAATTAGTCTATAAAATAATTCTATATAGGACTTTTTAATTTATTAAATGTGGGTTAAAAGCTTTATTTGAATTAATGAAGGTATTACTGGAATTTTAATTGGTTTAGTTTTGAAATTTGGAGGACTAAACTGTCATTTATGAAATTCGGAGGACTAAACTGTCATTTATGAAATTCGGAAGACTAAACTGTCATTTTTGATATTTGAAGGACTGAACGATCATTTCTAAAATTTAAACCTCAAACTGTTATTTTTCAGTTTTTAGAATATATTATATATTATTATTAAAAAAATTTGCATATAAGTTATAATTTTGATTATGTGGAATTTTGGAGAGTTATTAATGGGCAGTAAATTGATTATGGTAGATTGATTTTGGCGTTTATTTGAGCTCTTGGATTAGGAGCAGTGTGGTAATAAATAGCTTTGGCGAGAGGTAACCACTTTTCTCTTGTTGTGCATGCTTGTATGATGTTTGTGAGTGATTTTAGTTATGCAAATTTATAAATTTAGCTGCTGATATGTGATGTGGTTTTGGAAAATATGTTGTTAATGAAAGTGTCTTGTGAGACTTATTTTCATGGAGAAAATGACTAGCAATATTATATTATATGAGTTGGTATTTATTTATGAGATTGGAAAGATTCTTTTTGATAATTATGAAATTATAATGACATGTCATAATCACATAATATGGATAAGATAGGGGATGGTGGATGTGGAATTAATGGGAGGTTACTCAAAGAGGAAATAAGGGGGTGAATTCTTGTACAAAAGAGGAAATAAGGTGGTGGACGTCCAAGTGTACACTGGTTAGTCCTTTGGCCCATTTGTATTCCATAGGGCTATGACACCCCACTAATGTATTTAGAGGGGGAACCCATGGTCCGGTCTTGTGCTCTGTGGATTTTGGCCGATCCATATCACTTGATCGGTGAGCTTGTTGAGTTAGCTACCAGTCATATAGGTGAGTACTAGCCCATGGGTTCAGTCAGAGGAAATAAGGTGGGGAGGAAATAAGGAAGGAAAGAGAATAAATTATTGTGTATTGACTCTTGTACACTTATATGATAAATATGAGAATGATAATATGATATTGTGAATTATTATGAAATTATTCGTATGGAAAATGATATTTTAATAATGTTATAATTTTATAACTGTCCCACTTGGCACCTCACGGGCACATACTTGTATGCCTGATAAGATGGATTGCTGGTTACTGAGGCTTTTGTCTCACCCCGTTGATTTAACATTTTTCCAGGTGATAGTTGTCGTACGGATCCATCAGGGAAAACTCCGGAAGCTTAAGCTACTTCTATAAAAAGTAGTGCTTCCATATTTTTAATATATGTTGAATTATTGTATAATGCCACATTAGGGCTCATCTTGCATACTCTGATCTATTTTTGAGAACTTGATATATTATCTATATATTTTTAATTGCTTCTGATTATGTTAGAAGGCCTGTATGGCTTATGATGTGTTCTAAACTCGTGGATCCACAATTTGATCTGATAAGGATATTTTAATATCTGATGAGATATTATTCAGTAAGGAAAAATGATTTTATTTTTCATGGTAAATTTTATAAACCATGGTAGAGTTTTCAAACAGTTAGTTAAACTCTTTTTCTACCATGATTAAATTTTTTAAAAAATGAGTTGTAATCTTTTCTACCATGGTAGACTTTTGGAGAATTGAGTTATAAAAAATAGGATTTTACAGTGTTAGGGAAAGGATTTTACAAGAAGTATCCTGCAGTGCTAGAAGGGTATTGTGATGCAAATTGGATCACCAGCTCTAATGACACAAGATCCACAAGTGGATATGTGTTCACCCTTGACAGGGGTGCTGTGTCTTGGAAGTCATCCAAGCAGACTTGCATTGCAAGATCAACTATAGAAGTAGAATTTATTGTTTTAGATAAAGCTTGTGAGGAAGTCGAGTTGATTCGTAATTTTCTTAAGGACATTCCTAATTGGCTAAAGCCGGTACCGATAGTGTGTATACACTGTGATAGTCAAGCAGCTACAAGTAGGGCTAAGAATGTCATGTATAACGGTAAGTCTAGACATATATGTCGAAGACATGATACCGTTAGATAATTACTCTCTAATGGAATCATCTCGATTGATTATGTGAAATCAAAAAGAGAATATAGCAGATCCATTGACTAAAGGGATTCCTAGAGAGTTGATTAGAAATTTATCGAAAGGAATGGGTTTAAGGCCGATAAATTGTTGATTATTGCGGTAACTCTACTTAGATGAGTGGAGATCCCACAAACTAGGTTCAAAGAAACAACTAAGTGATGATCGACTGTAAACACTGTGGAGTTTTAAACTCATACTTATTCCTATGACAAGACAGTGCATATATATAAGGGTAAGCATTTGAGCTTTTAATGGTTTCTTAATCTGATGTGTTCAGATGATGTATATTAACTTACATCACAAGGAATCACCTATGTGAGTGTGAAGTGGGGGCCGCTCTATGAGAATTTAAAACGGCCAATTCTCTAGAACACTCGCAGAATCAGGCAGGTGTCCAGAGCCAAAATGGGCACAACATGAGGACCAATGATGTTAAAGGAGCAGTTGTGTGACTTCTAGTGTCTTGGTATACATTAAAGGTCGACGGTTCAAGACAACATGTCCACCGATTGACCGAGTATATCTGATAGGTTTTTACTAGAGAAGGTTCAAAGGTAACCCCTACCTATCTCGATGCAGTTGCTTCTCGTAGAGGAATCACACTTTGCGTACATGTTCATTGGCATTTGGTTATTATGGACTAACTTTTTATCCATGTGGGTGATTGTTGGAATTTTGGGTCTAACTTCCATGGGTTATGAATAAGAATTAGGTTAGAAGAGAAGAGGGAAAAGGAAGGAGAAAATAGTGTGTGGATAAAAGTTCCACATTGGACAAATCAAGAGAAATAAGAGTATATATAAGACTCAACTTATCACCCTTAAAATGGGCCCTTAGGCCAATCCACTTTTGTGGAGGAGTGAGGACGTACATGGGCCTTGGTCCACCATGCGCGGCCGCCGCCGCCGTCTGGCCGGCTCGGTTCGGTTCGGTCGGTCGCCGCTGCAGGTCCGGTCCACGCGTGTGTGAGATTTAAAAAAATAATTTTTTATTAAATTATTTTTGTTTGTCCGAATAATCCCTGAACTTTTTTTTAATTCCTTTTTTACCCCTCCGTGATTCTCCCAACAGCGGTTGTTGCGAAATGTTGTGACCGAACCAGTGCATCCGTTCTGGTGTGTCTTCTGGTGCGTCTGTTTGCTCCTTTCTGATGTGTCTTTTCATACGACGCACCGGTTCGCTCGCAAGAGTCGAGTCTATCTGATCAATTCCTTTCATCTATAATAGGATGTGCTAGTGACAGAAAAAAAAATCACTCAATCTCGAAACACTCCTCTCTCATATACTGCATAGTGCATTTTGCAACCATCCCATAACCTTTGCGATTCTGAAAGCAATCTCATTGTGTTCGTTCGGGCTTCTGATTGGTAGTGCCATCATTCTGAAGACGCGATCCGTTCTATCCTGGGAGACAATTGTTCGAGAACCTTGGGCATCCGTATAGAGGGAACAAATTGTCTTAAGGAGACAACGTACGTTGGGCTCGAATTTTATCAAAGTTCATTATCATTTTCGGCAGTCTTGTGAGTTTTTCTATAGTATACATAACTATTGTATGTTTTATGCCATCTTAGTTATACAGATTCTTATTGAAATTCTTACATTGAAAGTACTTGGGAACAATAGATTAGGCATGACAGAAGAAACCAATTTGCGGGGGTTCCACTCAGAGCAATTGATGATGATTCTTAATTGATCACCAAAATGATAAGGTAGACGTTGCAAATTGGTTCCAGTTGAAGATGCTCTTGCAGTAAAATAGTACTCCCTCCATTTTTTATTATAAAATATATTTATTTGATTTAACTAGATTAAGGAAGTAAGTTAATATCACATATATTTTTTAATATATTCTAGTCTTCTTCATCAATCCTTTCAATCTCTATTTTTCATGATTATTGTTGATGTGGCATCAATAAGGATAAATTAGAAGAAAAAAAATGACAGCTTAGTTCCAGTTGAAGATGTTGTAGCACTAAAATAATACTCCTTCCTGTCTTTAATATAAGACATATTTTAAAAGTTCATTTGTTATAAATATAAGATAAAATTTTTATATTTGTCAATCGTTTCTTAATTTACCTTTATTAATGTTTTCTCAACAAAAATCAAAGAAAGAATTAAAAGAGGGAATTAAGAAAGATGATTATGATATTTTAAAAAATACATATCATATTAATTAACTTACTTAATATACAGGAGGGAATAAATTTTATTGCAATCTTGGGATAAAACAAGTACAATATGTAGAAGGTAAAAAAAAGTATAGTATGTAGCTAACAACAATAAGAGCTACTAATATTAATTATTAGTATCATGGGTTGGATTTCTCTCCTTTGCCCCTTCCATTCATTGGCTCTCTTTTGCCTCCTTTTTTTCTTTATCATAATTAGATTAAAAGTCTTAATGGTTTAGATTTAATATTGAGAAAATTTCAGAAAAATGTAGCCAAAAATAGAAAAGGATAAAAAGGTTGGGTGAAATTGGGAAATCCCATGTCAGTACACTTGTAGGAATTTGGGTTATGAAATGTTGGTATAATGACCAAAATGCCCTTGTTTTAGTAACAAGCTGTTATTAACACAGTACACGCAAGGGGGAGTAGAGAGAGTGATTTCGTGCCAGAAAGTGACAAAACCAAAGGAAAAGCAACGACAACCAGAGGCAAGTGGTCGGCGGCGTGTTGCGGTATCTTTGAAGGAGGTTGGTGGAGGTCTACAACTGACAAACGAGAAACCTAGGGGGCGAAGGGCTGTTGACGGGAGCGAGGGTCTATTGACGAAGGTAAGAGGTGTGCTGCAATGTCTTGGAAGGAGGTCAGCGAAGGTCAACGACGTGCTGCAGCGTACTGAGAAATGCAGATGTAGGAACAAAATGAGAAATTCTTAATGTTCAGGGTTAAAAACAACACCACACTCATGATTAACAACTCGACCTTCTTAATTAACGACTTGACGTCCTTCATTAACGTATGAACAAAATGAGAAATTCCTAATGTTCAAGGTAAAAAACAAAACCACACTCATGATTACCAACTCGACCTTCTTAATTAACGACTTGACGTCCTTCATTAACATCTTCTTAGGAACAAAATGAGAAATTCTTAATATCTAGTGTAAAAAACAGCACTACACTCATGATTACCAACTCGACCTTCATAATTAACGACTTGACATTCTTTATTAACATCTTCGTAGGAACAACATGGGAAACTCATAATGTTCAGGGCCAAAAACAGCACCAGACTCAGGATTAACAACATGATCTTTTTAATAACGACTTTATTTGGTTGATTAACATCTTTGACAGAACAACATGAGAAATTCCTAATTTTGCGGGCCAAAAAACAACATATCCCCCATTATTAACAACACCACATTCTTATTTAATGACTCCATTTCCTTGTTTAACATGTTCGTAGGAAAAAATTGCAAAAGTGACAAGTTTGATGCCCGATAACAACACGTCCCTCTTTATTAATAATACAGTATTCAAAGTTAATGTCATGACAGCCTAACTTTCATATATTTCAATCAGACACACAATCAAAAGATATGCCCAGGAAAATGTGTCGAAAGAAATTGCAGGGCCAATAATAACATCAGGCTCTATATTAATAACAAAATATTCAACAGTAACAACATAATTACATTCACCAATCACCTGAAACAAAAAAAAGTGACCTGATGCTATATGGCCCCAGCACGCCGCCGACCTTCACCGACCTCCTTCCAAGACACTGTACCATGCCGCCTACCTCCGTCAACAGACCCTCACTCCTATCAATTGCCCGTCTCCCCCTAGGTTTCTTGTTTGTCAGTTGCAGACCTTCACCGACCTCCTTTAAAGACATTGCAGCACGCCGCCGACCACTTGCCTTTGGTCGCCGTCGCTTTTCCTCTGGTTTCATCACTTTCTGGCACGAAATCACTATCTCTACTCCTACTTGCGTGCACTGTGTGTTAATAGCAGCCTGTCACTAAAACGAAGGCATTTTAATCATTATACCAACATTTCATAACCCAAATTCCTATAAGTGTATTGACATGAGATTTCCCAATTTCACCCCAACCTTTTTGTCATTTCCTATTTTTGGCTGCATTTTTTTCTGAAATTTTCCTTTTAATATTTTATAAATAATATTTTTATAAATTCACTTATGAATAAATTTAAATCATAAAAATTAAATTTCAACCGTTGACAACTGTCATGAAAATAAAATCTACTTTGTAATAATAACCTACGCACTGCCATGAGGCTCGTTTGGATTAGTTTATGGAAGCTTCATAAATGCTTATAAATCGTGATTCACGGAATACGAAGTAACTTTTACAGTTTACGAGGTTATTTTTACAGTTTACGAGGTAAATATATGGTAGAGATTTAAGTAAATCGGGCTTATAAAATAAACCCAATTAAAAACAGAATTTCCAAATATACTAATAAATGCGATAAAATATACTCCATCCTGTGCTTATTTTTATACTATCCCACGCAACACACAGACAATCCCAATAAAACAAAAAGGGACGAAGGATGAGGTGGCAAGACCTGGGATGGTCCCGATATGACGTCACTATCCCTCCTCAAATCTTTGAAAGGGACGTGTTATGGGTATGCATGTTTATGAAGCCACCTGGCCAACTCATCACCTCCTCTTCCTTCAATATCTAGTCTCCCAATCCAAACTCGAGGGACCTCTAGTTTTATTTCGTTCTTATGTTTTTCACCTTTTTTACGTTAAATAAACAAGAAAGTGTAAACTTAAAAATCACCCTCTCTCAAGTTCCATCATGTAAAAGAAGAATTCTTTATTAAAATATGAAGATGTCCCGCATTGAATAATTAAAAAAGTGATTATAAGCATATAATATAATTGCCCCAAGGATTCCTATTAGGTGGCTCAAGTTATTTTAATATAAACACAAGTCTAACACACTACATAAATATGAAAATTCCAACACTATCAACATTCCCATGACTATTTAACGTAATTAATTAATTGAAAGCCAATGTATTTATGAGTTATAACAAATGAATAGGCTTACTCTTTTGTCATAAATATCTGAATTTGAATGTATTGTTTTAAGAAAAAAAGATAAAAAAATACTATTTAAAATTCATAATCTTAAATTAATGATTTCTTATTAAAATAAATTATTAATTGTTATACTTTTAGAGTCAATATCTGTACTCTTATAAATAATAAGACTGATTTGAGATTTTGAAATTCAAATAGTATTTTTTTTTTTATCTTCCTCTCTTGTTTTAATGGCAGATGATTCACTTTGATAACCCAAACTGCTCAACCTTTAAACTAAAGTTTTCCTTTTCTTATTTTTTGGTTGACTCAACCACACCTTTTGCAATGATTTTCTTGATTCACTTTGACAACTCAACTACTCAATCTTATGATTCACTTTGATGACAGGCTTAAGAACTGTACACCTTGTTGAATCCAATGAACTATGCTATTCAAAGTTGTGAAGAATTCTTTAATGCATGATTCCTAAAGTAAATGTGACCACCAGAGACCAATAATCTCCTCCTCAAATATACAGCATTTTGGATCAGCAGAAAAAATGACAGAGCAAGTCATGTTCATAACATGATTGAGGTTACAGAAAAAGACGTTAAAAGAATTTTATCTACATATCTTTGGAGAAATTTTTTTTTTTTAAAAAAACACAGATGTTATGAGCCCAGGGTTCTCTTGGCAGAGCCATTAAAGCAGCGAAAACTATTTTCGCCCACTCATAGTGCATCCCTATCTGTTTTGGAAAAGCCTAGAGATCATTCTATTTCACACCCCTCCCTCTTTCTCTTTCTTCTTGTTTTTAGTCTTCCCCAACCTCTACCTCTGACACACTCGCACCCAGTCCTTGGTCCTTCTCCAGGTGATTTCCTTCTGCCATTTTGTATTTAAAGTTCCTTCTCTTTTGACGATTCGTTTAAGAGCTTTTTTCTCTCTTGGTTCTGGGTTTTGCTCGCTACCTTCTTGAATCCGGCCAATTGCAAAAACCATTTCCGTGTCTTCAGTTGAAAAGGGATTTTTCAAGTTGAAGAGAATGTGTGCTCTTTAGTGTGATGAACATTCAAGTTCTAGATCATAACGATACTTTAGAGTTTAGACCATCATGTTGCATTATTTATGTGCTTGATTCTGATTCCGGCATTGTCTATTGTGTCATCAAAATTGACTTCATTTTCGGGGGATCATGTTCAGTGAGAAGCAAACATGGCACAGATTCTGGCACCGTCTACACAATGGCAGATGAAGATCACAAAAAACTCTCACAAAGCAATTCCCATTACATCAAACATGTGGGGTTCTTTACTGTTGAGACGTGACAAGAAAAGTGCACCAGCCAACTCCGCTAAGTTCAGAGCTCTGGTGATCAAGTCTGAAAGTGGCGTTGTTAATAGGATAGAGAAGCTACTTAATATGGACGTCACTCCATACACTGATAAGATAATTGCTGAGTACATTTGGTATTTATACCACTCTCTCTTCTCTTTTTCTTTCTCTCTCACTCCTGCTCTCTCATGCACGTGCCTGGATTTATCATCATAAAAGATAGTTGTCTTGGTCATAAAACCTTTTTCACAGGGTTCAATTATGATATGATATTTTATTTATCCTCGTCTTTAATGAGCACAACTATGGATGTTATTTTGAAACAGGGTTGGAGGGACAGGAATTGATGTGCGCAGCAAATCAAGGGTATGTTATTTCTGAACTGTAAATAGGCTTGTAGAAGATGTTATTTGATGGTTTATGAATGTTCTTTTTGAAAATTTCAGACAATACCAAAGCCTGTTGAACATCCCTCTGAGCTTCCTAAGTGGAACTATGATGGATCTAGCACTGGACAAGCACCGGGTGAAGACAGTGAAGTAATCCTATAGTAAGAAGTTTGGTAACTTGTACTTGTTTTTTATGTACACTTTATATTTACATTTATTACTGGTTGATTTTAAATTTCCTTTTTTGTTTCAGCCCTCAAGCAATTTTTAAAGACCCCTTCCGTGGTGGAAACAACATTTTGGTAAGAGCTATAATTTTTAAATTGGATCTGATGATATTTTGATTGAAATCGAGATGGAGATATCATGAGGCTATTTTATAATGTATTGCTTTTGTAAAGGTGATTTGTGATTCTTATACACCAGCTGGAGAGCCTATCCCAACAAACAAACGACACAGAGCTGCTGAAATCTTTAGTAACCCAAAAGTAGTAGCCCAAGTTCCATGGTATACATTCTCCTAAATTTTTTTAATTTCCATATGATATTCACAGGAAAAAAGCATCTAGTAAGAGTTTCTAAATAATTTTGAAGCTAAACAACTGTGCTACTTGGTATTTCACTCTAGCACGCACAAATATAGAGGCAATTTCTCAGAAAAATCACCATTTTAGTACGATCATACGATTGATATTGCCGACAAATATCCTGATATGTTTAGTATTTCTTGTTTGGTGGTGATTGCTGATAGTTAGACATAAGAAGTATCCTCCTTCTTTGATCACCAACCGGAATCTATGACAACTGAACTATTGGCTTATTACTACGTTGTTTGTTCCAAGGTATGGAATAGAACAAGAGTACACCTTACTTCAAACAAATGTGAAATGGCCTTTGGGTTGGCCAGTTGGAGCTTATCCTGGTCCTCAGGTAATGTCCATCATTGTATTCACCTGTCAATTTTCATTCATATGTTACAAGAATTCGTGATATCATGAGATGAATTTAATTTAAGTATATTTTTATTTATTAGGGTCCTTATTACTGTGGTGCTGGGGCAGACAAGTCTTTTGGCCGTGATATATCAGATGCTCACTACAAGGCTTGCCTATATGCTGGAATTAACATCAGTGGAACCAATGGTGAAGTTATGCCTGGGCAGGTTCTCTTCTCACCATTCCATTTTTCAAGGATGACGAGTCTTTGGAAACTCAATGCATAATCGGGCTTATTTTATAAGTCCGATTTACGTAAATCAAGATAAATCTCCTCCACATATTTACCTCGTAGACCGTAAAAGCAACCTCGTAAACCGTAAAAGTTACTTCGTATTCCGTGAATCACGATTTATAAGCACTTATGGAGCTTCCATAAGCTAATCCAAACGAGCTATAAGAACTTAGGTTTTCTCACTATTGTTTTTTTTCATTACTATTGCAGTGGGAGTATCAAGTTGGTCCTAGTGTAGGGATTGAAGCTGGTGATCATACCTGGTGTTCAAGGTACATCCTTGAGGTAAATATTCTCATTCAAAAAAGAAATTTTTATTGTCACTTCCCCAACCTTTTGTTTATTTCTATTGAGTATGTTGCATTTTTTCTTTTCTGACAGAGAATTACTGAACAAGCTGGTGTTGTTCTCTCACTTGATCCAAAACCAGTTGAGGTACTGTAATGCACTGATGAAAGTCAGTGTCCTTCACTGATAGTTATCTTAAAGTGTTTTTCTTTCTTGGTGATAGGGTGACTGGAATGGTGCTGGATGCCACACAAATTACAGGTTTCTGGACTTTGAAATTAATCACATTCACAATATATATCACGTCTTAGTAACTTAATAAATTACTGAGGTGTTAAATTGTCATTGACTTCGTAGTACCAAGAGCATGAGGGAAGACGGAGGCTATGAGGTAATAAAGAAGGCAATTTTAAACCTCTCACTTCGCCACCAGGAACACATAAGAGCATATGGAGAAGGGAACGAGAGAAGGTTAACAGGAAAGCACGAGACGGCCAGCATTGACACATTTTCTTGGGTATGCTTGACACTACCAATACCTTTACTGGTGCAAAGACTAAAGTTTATTTGAAGAAACAATTCAAATTTCTTTTGAAATATTCTCATAAAATATAATTTGCAGGGAGTGGCTAATCGTGGCTGCTCTATACGTGTGGGTAGAGACACAGAGAAGAAAGGAAAAGGTAACATTTTCAACTAAGCTTTGTGGTAGTTATGCTCAAGTCTTCTTGAACAATAGAAAGAAACATAAAGATTCATTACTTTATCTGAAATCAAGAACTCAGAAAATAAGCATAGACTAAGTTCAATGTGAAGCTTTAATAACTATTCACTGGATTTCTCTTCTAGACTAGCTTACTCGGAGATTTTTTGGACTGACACTGTCTTGCCATGTCACTGTGGTCCTCTTTTCAATGATTTAATTGCTTTGTTACTTTTAACTTGTCCATCTTTTTGGTTGTAGGTTACTTGGAAGACCGGCGTCCAGCTTCAAACATGGACCCATATGTTGTGACCTCATTACTGGCAGAAACTACAATATTGTGGGAACCAACACTGGAGGCTGAAGCTCTAGTAGCTCAGAAGTTGGCATTAAAGGTCTAGTTTGTTTGACTGGTGATATTCTGGGGTTGAGAGAGCCACTTGGTATTATTTCGGGTGGCTGCTGGAAAGCTCTTCCAACTTTCATCTTTGGACAGTTCAGACTCTAAAGAAAAGATCTTGTCTAGACAAAAGTTAAGAATGAGGGGTTAAAATTCTAGTTTATGAGTTTGTCATCAGACGAGATCTCTATTATAGATCACAAATATCCTTGGCTGTACTAGTTTCCTGTTAAAATTTCATTGATGCTTGTATTCAAGTCTAAGACATCATCAATAAGCAGCCATGTTATTAGCGCTTTTCATTCTGCTGTGATTATTACTGATGTCGTGGTGCTTTTCTTTTTCTATCAAGTTTTAAATCAAATGCGGAATACGCAGGGAGTCGTGTTTCTTTTTGTTTGATCTACAACCGATGGCGGAACGATTCCAGAACAAGCAGTGGCCTGATTATTATTATTATCATAGAATAAAAGAAGATAAACGAGGATGTAAAAAAGATTCCTTCCCTCCTTCTTGAGGAAGGCTAGATATAGATATTCATGGAAAGGAATATAAGCCGTTTCTTTCTATGGAAGAAAATCGTTTCAATGGTGACAGCAACAAAGAACCTCGCAGCTGGCCTACCTTTGTATATTATATTTCCTGGTAATTATCAAGAACGTGATGGCTTTGCTTATATATGGGCACATCGCAGCTCGGGCAGGGTCATCAGTGTTTTTGAGATTCTAATACCATGGCTTCAGGAGGATCCAAATCCGTAGCCAGCATCCTCTTAGTACTAAACTTAGTTCTGTATGTGGTTGTTACTATAATTGCTTCATGGGCAGTGAATCATGGGATTGAACGTTCTCGTGAAACAGGTAAAGGGCATTAATTTCTTGTTCTTCTCTTTTGCTGTAACATGTGGTAGACGTGTCATGTTTTGGAGTGTAATGTGAATATGGATTTTGCAGCATCTAGGTTGCCGATTCCGGGTCGGATATTCCCAATATATTTTCCAATAGGGAATATGGCTACAGGGTTCTTCATAATATTCAGTCTAATAGCTGGGGTTGTGGGCATCATCACCTCACTTACTGGATTACACAACCTTTCTCAATGGAATGCCCCAAATTTAAACGCAGCAGCTGTATCTTCATTCATAACTTGGGCATTCACTGTACTAGCCATGGGGTGAGTCTTGTCATGTTTCTTTTTCATGTTCAACTTGGAGGATTATTTATGAAGTCATATGGTTTTTAATGTTCTATCTGCTACAGATTTGCCTGTAATGAGATTGAGCTTGGTTGGACAGACTCAAATCCGGTAAGTTGTTGGGTTGCTTCAATTCTGTCTCAAGGAAAAGGTATTTATCTGTAATAACCATTAACCAGTCTGACCATTGTTTCATTCTGTTTGGTTTGGCAGCGAACCTTGGAAATAATCACAATAATTGTAACAGCGACACAAATGTTATGCACGGGTGTCATCCACGTTGGAGTTTCAGAGGCTCCAAGAATCACATACTGAGCTTCATTTTCACATCAATCCAATGCTTCTGGACTTTGTGTTTTCTATTTGGAGATTTTCTTTTCGTTCTTATTTCATATATGTAAGGGGGGAAAAAAATTGAATCGTTTGTTGTTTTACATTTTCTGTTTTTCAATGGAACTCAAAATAGAGGCTTGTTTATTTCCATTTCCAGTAATAAGCTCTTCATGTTATGGCAAAAATAACATGTGGGGGCATTCCGAGAATCGAACTCGGGACCTCTCGCACCCAAAGCGAGAATCATACCACTAGACCAAATGCCCATCTGACATGTCATTCTAGCAAAGAATATTGTAATCAAACAATCATTAACAAGACACACCAACCTAACATAAACCGATGCCTGAAGTATCAGAAATTTTCGTCTAAGTTGTGGATAAGTTAAAATTATGAATTGGGTTAAAAAATTAAAAGGTAGAAAATGATTGAATGTTGAAAATGATGCCAAGTGAAATTGAAAAACAACAATAAATTTTTAAGAAAAATTAAAGGCTCGGATACAAACCAGAAATATATATTAAAACAAAATAAAAGATAAAAATATATTTATATATATTTTTCCTTTTAAATGAAAGAATCCTTCATTCACGAGATTATCTTGTATATATCCTACTCAGTATTTTATTATTTGAAATAACAAACTCGCCCAGATTTTAGTCCTTTACCTTTAGTCGTAACATTTGGTTTTAATTCTGCTTGAGAATTCTACTAGATGTCATTTACTAATCTCAAGCAGAAAATCGCGGATCATGAGATATTCACAGTTATCGGTGACGACGAAAGGAAAAGAGTGATGAACTACCCACACACTTGCAGAATTCACCACCTTTACAAAATGTCTTGTATAATAGTTATGCATGCCATAAAATATTTGAGCTAAAATGGTGTTCTATGCACCACAAATTACTGAGATAATTCAACCAGTAAGGTATGGCGACCAGGAAAAAAGAAGAGGTAAATGACTAAATTCACACAGGAAATATGTCACAGTTAAATCCAGGCAACTGGAAACTTGGAATTTAACAAGATATTAAAGCAGAGTCAACTGCAAGGGGATACTAAAGATGGAATAGAGTATCACTACAATGCTTTCCTCATGAATACATAATACACATGTCCAACCAATATGGCAGTATTTCATTTATTTTAATCAAAACCCCTTTTTACAGTACGACTAATTTCTAATTGTTCCCCTCCCTCAGCATCCTCATGATGGTAAGGAAGAGGTTCAGAATGTCAAGATAAAGGGTGACTGAGGCCCCAATGTACTCATCATATGTAAAGCGCTTGATCAGGTTGTCTGTATCATAGACAATGTACCCGCTGAAAATCATGGCACCGATTCCACCATAAATAGCATTTGCAGTCGGTCCAAGAGGGAAGAACATCTACAAAGAAAGACATCAAGTCTCATGTCAAGTCAATGTAGATAGAATTCTGTATATGCAAATTTGCAGAGTGCAGAGGCCATGAGAAAACTGGATAACATCTTTAACCTAACTGCATAAATCTTTTTTCAAAAAATGCACATACAAAAGACTGATTCGAAATGAATAGAAATGTGAAAAAAATATCAAACCTGCATCATGCTAGTAAGGAAGAGTGTAAAGAGACAGGCGAACAATATAGGACCAAGGTAGCTGAAATCCTTGCCCCTCTTTGAAGCCCAGAAGGTATAGCCAGTTAGAGAGGCAACCACACCCGAGGTCAATATCAATGCTTCTAGGACAATTTTTCCTGCGAGATGTAATCAGATAAAAGTTAATCTAATCACAATAACCTTCTTGATCACCCCCCAAACAGGAAGAGGATAATGGGATAATGTAGAAACGAGTTTAATGTGCGACAGGAAACATAAATTAAGAATGTCATCCTTTTTTGTGTGTGTTTGGGTTGGGGGAGGGGGGTATTATATCAGACAATTGAGGATAATGATACAAACCGCTGGTGTTTGCGCAGGATATTCCAACAGTCAAGCTTATAGACACGGTGAAAAGTCCAAGCAGGACGTAGTTATGAGGATGTTTCTGCTGGTACTTGAGTAAAGGAAACAAGACTGCAAGAGAATTCAGATTCATTTGTATGTGTAAGCATATTAGCTCAATTCAAAGAGTAAAATTACAGCAATTACCAGACAAAAACTCGAGGAAATGAATTTAACTAAATTCAAGTAATTAGCACCAATGAATATAGGAACGATAATTACCTTTTTTTTGTTAATTCTTTGCAAATTATAACAATACAAATACAAATTGCATCCTCTAAAAAGAGGAATAGTCAAAAGAAATGACGTCAACACGTCAAATTGTAATTAAGGTACACAAATTGAGTGGTCTCGAGAAGAATTAAGCCCGCGTAAATTTCAACATATCAAAGAAACAGCAAAGAAAAACCTTTATCCTCGTAAATTTCAACATACAGCAAGAAAGACAAGAATAAGCAGCAATGACAATTCGATCGCAAACAATGTTAAATTCACAAAAGCACAACATACAAAACAGAGAAAGTCGTAAAAATATAAACTGTATTAAAGAGAATTCGTCCAAACCCATGAACACATCAGAAAATCTTGGCAGATCAGAAAGAAAACAAGAGAACATGGAACGAGTTTTATCATAGAAAAAACCAGATGCAATGAAAAGGGAAAGAAAATTTAGAAATTCTAGGAAGATCAGAGAGAAATCGAAAGTAAATAAGAAAAAACGAGAAACCCCTCGACAAAATCAGGAATAGAGGCAACAATCCCATCGGAAATTATAACAGAAATAAGCAGATCGGGAAGGTAACGTACAGAGGAAGGGGAGGAAGATGACGAAGAGGAGAAGGCCGGAATTTCCCCTGAGAAGATCATTGATGGGGGCATAGAAGACGGTGACGAAGGAGACGAGGGTGGTGAGGAGGAGCTGGAAAGAGAGAATGCCATAGACCTTGCGGATGAAACCCCAACGAAGCTGGTTCTCGGCGGGGCTGAGACCTGGGTACAGAACCTCCCCTGACTCGAGGTCGAAATCGACCTTGCCGTTCACGCTTGCGTATCCCTGCATCGTTTTCCCTCTCTTCTCTGAGTCTCTCTCTCAACCCTATTTATGGAACTCGGAGGAGATTTCTGAGTCAAGAACAATGGGAATGAATGAAATATATTTGTTTTTCATGATTCCAATTTCCAAGACATTTCCTCCTTGCCGTCTCATTTTTTTAGGGAAAATTCGTAGGAAGGACCAGAAAGAAATATTTATTATTAATAAGTATTTAAAAGATAAAAAATTTCAAATAAATACCATTTGAACTTAGAAAACCCCCAATAGTGTATTAACACTTGGAAAGGACAAATAGATCTCAAAGAACTAATCTGAGATTTTAAAATATTGTGTTTTTACCAAAATACCCTTCAAGTTTTTTTAAAAAAGAAAAAAGAAAAAA
The DNA here is from genome assembly GCA_037074505.1 of Albizia julibrissin. NCBI lineage: Eukaryota > Viridiplantae > Streptophyta > Magnoliopsida > Fabales > Fabaceae > Albizia > Albizia julibrissin. The sequence goes on along the minus strand of CM073482.1, from coordinate 2,430,477 downwards.
CCCTTGTCCTCGTTAGAGCTCCGGCGGCCGGAACTCCAATGACAACTTGAGTAATGTAATTGACTACTTGAGTATATGGATTGACTACTTAAGCTCCGTAAGTTTTATTAAGTTTCGTTGACAAGTTGAATAAAGGCAATAACAATTTGAGTGTAATCATTAATAATCTCGGGAGTGCAATTTGTCAATCGTTATGCTTAAGGTGTCATTATTTTTATTCAACTTGTTAACGATGTCGTATAAGGTTTATAGAGAGTAGTCAATGTCTATACTAAAGTAATCAATCTCATTACTCAAGTTGTTATCGAAGCTCCGGCAACCGACCACCGGAGCTCTGGCGGCAGCGGCAAAGGAGCTTCGTCACCAACGATAGTTCTTTCTTTTAAAAAAAAAAGCCTTGAGGGGCATTTTGATAAAAGGGCAACATTTCAAAATTTCAGAATAATCCCTTGAGACCTATTTATCATTTTTATGTGTTAACGGACTTTTTGAGGGTTTTCCAAGTTCAAATAGTATTTATTTGAAATCTTACCTTTAAAAATTGTAATTATTTTAAAGGAATAAAAATCAAAATATAAATTTGAACTATAAAATTAACCCGAACTAAGCTACTTAACTCTTTTTAGAGAGATTAAGAAAGTTAATTAAGTTACATTAAAGTATTTACATTATTGTTCTTCTTTAAACTAATGTGTTTGACTTATAAACTGATATATAATATAATGATACAAAATATATACCATGATTAAGTAGTTTATTTATCTTCTTAACATCTCAAAAAAAAATGTCAAGTGCCTTTTATATTAAAAATGGAAGAAAATATTCTTTACTAGTTTTATGGTTTTGGAACTTATTCATTATTATTGTATTGAAATTTATTCATTAGGACTTTAGATTAGTAATAATTGAGAAGCTAAAAAAACCGATGTAAATCACAATTTTCCAATAAAGGTGTAAAAATAGAATTCTTTTTTGATTTATTTAAGTTTTTAAAAATAATCAAAATCTAGAAAGGGGTAGATTTTTAATTATTTTTAGATTTTAGATGTTATTTTAATTTGGGTAACTTTTAAAGGTAATTTAATTCGCAAGGTAAATAATTTCTTACAAATATTAAGTTTCATACATATGTTTTTTTTCAAAATATACATGAGAATTTGGGCAAAAAAAATATATATACATGAGATATCATCAAACTGATAAGAGCTTGTTTGTTATCATTTATCTGAATCGGGTTTATATAATAAGCCCGATTCACATAAATCGAGACAAATCTACTCCACATATTTATCTCATAGACAGTAAAAGCTACCTCGTATATCGTAAAAGTTACCTCGTAGACCGTAAATTACAATTCATAAGTACTTATGAAATTTTCATAAACTATTCCAAACATCCTCTAACTAACTGTGGAATAGTTGATATCATATTAGAGAAAATATAAGAAGTTTGGTTAAGTTAATTTCGTATTTGAAAATTTATATTTTTATTTTTTATTTTTAAAAATAATTACAATTTTTAAAATTCTTATTAATAAACACTCCTTTTGGTTCTAAATATAAAACTGAGTTGATTTTTTTAGAGTTATTAAGAAAGTTAATTAAATTATTTATATTTATTATTTTTTCTCTAAACTATTTTTCCTAACTTATAAACCGATAAATTATATGATATGATTGAGTAACTTATTTAACTTCATTCTTAACAAAAAAAAAGTCAACTCTATCATATATTTAAGACAAAAGAGAGAGTTTTTTTTTTCTTGGTTCTTCTCCTTGATTCTCTCCGGTTTTTATGATGCCGTCTCATCTTATTTTCACTTTTGCTTTTTTTTTTTTACTTTTTTTATATGGTAGAGTATGATTTTATTGGAAAGATTCTAAAAAAATATGTTTACAATATCAAAATCTCAAACCAATGGTATTGATTACACTTTATTGGCAAATTCACAACTCATATTAACTGGTTTGAGATTTTTAAGTTTTGAAGATATTTTTCTTAAATTTTTATTATTTCATTTTGCCAGATTTTTTTAATTTGGTTTTTATACCTTTCTCTTATAGCCTGATGTCGATACAAGACCAACTCAACTTTAAATTATTAGACTTTATCATAATAACGTCAATCCACATTCATTGGCTTTTGCTCTAAGCTTCAGACCACAAATGGGAAACATTTAATTCTCCATTAGCTGTTATCTATAGTCCATCGATGACGACGAAAGACCTGCTTTGTTCGGGATCAATATCATTCAATCATTCAGCAAAATTCATCTTCAATACAGTACAAATACACAAAATTTTAGATTGTGTTACCGGTACAACAATTATAAAGGGAAAATCAAACTCAAACCCTAACCACCTGAAAAATTATAAGAAAAGTTATAGTGTAGATTCTCCTATCTAAAACTTGTATAGGGACTGTAATGATATAGATTTTAAAGTTAAAATTACCTTATTGCCCCATTGCTTAAAAAAGGAAAATAGTAGTAAGGCTTATCAATGATCACTATATGACTTGTCAATATAAGTACATATACTTGTCAACAAGAGCTGTTTTAAATAATAGTTGAAAAATGACATTAGTTAATATAGATAAGTTTGTCAACGACCACTCTATGACTCGGCAATATAAAAACATATATTTGTCAACGGGAGCTGTTTTAAATTATATTGGAAAAATGTCATTAGTTAACATAGATGAATTTGTCAATAGTCGTTTTATGACTTGTCAATATAGGCACATACACTTATTAATAGGAGATGTTTTAAATTAAATTGGAAAAATGGCGTTAGTTGTCAAAAGAGTCACATACACTTGCCAACATATAATTTATCAATATAGGCACATAAACTTGTCAAAATAGACACATGTACCTACCAATATAGGCACATAAACTTGTTAAAATAAACATATACACTTGTCGTTCTAAGGGCAAACTAACTTCAATTATCAATTACTAAGGGCACGAAGGTAATTTCATATTTATAATCTATATCATTAAGGTCCCTAAGGAGTTTTTAGATAGGATAATCTACCCTGGGACTTTTGTGATTTTTTTTTTCTTTGACACCTGTGATTTTCCCAATTATAAGAGGCTGTTTGGAATAGCTTATGAAAATTTTATAAGTGCTTATGAATTGTAATTTACGGTCTACGAGGTAACTTTTACGGTCTACGAGGTAGCTTTTACGGTCTACGAGGTGCTTTTACGGTCTACGAAGTGCTCTTTCACGGTCTACGAGATAAATATGTGGAGGAGATTTATCTCGATTTACATGAATCGGGCTTATATGATAAGCCCGATTCAAAAAAGCTATCACAAACAGCCCCTAAATCATCTTCAATGCGGTACAAATACACAAAACCCAAATATAAATTTTAAATTACCTTGTTGTCTTCAATTTAATTTAATTTATTTTTCAAAATATGACACCTAATATTTATTTGTTTATACTAATTCATATTCCAGGTCCAAAAAAAAATACTAATTCATATTCGTCCTATCCATAATAGGAGTCAGGTATAACCAGACTCATGTGGACCCCACAAACATATGACCAACAACCATTTGATGTGTTTGGATGAGTGGTGAGAAAAGTGACTTATTTAAAAAGTGATTTATGAATAAGTTAGAATCAGTAAAAATTAAATTGTGTAAGTTATTTATGTTTGGATTGACGATTGGATAAGTGTTTTTATAAAAGTGAAATATTTTTGGTATAGCTTTTACATAAGTGACTTTTATAATATTTAAAATAAAAAATTATAAAATATATGAAAAGAGAAAAATATATTTAATCACATTTGACAATGGTAAAATAGATAATTAAATTGTAATGAAAATGTAAATAAATTAGAAATGATACGAAGTTTAAGTTTTTGATACAGTCAAATATAACATAACTAATCAGATCAAATGTCCCACACAATTAAGTCCCTGATGGTGTCACGAATATGATTTATTTGGGTTGAAGATGTCCGAGGATCATTTGTTGATTGTGGCTCTTGATCTTGACTATTATCTACATTAACTGTGTTCTTATTTTCTGCATCCCTAAAGTTTACATCAGTTTGAGAATTTCTTATAAGCTCTTAATTTAAGCCAAAAGCTACCAGGCTGTTTGGAATGACTTATGGATTGTATAAGCCCGATTCACGTAAATCGAAACAAAACTCCTCCACATATTTACCTCGTAGACTGTAAAAGTTACCTTGTAAGCCGTAAAAGTTACCTCGTATTCTATGAATTACGATTGAAAAACACTTATGAAACTTACAATTACTATTCCGAATGAAAAGTGGCTTTTTTTCTTAAAAGCTCTTAATTTATAAGCCCACCCAAACACCTAATAATTCACCTCTCCAATTGAATTGGGCTTCTGCCTTGCTATGAGCCCTTAAAGTGAGAAATAAACTGATCAAAACATCCAACTACCAACTCTTTCATCTGATCTGGTAACCTTCAAATACCTTAAGCCGGGCCACTTGAACTTAGAGGAAGTGGAAGTTGAAAACTATTGATACATCCCTTTCATCTAATCTGATAACATTGTATGAATGTGAAATGCTTTCATCATTCATTAATGCAAAGTTTTGAATAAACAAAAAATGGCAAATTCTTCAATTCTCACTTCTCTTATCAAAACCAAGATTCATGTTTAAGTGTAGCAGGAGAAGGTGAAGAATCTGCCTGTTTACTGCAATCTCCAGAAACTTATCTTCGAAGCAGCCCTTATCACAAGCACAGCCTATCTTGCATTACTTTCACATTGACCAGGGTACAAGCATGACAATCAAAACAAGTTGGTAAGAACGTCATATTATAATCCAACCATCAACTCATCCATTTCAGTTTCATCAGTTATCACAAATAGTTGGTACCAAATACTATATGAAATGAAATCAATCCATAAAATCAGGAAATTATATCTCGGAATCTGAGTTTGGATGGTGAATACTAGCTGTTGAACGAATGACTTCAAACCAGCTCTTGGTAAAGAAATATCTGGTCTTCAAATCTCTATAGAGCTACCAAAAAGTAGTTACATTCTGGACCATGCTAATGTTGCTGAATCCTACCTATATATCATTCATCAACTATATGCTTCCCCAAATATGCACATGAAGTTGTAGGCAAATGAAGGGAAAGAGAACAAAGGGACCTCAAAAGTCATTTTTCCATTGAGTATTCAGTATGTCATACAAAGAAACTGCAATACCTAATAAAATTATTAGGTCCTGAGAAACAAAAATGTTATAATATCAATTCTGATGCATAACCTTTTCGAATGTAGCACATAAATGGAGTTATAGCACAGAAACAACCAAAATTTTTTTTCATAATTTGCATAATTGTTTTCACAGGCAATAAGATTTAGAATCAATAGTTTGCCTAAACTGAAAATTCACAAACTTTCCAAGGCCATATGCTCAGTTAGAGAAAAAGGGCAAAAGCAAAGAAAGCCCAAAATTCAAAAATCTCAATTTGTTGTTAGATACACATCAGACTAATGTCCAGCATGGCAGTAGAGTGCTTTAGTTTAAATACACATAAATTCGATGCTTGTGGAAAGAAATTTATTATAGGAAAACAAGAAAATAACTCATGATATCCACAAGACCAAGGGTTCTGCTCAGCATTTTGAACACAGAATTAAAGAGATAAAAAATAGCAAAAGGACCCCCGGGGGGACAGAATGAAATTTTGCAAGGAGGACTAATTCTTATTACGAAAGAAATTTCTCCTTCCAACAGGAACAGATTATCTTCATAATTAATCACTCCTTCACGATACAATGGGAAGTTTCAAGATGATTATGATTTCACAAATGTTATTCAAACCCCTAAACATGCTTCTTCATGGTCTCTAATAAAAAGGGAAGATACAAACAACACAAAGCCAGATCTATCAATTTCTTTCTAAGATCCTCTCCAAAAATGTTCCAGCAAAATTGAAGCTTTTCTCGTCAAATTTCTTCACTAAAGATTCTATCGTGTTTTTCTGTAGTGTATATCCTATTGTAACCATTAGATCTAAAACAACTAAGACGTCATCTAACTTATCTTTCTTTAATAGACATTGAATCAGGATCTCAAAAGTCTGCTTCCGTGGCTTCAGTTTTTTATTCAGCATCTCTAACAACCATTCCATAGCTTCTGTAAAGGATCCTTGTTCACATAATCCAGTTACAATATAACCATATGTACTGACCATGGGTTCCCAATTTCTGCTGATCATATCTTTCCACAACCTTATTGCTTCCTGGGTGTCTCCAACTTCACAAAGTCGTTTAATTAGGGTGGTAACAGAGGAAGTGGATGGCTCTAAGCCCTGTGTCAGGAGTTCGTTAAATAGTTTTTTAGCCTCAATGAGCTTCCCTTTCTTGATAAGGCCTCGAATCAGAGAGTTGTATGTGATAATATCACAAACAATGCCCTTCTGAGACATTTCTTCAAACAATCTCTGAGCTTCATCTGTCCTTCCATGAAAACACAAGCCCGAAATCATTGCGTTGCAGGTGACTGTGGTTTCTTCATACCCTTTATCACACATCTCCTTGTAGAGTTTCCTGGCATTATCAAAATCACCAATTCGACAGTACCTATTTATCATTACACTGTAGGTGTATTCATTTGGAAGAAGTCCCTTTCGAATCATCTCAAACCACAGCTTCCTAGCCTCTCCATGCCATCCCATGTCACAAAGGCCTTTAATTATTGTTGTGTACATGACCCTGTCAGGGAAGTACCCTCTGTCCTTAAGATCATTAAAGATCCGGAAACCTTCAAGGTTCTTCCTTCTCTTAAACAGCCCATTTATGATTTCCTGGTATGTAAAGATATCAGGAGCATGTCCTTTTGCAATCATAATGTGTAAAAGTTCAGATACTCGGGCATACTCATCCTCCCTACTGAACGCAGATATAAGTGAGTTGAAAACAGTATTGTCAGGACACAAGCCATCTTCAAGAATATGTCGCAGAAGTTCATAGCCATTAGAAACTTTATTATCATCGCAATAGGCTTGAATGAGATAGCCTATAGTTTCAACATCAATGTTTGCTATAACATCGGATGCCATCATCAGTTCATACAATGTCCACACTAAATTAGTCCTCCCGGTCTTCAAACAAGCAGACAGAGACGCATTCCAAGTTGCAAGGGATGGGCAAAATCCAACATTTTTCAACTTAACGAACACGTTAACTGCCTCCTCGACCATTCCACCATGGCTTAGACATCGGATGTAACACTCCAAAGATAAAGGCTCGGGAGTAAATCCAGCGCAGTCAAGTAAAGATTTTGCTGCGTTGCAGGCTTTAGCGTCCACAAGGACGTCAAAAATGGCATTACAAGATGACTGATCGGGCGAGAAACCACAATGAGAACAAAGCCAGTTAAAGAAACGCAGGGAGAGAAAAGCATTATTCTGGTGCTTTAAATATGCATGGAAAAGAAGGGGATCAGAGAAATTTAAAGAAGGAAATTCGGAGAGGAGAGTATGCTCCCACCTGGGCCTTCTTCGAGTAATCAAACAAATTTCATGGATGACGTCTCTATAATTCCCGCCACAATCCCCGTCTTTGCTCTCAGTGGTGAGATTTCGCAATTGGCCAGTTGGGTCAAGACGAGCACCAGCAGAGCTATGGCGGATGAAGCTTATGATAGAGGAAGGAGCTCTCACCATTCTAAGGTTCAGCGCTTCAAGCTCAACGATGACTGCCAGAAAATGAAATCAATAACAACAAATACCTGACTGCGGGTTTGAAACCTATGGAGCGCCGCGCGATCTCACCAGACCCAGTAGTGGCAATACCGCCGGTAAGGACGGCAAGATTCGATCGTCGGTTCCCTCTTATCCTCCGCTGTTGAGTCAACGATGGGTAGGCTATGGGGAGCCCTTCGCCGTCGAAGCATTGAAGCTCTCGGACTTGGACTGCATCTCTTCACAGGGCTTCTCTAATCTCTCTCTCTCTCTCTCTCTCTCTCTCTCCTCCTCCAGAAAAGAGGGGGGGGGGGGGAACACGCAGGCAGGTGGAATTGAAACTGGGACATGCGTGTGTTTGGTAGGCCGGAACTCACTCTTTCGTGGAATCCAGTTCCATCGAAATTGGTGGAACCAATCAAGTTCCACTTCTCATGGAACTGACGTCTGACTATTTTACCCTTGGTGAGAAACAACTTAGAACCACATGAGGATGAGGTAGAACCGTCCAAAATTGTTGATCAGACTATTAGGGGGACTGGGTCATGGTCGAACCCACTAACCCAAGTAATATTTTAATACAAGTTCACTTTTTTTTTTTCCACCATCAGATGCTAATAAAGATAACAAACAAAACTGGCTTTTAAGGTAGTAGAAACCAAACAAAATATGTGACACATAAGTTTATCTTGGGAGATAACTTGATTTAATATTTTTTTTAATGCTTTTTAATGATCAAATCCTTAAGCATTGGGGGTGCAGGAGGAAGGTACAATGTAATGGCAAGCGTTACACGGCAAAACAAAAGGTAGTAGATAATCAAAGGACATAGCTTCTGTTTAATCCTCATCATTACCAATTAATTGTCTTTTAAGGAGGCAGACCTACCATTGATGCGGACTTGGAAATCAATGAAAGTCCCAATTTCATTATGTAGTTGTTTAGAATATCAATTAAAATCTCTAAAAGTGCTTTTCAATCGTGATTTATAGTATATAAGATATGTTTTATAGTATATGAGATAAGTAGATAAGTATGTGAGAAGAGTTTTATCTCAATTTATATAAATCATACTTATAAAATAAATATAAATTATACCAAACATGGCCATGTTTGAATTGTGTGGCAACGGGTTATGGGATAATTTGCATTATTTGATCGTCGAATATCACGGTCGGATAGAAGAATTCCAATTCAAATTTTACACTTTTTTAAAGTGGAATAAAATGATTTAAATTGCGAATTTTAGTTCATGGGTAAGGTTCTATTCCTGATAAAAGTATCGATTCTTCTTAGAGGAACGCCAGTAAATAAAAAAAATGGGCCACTAACCATACGCTTTTTTACTATGTATTGCTAAAGCATTGAACTTCTTTGCAGAGTGGAAGGACTCCTTCTAGAAATAATAGTGAACAATAGATGAAAAAACAAAGAGTTGCAGCTGGAAATTTCATTCAACATTAGTGTATCCAAAACTCAAGCAACAATTGTCACAAACTGCCTTTATGACCTAGTGTTTGTTTAGGTTATTAGTAAATGTTACTTTTCTAACATGATTTACTGTATATGAAATAAATTTATAAGAGAAGTTTTATCTTAACGTACATGAATGAACTTTTTTACCACAAACACAAACAGAATTTTAGTGAGTAGTGACACAAACTCTTGTATAATTGGGAGTTGCACGTTGGGTCACTTTTGTAACCTTAAATCATCAGTACTTGTTCATGTGAAGAAAAAGTAATTCTCGACTGCTTTTACTATATGGCATTATTTACAGTGTCTTTTGCCCATTATTTTTTTCATACTCCAATGATCTAATACTCCATTCATTCTTTAATAAAAGTTATATATTTGAAGAGTTGATCTTAATTTTAAATATAGGATAAAATTTTTATATTTTACAGTCTTTTCCTAATTTACCTCTATTAATACTCTATTAACAATAATCAAAGAGGAAAATGAATTAAGGAAAATTACTAGAACATCTTATAAAATACATGTCATATTAACTAACTCAATTAACTTCTTTAATATAATTAAATTACATAAATATGTCTTATATTAAGGACCAAAGATAATATTATATATGAGCAAGATAGGCTTAGTTCAGAGTAGTTTATCATGTATACCTAACTCACGTTAAATGAGCAAAATTAGTTAGAATATTATATGATTCTAAAATTTACGGCCTTCCTGTCATATAGAAACCATAAAAGAGCATGACTTAAATACAGAAGCCATTAGCTTAACTCTTTGTAGGTGATACAAGACTCTCAATGTAGACCTCAGCATCAAACCAACCCTTCCCACCCTCAATCCTGGGATACTTAAAAGACTTGTCTCTTAGGTCATACAGGACCAAGTCAAACTCAAACATCAACAGAATTCGACCATTCTCTGAAACGCAAAATGGCACTGAGTAGGAAAAGTCTCCAGGGTTAGGCAAATAATGGATGGTCACCAATTTCACCCAAGACTCTCTTAATCCATGTTCCTTCATTACCCACACAACAAAATGAGTTCCTTTGTAATCATAGCTCATAGATAGGCAGCCCCCTAAAACGCCCAAGCTAGGCCTAGAACTTCCTTCTTTTTCATATGCAGGTGGCAGAATTTGCCTGTATGTTTCCTTCTGCAGATCAAAAGATATAATAACCCACAAAGGATTTGAAGTTGAATTTACAGACCCAGAACCAAAAAAGCAACTTGCTGGCCAATTGAGAGTTCCACTCACAAATTTCCCAAAATCGTGATATGGTTTGAACCCATAAGGGAACTCTTGAATCTTTCTCCAAGAATTGGTTGCTAGACTGTAAACCTTCACTTTTGTTTCACTGATAGAATGTTCTCCAGGGTCACAAAACACAGCCACCACTTTATAGTCGTCAGATATGTGATCATATCCAAGACCAAATGCAGTATAACACCCAGGTCTCCAATTATTATCCAAAGATGGAGACTTTTTGGAGACTCTAATCGATGGGTTCCAAAGAAGGACACACTCTGCTTTTATGGCAAAACAGAGCAACCCATTACAAGAGCCTACGATCCCATCATGGCGGAACTTGTTTTTCACTGGGTAGTTGAGCTCTTCAGAAGTGATTGACATGTTATTGAACAATGAGCGCACAGAGCAAGATTTGAGTGTGAACTCAGCGGCTGTGGAAATTAATATGATCCTTTGGTGGTTGAGGCTGGGGTGCTGAGTTGAACTCAAAAGGTGTTTTTTGACGAAATAAGAATCAGAAATTAAGGATTTCCATGATTTACAAACGCACCGAAGTTGCAAAAGAGACCTCACAGGAAGCCTTGAGAGGATTTCTTCGATGAGTTCATTGGGAATGAAGGTTAATTGAACAAGGAAAGGTTTTGAAACAGAGAGGATTTGACTCTGACTCTGCTTTTGTTGTTGCACAATCGAGGAACTTGAAACTGTCAAGGTAGTTGGGTCTTCGGAATTGATGGGTTGTCCCCTCTTGAGGGTGGCATCTGAACCAACGGTGCCGTGGGAACGGCGGTGGTGATCAGTGTCACCGTCCGAAGACATGTAAGAGAGAGAGAAAGGACAAGGGAGGTTCTGGTTCCTCTGTTTCTTCAAATCTTGTGGGTGGGAAGTGAGAGGCTCAGAGCTTGAGAGCTTCGTCTTATGAAGATTAATGGATTACTAAGATTGCTTGCCATTGCCACGACTCACGTTAGCATTTTATTACGTCATTTTTCCTGTTTTAGTTTCCGATTCGGATAATGATAATACATGAGGTCTTGGTTCTAACGCAGAATGACTCGCTCTATCTCCTCTATCTGGCAAGTCGTTAAGATATTCATTGGTTTAAGAAAATATAAATGCCGTAGAATATATTAATCTTCAAAATCAGTATGCTTTTTTAATTTTTTAAAAAATCATGGATGTGCTCAAATAATAATTTTTTATTTGATCTCATAATACAGGACTCACGTATATAATTATAAAGTTGAAACAATCTAAATTCACTAGACCATATGGCATACGCTATTACAAGAGGGGTCTCTCATTGAAGTGCAATATGACAAATGTTTGGAAAAAAAGTCTGTTACTACTTGATGTTGTGGAAACATTTTAGGTGATTGATGTAACTAAAGTAACAGGTAATATGAAAAGTTTTGTTTTTGGTGAATAAGTCGGCAAGAAGCTGTCGTGTAAAGATGCGGTAATGTTCTCAGCAAACTAAGGACTGAAACTAAAATATGCACAACTTTGTTCCTTTCTGGAACACCCTAAAAGGCTGCTTGCTGATGAAGGATCCATTTATTCACATTCACATTAAGCTCAAGGTGGAGGCTTTCTTGTCCAATATTCCCTTCTAATAGATTTTAGATTAATCTATTTATAAGGGATTTATATAATTTTTCATCATTGGATGACTTATTGACTTTCTGAGTCGAATTAGCTAACAACTTATATGTTATGTTTGGATGGTCTTCATAAATGTTTTTTAATTGTGATTTGTAGAATATGAGGAAGTTTTTACAGTCTACGAGGCAACTTTTACGGTCTACGAAGTAAATATATGGAGGAATTTTATCTCAATTTACATGAATCAAGTTTATGCATAAATATAAGTCCAACCAAACAAACCTATAATTTTCCATTAATGGATGACTTATTGACTTTCTGTTAGTCAAATTAACCCGCAACTCCCGCTCTTAAAAGTTTAAAACATCTTAATGGCTAATGAAAGGGTTAAGGTTCATTTTCTACTCTAAAAGTTTTGACCAAGGAGTATTGAGTACCCATAAGTTTTTTTTTTTGGGAGCAAAATTCCTCCAAATGTTAACAAAACAAAGCAATTTCACTCTGTCGTTAGAAAATGTTAAGTCTGACTGGAGCTTCCAGGTGGCACTACTGTGTGGTAGTCAATCTCCAACGTATTGCCACCTCACCGTCTTCATCCCCTTCTCATCCTTCCAGAAACAGAGCAGTGACTGATCCGTCTATCTCTTCTCACCAACGCCTTCCTTTCCATCGCTTGGCTTCAAAAGCTTCTCGACACTTTTCTCTGCTATGAAGCCGAATTCAAGGCCGTTCTCATAATGGTCCGTGACCCTACTCATATCTCCAAACCTCCTCTCGATCGTCTCATCCCGATCTCCTTAATCGGGTTGTCAAAGCTCTCGATATTTTTAATGCACTCTGTCTCAGTGTTGAGTCTGTACAGAACGTTCAAAAACACACTAAGATAGTCGTCTCTGCTTTGGAACAAAGCCGATTGGTGATGGCCAGGTTCACACGCGAAGAAGGCATTACAATCCCTGATCACGGTGATGATGGCGGAGGATAAGGACAGCAGCTCCGCCAAGTCGACTGAGAATCCCTGGTCTTTTGGAAGGAGAGGTGCTAGCAACGCTCCGGTGAACAAAGAGCATGTCTCAGGGCAATTCCGACCGCTATCGTGCAGCATGGCAAAGAATTAGTCTGCCGCCAAAGAAATCCACGCCATGTTGTCCAATCTGGAGGCACCGCGAGGCGTGGAACCTCTAATTTGGCCTCTCCTATCTATGTAATAAGCACGATATGTGTTTGTGATGTGGACTTGGATTGCGGCTAGCCTATGTCAAGATAGATCCGGTTGGGGACTCATTTTTCAATGCCGAGGCAATTGGGTTGGGCTTAACCCATGATAGGGTTGTTAAGAGAAGATAGCAGAAGAGTGAAAGGAGAGAAGAAAGGGTCTGTGAAAGAAGGAGGAGAAGAAAAGGTCTACGCGATTATTAGAGGAGATGCAAAGGTTGGAGAAGATAGTCTGTGGAAATGAGAGAGGGGGAAGGATGAAGACGGTGAGGTGGCAACAGTAGGAGATTGAATGTCACATAATAATGCCGCGTGGAAGCTCTAGTAAAAAATAACAGTCAAAATTAACACTTTCTAACGTCGGAGAGAAATTGCTACGTTTGGTTAACTTCCGAGACAATTTTGCTCCCAAAAAAACTCAAAGGTTCCAGTGCTTCTCATCCAAAACTTCCAAAACAAAAATGACCTTCAACACCTAACGAAATCATCACTTGCGCCCATGTTGAGTGAAAGTTCCTAATGGAATTATTCCGCTGCCCAATACTTTCGAAAGTGATATTTTCTTGATTCTTTCAGTGTCATCTTTGCTGGTTAACACACATCATTGGACGTAGAGCATCTAATAAAAACACACTACTATTCTATAAAACATAAAAGAATGTACTTTATGACTTCATTTTCTTGAATCCAAGCCATGAGCATCTTGAAACATAAATACCACAACCATAAAGAGCTTAATCCAACAAAATGAAATTATAATGATGCTCCCGGACTTAAAAAAAGAGGGAAAATTGTGAACACTAGCACCTTTTTCAGTTATCAGCTCTTCCTCCTGAATCATCATCCAAATCAATTCTTAAGAAAGAACGAAACAAAACGAGATTTCAAGAAGTTAACCCCATATCAACAATCAAAGAACTGAATAACAGCAAGTTATCCTCATGAAGTGTAAATTTAAAACAAGCATCAGCAGCATAAAGCAGAGTTAAACCATTTGTACAGCAGTCAGTAGAATCTTCATAGGACTTCTACACTATCGATTTGGCATAGCAACTAATCCTATTCTAATATAGTAACAGTACAAGGCAGCACATTATTGTGAAGTGTGAACTATGCATTTTAACCTGAACATCTGAGAGCCGCAATCAACAATAACACTAATTCCATGAAGAATATCTTCTCACAACTAGGATTAAACGTTAAAATTCTCGGGCTACAGATCCCATCAATGATGATCCACGAACTCAACAATATTCAGCTTAGAGAATCCTTCAAGGGTGACTTGGTCTTAAAAGCAAGGCGAGATCAGACTCTCAACATAGATCTGTGCCTCAATCCAACTATTGGTGTTTTGGATCTCAGGCCTTACAAATGAGGAATTTTTTGGGTTATACCAATATAGCCACCTGTCCTGCAACAGAATTTCACTACTCTCTGAGATACAGCGATCCTTTGGACACAGAAGAACAGGATTTTCCAGGGACGGAATGCTGAACAGTTTAGTCCAAGACTCTTTAACTCCAAAATCCTTCATAATCCACACATCTGAACGCGTGCCATAGTTATAAAGGATGGACAAGCAGTCTCCTAACACTCCCAAGGTCAATGTTAGCATACCTTCTCCATAATCAGGCTGTGAAAGTTCTACATATGACTCCTTCCTTAAATCAAGAGAAATAACAGCCAGTGAAGAATGTGGATGACTAATTTCCAATGCCACCCAATTAAGAGTTCCGCTCACAAATTTCCCCATTTCATCGTATGGAATACCTAAAGGGAATTCCTGAATCCTTCTCCAAGAATCAGCACCCAAAGTGTAAACCATGACTTCAGATTTATAATGACCTCTACCATCACTATCATAGCAGAAAATTGAGACAATCTTGTAGTTATCAATTGATTGATCATAACCAAACCCATATATTATATAACTCCCAGCTCGTTTTTCATAACCTAAACAAGGAGATTTCAACCATCTTCTAATAGTTGGGTTCCATACAAGGATATGACTGGGTCGAATAGCAAAACAAAGCAAGCCGTTGCAAGAGCCCACAATGAAATCATATCGGTTTGATTTCTTCAAAGGATATGTGAGTTTCACGGCATTAATGGGCAGGCCGTCGCGTATGGATGCAACAGGACAAGATTTAACAGTGGCCTTACGTCCCAGGGAGCAAAACACGATGCTGTGGTGGGTGAAGTTAGGGTCCGTGGCTGACATACGAAGGTGCAATTGAGCAAATTGGGGATCGCAGATTAAGGACTTCCAAGACTTACATACGCACCTGAGTTGCAGAAGGAGTCTGACAGGAAGCCTGGAGAGAATATTCTCAATGAGTTCGGGAGGAAGGATCGGAGACGGTGGAGAAGGTCGATCGGCATGACTACCCATACGGCGGTGGTGGGAGGAGGAGGTAGAAGTAAGGGATGAAGAAGAAGATGAAGGAGAAGAAATTCGGTGCTTCTTGGGAATGGAAGAGGGTTCTAGTTCAGAGAATCGCATAGAAAAAGGTGAGACGATGTTGGAGAACTCACAATTGTTGTCGGGATCTGACTCCATTATTGGGGATCTGGGGATAGGGTTCTTGTGCGATGATTCTCTGATCTGCTTCTGAGTTCTGACAGTCTACTCCCTCACGCTATCTTTGAATCATGATAGCTCATGCGCTGCGTTTTCTCTCCCTATTCAAACTCAAACCCAAATCGTTCTTACGATCTTACCCGTGATTCTGAATATATCCTGCAAAAGTTGTTTACTATTTTTTGAAAGGTTAATGCTACTATCGGTCCCTGTTACTTAATTTTAATTTTATTCTTTTAAATTTAAAATTGATGATTTTAGTTTTTAAAATTTACTTTATTTAAAACAGTTAATCTCTAAAATCTGAAAAGTATTTGGAATTATATGAAAGAGTTAGTATTATACAGGATAAATTAACACCATTAAGTATAATTTTAAGTTCTTTTTAAATTTTAGAAACTAATTTTATAAATAAAATAAACTTCAAAATCAAAATGGAGGTCAAAATCAAGATTACATGATACTCCAACAACTAAAAGTGAAATCAACCCTTTTTCAAAAATGGTTCCCTACTTTTCTTTTTATAAGTAAGGAAAGCACTAAATATCATTCCACGTCAAGACAAACCAAAAAAAGGAAAGTTATTTAAAGGCGCCAAGTAAAATCTAGGAGACAGTCCTAGAGCACATTTCTAGCATTCCAGTTTCGATCTTCATTTATATTCCAACTTCCAAGAGCTTATAACAGAAAGCAATGTAAAAATAATTTTATGTAGATTGTGATAAAAAAATTTTAACAAATTTATTTCATATATAATAAATTAAGTTAAAAAAATAATTTATACCACTAATTTAAACATATACTAAATTTCTCAGGTGTTTAATTTCAAACAGCCAGTCACACTCGCGTTTTAGCATGCTGGTGCTTCCTAAGATTAAATTTTAGTTATAGTTACCATTAAACTCCTTGTTTCCATCTTTAATAAGCATACGACGAGTTATTTCTTAAATAAATTTTTTTATGGTTCCATATCATACTCTTTTAAAAACAATAAGGCATGCTCAAAGTTCTAAAGCTAAAGGATCTCTTATGGTAAAAAAATAAAAAGCTAAAGGATTTTTATTTGGTATGCTACCACTAATTTAAAATATAAAAGTCAAATATTGGTGTGGTGTGGTTTTGTTTTATAAAATTCACTTTACTTTTGTTCTTGTAATTAATGCCTTTTTTTCCAAATTTACCTCTATATTCTGTCTCCTTTGCCACATTCTCAGTCATCATTTTTTCCATCTATGTTCTTTTACTTCCTTTTTTTTCACTTGTTATCTCACTCACTTATTCCCTTAATAAATAAGAGTATATTCAGAAATAAAAGTAGATATATTACATATTTACTCTCTCCGGTCTTTTTTATATAAGGTCAAAATTTGAATTTTTTCTATCTTTTTTATAAGAGCTCGATAAAAGTTATTTCAACATTTAATGAGTTTTTTTCATTTGTATCAAGTATTAATTATATATATTGTATTAATTAAATAATTGATTATACTTACATTTACTCTATTTCTCTCTCTTACTTGCTCTTTATAAACAAGGGTATACTTGAAAAAAAATATTTCAAGACATACTTATTATTTTTAACTAATTTTAATCACTTTCTTAAATCGCATAATTTATTTATCGAGTTCTTATAAATAGGACGGGAGGGAGTATCGTTTTAAACTACTTCTCTGGTCCTATATATAGTGCGGAGAGAGAAGATTTTTTTAATTATACTTATAAGGCACCTCATTAAAGTTTTGAGATGAATGTACAATTTAACCATTTACTTATTATTATGTTGACTTTATTTTTATTTAATATTATATATAATAAATAAGGATAGAGTTGGAAAGTTGTTGAATTTTATGGTAGAGTTAATGCGATTTAAGGTTTTCCTTAGTCTATATGAAAAAAGCTAAAAATGCCTTATAAATAGAGATAAAATTAAAAAATTATTAAATTTTATAATAGAGTTAATAAGAAATAAATATAACTTTTTTTTTTACAACGATGGCCAAGTATATTAGCTTCTATGTTCTTTTTTCTCCCAATGTGCTCAATTTCAACCAACCACTTACGTTTTAACATCGTGTCGCCTTTTGGAATTAAATTTCAATTATCATGAAGCCCGTTACTTCCACTAGTGATAAGGTTAATTGCATATGACGAATCATTTCTCAAGCAAACTTGTTTATCATTCTCGTGTTCTTTTAAGACCTATGACTGCCCAAAGTTCTATAGATAAAGGATCTCTATTTGGTATATATTAAGCATGAAAGTTTTAATTAGAGTTCCCCTATTACTCGTTTTTTTGTCAAGAGTCGATTTTATTAATATTAAAAAAAACAAATAATATGCATATACATGGTCGAAGCCAAAACAAACACTAAAAAATACCTACTAATACACACGGTAACACACACCAAACAAAAAAAAAATTCACCAAAATAAAAGAACAGTTCAAAAGAAAACATACAACTATAACCTGCATAGAAAAGCACTCTCAACAATAATCCTGCGAAGTTTAGCTAATATACTTCTTTCGCCAGCATCCCTGTTAAGATCAGCCCAACAACCTCTGGAACTAGAAACATTAGCAAGCAAAATATTAGATAAAGGAGATAATGCTTCATGAAGCTATCCCTTAGAACACATCCCCTTTAGAAAACTTCTAAACTATGGTTTCAGAAGTCATTTTTTATAAAATGAGATAAAACTCATCTCACATAAACACTTCTGAAAAATTAAAACAAACAGGCATTTAGGACCCAAAAGCTGCCAAAAAGTTTGCAGTTTTATTACCTTGAGACACACCAAGGAAAACCCTATATCTCTTGTTGAATATGAGTACTTCAAGTCCAGAAGTTCATTAACCAGATCTACACACTGTCAACCACACACTTCTTCTGTTTTCCAGTCATCAGATTATACAGCTCTGTCGACTTGCTTTCATAATAACTTGCCACAAGGTAGTTCTTGCTCTTTACTTCTGTGTCAAGCTCTTTATACGTTTTTGGTTATTATTGAATTGGTTTTTATTTTTTCTGTTGTGATGAGACTGAACATATATAGGAATGATATGAATGCAGCGCACAAATTCTGGTTTGAACACTTTTCACACGCTTCATTGCATGTCAACTTCCACAATGCTTCACTTCTTCATCAAGTTTGTAGGATCCAAAGCTAAAATTATAAATTGACATATATATGAGCTCGTTTGAATCAAGTTTCCTCCGGTCCCAAAGAACCATCGTTTAAATCTTTTCACTGATCTCCTTAAGGAAGATACTTCTTTGTTAAAGTATTTCCATTTCATACTGGATTAATTTCACGTGCAGTACCAGTATATCTATGTTTCCTCATCAATTGATTTTTACTACAGAAGCTTAACTGGGGCTGTTCTGTCTGCTATTAGGATCCTAAGCATGCTTATTACTCGTTATTACTTATTTTTTACTTCTCTTTACTGTCGCATCTCCACTATTACAAATTATTTAATACTTTATAAATTAAATTTGTTCATTTTGTCCATATTGTACTTATAAATAGCATAGATCACATTTTAACTACTTAAATTTAGTTATTTAGGTATATAATAATAATTTGATAAAATATTGAATCTAAATAATAATGTTAAAAATGATAACCATGCAATATTCGGAAGTGTTTTTTGTAGGTGCATTCATTATCTTAAAGTATTTTCTATTTTGTTATGCATCTGAGATATTTTTTAAAGCTTGGAGTATTTTTTATTTTTTGGCAATTTAGGGTACTGGATGTACCAAAAAAATATTTTATGATACTAAAGGTATATATAAAAAAAAACTGTTGGATGCACCTTAAAATCTAACTGGATTTTGGCCCCAAAAAAGGAGTGAAAGAAAAAGGATAGAAATTAACCCTATTTTTTTTTCACTAATCTGTTGCTTCTTTTTTTTTTTCCGGTTGGAAGATGCTTCTATAAATACCATGCCAAAACAGAATCACAGGACAGAATGCGAAAACTAAAAACGTCCAAAGTAAACAGAGACAACTACATAACTGAAAGGCATAAAATCAAAGCAAGTACTAGTAAAAGACTATGGAAGGATATGTAGAATGTTTTCGAGTCTCCAAAACATCTGAAGTCAGAAGAGAAGACATAGAGTGATAATGTAGAGAGTAGAGAGTAGAGAGACCCACGCCAAACTCCCAAAGGTTACACTCCATTACAAGCTTCCGCTGCTACCAAGTCTGCAGCAATCTTTTGCTAACCTATTGTTTGGACTAGTGGAGAGGAAAGTGAAGGAGCAGGAAGAACCAGCAAAACTATGCCCAAAAAAAAAAAAAGACAAGAAAAAGGAAAGGATAGCAGAAATATAGGCCTCCACTGCGGCAAAGTAAACTGAAATTTACTGGAAGTTCGGCTTCCTTATCAGTGATTAGCTAGTTGCATGCATTCGAGATTTTGGTTAAATCGTGATCCGTATAACACGATATTGTCATTCCCAAAATAAAGTAAAAATGAGAACAGAACTTTTCTTCCAATATAATATGAAACACTCGAACATATTGCTAAAAACACCCTCAATCGGGATAGACTTCACATGGACCTGCAAATTGCAGATTAATTTAACTGATTTTTTTTTAATACTATAAATCACCTGAACTTGTGTAAGACATGATAGAGTTTGATTACAATGCTGTGCTCAGGGGAAAAAATTACACCCTTGGCAAGAATTTGCAATATAAACGCGATCGATGAAGAATTTGTGGCATTGGATTAAAGCACTAAAAGTAATAACAACAATACTGAACATAAAATTTTCTTATGATTTGACAGCTTCATCATCATCTTCAATATCCCAACTGAGGTCCTCCTCTTGTTCAGCTGAGCTCAACCTCTTTCGCAAATCAGTTCTACTGGTAGTTCCGGCTGCTTCTCCTTTATTGTCATCATTGCTTCCCATATCTTCAATCTCATCCCAACCAATGTCTTCTTCCTCAGGCATCGATGGCTGGCTCGAAACAACTGAAATATCACTATCTTTGCAAGATTCACTGTTATCTGTTTTAACTTCTGATGCTGCTAGGTCATGATCTTTAGCGTCCAACTTATCCCCACTTCCACTGGCACTTCCAGGAGCATTTGACGCCACATGTTCATGATCCTTAACTTCCGACTCATACCCGCCATCAGTTCCAGATTCAGAAGTAACACCGTTCGCATCATTTTCTGTCTCCGAATCCACCTTCTTCGTTTCAACACTCTCAGAAGCACCATCATTAGCGGCAACTTCAGCGGAATTTTCCTCCTTTGCCAACTTCACCCCGCTGGAATCACCTTTGGGCTCATACCCATCATCATCATCATCAAAATCCCAACTCAAATCCTCCTCTTCTTCCCCAGAAATTGCACGCTTAACAAGCTTAGCTCTGGCATCCTCCACCAACTTCAGTTTATGCATCCTATAAAAATACCTGCTCCAGAAGCTTTCATGGTCGGTCCTAATGGGAACAACCTCGCCATATATCTCCTTAATCACCTCATTCTCCGCAAACAAGTCCTGAATCTCCTGCCCCTTCATATCCAACTCAAACCCTGATTTCCACTCATTGTAATTTTTCACATCTTCTGGTTCCTCCACATAAGTGTTAACATCATTCTGAAGAGCACTCACGAGGGCATCAAACCTACTGTACCGTTTGGCATCCGAACTCTGATTACTGCTAGTACTCAATCGCTGCTTGCCAATAACGTTCCTACCATTATCGTTGTAATCCGAAGGATCGAAATCAGAATCAGCGGCTAAAAGGGAGTCCCTACCCTGAGAGATAATCTTGGTCGTCGATTTCCAAACCGAGCTGCCGATATCATCTATGGCTTGTCCAACCGACTCAAGCGACTCCTGAGCAACGGACGCGCCAACATCAAGCGAAGCAGGAAGATCCTTCACGGCGCGTGAAGCAGCTTCTCGAATAATCGCCGTCTCTTTCTTCAAGCCAGAACTGAATTCCTCAAGATCGCGGCGGTAGGTGCCAATAACGGACTCGGATTTGGAAGCAAGGGTCTGGAAGAGACCTCCGAAGTTCCAGGCGCTGTCAGAGTTGGAATTCTGAATCGGAGCGGGACTCGGATCGGATTCGTCAGGGTCATGTTCTCCGGATCCATGAGAAACGGAGGAGGAGGATGGGGGCGGCGGCGGCTGATCGTCGGAGAACACGGCCTTGAAGAAATCCATTGAGTATATGAGGAAGGTTGCTGTGCCAAAGACGTTTGTTTATGATGCGTTACTTTATGGAAGTGGTTTATGCGTTTCGTCGGTTTAATCCAATCACATCTGACTCACACCTCTCCGGAAGTTTTTCTCTTTCTGTTTTCCCCCTCACCAATCCCAGTCAATCATTTTCAATTTACCCACACATAAATAATTATTGTAAATTGTGTTAATGACTCGTGAATCAAAACAAAGTATCCCGCTTTACAATTTGTTCATAATCAATAATAATATGATGTTTTAAAATGTTTATATTATATATTACTAATATTAAAAAAATAACTCCATTTATAAATCATGTTTTATTGTGTCTATTTAAATTTCACATATGCCTTTGTGTTAATTTGTTTTAGTTTACTACAATCTATTAAAGAATATACAAGAATTAATTCGTTCCTGTTACATAAGTACAGGAAAGTCGGGTTAAACTCGCACGCTGCTCCATAATTACTCGTGATTTAGGGGGGAAATCTTAGTGTGGTTGTGATCCTATAAATGTCAACAGTGGGGTTAGTAGGAGTGGTGAATTGAACTAGCAACTGAAGAGTTTTCTCCGCCCTCATAATGGCTAAATGGATATTAACTTGAAATGATTAAAAAATTGCCTACCAAATATTTTCAACTAAACACAAACAGAACCTAGCGATTCGTTTGGAGGAAAACAATGGGTTGTGAACAACTTGAATTTGTTAGAAAACCATAGACAATCATGTTTCAAAATTGAATTATGAATTGTTTCTAGGAAACTTGTATATTTCTCAGTTGGTTTCTTTGTTTTTTTGAATTTAATAGGACAGATCCTGATACTTGAGGTCGCAATTGGATCAAAACCTACTTACAAGAAAGGAAAGTTTCTTGCCACTAAACTGCAAGTCCGCTGGCATTTGGGTTCTTTGTTGACCACATAATTATTCCTTCAATACCTTATAGCTGGTGCTTCATTTGACTCATTGATACATGCTATTATTTCAGTGTGTGGTAAACAGCAACTTGAAGATACCATACATCAGATTACACAAGAATATACAGGACCAAAAACTCATTGCAATTTCACACAAGCAAACAATGCAAGCAGAGGAATTAATTTAACCTGATGCCCTCGATTTCCTGGATGATAAGCTCTTTTTCCTCCTCAAATTGCTCATCTTCTGAACCTGAAATTAGTGCAAGAGCTAAGAGATGTGAATCTAGAAACATCAGGTCTCCTACAGCCGGAACAAAGAATGCAAATTGAGAACAATTCATCTAAACAAGCGTGGCTCTCAAATAAATACACTGCGGATACTATTATAACCTTTTGCAGGAGACAGATTATGAAGTAACTCTAGCAGCTTCTCTTGGTTCTTTGCCAGGATAATTTTTACATCTCGCGGCTTATTGGGATTAGCAACAAAAACCTGCATAAACAAGAGGAGGAAACAAATATCATAACACAAATTTCTTGTGGCTTTTTATCTTGAAAAACAGATCAGGGGATCTAAAAGATTAGGGCTGTTTGATTTTGTTTTTAAAAACAATAAAACATGTTTGGTAAATTGTTTTTAAAAATTAAAAAAACAAAATGTTGTTTTTTAAAACTAAAAAACAAAAACAGTTTTTAGTTGTTTTCTTATTTTTGTTTTTCTATTTTTTGAGGCTGCCATTTATCCACTATCGACACTACACTATTAGTGATGACCACCGCTACGTCATCACCAGCAACCGCACCATCACGTTACTTCAAAAACAGATTTTTCAAAACAATCTATCTAAATAGATTTTTTTTTTTAACTTGTTTCCAAAAATTGTTTTACAAAACTATTTCTGAGAACAAAAAACAGAGAATGGAATCAAACAAGTCTGATGGCCAGTAATTAATATTTCAAAACAAGTGCATGAAAAAGCAGTCTTCTGGAACTTTCTGCATGCGCACTCAAAAGGATGTGAACGTGTTTTGTCTGAATTAATGTACAACTTAATTTAATATGACTACCTTTAGAGAGGAAATATAGATAACCATGAGAAAAAAATAAGATGGTCTCAAAGACCAAACCCATGACCATTTGGTTTAGATAGTCCATTTTGAATGTACTGAACAAAAACAAGTGTACATCATAAAAGCAATACTTCTTGAGTTATCCAAGGATCCCAAACTTAGCAAGAAGTTATTCAGATTGCAATCACTTAATTTGATTATCTGAAATATGAGTAAGAATTTTCAATACAACTGCAGGAAAACTTATCGATTGATTCTAATAGTAGGACAGTGAGAATTCACCTTGAAAATGTGAAAAGCTGATAGTTGAACATTTTTACTTGAATCCTGCTCAATCAAAAGAATAGATAATAAATAACTGATAGAAAGAAAGGCAAAGCAAGAACAGTATTTGTAGCATGTATAAAACATGAATCAAGTGTATTATAGTTTTTGGATGCTTATTATTGCATTGCAGTTTAACATGTCACTTCACATGCCCAGCTGGCAGAGTTGCTGACAAATTAGGCACAGCCATTTTTGGTCTCTGGTGGCTGCAATGTACCAGTTTCACAGCACTACTAAGGTTTCAGGAATAAAAAAAAACTGACCAGATATTTACTCTCTAAAAAAATCTCCTTTTTCGGGTAAACATCAGGCATAAAAACTCATTCAGAGCCTAACATCTAACAAAGGAAACACAAGAGAAATCATCAATCAAAAGACTCGTGTCACAAAGGTGACTGCCCGTAGAACTTGTGGCCAGGAATATATGAAGATGCTTTCAAGCAATGCTTGTCATGCTGGATTGCAACCAAAAGTAAACACTTCCCAATTAACTGGAATTAGGAAAACAGACATAAAAATGACTGTCCTTGTAGCAATAATAAATACTAAACAATAGAAAAATTAAACCAGGCAATAATATAAACTTATGTAAATTATATATTTGGGTCAGAATCAATAAATATGCTATGACTTCAAACAATAAAGTAAGCATGATAATTAAATTTAGGGTTAATATAACTTGTGGTCCTGAAGTTTGGCCCGATTTTGGTTTTGGTCCCTCAAGTTTGAAATCGGTGGTTTTAGTCCCTGAAGTTTGGCTCGATTTTAGTTTTGCACCCTCAAGCTTGAAATGGTGGTTTTAGTCCTTAAAGTTTAGCCCGATTTTTAGTTTTGGTCTCTCAAGTTTGAAAAGGACTTGATATGTTATCCTAAACTTGAGGGACCAACAGTTATAAACAGAGTAAACTTGAGGGACCAAAACTAAAATCGGGCCAAACTTTAGGGACCAAAACCACCGATTTCAAACTTGCGAAATCAAAACCAAAATCGGGCCAAACTTCAGGACCAAAGTTATATTAACCCTTAAATTTAATGCGTATCACATTGACTAAACACCAAGGACTCACGTTTATTTGTCATGAGAAAATAAAAGTAGAATATCACACAAAAAGAGACAGGATGAAAAGGAATTATACCCTCAACAATGTCATCATGACTTTCATATGACGAACATCTTGGATGTAGCGTTTCATTAAATGGGAATTCGGGGCTTCTAAAAGAAATTCTGATAGAATCTAAAGGCCACACACAGTTAATGTTTTATAATCCTACAGATCAAAAAGCATATTTATGGAAACTTATATCCAGAACTAACCTTTAAAGACTGCCGTCTTGTGACATAATTAGAAGATGTCAAAAGTTTGTCATAGAGATCAAAGAACTGTAACATTAAGCCTTATTAGAAAAGCCAGAATAACATGCAAGATTAAAACACCCCAACAATTAAATCTGTACCATGCACATGTTTAATGATGTGGGGGTAAGTGAACTTAACTATGTCCTACATAACAATTACTCAAATGGAAAAATTTTCTCCAGGAAAGCTCCTGAATTTAGATGTAATCAACATGCTTAAATATTTTGAAGACGCCATTGTGTGATCAAATCAGATAAATAAGACAAGAAGGAAGCAAACCTCATCATAATGAGCTTCCAAAAATTCAGAGACCAATTTCCCGTGTTTAGTAAGAAGATCCTGCAAAACATTTATGAGGTGTATAAAGGAGTGGTTGGAAAAAAAAAAGAGCATAAAGGAGTGGCAGAAGGAAGTTTAAAATCAGATACAACAAAAAAACAGGGAGGAAGCATGATTAGATTTTGTTTGTTGGGGAGTGGGGGATATAGAGGAACTCTGACCTTAAAGGTAGAAAATGCATCTGAAGCAACATCAAAATTAGGCAACTCTACGAATTTAAAGAACAACTCAAAGCTTGGAGACTCCAAAATGTATCTGGAAAGACAAAATGTTACACATGTGAACAATGCAGCTGACTTGCTTCTAGGAAGACTGCAAGAGAAGACCCAGTCTCAAATGCACATTGACATTCATTTGTTAAATTTACTATCTAGTTAATGTCAAACAAGCCAAATACTTGGATTTTGGGACATAATCTCTAGAGTTCTTTTTATTTGGTCTTTTTATAGTTAATCGTATTTGGGGAATCCTTTTAAAAGAAAAAGCACTTTTTAGCAAAATAGAAAAAGTCATAATTTCAGTGATATGATTTTATTAATATCAGAACCATTATAGGACTTCTCAAATATATTATAGTATTACACCTTAAATTAATGTAGCATGCAATGAATTCCCCCTCCTTTGTTGATAGTATTCACTCTTTCTTAATACGTTTGTGAACTCCCACTTTCTAAAGGAATGAATTTCGTCATCCTCAAAATGAAAAAGAACGGCTCAGTGCACAAGGCTCTCACTAGGTGATAATGGCCAGAAATTAATTGAAGATTACAACACCCTAACATAATTTTAGTGAATCGAAGATGTGATAGATATGGCAAAACAGGAAGGCATCACAAAGACTGAGCCAATACTCAATACAATAATAAGAATCTAGCTCATTCAGGGAAGTACTCTACATTTTTCTTCTACGAGTAATATCTAAATATCTCTCTCATTAGTTGATGGAGATTAAGGTAGAGAGACTTAAGTGGGTTGATTCTCCCACCTTAAAAACTAATTTTTTGTGGGGAAGTTTCTTCACCTCACTTGGGTATCTATCATTAGTAGAGTTTATCAGGTTGAGTGATAGAAAAGTAGAAACAGCAGTATTTTACACCAACTTTCATTAGGATCAATCTTAGCCTACAGTGGACCTAAGAGACATGTAATGGGCGGGGGAAAAACGATCTGGTAATATCTTACTTTGCAAGTGTTGGAAATTTGAAGCATTCCCGCAACATTATTCCGCAGCTCAAGGCAATTTCTTTGTTATCATAGCTGTTTGGAAAACAAGAAAGAAAACAGACAGTTTGTGAACCCCCAATAATATGGAAGAACATATAAAACCATTCTTTAGGTAGGGAAAAACGTTTTGGGTAGAGTGGTAGACCCCAAAGCAAAGTGCAACTGAGACTTCTGATTTTGGAAATGTCGCTTTTGCAAACATTGTTATGAAAGAATTCTTCTTGAAATCATCAATTAATATCTACGGATATTATTTGAGAAGTGTTGTAAGTGAGATTACTTTTGTTTGATTCCTTGGAGAAAATCGCTACAACGTTGAACTAAAAATGGGTAAATTTGAGGCATGTTGTGTGTATCTCTTTCAAAACACTAGGGGAAATTAAGTGAAGCCATTTGTGATAAGGACAAGATCATCTATAACAAGACCAGAAGCGGCTTCTGTTTCGCTCACGTTGTCTTGGAGAGAAGAGGGAATAGATAAAAAAAATGTTATGCGATTTAACACTTACCATACAACGAGAAAGTCTAGTAACT
Organism: Albizia julibrissin; assembly: GCA_037074505.1. NCBI lineage: Eukaryota > Viridiplantae > Streptophyta > Magnoliopsida > Fabales > Fabaceae > Albizia > Albizia julibrissin. Next base: position 2,402,642 of record CM073482.1, on the reverse strand, counting down.
CAGAGTGATGTTCAATGTATTCTACACAGCAATGCTTGGAGTTAACTTTATGTCTCAACAATACAGACCAGCAGTGTACTAAATTCTTTCTCGCCTGTATCAGAATTCACAGACCCGATGAGCAACCAGTTAAACTAATTGCACACTCTTGTGCTAAGTAGCAATTTAAATCTTACTTCCCATCCCAGTATAGGCAACTTGTAGATTAGAAGAGCAACAACGTCCTCTTTGCATAGTTCCTCCACTAGTTGTGAAACCTGATCCCTATTTGGTTCCGACTCCCCGTCTCCAGAAAGCATGCATCTCATAGTCACAAAATTCTTCTCAACTTCCTCTAAAGCCTGTGGGGCAAAAAAAGTTCCCACAAATTATAGAACCTACAACTCAATAGTCAAAGAAATTTAGCATCTCTGGAACAATCTTTCTTCCTTATTCCCATCAATTAAAAGGAAACATAAAAGAGAAGAAGAACTGAGACTTCTACAACTTGATTCTTTGACGATCAAACTCAGTTAAGTAAGCCGTTTACCTCCTAGACAAAAATAAATAAGCCATTTCTCTAAAATATAAAATGTGGAAGACCCATTTGAGATTTTAAGCATTTATGTACAATCAACTGAAAAAGATCACCCAGCTAAAGCATTGGGAATTAGGATCAAGGGGATGCGATTGAGGGTTTCATGCAAGCTCCGATGAAATGAAAAATCGCAGGAAATGTATGAACAGAAAAGAGTGGTAGGCGACGAAAAAGCAAGAGGAGAAACCAGGAGAGAGGAACAGACCTTCTCACGGGTTTTAACTTCGACAACAGTTTGGGTATCAAGGGCCATGAGACTGTCCTTGATAGACTTGGCCACCTCCTGTGGCGTTTTGGGTCTCAAAATCTTGAAGAAGGAGAATGACATGGCGATCGGCTCATCAATGAATTTCCACTCCGCGACTCTGCGTCTCTGTATCCGTATACAGTTCTCTTTTCGCTCTACCTGGAGCTCTGCTTTTCAGGATGTTGAGGAGAATAATGCAGCTGAAGCTCCAGTGCTCCTTGTTTCAGATTCCAATCACTCGTCAGCGTAATGAATGAGGTACTGCCTGACTATTATTCACAATGGTCCCATATATAAGAGATAAATAAATAATTTAAGCCTTATTTAGAAATACGTTGGTTTTTCGCCAACTAATTTATAGGTATGGTGATGCTAAAAATATTTTTATATATAAGTCAAAATAACACTTATCTCGTATATTTATCTTTTATATTATAAATTACGGTTGAAAATCTATTTTTAAAGACTTCAATCGTTATTTCAAACAAATTCATAATAAGTGTTCTTTGAACTCAGAGTTATGCTTTGACATTGATGAGCCCCTAAGACCTAACTTACCTAAACTTAATATAAAGATAAAAAAAACACCTTTAGCATTCTAAGTGCCTATTTAGATTAGCGGTAGAAGTTACTTTTCTAACTTGATTTACGATATACGAAATAAATTTATGAGAGAAGTTTTATCTTGACTTGCATAAACGAGCTTATCTACCGCCAACCCCAACAAGCCCTTCAAGAAGTGAGATGAAATTTCTTTTCAAGGTTTTTTGACTATTATATTATAAATAGAAAAAGAAAATATTAAGATGTTACAGTTTGAGAAATATCTATAGCTAAACTTGTTCACGGTTGGAACGAATTTGGATTTGTAAAGAAATCGTTCTTAGCTTGATGAAATTTCGTTTTGATTGTTGTAAATATTATATGTTGAAATAAGAAGTGAGAGAAGCGTAGAAAACCAGAAGAGGAGATAGAGAAACACTAAAAGCATGATTGGATTAGATGAAAGGTTTATGAGTGTTTATACACATAAGTCGAGACAACACTCCTCTCACATATTTACCTCGTATACCGTAAATCAAGATTGAAAAAATGCTTTTAAATACTTCAATCGTTGTTCCAGAAGAGTATTGAATGCTTTTTTTAGAATAGTTTTTGGGACTCCAAAAGTGCTTATTCACGTAAGTCGAGACAAAACCCTCTCACGTACTTACCTCGTATACCATAAATCACGATTGAAAAACTACTTTTGAATGCTCTAATCGTTATTCCAAACAAACATAAAAAATGAAATAAAAATATACTTGTGGCGGGGCCATCACTAAAGTCAACTATGGTTCTGAAACCCAGACCGGCTACTGAACTGGTGGAGGTACTGGGTTAATGGTCAGTGGATCAACCCGAGTCAGACATATATTAATTAAACATATAATTTAATTAAAATAGGTAAAAATATTCATATTTTAATAATAAAAAATATTTTGTTAAACAATAAAAGTAATATAAATTTTTTACCGATAAAAAGTAATATTTATATTTATCTAAAAAAATACCCAAAAATAAAAAAAAATAGAAATGTGACTCGATGAGTCACCAACTCAACCGCGGGCTGACCTTGGGTCAACCTATAAGCTTGGGTTAAGCAGCAAACCGGACCAGTTTTTCGGTCGGTCCGCCGGTTTCTGGTCCGGGTTCCAAAACCATGAAGTCAACAAATCTTTTGCATTCTTCAGACAATTAAACTTTATTATAATTTAACTTATTAATTTTTTATTAGTTAATTAATTATAAGTTCAAGAGATAAATTAAATAATTTAATCCTTAAATAAGTGATTTATTTTATCTCCAAAATTCATATATATATTTTCAAAATTTATTAAGGTCTTAAATTTTGAACAAAAATAATTGACTTGTCTAACTCCTATAGACTAAGTGCTTGTTTAGATTAGTAGTAGAAGCTACTTTTCCAATATAATTTACTGTATACAGGTAAGTTTGTAAAAGAAATTTTATCTTAATTTGCGTGAATGTGCTTTTTCCAATACTAACTCAAACATGCCCTAAAAGTAGTAATAATTAATAATTAGCATTTTATTGGTAGGGAGGAATTTTTAGAAGGGAAAATTGTTATAAAATACCTCATTAGCATCGTATTTGCTGAAAGGGACCTAAGGTACTGAATTGTCATTATCTTGTTAAGACAAAAAGACTAAAATGCCCTTTATGACTTAATGAAGAAAGGAGGTCTAAAATTTTGATTGACTGATATCCTGTGTGAACTTGAGTGTGCGTGAGCGTGAACTTGAAGAGTGAAGGGAGTAGGAGGTTAACAAAAGCGGAAGTGGTCTTTGGGGTGGTGGCGGAGTATGGATAGTCAAGGTAGAGAGAGAAGAAGAAGAAAAGCAGTATAAATGTACATTGCGTCTTCATTCATTCATTTTGTGATTCACTCTATCACTTAGGTCACACTCTTTTGTACCTAGGGAAGATGTTTTGCATATGGGAATACTTCTTGCATGCAGGGAAGAGTTTATGAACCTAGAGAAGATGCTTTGAACGTAAGGGAAGATCTTTTGTACATAGTTATACTGCACCAACACATGATGTTTTGAACGTGGGGGAAGATATTCGTACATATGGAAGACATCTTACACACAGTGAAGACTTCTTGTACACAGGGAAGACATCTTGCACACAAAGAAGAGTTTATACACATAGGGAAAATGATTTGAACAGATGGGAATATATTTTGCACATTGTTATGTTGCACTACGGAAGACTTGTTCAATACAATGGTAGAAATTTTGTACCTAAGGAAGATGTTTTAAACGTAGGGGAAGATATTCACACACATGGAAGACATCTTGCACACAGGGAAGATTTGTTGCACACAGGGAAGACTTCTTGTACACATGGAAGACATCTTGCATACAGGGAAGAGTTTATGCGCATAGGAAAGATGGTTAGAACAGAGAAGATCTTTCGCACATCGTTATGTTGCACTATGGAAGACTTATTCAACACAATGGTAGAAATTTTGTTTCTAGGAAAGATGTTTTGAACATAAGGGAATATATTCGCATACATGGAAGACATCTTGTATACAGGGAAGACTTCTTGCACACAGGGAAGATGTTTTGAACGTAGGGGAAGAACATTCGCACATCGTTATGCTGCACAAGTGAAGACTTGTTTAACCTAAATGGAAGACATTTTGCATCTACAGAAGATGTTTTGAACGTAGGGGAAGATATTCGCACACATGGAAGACATCTTATACACAAGGAAGACTTCTTGCACACAGGGAAGAGTTTATGCACATAGGGAATATGTTTTGAACGTTGGGGAAGAATATTCGCACATCGTTATACTGCATAAGTGAAGACTTGTTCAACCCAGATGGAAGACATTTTACACCTACATAATATCTTAATCGCATAAGGAAGTTGTTTTCAACACTGGGACAGATTATTGCACTAAGAAATATTAATACAATGGAGGGAAGAGTGTTTAATATGTATATAAATAACCTAGTTCCATTTACATTGAAACAAAAGATGACGTCGAAGTTCAATATATACAGAATAAATGTAACGTAAATTAGTTTATCTTCTTCTTCGTAGCTTTCCAACCTTCAATGCTATACATGACCACTTCCTGATGTTTATTCTTCTCATGGGTCACTAACCACCAAACCATATCAACCCTCTTTTGATTCGTGTCTTCCTGTGAAAACAAGTTTCTAGTCAAATATAGTGCTAGTGTAACAATTAATGTACACAAATGTACTCATATTAGGCATACTGAAACTATTCCACTCATGCTTTCTCATATTTTCCTAGCTTTGCAACTAAGAGATCACATACATTCCATAGTCCTATCTAGACAAAAATGAAATAGGAAAACATTAACATGTCATCCATTCATGCATACATTAATGTGTCAAACACTGCAACTAACTCATCCATTGTTCTGCTGTTGAACAAGACTAAATCTAAAATCAAGGTCAGGCTTGTATCCATAGAGATAATGATTCATGTGTGCAAGTAATTCACCAAAATGTTTACTCTATCAAAATATAAAGTACAATGACCATAAGTTTATGGTTGACATTTAAACAATTTGAAGTTCTAAAGGATGGGGGTTTCAATACCGTTTTGTGTTTTGTATCCCTCTTTGCATGAAGCGCGTTTTACCCACTTAGAGTGTTGTAGTTGGGCAGCAATGAGTCAAGTAAATAGATGGTTAAATCTTTCTTCACAAACACATAACAAAACCAATGATGATCACGAACCACAGGTGCAAACATAAAGTCACAGCCTGAGATATTATATCCTAATTGTCAGGGTCAATGAATCTTGCGTGATTCTCAACTTTCCAATTGTCAATATCTCCCAATATGCTATCCTTATGCAAAGTCGAAGAATTAGTCATATTATAAAGAATAGAAGAAACTATGAATAACTCATACTCACCATGAAAATTGGCTGGAAGATATGACTTGTAACGAGTCCTGCAACAGTCTCTTTTTGTCGATCGACCAAAATATTAGTAATGAGTGTTACAACCTGTAATGCTATTTGGTTAGCACTCTCCTATGGAATATAAGTTAATATGAATAAAACTTTAGTCTAAATCACAACTTATACATTCGCTTATCCATCCCCTATGGTTCAAGCAACTCAATTCGATCTTCCACACAAAGAATTCATGAATTTCTACATATATCTCTTGACCAACTAGTGGGTTAGTCCTACGTGTGCAATAATCATACAATCACTCCTTTGCATTAGACCTTCCTGCCTTTCCTATTTATGAGAGGAATGGTGAATGTATTGCATGTCTTGTTATCCTTTGAAACCTTCTCAAATGCACCATATCCTCAAAGTCAACATTAGTAACTTCTTTATCACCTTCACATTGATATACCTGAAATGGCACAGCTGACAATGAATGTGATTCATGTGCCTCATAATTGTTGTTGTCTTCACCTTTTCCTTTATCCTGACTATTGCCTCCTTCATGGCCAACAACATGAACTTGCACATGGTTCATACTTGTATTGTTCTCATTACCCTTCCTTTTACCTTGACCATTGCTTTTGTCCTGAGGAATAGCTTCAACTTAGACATCTATTTCACTTTTTATCTCATCCACAACAATGTTAACCTTAATCTCACCATCGTTGCAAATATTTTGCTTATTTTCTGCTTACATCTTTAACAACTTAGTTGCAACACTTTAAGCGACCTTTCCTATAATCCGACAATACATCTATCTAGTTTTCTGTATGAATCACAAGTAGTGTGCAGTCAGTGTCAAATTTTATACTAAAAACAATACAGATGCAACCACATGAATGAAATTTATAGCTTACCAGTTCTTTTAATATTGTGAGTTGAGGAAGATTAAGTATTCAGTCAGTGTCACGTGTTGTTTCATCACACTCACAATTTAAGTTGGATCCTATGTCATCCAGGATCGATGTCACACATGAAAATAGGATTCCATTATCACTCTCATACTCTAGCTTCATTGCTTCTTTAATCTTTGCATCATTCCAATACTATAAAGCACATTCAGGCGATGAGACCTCTTTACCAACCAAAGGAAACATTTGGAAAAATATTATCTGCAACGAAAGTATTGAGTTTACAACCACATAATATATATTCAATTTACAAAAGGGAAAATATCGATACATTACATTACTTACCATCACAAAATAAATGCAACCCCCAATTCACTTGCTTCTCACTCCTTCTTTTAACGCATTCTTGTAATCTGTAACCTCCTTCATCACCTCATTGATCACAAACTTACACTAATTGAAATCACTTAAACTTGTCTTCTCGCAATAAATAATTTTTAACAATCAGTGGCTAACACCTCCGTTTTTCGGAGGACACAATAATGTACCAATGGTGTATAAAACCAGCAATGGCTCAAACATCTCTTCTTCTTCCCTTGAAACTATCATCCTCTTAATGTTATAGAACCTTTTATTAACAAGCTTTTCCTTCAACTTTATAAATTTCTCACACTTTACATCATGTTCCTTTATGATCTCACTCCCTTCATTTGGCAAGCCTACTAAATATTTTACATCCTTTTCAACTATTTCCCTCTTATAGTTTCTGACACATATTGAACAACTTGTAGGGTCAATCGCTTTAACCAATTGCCCCCAGAGTACATGAGGTATCTTTCTACAAGTGACTTCTAATATTTTATCAAATCCAATTTGTTTAGAGGGCCTTCAACCTTACATCATTTCTCACAAAGTTTGCAAATTCCATAAATTGTTTTAGTGAGGATCGTGTTTGCAACTCCCCTTCTTTGATTGAAGAGAGACTTCTTATACGATCTCTATCCTCCTTAGCCTTTTGTGAATACTTACTCTTTTCTTCCTTTGACAATTTATTCCATGCCTCCCTAACTTCTTTGTCTGCGTCTTGTATTGTGATGTGTTTGCCTTTCATTGTTTTATCATACCAGTATTCTCGTTTGAACAATTGTGCTCCATTCAACCTTGGCTTCCTTTCTTTCACTCCTTTTATTCCTTTCCCTCCTTTTCTTTTGACCATGCTTTCTTACAAATTTTTTCACTCCCAAAATATATTATATATACACAATATCACTGCAAATATTTATAAACTATTAAAACAATGTAAAATAAGCACAGTAATTCTATGAGATATAATGTTTGTTACAATTTTTACATAACTGTAAAGAATCATAAGCTATTATTTATTTCACATAACAATGCTATAAAACATTATTTCAGAACAAGATTAGATATTGCAAGGATAGTTTTAACTCCTTCTCATGTGGATCAGTCATCACTAATTTAACTTGAGTGTGGCATTCACCAACTACAAGCACACAACCAACTAGTTAAGGCTTTTAGCTCGGACAACATGATAAGGCAATTTAGGCATGACCTTTTGTAACATCCTCATTTTTATTTTTAGGATATAATTATAATTATCATTTTTATTAGGTAATTTTTAGTACTAAAAATAAATAATTAAAAATAATAATAATAATAATTAAAAAAAATATTATTTTTATAATATAATATTATTAAATAATATAATATAATATTAATATAATATAATATTATTATATAATATATTATATTATATTATTAAAATAATAATATATATATATATAAAACGTGGGGGGCGGCGCCCCCCACTTTTGAAAAGAAAGTGTGGCACCGTAAGGTGCCACACATTGAAAAAAAAAAAATATAATAAAAAAATAATTAAAAAAAAGGGTAGGTAGGAAGGGGTATTATAAGTACCCCTTCCTCACACACACTTCACGCAATTTCTGCGTGAAGTGTTGTGTAATAGGGTGACGGGCAAGGCTCTTATAGGAGTATTTTCATTTCTTCGGGGATCAATAAGGTACTCAAAATCTCTTCTAATTATAAAACTTCTTTTATGAAATATTTTCTAAATAATTTTCTCTTTCTTATGATATTAATTTTATACTGATTAGAGAATATTTTAGGATTAGAATTTTGGGCAAGTTTGAGTTTTGTCAGTATATGACTATAAGAATATAGTTGATAACTAATAGTTAATTTTAATCGGTTTATTTTTGTTATTTAGTTGATATAAGATTTTATAATGAATTTTCTATATAATCAACTTATAAATAATGTTATTTTGGACTTTTAAACCGATTAAATTTAGATTAAATAATTTATTTGGGTTAATGGAGATATTATTGAAATTTTAGTTGGTATAGTTTAAAATCTGAAGGACTAAACTGTCATTTATGAAATTCGTAGGATTAAACTGTCATTTATGAAATTATGAGGACTAAACTGTCATTTAGGAAATTCGGAGGATTAAATTGTCATTTATGAAATTTGGAGGACTAAACTGTAATTTATGAAATTCGAAGGACTAAACTGTTATTTTATAATTTAAACCCTAAATTATTATTTTCAGTTTTTATAGGATATTATTATTAGAATTTGTAAATAAGTTATAATTTTGAATTTTTAGAAAATTATTAACGGGTAGTAAATTGATTGTGATAGATTGATTTTGGCGTGTGTTTGAGCTCTTGGATTTGGAACAGTGTGATAATAATTAGCTTTGGCGAGAGGTAACCACTTTCCACTTATTATGTGTGTTGGTGTGTGTTTGTGAGTATTTTGTAAAATGATTATGAGATTGAAAATCATATATGGATATTATAGATTATTTCAATGAGTAATATTGAGGAGTATTTTGTTATACACTTGCTTTGTGGAACAATGTGATTTAAATTATAAGATGTATTGTATATTTTGAATATCATCATATGTGTATGGAAATCTTGAGAAAATTCCTATTGAGCTATTTATTGATACATATTGGGTTGTTTGGTTTGGGTTGAGATGGAGAAAGTTATTTTTACCACGTGGTATAGCCTCCATTGGTGCACGATGGTTGGTTTTATATTGTCCCACCAGTTCAATGAGGGACTGTCCCACTAGTTCAATGAGGGACTGCGACACCCCACTAGTTCAATGAGGGGAAAGACCCATGGTCTGGAAACATGCTCTGTGGATTTTGGCCAATCCTCATCATGTGACCGGAGAGCTCTTTGAGTGGCCAGTAACATGGATATTAACTTAGCCCATGGGTCTAGTCGGCGGAAATAAGGCGGTTCGGTTGGATTGATGGGAGGCACTTGGGAATTGTGATATGAGATTTGAGATATAATATTATCATTTCTGATAAGAGATTTGTGTACAAAACAATGATATTAGATTTTTAATATTTTATTATATAAACTGTTCCACTTGGCACCTCATGAATACATGTCAGCATGTGTAATGAGTTGGAAAGCTGGTTACTGAGGCTTTTGTCTCACCCCGTTGATTTAACATTTTTCAGGTGATAGTTTCCGTGCTGGAATGTCGGGAGGAGCTCCTGAGGCATAGATATATCTCTATGTCCTCTTGTGGTTTATTATGTGTTGAATTGATATATATTGCCACTCATAGGGCCTTCATCCTATAAACTCTGCTTTGACTACATACTTTGTATTATCGTATCATGGATTGGATATTATAATATTTAATAGTTTTTGAGATTTTATCTCTATTGTGATTAGTCTTTGAGAGATAATATTAATATTATGGAATTAAGGAGAGGATCTTACAATTTTGGTATCAGAGCTTTGGTCCTGCAATCTATGATGCATTGCATATAGTGGCAATATACTCTTTCACACATAACCTCCCTATGTTTTTGTGTTGTTTTTGGGTTTTATCCTTAATTGTTGATGGGTTTGATCCTTAGGTGGGGAGAAAATGGTAAACACGAGAAAGACTGTTTCTAATGCTAATCCACTTCCAAATGCTGCTGAGCCGCAATTGTCTCAAGAGAATGAGACTATGTTGGATCAATTCAAAAATGCAATACTGACAGCTATGGATGCAAGGTTTCAGCAATTCGAGGAAGATTTTCGAAAGAAGTTAAGAGAGGAAGGAAGTACATCCAAGTCGAAGGATCATAAGATTCCTGAACCCAGTATTGAGGCATCAAAGAGACATGAACAAGTTGGCTCAACTAATCATGAGAGCCCTGTAAAATGTACTGGAGGAGAGGGATCATCACAACCAACTCCAGAAGAACTAGCTATCAATAAGATATGGAAAGATATCCATGATCACGATCCTGAAAAGTTTTATGGAGATTTAAATCCTTTAAAGGCTGAAGCCTGGATCGAGGGTCTGGAAACCATCTTTCGAGCTGTTGTTTGTAATGAGTATCAGAAGGCTAGAGTGGCCATTGTTCTGCTGAGGGATCGTGCTCAGAGATGGTGGCAAAGCACAGGTGGTTTAGATGACTCAAAGACAACCTGGACAGAGTTCAAGACTAAGTTCTTCGATCATTATTTCCCTCCAGCATTAAGATATGAGAAGGAGACAACATTCTATGCTCTTCGACAGGATGACATGCACGAGGATGAATTTATTGCAACTTTCATCGATCTGTCTAGATATGTGACCTACCTACAACAGAAAGATGACCCAGAATGGAAATCTCGTCAATTGATGATCAGGGCTAGACCAGAGCTAAAGCCTCTTGTGCCAATGCATGATATCAAGAATTTTGAGGAAACTTGCACCAACTTGAGGATAGCTGCACGCATGAAACGTGAAATTGAGGCTGCTAAACACCGAGACAATCAAGGCAGGTTTTCTACTTTTAGTAGACCTGTAACTAGGCCATCTGGGTTCCATCCTGGGAATGCAGGAAACTTCGGTAGGAAGAATCAAGGGCAAAGGAGTGGACCTCGACAGAGTAATTTTCAGAGTAACTTTCAGAGGAAACCAGGTCAGAGGAACCATGCTGGAGTAAGCCAACAATCTCGCCGTGAACCTGCAATGTCTGCTCCTAGCGTGAACGGTCCTTGCCCAAAATGTGGGAGGGCTCATGCTGGCCAATGCTGGCAGTGTTATCAATGTCATAAGTTTGGCCATACCGCACGATACTGTCCAGAGTGGCAGCAGCAACAGACCAACCAAAGTGGTCGTCCCACTATTCCTGGCAGGGTGTATGCCATTACTCAAGAGGAGGCTGGAACATCTCCTAATGTTATCAGAGGTACTATTTCTCTTCAGGGTCATGACATTATTGCATTGTTTGACTCGGGTGCTACACATTCATTCATATCTTTTGATTGTGCTAAGAAGTATAATTTCCCTATATCTGTTCTACCATATGATATGAGAATTTCTACCCCTGCTGGAGTTGTGGTGATGACTGCACATGCTTGTATGGGTAATACTCTTCAGTTTGAAAACCGAGAGTCTATTGTGGATTTAGTGTGTTTGCCGCTAAAAGGGATAGATGTTATTATTGGTATGGATTGGCTAGTGGATAATGACGCCGTACTTCATTGTAAGAAGAAGGTGGTCACTTACGCCATAAATACCATATCCGTAGAAACCCCTACAATCCCTATGCTATTATCGACAGCTAAAGTAGATAAGTGTATTAGAAAGGGTTGTCAAGCCTATGTAGTTTTCTTTTCTGTTAGTGTCGATAAAGAAGTAGGGATTGATCATATCGATGTAGTAAGAGAATATCCTGGGGTGTTTCCAGATGAGATATCAGGGCTGCCTCCAGAACGGGAGGTTGAGTTCTCTATTGATTTAGTACCAGGTACGACGCCAATTTCTAAGGCTCCTTATCGGATGTCGCCATCAGAATTGGCAGAGTTGAAGAAACAACTAGAAGAGCTGCTCGAGAAAGGTTTCATTAGACCAAGTGTCTCTCCCTGGGGTTCGCCAGTATTGTTCGTCAAGAAGAAGGATGGAAGTATGCGGTTGTGCATCGACTACAGACAGTTGAATAAGGTTACCATTAAGAATAAATATCCGTTGCCTAGGATTGATGATTTACTAGATCAGCTCAAGGGAGCCACAATGTTCTCTAAGATTGATTTGAGATCAGGTTATCATCAGCTTAGAGTTAGAGCTGAGGACATCCCTAAGACTGCTTTTCGAACTCGTTATGGGCACTATGAATTTTTGGTTATGCCTTTCGGGTTGACCAATGCTCCGGCTGTTTTTATGGATTATATGAACCGGATTTTTATGCCATATTTGGATCAATTTATTGTAGTCTTCATTGATGATATTCTCATTTATTCTAAGAATGAGGAGGAGCATCGAGAACATCTTCATATTGCATTACGTATACTAAAAGACCATCAGTTGTATGCTAAGTTAAGTAAGTGTGAGTTTTGGATCAGGGAAGTGAATTTCCTTGGCCACGTGGTGTCTGCTGAAGGGGTAGCTGTTGATCCGAGTAAAGTGGATGCTGTGTTGAAATGGGAACCTCCAAAGTCGGTGACTGAAGTGAGAAGTTTTCTAGGATTGGCTGGTTACTACAGGAGATTCATTAAAGGATTTTCTCAAATTGCCATGTCTTTGACCAAATTGACCAAGAAAGATCAACCGTTTATATGGTCTGACAAGTGTGAAGCGGCTTTTCAAGAGTTAAAAGCAAAATTGACTACCGCTCCTGTGCTTACCCTTCCTGATCCCTGTCGTCCATACATATTGTATACGGACGCTTCGCTTAAGGGTTTGGGTTGTGTGTTAATGCAAGAAGATAAGGTAGTCGCATATGCTTCAAGACAGTTAAGGCCTCATGAGCAGAATTATCCTACTCATGACCTAGAATTGGCAGCTGTGGTATTTGCCTTGAAGATTTGGAGGCATTATTTGTATGGATCTCAGTTTGAAGTATTCTGTGATCATAAGAGTCTAAAGTATTTGGTAGATCAGAAGGAGCTAAATAACAGGCAGCGCCGGTGGATGGAATTTTTGAAGGATTATGACTTTGAGTTAAAGTATCATCCCGGCAAGGCTAATGTTGTTGCAGACGCTTTGAGTCGAAAGTCGATACACTTGTTCCACATGAGCTTAGAAGAGCAGAGTTGGCTAAATGGATTAAGAGACATCCATGCAGTTCCAGATCAAAGAAGAGCTACTTTAAATGCAGTTCTTGGTGAATATGGGTTTTATCAGAACCTAAGAGACGCCCAGATGAAAGATGATCAGTTAAGTAGAATTCGAGAGGAATTAGAACGTGGTGAAGTTCCAGATTACGACTTTGGGAATGCGGAAATTTTAAGATACAAGAAAAGAATTTGTGTTCCCAACAATGACGAGATCAAGAAAATCATTTTGGAAGAAGCTCATCGGAGCAGATACGCCATGCATCCAGGAATCATCAAGATGTATAATGATTTGAAGCAACAGTATTGGTGGCCGAAGATGAAGAGAGACGTGACTGACTTTGTTTTGAAGTGTTTGACGTGTCAGAAGGTCAAGATCGAGCATCAAAAACCACCAGGATTACTTCAAAATTTGGATATCCCTAAATGGAAATGGGATAGCATTTCTATGGACTTCATCATGGGTTTACCATTAATCCGAGCCAGTTATGATGCTATTTGGGTGATTGTAGACCGATTAACCAAGTCAGCACACTTTTTACCGATTAAAGCGGACTATTCTTTAGAGAAATTAGCCGAGGTATATATTAAAGAGATTGTTCGTATGCATGGAGTGCCAGAAAGTATCATATCAGATCGTGATCCAAGGTTCACTTCGAACTTTTGGAAGTCCCTACAGGAGGCCATGGGTACGAAGTTAAAGTATAGTACCGCTTATCATCCTCAGACAGACGGTCAAACAGAGAGGACTATTCAGACACTTGAGGACATGTTGAGAGCCTGCGCTATCGAGCTCCCAGGTAGTTGGGACAAGCACTTACCATTGGCAGAATTTGCATACAATAATAGCTACCACTCCAGTATTCAGATGGCACCTTTTGAAGCTTTATATGGACGAAAGTGCAGATCGCCGTTGTGTTGGACGGAATTAAGTGAAAGAACCATTATTGGACCAGATTTGGTAGATCAAACATCACGAAAGATTGAAATGATACGACAGAAATTGTTGACCGCTCAGAGCCGACAAAAGAGTTATGCGGATCGTCGAAGGAGATCATTGGAATTTAGTGTGGGAGATCATGTTTTCTTAAAAGTTTCACCTGTTACGGGTATTGGAAGGTCAATTAAGGCGAAGAAGTTGACTCCCCGATTTATTGGGCCATACGAGATTTTGGAGCGGTTTGGGCCGGTTGCTTATCGAATTGCTTTACCTCCGCACTTGTCTAATGTGCATGACGTGTTCCATGTGTCACAGTTGAAGAAATATCATCCAGATCCGTCCCACGTCATTGAACCTGAGGAAGTTGAGTTGAGAGAAAACTTAACTTATATAGCAGAACCAGAGAAAATTTTGGATGTCCAAGACAAACAACTGAGGAGAAAGACCATACGGCTAGTAAAAGTCTTCTGGAAGGGTATGACACCTGGAGATGTGACTTGGGAGACAGAGGAAAGAATGCGTCGAGATTTTCCTAATTTATTTGCCTAAGTTGTGATTATCGTTGTCTTGATTGAATTATTGTATTTTGATTGTATTTTTATTTCCCACTTGAATCGAATTTTGGGGACAAAATTCTATTTAGGTGGGGAGAATTGTAACATCCTCATTTTTATTTTTAGGATATAATTATAATTATCATTTTTATTAGGTAATTTTTAGTACTAAAAATAAATAATTAAAAATAATAATAATAATAATTAAAAAAAATATTATTTTTATAATATAATATTATTAAATAATATAATATAATATTAATATAATATAATATTATTATATAATATATTATATTATATTATTAAAATAATAATATATATATATATATAAAACGTGGGGGGCGGCGCCCCCCACTTTTGAAAAGAAAGTGTGGCACCGTAAGGTGCCACACATTGAAAAAAAAAATATATAATAAAAAAATAATTAAAAAAAAGGGTAGGTAGGAAGGGGTATTATAAGTACCCCTTCCTCACACACACTTCACGCAATTTCTGCGTGAAGTGTTGTGTAATAGGGTGACGGGCAAGGCTCTTATAGGAGTATTTTCATTTCTTCGGGGATCAATAAGGTACTCAAAATCTCTTCTAATTATAAAACTTCTTTTATGAAATATTTTCTAAATAATTTTCTCTTTCTTATGATATTAATTTTATACTGATTAGAGAATATTTTAGGATTAGAATTTTGGGCAAGTTTGAGTTTTGTCAGTATATGACTATAAGAATATAGTTGATAACTAATAGTTAATTTTAATCGGTTTATTTTTGTTATTTAGTTGATATAAGATTTTATAATGAATTTTCTATATAATCAACTTATAAATAATGTTATTTTGGACTTTTAAACCGATTAAATTTAGATTAAATAATTTATTTGGGTTAATGGAGATATTATTGAAATTTTAGTTGGTATAGTTTAAAATCTGAAGGACTAAACTGTCATTTATGAAATTCGTAGGATTAAACTGTCATTTATGAAATTATGAGGACTAAACTGTCATTTAGGAAATTCGGAGGATTAAATTGTCATTTATGAAATTTGGAGGACTAAACTGTAATTTATGAAATTCGAAGGACTAAACTGTTATTTTATAATTTAAACCCTAAATTATTATTTTCAGTTTTTATAGGATATTATTATTAGAATTTGTAAATAAGTTATAATTTTGAATTTTTAGAAAATTATTAACGGGTAGTAAATTGATTGTGATAGATTGATTTTGGCGTGTGTTTGAGCTCTTGGATTTGGAACAGTGTGATAATAATTAGCTTTGGCGAGAGGTAACCACTTTCCACTTATTATGTGTGTTGGTGTGTGTTTGTGAGTATTTTGTAAAATGATTATGAGATTGAAAATCATATATGGATATTATAGATTATTTCAATGAGTAATATTGAGGAGTATTTTGTTATACACTTGCTTTGTGGAACAATGTGATTTAAATTATAAGATGTATTGTATATTTTGAATATCATCATATGTGTATGGAAATCTTGAGAAAATTCCTATTGAGCTATTTATTGATACATATTGGGTTGTTTGGTTTGGGTTGAGATGGAGAAAGTTATTTTTACCACGTGGTATAGCCTCCATTGGTGCACGATGGTTGGTTTTATATTGTCCCACCAGTTCAATGAGGGACTGTCCCACTAGTTCAATGAGGGACTGCGACACCCCACTAGTTCAATGAGGGGAAAGACCCATGGTCTGGAAACATGCTCTGTGGATTTTGGCCAATCCTCATCATGTGACCGGAGAGCTCTTTGAGTGGCCAGTAACATGGATATTAACTTAGCCCATGGGTCTAGTCGGCGGAAATAAGGCGGTTCGGTTGGATTGATGGGAGGCACTTGGGAATTGTGATATGAGATTTGAGATATAATATTATCATTTCTGATAAGAGATTTGTGTACAAAACAATGATATTAGATTTTTAATATTTTATTATATAAACTGTTCCACTTGGCACCTCATGAATACATGTCAGCATGTGTAATGAGTTGGAAAGCTGGTTACTGAGGCTTTTGTCTCACCCCGTTGATTTAACATTTTTCAGGTGATAGTTTCCGTGCTGGAATGTCGGGAGGAGCTCCTGAGGCATAGATATATCTCTATGTCCTCTTGTGGTTTATTATGTGTTGAATTGATATATATTGCCACTCATAGGGCCTTCATCCTATAAACTCTGCTTTGACTACATACTTTGTATTATCGTATCATGGATTGGATATTATAATATTTAATAGTTTTTGAGATTTTATCTCTATTGTGATTAGTCTTTGAGAGATAATATTAATATTATGGAATTAAGGAGAGGATCTTACACCTTTTATACACACACACACACACACACACACACACGTGTGTGTGTGTGTGTGTAGATATGTATATATATGTATCTACATAGACACACACACACACACATATATATATATGTATGTATGTATATGTATATGTACATACATATATATGTGTGTGTGTATATACGTAGATACATATATATACGTATATGTATATACATATACATATATCTATGTATATGTACATACACATACACACACACACACATATATATATATGTATATGTATGTATATAGATATATTTCTTTCAGGAAGAGGAACAAAGTTACCTCTAATACTACAAGCAGATTGGCAATTACTTAAAAGCACATTGTTAAATCTTGACATCCATCACTCTAATCCTATCTATTAACTGTCCATTGACATTGACTAGTGATTGTAAAAAAATAAATAACAGATTACGTAGTTATAGGAGTTAATTAATAAATAAGAGAAGCGATTAGTCATTAGAGTCATTTGTAACATATGGCATAATCTCGTTTCAGTCCCTCTCAGCCCTACTCTATGGCATGTTTGGTATGATGGAATTGGGGGGTATGGAATTGGAATTGGAAATCAATTCCATGCTTAAGTTTGTTTGATATGATGGAATTGGAAATTTTTGCAATTCCATGTGGAAGCCAAATCTCTCCAATTCCATCAAATTGGCTTCCACCTAAAAAGCAAAGATTTGCAATTCCATGTACCTAAATCTAGGTCAGGGTATTGGGTTAAGGGTTAGTGGGTCAGATCGGAGTTAAACTGAAGCTAAACCAGGGCCAAACCGGTGAAAAATTGAATATTTTAGGCTTATTAATATGAAATTTCTTTTTTTAAAAAAATAAAAATAATTTTTTATTAAAAAAAACCTAACTGGAGCAGTCAAAATACTAGGTCAAAGGTTAGTGGGTCAGACTGGAGCTAAATCAGGGTTAAACCGGTGAGAAATTGAATATTTTAGTCTTATTAATATGAATTTTTTTTAAAAAAATAAAAATAATTTTTTATTAAAAAAAAATCTGTCCGGTCCAGGTTTAGTAACAATGGTTTTATCTCATTCCACTTTCTTAGATTAGCATATTGGTAGTTTTACATTTTAAATATAAATATTAAATAAAAATAATATTTGAATTCCATGTACATACCAAACACACTTTTAAACCACATTTCCATTTCCATATCCATATCCATTTCCATTTCCATTTCCATATCCATATCCATCAAAACCAATTCCAGTGTACCAAACGGGCCCTATGATTCTCTCTTTACTCTCTTAATCTATCTTTTTCTCTCATTCCTCTCCCTTTCTCAATTATCTTCTCTCTTTATCTCTCTCTTGTCCTAATTACAAAGATACAAGGCATCTCTCTATCTCTATATATCTTTTTCTTTTTTTACATAACAAGAAAACAACACAACTGATAAAAAGTGACTATTTTCATAAGCCTCACCCCCAAAAACTTCCTTGCCCTCAAAATACCAATATACTTCATAGGTTCCATTTACTTCTATACATCATTATCCTAATATGTAAAGCTATGTTTATCACATAAAAGGTTCATCTCCAATTTCCTTCTAACATAACTACGTAAACTAAATAGTCTTGTAAAAGATTAAATGAAATCTTAAAAACATGTTATTAAGAACTAGCATGGGGAGCAATTTTTAAGGAAATAAAATGCATTCCAGCTGATAATATAAAGATAAGACTATTTGCAAATAAAATAACACTACAACTACAACTTGCACTAGAAAATGTGTAATTCCATGGCACAAGTTAAAGTAATCAGCTGGGAAAAAACATATACAAAACACATAAAAAGTCTTTCGCAGGGAAAAAAATTACAGTACAAGACACAAGTTCAACATTGACAAAAAAATGAAAAATACCAAATGTCTAAGTAGCAATTGTTTGAATTAAAACTATTGAGATTAATATAGAGATTAAAAGACCAAGGTACTTCAAACCTCCCAAAAAATACAGGCAAGCAACGTTTGTATTTATCCATATTAATGAGGAGTTTTGAATGGTCTATTTTCATTTAAGTCTATAGTTGTCCATATTATTGATGCTTAATGAATGGTGTACCTTCACCATGGACAAGTAATTTATAATTATAATACATAGCTTTTATGGTCCTTATCCAAACTACACCAATTTCAGATATAGTTAGATGTTTTATATTTAATTTATATGTTTAAGAATGAAGTATACGATTTAGTATAGGTATTTCTCTAAAACTTCTAAATAGTAGCATGCTAAACTTGAGAACAGCTTTGTAGTGGGAAACTTCTCTAATTCCAAATACAATGATATAAACTATGATATAAACTTAAGAGCATTAATTTACCATCAAACCACGTGTATTAATTCACCACGAGCAGTAAGTCAAGGTATCACGGAATAATCAAGAACTATGATATCAACTTAAGAGCACTAATTCACCATCAAACCATGTGCATCTAATGTAAATAGTAGCAAACCTCTCTAAATCTAACACTGTGACAATAATATTATTATATGCAGTCAGGAAAATCCAAACTAAGTGATCCTGGTTAATTATCATGTTACAGAGACTCTATTCCAGCCTAAACTAAACTAATACCAAATTAGGGCTCGAGTGCATCTGGTCAACTGATGGAGGCTTATGTCAGTTAGCATCCTCTTAAATCTAAACGATATATACTTTATGTAGTACCCTCGAGATTAAGAATTGTGACCGAGGTGCTGCAGTTGTCCAAAGGGCAGTAGCATGCTGTTATTTCATGTTGAAGGAAGTTGCCAATATCATCCATAAATAAAGAGTGCATAACCAGGTACCAAAAACGTCAAACACATTAAAAGCATTTACAATAGAAGGGCAAAATGGTGAAAACATATTTATGACATAAAGCATTGTCTAATTTTATTTATAAGGACCTGCGCCTGAAATGGAATATAAAGATATGTGTAGGGTTATGCATATATTTGGTGTTTCATGCATACTAAAGGTCCCCTTTCTTCTATATATGATAGGTAGAAACTCTACTGTACAAGGTAAGCATGAAATGGGAATAAAATGACATAAACTCTGCTACATAAGGCAAGCATGAAATGAGAATAAAATGGCAGCACAGATGCATTTTCTCTCACTCACTTTTTCTGCATGAAAGATATGTCTCGTCACATATTTTCTATATGATTCCAAGCAAGGTTGAAAGTCCAGGAAACAACAAAACAAATATATTTAAATTAAAGGAAATTGCATTCGCACTTTTCAGAAAAATGTATCAACGTTATGGTAAAGGTAGTGAGTCAACATAAAAATAGTTTTATCGAACAAAGCAAAAAGGTTTCATAAAAAGACACCAAATCATGACCCCTTTTTGATCCCCCTTGCATATGCATGCCAATAGATACAACATAAAAGGGTCTTCATCTGCTATAAGCTCATTAACCAATGGATAAAACCATAATAACTAAACTTTGTACAAAAGATTAAACTAAGGGTAATCGCATACATTATTTTGAATGACCAGGTAGTATAAAAGCAACTAAACCAGAAGCACAAGTTGCACAGCTGAAGTTTTCCTTACTAAGGTCTTCTCTTGATACATAACGCATGGTAATCATGGGCACAATGATACATTTTACTACACTATGTACGAAAACAATAGCATTTAGATGACTTAGAATATGCACAATTTGAACTTCTATAAAAAAGTGGAAGCACAGATCACATGTATAACAAATATCCGACTTTGATTAAAAATAGAAGCACGTATGGCCTCCAACCTGTAACCAAAACTAGCATTTATAAGTTCCTCCTCTGAAATCAAAGACAATTGCTCCATAGTATGGAATTTAAAACCTCCAACAGTCCCCAAATAAATTCCCCAAAGAGGAAATATAATCCACCATCCTGGTAATCCTTTCAATATTATTATTAGAAGAATACAGAAACTGCCATGCTTTGAGTATAATATACCATGAAATTAAAGCATTGTTACCCATAAGGCAAAAATGTGCAAAATATCAATGGAATAGTCAAAAAACCCATTATCATTGTATATTACAAAACATTAGGAATAAAATGTAGCATTTCAACCTATAAGAGACAATGTGCAAAAGGGATTCTAGCACACTAACCATTCAATAGATTAAGAAAAAATGAAAGGAAGTATCATTTTAATTTAGTTGCGTGAAAGTTAGGTTGTTGACCGTAAAGCTATGACATAAAGATTGTTACTTAAAGATTCATTGATGGAACGTTGAAGGGAGGCCAACTATCAATAACTTGTACCTAGGAAGGGTCTTCAAAATATTACAACAAGCCCCATAAGCAAAGCCACAAACAAAATAAAGAAAACTTTTGCTTACAAATTTCCTGAAATTATACACATAAAAAATGCCAAAAGGTCAGAACATGTGAAAATCAAACAAAGTTCAGCACAACATTTTCTCACGATTGAAAATATATACTTTATTGACATCTACATCAAAGAGATGGAACAAGAATTATTCAATTGACATTGTAATAACAAAGTAAATGTTCAGAGAAAGATTAAATAAGCTATGTTCTCTTCGTTTTGTCTAATGACTTCTATTATCACTCACAAATCATCTCAAAAGTAGTTACAATGATAAATTAAAATGAAAAAACCACCATTTTCCTAATGCCCCTCGCGTATTAGCCTCTGTTCAGTTCAATTTTTAAATCTCCTACAATTAACACAACAAGCCCACTCCGAAATTGCTATAAAACTTCGAAATTTCAATTAAATTGAACTATGCAGACAAATTTCAGCACAAATCACAGAACATTTGAAAACAATTACAATCAGCAGAAAAAGAAACTAGTTTAAGCATAATTACTGGAAAAAGAAGGGGGGAAACATAGAGAGGAAGGAGGACCACTGTGCTACTACATAGAGAGGTCATCGCCGTTGCAAAGACTCAACACCTCGTCAACACCGCAAAGACCAAGAGACTTCGCCGCCACTACAGAGACCAAGCTTGCACCGCCGCAGCGAAGACCCACACTCCGCCACCCCTGCAAAGCCCCACACTCCGCTGCCGCCACAAAGTCCGACACCCTCATTCACGTCTGAACCTTCTCCTCCCTTCACTCTTTAAGTTCGCACGCGGGAAGTGAATCAAAATTTCAGACTTTCTTCATTAATTCATCAAGGGCATTTTAATTTTTTTATCTTAACAAGATAATTACAGTTCAGAGCCTCTGTACCTTAGGTCTCTTTCAGCAATTATGATGCTAATGAGGTATTTTTTGACAATTTTTCCATTTTAGAATTGGGAGAATATTTTTCATGGATTACAAATACTATAATTTTACTCTCTTTTAATATTTTAATTAATTAACTAATGGATAATTAATGTGTTAAATCATGATGGAGTTTAATTATTTGAGGTACGTAAAAGTTTTGTTGATTCTAGATGTGGGCCCCACCGCATGAATATTTTCATTTCACATTCTCCCTCCATCTTCTTTTCACGTATTTCATGCTTCTCTCTTTTCTTTCTTATGTCAGCAGACAATAGTTTAGAAAAGACAAATTGAAAATTTCTTCACAAATTCAATAAGATAAATTATGAAAAATAAATAAATATGAAAATATATATTATATTTAAGATAAATATTAATTTTCTAAGTATGTTATATATTTACGACAAGAGTGAACAAATTTAGAGATTGCTACAGCTGCCTAATATGCCATCTGACGTAAGGCAGGAGTTATCTAGAGAATTGATTCACCTTCCCCTTTGCGGGGTGAAGACTGAAGAGGATTGATTCATCTCAATTTTAATAACATCATTAAATTCGCGATTTTATGGAAAATTAGTATTTTACAGCCCAGAGACATTAATTTTCTGTTTAGTTTATGGGAAACAGGGATAAGTAATAGAGAGAAAATGCAAAAACGATAGAGTGAAGGTGAATTAAAATTCTTAAACAACCAACAACTCTTAAATTCCAAGTAAAAAAAACAACTCTTAAATCATAGTACCTTGAGTCGGTAATTCAAGACTCAGTCTATTAATTTATAAAAATCAAGAAAAATAAATAAATTATTTAATTATAGCATATGTTTCATAATAATTGCCAGTATCATTAAATTATATATCAGTTTATAAGTTAAATAAATTAACTTGGAGAATAATGATCAATAAATGTATTTAATTTTCTTAATCTCTCCAAAATTAGTCAATTGAGTGTTGCATTAAGCATATCTTACATGATACTTGTGTGTATCATTCAATTATATATCAATTTATAAGTCAGATAAATTAATTTGAAAAAAAATATCAACATAGAAACTTTAAAGTAATGTATTTAACTTTCTTAATTTCTTTAAATTAGTTAATTACGTGTTATACTCTTTCGGTCCTTAATATAAAACATAGTTGATTTTTTTTTTTAAATATTAAGAAAGCTAAATAAATTATTTAAAGTATTGAATTTATCTTTCATATAAAATTATTTTGTCTAACTTATGAACTGATATAAAATTAAATAATATATGACATATGATTTGATTAACTAATTTATTTAATTTCCTTAATATTTTAAAAAAATTAATTATATCTTATATTAAGAATTAGAAGAATATAAAAGAGCAGAGCTAATAGTGCCGCCTATCCTCAATATAACACATTGTTTGTAGTATTTATACTATGAGTAGGATCTTATATCAAGCACTTTAAGAATAGGGTAACCAATAAGGACCTGAAAATCAATGGCTCTTAAATTGACTTCATGGATGCCTTGTTTTAATTTATAACATATTTATACATATTACATGTTATAATTTATTACTCTGATAAATACTAAAAATATAAATGATAATTTATTTTATTCTATATTTTATTAGTTTGTACTTATTTTTTTTGGCCAAATAGTTTGTACTATTAAAATTACAATAAAAAAATATTTTATGTAATATTTGTTTATTCTGTTAAAATTAAAATTTCAAAACAACCTAAATTATTCACTGAGTTACATTTTTTTCCTTTTATAAACAAAATGTAGTTCTTCTTCCACCATTGCAAGGCACGCAACTTTGCCTTTATTTTATTTTATTTTATTTTTTATTTTATTTTATACAAGTTACAGCGGAGAAGTATATTTTCCTCAATTGTGATTCTTCATGCAAAATCAAATGGGCCCACACCATCCTGAAAAAAGAAAAAGAAAAAAGAAAATAAAGCACACCTTGTTGACTTAACTCGGCCTTACCTTATCTGCCTCACATTCACATAATTTATCTTTGGCCAATTTTGACCTTCACACATCATACTTCAAGACGAGTCATTTAAAGGGCTAACGTATGATGAATTAAGGTTAAGAAAAAATTAAATGAAAACGTAATTTTTAAACATAAAATATCATTTATATTCCTAGTATACCCATATAAAAAGTAAATATGAAAAAATTGTTATTACATAAATTATTTTTAATCCTTAACATAAAATCTGATTTGAAATGTAATATGCACTATAAAATCGATTTTATATTAAATATTAGAGCTAGTAACTTAATATTTATCAGTAAGTACTTTACATGTAAGCTTAAAAAAGAAATAGATATCTATATATTTTATTTTTCCTTTTATCCATAATGTAAGATTTTTGTAATTCATATATGCCAATTTTTCTTTTAACTTTTGTGATAAATAATATTAACAATTAATACTGCTCTGAACTTCTAAGATGAAGGGGAAAATAGGATATAGTTTTGGTTACACGAACTTATCACCGCTTGAACTTTCCTCATTAGCTTCTTGTTTTGGTGCAAAACCAGTGTCTATATTATTATGTATCATTTTATCGAATCATAATAAAATTGTAAGTAAGCAAAGAATGTTTGAAGAAGAATCAAGGAATATGCATGCATTCACCACACGAGATTTTAAGTAAAAATAAACTCGTGATAAAGAGATTTTTTGTTTTGTTTGCATGGGATAAAGAGATCTAATTCGCTTGATTTTCATTTTCCGCAAAATAAATGTTGGCTACATAGCTTGTTTGTTATCACTTATCTGAATCGGGCTTATTATAAGCCCGATTCACGTAAATCGAGATAAATCTCATTTACATATTTATCTCGTAGACCGTGAAAGCATTTCGTAAACCGTAAAAACACCTCGTAGACTGTAAAAACTACCTCGCAGACCGTAAATTACAATTTATAAATACTTATAAAATTTTCATAAACTATTCCAAACATATTAGTTATGTCCGTCAACAAAAGTGCTCTTATTTTTTTCGCGGGAAAGAAATGTGCGCTTTGTTCAGTTGTTTCCCATCATATGTCTCCAGTGAATCGTACTAGTAAATGCTGAGGGTTTAAAAACATGCACTAGCACTGTGAATCTTTAAACCCAAATCAGCTAAATTTTTTGTTATTAAAAAACTACAATAGAAATATTTTTATAAACCATCCACCTCTTATGTTATTATCATGAAAAAAAATAGTCGCAATAGCATTGTAAATGACTTAAGTTATACATAAATTACACTATTCAATAATAAATCATATTTATCATAAACAATTCACTAATAAATAATATTATATTTTAAAAATAAGATTATAATTTATATTTTTATTTTTTGAACTTAACTCAACTTTTAATTATATTTTCTTTTTAAGATCATCTTGTTTGGAAACTCTATCAATAATCGGGTTTATTTTATAAGCCCGATTTACATAAGTCGAGATAAATCTCCTCCACATATTTACCTCGTAGACCGTAAAAGCAACCTCATAAACCGTAAAAGTTACTTCGTATTCCATAAATCACGATTTATAAACACTTATGAAGCTTCCATAAACTAATCCAAACCAGCCTCATATGTTTCATAGTGTGTTTGGATGTTAAACCCAAACCATGGTTTCAACTTCAAACCATGGTTTTGGTAAAAAACATCCAAACACCACAAAAAAAATAAAAAGCACTTTTTTATCAAAACCATGATTTTGGAGAAGCCAATATTTTGCACTTTTTTTATGTGGGTCCCACTTCATTTTCTCTCTCTTCATCTTCCCTCTTTCATTTCTTTTATTTTCATCCCATGTTCCCATTTTTTTTTCCAAATACCTATTACAAAAAAATTATTGTGTGGTTTTTTTAGAGAATCATTATTCATGTTAAAATTTAGGGAAAATGGCTCAAAAATACCTTATAAGGAAATTATTTGCTGATTAGTACCACGAGTGCAAACAAGCACCCCTTATGTGCAAGCATCATTCACATGTGCAAAATTCATTCCTGCGAATGTGCAAACATCATCCCTCGTGTGCAAAATATCATCCATCTGTGTGTAACTTATCACCCACCATGTGCAATGGTAGCAATTAACAATTAATTTGCTTGCAAGGTAGTTTTTAGCAATTCTCCCTAAAATTTATTATTCTCTTTATTTTTAAATATAAGATAAATTTAATTTTCTTTAAGAGATTAAAAAACTAATTAAATTATTTTAGAGTATTTATATTTTAATTTTTTCCCCCAAACTAATTAATTTGAATAATAAACTTATATGTAATTTAATGATATAAAATATATAATATGATTAAATAATTTATTTAGCTTCCTTAATCTTTAAAAAAAATCAATTCTATCTTATATTTAAGACCGGAGGGATTATTTATTTCAATCTAAAATATAGTATTATTTTGAATAATTACTATATATAAATGTTTTATATAATTTATTAATACATATATGTTTGAGCTATTTTTTATGATGTTATATAATTGCCCAATATTATAATTTTAATTTTTTAGACAAATTTATTTAATTTTAGGTATTATTATGAAATTTAATGTTGAAAATATTTAAAATAAAATCTTATCTTTTTATATGTAATTATCACAAAAGGTAATGTTCTTTTTTAGTAATTTGACCATTAAAAAAGTTATTCTTAACCCAATACCCAAAAACTCTCATCTTATCAAAATCATTTTTTTCCTATAATATATATATGTTTGATTTTTTTTATGTTAGATAATTGATTAATGTTATAATTTTAAATTTTTCAGATAAATTTATGTCATTTTTTGTATTTATTATGAATTTTCCTATTAAATAATACATAAAATATAATCTTATCTTTTACATGTAATTATCATAAAAGTTAATGTCCTTTTCAATAATTTGACCATGAAAAAAGCTATTTTGATTAAAATATTCAAACACTCTCATTTATCAAAATCAATTTTTTTACATAATTTATTCTGTCAGAATCTATTTTTAAAAATCACTTTTTTTTATTTTTTTTATAAATTATTCTCAAAAGCTGATTCCAAACACAACGATGAATGATGTCCTGGTATGATACTTCTCATTTGCCAATGCATGGGTGGTTACTGGTTACGTTACAAAGAAGAAAACCAGGGGCATTGCTGGTAATGCATCCCCCATTTTCCGAACAAGGCACCTCCCTTACCCGCCGACTCAGCCTCTCCCACCGATTTGCCTTCCCCCCCCCCTCTCGTTCATCTCTTCCCTGTTTCTTCCATCCATTTCCATAATCTGTTTTCAATTCCGTTTCTATTTTGCTTTCCTCGCGATGCGAGGCCATGATCGGATTAACACCTGCCTTCCGGACGAGCTCATCGTTGAGATCTTCCGCCGTCTTGATTCCAAGTCCTCCCGCGATGCCTGCTCCCTCGCCTGCAAGCGCTGGCTCCGCCTCGAGCGCCTCAGCCGAACAACTATTCGGATCGGAGCTACCGGTTCCCCCGACTTATTCGTCAACCTTCTGGCAAGTCGTTTCTCCGATGTCAAGAATATCCACATTGATGAACGCTTGTCGATTTCGCTGCCTGTTCAACTCGTGAGTCACCTGATCCGATATCAACTGTATTTTCATCTATGATTCTGGATTTTAATTGTTGGCTCTTGCTTATTACAAATACAATATCACTTTTGATTTGACGAGATTACATGGATTTGGAGTTCTGGAAATTTGATTGGTCTAATTTATCTTAAATTTGCTTGATTTCTTTCCTTTGGTTTGAGTAGGGGAGGAGACGGGCAACCGATAATTCTATGGTTTCATCTCTTAAGCTGCGTTGTGTGACTGAAAAAAATGGAACTGAGGATGGCGATTTTGATTCAATATGTTTATCGGATGCTGGACTGGCCGCTCTCGGTAAAGGCTTTCCGAAGCTGGAGAAGCTGAGCTTAATCTGGTGTTCTAACGTCTCCAGCGAGGGATTAACATCCCTTGCTCAGAAGTGTAGTTGCCTGAAAGCGTTGGATTTACAGGTATTCTTTGAGTTTATTGGACCTGCGACTCTATAGATTGGCTAATTTGTTTGCGGGGGCACATGCCATATATTTGGCTCCTTTTCATGATTTCTGTTGCACCATAGTGAACATTGTTATTGAAGTTGAACTGCTTATGTCCAAAAAAAAAAAAAGAAGTTGAACTACACTAAGCATATATCTTCTCTAGTTTTGGCGCCAAGGGCAATTTTCCCTGTCGATGCAATGTTCTCCTGATCACTCTCTCAATATTTAATTAGTCACATGTTTAATGCTCTAAATAATGCATACTTTTAAGTAGAATTATAAACGTTGAGTTTCCTCTAGGGTTGTTATGTTGGAGATCAAGGTCTGGCTGCTGTTGGGAGGTGTTGCAAGCATCTTGAAGACTTGAATCTGCGGTTCTGTGAAGGTTTGACTGACAAGGGTTTGGTTGAATTAGCCCTAGGCGTGAAAAATTCCTTAAAATCTCTCGGTGTGGCAGCTTGTGCCAAAATAACTGACATCTCAATGGATGCAGTAGGAACACACTGCAGATCCCTTGAGACATTGTCATTGGACTCTGAGTATATCAACAATAAAGGGGTGCTTGCTGTGGCTGAAGGGTGTCCCCATTTGAAAGTTCTGAAACTGCAATGTATCAATGTCACAGATGATGCTTTGAAGGCGGTGGGAACTCGTTGTTTGTCTTTGGAGCTATTAGCTCTCTATAGTTTTCAGAAATTTACTGATAAGTAAGCTGCTTCCAACAAATCCCTTACTCTCAAATTCATTTCATATGACTATATTTAAAAACACTCAAGAACCACACGTTTAGTGTAATTTCTTATCTTATTATTATAATACTCTGAGACACGCTGGGTTAAGTCCACATTGCAAATTTGTAAATACTTCTTTAGAGGTGTGACTCTATTGACCATTTCTTGGTTTGGCTAAATTTAAGAGGAGGAAGCTGAGCGCAATTATACTTTTCTTGTTTGTCTGACCTTTTCTTTTTATATGACCATCAAGGAAGTATGACCTGCGATTTTCTAGTGGCACATCTAGCCATAAGCCATTCTCACATGTGTCTGATAATTGACTATGCATTCTCTTATCTTTTGAGATGGGTCAGTACTTAGTAATTTTGTACTTTTTGTATTGTCTTGCATTCAGGGGTTTGCGTGCAATTGGGAGTGGATGTAAGAAGTTGAAGAACTTGACTGTAAGTGACTGTTATTTCCTTAGTGATAAAGGTTTGGAAGCAATTGCTGCCGGTTGCGAGGCACTTACACATCTTGAAGTTAATGGGTGCCATAACATTGGAACTATGGGCATAGAGTTAATTGGAAAATCTTGCTGGTATGTTGTCCTTTAAGCTATTTTATGTGTAAAAATATACTGGATCCATTGAACCGGAAGTCATGTGTATGCAACAAAATCTGCTAATGAGTTTGGAACTAAGAAGTTGAATTTTTTTTGTCCCAACAAATCTTTCTGGTGGATAGTTGCTATAAGATCATTTGTTTTTAATCCATTGAACAAAGGATTGTGAAAGGTTTTGATGTTTATTTGGCTTGGGGAACGTATCAATTAGTAGATGGCTGTGGCGAGCATTCCCTGATGATCTGCTCTTTAGTCAGTAAGACTTTGGGAGTCTGATTTCTGTGTTCTTGTCAAATGACTATGTTAACGAAGATGGAAGTTGTTATCTACATTTTTATGTTCATTATTTGTATCAATATTACATTAAAGTTTGTGAGGAAAAACTATATTCAGTCACTGGCATTGCAAGAAATACCAGTTACTGATTTTGCTGTGTCAAGTGAAATTAGTGATTCCAAGTAATCTGTTCGTGGTATTGAGATTATACCTGTTGGCACAAGTTCTAATACTGCTGAGTTATTTTTATTGATCTTTCATACTTGACGTTAATTTCAACTTTGTGTTTGTACAGTAATCTCACTGAGTTAGCATTGCTTTACTGCCAAAGGATCGGTAATGATGCCCTACTTGCAGTTGGGCGGGGTTGCAAATTCTTGCAAGCTCTTCACTTGGTAGATTGCTCAAGCATTGGAGATGCAGCCATGTGTGGTATAGCTAGTGGTTGCAGGAATTTAAAGAAACTACATATTCGCAGATGTTATGAGGTAATGCAGAAAGGAAAGAGAGGAACTTCTTGTGTTTCTTGCTTCTCAGTCACATTATTGTTGTCATGATACCTTACTTGCCTTTTGTAGGATTTTGAGTCAATGTTTGAATGGTTCCTCTGAATATGATTATGTTCACACGTTGGTGGTTCTAGTATTTATAGCCTAAACAGGATTGAGATATGTTTTCATGACAAAATATTGACCGTCCAAGTGTATCTTGAAGTGCTCTGTTTTAGTACGAGTGCCAAACATATGTTGAACATTGACATGGCTTCTTGTTTATAGTTTATAAGAAAGTTTTGTTTCTATAGATTATAGGATTTCTGTAGCCTGTGAAAAATTGGCATTAATTACCCCTTCCTATTATATAGTTTACTGACCTTCTCTATTGGTTTCTCTTTTCCGTATAAAAGCACATAGGCAGCGTGGTCTGACCTAATTAGTCTGTTTTTTTTTTTTGGGTGTTATTCACGGGAGTTTCCTCATATTTCCTTAAATGATTGATTCTTACAAATCTTTAAGAAGACACTTCTGTTTTCTCTCCTAATAAAGAAAAAGTGAAGAATATAGGAATTATATTTGACATGTTATTACTTTAGAAGAATTTTCACCTAAGATACATTATAAAGCTACATTTTCTAATAATACAACTGACTAATTAATTATGACAGAAATTCGTACCTTTGTTGCTTTCTTTTTCTCTCTTTTTAGGTTGGGAACAAGGGAATCATTGCTGTTGGCCAGCATTGTAAGTTTCTAACAGAACTTAGCATCCGATTTTGTGACAGGTAAAACCTTATTCACAGCTTTTGTTTTCCTTCACACCGCTGAAGTTCTTAGCTCTATTCATATCATTTTATGTCCAGATGTTGTATAATGTTTTTCCTCAGTCCCCTTTTTTTAACAAGTTCATAAGCAAACTGTTGGTTACTTATACATATTTACATCTTCATTAAATTTTTAGGGTGGGGGATGAGGCCCTTATTGCTATAGCTGGGGGCTGTTCCCTTCATAATCTGAATGTTAGTGGTTGTGTTCAAATTGGAGATGCTGGAGTGATAGCCATAGCAAGAGGGTGCCCTCAACTGTGTTATTTAGATGTAAGTGTGCTACAGGTGCGTACTCGTCTCTTGTCCACTCTCTTTCTTTTCACCCTTCTCCATAGTTCTAGTAGTACTTTTATTTGTTTGATAGATAGAATTAGTAATTCTTAAGTTGCTTAGATTCCTTGATTATTTGCATTAGAATATTAATTTTCATTCTTTTGTTAAAGATTTATTGATTCTGTAGATGTTTGTTTGACTTGAATAGTGTTGATAAAACACGGTAAGTTACTCGGTTATATTGCAACCTGAGACAGTTTTTGCTTGCCAAAGACCCTTGGGTCTAGTGGCACTGGATGTTCTCTTTGTGGGTTGTGGCACTAGATTCTGGGTTTGATCCCGCAGCTCCTCGTGGTATTTAAAAAAAAAAACAGTTTTTGTTTCACAAAAATTATTTGATTCCATCGATGAGGGAACTCATCGTTACAATGTACTCTTGAGGATTTTTTTTTTTAAATGAAAAACTTTGGTATTGTTTAAGAAACTATTTCCAGAACATTATATAGTAATTGATTTTGGCAGCTTGTGTATTGCAAATGAGAGTTTGGTTTTTTACTTCTGTTATATTCTTGCTATTTCAAGATGATGAAAATCTGCATTAGCGGAAATCATAACTGATTTTTTCCACATTTGGTTGATTATTTTATTTTTTATTTTTTTAAGGCGGGCCTTGGCACAACTGGTGGGTGCGCTGGCTTTCCGCCCCCAGGTCCAAGGTTCGAGCCTTGGAAACAGCCTCTTGGCAATATGTCAGGGTAAGGCTGCGTACATATAAGGTCTCCTTCCCCTGAGCCCGCATTGTGCGGGAGCCGTTTGGCACTGGGATCCGCCTTTGGTTGATTATTTTTTCATGATTAAAGTGTAAACATGGTGCATGGTCATGCTTATGTAATGTGTACGTGGAACAGTACCAGATCTATGTCATGCATACGAGACTTGTCTCAGCTGATCAACGTTTAAACAATTTACCCTGATGTTGTTTCTCAAGTTTTACCACTACCCTGTTTTAGCTGAAGTATTTTCTGTATATCATTTGGCACACAACGGCAGAAGTTGAGTGATATGTCAATGGCCGAGTTGGGGGAGCACTGTCCAATGCTCAAAGAAATAGTGCTCTCACACTGCCGTCAAGTGACAGATGTTGGTCTTTCTCATCTGGTGAGGAATTGCACCAAGCTGGAGTCCTGCCACTTGGTTTATTGCCCTGGCATAACTTCAGTTGGAGTGGCCACTGTGGTTTCCAGCTGTCCAAACATAAAGAAGGTCCTGGTTGAAAAGTGGAAGGTTAGCCAGCGGACCAAGCGTCGAGCAGGCTCTGTCATTTCCTACCTCTGTGTCGACCTTTAGACATTTTTACACCTTCTCATCTGCCCTTGTACATTCCATAGCTACCTATGTGTTTTCTTCCTGCCGTGAAAGATATGACTGAGGCAATGTTCGGGATGCGGAAGAAGTGTTTTCTAGAAAGAAAATGAAAAATACGCCTATTTCTGCATACCAACCAAACATTGCATAAATGTTTTGAGAAGCCTTTGTCCCCTCAGGGGATTGAGCTTTTCTTGTACAAATTGTCAATGATCCTAAAGTCATGGCTTTGAATTAGGTTGTATGAAAAATGTAGCAACTGGTTGCCTGTAAGAATTAAGTGTTTATATTAGTTTAATCCATAGATATAGTAGATTATTATCACAGACAAATCTTGTTATGGAAATGGAAGATTTGCTTTCATCGGTTTGCTTGTATCTGCAGTTACTCTTTTCTTGTAAACACCCCCAACAGTCCAACACGCGCTCCCTCACAGTAATATTTAATACAAAAAACTACCCTCATTATATAATTCTTTATTTATGTTGAACTGGACTACTTGTTCAATATGTTTTAATATTATGATTTTATAGATTGTTTAACAGAAGAAATAAATATTTGAATTTTTGAAGAAATGCTCTCTTTTAATTTAGTCTGTAATTAAAAATAGAATTTCATATAAAGTAAATGTTTTACGAATTAAAATAGTTATCGAATCTTTGACCAAAAAGAAGTTATCAAAATAAAGCAACTTAACAAATTTTTTGTGACGAGTAAAAATTTTATTCCACTGCATTTAATCTTGTGGGGCATCAATGCATCATTTATACCCGTAATAGTGGTATTCCCTGAATTTCACCAAGTAAAACGAATCAAAATAAGTGTCATGCCTTGTGTGATGCATCTATTACCGATATTAGTCATAAAAAGTTATAAAAAAAAATTGTTCTATACTACTTCTATTCATGAATATGCAATATCACGATGGATTAAACTTTGTGACAGTATGAAACACATATCTATTTTATGTTGTTAAAAAATTAATCGACCAATAGACGTTAGTAGTCAGCTAGAAATGATCGATTTACCGGGAACGAACTGTAAAGTCGGCCATCCAGGCAAGTAAACTATTTTATGTATGTTTGTATAATTTGTATTTGTAGTTATATGTATTTTCATTGATGACCGATTCTCCTACTTCCTAATTCATACCATACAAATTTTCATTAAAAATGCAGTAATGGTAATAGTGATAGTCATAATGTAATAGAAACAAATAACAAAAATATTGAGAGAGGATCGGGTGCGTGTTCCCCGACCCGAGCGGACTTGGCTTTCTTATACTGCCAGGTAGATGTGTTGTCCATCCTTTTCTTAAAATTTTATAAAATTATGCCGTTTTAGTATATTTTTGAAAAAAGGATAAGGCTAAACTTTTTTTTTAAAAAATAATATCTGGTATTTTAAAATATTTTTCTAGATATATCTAGTATCTTAAAATATTTTTTAAATAGTATATAATATCCTAAAATAATTTTTAGTGTTTTTAACCCTTTAAAATATTTTTTCAGTTGTATCCAGAGTGTTAGAAGATTGATTGTAATTTTACCCTTAATTTATTTTTTCAGCTCCAAAAGTTACTTTAAAATATTAGGTGCTACTGGAAAAATATTTTTGAGTGAATGGAAATCAATAAACCAGTATCCTAAGTTTTGGGTGCTTGTTAGTACTAAGAAAAGTACATTAACGATAAAATTGTAGTCAGTCTCCTAAGACACTTGATACAACTAAAAAAATATTTTAAAAATTTAAAAGCACCAAAATATTTTAAAGTAATTTTTAGAGCTAAAAAAATACATTAAAGATAAAATTGTAATTAGTCTGCTAACATACTGGGTACAACTGAAAAAATATTTTAAGTGGTTAAAAGCACTAAAAATTATTTTATGATACTGCGTGCTATTTAAAAAATATTTTAAAATATTATATACCATTTTTTAGCCCAAAAAAAAAAGTTCAACCCCTATCATTTTCTCAAAACTACACCAAATAGGCAACGGAGGGAAGCCAAGTCCGGCTGCCAGGTCCATCCGCTGCCCATCCTTTTCTTAAAATTACGCCGTTTTAGTGTAGTTTTGAGAAAAGGATGGGGCTGAACTATTTTTTACTAAAAAAAATAATATCTAGTATTTTTTTGGACATATTTAATATCTTAAAATATTTTTTAAATATTATGTAATATCTTAAAATAATTTTTAGTGTCTTCAACCACTTAAAATATTTTTCAGTTCTACCCAGAGTGTTAACAAACTAATTGTAATTTTACCTTTAATGTATTTTTTTAGTTCCAAAAATTACTTTAAAATATTAGGTGTTACTGGAAAAATATTTTAAAATGGATGGAAATAAATAAATCATTATCCTAAGTTTTGGGTGCTCGTTACTACTAAAAAAAATACATTAACAGTAAAATTATAGTAAGTCTTCTAAGACACTGGATACAACTGAAAAAATATTTTAAAAGGCTAAAAGCACCAAAAATATTTTAAAGTAATTTTTGGAACTGAAAAAATACATTAAAGATAAAATTACAATCAATCTGTTAACATACTGAGTATAATTAAAAAATATTTTAAATAATTAAAAACACAAAAAAATATTTAAAAATATCTTAAAATACTAGATATATTTAAAAAAATATTTTAAAATATTAGATATATTTTTTACCTCCAAAAAAAATTCAGCCCCATTCTTTCATTAAAACTACAACGAAATGATGTAGTTTTAAGAAAACGATGGATAGCGGATTAGCGGAGAGAAGCCTGGTCCTCACCGAGCACGAGGGCGGATGAGCGGTGCGTTTAGCAGGATTCTGGACAGTCTACAGATTCAAGAACCGCTTGTGTCTTGGCTTTCACTGTTTACCACCTGCGTCATCGGAGTCGTAGGCAGCCATGCCCGCAGGTTGCAGCGTCAGAGCTATATGGATTCTCAACAACCTTGACGCTGTTGTTTTCTCCAGGTACCCCCCCTGCCTTACCTCTATTCCCCTTCATATTTTGATCGAACCCTCTTTCATCTCAAGCTTCTTCAATTTCGCCCCCTCCCTCGCAACTATAAACACATTCTTTGATTGTCCTCGTTAGATTTTCTTCTGAACTTGTTGTTACTTCCTTGTCTATTTCATGATTGAAATTCTGAATTTCGAGTTTCTTTTGTTTATTGTTTTCCCACTGTTTATATCAGGAGATTCCCGGTGGTGGAGAAGCGTTGGCGATCTGCTTGCAAGAGCGAGAATGATAAATCTAGTGGGGATGAGTTGAATTCGAGTGCCAGTGTGTACACCTTGTTACCCAGCGACTCCGAGCTCGCTGCTGCATTTCTAGAGAGAAAGCAAAGGTTAGCTAGCGGAAATTTGAGCGCCGTTATATCTTTCTAGTTTTATTTTTCTTCCTGTTCATGGATGCACCTTGCGAGTTGCTTGTCAGCTGGTGACTCTGCTGGTTTTGTGTAGGGAAGGATCTGCGAGTGGGTTCGGCTTGCGCTTAAGCCAGTCATCTCCTGGATCAGATTCTTGGGTGGATGATCCCATTACCCGTCATATCATAGGCCTGTACGTAAACAAAGAACAGGAGGGGGATAAAAATCTTTTATGGCCTTTAATCTTGCACGTAAAAGGGCATTACGTTATACTTGTTCTGCCGTTGGTTGAGCCTAGGCATTTGAAGGGATATGCGAAGTTGTGTAAAAGATCTGATTGTGGAAATGCTCTTGGAGTGGATGATAGTTTGTCCTCGCTCTTGCTTGATCTTCCATCGATCACAGGGTATGGTAAGTTACTTGCAAGTTGCACGTACATTGAGGAATTGTACCATACCAGATGACTACAATTTGCTTATACAGTTTCAGGTTCAGTAATTTTATTTAATGGTTGCTTATTTTCATTATTGCTGCTGCAGCTGCTGCTTAGTTTTACTATTGGAAATTCATGTGTGTAATTTGCAAAAAAAGATGTTTGCTATATTTATTTATTTTTAAAATTGAATGCTAGTTAGAATTGACTCCTTGTGTGCTGAGGACGGTAGTAAATTTGATCTCCCCTATAAGAAAATACTGCTTCGTTATGCTATAGAACACAACAAAAATACTTCTTTTTTCAATTGGTAATGGTATGATTGACAGCCACTTGTTAGAGGAAATAGCCAGTAATAAAGTTGACATAACCAGGGTTAAATTGATTTTCAGGACTTCATGATATATCTAGGTGATTCAAACTTTGCTGACTTGACATTTGGCATTAGATGAACTATTACGATCATTTATTTCTGAATGGCATCAGCGTCATGTTCCAAACCTTTTTCTTTATGCATGGTTTAGCTTTACAATAGTTATTATCTAGTGTTCCTTTACAATAGCTTTACAGATAGTGCATGATTTATATACATTTTATTGGAAGTGCTTTGTGTAAGAAGGTTCTTGAAGTTCTTAAAATGGCTCCCGCAACCTAGGTGCAAGGTGCTTAGTGATCTGCACAACATGGATATTGCGTATCATAGTATCTCATCGTGTGTGTGTGTGTGTAAAGCATCTTAGCATATGGAGTAGAAGTTCAACATGGAATGCAACAATTTTAAAGCTCACGCACTCAGCAAAACACTTTTCTTTATATCACTCACTCTTTGGCTTGCTCTTAAATTTTTCTTTACTTTTTTTGGTCAGAGTTCAGAGAAGTATGATAAAAATTAAAATAATCTCTTCCCCCCTTTTCGGTCATATTTCGTAGCTTAATCTCATATCATAGGTAACTAGGCAAGGGCTATTTGTTGGGGTTCACCTTTTTGGATTTAAATAGTAGCTAAAAGTGCGCAATCTTTCACTACATCGCATCTATGTGGGTATATTTCACTTGGTGCACTTTCTTTATCGCATTTCAATTGCAGCTTTGTATGTTCTTTAAATATTCTGAATCAATTTCACCTCCATAATACTTGAAAGAGCTTCTTTTTATTTTTTAGTGTTGATGTTGGTACTTGATATTATTAAGGTATGTGTTCTTTGGATAAGATATGTTAAAACTCAAAGTTTTTGGCTCTCACTTCACAGGGCATTTATGGTAGCACATGTTATTGGTGACATAATTACTGGCGACGCAATAGAACCCGAAGTGGCTGTGAGTACAGCTCCCTCTGTTGGAGGGTTGTTTGATTCACTGACAGGTAGTATAGGCATCTCTTCGAGGGCGAAACCTGTGGCTTCACCTACCGCATCATCGTCCCCTGCTAGCACAGGTGCATCTGGAACAGTTATGGCAGATACTCTGAAACTAGGGTCTAAGCTTTTTGATAAAGATGCACTACGAACATTTATTAGTAGCTCAATGCCCTTTGGTTGGTACTTTTTATTATGGTATTTCCCATCTCATTATTTTAACTGTTTTTATAGTCGAGCTGGCATTTACATGATTCTTTTGTAAAAAAATTTATTTAATATACAGGTACACCATTGGACCTGAACTATCCCAACATTTTTACCATCAAGGCCAATGGCTTTTCAGCATCAGATTTGCCTTCTACAGACCAGAAGCAACCAGCCTGGAAGCCATATCTTTACAAAGGAAAGCAAAGAATCTTGTTTACAATTCATGAAACTGTTAATGCAGCTCTGTATGACAGAGATGAGATTCCAGATTATTTATCAGTTTCCGGTCAAATAAATTGTCGAGCTGAACTAGAAGGGATGCCAGATGTATCGCTTCCCTTGGCAGGATTGAACACCACAAAAGTTGAGGCTTTGTCATATCATCCTTGCAGTCAAGTTCCAGAACGAGGTGTGGATAAGCAGGCTGTGGTGTTTTCTCCACCATTAGGGAATTTTGTGTTGATGCGTTATCAGGCAAATAGTGCCCTTGGACCACCCTTAAAGGGGTTTTATCAGTTGTCGATGGTCTCTGAGGATAAAGGTGCCTTTCTGTTTAAGTTGCATCTGATGGAAGGCTATAAGGCTCCTTTGGCAATGGAGTTCTGTACTGTGACTATGCCCTTTCCTAGGAGGAGGATTGTATCTTTGGATGGGACTCCTTCTGCAGGAACAGTTTCAACTTCTGAACACTCTGTAGAGTGGAAAATTGTGACTAGTGGACGGGGACTGTATGGGAAAAGTATTGAGGTGACTTTCCCTGGAACAATCAAGTTTGCTCCATGGCAACCCCAGAGGATTTCTTCGTCTGTGTCATCCTATGTAAGCAGTATTGATGAGGATAGTGATAGTGAGACAGAAAATACCAGCAACATGGTAAATGAAGAACACTTAATGGAGAAAATGAACAAGGATCTTCCTCCAGTTGATCTTGAGGAGCCATTTTGCTGGAAGGCATACAATTATGCTAAAGTATGCTTTATGAAGTTATGCTTTCCTTTCTTAATGGGGTTTTGCTTCATTGTTGTTTATGTTTGTTCTGGGTTAGTTTTTGCTTTTGACAATTCTTATCATGTGGCCTTATGTTTAGTATGTGAACGCTTCTGTATGGGATTTGAAAATTGGATTATCTCTCTTCTGGTTATTTGAATTTCTCATCTTGGATATGCTTCCAGTTGATTTACTGCAAGGTTATATTTTGTAACTCTTTTGTGAAAAATATATTAATAGTTTTTGGTGGGAAAAAGAAGTCTTAAAATGGAATAAGGGAAAGAAGTGCCGGTGTATGAAAATGACTTTGTGAATTTTTATTCAGACTTTCATTTGACATTGTGGTTGGAAATGTTGTCCTGTCGTAGTCATAACATTCCACGTGACTATACTAAACGTGGGGATAGTGGCAGAGACAAGGTGTAGTTCAAGTCCGGGCAGCTAATCCTTTGTTCCAATTTTTTGTCATTGTTCTAGATTCTAATTTTTTGTATCCTATGCAATCTGATGAGGAGTTAAGTAACATATTGAGGAATAGAATCAATAGATGGGTTTCATTTCTACCAACTTGAGCTTTTTTGAGAAATTCGCCATGTTTTTATTTTGTGTTAAAAGGAGACATTCAATCATGAAAATAAATTATAATGAATATATATTTGTTTTGGATTATGTCTTTGAAAGTGGATGTGTCATATTCCCTTGATAAAGAGGGTTCATTTTTCTGATGCATTTTTGTTTTTTACTCCTCATTACAGGTTTCCTACAGGATTGCTGGTGGATCACTATCTGGAATTACCATTGATCCTAGATCTGTAAGTCGAGTCTATTTTGGCTAAAAGAACTTTTTGGGATCAAGTTTTAGGGTCCTTTTAATTTAGTTTCAATTTCACAAATGTTGTAGCATATGCTTCATTAGCATGGCTTTCTGACCTTTCATTTGATTATACTTCCATACCTTTTATAGTAGCAACCCCTTCTTCTGTAGAATGTAGTCAAACAATATACGTTGCCCCTGCTACTACTTGGATTTTCTTAATTTTAGGAGCTTGTGGTATTACACCACCCACCCTTTGTTTCTCTTTTGCAATCTATCTGATAGTCTGCCCCTTGTGCAGGTAATCATCTACCCAGCAGTCAAAGCACCTGTGGAATTTTCAACTCAGGTCTTCTTTCACATTATTGGAGTATATTCATAGGATTATGTGATATATTTTTTCATGCCAACCTTTTATTATTTTTTTTGTCAAAACCAGGTTACTTCTGGGGACTATATTTTGTGGAATACTCTTGGCAAGTGTCCACACGTTGCCACAGGAAGAATGGAAAAAATGTGAGTACAGGAGTGTAAATGGCAATACATAATAAGATTTTGCAACTAAATAGCAAGGATTCAATCTGATGTGTGATGGAACATCTGAACTGGCATCAGCTGACTAATGATGACAGTCTATTGTTGCCATGTTCAGACATATGATGGCCTTGTGTGGCACGATATGCCTAAAACTTTGATGTGGATTGAATTGTGAAACATTAAGTCTAAATGGGGAAGGGATTACATGTAGCAGACTGGATGATTTTCCACTAGCAACACAATTTACTGTTGAGCACATTGATTGGAACTATTTTATGTTAGGCATTCTTGATATTTTCCATTAGTATATGATTGCAGTGCT
The DNA here is from genome assembly GCA_037074505.1 of Albizia julibrissin. Taxonomy (NCBI): domain Eukaryota; kingdom Viridiplantae; phylum Streptophyta; class Magnoliopsida; order Fabales; family Fabaceae; genus Albizia; species Albizia julibrissin. The sequence goes on along the minus strand of CM073482.1, from coordinate 2,361,608 downwards.
TAATCTTTTTCTGGTCGCTCAGTGGATGGAGAAATGGTATCCTTAAAACAGTGGCAGCAGCCTTTTTTGCTGTATGGTTTTCTAATACTTGCAAGATCATTGTATTGAGCTTGTTCAGTGCTTCATGCATAAGTTGTGGAATAATTTACTCTGTGTGATTTAAAATTTTATAAAAAATATTTGGTTTTAACGGACTTTTTTTAATTCATGTAAAGTTGTTTATAGGTACATATAAAAAGTATGTCAAACAGTTGTAATAATGAGGATTTGAGGAAGTGTAACACACGCACTTTTAAGTGATGAGTCACAGCCAGGTCTCAAATCAAGGATAGCTGCGAAATTGTAGCCTCATCAAAATTGTAGAATTTAGGTCATCTAAATTTTTTTCCCCCACTCTGTGGAGCATTCGGTATCTTAAATCTACCTCGCTTTAACTTAGAGGATTTGTTGGTCTAGACTAATCCGAATCGAATCGGGCAGGGTCCTTGCTTCAAGGATGGGAAAGCTCTACCAGTAAATATTTAACATAGCCGCATTCTTAAAGCTTGAACTTAAGATTCTTGATTAAAGTGGTACAACCTCTTACCAGTTGAATCAAATATTCAGTGGTAACTTTTTTTTAATATAAGCAACTGACTTTGTAGTTTAGTTGAAACATTTAGTAAAAGACATAACTGATAGGATATGAATAATAATCAAAGAATCAAAAAAATAAATTAAATCTAATTTTTTTAATTGAAACGGTAATTAATCAAAGCATAATGAAAAAAAATAAACAATATCTGCATCACTATCTTGCCCTTTTTTAAAAAAAAAAAAAAAAGGCATGCTACTTCAGCGGGACAAAAAATATGTATACGCAAATCCTTTGAGCGATCAAATTATAAATTTCCCCAGAATTGCTCAACTAGGTCTTTCAAATAAATGAGAGGGTAAGAGTGATATTAATTAATTAGTTAAAACATGAAGCCTAAATGGGGGATTAATTTTGTGATTATTATCTCAACTAACTACTCCAACGTTGCAAGAAAGAGTCTGTGACCTGCCCAGTATCATTGACTTCACGTTATGCATATGTAATCCACTCATAACACACCATTCAATATTTTAATCATTGTTTATATAATTAACATCCCTAATCATTCCTTTTCATAATCTCTCTGTCTCAGTCCTACAACAATTCTCTAATGACATACTAGAAGATTCTCATCCACTTATTAATTACCCATAATTTATTTTTAATTATTATGCCAAATCATGTTCTTTATGATCTTTTAGAGACACTAAACGATTATGGCAGAGACAAAGTTCAGTGGAAAGGTCACAATTTTTGAGACATGCCATGCTTCCACAGATTCGCGTTCCTTTATGTGACATTATGCTCAATTTTTGTATTAAAATTTTTTGGGTATTTATTTCGTGTCTTTTTCTCTAATGTTCGTAACAGCTCATATTAAGTAGATTCAAATATTATATCTGAAGACATTTATCAAATAGAAAGATATGAAAAAAAAAAACAAACACTAAGATTTGGAGTTGATTTTATGACTTCGTTTTGATGATACGCGCATGTCTAGCTATCTAGCTTGATGGTGCATGAGGGGAAAATGAAAGGACCATCGTAATATCATTATTTTTTGCTAAATTGAGCTAAATCAAAATGATTTTTTTAAAAAAAAATACAAAATGATATTATGATAAATAAAAGGAAAAATTGCTCATAAATATCTCATTGAAAATTTATTTACCAAATGGGCCCTGAAAGCATTTGAAGAAAGATTTTTTGCATATGGGAAATATTGTTTAAACATAAGGGAAGATCTTTTACGCATAGGAAAGATATTTGAACATAAGAGAAAATATATTGAATACAGGAAAAATTGTTTGAACATAAGAAAATATATTCTACACACAAGAAATATTGTTTAAATTTAAGGTCTATTTAGCAATGAACTTATTAAATAGGTACTTATGAACAATTTTCTCAAAAAAAAAAAAAGGAAGATAGTTACCAAACAATATAAGAAGGAGGATAGAAACTGTGACTGAAAAAACTATAAAAGGAGGCAGATCAGATGAGATAACTTTAACCTTATGAGAAGAAAAGTTATTATAATACAAAGTGAAGCTATTTAATTTTCTTATTTAGAAAAGTATAATTAAACACGTTATTAGTTCTGTTTTCATTTAAAATTTAGAAAATAATAACAAAAAGAAATTCTTACCAATTAACTTTAACAATTATATTAAAAGCTTTATCGGTCTTCAAGAGATTTGTGTTTGAGAAAACTAGGAATTGGTCGGGGGACAAAATAACTTGGAATAAGAAAAGAATAATATTATATAATGTTAATCATGTTAACTTTTTGAAGAGCAAAGATGGTAAGAAGCAGAGGAAACATGATGGCCTCCATGAATAACCATGCCAACATACCTTTTTTTTTTAAAAAAATCACATGTTCACGACTCAACAATTTTATCTAATCACTTTTAATTATTGTTTATACGTAAAAGTTTGAATAAGTTGGGTTTAAAGCTACACAACTTTACGAGAGTTGCAACTCGAAAAATATTTAAGTATCTGATTTTTAACAATTTTTTTCTTAGCAATTTTTTTTTACAAATATTTAAAGTTATCAAATTAATGAGTTTAAGAAAACTCATTAAATATAATATCAGATCATCATCATACCCTCTTAAAAATTTATATTTATTATTAAATAACTATTAAAATATATAATCATGAACATTTATCCCTTTGTTTTCATTCTATATATTAGAATGGTATTTATCTTTATCTTGTTACAGATTAGACAATTATTTCTTTTAATAGATATCAAAATACATACTCACGTCTTATATAATTATTAGATGTTAAATTTAGATACACAAAAATTTATTATACCCATTCAAAATCGTAGCAAGTTTAATGTATAATAAGATAAAGATAACTAAAATTATGTAATTCATTTTCCCTTCTAAAATAAGTTGATGACAACATGTGTACGTCAGCGCTTTCTCAGCAGCGCACCATTGAGTTGGGCATTTATAAAATGGTTTATAATTAATCGGTTTATGATTTTGGGTTAGTATATTAGTTCTAAAGAGGAAGCAAGCTGATTTTTGAAAAGCCCAGACGCTAATTTTCCCGGTAAGTTGGTGAAAGAAATTGTTAATAATATATATTGAATTAATGTCAAACAATTAAAGCATAAATAACTATATTTTTATTTCAGGGTACTATGTATATTATCATATTATGATAAAAATAAGCAACAACTTGTATTACCTTAGAATTTGTCACTCCATGATAATAATTTATTTTATTGCTACACAAATTGTTTAAGATTATGTTATCTCGTGCATATGAAGAATATAAATAAGTATTAATATAGAGCTGGTCTAATAGTGTAAGGTTTATTAGATCTCTCTAAATCTTAAATTTAAATCTTAAATGAGATATTTATGTTGGAAGGGGTAACCACAAATTATGAATCGGATATCAGATGATAATATAAAAAAAATGAATAAGTAGTTTTTTTAAAAAAATATATATAAACAACTAGCTACTTGTTTCATTCTCATGTAAGTTATTTTATAATTTGTCACCCGTTTTTATTAAAAATATAAATAATGTCTTATTTTATAATAGAATATTTCAACCGATGAAGATTAAAAGCTTGATTATCGTAAATCTACAATACGCAAGGGACGTGATTTACAAGAGGCAAATATTGTGAAGATCACGTTGAAAAATATTAGTATGTTTGGATAGCCTTCATAAATGCTTATAAATCGTAATTTTACGAAATATGAGGTAGTTTTTACAGTTTATGAGGTAACTTTTACGGTCTATGAGATAAATATGTGGAGGAGATTTATCTCGATTTATATAAATCAGACTTATAAAATAAGCCAAACTAAAACAAACATAAATTGTGTGGCTCGGCTTGGCTTAGCATGGTATTTTACTTTTTTTTTTTTTTTTTTTTGGGACCTGGATGCTATCTTACATTCTTTTACTTATGACTCCACATAATTTTACAATGTGACCGATGAAAGGCGTCAAAAAGCAATAATTAGCTTTTGAATTTCCCTTTTAATATATTATCGTTACAGCTCAGAAATTGGAATCACTTTTACTCAGTTTCTTTAATAAATACTATTGAAATTCATCCACTACAATTCCTCAAGCGTGCTCTAAAGTAACTAGAATTTACATTGGATAATTCCATTCCTTCCTCGCCAAAAATATTATTGCATCAAAGAGACCCATATGTCTCAGTATATATGTCCAAAAAAAGTCACTCATTCCACCTTTTTGGTGTAACTCAAGCTAATGTGTTAAGTTCTGTTTAACCCATTCCGTTTCTTGTGAGTTGTTGTATTTGGAATGGTTTTTAGAGTCCCCAAAAGTGTTTATACACATAAGTTGAAATAACACTCATCTCACATACTTACCTCGTATACTGTAAATTATGATTAAAAAGCTATTTTTGAAGACTTTAATCACTATTCTAAATAAACGCTAAAAAATATTCCATAAATGTTCCATTTATCATGCCAAACCACTTATTTCCAAAACAAAGATGTTCCCTCATCAATTTCTTTTTATTATAAATGTTGATAAAATTGGCCAAAAATTCTTGATTGCAAATTTGATTAGCATGGTCCCTATAGTATGGAAATTTTAGAATATCGGCACTTTCTGTAATAAAAACATATAAGATTGAATTTAGGACCATAGGCAAATTAATTTGTTAATTATGGAGTTTTAACCAATTTTTTTTCCTTATAATCTTTTGTTTGCACAATTATGTTTATGATTAGTTATAAAAAAAAAAAGAGTTTCGGACTAATTCATTCCCTCTTCATAATTTTTGCGAATAATTCTTGTATAATTACACATCACTTATTTTTTTTCATAAAAAGTAAAATGCATTTCATAAAAATATAATCAATACAAAATGACTCTAAACTTCACACATTTCTTTTTTGCCTAGCCAATAACTTAAAGAGATTAGTGTCTGTTTGGATTAATGATAGAAGCTATTTTTCTAATATGATTTACGGCATACGAGGTAAATTTATAAGATGAGTTTTATCTTAACTTATATAAACAAACTTTTATACCATAAACTCAAATAGACTCAATCAATTAATGACTTACGGGATCCGAGTTTGATTACTAGTACCGTCAAACAAAAGTTTGATGGTTTTGATTCACATAAAACTAAGTTTAAGGGATGCATAACTGATAACTAAATACTATCAACACCCATGTAAAAAAGCTTACAAAATATACCGTTAAGTTTCAAAAATTAAACGATTTTTTATATGCTCTTCTGATTTATTTATAAGGTAGAGAAAAATGTTTATTCTGGTCTAATTTACAAATCATATTATTAATTTTTTTATATAAATATATAATTTAATCTTCATTTATAATTATATAAAATTTATAATCTTAAGTAAAGCATATAATAGTACTTAAAAAAAGGTAAATTTAGAAATTATTAATCTTTGAGATAGGGTTTAGGTTTTTTCCGCTTCCATTGCAATATATTGGAAGTGATTTAAAATAGGATTAGAAGAATACAATTTTATTTTAGAAATTTTTACTATCTTCAGTTTTTAATATAAAAATTAGTTGTAGATTGAATTATTAATCATACATATAAACCTCAATCAACTTTATCTCTTAAATGCATAATTTTTTCCTCTAAAATACCTCTATTCATGACACACATTAAGAAATTGTCACATGAAATGTGACATTTTATAAAAATTAACATATATTTATTATAAATAACTAACATAATTAATTTCTTTAGTCTATTAAAATTAATCAATTAGTTTTTATGCCATGTAAAGTAAAGTAGTTTTGAAAACTGTCGAGTAACTTGCCTGATTTAGAACTTGTTTAGATTAGCGGTAGAAAAATGATTTTTTTTCCCTAATGTGGCTTTTATAGAAATCAAATAGAAAAAAAGTTATACTGTAAATGTGATTTGTGTTTAGATTGACGGTGGGGGAAGTGACTTTTTTTTTCTAAACCCAGTTAAAAAGGCCAGAAGCCACTTCAATGAGCTTCTAAAAAAAGAAGCTTTTTTTAAAAGCACAGTGAAAGCTAACATGTTCACAAAAGTATCTGCAGATATCAAATAAACTTTTACCCTCTGGAGTTTTCAAACAGGCCTTTATTTTGATGAGTTAACTTCATTTTTAAATGGAAAAATTACAGTTAGGTTCTAAACAAAAGACAAAATTAAAAAATAGTTATTTAAAATCTCAAAATAAAAAAATTGTCATATTGACAACTCTAAAAACTCTATTTAAAAAATTTTAGGACCATATTTTTATTTTGAGATTTTAGAAAACTATTTTTTTATTTTTCTTTTGTTTGGTGCATGACTGTAATTTTCTCTTTTAAAATCCTATCTTTCTAGGGACAATTGAGTTTGAGGATTGAATTTGGGACGGAAAGTGAAAATCCGTATGCATTTTGCGTACAAGACAGCTTGAAGGCAGCAAAAGTGGGGAAGATTGAGTGCGATTTCTGTGTCCACCAGGATTGCATCGTACGGCCAACCAAAAAAAAAACGAATGAGACAGAGAAGCATCAGATGAAGAGAGAATTGCAGGGCCACGCTGCAGAATGATGCTTGCGTGGAGCAATCAAGAGAGATTCCAATTTTGCAACAAAATTTACAGACACACACTCTTACGCATATGTTTGTATTATTCACAGAGAAAAGAAAAGAGAGAGAAAGAGAGGATTAGGTTAAAGCATGAGGGAAATGATGTGGCGTGTGTGTATGATGGTGGAGGAGAGGGATTATCCCATTTTGTGCTTCCTCAATCCAATATCTCCATCTTTCGAGATTGATTTCAGCTCTGGCATTGGCAGGGCTCGAGGTGTCACACTAATTCCAATATCTACAACCTCAAATTATTTGGTCACCTTCAAGCCTTGAGGTAAGTGTTCCCTTTCCCCCATTTTCTTTTTTTCTTTGTGACTTGAGAACTTTCCAATAGATTGGCCACTTAAAAGTCCAGAACATGTCTTATTTGCCTAAAAAAATCTTAGCATACCTATGACTAATGATTCTAGTGGGATCCATCTTTTCTAGTTCTAGAGTACTATTGCCACCCATTTCTTTCTTAATGTTGTTCCTTTTCTATCCTGTATGGACAATTATTAGTCTGCAGAGTAAGGTCACATTTTAAAATGGATAAAATAATCTAGACTGACCCAATTAGAGCTAAACCTCTTTATTTTATTTGCATGGCTGATCCTTCTAAGATCTTCATAAGCATGTTCTTATGATCATCAAGATTCTATTTGGACCGAGTTTGCTCTCACGTTAATAGAATTAAATAGAGTGGATAAGCATCATCCGAAGTTCCGAAACTTTCTGCTGTCCTCCACATGTTTGTTCATTTTCCCCAAAGTAGCTATCCCATAAGTGCTCTAAATTAGCCAAAGAACTCGGCTCCCCGAGAGATTGAGATGGACATAGATGTATGCCTATCCAAAAGAAGATTAAAAGACGACAAATTTTTCTGATCTATGGCTTCTGAATTCCGATCACTACCTCACACACTTATGCTAAAAAGATGGTACAGAACCATTTTCCAAAATTTAAGGTGCAGCCCTGTGGGCTCCCTCCAACCAAACTAAGTTTTGTGCGCATGGTACTGTAGCACTTGTGGGACGCTCATTAGTGCACACTAAAATAAATTTTCCATACTGACTGACCCATGTTATGCCCATTTGGCCACATGTGTGCCAAAATATGCGCATGCGAACAAGTATGGCGGCTACAGCCTGCTTGCTTCCATACTAACTCATGCCATTGTCTTGCAGCCAAGGGCTGTGTGGGGACAACATGTCCCTCAAATCCAATTAACGCCTCAAGCAAAGATGGAGCCTACAGTGTTATCAAGTTGGGACACACGCTGGATGATGTGTAGCCCTGTGGGGTCATCCTTGGTTGCTGTCTGGGGTGAGGTAGGGCCACGTACGGCTCCATTAGTGGGACCAATCATGGGGTTTGGGGTTGCATTTATGCATTACATTATTATGGTTTGGGCTAAGGAATGAGGAAGAGGATGTGCCTTTCAGCTTCAGGCTTGTAGGGGTTTGGAAGGGGGACTACTTTTAGTGGGACCAAAGTTTAGGATTAGAGCAGGTTTCAAACTTTTTAAGACTTTTTACTTCTTTCTGAGAATCCTTTTCTTTGTCTCTTCACATTACCAAAGCCATTCCCGAGAAATTAATCCTAGGAGGAAAGATATTGCTTGAAACTTTTGATGAAAAAAGTGGGATTTCGTTAAGAGTTTGTTTGAGTCTTTTAAAGTAAGATTTGATTCTAATGGTTGACCATTTTTTTGTGATTGGATTTCAATTGTATGCGTGATTTGTGTCTGTGTTGGAATGCTGTAGCTTGGCTTGCGTGTGACAGTGAGAGAGCGAAAGTGAGGGCTTAGGAGATAGTGTTTGAGTTTGGTGGTGCGCGTGCATTGCAAAGAGAGGTGGATTGTGGTCATAATGGAGGCTGCCAGCCACACCCCATAAGATTTATTCATGACGCCATACATTCTGCATCATTTCCACCTCTTAAAACTGAAAAATTTGATTCTGAACTCACAAATTTTCATCATTGCCTTTCTCTTCTCTTTTACCCCAAATTTAGTTTATTCACTCCTCTTCTGCCATTTAATGCTACCACACTGGCTTTTCCCTTTCCCTTTCTTTTTCTTTTTAAAATCACTCTTTTCTTCCTATCTATACTAGTTGAGGAGAAGCTTCTGCGGAATTATTGATATAATCTTGTCAATACTCTTAAATTGAAAGTCAAGGAGACCATACATGATGAGCATGGCAGTTTTAGATGTGGGTAGAGGCAGACCAGCTTCAAAAACTTCCTCTAAAAGACCAGGAAGCACTAATTACTCCCTTTTACTTCAAATTCACTGTTCCTTCCCATATGAAACTAGCTAAACATTATGATCCAAATCAACTTTATGTCGGATCAAGTTAGAACAGAGTTATCATGTTTAACTTTGGGTTTGGTCAAAAGAAAATGCAAAATGAGCTGCCTATTGATTCGAGTCATGGCAAAAATATCAGAATACAAAATTAACTTTCATCTTTAGTAAGTTCAGCTTTCAGGGTAGCACAATGATAAACGTTTCTTCGATTGTTCTAACCCCAAGCTTTTAAGACTAATCACTTGACAGATAAAGAGAATCCTTTTAAACTTGAACGCTGATGCACTTAACAAGTGTACATCCATGCTTTGAAAAGATATAGAAAACAAGTTAATAAAATAAATAAAATAATGATAATGCCACCTAGGTACATGAAATTGCATGAAGACTATAAATCATGCTGAGTGCTTTTCATTTTACGTACGGGACTCCCTAATTTAAGGATATTCTCATTATTTACTTGCCACGCCTGATTCCTTTGTTATTTTCCCCCAGTATTTTCTGATGCATAACGATAATTATTATTCTAACCCATAATATGGATGATATTTTGGGCATGTCAAGTTTTTGTTAATTAGCACCTGCTCTCTTGGGAATAGACAATGCTGTCTCCATCAACTGAGTTGTTTTCCCCTTTCCATTATGCAGTAGCCATTATCAATATTTGGATGTGCTCATAGCGCATAGCCCCAAGTGATTGGATCTTTCGCTTATGGTTTTACTTTTAAATTACAAAACGAGTCACCTGTGCTGTGTTTTTAACCTCCATTGCTAGTAATGTAGCCTTAATTGTGATGGTCAAAGCTGATAATTGTTGTCTTGTGAAAAACATCTAGCCCTTGTCTATGATTATGTTTTTCTTTTATTAGTACTATCATTCAAATACTATTGTTGAAACACAGAATTTTGGCTCATTAAACCCTATTTGACGCTTGATGGGATTTCTATATATTGTGATTGTGAAAAATAGTTGATGATATGGTTTCAACTTTCAACTTTCAACAAAATTATGCCTGGCATTTGAAGATTGAGTTCTTAAAAACAATAAAGAGGAAGTTAACTTTGCATGCTACTTTTTTCCTAAGCACTTAAATCAGTTATTGTTCAACTATAATACATTATAAATTTGAGTTGGAAAACTAATGGATGTATTTTTAAATCCCTCGTTCCAATATTCATTAAAGGAAAAGGAGAAGGCTGAAAATGAACTAATGTGATGTGTTATTGGATGCTAGCTAGAAGGTTTTAAAAAGTAATTGAGGTGAGTGGCAAATAGACATGTAGAATGGGCAGTGACAGTAAAAACAAAGGACTTGATGAGCGTGGGCATAAATTCCGTTTCCTGTTGCTGTCTCTGGGAAGAGGAAGATTTCGCAGAAATTTAAAACACTACAAAATTGTTGCATATCATCATCTTATTCACTTCATTATGCCTACAATCATGATTCTTGGTTCCATGACCCGCATGCTCTCTTCTAAACCCTCACTACTTCCCACACACTCACTCTCACTCTCACTCTCACTCTCACTCACGATCACACACCTATAAATTCCATTGACCACCTATCCCTTCTATCACCTTCACTTCCACGCTCTAATCAAATCTTTCTCTTATCAGCAGCCTTAATCCCTCTATCCCCCGAAACTACTCTTTTTTGCTCTATTCCATTACATCTTTTCTCACCTAACAATGGCTGTCTCTGGTTTTGAAGGCTTCGAGAAACGCCTCGAGCTCCATTTCTTTGGTGATGATCCAGCTTTCCTTCAAATGGGTCTTAGAAAACTTGATTTTGAATCACTACAAGAAATCCTGCAAGCTGTTCAATGCACGGTGGTTTCAGCTGTTGGAAACTCTTACTTTGATGCCTATGTTCTATCAGAATCTAGCCTCTTTGTCTACCCAACGAAGATCATCATCAAGACTTGTGGGACCACCCAACTTCTCAAATCCATTCTTCCCTTGATCTACTATGCTCACCATCACCTAGGCCTCACTCTGTGCTCTTGCCGCTACACTAGAGGCAGCTTCATCTTCCCAAAGTCACAGCCTTTCCCTCACACTAGCTTCAAAGATGAAGTCGCCTATTTGGAGCAAACCATCCCTGCCAATCTCTGCTATAGAAAAGCCTCGATTATGCCCTCTAAATCATCTCATTCGTGGCATGTTTTCACGGCTAGTGATGAATCCCATATACCCTATGACCTTGAAAATGAATTGTTCACTATGGAGATCTGTATGACTGGGCTTGACCCCGTCCTTGCTCGCAAGTTTTTCCGGCGTCCTGGGGACGGAAAAACTGGCGACTCCGCTGGGAAAGAGATGACGGAGCTCACAGGCATCAATGAAATCAACCCAGAAGCTTATATTTGTGATTTTGCATTTGATCCATGTGGATATTCGATGAATGGCATAGATGGCGATTGGTACTCCACCATTCATGTCACCCCAGAGGATGGTTACAGTTATGCAAGCTTTGAATGCGTGGGTTCCATTAATGATGATTTAGTCCATGTGTTGAGGAAGGTGGTTCAGATATTCAGGCCGGCGACCATGTCAGTCTCCACAACGTCGTCCAGTGGCTACAGCAATGAGTTGTGGACACAAGTGGTGGGAGCAGTGGAGCCTCTGGGATTGAAATACCGGAGTTGTGCAATGGACCAGTTTCCAGCAGCAGGTAGTGTTGTCTTTCAAACATTTGCAGCTCGCCGGAAAAGTACTTAAGGCCAGAGAAGATAAAGAAACCGCCGCCGGCGGCGGCGGCGGCAGGGGAGAAGGGGGGGGGGTGGGGGATGGATAGTAGCTTAGGAAGTTAGAGTTGGTAGAAAATTTTAGGAGAGGGTGAAGGGTAATGACATGGCTGAATGTGATTGATTGGTTACAGTGGATGGTGAATGTAGTGGAGTGAATCAATGGATGAGCATGTGAATATGGAGCAAAACTAGAGAAGGGATAAATATTCACGTGATTGTTAATTGGTCTAGTCTATTTTTGTGATTGGGTTTACATGGAAATTTGCGGAGATAATTAACATATTGATAAAGATAAAAGGAAGTGGGTGAAGAAAGTGGAAGAGGTTAGGGATGGATTTTGGAATAGTATGAAAAAGGGGAAGTTAGGGTGGGGAGGATACTGGGATGATCATGATAATGCACCCCACTTGGGCTTGTCACGCCTAAGATTTTTGATTTCTTGTCTACTACCACTCTGGTGGGTGTAAAAGTGCTCTTGTTTTGCGGTTATATTGAGCCCTCTTTCTTCTTTCTCCTCCCCCCTCTTCTTCTTCTTCTTCTTTCTTCCTTCTCCTTCATGATTAAAGGCAAGCAAAAATTTAGGGTTTTGGTATATTTCTTATCAACTGGCTATTGTTACTCTTTGGTAATGTCACTGCTCAGCAATGAAAATGGGTATAACTGCATGATGCATTATCAATGTCAGAATCGTAAAGGAACTGTAGAAAAAGGCTGCTGGTGTGGTTTTTCTCATCTCTCTCTCTCTTTTCCCCTATCAAAATATTGTTTTGTGTGGACACCCCACTCAGCTGATGTAAAATTGTTATAATTATGTTGCATATGACCTTTTTGGGCCAAAAGTGTTACATACGATTTAAGTACGCTGAGATTAAAATCTTTCCAGCATCATATCAAGGTTTGAAGTAGTAATATGATCAAGTTAGACTGAGTTTATATTAGATAAAATATACAGACAAATGAGTAAAAGAAAACAATACCCTTTTAACTTTGATCCGGACTTTCAACTCTTGAAATTAAAAAGCGGCCTTCTATATCGTGATCTTTGGACTTTGGGACTTGTATCTTTAATCTAGCTATGGCTAATACACTTACGGATGATAGGTTGCTTTGGGTTACATGACAGCCTGCGACAAAACATTATTAAATTCTACTCCACGTATTATTCTAATTGCATGAAGAACTCTTCAATCCAACATTTTTTAATGACTCAGAGATTAATTTAAAATAAAGAACAATTTTAAGACATGAAATTAGGACTGTGAAGCATGAGAATTGAAATATTTTGAGATGGTATCTCAGTCATTAAAGCCACTAAAATAATTTGAACAAAAGATGGCAACTCAAAACATTAATGGTTAATGTATTAGTATTTTTGACTATAGAGAAATTGTAGTAATACTTTTATATTAATTAATTAAAATTGACAACCATAATGAATCAGCTGGTTTGCCCGAGAGGTTAAGGGGGAAGACTTAAGATCTTCTGCACATAAGTGCGCGTGGGTTCGAACCCCACAGCCAGCATTTTTTCATTGGACTTCTCAAAAATTACCCTAGTTGGGTTTATCTCTCTGCACCAATGCTATGTTGCAACCCAAGACTATAACTAATGGGTCATTCTGTGATTTTTGATTTTGGAGTTTGGAACTGAAGATTCTGTAATTAGGGCCTAAAAATTCAAGAAGCCCAGGCCGTAGCTGAATGGAAAATTAAAAAAGGATTTTTTTTTCCAATTTAAATTTGTAATCACCAACGAACGAGGTATGATCTAGCTAAAAGGGTTAATCTCTCACAACATAGAGAACTAAGATTCCAATTCTCATTGGGATTGATACCCACATTTAGTGTCCAAAAGTGCCCCTAATTGGAGAATACCTATGCTTGTAAAAAAAACTTAAATTTGTAATCATTTTAAAAATAAATTTGGTGGAAGGTTAAAAAGAGATTTTAAGCCATGGAAATTCACCGAAACCTCTCAGACATTACAATATTACGTCAGTTAAGGCCAAAAAAAAAAAAAGTTCCTGTAAGCTGGCTTAGTCAGAAAGATTATAATGAAGATATACCAAAAGTTCAATACCAAATTACCTCACCAAATGTTACCCAAAACAAATTAAAATAAATGCTCAGTCCAGCTCTGATTCTGATAATCACCACCAAAAAAATGGATAAGACTTGGCCTATATATTATATGTTCGGCTTTGGTTGGTGTAGACTGTAGAGATGTGAGGGAGGCCTAATTGCTTTTGGACTTTGCATATCTGGCCTCTTCAATGCTTAGTGGGGATTTGTTAGAGTTCCACTTAAAGATGAAGGGAACGAATTTTCTTGGCTGAAATAATAGCAGCCATTAATTATATTACGGCCTCTTCTTATTAAACCATATCCTGTTAATGGAGCTACCGTCATGTGGGATGGTATCAAACTTGTTTCATCTGAACACGTTAGTACTCTCCGGATTTTAATGTAATATTTGATTGAATAGTTAGTAATTATCTTAAATAAGACGTATTTTTTTTATCTATTATTTTTTTCCTAAATTACCTCTATATTAATCACTTTTGAGAAATTTGGGATTTAAATATATGTCATTTAGGAAAAAACATATTATATTTATTATAATTAGCTAACTTAATGTTATTCCTTAATCTATTAAAATTATCTAAATAGTTCTTACATTAAGTATCATATGTTTGCATATTTATTATCTAAGCTAAAACTATAATCTTATCCAAATACTAACTTATAATATCAGAACAAAGACGTGTCCGAGTTTGACTGAAAATACTTTTTCTGCTTGATATGGATATGATCATGAAAAGCACCGTTGAAAGTTCAAAAAGCAAAGTTAATTAATTAGTACAAGATCAACTAATCTAATATTTGGGGGAGAAGTTTAATGCTCGGTGCTGGCCACGTGAATTGGAAACAGAATCCGTAGATAACTAAGCATGATGGTGAGGCTACGACTAGGAAGAGCATGTTTTATTATGGGTTTAGGTTAGTTTTTGAAGAATAATTTAAAAAAAGGGATGAAAAAAGTGATTTAAGATAAGAGAATAGATTTTAGAGAATAGTTTCTGAAATGGTAAAAAAATAGTTTCTGAGAAAATCATGACTTTAAACCCTCAAATCATGATTTTTAGTATGAAGAATTAGAGTATTTAGATAATCTAAATCATAGTTTTGGAAAAAAAAAAGTTATTTTGTCTTTTTTTAAAAGGTTGAAGGCTATTTTTGTCTTGAAAGTATATACGTAGAGTCAATTTTGTCTCGGAAGTATTTTTGGGAGCAATTTTGCCTTGAATGTTTCAATTTTAGAGCAATTTTGTCCTAACCGTTAACCCTGTTAAGTTTAACCGTTAGTTGACCGAATCAAGAACAAAATTTGCTTCAAAGTGTAAACTTTTAGGGTAATTTTATCATATATGTCACTGTTGTTAAAGCACATATTTTTCCTAGAAATTTTCATTTTGGAGCAAATTTATCCTTAGTTCGGTCAACTAACGGTTAAACTTGATAGGATTAACAGTTATGGTAAAATTGCTTTAAAATTGAAACTTCTATGGTAAAATTACTCACAAAAATACTTTTAAAGCAAAATTGACACCTGGTGAATACTCTCGAGACAAAAATAAATTTTAACCCTTTTTTAAATATCTGGGTATTTTTTTTTCCTTAATCATAGTTTTGACTCTAAACTTACTATTTTTTATTATCATCATCTAGATAGACACCTACACTGCTTAACACGAATTTCTACAGGAAAACAATATAAGGGATTGGGCTAGCGTCCGTTGTTTCAGCGTTTGCTGCCTATCTTTTTCACTGAAACTACACCATTTTTGTGTAATTTGGGTAAAAAAATGATGGGTTGAGTTTTTTTAAAAAAAATAAAAATAGTGTATAGTATTTTGAAGTATTTTTTTAGAAATTTCTAGTATTTTAAAATATTTTTTAGGCAGTATGCAGCATCCTAAAATAATTTTTTATGCTTTTAATTCTTTAAAATATTTTTTCAGTTTTACCTAATATTTTATTGATAAAATTGTAGTCAATCTCTTAAGATACTGAGTGCAATTGAAAAAATATTTTAAAGGGTTCAAAACACCAAAAAAATATTTTGAAGTAATTTTTAAAACTGAAAAATGATTAAAAATAAAATTACAATCAATCTGGTAAGACACTGAGTAAAAAAAATATTTTAAAGGATTAAAAATATAAAAAATTATTTTAAAATATTACATACTACTTAAAAATATTTAAAACATTAGAAGATTCTAAAAAAATATTTTAAAATATTATACACTATTTTAAAAAAAAAAAACTCAACCCGTCATTCTTTACATCCAATAGTTTCAGTGAAAAGGATGGGAAACAGACGTTAGTCAAATCCTAATATAAGGATTCATGTGGGGTCACACAAATGTAACATCTTCTAAAGTAGTCAAAGAATAACTTCTTCATTCAATCTAATATTCCATTTGATCTAAATATAATAATTAATTAATTAACAAAAATTTAAAAATTAGTTAAATTATTCATTTATCATCATCATGTAAAAACATGTCGATTTTTTTTTTAAAAAAATCTCCTATTTTAATGATAATATTGACAACATCACTTGTACACATCCATTACGAAGAGAAAATAGGACAAGCATTTTTGAAAACTATCTAGGGCTAGCCAACTTTAGCTCTAGAGGTGAATCCATTATGGATCACCCGGCGAAACTTGAATATAATTTAGAAGATGATTATTAGATCTTTGATTAACCTTCTTGTGTTTTTTATTAACTTCCAACTGGAATGATAAAACAAATGGAAATGGATGAATGATGCACCCATTGCTAGTGTCTTTAACTCTGAACTGTTTCTTTTAGTCCTTAATGTAAGATATATTTATCTAATTTGATTAAATTAAAAAAGTTAGTTGAGTTAATTAATATAATATGTATTTTCTAAAACACTATAATCATCTTCCTTAATTCCCTTATTTTCTCTCCTCTTTGATTATGGTTGAAGGAGTATCAATTAAATAAATTAAAAAACATTGACAAATATAAAAATTATGTTTTATATTTAGGATAAAAACCAACTCCCTAAATATATCTTATATAAAATAATAGATTTAAATGTGTGTTTGGGTAACATTAAAAAAACATTTTGTGAGCCACAAACCATGGTTTTGCCAAAAGGCACCCAAATATCTTAAATTTTTGCTCAAACACTTTTTTTTTTTGAAACTATAATTTGGATAGTTGAAACCTTAGTTTTAGAGAAGCTAATTTTTTTCTCCTTTTCAGAAGTCTATCTAAAAGCTAATTTAAATACATTCTAAGTATTCATTAAAAAAAATCTCAAATACTTCACCTTAAACAAAGAAACCATATATAGTAATATGTTACTCCCCGTTCTTTCATTTAATATAAAATCTAATGAAGGAGTTGGTTTAAGTTTTAAGTATAAAATATATTTATTGATTTTTTAAATTTATTTTTATTAATACCCTTTAATAATAATTAAATAAAAAAGAGGTAGAAGAATTTAAAGAAAGTGATCAAAATATTATAAAAAAATATCATATTAACTAATATAATTAAATGATATAAATAAAATAGATACTATTGTTTTCCCCTTTGTCCCCACTCCTAAAATAATACACTATAACCTTTGAATTGTCTGTTTCAGTGCATCGCGTGTTGTGGGTGAGGGTGTTTTCTTGGAATGAGGGCTTCGTCCAGAGGCAAACCCAGCCATGCACACATAGAATCTCAAATCATCTCTCTCTCTCTCTCTCATTCCCTGCGGAACAAACCCATTCTTGTGACTCCTTCTCCTTGGAATCTTCTTCCATCTGGGGTTTCCTTCGATGCCCTCAGACTCACTGCCCAACGAAAAGTACAATTCTTTTTCTCATTTTCGGGAACCCCACTACTCCTTCTATTCTGAAAAAGTCTTCCCTTTCCTTGACACCCCCAAATGTCTCTGCCTTTTCTTCCTCTGCTGTCTTTCCGTTTCCTTTAGGGTTTTATCAACCTTTTGATCTGTGGGCTCTTTCTTCCAATAATTCTCTTGTATTGTTCGCTTCTTAAGGTAAACAACCTTTGTCTCATCCCAATTTCCAATTCAGGATCTTCAATTCTCTTCTGGTTTCTGATTGATTTCGCTTCTAGGGTTTCCCATGTTTCTGTTAAACTCTGTTTCATGAAAACTACGAGTAGTACGTTGGGAGCCACAATGTGGAGCTTCGGAAGCAACCACTCTGCTTTTTTCACCCGCAATTACCTGTCTACTTCCACCTTTCGCCGCCAATGAACGCCACTGTAAATAGAAAGGTTGCTGATAAGCTTTTTAAGGTTCCTTCAGGTCTTCTTTCCAACATCTTAGCTCTTCGAAAAAATGGGTTGTATCCACGGCAAGTGTTGTAGCCGCTACCCGCCGCCGTCAGAGGGTGATTCTGTGGACTGCCGTGAACTCGGTCCTTCCCGTTCCCAGCGGAAACACATACTTACTCAGAAACCACTGGAGTCTACTCCTGTTCCGTCCCACAACTTCACTTTGGAATACTCTGTTCTTACACAGAGAGGATATTACCCTGACACGCCAGCTAAAGAAAACCAAGATAGTTACTGCATTAGGACACAAATTCAAGGCAACCCAAGTATACATTTCTTTGGTGTCTATGATGGGCACGGCCAATATGGTAGTCAGTGTTCGAACTTTGTTAAAGATAGGTTGGTAGAAACATTATCAAATGACCACACTTTGTTGGATGACCCTGTTAAAGCATATGCTTCAGCATTTGTATCAACTAATCAAGAATTGCATAATTCTGAGATTGATGATTCTATGAGCGGCACAACTGCAATTACAGTGCTTGTTATTGGAGACACTCTATATGTTGCTAACGCTGGTGATTCGCGAGCAGTTTTAGCTGTTAAGGATGGGAACCGCATTGTCGCTGAGGACTTGTCATCTGATCAGACACCGTTCAGAGGAGATGAATGTGAGAGAGTGAAGTTTTGTGGGGCAAGGGTGATGAGTGTTGATCAGGTGGAAGGGCTCAAGGATCCTGATATTCAAACTTGGGGTGATGAAGAGAGCGAGGGTGGTGATCCTCCCAGGCTATGGCTTCCAAATGCTATGTATCCTGGAACTGCATTTACAAGGAGCGTTGGGGATAGTGTAGCAGAGACCATTGGTGTCATTGCTATTCCAGAGGTGTCAATGGTTCGGCTTACAACTAATCATCCATTTTTTGTTGTTGCAAGTGATGGCGTGTTTGAGTTCCTATCTAGCCAAACTGTTGTTGATATGGTATGAAACATGTTCTATTTAATTCCTTGGTTCTTTCTCTGTTCCTGAAGATCCGTGCTCCATTTTTTTTGTTTGATAAGAAGATCCATGCTCTATTGTTTGCAAGTGGCCATGTTAATGGTTCTTTGGTACTGCTAAATTTCTTTGAATGCCTATCTATAGAAGGAGTTAGGTACCCCAGGACAGGTGCCTCTAAAATACTAGATTTTTCAAAATTGTGATATATAATTATATATTGCTTAGCATAGTGCGCATATCTCTTTGCCATATTCAATCATATTAAAATTGTTGTTCATATTATCTATCAACTAATGATAGTCATGTTGATACATAACTGTCTTTCTTATTTGTATTATTCTTTTATTAGGCATGTCAACTTACCATAAATTGCTTTTCTTTGATGATTTTCTGATGTGCCATTTGAAAGATGTATCTGCTTATTAAATGTGCCGCCTGCCACAATTCTGTGGCCTCTTAAATGACATTTCCATATAGTTCAAACAATGTGATACTAATTGCTAATATTCTTGCATGATCTTCCATTACTTTCAATCAATCGACGATCTCCTATATGTTGAATACTGTAGATAGTATTGCAATGGATCTCTCAAAACTTACTTCTTGGCTATTAATTGTAAAAATTCTCGTAATATCAGCATTTCTAATTTTGAGCAATAGATGAATAGATGCTACTTATTCTGTTGGTTTGAACTCAGCTTATTGTTGTCAAGAAGTAGAAGTAGGCAAAATTCCAGGTATGTCATGATTGCCTTCCTTTGCTTGATAAATTTCATGTTTTCTATTATGATGTAGGCAGCAAGCTATACTGATCCTCGTGATGCATGCGCTGCAATTGCTGGAGAATCGTATAAACTATGGTTGGATCATGAGAGCCGAACAGATGATATAACGATTATCATTGTTCATATCAAAAGCCTGCCTAATGTAAGGATGAGTAGGATATCTATTTGGCTATAATTATGTCACCTACTGCAATAAACTATCAAATACACAAAAGCACATCAATATGTGATGCGTTATTTTAGCCTTATAGATAGAGTGCTAGATAAAGAATGAATTAGTTGATACTGGTAGCTTAATCATTTGATTTCATTCATTGTTTGTTGACCTGTTTACATTGTCTTTAATTTTGATCATATAGTCTGTTACACGTGTGGCGACAAGTGAGATCAATGTTAGTGCCTTAGCAAGGGCCAAGAAAGGAACTTCTGAGATATCTCCAACCACATCTGATGTTCATCGTTGCTTGGGGAATGACTTGTATCATTTACAATCCTGTCAGCATGTGGTGTCCGTGAGAAATGCAGCAATAGTGGTCCCGGCTCCGGCATGCCAAGGGTCGGTTGGATTGGTAGGTCTCTTGACCAGTTTTTCTCTTGAATTAATATGATAATGGCCTATAAAATGAGATTTCCTTCTCCCTTTCTACTTTAACAGTGAATGAAGAGGAAGGCTTCATGGAAGCTTCACTATGACTCTGCAGTTTCTCCCAAATGGTACATTTCTCCAATCTATTCTCTTCAAGTCCTTTGCTTTGTTGCAGTAGACTTATGGGTCATTAAGAATGCACATAAAATACCAAAGGGAGTTATTCATGTTCAGGCTAGTTTTAACCATACCATTTGGAGAGGGTCAAGAAGATACAAATTGTGTATAACTTATGTAAATAAGTTATTACGCAAAAAATTACTCTAAAAGTCTAAGTGTCTTTTGTTAAATTCAAAGCATCCAAAATCTTTTTCAAGATTCTCCACAATGTATCATGCCTTCCAAAGAGAATGACACAAAAGAGTAGAAGTTTGTATGAAACCCATTTGCTCTCCCTCTCTCGTATCATTTATTTGCTTTTTAAACACAGATTTACTTCTGTTTCTCCCCCGTTATTAGTCAGCAATCACCGAGTCACTTTGATTAGTGAGTAGTATGAACATGTGTGAACTGTAGAATACTAAGTGGTCCCAAGTTTTGGGCAATTGAACTGACATCATATGAATCATCAAATGTTAATACAGGAGCTGTTGAGGAGAAGACAAAGGTGTCATTGGTGGTGTATGGACGGAATGAAGATAGATTCAATGGGGTGACTAACTGATGACTGTGAATCAGGAGTAGGTAGGTAGGTAGGTGGTCTCTCTGGTCAAATGGGAAAGAAGATCACAACCTAACATCGTAAATGTTATCATTCTTTCACATTCACAACTCACTGTATGTATCAAAATTCCAATGTACATTTTGATTTTCAATTGCATTCCTAATTCAATATTCTGTCTCAACAATTATTCAACCGCGATAACCGTTATGACTCTTGACTTGATGAGTAGAATCATAGTTTGTCCCATATTTTCCAGGCCGAACCGGCTGATTCGGGGTAGTGACCCAATTTTTTTTAAAAAAAAAATCAATTTTTTTTAAATTTTATTTATAATTTCATATTAATAAGCCTGAAATCTTCATTTTCTCACCTATTTGATGCTGGGTTAGCTTTGGTTTGACCCACTAACCCTTGATCCAGTACCTCGGCTGGTTCTGTGACCAGTTCCGGTTTAATAACCTTAGTTTGTCCAATGGATTTTTTGTTTTTGGCAATTGATTAATTAGTATATTTCAATATTAACTGGAAACAAGTCAAATGTGAAATAAAAAGTTAACTGAATAAAATGGAAAGGGGAAAAGGAGGAACAAATGGAAGAATGGAGTAGGAAGCAATGAAATGGATAGAGTGATAGAGACGGAATATGGGAGGCAATGGCGTAAGGAAAGACGTCGGAATCTGGCATCTGCAAACACCAAAACCTCAATACTCATGTTTCAGATTCTGTCACCGGCCCTACTAGGATCAAATGACAGAGTTTTGTTGTTAGCTTTAAAACGAGCTCAAATTTGCATAAATTTCAATAAGGACCATGGTTTTGTATGGGAATTGATTTAGGATTCAAATTTACCAATATATACATTTGCTTGAATCTAGTAAAATATACTGAGTAAAACTCATGTCCATAGCAAGTGCAATTCTCCCATTAACCATCAGCACATGGATTTTGTTAGTATTAAAATGTCACATGGATAACCAAATTTTAAAATTTTGTTAAACCATCATTAATCACAAACAGCATACATGATAAAGATTTGATTGAAGAATTGGACACGATGAATTTAAGTCATTTTCATTTCATTAAGTAACAGACTAGCATGGATATTTTGGTAGTTTTACTTTTGAAATTGATTCCTATTGGGGCCTCGTTAATAATACACAAATCTGAGGTCCTTAAAACAACATATGCATTTATTTCTCGATGCTCTAAAAGGCAATTTTCCCTTTCTCAGTGATAAAAGCCAGCAAAAGAGAAGAAAAGAAAGGAAGGTGAGATCATAAAAGCCTGGTATTGACTTACGGTGACGTCGTTGGGTGAGGCCTGAGATTGAGAGGCCATTTTCCAGTCTATTCTTTTGATGCATTATGCAAACAATGGTGGCTTTAAGAAATCACCTCCTGCTCAGAAAAAAGTACGTCAATGACATCCTCTCACGTTGCCTCCACGCCTTTCATTATATAGGCGTTTGGAGGATGAGAGGAATCCAAACAGGCCCTTAAAAAGATAAGGTCGTTTTGAAGCCCACGTTCGGATCTGAACTTTGAAGCCCGACATCAGTAATCTTTTGTCCCACAGTAATATCCCCCACCTACTCTACTGAACGCAAATTCAGTTTTTATTTTTATTTTTTAAAAAAGTTTACGTGACTTCTTTAGTCAAAACATGCTTTCAGGCTTGTAACACTTGGTGCCTGTTTGGGTAAAATTAAAAAAAAAAACTTTTTAGGAATAGATTCTATTTCAAACATTTTTAACATCAAATTTCATAATAAATGTCAAAATTTAAATAAATTTATCTACAAAATTAAAATTATTACATTAGTCATATTTATAATATGCTTCAGAAATGGGTCTTGATGGGTTTTGGTGGGTTGAGAAAGCCTTGGGGTTCGGTGGGTCAGTTAAAGCTGCGTCAGAAATGATAGCCACCATTATAGGAGTCCGAAATTTCCACACATTATATTGACTCTAAAATTAAAGGTTTCATTCCCCAAACGCAGCTTTTCATCAAGGAATTGTGCTATGGCAGGGGAATTTCAGAAATGGGTCAGAGCAATATTCATCCTTTGATGGGAACGGACAGCTAAAAAGAAGAAGGTAGTGTTGGGTAAAATGGGGAAGGAAAGAGAGAGACAAGTGGTAAATGAGGGCTTTAATAGGAAAAAATGGCTTTTTCTCAATTAGCAGCGAAAAAATAATTTTTTTTCAATTGACTTTTGTAGAAATCATATTGAAAAAAGTCAAATTGTAAATGTGATTTGTGTTTGGATTGGCAGTGGCATAAGTGGTTTTTTTTCTAACCTTAAACCTGTTTGGATTACCGTTTGAAATAGGTAAAAAATGACTGAAAAGTACATAAACCTTATTGAATACTATGTATGTATGTATTGTTATAATTTATGTAAAAAAAATGTAAATAAAAATTTATAAAATAAAAAAAGTTCAATTATTATTGAAAAAGAAGAAAAATACACTGAAGTACTTAATTAAAAATGATAAATATATATTTCAATCCGAATTCCATACATGAAGTGGATCATAATTGGATTATCTACCCCTAACAAGTTCGTCTCTGATTGTGTCATGAACATGATTCATGTGTGTTGAAGATAATTTACGGATAATTGATGTGGATGCTACAGTAATTGGATCATTATTACCTTCAACAAATCCATTCCCTGTTTCAACTTGTTGAAAATCCACATCTATTTGGGAATTTCTGCAGATAAGATTATATATAGCTATTGTTGCACAAATAATGTGGACTTGTGTTTCACAGCTAAATAACTTCATTTCCCCCAAGAGTTGAAATATATTATGACATACTCCAAACGTTCTTTCGATGGTGGTCCTCAAGCTTGAATGATAATAATTGAACATCTCGTTCGGAGTTGTAAATCCTTGGTGTCGCCTAAAGTTTGGAATGTGATAACGCTCACACCTATGCGAACCAAGATATCTGATTGATATTTGGTAGCCAGCGTTGACCAAATAATATTTTTCTAATAAATACACAATTTTGTTTTACACCGTAAAATTATAGCGAATGTCACAAAAAAAACACACACACACACAATGTAGGTACAGGTGTTGAAGAGATACCTTTAAGTGGATGAGGAAAATTCATAGATGGAGTAGAGATAACAGTTTGGAAGACACGAACATCATATGCAGTTCCCTCCTACCCTGCCAACACAAAAGTGAAGCACATGTCCCAATCACATAAGGCCATGATATTCTGTGTCGGATATCCCTTTTTACCGATATATTTCTCTTATTCAGACTAGCTGGCCACACACCTGATATGAGTTTCATCAATTGCTCTTATTGCATTCTTGAAATATGGGTAATATCGCCGATCGTTGAAGATTTTTGGGTGACAATCACAGAACTTAGGATCAAACGGTTTGATAATTTCTGTCGATAGGTTCATACAAGCATCTAAAATCCTGTGGAAGATCTTGTGGATAGTTTCTCCATAATGTTAAAATCGTTCTTATAAGATTTTGTTTCTTTATGCATGTTCAATAGTATATAGGAACATGGCTACCATTTCTTTTATTCTAATATACCTAGTCCTCCGTAACCCATGTTCTACCAGTTTAGAGCATAAGAGATGGAAGATATGCTTTTCCACTTGGAAATTCTCAGGGCAAACTCTATCATGACATTCCAGTACCTCTTGCATCCACTGTGTACCTGTTTTCTTACTAGTTTTGCGTGGTTCTTTGCAAATATAAGACACAACATATTGAGCTATCAAGGCAGTCACCTACTCATACTCTGTCATATCTTGATCTATAAGAGACATGAGTTGGAACCTTTTATCTGCACGAGACATTCCTACTTCCTCCGTTCCCTCAGAAATATCCTTACGACTCAAACTTTCCATGAACGATGTAACATGTGCGAGTGGCAGGATTGTATGAAATCAAATATAATTATAACATTGTGCCAATTGAAAATCAACATCATATAATAGAGGTTAGTAACATTCACAATTAGCATAAAATGGATTAGTGGTATGTTTTAATTATACATATACAAAGTTTTAAAAAGTGACATAAAGTAAAGTTCAGCGAGTCGAGGGTTTCTGAAGCTCAGGGCTGTTGTAAGCATGTTCGCGTAACCAGTCTAGCAAGAGTTGTTTATCTTCTCTCAGCCCAACTACATGTCGCGAGCAAGCTTATGCATCATCATATTACAACAGCGGTGACAAAAGTCCCTGTCACTGGCAACTTCTGAAATGGTTCGTAATTCTTTTACGATGTCGCTCAGTCGTAAATAATTCGTTACAATCTTTTTTAATGCATATGCTCTATCCTTAGATGTGTCATCTATTCTACTAACCACATCTGCTATTACTTTCAAGGTTGCGGTTTTTTTCTTCTTTGATTTGCCTGACCCTTCAGCTCTCTTTCTCTTCCCATTGCTTCTTGAAGCACTAAGCGCACTAGGTGGAGTGTTTGTTGTCAAGGTAATTCCTTTGAACTCGTCTATCACTCCCACACTGGGTCCAGTACTAGGAGGTACAAGATCTTCCTCACTATCTCCTGAACCTTCTTCTAGGTCTATTGTGGGTCGGTAGTCGTCGTCGTCAGCCAATGACACTCGCTGTGTAGAAGACGGTTCGAACATTCTGTTGCTTGATGCCATCATATCCTTGAATAAGATGTATAATTCTCTCACGAACATGAGCCATTTGTATCTATACTTCATGTGGTTCGAATTCCCCTGAATGTATACAAGTTACAAAAATGAAAGACTTATAATAATAATAATAATAATAATAATGATAATAATAATAATAGTAATAGTAATATTGATGATATCACATATAATAATAATAATAACAATAACAATTTTTTTACCTTTATTTTCCTTTCCCACCATTCATCTTTTGCAATCACCATATTCATTGCGGAGTCATACGATATACCAGTCTCTTTTGAGAACAACTTGTCACACACCTTCCAGTCTTTCTTCAAGCTATCTAACCGATTTTTCAGTTGTTTCTTGTTATACGACTTTCTTGTTTTTACTAAATGTTCTTCCACCTATCCTTCATGAATGCAGATCCTAAACATTCTTTCTTGTGCATTTGCTCAATGCACGGGTCAATAAAAATTGCAGTGAAACTTACATCCCATAAAGCTTTACCTTTTTCCTTGTTTATATTTCTATGCCAACAATTTACCATTAAACAAAAACAAATGGCACAGGTGAAAATTATAATAAAAATTTAGTCAGAAGATGCATAACATTTATGCGGATATCAATATTTGGTAAACAATTGGATATATCCATATGTGAATCTTCACTCTTGTCTTACGTTCATAACAATACATAAAATTAAAACTAAATCCACTCTACTATCCTCCCTTCCAATCCAAAGGATCCTTAAATCGTCACATCTATGGGAATGTTAATATTTAAATCAATTGTTTTTTGTTCTCACAACAAAAGGGAAATTGCCACCTAAGCCTCAAAAAATGTCATAAATAATTAACAAAATGGATCATTCAAGTTGTTCTTAGCAACATAAGATTTTACTAACCAAAAAGACAAAGCAAAACAAAAGTGAAACATGTTTTAGGCTTTAACTTATATATAGCATTAACCCAACAGAATCACGAAATCAGATATAAACCATACCATATACCACCATAAGAGAGATAACAGACATATTTAGAACTCGTCCTAATTTCTGATCACTCTTGATTTGATTTTACCCATATACGGAGTGTGTTTGACCACTAAAGCATATCATGTTCAAAGTATAGCATTAGTGTTTGAGAATTCTCGACCTCACATGAGTTTACAAGTGCCACCCTTCAGGAAACCTATTTTTGGCATGCTTCTTTAATTAGTGACTCAGAAATGATCTTTTTTTTTTTGCAATGGAAGTTTACATTTTTTATTTATTAAAATGATGTATAGGCATTCATATATTGGATTTATTAACTGTGTTTGAAACAACTACCCTCTAAACCATGCATCACAACATATTTCTACTACTATATAGGCACGGGCGCACGTACACACTCTACATTTTATTTCTCTAGTTATATATATACACCCAAAGTAAGAAATAGAAATCAACAGGCACCAGAGCATTGGAAGCAAGCCACGATGAGGTTGAGAACAAAAATAGACAGAGTGTTTACTCGAGCAAATCTCTGCTAGCCTGGAGATTTCAACTACGACCATAAGTAGGGGAAGCAAGACACGATGAAAGCCAAATAACAAAGGAAGCAAGACAGGAGCAGATCAGAGGAGCTTAGACAAAGAACAAAGCAGAGCAGAGGATGCTACAGACAAGGAGATTCGGCCACTACACCAGCTCCGGCTACCACACTAGTCTACCGACGAATGACCAATAGATTCGCCCAACCAACTGCACGGAGAAGCTGTTTAACCAACTACGGAGGCTCTGCTGCTTAATGGACAGATAACATCGGCCTCTAAAGGGGGACCCATCGCCGCCGCCAACTTCTTCCTGCCTCTACGAATCTAAGACTCAACGGCGCTCACGTCGTCCTTACATGCAGTAATGAAGAAGAGACGGCTAAAGAGAACAATACTGCTCTCAAGTTTAGACTAACCCACCGTCGGTGACCTCTTGGCACGTCCGACGAACCCTTCAACTTAATGGGTTCAATTTGTGTTGAAGATCCAACGGTGACTCGAATGCTCTCTGACTTTGTGCGGTAGCTGAGACCATTAACGATTTTGCAAGGAAGGAAAGAGTTGAGACGAGAAGGAGAGAGCTGAGAGGAAGGTAAGGTTTGAATGGTAATAAATGCCTTTCAACGGTCTTTGAAGCAAGCTCATTGATTTCTCGGTGCTAGAAGCTAAAAAAAGGAGCTTCTGACATAAGCTCCTTTTTTTCCAAAAACCCAGTCTGAGCTCACGTGATGCCAAAAGGGTTCCAACATGCTAAACAACCTTCTAGGCTCCAACTAGACTTTTTTTCTCACCAGAAGTGTTGCCAAACAGACCCAAAATCATTTAAAAAATGCTTTTTAAAGTTTGGTTTAATATAACTTTTGGTCCCTAAAGTTTGGCCCAATTTTAGTTTTGATCCCTCAAGTTTACTCTGTTTATAATTATTGGTTCATAAAGTTTACTCTGTTTATAACTGTTGGTCCCTCAAGTTTAGGGTAGTATATCAAGTCTTTTTCAAATTTGAGGGACCAACAGTTATAAACGGATTAAACTTGAGAGATCAAAATTACCGATCTCAAACTTGAGGGACTAAAACCAAAATCGAACCAAGCTTTAGGGACTAAAAGTTATATTAACCCTTAAATTTTTTTAGCTATTTAGGTACCTTTTTATAAAACCATGATTTTAAACAAAAAAATGTTTTTCTTAGCCACGAGCCCAAACAAAATTTATGTTATATATTTACTTCATAAATTATAAAAACACTTTTAAAAAACTAAAACAAACCTATTTATAAAAATTATGAGCCAATTCGTTATTAATTATACCGATATTTGTTATCACCCCATACTTATACTGTCACCCTTACTTTTGATTTATAGGCAATAGATTTTTGGTTAAACAAATTAATAAACTCAAACGTAGAAGGTTAAACCCAGTATACTAAAGCTCTCATATAATTTATACGAGAAAAATATTTATTCTTTTTTTTTTTTTTGAAAAAATCCAACACCATTAAATAAAAAAGGTTACACATTATCATTCTACAATCATGACAGGGCATGATTGTAGAGAATTGAAAACAATACAGTAGATTTTTTCAACTTAATTGAAATTCTGTAAAGAAAAATGAGCAAGAAAAGTACAGATATTAGCAGACAAAATGTTAGAGGAATGTTTCTTTACCCCTCCTTCAGTAACAATTGTTTCTTGATGGAAGTTACTTGAATATTTTGCTCACTGATGAATAAAATATAAGGAATTAAAAAAGAGACCGGATACAGGTTCAAAGGTCAATGAGTCAATAAAGTCAGACCAGTCATATTAAAATATTATAATTTATTAATGATAATATATATATTAATATATTTTTTAACTTCTATAAATAAAAATGAAGATTTTTAGAAAAAAAATGCTTAAAACCTATTAGTATTAGTTATAGTGCCTATACTTATATAATGATATATCTTTTTCTATAATTAATTAATTAATTATTATATCCCCTTAAAATCTTTTTTTTTTTTAGATTTGTTCTTTCTTTACATACTTTTCTCTTCATCTTGATCTTCAAACTTTCATTTTTCCCTCAAAAATAGTTTGAACTAGTAGTTAGAGGAATAAAAAAAATGTATTTCATAAAAAAGAGGAAAAATTGGACCGGTTGAACCACTGGGTTTTACTGGTTCGAATCGATTCACGGTTTGATACCTGAATCGAAACGAACCACTAACTGGTCATCGGTCGGACCGATCGGTCTGGTCCAGTTTTTTGTTCTATAATAAAACAACGGGCATTTGAGTATCTAATAAGGAGATGCTCCAAAGCAAGACAAAACAAGGAACGTTTGGCCATGAGATTTCTTCCATATAAGTATAAGAGATTGAGCATATTATCCTTAAAAGCATATCCATAATTGACAATAAGAAAAAGGACCACTCTTGTATGGAAAATATTTATTCCACAATTAACTGTTTGCATCATTTTATTTTAAAATAGATCATTTTATCCTTTATTTAGCTCCACTGAATTTTAAAGATACCCTTTGTTCATTCTTATAATTTTTTTACTAGGTAAACACACATTTTGATTTTACAAAAATTACAGAAAAATACTATTTGAATTTAAAAAACCTTAAAATATCTTCAAGATCAGCAAAAGATAAATAGGTGATTTGGTAAGAATTTGAAATTTTAAAGTTTAGGGGTTGACAACTTGAATACATGCAATGACAATTTAAGAATAACAATTAAAAACTTGGATATATACGGTGATAATTTGGGGAGCTCAAATTATTAATTTATATATTCAAGTTGTCAACATCCAAATTTTAAAATCTCAATTATACCTATTTGTTATTTATTAATTTAGTAGACATTTTATAATTTTCATAATTCAAATGGATATTTTCTGTTATTTTTCCCAAATTTTTTACCCCAGCCCTTATGTTGCCCGACTCATAGGGTGTGTTTGTTTAGGCCTTTGCCCCTAAATAAAGCCCGATCAGATTGGGGATAAGCTCAATTGCCACTGCACAAAAATTTTGAGTTGTTTGGTTACACGTTTGTATCACTTAGCTTAATGGATGAAAATGAGCTTTTACTAAAAGCCACGAAAAGGAGCTTAATTACTGCAGCTTAACGAATTTATTACCGTTAGAAAAAAACTAAATGCGTTGACAGAAAACCCTAGCTGCTTTTAACTCTAATTTCCAACCATTTCATTTCTCTCTTACTCTTCTCTTCGTCTTCATCGCATTTGGTGAGTGAGGAAATGGCTATTAATAATTTCATTAAAAGAAATTCTTAAACTGATGAGGACTTTAGGGGTGCAAAGAATAAGAATATAGTTGATGAAGATAATAGTTAAGATCACGAGTCATCGTTGACAAATTTTCCAAATACATCTTCAACCCAAATGAATCATGTTCGTGACTCCATCAGGGATCTAATTGTATGGGACCTTCGATCTGATTAGTTCTGTTATCTTTTACTGTATTAAAGACTTTAACTTTGTATCGTTTCTAATTTATTTGCATCATTTCTAATTTATTTACATTTTCATTGTAATTTAATTATGTATTTTACCATTGCCAAATTTCTAAATATAATCTCTTCAATTTTCATAAATTTTACAATTTTTTTTCTTAAATATCACAAAAGTCACTTATGAAAAAACTAAAACAAACACCATTCATTTTCATAAAAAACACTTATCTAATCACAAATCCAAACATAAATCACTTACACAATTTAACTTTTACATAAAATCACCTTTTAAATAAACCACTTTTCCACCGTTATTCCAAACACAACCATAACCCAACTTTCAGTCCAAGTTCATTACCCCTACAAATTGAAGGACCTACTGTATATTTCGCTCCAGAGGGAATCGCTCCAAACTTTCCAGGCAAGGTGTGCCCTGAGAACACTGAACAATGGCCGCACCGACGCCGATCCAGAAATCAGAGAACGAATGGAGGGCCGTCCTCTCCCCGGAGCAGTTTAGGATTCTTCGTCAGAAAGGGACAGAGTATATTCCCCTATTTGACTTTCCTATTGGTTCTATCAAATATGATACTGACTCCTTCCAAATGATTTTTTTTTTTTTTTTTTTTGCTTCCTTCTTTGATTATAATTCGTTCGCTTGATTTTTACACGGCGTAATCTAAGTTTCTGCTAGTTTGAATCGAAACTTATAATTCCTTGAGTAGTCACATTCTTCTTTCTCTCTTCTTTACTCTTGTGGGAAGAAAACCGAGGGGAGGGGTGGTTTGAACTTTAGCTGAACTATAGTCTGCTATCTAAGCTTTTGGATTTCCATTTATGTGCAAAGCTTAATCAAACTTTGTTGATTATCCAATGCCTATATAATTTAATGCGAAGATTATTATTCCATAACGCTGTTCAATGGGTAGGGGATGCAAGTTTGATTGCTTTTCTCACGATTTACCGTCGCTATGTGCATAAACTATTGTTATAAGTATCTCCCTCATATGTACTTTTTCTTTGGAATATTGAAGCTCAGGAACAATTTTTCCGATATGCAAATGTCAGTTGAAACTTGAAAATGCATGTGAATTCTAATACTCGTACTTTGAAAATTGTTAGCCACTGCTTGATGTTTCTTCATCGAGAATTTGTTCACTTATGATCATAATTCTTTTAAAATTGAAGTCTTATGAAAAATCTGAGATAACTAGCCCTAGTGTTTGATTCACAAGACCAACAATAGAGACAATTGAGGCCCGTGCATAGAATCTACGTCAGCTTAACCACTTGCAATGGACGCATTATTAGAGTATATTAGTTAGCATATTAGTTAAATATAGTTCAATATGTGTAACAGAAATTAGTTAGAGCAAGTGACAGCTGGCATATAAATTATAGGAACTATTCTCTTATATATAGCAATGTACACAACTTTGAAATGTGATTGAATAATATTTTTCCCAGTTTCAGATTTCCATTCTCGTGTTATGGTATCAAAGCCACAAGGTCATTGACTTCGTTCTTTTCCTATTCATCTTGCATTGTCTTCTCTTCACTTTACTCTTCTCTTTTCTCGATCTGTCCGTCTTTTCCTTCCTTTTCCTTGTTTAGTCTGCCATTCACATTTGGACCATTTCCAGTTGATTTCTTTTCTGCGATCTGTCCGATTCTGTTATTCCTCTTGCAATCTTCATCTTGATTTGGTTTGCTTAACCTCATGGCAGCTCCTTTGCCTCTACTTCATCTGCCACTCTGTTTCTACAGGGTTTTCGACTTCTCTCGAGGCAGCTCAGAATGTTGCAATCCATTTTATCTCCATCCCAACGAGAATCCCTCCCTTGTTCTTGTTTCACCGGTGCTTACTGGTCCCAATTATCACTCCTGGTCACAGGCGATGAAAATGCACTCTTGTCGAAGAATAAGATCCGTTTCATTGACCGATCGATTCCGGTGCCAAGTTCTGCTGATCCAATTTTTCCGGCGTGGGAACGGTGTAATATAATGGTTCTATCATGGATCACTCGGTCTTTGTCACCTACGATAGCGCATAGCATTTTATGGATTGATCGTGCCTCTGATGTTTGGAACGACCTACAAAATCGATTTTCACAGAATGATGTGTTTAGGCTCGCTGATTTACAAGAAGAGATCTAAAACCTAAAACAAGGAGATTTGTCTGTAAATGATTACTTTACCAAGTTAAAAATTCTATGGGATGAATTTCTTACCTTATGTCCCTTACAATCTTGCACCTGTACACCACAGTGTTCGTGTGGTGTTGCTGATTTTTATTGAAAGGCTTTGGATCAAGATTATGTGATTAAATTTTTGAAAGGATTAAGTGGTCGCTTTGCCTCTGTTAAATCCCAGATTATGCTAATTGATCCTTTACCAAACATTAATTGTGTTTTCCTTAGTTGCACAACAAGAACGAGAACTTGGTTTTCAGGGTTCTGATGCTATAGCATTACTCAGTCGATCTTCTGCTCCACGTAATTTTTCTTAAGGGCATTCCAAACAGTTTTCAGGTGCTATGAAATAATGTACCTATTATGGTAAGCCTAAACATACAGAGGCTACTTGTTATAGAAAGCATGGTTTTCCACTTGGGTGTAAGCTTCGAAATCCTTCTATTAATGCTGCTTCTTTTGCTATTGTATTACCTAGTCAAAACTCCCTTGATCATCCTGTGGTGACTAACCAATCTTATAGTTTTACTCCAGAACAATATTAAAAGTTATTAGCACTAGTTTAGTTAGATAAATCAACCCAACCCTCAACATCTATTAGTCATGTTGCTACATCTGGTATGTATGTTAATTCTGCCATATCTTCTTTTTCAAACTCCTGGATCATTGATTTAGGAGCCACTGATCATGTATGCTCTTCTCTGTCCTTATTTTCTACCTATCATAAAATTTCACCTATTACTGTTAATCTCCCTAATGGTTCACGTGTCATTGCTTCTTATAGTGGCACTATTCGTTTTTTTGATTCAGTTATTATCCATAATGTTCTCTTTGTACCAGAATTTCGCTTTAACATCATTTCAGTCTCTAAAATTACCTCCTTTATCTCTTGTTTTGTTTCCTTTCAGACAAACCATTGCCTCATGCACCACCTACCATCATGGAAGATGATTGGTTCAGCTGATGTCATTAAAGGGCTTTACATAATGCCATCTCATGCACCTAATACTTCACATCTTGGTAGTCAAGTGGTCGCCCCTATCTCTTGTTCTACCCCATTTGATCTTTGGCATTTTAGGTTAGGACATTTTTCCAATTCTACTTTGTATTCCATTCATCAACAATATCCCTTTGTCCCTTATAATTCTACTTTTAAGTGTTGTGATGTTTGTCATGTTGCCAAACAAAAAAAAAAAAAATTACCATTTCCTGTAAGCACTACTAAGTCTAATAAAATTTTTCATTTAGTCCATATGGACATTTGGGGTCCTTATCATTTACCTTCTGTTCATGGTCATCGGTATTTTCTTACCATTGTTGACGACTTTACACGTTATACATGGGTGTATTTACTCAAACAAAAATCAGAAGTTGGTCCTCTTATTAAAAGTTTTGTCAATATGGTTTTTACTCAATTCAATACATCCATTCAAATCATACGGTCAGATAATGGCAGTGAATTTCTTCTACATGATTTTTATGCTGCAAAAGGAATTTTTCATCAAACTTCATGTGTTGAGACTCCTCAACAAAACAATACAGTTAAAAGGAAACATCAACATATTTAAAATGTGGCTTGTGCCTTATTATTTCGAGCTCATTTATCTAAAGTTTATTGGTCATATGCCATTATTCATGCCGTTTATATCATTAATCGTCTTCCTACTCCTATTTTGAACAACAAGTGTCCTTTTGAGCTTTTGTATCAGCAGCCACCTGATTTCACTACTTTTAAAGTTTTTGGCTATCTTTGTTTTTCATCCACTTTTACTTAGAATCGCACTAAATTGGATCCTAGGCTACCAAATGTGTTTTTCTTTGTTTCGAATTAGGTACTAAAGGTTTTGTTACTTTAGATTTACAAACTAGACATATTTCTGTTTCTCACAATGTTTATTTTTATGAATCTATTTTCCCTTTTTGTAATAATGGCTTACCCACAGTACCTGACTCCATTCCTCTTCCCCAAGAATTGCCTCCATTAGATTTTGTGGATCCTTCTTCTCCTTCCCCTTCTTCTGGTCATGATTCTTCTTCTTCTTCCCCTGTTCCTTCTTCCTCTTCCACTTCAATGCCTCATCCTATACCTAGGCGTTCCACTAGACTAACAAGGCCTTCATCTTATTTGCATGATTATCATTACTCCTTTCAATGTACATCAACATTGCCATCTTCTATGGAGGTAGACAGTTATTACCCCATTTCTCGTGTTCTTTCTTATACTACTCTTTCTCCTTCTCATCGCCATTTTGCTCTCTCTATTTCTATTGATGACATTCCTAAAACCTATTCTCAAGCCATTAAACATTAAACATGAGGGTTGGCGAAAGGGTATTACTGCTGAATTAGATGCTTTACGACAAAATAAAACCTGGATTATAACTAATCTGCCTCCTGGTAAACGTCCCATAGGATGTAAGTGGGATTTTGCTAAGAAATATAATTTAGATGGTAGTTTAAACAGATATAAGGGCTGTTTGGTTGCTCAAGGCTATACCCAGGTTGAGGGGGTTGATTATAATGATACTTTTTTCCCTGTTGCTAAGCTTACTACGGTTCGTTTATTACTTGCTTTGGTAGCTGCACGTAATTGGCATCTCAAGCAACTTGATGTCAATAATGCTTTTCTACATGGTGACCTTAATGAGGAGGTTTATATGCTACTTCCACCTGGTTTATTTGTTTCTTCTCTTACTCAAGTTTGTAAATTGTAGCGATCTCTCTATGGTTTGAAACAAGCTAGTCATCAGTGGTTTTTTAAACTTTCTAAGGCTCTTCTATCTTGTGGTTATCATCATTCTCAAGCAGATCACTCTCTATTCATTAAGTCTACTAATTGTTCCTTCACTGCCTTGCTTGTTTATGTTGATAATATTAGCTTAAGTGGTACTGATTTGGCAGAAATTAATCAGATCAAGAGTTTTCTTGATGATGCTTCTAAGATCAAAGACCTTGGTGATCATAAATATTTCCTTGGCTTAGAAATTGCTAGAAGTACTAAAGGTATTGCTTTATATCAAAGGAAATTTGCCTTAGATATTCTATTTGATTCTGGTTTTCTGGATTGTAAGCCTGTTACTACACCAATGGCTAGAGATGTTAAACTTTCTAAGGATTCGGGCACTCCATTAGATGATTGTTCTGTATATCGCACTCTGGTTGGCCGCCTCTTATATTTGACTAATACTCAGCTTGATCTTTCTTTTGCAGTACAACAACTTAGTCAGTTTGTGCATAATCCTACTAATATTCATTTATAGGCAGCTCATAGGGTCCTCCCTTATCTTAAGGGTGTTCCTGGCCGTGGTTTATTTTTCCCTGCTACTTCTTCCTTGAAACTTATTGCTTTTAGTGATTCCGATTAGGCAGATTGTGTTGATACACGCAAGTCTATCATTGGTTTTTGTGGTTTCCTTGATGAAGCCTTAATTACTTGCTGCTCTAAGAAGCAGCAAACTGTTTCTACTTCTTCTGAAGCTGAGTATCGAGCACTTGCACCTACTACTAGTGAACTTTAATGGTTTCATTACTTGCTACAGGACTTTGGCATTCCTCATCCTTCTCTTGTTTCCTTGTATTGTGATGGCCTATTTGTTAGCTATATTGCTGCTAACCCTACTTTTCATGAGCGCACTTAGCATATCGAGATCGATTGTCATGTTGTACGGGAGAAGATCAAGAGTGGTTTAATACATTTGCTCCTATCTTAGGATCAATTAGCGGATATTTTCACTAAGCCTCTTGCTCCTACACCATTTTGTACACTCATTTCCAAGTTGGGAATGATTGATATCCATTCTCCAGTTTTAGGGGGCGTATTAGAGTATATTAGTAAGCATATTAGTTAAATATAGTTCAATATGTGTAACAAAAATTAGTTAGAGCAAGTGACAACTGGCATGTAAATTATAGGAACTATTCTCTTATATATAGCAATGTATACAAATGTGAAATGTGATTCAATAATATTTTTCTCAGTTTCAGATTTCCATTCTCGTGTTACGCATCCTTTGATAGACTAGACCCTCATGTTTATGGGTCTTGTAACAATGGGGCATTGCAGCTTATTGAGTTTTGATCGTAATTGTGCTTTACTTTCCCTGATGGCATTTGCAGATTGAGGGGCACCGGAGAATATAACAAGTTTTATGAAGAAGGAATTTACAATTGTGCTGGCTGTGGAACTCCTCTTTACAAGTCTGCTACCAAATTTGATTCTGGCTGTGGTTGGCCTGCTTTCTTTGAGGGTCTTCCTGGTGCCATAAATCGCTTCGTGAGTGTTTGTTGCATACTTGCTTCTTCCTTTTTTTTGTTTCCCATTATCTTTTCCCCCCTTGTTGGAACTGTATTGTAATCGTTGAAATACAAATTTCCAGCCGGACCCTGATGGGAGGAGGACTGAGATAACATGTGCAGCCTGTGGCGGGCACTTGGGTCATGTTTTTAAAGGAGAAGGGTTCAAGACACCCACTGATGAACGACACTGTGTCAACAGTGTCTCCGTCAAATTTGTTCCCGCAAATGCTTCTGGTTCACTGTAAAACTTCCAATTCATTGGTGGATCTAAATAAACAGAATGTATGTAAATTTGGGGCTTCTGCAGTATGATGAGACTGAATTGTCGAGCAGGATTGATAAGTCTGCTTCTTGATGCCAATAAATCCACTTTCTTAGTTCCAAGCAAGCTGTTTTTACATGGTTTTGTTTGGGTTGAGGGGTGATGTGGCGAGCCTGTGAAGTGAATAACCCAGTTTCTTTTATTCCTTTGTGCGTTTTGCCCTTAAATTGTACTCTGTTGAAGGTTGAAAAGGAGACTTTTTTAAATATGGCTCCACCTAGGAGCATGTCTTCTTGACTTGTTCATTCGAACATGCATGCTTTGTGGAGCTTTCATCTTGTCTGACTCTGCCGTAACAGTGGAATCATAAATTTGAGCAATTTCTTGCAAAATGTCATGATGCAAACCTTTTTTGTTTGGATTGGAAGAGAAGAGTAGTTGTAATTCGTGGTACAGCAAATAATGAACTTTTTCGGAGAAGGCTCGAGTTGAATCAAACATCATAAACTTGCTCCCCCCCCCCCCCCCCAAAAAAAAAATCTTAACTAGAAAACGCTCAAATTACATAATAATATTCTTAGTATTTCCGAAATAAGCTGAACCTTGGTTGATCACGATCATCTTTTCTTTTCATTGAATTTAAACCCTGGATTGCTTAGTGTTTGTTTGGGATAATTTTGGGGACCCCTAAAAGTGTTTATTCATATAAGTCGATATAAAATTTTTTTCACATACTTATCTCGTATACCTATCTCGTATATCGTAAATCACAATTAAAAAATTACTTTTGAAGACTCTAATAGTTATTTCAAATAAGCAATTAGATTAGATGAGTTTTGCACTTGATAAATGTTTATTAAAAGGCAAGATCATGAGTAGCATCTTTTTGAGTTTGGATTTGAGTATGTATTTTATATTAGTCCAGGCCAAAAGCATGTTTGGGATCATGATTGATGATTGCAAAAGTGTTTATGTAGGTAAGTCGAAATAACACTCTTCTCACATACTTACTTCGTATACCATAAATCACAATTGAAAAATTGCTTTTGAAGACTCTAATCATTATTCTAAATAAGCACCAAGTCATGAAAATGCCCCTATGTCCAGGGTTTGATAATTTTTTTTAATATGATAAATGTATTAAATATGATTAACCATTATAGATCATTTCAGATGTTGGGATAATGACGCCCCATAATCATATATTGTTAACATTTAAGATCAAAAGATAAATTTAATTTAAATTCATGACCAAAATATTATGAAAATCTTAATAAATGACCGGAGGTTGCTTAAATAATTAATCCTCATATTATGATATTCAATATTGGTATTTTGAAATTTGATATTAATAGTATTTCAAAATTTGATTATAACATTTTAAAAGTATACTGTTGTTAAATTTTAGAATATTAATGTTAAATTTTAATTTTTAAATATCAATCTTAAATTTTATAATATCATCATCAAATTTTATAATGTTATTTTCAAATTATGTTGAACAAGGTCCTTTACTGAAATTTAATAATCTCGAATTGTCATTCCAGAACAATGAGGGGTACAAACCGAAAATGTATAAAACACTAGGGTTCAATATTAATTTACTCTTAATAATAGTAATCGTTTTCGATGGGGAGTCTTGATAATCTCAATTCCCAAGTGAACTACTCGCTGAAAGACGAAGGGCAGAAACCCCAAATGAATCGCAAGAAGAAAAGAGGAGCGACCAATTTGGGAAGCAGCAGTTTGGAAGTGGCGGTGCCGGCACAGCTATGGACGGGTCAGTGCAAAATCCAAACTTTACCTCCAAACATTATCATCGACATTCTCTCAAGGCTTCCCATAAAGTCTATTCTCAGCTGCAAACGGGTCTGCAAATCTTGGCTTCGTCTAATCTCTCATCCTCGCTTTGTCGAGCTTCAACTTGCTAGATCTTCAACTTCCATACTTATCAAAACCATACCTTCCCTCTCCGAATCACGCAAAATCATCCTTACCCATGTGGACCAGCGGGGTCGCGATCCCTATCGCTTCGATAAATTGATGCTTACTCCCAAGATTAATCTCCCCTGCTCCAAATTCGGCCTCGTG
Organism: Albizia julibrissin; assembly: GCA_037074505.1. NCBI lineage: Eukaryota > Viridiplantae > Streptophyta > Magnoliopsida > Fabales > Fabaceae > Albizia > Albizia julibrissin. The sequence goes on along the minus strand of CM073482.1, from coordinate 2,321,935 downwards.
AATTCATGTAATGGCTTGCTCTGTTTATCTGGAGTTGAAAAAGATGACCCCATTTGGGTATGTAATCCCATTTTGGGAGAGTATGTCACAATTCCCTCAGCAAGTGAGGGTAGGAATTTGGGCTCTTTCACTGGACTTGGGTTTTGCGTTGCAACGAATCGGTATAAGGTGCTACAAACTTTTCATCCCAAGGTTAAGTGGTCAGGGGATAACTATCTGGATGCTGAAATATATCACTTGGATACGGGAACTTGGAAAAGCATTGGGTACGCACCCTGTGCCCTTGTTGCGCCATCTTTTAATTCCTTCTTACGTGGTTCTCTTCATTGGGTTCCAAGTGCAGGTGGCAGTTCTGAATATATATATTCTTTCAATTTTGAGACTGAGGAATTTGGATCAGTTCCTCCACCTCCATGCCTTGATGGAACTAAAAGGAAAATTTCTATTGATCTCAGGTTGGGGGTAGTTGAAGGTTGTCTCTTTGTATGCGTCTTCGGGGATAGTAGAAAATTTGATATTTGGGTTATGAAAGATTATGGGGCGAAGGAGTCTTGGACCAAGCAGTTTGTGATTGAAAATTTATATCCTAGAAAATCCCACTCTGACTTTTATGAACCAGTAAAGTTCTTGGGAAATGGGGAAATCCTAATGTTGTATAACGACTCCGAAGTACTTTGTTATAACACTGGGACAAAAAGATTGCGGCGTACTAGAGTTACTCACACGCGTCACGAATTTAATGCAACTGCTCTCACTCCAAGCTTGGTCTCACTATATCATGTTGCCAAGGGAGAGCTAGTGCAAAGGTAATTGCTATTATTATTTAAACTTCTTGAAATGCTATTAGCTTGCTTATGATATCTGGAAAAAGTTATGCTGCCGAACAGTGCTTAGTCCGTCAACCTTGTCTGCTAATTGATGCCGCATAAATTAAGACAACATGATGATTTTGAATCTACACAATGATGTCGCTGTCAAAATGTTCTATGTCTAAGGCTCAAACATAACTTATAGCATATTTTGCTCCCAGCATATTGTTTAAAGTTTGCCGTCAAACAGATTATTGTTTTGGAGTGGTTTAGTAGACAACACAACTGCTATAAAGTCTCATAATAATGGATGGTGATGATCAATTAGGTACCTTTTGCGTACGTATCACCCTATAAACCAATCGTCATAGTTTTTTATGACAATTTATTTTCCTGCTTATCATCTGCTATATTTGTTTTGTATCCTTCTTTGGCTGAGATTTCTGGTGTAGTCTTCATCTTATAATTTCTACATTATACCTCTACAAATACTGCAAAGTCTCGTATTTCAATTATGCACTGTCACAGGATTATGTGCCAAAGTTCTTATGAAGTAATACACCAGTTGTTTATTGACAAAGTGTGTGTTCCATCCATATGACGAAAATGTGATTATAAGATGTAAAAAAATCATTTTTTTATCAGAGCATGCAATAGCAAACAAACTTCTTAAAGTTTGCACCCAAGCTATGTCCTTTAAATATTGTCTTGCAAGTCACCGGTCACGCTGGACTCAATCATAGAAATATATTGCCTGCCTTTCGTGTAGGGTGCAAGGCAGTAAAGAATATGTGAAGTCATTAGCTGAAGGGACTGCTGAATATGGTGCTAGTTTTGAAACATCAACTTATGAGCTGGCCGGAATCAACCCATCTCCTCTTACTAGTGTTTCCAATGGATCCCCAGTTCAAAGGTGATTGTGATTTTTGGTTTGAGTCCTTCTAATTGTTATTGCTTTGCACATGATCTCTGAAGAAAGCATTGCTGTCATTTGGTGCTAACTCAATCTAGCTTATCGGCTAAACTGGCATGAATAAATACCACATGATTTTGGAGCTGGTGCTAACTTAATCAAGCTTGTATTAGGGGTTTAGTAAACGTCATAATTGGTTTTTGCGATTAAGTAACAGCTAGTGATAAAGCCCTTATCTGTACATAGTACATTATATATTTAACCCATAGCTTTTAGTTGGTAAAATTTCTTTTTGGGGTCCCTTATAGTTTTTATGCGACAATTTATTTTCTTGTTCATTTTTTGCTATCTTTGTTTTATTTCCTCACTTGGCTGAGATTTCTGATTCCTTGCTGTGTGACGGGATGATGCGTCATATTTCTCATTAAATGTTAAATTAATTATTTCATGAATAAGGTTGCACGCCATCAAGTTTAAATGTGGACAAAACTTTGTGTAAAATTTGGTATGCTTGTTATAAGTTTACCCAATAAACTATAACAGGCGGCAATCATATAGTGATGAGCCCATAAAATCATCCATGTGTTATATTTTATTGAAAAACTTGATAGCAAACAAACATCCAAATTCGCATGTAAGTTGTCATTCAAATGTCATCTCCACCAGTCATATTTCGCTCAATTTAGACGTAGAAATATATTGCTGATCTCTCATGTAGGGAGCCAGCCCATACAAAATATGCGACGTCTGCTGCAGCTGAAGGGAATGTTGAGTGTTTAGGTTTTGCAAGATTGGCCAACCAGCCTGCCAGGTTCAACTCAACTCCGTTCTACGGCCAACAAGTTGTCTACCAAATAGTCAGTCCTCATCCTATCTAATGCTATTTTCCTGGTTCTTAAACTATGATGGTTGTTACTTGTGTATTTCTTCAATCTTATCTGTGGTATTTTAACATACTTTACAGCAGAATCCTGGTCAAAGTTCAGAGTATATGAATGCAGCGAATGGTGAGAGTTTAGGTCGTATTTCTGCTCAGGGCTTCTCAGCACCTCCTATTGAGGATGTCTCTGGCGACTTAGCTTCTAAGAAGTCTCTTCCTCGCTGGTGGCAGTGGCAAATGCGAAAATGAGTCACAAGGGGCCATAGTTCTTGTACCATATACTGTAATTACCCTTTTCAAGTTGGTCTTTTGGCAATTAGCGTGCTAACATCCATCTGTTTTTCAACTGTGGCATTTCCTATTTTTCCTTTTCCCTTTCCCTTTCCCGGATTGTGTAGAACACAGGTTAGAATTCAGTAATGCACAATAACAGGGGATATCTGGCCATCTAAGAAGGCTTAGTTTATTGGATTCAAATCCTTGCCACTTGTTCTTCTCTCGTTCAGAGTCATTTCATATTCGACCTTCATGGAAGCCTTTTACAATCGTTTATATGAATGTTTCTTCCTCGCCTCTTCTGGTTTTAGGTGATATCCTCATGGTCTTCCCAATCTAGTTGGAAGAAAGCTATGTATGAGAGAGGATTAGGATTTAGGAGATGTGTATTGCCCCTTTGAACGGTCGTGCAAGGTTTTCTTTTTCTGGTGAGATCGTCTAGTACTCTGGTTGTAATGTAAAACTTGTAGTATGAACCGCTTATTTCGCGAAATGTTAATGATCAGGATTAGTCCAAAGGAGATGCGTTACGGGACGTCTTTTGTTGCTTATTTTTATGGGACATATTTTTTTGGGTTTATTCAGGCCATTGTCAAGTGTTGAATGGCCATAATATCAACCCAGTAAAAAGGAGATGAAAAAGTAAAAAAGGCTATTATTCTTGCTAATTTGTCTTCAGTGGGCATTTTGAACCGTGCCCTTATTGGGCAAAAGGCTATTATTCTACGCCTGAATTACAATGGAGGCGAGCAACAGACAAGTACCAATGGTGGATTCTAAGGCTAACTATGCACTCTCCGACTTAGAAGTTAGAAGACACTAAAAACATGTTTAAAATGGCATTGAGTGAGATCGATTTTATTGCAACATAATTTACGTTTGGATGTTATTTTATTTTTTAAAAGTGATTTGGACAAAGCAGCATGGTTTTGGAGTGGCATTAATGCTACAAGTCCCTATGTTTGCTGATGGCTATGGGACCACTACCCCTTCTTTTAGTGAACTGTAGTGAAGAATATGAAAGAACCAAAATTGCCATTTGCCATAAATCCCTCATGCCAGGTACCATGTGTGAAAAGGTATTGTTGACAAGAGACACTTGCAAAATACTAATGAAGAAAAAACTTTTCTTTTTAGATAGAAACAATAGATCAGTTCTACATAATGACTCATGTCTGGAGCTAAAATCTGGTAATGTCTCAATATTCGTCTCATTTTCGCCTTGGTTTGCAGCAATCAAATGCCAGGCCAGACAACAACCTTTTCATGAATCATAATAATAGGACAAGTTTATAGATGCAATTACGAGGTCAAGATCTTTCAATAGTACAAAGATTCCATTTCACAATTTATTCTCTCACTTCCATCCAAGAAGCATAGCAGATCACTCCAGCTTGAATTCCTTCCCTGCAGATTTCCATCTCTATTGGTTACTCATTCTCTTTTCCATGCATGCCTTCAAAGCTTGCACCTCTGTGGAGAGGAAAACAAAAATTCAACAACTTGACTATAACCACCGCAGGCTGATTTTCCAGGGGGAAAAATGCAATTCAAACACAACAATCCTATAAACAGAGATTCTTGTGTAGAGGATTAAACGTTTAAATAGACCAATGCATCTGACTTTACTCTTCAGATGACTAAAAACAATCTAAATTTTTTTCCTGGACAAATGAAGTGGGGATGAAAAAAACATACTGCAAGAGAATCAAAAGCTCGTCAGGTCGCGTTGATAGATAGTACGTTGATAAAGCCACATGACACAAATAGCTTAGCATTATAGAATGATTAAGAAAAATAATCTTTCGTGTGATAATTTGCCACGAAATCAACAAGCTCAACATATAGAATCGGCAAGAGATACCTGCTTGGCAGGCTTTCCAATCCCTGTTTGAATTAACGATACATTCCTGCGAATTAAGCACGATATTTTCGTCAAAAATTCAAGTCTGATCGATCCCAAAATCAGGGTTTAGGGTTTTATGGAAAGCAACAAAAAAAAGATCATAATCCCGGGAGATTGCAGAAGGACCTGCATTGAAAGATAGTGGGAAGCGCAGTCATCCAGCTGCTTCACGTTCTCATCTTCTTCGTCTGCATCACTCTGGTGAAGGGGCGGCGGCGGAGACGGCGGCGGGGGAGTGTCTTTGCTCCGGCTTGGTACAGATTGAATGCGATCCATTGTAGCGGCCTGCTCTGCCCTTCGGCCCAATGCTGATGGATGGCCGTAAGGGATTTTTTTTTAGGAAAATCTTAAAAAAATACTATTTAAATTTTAAAATTTTAAATAAGTGATTTAACAATAAAATGAGTTATCAATTATATTATTATTCTCATTAATCCCATTAACATATTTATCAACAGAATTTTAAAATTCAAATGTTATTTTCTGCCATTTTTCCTTTTTTATTTCCCTCAATCAAAACTGTATGCTATTTTCTCTCTTTGATTTTTTTTCCAAATCCCGATGATATATTCTTTTTTGGTCCCAATATATCAAATCAATTTGATAAAAAAAAACTGTATACCCTGTAACAAAAAAAAACTATATTCCTTGTAACAAAAAAAACTATATACCAAATAATTAAATCAATATATTGAGGAAAAATGACACCAAGGTCCCGATTAAAGAAAAAAATATCAAAAAAATCTCATAACTTAATAATAATAGCTCTTTCACTTGTTATTGACAAGTTATGAGACTTTTCTGACATATTTTCCTTAATTGGGACCTTGATGTCATTTTATCATATATTAATGTCAGGTAAAAAAAATCAATATATTAATGTTAAACATACCATAAATAATATCAATGTGTGAAATTATGAATTATGATGGTGGGGAAATCAATCAAAATAAATTGAGGGAGAAAATCAATAAATATAAATTATATTGTTATAAAAATAAGGAAAATAAAAAGATTATATAAAAAATGAAGAAAGACAATAGAGAATTGTAATGCTACGTTTGGAAGCATGGAAGTGCGGTGTTGGAAGTAGAATTGAGGTGAGAAGTAAAAAATGAGATCATTTGGTATGCAAAGAACTGAGTTCTATGTAGGACCTAATTCCATAAAAAAATGATAGACCCGACTTCCTTCACTACCTCATGAGAACTGAGACTACTTTTATGGAAGTGGAGATTAAAATACCTATTTGCCCCTATTAGAAGAGAGGTCTGATAACCATGAATGGTGACGTGGGCTGACGATGGCGGAGGTATGGTTAATCAAAATGTCGACTATAACTGTGGACGATGGCAGAGACGTGATCAGAGACAATCATCGAGCCTACCCCACATGAAGGTGTAGCCAGTTGCACTGTCATTGAACCTACCCCCTCGATCAACTCTCTAATGGATCTAGGGTTGTTAAATTTTTATCATGGATGTTTGTGATTGTTTTTTCAAATCAATTTATAGATTTGTTGTTGATTGTTTTTCTAGATCAATTATTCTTCTTGATTGTTGATTGTTCATCAGCCATGGTCACTGACCAGTATTGTTGTTCCGGCGCGCGGGGTCCTTCAACATAACTTTCTTTTTCAAAGGCAAGGTTTTTTTGGTGTTCTCATAAGAAAAATACACATATTAATTACAACTAATATCTCACTTCCACTGATATACCAAATTTATTTTAAGTCACTTCTACTCCTAATTCCAGTTTCAATTCCACTTCAAGTTCAACTTCCACTTCTATTAAAAACTCTTCTATAATACTAAACGGGGTATTTATAATGAGTTGAAGAGTGGAGGAGAACTCTCACTCATATAGTATTTCCATATACATTCAATATTTTATGTTAGGCCCCTATACATAGGCATCCAATCTTTTTAAGAGTTATAATGTCATAAATATAAGAATTAACCCATATTATGATGGAGTTACAATGTCATAAATATATGAATTAATTCACAACATAGAACTATGGGAGATTATAGGCATTGATCATAAAATAGAATTCTAAGAGACTATGAACATTCACACACCACAATATTCATAACACTCTCCTTATATGTTCATAAGAAAATATTATGCTTCATTAAAATCTTACTAGGAAAAGCCTAATGGGACAAAAACACAATAAAAAAAAGGGTACGCAATACATATTGAAATTGTCTCATTAAAAACCTTATTAAGAAAACCCAATAGAACAAAACCTTGGTTAAGGAAAAAAGAGTACCTCATAATCTTTTCTCCTCTTGAAGACAATATCACTTTTACTTCTCCTTATGACGACAACATCACTTTTGATCCTCTTGACAACATTACTCATTGTCGTTTTCTCCCAATGGATTATGTTAATTTCTCAAGTAGGTTATTTCCAATATTTTTTCGAGCATATTTTCCTTTCAACCCCTAAACTATAAAGATGCATTGTTGCCAAATGATCTACTAAAATGTATTTCTTTAACATATCTTTTGGACATGTTAAAATATCAATATTCTGCATTTATCTTATTCATTGTCTACCTGCAAGAACTAAATTCTTACCAATAAAATCATAATAAATACAATATTAGCATGATACCTAAATATTCTCATAAAATATAAGGTATTTTTAGACCATCAAATTTAATATATGTTTGCAAGAAAAATTATTATAACAAAATATGTGATTTTGAAATCATTGAGGCATTCAATATTTATTTTTTAATCAATTGTGTATACTCAATGTATTTTAATCCAAGCAGTATTTTATATACTGAGTCCTTTTTTTTTTAACATGCTTATGACATTTTGAATCTTTTAAGGACTCTCATGTAAATCTCACACTATTAAGTGAGCCATATGCATAGGCTATATATAACAATATCTAACATATACATAATTTTCTTCCATATATTGTCAGACTAATAATAGATGCAAAAATTATTGCATCTACCACGAAGTAATATATCTCATCATAATTATCATTAGACTTTTGTGAAAACAAATGAAAATATTTATTTTCATATAAATATTCATGTATCACAAATAACTTTTTTGAGTCATTGGTCTTGTCTTGATAAAAATACCATTTATAACAATTAAATTGTGAAGAGTTCTTTTACAAACGTATTCGATTTATTAAGATCACTGCTAAGTGCATGGTTTTTTTGCTACTTAATCACAAAATAAACAGTAATGTGGCTGCTGGCCATATTAATATTGTGTCTTTTAACATATTAGTCAACTGATATCAAAATTGATAAGTACAACAAAATGAAAACGAATGATCCATGAAAACAAAAGAAAAATGAGGGATCCATGTACAATATGAGAGACTAAAAATGATAAAACATGTAAAACAACATAATAAAATTCCAATAGGTAAACAACTTAATAGAATATGAAAATATATACATAAATAGGAACGAAATATAAAACAACCTATTATAATAAAACTACATATTATATCTAGTAGAAAATGTTTATATAGCTAAATAAGGTATGCAAGCATATGTCGGATTCTTAAAAAGGATAACTTATAGCCAGAACCCAGAACATTGAAAACCAAAAGCAAAGTTAGATGATGTCTTGAGTTAAATAATAATAATAATAATAATGGCGTGGCCGCAGCTTCACTGATGGCTATGGTCATCTTCACAATTTTACAGTAGATAAGATAACACGAGAGAAGCATGTAGAAATAAAGGATCATTGGATAATTGGGTAGGGGGGATAATTGGATAAAGGGAGGCTAATATAGAAATAGAATATCATTAATACCATGATAACATATTAATTTATAAGGAGCACATACCTCAAATATTTAAAACAAATGTATGTTCATAACATGTTATAAAAATAAAAAAAATAAAAAGATGAGATGAGGGAATAGAGAAAGATAATAGAGAATTGTAAAAGTGAGGGGTGGAGGAAAACTCTTATTCACATGGCATTTCTATGTACATCAAATTCTTTGTGTTAAACCCCTATATATAGGTCTCCAATCATTCTAAGAATTACATTATTATAAACATAAGAATTAACTCACATTATGATAGAGTTATAATATCATAAACATATAAATTAATTTACAACATAAAACCATGGGATGTTATAGGCATTAATCATAAAATGGAATCATAAGAGACTATGAATATCCACACATCACAATATTTATAACATATATATCATAGTAGTATTATTTATAAATTATGAATAATATATTTTATTTTTTAAAATTTAAAATTATGCTAAGTTGAAGGAATATCATTTCTCTTTTGATTAGGCCAATCAGGCAAACTAAACACAATTTTTCATGCTTTATACCACAATGTAAATAATGAATTGTGCTATTTATTAAAAAAAGAAGGAGAACTGATTAAAAAAATACTATTTAAATTACAAAAACTCTAAAATGTCTATTAAATTAGTAAAAAGATAAGCAGGTAATTTAGTAATAATATAAGATTTTGAAGTTTGAGTGTTAACAACTTGAGTATAGGAATTAACAATTTGGATATAAAGATTGGCAACTTGAGCTTTCTAAGTTGGCACTGTGTATACCCAAATTGCTAATTGCTATTTTTAAGTTGTCTTTACTTACACTTAAATTGTCAATACCTAAATTTTGAAATCTCATATTTCCACCCAATCACCTACTTGTCTTTTTACAAATTTAGTGGACATTTTGGGGTTTTTTTAATTTAAATGTTATATTTTTGTCATTTTTCTAAGAAAATTTATGCTACTGATAATTATAAATAACACAATTACTTATAAATTTGGTTATATGCAAACCACTTGATTAAGCAAGAATGAATTTTAGATATGAGAAATGTAAGATATAAGTTTAAATCCTATAAAACGTATTTATTGGGGGATAAAAAACTTTTTGCATTCTAAGCATGAAAGGATAACCTGGATCAAATTTAATAAAAAATGTGGGATATTCCTTTAACTCATTCAAGGCGTGTATTTATTATACTTTGTAATTACATCTTTATTCAGAAGTATCCAATTATGAGTATTAAATGTTAACTCTGAGTGTTCAATGTATTTGTTCTTGTATTGTAATGTACATTCATCTAAACCAAAGCACTCTGTATTTTGTGGATGTAAATATTTTAGAATCTGGATTCATGAATGAAAGATGAAGTAAACAGCCAAGCTTGTTTAATACTCTCTCCGGATATCTTTCTTTGATTGTGTAAAATAAATTGGTAACAATAAGTGTGTCAAAAATATCATTTTTTTTATATATGCCCCTATTTATGAAAATATAGAGAGAATATATAAAAAATATGAGATATAGTAAAATACGTTTTCCCAATGCTTTATTGACTTCATTATCCTAATTAGTTATCTCTCTCTTCTGAATATAACTATTGGTGTGTGTGATAATTAATTATAAATAATATGTATTTAATAAGGGTAAAATAAAATAAAAAGAGTTTATATTTTATGACACAAAATAAAAGCTGCTTATAAAAAGAATCAACTCCATAAGAAAAAGTTATTTATAAATAAAATGGATGGAGTAGATATTTGAATCCATCAATGTCAGGAGTGAAGTTCCTGTGTTTTGAAAATTTGGAGTTCATGCACGTCACTAAAATACAATAATATTTATAATAAGTTATGTATTTGTTATGTTTTCAAAACAAGTTATTTAATGTTTTTAATTAAATAATTTAACAAAATTAGGGAGACAGAAATAAAACTAAAAAAATTGAAAATACCTTTTAATTCAAGTAGGGATTCTGTAATTTAATCTGATTCATTGAAAAAAATCAACGGCCCCTGTTTGACACGCGGCAAGATCTTCTCATTTGTCTGATCCGACGGCTGGCATTCTACTAATGACACTTTAGGGATCTTTTCCCCTCGTAGTCTCATTCAGACATAGCCTCCTGAGAACCAAATTTCAGAACAAGGAAGAAGGCAAAACAAAAAAAAAAAAAATTATATATATATATTTTACCTGACTCTCCGATGTTCTAAATTTGTAACACAGATCCTACCTTTGATTGCTCAAACAATTGCTGTAATCGGATAGCTTCGATCGTTTGATACTGATCGTAACTTTCGGCTTCTTCCACTTCTATTGTGCATCTTCTGCGTACGTTCTAATATTTATTAAAACAAGTTTGCTTGGATCATTTCTCTGATCTGTGGGTGCGTTTTGAGTCTGGATTCTGTGCTGGAATTGAATCCGTTTTGATGCTCTTATATTTGTGTAAACTGTGTATGCCTTCACCGCTTCAATTAGTGGATACGTTTCTGTTCTGGTTAGCGGGCTTATTATTATTATTATCGGTTCCTTGATTTAATATTTATTTTGTTTATTTGAACGCTTCCGGAAGCTGAATATCGTAAACTTCAATACTAAAATTTAAAGGTAAAATCATTTGACTCCTTTGATGCATGCAATGCCCTTCAATTGAGTGTTTTTATCACTTCTTTTATTCATTATAGTGGGTGACGTTGTTGGCTTTCTTCTTAATGAACCCGTCAATGTTAATCTTCATGTCTCTGTTATTCTTTTTGGTTGTAATCTTAGTTTTGGTCATTTCGTTTCCGCATCAAAATAATATTGTTCTGCTAGTTTACTTATGATCACAACTGATCTTGTCTCGCTAATTCATTTATTATTATAATTTGTTCGCTTCATTTCCATTAGATCAATGTCCCTACAATTTTAAAATTAAGAAAGGGTAAATTATAGCTATGCGGATAATATAGGCATGTAATAACTTCCATTAAGCCATCTCTGGCTAATTTCTTCTTGTAATTAGAGGACAAATTATTCTATTCGAATGTATACTGACTAGTGTGCGTTATTGAGCGAACATAAATTGTAATTTTGGCCTTCTCTTTGAGGTCATGAAAGTTGGAGCTTGTTTTGGGTATTGAATAATAATAGGTGCTTGTGAATAGATGCTATAAAAAAGTCATAAATTTATTCATAGATTTTCCCCCCTTTTTTTGCAGCTGAAATGGCATCATTGGTTGCCACTGGTAGCAGTCAAATATCTCCTTCAGTTTCTGTCCAAGAAAAAGGAACTAGGAATAAGAGAAAATTTAGGGCTGATCTACCTTTAGGGGAACCAAATAAGATTATGCCCTCACCTCAAAATGAATGCCTCTATGAATTTTCAGCTGAGAAACTTGAAATAACCCCAGGTCAAGGGCAAGTCAGTCCTTGTGGCCTGTGTAGATTTAACCAAGATCATTCTGATGGGCTGAAACTTGACCTTGAATTGTCTAGTCCTGTAGGTTCGCCTAATGCCAGGCCTGGCCAACCCAAGGAGGAACTAGAGGCAGATGAATTCCATGAAGCTGATTGGAGTGATCTTACAGAAGCTCAGTTGGAAGAACTTGTTTTGAGCAATTTGGACACTATTTTCAAGAGTGCAATAAAAAGAATTGTTGCATGTGGCTACACTGAAGAGGTTGCCACAAAGTCCATCTTAAGGTCTGGCATTTGTTATGGATGCAAAGATGCAGTGTCTAACATAGTTGATAATACTTTGGCATTTCTTAGGAATGAACAAGAGATTGATCCTTCAAGAGAGCACTGTTTTGAAGATTTACTGCAGCTTGAAAAGTATATATTGGCCGAATTGGTTTGTGTTCTTCGAGAGGTCAGGCCATTCTTTAGTACTGGGGATGCATTGTGGTGTTTGTTAATTTGTGACATGAATGTGTCACATGCATGTGCAATGGATGGTGACCCTTTGAGTGTCATTGTTAGTGATGGCCCTGCTTGTGGGTGTTCCCCTATCCAAACTGATTCACAGTCAAAATCAGAAATAAAATGCCCTCAATTGAGTCTTCCAAGTCCCAGTAATCCCATTTCATCAGGTTCTCATAATTCTCAATCTGAGACATTATTTGTAGCAGGAGTTCCTGGTGTGAACAACTCAAAGAATTCTCCGAGTCTAGGTGGATTCTCAGAGAAAGAGGGTGCTGATTCTGTTGATAAGGTACTCTGTACGGCTGGATCTTCCCAATGTCCCATGGTTGAAGAAAAGTTAGGAAGTGTTAGAAAAGTCCATTCTGGTAGCATCAAGAGGGATTATATTTTTCGACAGAAATCATTAAGTAATCGCACTTATGGATCTAAAGGATCTTCAAGAGGAGTGAAGTTGAGCAGTTTAATCTTAGATAGAAAACTGAAATCTGTGTCAGATTCTACTACCATTAACTTGAAGAGTGCATCTTTAAAGATAAGTAAGGCAATGGGAGTTGATGTGACTCAAGACAATCTTGGCCCTAAGTTGTCACCTAATGCCGGACCATCTACCTCTACTGCACTTAGTGTTGATTCTCCAGATGCCAGTTCTGGTTCCCCTAAGTCCAGTGCTTCATCACAGCAAGCAGTAAATAGTCTACCGGCGTTGAGTAGCGCAACTACATTATTAGCAACCAAAACTGATCTTTCTCTTTCATTGTCATCAAAAAGTAAATCTTTTACAATGCCTGTCAACTGCAATACCGAGGCATCTCATAATACTTGCACGGGGATAACATATGAGAAGTCCTTGGGGCAGCCACCCCAAGATAGAAAGGATGAGATGATTTTGAAATTGGTTCCTCGGTTACAAGAGCTCCAAAATCAGCTCCAAGAATGGACTGAGTGGGCCAATCAAAAGGTTATGCAGGCTGCTCGTAGACTGGGTAAGGACAAGGCTGAACTTAAGACACTAAGGCAGGAGAAAGAGGAAGTTGAACGTCTTAAGAAAGAGAAGAAAACTCTTGAGGAAAACACTATGAAGAAGCTCTCAGAGATGGACAATGCCCTGTGTAAAGCTAGTGGACAGGTGGAGCGAGCTAATGCTGCTGTCCGAAAGCTTGAGTTGGAGAATGCAGCATTGAGGATAGAGATGAAGGATGCCAAGTTACGTGCTGCAGAATCAGCAGCAAGCTGTCAAGAGGTCTCAAGGAGGGAAAAGAATGCCCAAATGAAGTTTCAGTCCTGGGAAAAGCAGAGGTCCTCATTTCAGGAAGAGCTAATGACAGAGAAGCGTAAATTGGCACTGCTTCAGCAGGAATTAGAGCAAGCTAAAGTGCAACAGGAGCAAGCTGAGGTATGCTACTTTGAGCTTTGCATTTTCCAAGTTAGTTATATTTACAAGTTGCTTGAGTTTCTTAAATACCCAGCCAAATGACTCGTTATCCATTTTGATGCATAGTAGGACCTTTAGCATTTCCAATGGTTGGCTAATATTGTAGAATTTTTGTTTTTTGGGGGGGGGGGGGGTTATGAAAATACGTTACTTATATATGTGAGTTTTTATGTTTATATTTTCTTTTTGTTTCTATGGTTGCAGTAAGGTGTGAATAGGCATTACATTTTCTTAATCCAATGGTATTAATATTTATTCTGATAGACTATGCTGCCACACCTTGCAAAACTTTTGCCCACTTTCCTTCTTTGGTCATATTTTGTTTCCTTTTGACTTTGTAAGGTTCTATTCATTTTGATGGCTTCAGCACATGTACTTAAAGTAAATTATTGAATCAGAAACGGCTAAGTATGATTGTATTGAGTTAAAGGGGAAAATAGTCTTGGTATCCATGCACCACTTGCGAAATTCCACACATGCAATCATCTTCTATCCAATGGGGCTAAATGAATTTTATTACCGGGTCTGTTCTCATTGTAAAGGAAACTATCACAGGCTAGATGGCAACAAGAATTAAAGGCGAAGGAAGAAATCCTCCTACAGGCCAGTTCTATAAGAAAAGAACGAGAACAACTTGAAGTGTCAGCAAAATCCGAGGAAGACATGATCAAATCAAATTCAGGAAAGAATCTGCAGAGGTACACAGATGATATACAGAAACTTGAGAAAGAAATTGCGCAACTGAGACAGAAGACTGATTCTTCAAAAATTGCTGCACTGAGGAGGGGCATTGATGGAAGCTACGCCGTCAGATGTATGGACAAGAAAGATGGTGCTGCGCTGCAGGAATCACGGACCTTTTCTATGTCAGAAGTGGTGACAAATTTAAATAACTACTCTGTGGTTGGAGGCGTAAAACGGGAACGAGAATGTGTAATGTGTCTTTCAGAGGAGATGTCTGTTGTATTCCTTCCATGTGCTCATCAGGTTGTTTGCACAACATGCAATGAACTCCATGAGAAACAGGGTATGAAAGATTGTCCCTCTTGCAGGAGCCCCATCAAGCAGCGGATTTCTGTGCGTTACTTTCACAAGTAATATATTTATTTACTTGAGAGAGTCGTTCATTCAGAATAATGCCTGTGGGACTCCTGGCAATACTGCATTTAAATCATGCCCCTCCCAAAGAGTTTGTTTTTTTCCTCTTTTTGGCCAAATTCTCACACACTTATGTTGTTTCCAATGCCAAGGGTGTTCCTTAGCAACCGCTTGCATTTTGTCTTTTTGATGTTATACCCTCTGAAATTCTGCCATGTTGACTTCTCAAAAGGGACAGCTATGAATTTCAGAATAATATTTAATGGATATATACACAGTTGCTGGCATTGTAGATGCAACCGGGCATTTAAGCAACAGTTTCTTGTTTGCAAATTTATTTGTTTTGTTACCAAACTATTCGTTGCAAACCCCTTTACAGAAGGCAAGGCAGATATACTATGAGCAATATTCTAGCTCCGGCCTCCATCTGCAGTTATAGAAATCTTGCATTGAAGAAAAGGTGATTCTTTGGAAAACTACTCCTTGTATCTTTAATATAAGATATACTTAAGGAGTTGATCTTAGTCTTAAATATAAGATATATTTTTTATATTTATCAATTTTTTCATAATTTACTCTTGTTAATACTTCATCAACAATAATAAACTAATGAGAGTTGGATGTAACGGTAACATGATAAATTAATGTTTGAATTCTTATTATTATGAAAAGTTCTGACATTTAGGTCTCGTCAATATCATCAATTGTTTGAATTCTTTTATCATATATATTATTTTTATTAAAATTTTGTAACCCCATTTTAATTTTCTTAAATTCAATTTATAAAAATTTTCTCTTTCCTCTCTTTCCTTTCAAATCCCTCTTATCAAACAGACGCTTAGTGCTAAAATTCAATTATCAATGGAATTCTTCAATTCTAAAAGGTATGAATAACTGTTTTCCACCATCATAGATCCTGTCCCGTCACTGTCTGACCAATATAAGATCTATGGCAACATAATTAGGAAAATTAATCTTCAGACAAATAAATTTTAAATGCTGTTTATTTATGTTCGCCACATTATAATATTTATTAAAATTCATTCCATTCCCACTCACATAAACTCTGCGTGTGAAAAATAAAATGGCAGTACTAAACAAATAAAAATGAAACAAAAACTATGGTGATAATACAATGAAAATGACGGGGGGACCATAATTCTTACTACACGTGTCTATAATGAGGCCATGTGTCATGATTTGGGTGGATCCGAGGTATATGCCCCCTTCATCATAACGCTTTCTTGTTCGTGATAGGCCAAATTGTTGAATTTTATAGAAGAAGATTACATATAATCATAATGTAATAAAATAATTATAATGTTTGGTTAGGGTTAAACTTATATAATGTAAAGAAGATTATATTTTATAATCTGATTACATTATTTGATATAATCATAATTATACTGATATGATTGATGAATAGGGATACATACATTCTGTAATTAAGTGAAAAAGACATTATTGTCATTATAATTATTTAATTTAACTAAAGTACTCACCTATAATAATATTAAATAATAAATAATTATCAATATTAAATATAAAAATATTAATTAATAATATAAAATTTGAAAAAATGTCTCCCCACTATATATATATATATATATATTCCACCTAAAATATCCTATTAAGTAATATTATCATATCAAAAATTAAAAAATTAACATGAACTCAACATATGTACTGTATAATATTTCTACTATTGTATATTAAAAAATTACTATGAACCCCAATGTGAGCAGTGCACAAATTGAAAATATTATCATGAACGCAACGCGTACATTATACATATATATGTAGATAGTGGTGATTTTGTCTCTTACTATATTATTACTATATATTCTCATATTCGATATAATCTTACTAAATATTTTTTATGTATATGTATTATCTTTTCTTAATAATGAATCAAACAAATTCATGTAATCATCATTTTATTTCATTCTATTTCATAATATTATATTATATTACATTACTTTTGATTCAGTGAACCAAAGAGGGAGTGATGGCTCGCAAATTTATTATCATTTGTTCAACCATTTGAATGAAGTGATTATTCCTAAATACATAATCTAAAAATTAGCATAAATATTCATTGGACGTTTTTTTTTAATTTTCCCATTATAATTAAGAACTAAGACGAAGGTTTTTATATATTCGAATAAAAATTATGCATGATTGGTTTGTCTTGTTTTGTTGGTGAGAGATCGATGAGTATGACAATCAAAGTTTGATGTGGAAATTATAAAAGAACGAGTGGATGGAAATTATGTACTGGAATAGAGGATAACTACCTAGAAGATTCTTCAGCCTCCTCTCTGAAGTGATGGGAGAGATTCATTCATCCACATCCCTATTGGATTCATTTCATTTCATACTAAAATGCTTGAATGTCTTTTGTTTAATCTAACTTTAATTTGCACCGTTTTTTTTTTAATCCGACACAATTCTGAAATTACTTTTTAGTTTAGTTTAATAATTAATATTCATTTCATGCATGAATATAAAACAAAGTTTAAAAGTGGATTAAAATGACATTTAACTAAATCCTAAAAAAATGTGTTATGAATATCGATTTAGGTTATTATAAATATTGGAATTTCAGTTGTGAATTAGATATTCAAGTTTTATATGATAGATTTGGATTTGTAATTAGAAAATTTATATTTTTTCATATAACTAATTGGATTAGATTTAAGTATTAACAGATTTAATTAAGGGTGGCCACTCAAAACCTTTTATGCATTCAAACTGATTTAAACTCAGATTTTGTACTTCAGTAATCAAAGCCTACTCCTCTAAGTATAAATTTCATTTATTTAAAAATAAACTAACTGTTTATAAAATATATAAAATATAATATTCTTCCAATTATGTGCAAAAGAAGGGGGCGAACAGCTGGTGGATAATATTAAAAAAGATCTAATAAAATATCATGGGGGAATGAATTCAGAAGTTTCATGGGCATTAAATTGTGTGCCACAAATCCTAGGGTGTGTTTGGTTTGAGAGGAGGGGATTGAATCTTCTTCTTTTATTTGGTTTAAATTTTGAATGGGAGGGAAGTTAAAATTTTGTGTTAAATTCATTTCCCTTCTTTTATTTTTTTGTTAAGAATCTTCTCCCCTCCCGTTCTCTCTCCTCTAACAAACTAAATAAGATAACATATTATTTCCTTTATCCTCTTTTGTTAAACCAAACACACCCAGAGAAAGAAATAAAAAAGTGACAAGTAACTTGGAAGAAAACCAAAGCCTTCCCATACCCCATGCCCTTAATTCCCAATCAGCTCATTTATTTTGTCCTCTTCCATTAAACCAAACACACCCTTACCATTGCAAGAGAGAAAGAAATTAAAAAATGACAAGTAACTTACAAAAAAACCAAAGCCTTCCCATGCCCCATGCCCCATGCCCTTAATTCCCAATCAGGAGTGGCCATTATGGTCATGGACTCATGGCGCCATAATTGTAATTTCGTCCACTCATGTCTCATCATTGATCATACCCATTGGCTTATTTTATTTCATTTTTTTCCAAAAGCAACAGTTCTGAAACACAAGAAACAGAAAAAACTGAAAATTAAAATAAAGGGAGAAATTATCGCTCCCACCTGTTTTGTTTTGAGAAGCTACTCTCTTCATTCAGCTCCTAATAGGTCCACACCAAAACTACAGCTCTATATTCCTACTATTCCAAGCTCCAACAGGTACGTAAACTTGATTTCAGTTTTCTGGCCAAACTTGGATTGAATTGTGTGTGGGCGATCATGAGGTGAGAAATTAAATATGATTGAGCTCGGGGTTTCTCTAGTAGGGTCGAGATGATTACAAGGTGTTTGTAGATATTTCCCACAGAGGAACAAGCAAGAAGGATTTGTTAATGAATTGGATGACGATCTTCCTCTCTTGTCTTATTGTCCATATGTAGTACCTGATCTTATGTGGATAGAGAAAACTGAATCCCTCGGATCTCAACCATTACCGAATCTGACAGTTTTGACTGATGATTGTATATTACACAAACAAAATCAGGAAGAGTTGATTAGTTAATTTTGACGAGATAGTCTCTGGGTTTGTTGCAGATTGAGCAGGAGATCGATCGAGCAGCATTGAAGAAGCAGGAATAATGTGGTCGTCAATGGTGAAAGGGATGGTGACAAGGCCCACACCAGATGTTTGTAATAAGTGCAGATCAAGGCTAGTGTTGTTGAAAGGGCAGCAAGAAGCGCAGTGTGGCAGATTCGGAGGCATAATCAAGCTTCATAGCACCAACCCGTCAAAGAGAAGCATGAATCGCAAAAGCAGGAGAAGTGAGGCTCTCATACGGAATCAGGCTATCCTCACTCCTCCCACTACACCTACCACCAAAAAGGTACTCCTTCCTTCACACTCTACTGGCTTGTATGGTATAAAGGGAGGGGAGGGAAAGTGGGGAGAAGAAATTTTTTTTTGAATTGGATTTAAGAAAATTAGAGAAGTGGGTTAAAAATTTTTAATTAATTTTATTTTACTCTTTTATCTTACATCTTTATTTTATTAAAATATTATGACCCCACTTTTTCAATTTTTGTAAATTTAACTAATAAAAATCCTTCCCTCCCTTCTAAACTCTTCATACCAAATAGACTATACATGTCACACATCATATATATATTTATATATTGCTACACTCCTTCTTCCTCTTTATAAATTCTTTCTCTCAATCAGCTCAAAGGAGTAGTAAGGGCTTTCCATATCTTATTTTGGATATATTTTGGAAAATTTGATGATAATAGGAAATAACAGAAAAAGAATTTTTAAATTATAAAACCCTAAATCAGGTTTGTTAGATAAAATAATGATGAGACTTAATAAACAATTCACAACTCATTTTATAGGAAATATCTCATTTGAGATTTTGCACTTCAAAAATTCTTTTTTTTTTCATTCTCAACTTGATGGTATATTCCATCTATCTTAATTAAAAAATTGTCTTGTACAAATCTCACCATGCATTTAGACACTTATTTTTATAATTTTAATGACATTAACACCATTACATTCTCTTTAATTTTTTTCATAAAAAAGTAGATTCCGTTAAAGTAAGAAAAAAATATAAACAATATCCTCAAAAATATTATTTACTTTACTAAAATTATTCTTAAAAATATAACTCGGTTTCGGCCAATAAGGCTTGGGTCAGAAGCAAATTTCTTTCTGTCGATGATAAAGTCAAATCGAAAAGTATGTAAGCCGTAGACAAGAAGCCCAACAATGTTACAGAGCCCAATATTGAATCATGGGATGGCGTCGACTTTTTAGGCCTAGAGGCCCCACGGAGAGTATGGCCCTTGACCCATCATTTCAAACTGGGTTAGTTTTGTCCGTTGACTGTATACGGACGTTAGCCCACCAAAGGAAAAATCTTGCATCACTTCTGAGTCCAAGAATTCTGTTGCAATTTTCTACAAAAATATAAGAATAAGATGATTACTTCTTCACACATTAAATAAGCGAATTAGATGAAAATTAAAATTGCAATGTTTTAAATATGACACCTACTACTGACATGGATGGGGGAGAGCCTTGAAGCTAGCCAACTTATGAATGACATGGTTGTAATGTTTTAATAAGCAAGAACGGTCTTAACACATCTGCTGAAGCAACTCTTCTGTGTTTTTGTTTCAACAGCGCGTGTTTACTTTTGGAAAAGGAAAAAGTGAAGGCAACAAGAGCATGAAGTCCTTGGTAAGCATTTCCTAAGGTTCTCATTGGTTATTAATATTAATGGGTCTTTGAGGCATGATGAGACCATTATAAAAAAGGATACGTTAAGGAAAAAAGAGGGCATATATACGATTGTATTGCCATGGTTATTCAGCCTTCAAAATGATGAACAACTAGCTACACGTAATGAATTACAGTTGGGAGGAAAAGGAGCAAACCTGGCAGAAATGGCAACCATTGGATTATCAGTGCCTCCTGGACTCACAATATCAACAGAAGCGTGTCAAGAGTATCAACTGAATGGAAAGAAGCTACCAGATGGCCTCTGGGAGGAGATACTGGAGGGCCTTCACATTGTGGAAAAGGAAATTGGAGCTTTTCTTGGCAATCCTTCAAATCCTCTCCTCTTGTCTGTTCGTTCTGGTGCTGCGGTATGATTCTCATTAATTTTTAAAATTTGTCTTTTTGCTTAGTTTAATGTCCCTTTTTTTGTTTCTGTATTTTTGGTGAAGCTTTATGTCCTTGTTGAGTGTCTCAGTGTATTTTCATGTTTTAATGGCTATTAAAACATGCTGCTGTATTTATGTCCTATTTTCGCTACCATCAAACATATGATGTGCTCATAACATAAACCAATATTTTTGCCTTCATATTACAAGATTTCAATGCCTGGCATGATGGATACGATTCTCAACCTTGGACTGAACGATGAAGTGGTTGCTGGCCTGGCTGCAAAATGTGGCGAGCGCTTTGCTTATGATTCATACAGACGTTTCTTAGACATGTTTGGAGATGTTGTAAGTGGATCTTATAAACTGTATCCATCAAACTGGAAGCTCGGCTCCATTATTCTCAATGTAGAATAGTATAGCATCATTGCCATTGTTTCTGTTCTGAATGCTGTTTTTTGTCATGTGGAGGTAATGGGCATTCCACACTCATTGTTTGAGGAGAAGTTAGAAAAGCTAAAAGCATCCAAGGGAGTTGAACTTGACACTGATTTAACAGCCTCTGACCTGAAAGAGCTTGTTCAGCAGTATAAGAATGTCTACCTTGAAGCTGGTGGAGAAACCTTTCCCTCAGGTGCTGGAGAAAACTTTTCATGCTCCTCACCCTAAATCATCAAAGAGCTTGTTTAGCAGTATAAGAACGTCTACTCATTCTCTTTTCTAATTTTTTAATGACAGATCCAAAGAAGCAGCTGGAGTTATCTGTGAAAGCTGTTTTTAATTCATGGGACAGCCCAAGAGCCATTAAGTATCGGGACATTAATCAGATAACTGGGTTAAAGGGAACCGCTGTCAACATTCAAACCATGGTGTTTGGCAATATGGGAAACACTTCAGGAACTGGTGTCTTGTTCACTAGAAATCCAAGTACAGGGGAAAAGAAACTTTACGGAGAGTTCTTGATCAATGCTCAGGTTACATAAACTAGTTGAAATAATTTGGTTCCTGGCCCTTGTCACCTTTATCCGTCTGTACGGATGAGCAATTATTCCTGTCGGTCCTTAATATAAAATATATTTACCTAATTTGATTATATTAAAGAAGCTAATTAAGTTAGTTAATATGACGTCTATTTTCTAAAAGACTATAGCCATCTTTCTTAATTCTCTCATCTTCTCTCCTTCTTGATTATGGTTGAGGGAGCGTTAATAAAGATAAATTATAAGAAGATTGACAAATATAAAAACTATGTCTTATATTTAGAACCAAGATCAACTCCCTAAATACTTCTTATATTAAAGAGCAGAGGAGTAGTATTTCATATTGATGTTTCTAAGAAGATCTGAACTGGTGTTATATAGGGAGAGGATGTGGTTGCTGGAATAAGGACCCCTGAAGATCTGGAGACTATGAAAAGTTGCATGCCAGAAGCTTACAAGGAACTTGAGGAGAATTGTGAAATTCTCGAGAAACATTATAAGGATATGATGGTAAAATTACGATTTTCGTGGATTTTTTAATTTTTTTATTCTTAACCCCTGCATGAAACAAGATACCACTCCATAGAAAACTTGTCCAACAAAATTATAAATGTGCAGGACATTGAGTTCACTGTTCAAGAAAATAGGCTGTGGATGTTGCAATGTAGGAGTGGAAAGCGTACTGGCAAAGGTGCAATCAAGATATCTGTAGACATGGTTAATGAGAGGCTTGTTGATATTCGTTCTGCGATCAAGATGGTTGAGCCCCAACATCTTGATCAACTTCTCCATCCACAGGTAAACACTTCATTGTGCGATGTGCCCTTAACTTCTGCATTGGTCAAAGTAACTTAAAGCAATAAATACCTCGCAATATTTGTATTTGGATGTCCAGATAAAGTGAGCTTTAAAATAGAGTATAACTATTGAGTATTGAGACCTAAAACAGCAAGAGGATAATGCAATAGTGCTTTTAGAGAAGCATATGTTTTATAAATTAGCATAGTGTGGTTAGATCATTTTCAATTTCATTGATGTTGAAGATTTGAATTTTTGAATATGTTCAGCAAAATACTATGCAAATGTCTTGGCATTTATGCGTCTAACAATTTATCTAATTCACATGCATGATGATCATGTGTCAATAACTATTTCAACTCTTGTTTCTCTAGTTTGAAGATCCATCTGCTTACAAGGACAATGTAATCGCAACGGGTTTGCCTGCATCCCCTGGAGCAGCAGTTGGGCAGGTTGTGTTCACTGCTGAGGATGCTGAAGCATGGCATGCACAAGGAAAATCCGTCATCTTGGTATGCTTGTTATTATTAAGACGATATTTCATTTATCTCTTTTTCCTTCTGCTCTTGATTCATACCTGAATCGACCTATCCCATTTTTAGGTGAAATGCTTGTACAAGGGAGGGGTGATTTTTGTGAGGACGTGAATGTTGCTCCTGATTTTATTACGTTTAAGTTCATGGTATTAGGTTGAACATGATGTCTGATGGGTGCTGCCTTAGGGGTGTTAACTTATTCTCTGTCATACCTTATAATGATGCCACTACTCTAGCACTCAAAAAAGTAATTTCTTCCATGTGATCTTACTCCTAAAAGGATGCAATGCTGATCTACTATTTCTTCTGATTGGACATCGATGAAGGTGAGGACGGAGACAAGTCCCGAAGATATTGGAGGTATGCATGCAGCTACTGGGATCTTAACAGCCAGGGGTGGTATGACTTCTCATGCTGCTGTTGTGGCGCGTGGATGGGGAAAGTGTTGTGTATCTGGGTGCTCTGAGATCTTAGTAAATGAACATGAGAAGGTAAGCTCAAAAACTTTTCCCTTTTTTTATGTTGCAGATATATCAGTAAAGGCCACCTGGCTACGTGTATGATCTCAATTGATAATGTAGGTGCTTGTAGTTGGGGATAAGGTGATTAGTGAAGGAGAATGGATCTCACTGAATGGATCCACTGGCGAGGTGATTCTGGGAAAACAGCCACTTTCTCCTCCAGCTATGAGTGATGATTTGGAAACCTTCATGTCTTGGGCTGATGAAATAAGGCATCTAAAGGTTTTGCATGTGTTCCCCTATATAAGTTGTGTTCTGAACAAAATATAATTATTTTCTTTTCTTTTTTTTATTGGAAATATCTCATATTGTTATTATCTTTCAGGTTATGGCAAATGCTGACACACCTGAAGATGCAATAGCAGCCAGAAACAATGGCGCCCAAGGAATCGGGCTTTGTAGGACAGAGCACATGGTACTGATTTTTTCTTTGAGCTCCTTGTTATAACTATGACATAGTGCAAGCATTACTCTTTAAACCTATGGTTGGAATTGGTTTGAAAAATTAATTTGTATTGCTTATTAAAAATAACAATAAACATCTAAACCCTCTTGTGTTTTTTATGCACGCACTGTTATTGATTGACACAAAAGTGGCACACTTAAATGACTATTTACATGTTTTGGTGTGTTTCAGTTTTTTGCTTCAGATGAGAGGATAAAGGCTGTGAGAAAGATGATAATGGCAATTACACCTGAACAAAGGAAAGTCGCACTTGACCTGTTACTACCTTATCAAAGATCTGACTTTGAGGGAATATTCCGTGCCATGGATGGTACTTTCTCTTTGTCTGTTGCAAAGTTTAGAGTTTACATAATTTTTGTTGTTTTTTTTTTTTTTGTAAACAGGAAAAGTGTGCGACTTTATTAAACCATCATAACACTTAAACTACATATTTCGTAATTGTATGTTTGCCTTTGTCATGGTAAATGATACTTATCGCTGAGACTTGGATTATCTGCATGGACTAAACAGATATCAGAATCATAAATCATCGTATGATACTTCGTATTCATGTTATGCCTTAAGCATGGCATATTTACTGAAAATTCATTTTGTTTAACCTGGGAAGTTCAGGTTTTCCTGTAACAATCCGATTGCTAGATCCTCCACTCCATGAATTTCTTCCAGAAGGTGATCTTGAACAAATTGTCAGTGAACTGACTTCCGAGACAGGCATGAAGGAAGAAGAAATCTTCTCCAGGATTGAAAAACTATCAGAAGTGAATCCTATGCTCGGTTTTCGTGGTTGCAGGTGGAGATTGCCCGCATTTTCTTTGCCATTCCTTTTTGCTGTTATTGTTAAAGAACTGAACTATGCTATCTGGACCATAATTGCTAATATGCGCAAGTTGAAACTCTGCCAACAGGCTTGGGATTTCATACCCAGAACTGACAGAGATGCAAGCACGTGCAATTTTTCAGGCTGCTGTTTCCATGAGTAACCATGGCTTTACAGTTCTTCCTGAGATAATGGTTCCACTCATCGGTACACCTCAGGCATGATCCCCCCTTCTCCCTTACTTCTACTCAGTTGTTTGGCTTTCTTTTTGGTTCAAAATATGCATTATATTTGTATAAGAAATGTTGGTTTTATATCATTTTTCTAGGCGCAGCCTTGTATATATATTCACTTAACAAATGAAATTTCTAGGATTCTATTAGTTCATGTGGATGAAGCCTTTCTGACCTATCAATCATATGCTATAGGCTGGGATTCTTTTTTTTCACCATTTAAGGTAGGCTGACAGTTTAAATTTCAGGAATTAAGGCATCAAGTGAGATTGATAAAAAATGTTGCTGAGAAAGTCTTCTCTGAGATGGGTTCCTCCCTAAGCTATAAGGTTGGGACCATGATCGAAGTTCCAAGAGCTGCTCTAGTTGCAGATGAGGTACACCTACTTCGTCATGTCTTGAAGAATAATATTACAATTCTAAAATAAAACAGTCTTAAGAATCTATATAAAAGGAACACTCAATCTCCTCTCTCTGTTCCCATCTCAGTCACCTTTTTATGAAGTCCGAAATTTGGGACAGCATTATCTATTGTAGTGAAGAAGTAATAGGGTGCTAACTATTAGTTTTGTAATTCATTTTGGCAGATTGCAAAAGAAGCAGAATTCTTTTCATTTGGAACCAATGATCTGACACAAATGACGTTTGGATACAGCAGAGACGATGTTGGCAAATTCCTTCCCATATACCTATCCAATGGCATTCTAAAGAACGATCCATTTGAGGTGATTAATGTCCAGGTTCATTCTCTTGTTGAAGAAATCATAGGAATGATTGCTAAATTTGGATTGTTGGCAACAATTACAGGTTCTTGACCAGAAAGGTGTTGGTGAACTCATCAGGATTTGCACTGAAAAGGGTCGTGCCGCTCGACCCAACTTAAAGGTAGGAGTAACTTAATAGTGGAATTTTATATAACATGATAAAATTGGTTTTGGGTCGTAGAAAAGAAGTCAAAATCATCTAAATATGTAAATATTTAAGGTTGCAATCAGTAGCTTCAAACCTTCTTACAGAATCCATATTGATGTTTCTTTGAAGTGCTTTCATTTCATCAGTTACCAGGTTTCAAAAATCAGAAGTCTTAGCACTATGTTAAAAGTCAAGTCATAAAAATCTGTTTCTTCTACTCCATTTAGATTCTGCAATTAATATATAAGATGAACAGGTTGGAATATGTGGAGAGCATGGTGGGGAGCCTTCATCTGTTGCATTTTTCGCTCACATTGGACTTGACTACGTTTCTTGTTCACCATTCAGGTCAAGTTTTGCATTTCATAACATCATGAAAATGAGATTCTGAACTTTGTGATTTTAACTACAAAACTGAGAATCTCAGTGTTGTTTTCGCAGGGTTCCTATTGCTAGGCTCGCAGCAGCTCAAGTTGCAGCTTGAAACAGGAAAAGTTGCTTCGAGAAGGTTGGATTGGACTACCTTCTATGAAGGGCATGGCTATGTACAGCGGTAGATAAATGTGGTTCTTAAGCCCTTATTTGAGGCCAGACAAAGGAAGGCCACTAACATACATATTATCATACAACACACAGATTAATACAAAATCCTGATGAATAAAACAAAGGAAAAAGTTATGTATATGAAATGTATCATGTAATAGTATCTATATCTCGTAAAATTCATTGTAATTGTGCATGTATGTAATACTTTACATTTTTATATCACTCCAAGTAAAGCTCTATGGAGAATTCTTCTATTTCTACATGGTATCATCCTTTTCCATAAAAATTAAGCATCTTGTCGGGAAGAAGAGGAGGTTGGTGTTTGATTTAGGGGTGTTCATCAAGCCCGAGTGCCCGGTATGCCCGCCCGAGCCCGGAGAAAAATAGCCCAGCCCTGCCCAAAACAAAGTCGCCCTAAAAAAATTGGGCACAATCGGGCTGGGCATTTTTTTGGGCAGGGCCGGGCATTGGGCAGGGTATTCAGCCCTGCCCATTTGGCCCTGCCCGGTATACATATAATATATATATAAATATATGTTATGATGATTATATGTGATATATATATATATATATATATATATATATTAGCTAATAGTGGGTACTGGGTAGACATTAGACAACGTGATGCAACTAGCCAACTATATTATAAATTATTGCATTATATTTATCAATTATTGCATGGGTTTTGTAGTGGGTATCAATTACTGAGTCAGTTGCACTATATTATTAGCCATTAGCTTTTGTAGTGGTAGACAAACGTAATGCAATTGCAAGGCACAAGACAATGAAGACATAAAGCATTAAAAGCAACTATGTAGATATTAAATTAATAATTAACCCATTCTCAATTCTTACACTTTCCGTAGCAATGAAAACATAAAGCATTAAAAGGTATTAAATTAATAATTAGCCCATCTTTCTTTCTCAATTGTTGCGCTTTCCCGTAGCTTCAGTTCTCTGTTCTCAATGAATACCCTTGAAGGTCTCAAGCATTAAAAAATATTTCTCATCGTCTCAAGCCCTCAAGTCGAGCTTCAGTTTTCTGTTCTCATCGTCTCAAGCCCTCAAGTCGAGCTTCAGTTTTCTGTTCTCTCTTCCAATTCTAATATTTCCTAAAATTACTATTTGCTATCTTTGCCTTGTTTCACTTCAGATTTGTATGGGGTTAAAACTATAAGCCAACAATATTAAATATGTCACGAAACATTTTTATTTTAGCCATTGAAATGATGCTAGTCAATGGGCTATGGGGTTGATTTTTTTTTTAAAAAAATAGTGGGTTGATAAATGTTGGGCTGGGTGAAGCCCGCCTTGCCCAGCCCACAATGCCCAGCCCGAAAATATTAGGGCTTGTATTGGGCAGGGCCAGGAATCGGGCTGCAAAATGCAGCCCAGTGATCTTTCGGGCAGGGCATCGGGCCAAACCTTCGCCCTGCCCAGCCCTGCCCATGAACACCCCTAGTTTGATTGTCCGTGGCTACTTCTCAAAATTTTTTTTTTAAAAAAAAATCTTGAAATTTTAATATGGTTGCCTTTGAGCAAAGGAAGTTCATTATCAATTACCTTAGAAATATCTGGGATTTCATGCATGCATGGATTCTTTTGAAGTTGCCTAGTAAGCTGGATACAATCCAAGACTACTACCAACCCATTTGGTCTTATGTGTAAGACCAGTTGGTGGTATTAAACGTAATATTTTGCATTTATATATACTCCAGCTCAAGATCTCATATTTAATCGGTACAAATCCTTTTCATTATAACCAATTGCTTGTCTCATTGTTAATTCTATTTATTATTTGTGCACTTAAAATTGGTATAAACATTGGGTGAATTACAAGTTTGTAGAGATTATCTTCTTCCATCTTTACTCCCCCCCCCTCTATTTGACTAGAATAATTAGGTGAAGCCATTCAAAATATAAATTTCAATTGAAAAAAATAAAATGTTATGATTAATTTATATAAGATTTATAGTTATACTATTATTTATAAATCATGAACAATCTTATATAAAACAAAAAAATTCTAATAATATAATCCAGGTCAAAAAAATTAATACTATGCCCATGAAAAATCATTGTTAATGTAAAAATTAAACTTAATGCTTGTTTGGAATAGTTTTTAGGACTCTTAAAAAAGTTTTTTTTTTACATAAATCGAGATAAAACTCAACAAGTCCTCCATAAATACTGTATAATCGATTCCATAAAAAAATAAATTAGAAAAAATAAGTTGTTAATTAAAATGTGAGACCAAGGTCAAAAAAAAAAAAAAAAAAAGATGAGTCAGGCCAAAGCGGTACCCCATACTGATCACTCTGCGGAGAGATCTCGCGGGTTTTGCCGTTTTGTAATTGTTGCGCGAAGAAGATCGAATTCACACGACGTAGTCTAGCTCTTGCGGTAGAAGTGGGTTCAAGAGCAAAGCCTGAAAATCCCCATTGCTTAAACCTCTCTCTGGTTCATGCTCGAGCTCCCTGCTCCCCCCCAAAATTGCACTTTCTGAACTTGACGGAAAATGGCGTTGGAAAGCTACGTGGTGGTGCATAATATAGCCAAAAGGCACAACGTTGGGACCCTTGCACGAAGCGCCACTGCCTTTGGAGTATCGGAGCTCATACTCGTTGGCCGTAGAGATTTCAACTCATTCGGTAGCCATGGCTCCACCACTCATCTCCGTTTCCGTCACTTTCACTCCCTCCAAGAGGCTCGTCACTTCCTAAAGGTCTCAGACTTTATCTTTCTATGCTTGCTTTGTCTCGTGCTGTTAAAATCGTGCATCGCCATAATATATCAATTCTGGTCAATGATTGCTCTTGCAGGAGAAGGACTGTGATATTTGTGGCGTGGAGATTGCGGACGATGCCAAGCCCGTCAATCAG
This sequence comes from Albizia julibrissin, assembly GCA_037074505.1. Taxonomy (NCBI): domain Eukaryota; kingdom Viridiplantae; phylum Streptophyta; class Magnoliopsida; order Fabales; family Fabaceae; genus Albizia; species Albizia julibrissin. Next base: position 2,292,052 of record CM073482.1, on the reverse strand, counting down.
CATCCCTTCAAGAAAAGCACTGCTTTCCTCCTTGGGAACGAGGTATTTCCATCCGATTTATATTGAAGTATCTTTTGATGTTGTACAAAGCCTTATTCTCCAGCAAGGCTGCTCAGCTCCAGATTGGCATGATTTGTTCATAATTAATGTTGTTTCTTTTTTTCATATGCTTTTGCGTATGCTGCGATTCTTTTCTAGTCCAAGTGAAAACTATCTGCATATCTTAGTGATAGACCAATCATTTTTTTGCCTGTAATCTGGACAAGTGAATTTGAACCCATTAATTGATAGGTGCTTAAAGATGTTTTGGGAACCTTTGTCTTTGACTCTAACACTCTGCAAGTACTTGGCAAGATTTATGAGTGAATAAGTAACTTTTATGACATATGATTGCTGTCTATTTGATAGTTGATAGGTTTGACGTTGTATTGTGTAAATTTATTGTGTCAGTGATTGGTGCTATGCTCATCATTCCAAAATTTATCGCCCTGTGTTGGTGATGTCAAATTTGCCATGGATAATTGGTCAGGAAGTATCACAAAGAAGCTCCTTACGGACAAGAGTAATGGAGGAGTATCACCTAGAAATCCTCTGTCTTTGCAATCAAGCTCACTAGAAGTCAGAGTCTTTCTCTTGCTATTAAGCTACATTTTGTGATTCCTAATTTTCTATGCAGGGTACGGGCCTTTCTGCTAAGGAATGTGAGATATGTGACTTTTTCGTGTATATCCCACAATATGGGGGCGGCACTGCTTCATTGAATGTTACAGTAGCAGCTTCAATTGTACTTCATCATTTTGGAGGTATTATATTACTAAATTTAAATTACTTCAGTTTAGGCTACATTTAGGTCTGACATTATGTGCATATATCTCCTTTACAAGAATATGCTATTTTGAATTTGAGTTACATGCGGACTAATGTGATGGTATATATATATATTTTTTCATGATTGCATGTATTTATTCTGAAGTTTAAATCCTTCCTGGGAAATCACCAAATGTGTCATTATCTATTGTTGTCTGGGACTCGTGCTACTACTTTTGACCTCTTTTTGTAGCTTCCTGCTGCCAACATCTAAGTTCCAGGGTTGTCCTCTTTCATATGTTTTGCCCTTATCTAATTTGGGAAAAGCATTAGATCAGAATAGCTATATGCCTGCTGAGCTGAGTAACGCTGGCTTGTAATCCTAGTTGGGCCATGAAGTTCATGTTAATGAAGAATAAATGTTGTCTCATAGGCTGCATTGAAGTCTGAAGGAGATCCTCATATCTATTCCATGGTTCCTCTGTGTGATTGTCAAGTATCCTTCGGGCTTTTGTGATGTTAAGGTGTGAGAAAAAGGGATTATTCAACAGAAAACGTGTGATTCACTGTCACATTTTTCATACTCACAACCTTAGAAATCTCTTAAATAAGGCTTAAAATCACTGTCCAAGTTCGTGACTTTTTTACATATTCTTTTTCTCAATAGTATTTTACCATATACTTGGATACTTAAAGTTGCCGTATCTTATTGATAGTCAACATTGATATGCTATGCTGAGCCAATTCTTGTCAACTTGGAACTTGAATGAACATTATTTAACATAAATTAAAGCATGGCTTCCTTACAAATAGCTGTTTCAGTCTATGCTATCTTACGTTACTTCTTTGTACATGGTGAATGCTGTGTTTCATTTTCATCATGATGTTACTTCATATCTTTTTTCTTTTGTTGGGTAACTAGTTCTGAATTGTTTTTTAATCTCTCTGTTAAAAACTAAGTTCTGATCTATGAATTTCATCAGTCTGGGCAGGTTTTGCAGAAAGATCTCGTGATGGAAACAAATTCATTGTTGCTGAGAAACCTATGACACAAGGTCGACGAAACTACTGTGCTGAAACAGAGGAGACCATCGCCGAAGAGCGTAAAGCTAGAAGGGAAAACGCTACAAACAATTTCTTTGATGAGACTGAGAATGGAAATTCATCTTCTAACCTCCTAGATGCATTATTTGTCGACGACTGATGGAAGATGCCTTCAGTTTTGGGGCAGATTAAATTTTGAGAATGTAGTTTGAGGTCTTAAATACTTGAATCACTGCCAGAACAGGAACCAGAGCAATCCCAACTGGTAAATGAAGATGCAATATTTAATACTTAGCCTTCATAAAGAAGCCCATTGCTGAGGAAGATTTGGGCCTGCATTAGGTGTATCTGCATACCAATTTGAGATTGTTGCAGCTACCATGAGGAGACATACTTTGAAGTCAAATCCAGTTCTGCCGGCTTAACTACTAGCGTTTTTTATAAACAAATTTTATTTTTATTGTGTAAAATAAATTAGTAGTTAAGATTAATTAAAAATAATGAATATATAAAAAAATATCTTTTTTTAATATGACCCTATTTATGAAAAGAGCAGGAGAGAGAGAATGAGTAATAAATATGAAAGTATGAGTATAAAATATGAGAGAAAATGTATAATAAATGAATAAATAAAAGAGAATTAATTGTGAATAAGGAATAATTAATATAAAGATGTGTATTTAATAAAGGTAAAAAATAAAAAAAATAGTTTAAATTTTGATATATAAAAAAAAAAATTGTTTAAAAAAGTAAAGAGGTGTTATAGTAACAGGTGACAATTCTATCGGTTTCACACGTAATTGTTAAAATTGTTAAATCGTCAGATCAGCTGATATAATGATTTTTCCCCTTCCCTTCACTTTGGTGTAATTGTCCCTATCTATTAAATATTATCTTTCACCTTTTCTCTACCGACTTTATTGACTCAATCCTGTTCGGTGAAAAGATCCCCAAGACAGCTATCACTTTGGTGGAAATTCCCATCTAAATTATTGCTCTTTAATAATACAAAGGAGGCAATACTTAACCACGTTTGGCCAAAAAAAAAAAAAGTATTAACCACGTTTTATGATATAAGTCATATAACAGCCCTATTTCACAATCGCTGAGTCAGACAAAACTTATATCACAGTTGAAGATTGATATTTTCTTATAATGATTAACAAAAACGTGCCCATCCAAGTTTTTGCTCCTTATCAAGGCTTAAGTTACGCCTAGTAGTCTCATTGGCAAATAAGGCAGATTTTATATGCACTATATCAGTTTAGGCTTAATTATTCTGAGGGATATCATAGTAGAAATAGATTTAAAATGCCGCAAGTAGAGGAAGAAAAAACATTACTTTAAGATGGTTCAGAACTGAGATTTAGCGTAGAATAAAGTAAGGAAGACAGAATAAATATTAGAGTGTGTTTGGAATAATGATTAAAAAGTGTTTTATTTTTTATTTATGATCATCTAATATTCGGCCTTTTTTTTTTTTTGCTTTTGGTTTTATTGGCACAAGTCACCAAGCAACCGACAAATTTGGATGTGGAATTAGTCAGATCTACTTTGTGCGGGCACCTCTTCTAAAGAAACTTATCCACACTCTATCCACGCTCCCCTCGGGATTGAACCCATAAGCGGATGAGTGGGACACAATGCCCTTCACCATCTGTGTCAGCTTTCGCTAGTGCAAAAGTGGTTTTTTTTGCAATTTAATTTTGGGAGAATTATTAAAAACTACCTTGCAAGTAAATTAATTACTAATTGCTACCATTACATATGGTGGGTGATATATTGCACATGGATGGATGATATTTTGCACACGAGGGATGGTGTTTGCACATTCGCATGGATGAATTTTGCACATGTGGATTATGCTTGTATATAAAGGGTGCTTGTTTGCACACATGGTATTAATCAGCAAATAATTTTCTTGCAAGATATTTTTAAGCCATTTTCCCTTTAACTTTTGCAATCTTACTTTTGGATAAAAGTCAGATTATATGATGTAATTTATGTTTGGATTAATGGTTGTATAAGTGGTTTTTGTGAAACTGAAACTTATTTGGATTGACGATAGCATAAATAATTTTTGTGATAATGACAATAAATTAAATTAAAAATTATTAAAAAAATTATTTTAGGAAACGTAGATTAAAATTTCTATTAATAAATAAAAATTATGAAAAATTTATTTTATTATACAAATAAAAGTAAAGTTATATAATTTCAAAAAAATCTCTTAAAAACACGATTAATTCACTTATTATTTATAAGGAGTCTCCTATATAACTACAAGAAATCAATACTATCAATATCAAATTTAAAATCTTTAATCACTTGCACAATTTGCAATTCATAAGATATAATAATGAACTTTCTTAATTAAACAACAAAAACCATGAGTAATTCATACAAACTTAAATTCTATTATTCAAACAAAATAAAAGCCAATTTCGGGGAATGTCCATTTAAATTGAAAAAAAAAAAAAGAAAACATAACTAAGCATTTTTTACCAGCTTTTCTCGCTGCCTTTGCCATCAGCCTATACAGAAGCGCACTATCGAAGAGAGCAATGAATGTCATCGTCTTCACGCCGAGAAAATGCACCGGACAAGATTCAATCCAAAACTATTGGTTGCATGTCCGGCATCATTCATCTCATTTACAAGTCTCACTCCTCTCGCAGATTCCTCACCTCCGGTTACTGAGAAAACATATAGTAGCTTGAATTTTGGACTTTGGATTTATTGACATTAGATCGTTCGATTCTCCTTGTCCATTTACAGGAAAGAAGTAGACTAAGAATGAGAGTTCATTTCCGGTAAAAGCAGAACAATCGAAACAAGCTCCTGTGAAAGAGGGGGGAAGCTTCAAAGAGGATAAAACCAATGCTTGTCATAATCCTAGTTTGTCACGTGAAGCACCAAGGAGCCCCACCCTTCCGGCGGATATTCGCCGTTCTAATCCGGCGAAAACACGGTTCATGTTTTTTTTTTCTTCTTCCTGCCACTGTGTTTGCTTTGGTTCATGGGATTTAGAAATGTTTTCAATTTTTATCATTCTAGTTTGAGGTTTATTATAGAAAGGACTTTTGGAGTGTAAAATAATCGATTTAAATTGTTACAAAAAATACACAAGTCCATATTATTTGTGTAACAATGGTCTACATGATTTTATTAGGAGAAATTCTGCCACTGACATTCATTTTTGGCAAGCTGAAGCTGGGAATATAGGTGACATAGATAATAATAGTGTAGATGAAAAACTTTATGCGACAAATTATGGTAGGCGATCTTCCTCCCAAATGAATAATATTCGTGACTCAATTAAAGATCAAATTGTACAGGACATGTGATCTAATTAGTTATGTAATATTACTTCATCAAATTATGTCTTTTTCAATTGACAAATTTCCCAACCGTCAATCCAAACATAAATCACATTATACAATATGACTTTTATTCAAAAGTAAGATTAAAAATAAGTCATTTTTGCAATCACTATTTCAAACACACAACTCTCATAAGTCAATCGCAAAAAAACTTTGTTTGGAATGGCTTATGGATTGTATAAGCTCGATTCACGTAAATCGAAATAAAACTCCTTAACATATTTACCTCGTAGACCGTAAAAGTTATCTCGTATTCAGTAAATCACGATTGAAAAGCATTTATAAAGCTCACAATCACTATTCCAAACAGCCTCTAAATTATGGCTTATTGTAAAAATTGCTTAACAACTCATAAACCCTTAAAGTGAATCGGGATCCCAAACGCTCAAAAAACAAACCCATTGGGTCAATCGGGCTTATGGGCCCAATCGCAGCACGAAACAGTTAGTCTTAAGAAGCTGGAGTCACGTTTGATGGTCATTGGTAGCAGTTGGCCTTGTTTGTTGTGTGAGAAAAAAGAGGCTCAACAATATGCCTCCATTGTCAATCTTCCTAGCTCTCTCTTAACTCACTCCGTGGATTAGTTAGCACCTAACTTTGTCTCTATTACTTGCGTACGTTGACTCTTTAATCTCTTTCCTACAAGCTGCGTCAATAAAAATCATGGTGATTAAAGAAACTACAAGCTTCCCATGAAACCAGAACATATATTCTTCCCCACATAATAGCCTGTTAGATTCTGTGTCACAGAAGATGTGGGGTTTGCTCAGAAGAAAACTCAGGTTCCTCTGTTCAAGGATAAGTTGGCTGCTATGGAAGAGACCAAGGTCTAAAGTTGTGATCAAGAGATTCAGAAAGTTGAACTTCAAAGATCACTCTAGAACACAACAATCTGGCTTCAATAAAACTACAAATCACTCAGATTCTGTACATGTAAAGCCTATTAGGATTGCTACTTTCAATGTTGCCATGTTCTCTCTTGCGCCTGCTGTTTCAGAAGCTGATGAATTGGGGTCCTACAGTAATAACAAGAGTTCTTCTTCTTCTATGAAGGTTTCTTATCCTAAAAGTATACTGAAGCACTCTCAATTGCATGCCTCTCCGAGTAAGGTTCAGGATCTCTCTGGCTCCAAGATTCTCCCTCGATCTAACTTGAAGGTTTCCATTAATCTTCCTGAAAATGAGATTTCAAAAGCCAACAGTAGGCTGCTGGCTTCCATGGATGATGATGATATTGAAGCGGGAACATCAAGAAGAAGAAGCCAAGTCCCAGCAAGGTCGCCAATATGCTTTTCTTCTCCAATTATGAATTATTACTGTGAAAGCGGCAACGAGAGATTAATGAGCAGCAGAAGCATACTGGAAGTTCTGAGGGAGATAGATGCTGATGTGTTGGCACTGCAAGATGTGAAGGCAGAGGAAGAGAAGAGCATGAAGCCTCTATCAGATTTGGCAGCTGCTTTGGGAATGAAGTTTGTGTTTGCTGAGAGTTGGGCTCCTGAATATGGAAATGCCATTTTATCAAAATGGCCAATCAAGAGATGGAAAGTTCAGAAAATTTCTGATGATAATGATTTCAGGTGCTTCCCCAAAAACTTAAAATGCCTGTCATTTTGTTGATCCAAAAAGCTTAAAATTTTTTTCCCCATTTTGGGTGATGCAGGAATGTTTTGAAGGCCACAATTGATGTGCCTTGGGCAGGAGAAATCAATTTTCACTCAACTCAACTTGATCATTTGGATGAGAATTGGAGAATGAAGCAGGTCAACGCAATAATCAGCCACAATGACCCTCCTCACATCTTGGCAGGTGGTGTCAATTCTCTGGATGCAGCAGATTACTCAGCAGAGAGATGGACAGACATTGTTAAGGTATTGCTCTCTCATCTAAGAGAGTCGTGCATTCTTTTGGTTGTTGGGCTTAGGCCTTAAACCACTGATAATTGAATCACTGTCTCAATCAATTTATTGACTAGTTCATTTTTTAGTACCTTGCTTGCTTCTCTGAGACTTTGCGATTTTTGCAGTATTATGAGAAACTGGGAAAGCCCCGGCCAAAGACGGAAGTGATGAACTACATGAAATCAAAGGACTATGTTGATGCAAAGCATTATGCTGGAGAATGCGAGCCTATAGTCATCATGACCAAAGGCCAAAGTAATCATAAAATTGTTCTCTGAATTTACTTCTCTGTTGTGCTTGTTTTTGTGTCAGTTGAGATAATAATGGGAATTATAAATTCAGATGTACAGGGGACATGCAAATATGGGACAAGAGTGGACTACATTTTGAGTTCACCAGATTCACCTTACGAATTTGTTCCAGGCTCATACTCAGTCGTTTCTTCTAAAGGCACTTCTGATCACCATATAGTGAAGGTAGATGTGGTGAAATTAAATGCACAGAGCAATGTCATTAGAAGATGCAGGAAACTGAAACACAAAGTTAAGAGGATAGCTCCACCTTGTTCTAAATCCAATGTCTGGGAACTAATCCCACCTCCTAAAGGTTCTTGTTCCATAGAAAAGATTTGATGTTAATGACAATTAGTTTGGGTTAGGTGATGTTGCTCTTCACTGCTATATATTTTTACTTGCCGACAATTAATGGCGACTTAAGCTAGACGCTTCTGTATAATGATCTTTTCATTAGGGCAAGGAAGTTGATTGTTGGAACTAATAATGCAAAATTATGACAAATCATCTGTGGTTAGACTATGGCCAGCATCATAAAGCTCACTGTAAACACAAAACAAGAATTTGGTTTAAATCAAGTAATCGAAAACGAAGGGGATGAGAAAGGGCTCTTTGGTTTGTTTTTGTGCATTTTTCAAGGACATGTGCCTTGGGTACATTAAGTTGTGCTTAATCAAGAGCGGATCTAATCTACGATATTCACAATTTAATTCAGTTAGGGGATTTGAAGTCCCACACCGAACTTTAGTACAAGATAGTCACTGTATTAAAACAAGTGCGATGATGCATTAATACGACGAGCAGGTGAGACAAAAGGCACCATTCTTTCCCCTTAATATTTAAAATCCCAATTTTTAAATTGATTAGCTATTTTAACTACTCATCCCTATATTTTTTAAAAAATTTGGTTTTAGTCCCTGAACATAAAATCAAACCATATCCTTTATGAAATAATAGAAACCAAAACTATGAATAATTACATTAACTAAAATTAAAATTTAATATAAAAAAAACAACGATATTAACCCAAATATAAACTATAAAATGTATATCACAACAGAAGTATACTCGCATTCATTCTTCAAAAGGCTTCACCTAGTTAAATATAAAATTAATATAAAATAGAGTAATTAATTGAGTAGTACTTATTCATAATTTAATATGTATTTTAGCTGCTCGGGCGTGAACTACGTGGTCATCTGTATAAAAAAAAAAAAGAGATTATATGAGCCATTGGGTTTGTACAGATTGTGTACAATTAGAGCTCGGAAATAGACACGGTCCTTTTAAGTCCGAGGTAAGAAAAACAGTTTTTTTCAATGTCCAACTTATGAGCATAAGTGTTAAAGCCGGCCATGCAGGAACTTTAACTAATTTTTTATGTGTTTTTTTTTCAAAAAAATATAATTAGTTTATTACAAGAAGTTCTAACTTAATATATAAATATTGTCAACGTTAAGGTCTAAACAACACCCATCATTTAAATGAGACAGGTCAACAAATTAGAAAGAAGGAGAGGCCAACACTCGAGAGGGTTTAAGGAACAAAGCAAGTGAGACTGACTTTGTCAAGTCAAATATTTGAGCAGTGAGCGGTGAGCAAAGAAAGGGAATGGTTTGAGGACCAATTAAAGTCGAATAGAGAAAGTAAGACTACAAGTCTATGAGAGTGAGAGGAGACAAGGAAAATCAGACAATTTTAGGATTAGGGAGGGGCACGAGTAAAGGCAACCGGGCAAGTCAAAAAAAGAAAAAGAAAATAACAGGCATAAACATGCCACTCTTTTAAGCCCTGCCAACCTTTTTAGGTCCAACTTTCATTAGATGGTTCAATTTATAAACCTCACCCTTGACTTAATGTCGGGTCAACCCGATTTCCCAACTTTATATGCCATATGTAATTAAACTCGTTTTATATATATATATATATATATAACCAGAAAACCGCAAGCAACTTCTAACCAAAGCTTCGTTAACATGTAAGGTATCAATTTTTTATTTCATTAATATTTTCCATACACAACCATAATATAGGAACGTTCTTGTTATTTAGATAACCAAACAGGCTCTCATCGATCACTCCTACTTACACTGTTAGTAACCAATCCCGTTACGCTTCCACGGGAGGATCGAAAACGCCGTTCCAGAAATCAACCCCATGATGGGCGGCAACACCTGCAACAAAACGTCGTCGTACGCACCCATCATCGGATACAAACAACTCACAGTATTCTTGTCCAAAAACCCTAACACTCCAAACACGCCCAAAGACAACATGACATGCACCAAGTCCGTCACTCGCAGCCGGTACGCCGACAAGTCCACCAACTCAGAGGACGGCGCAGGCCACAGCCCTTTGATGGTGACAACGCCGTAGTGCCTTCTGCCGTCAGAGCCGGTGTAGCTGTCGGTGAAGGTGGCGAAGATGCAGTTGAAGGAACAGACGATGAGGAGTGCGGCGGAGAGGTACTTGTGGAAGGGTGAACAGTTGCCGGAGTTGGTGACGATGGGGTTGAGGAATTGGAAGAGGAAGAAGGTGCCGGTAGGCAGAAGACTGATGAGGCTGCCGAGTCCTGAGAACAAGCTTTGTGTGACCCTCTTGTGTTGCTGCTACTGCTATTTCCCAATAAGCTGGTTGTCTCCATTATCGTTTCAGATAGAGGTTTGGGAATTACAATGATGATAATACAATTGTTGTGTTCTTGTTTGCATATATATTTATACATATATACATAAACGTTGGATGATTATATTCAATTATTTTTATAACCAATTGCTTGTTTAAAAATCCTAACGGTTCCTTTTAAGTTTGGGTTACTTAATAGCTGTCTTGGACATGGTTTTATGGATTTTTAAAACGCATGCGTTGCTGTGATTAAGTCGTTAAACATTTTCATATATAGTTAAGCTAAATTAGTTTAAGACAAGATAATATTGAAGACAAATAAAGGCTTTGTCACATCATTTATAAAAATATTGTATATCAGATTTAAAAAAACAAGTTGCTTCTGACATCTTCATGGTGTCAGATTTACGTATGCAACTAATTAATGTATGTTAAAGATTTATTGACCAAAAAAAGTATATAAATGATTTGGAATTGATTAAGAAAAAAGTAAAATATGTATGCATCTTCTTGTTTAATTGGTTATATTTTAATCAAAATACATATTGAAAGTTAATATTTATACATCTGCGGTCAAATATTGAAAGAGTAATTAATTAAGTGCAAGATATTAGTCTAATACATTTTTTGGGACCAAAAAATATGTGGATGTCACACATACATCATCAATTTTAATTTATGCCACGTTCGATAGACTGTGATCTTTACTGTTCAAGTTTGAATGGGATTTCAATGGCATATTTAATTTGGTTCATTAGTTTTAATCTGATTATTAATCCCTTATTCTTAAAATTAATGAACACTCTATGACACCTTTTTAAGTTTTCACAAGAGTCAAGCTCTAATTTTATCCTAGATGCTTTCGCTTAGGAATAGTAAGCATGTGAATATTTTATAAGTTACAATGTTACCAAAAAATGTAAAAAAAATATAACAATGTCGTCCTACCAATAAAAAAGAGTTATGTTTAACCGTTAAATCTACATAACATCCACCTCATTATCCAACTTATGTCACTCAAATAACATGAGCCCCAAGTAGGCCCTTCTCTTCATTCTTACCCCTATGCCACCACTTCACTCCCTCACCCACCCCCTCTTCATTTGAAAGCGGCCATGCATGAGTTCGATAATGAGGTGGATGCCACGTAGATTTAATAGTTAAACTTTACTTTTTATTAATATATTAGTAGAGCGATATTGTTATGTTTTTTTATACTTATAGAGTAATCAATATTGCTCATCAGATGGGGTGTGTTAGTGTACGTTAGTGTGTATAAGTAGGACATTTGGGCTGTTTGGGTACCACCCGCATTAGGTAGTTTTCCCTTCAACCTTTGGTTTAAACAAGAAAAATAATATTACTCTTAAAAAACTTCCAGATACCTACTACTTCTTAATTCCTTAATGAATGTTTTAAGAATTGCACCCACCTCTTGCTGTCTCCTTTCACTCTCATTTCTAGGTAATGAAAGAGAACTTTTGCCAATTGGCCTTCAATATGTGAATTTCCACCAATATTATATATATATGTACATATATATATATATATATATATATATATATATGGTGCAATAATGTGATACATATATACTACTAATAATATGATTAGGCCATGTTTGGTGTGCTAGGTGGTGCTTCCTTGACCCTAGGCCTTTTTTTAATATGGTCTAAGCCTAATAAATAATATGAGGAAGCGTCACCCTAAGCCTTTTTTTTAAAAACAAATAAAAAAAGGCTTAGGGTGGCACTTTCTCGAGGAAGCGCCACAGAAAGTCACTTCCTGTGGCACTTCCTCAAGAAAACGCCACCTTATACCATTTTTTTTAAATTTTTTTTTGTATTTTTCTTTTAGAAACCTATAATTATAATTAATAATATACTTTAAATATGTTTTTATATCTCTACAACAAAATAAAGGAAAATAAATCAAAATTAAATAACTCCAAAATGATATAAATTAACAAATAACTAATTAACAAAATCACTACTAAGTAAAATACAAGTGTTAAAAATAAATAATTATATTATTTATGCAACTCATCAATATAATGTCAACAATTATTGCAACAATAAAAAATTATAACTACTACATATCTTTACATATAACCTATATATAATAGCATTTAATTTTATCTCATTTATTTTTTCAGCATACAAAAATGAGAATAATTTTTTAAAATTTTATAATAAATTAAATATAAAATATATTGAGCAAATGAAACTATTAACTACTAATAAAATTATATTTGTAAGCTCAAAAATTAAAAAAAAACTTATAGTATAGAGGAAGCTTGAACGGAGTGAGTGAAATCTCAAACACAACACCTGAAAAAAAAATTAATAAAGGAACAAGATAAAGATAAAGTTGCATATATGTTTAAATTAAAAAAAGTGGTTAACAAGACAATATGTTATATAGCTTCAAAATATTAAAAAAAGGAAAAAATGAGTGGGTACAACTTACATGACGAAATGAAACTATAAGAAGGATGAAATGAGACCAAGAGGGAGGAGTAGGGTTAGTTTGGTGCAAAAAAAATGAGATAAAAAGAAATGAGCAAAGAGTGTCTCAGAAGTAAAAAGAGGAGGAAGAGAAAATGTGAGAAGTGATGGAACAAAAAAAAGAGACAAGTGTAAATCGAACTTTTGGACGGTCATGAGTAGAGGAGAAGGAGGAAATGTGGGAACTAAAATGTTAAGGGTGAAGGCATGTGTTGGATGGAGATTAGAGACTAAGAGAATAAAGGTGATGGAAGCAAATTGCGGGAGAGAGAATGATTTGAATTTTTTTAAAGAAAATAATACTTTGTGTGGCGCTTGCTAGGCTAAGTGCCACACAAAGTACGTAGCAGCTGTGGCACTTCCTTGAACAAGCGCCACAGCTATTGCTTTAATTTTTATTAAAAAAAAAAAGACTTTAGGTGGCGCTTCCTTAAACTCTTTTTTTTAAAAAAAATTTTAAAAAAAATCTGGAAGAAGTTGTGGCCTTTCTTTAAAGAAGCGCCACAAAAGTTACGCCACTAATGCCTATTTTTATAGTAGTGTGTGGGTAGTGGGTAGTTTGGAGATTTTGATAGTAAATGTTTAATAATGATATTTTGTTTAATTAGAGACTAAATTGTGTGGGACATGTGATCCGATTGGTTATGTGATATTATTTAATGAACAAACTTTAAATTTGTATAATTTCTAATTTATATGTATTTTTATTTATTAACTATATTTAATTATGTATTTTAGCATTGTCAAATCTTCCAAGTTAACTTTTTTCACCTTTTTATAATTTTGATTTTAATTTTTCTCTAATAATTATTACAAAAGCCACTTATACTATCGTCAATCCAAACAAATTTTAATTTCAGAAAAGCCACATATACTACCGCTAATTCAAACATAAATCATATTACACAATCTAACTTTTATTCAATCTTAAGTTTACATAGATTAGATTAAAAAAACGAATTTTCCCACTATTATCCCAAACACACACCATGTTTTTGGCTTTTCCACCAGAGAAAGAAAAGAAGTTAAATACCTCATGGAAAAAAAATATCGAGCACCTTCTTTTTCAAAAAATCTAAACATAAGTCATATTACACAATCTAACTTTTACTCTATCTTACGTTTACAAAATTCAAATTATAAAAAAAAATTACTTCTATCACCGCTAGTCGAAACAAATCCTAAATGCTATAATGTGAGAACCATACACATCTATCAACTAGGAATAAGAAAAAAAAGAGAAACTTGATCTGGAATATTGATCGAAAATTATGACAACCACTTGCCCTGCAGATTTCTAGAAAATATAATTGAATGAAATAATTAATTGATGCCCAAGAGAGAACAATATCCCACACACACACACATCTAAGAAGGAGGAATTATACGTAGGCTGCTGCATATGTTCTCTGGTGTAACATAAACTTCATGGACTTTTTTTTTTTTTTTTTTTGCCAGACTTAATGGACTTGCCATACATGAATTCTTCAATATCAAACTATTAATGAACTATACACACACACACACACGAATAATAGATCTATGATTCCTACACTTGAGCACGCTTTGTGTCATTTGTGGTCTCTTTCTTGTCCTTATTATTGTTGTTATTCTCGTCCCCAGATGAAAAAGGGTACCCAATTCCATGGCGAGTGTTAGGGAACAGCATGAACAATGTGCCGGCAGCCACCCCGATCACCGGCGGCAGAACCTGAATCAGAATCTTCTCCGTCGACTCAAACTCAGGGTAGAAGCAATGGACGCTATTGGTGTCCAAGAACGCCAGCACAGAGAAAACGAGCAACCCAAACAAAGCATGAGCAAAGTCACCGACCCTAAGCTTGTACTTGGACATGTCAACCTTTTCCGAGGCCGGCGCCGGCCAGAGCCCCTTGGCGGTGACGATGGCGTAGTGGCGTTGTTTGTCGGAGCCGGTGTAGCTGTCGGTGAAGCAGGAGAAGCAGCAGTTGAAGGCGCAGGCGACGAAGAGGCCGGCGGTGATGATCTTGTTGGAGGTGGCGCAGTGGCCGGTGTTGGTGGCGACGGGGTTGAGGAACTGGAAGAGGAAGACGGTGCCGGTGGGGAGGAGCTTGATGAGGCTACCTAGTCCGGTAAATGTTTTTCCGGTTATGGTTTGGGAGTTTGAGGAAGAGGATGATGAAGCCATGTTTAATTTGTTATGATATTGTGTTTGAGGTCTTGTTTAGGGGTTTTATTTAATAGAGGAATATAGGATGAGAGAGGTGAGAGAAATTCGGAGTAGTCTTCCACGATGCCCAGTCGTGGGCTTGTTTCCTTTTGTGGAAATTCATGATAATGCTTGAATAATATTCAACCTTGATACTATATCCACATGGCTGCTCCATATAAAAATATTAGATAATTAATACCTAGAAATTAATAAAATTAGTTAAATCAGGACTCTGATTTGAGAGCTTGTCATAATAATGATATGAGCTCCTCAACCTGACATAGCACATCTAAACCATCCAAGTCTAATTTAGAGAGTTCAAATTCAAAATTTTTTATCTTTATTTTGTTGAAAAAGTATTCTAATAAATACAAAATTTAAATTAAAGATAATAATCTCATAACTATGATTTTTTCACAAAGTATGTTTTTTATTAAAAAATTGTTGCTTACAAAAAATAAATCCATTCATCAACCATCGGGTGCATTAAATCAGTTATTCATATCAAATGTGTAATGATTACACAAAAGGACTTTGATTAGCGGTAGATAAATTATTTGTTTAGAATAGTAATTAAAGCCTTCAAAAATATATTTTTAATCATAATTTATAGTATATAAGATAAGTATGTGAACTGAATTTTATCCCAATTTACGTAAAAAAACTACTTATAAGTCATCTCAAACGCATCTTTGACTATACCACAAAATAGACAAATTAAGTTTGAATCCTATCTTATTCAAAAAAACACTAGGAGAGACATTCTAATCGGAGGGCCTTGATTATATGCAATAAATAAGAATATTTTAAAAAAAATATAAATTTAAAAATTGAGTGAATTAAATTATTATATTTAAAAATAAAGTAAATGTCATATCTAGCTATTATTTCCGGGAGGAATACACACACGCTTAATTATTACAGTCACGGGCGTTCAACTTTTTGAATCACGTACTCTTACAATTTAATGTTAATTATATATATCTGTTGAATCAGCCAAACAAGATTATGGACACGATTCCATGCATGGCTACAAGTACTCATGACTTGGTCTTACCAAAACAAACGTCATGGAATGTTAAGTCGTTGGGGTACCCGTCACACTATTTTGATTTGGTTTTCGCATGAAGCAGGGAGTAAAAACTTCCTAATCATATATTTCGTTTTCTTTATTAAATTTTCTAAATTTCTCATCATAATATTATATATATGAGGCGTGTTGAATTAATCCCAAAAGCTGATGATGTTATATTCCCATGCATGCAAGCGATTACAGCTTTTCTCAAACCACATCTTTCGTAAGCCACTGCGCGCTCGTCACTCATTTGTCGACTATACTCTAATATTAATTTCGTCAAATTTTATTAATTAATTTAATTGGTTCAACAAAATTCTTTCGCATCATCATAGAGAATCCCTTTCAAATAATAAACAACGTCCTCTATATATGGATAGATGTCCTCGTTTTTTCCTCTATAATATTTATATATATAGTGTGTGTGTCCCCCATGCCCTTTTCAATTTCATCAATATTAATATTCTTAAATCGGAGAATGTATTACAGTATTTCTATAACATGCATGTGTGTGTGTACACACAGTGGTCTTTGAATATAGTAACTTGTAAAATTTTCAATGATCTAACAATATAATATCGATGCCAAGCTTGATTATTCAAGTATGAGTTCAACCTGTTCACGGAAACTCCAATGTATATCAAAATTATGTACTTGAAATAAGCAAGAACATGGTTTTTCAATTTCAAAGTCTTTCTGCCAAATGAATGAAAATTTAGAGTGCGCAAGTATTGACCATCTAAGAATAGACCCATATCTACTAGTTAATTAGCAGACTTATCACACAGCTACCAGTCATGCAACCAAGAACATGAAAAATCAATGCGGATGAGAGAGAGAATTTAATTGTTTTGGAGAAAGTCATAATTTTTAGGCGAAGTTAGATCATTATTTCATCATATTGACATTACAAGTAACTTCATTATATATGTATGAGATCAAGTGATGAGGTTTACTCTTTTTTGGTTATATATGACATTCGAATGCGATTTGTTCCTTTTTTTTTTTTTTTGGGATAGATAAGATGTCACAGGAGGTCTTTTGCAGTGAATTAAGTCATCAATTAATTAATTCAGTAATTATTAATTTCAGCGCCCACATGGTTGGCGTATGCTTTTTTTTTTTTTTTAATATATAATGACTTAAGAACATGGCTCAAGAAATTAAAAAGGGACTTGTACGTTTACATTTCACGAATACATTTTATGAGGAATAAGCTTCTTGTTTATTACAAATTAAGAGACTAATTAAGAAATATTCGAATGGTAATTGAACACGGATTATGAGTCGTACTATTTCAATGTTAATATTGATTTGGCTCTTTGGAAAAGGATATATAATACACGTTACGTAAATTAGAATGCTACGTTGAACATTATTTTCATCAGGTTTTAGTGAACTGGACCTGAAATTATGAGCACGTGGTTGATATCCAAAAACTCGGTCAGAATCCGATCGTTTTGGAATAGTCAAGAAATATGGATTCCAGTTCAATCATATTATGTTGATTTTATTTATCCAACGTGGTGGGCGTCACAGTAACATGCATATATATATATATATATATATATATATATATATATATATTGCTTTCATTGGGTCCTTAATTTTTTATTTTTTATTTTTTGACCTGGGGTTCCATAATTAATTTGAGTCACCAGATTGACTCAGGCACTACGTATATTGGCCAATCATGATTCATGATGAAACAGAGTTTAATTTTCTGATAATGAATGAATCAAACCCAGTCCAAATGTGGCTGCGAATATGACCAAGACCAAATAGTCCCAACTTATCACGTCTAAGCTGTTTAGATTTGATTTTAGATGGTATAGATTTGAGTGTTTTTAAAATGATGATTTTTTAAATAAAAAATATTTTTTTAAAAAAATAGTAGTCAAAAGATTGTCTTTATTTTATAGTTTATACCCATTAAAATAATTTTTATTAAAAAATATTAACTTTTAAAAATTCAGATCTGGATCGTTGAAATTAAATCTAACAATTCAGATTTGATGAGTTGGGAGAACTCATCACTGTACCTAACATTGAAACCCACTCCAAAATAGTATAATTACTCCATATATGACAGAAGATTCAATATTCCAAAAATTATGCATATATATCCTCATAATTGACAACTGTTAACAAGTAATTAATATCATGGGACAAATCAAAATACAAGGGATTGAGGCGACTAAAGTGGATGACATTCGACAATTAATATTCATTTGGTTGTGAGATGTTTGTTGTGATTAAACAAATTAATTAAACGCTCAGATCAGTAAGTAACTGCAATTAGGCATAAATCATTATGCTTACAGAGTGATGATGACAGATAATTGAAAGGAAAAAAAAAGAACAAACCCCATCAAATTAAAACAACCTCAATTATATTCATTTAGGCACACAAATAAAGAAATAGTTGAAATTAAAACAAAAGAGAGTGCGTGCAGTTTTGTGAGGACGTTGCAGAGAGTAATGAAAACCACGTGCATGTTTTCTGCAGCTCACATGTATAGATAGTTGCATTAGAAACCTCCCTCCATGAAAACCCTGTATCCTGTGTAATTAATAAGAAGAGTTTGGAAAAGTAAATATAAATTTAGAAGATGAATTAGCTGAATGATATTATTTACTTATGACGGGAGGAAGTATATCAAATAGAGAAAAGAGGATGGGATTATCATGTATAATTAATTAAATGTTAGTGTGTTTAAGTTGGGAACATTCAACTACTATAAATTAAATCAAAGAAGCATCCATATAGAACTCTCATGAATCATGATCATAGACAAAGTCATAGAATATAATGGTTTTGATGCCTACAGTAAGTTATATATATGCAATAACGATTTTTTCACCCTTAAAAAAAATAGGTACGTGACAGAGAAGTGTGGATGACAATAATGGGGTTAAAGTGTTGATATCAACACTAACATTTCGTCCATTGCTTCCATCCCATCAAACAATTTGCACATAATTGTATTATTCTTCTTAATTTGTCTCTTTCACAAACCACCATTCTCGTTTAAACTTTTCTCCCATTTTTTGACAATAATCAACAATCAAGCTTCTGAAGCTAAACCTGTATACATGCGTCTTCATTATATCACTACTACAAATAAATATAACTATGACGTTTATTTTAATATTATTTGTGGTACTTGACAAGCGCCACATATCCTAACGCCACTAAAAGAAGCTGTGGCGTTACCCACAAGTGTCACAACATGTATATATATTTTTTATTTAAATATCACCTAGGGTGACACTTCATCAAGGAAGCGCCACCCTATACCTTTTTAAGATTTTATTATTATTATTATTTAAAAAAATTAAATTTTTTTCTTTTTCATCAAGGAAGCACCACCTTAGGCATTTTTTAATTTTTTTTTAAAATTTATTTTTTTTAAAAAAGGTCTAGGATGACGCTTCCTTAAGGAAGTCACTTCCTGTGACACTTTCTCAAGAAAGCACCACCTTAGATCATTTTTTTTTAAAATAATTTTTTTCGTATTTTTCTTTTAGAACCCTATAATTATAATTAATAATACATTTTAAACATGTTTTCATATCTCTACAATAAAATGAAGGAAAACAAATCAAAATCAAATAACTCCAAAATCATATAAATTAACAAATAACTAATTAACAAAATCACTACTAAGTAAAATACAAGTGTTAAAAATAAATAATTAGATTATTTATGCAACTCATCAATATAATGTTAACAATTATTGCAACAATAAAAAATTATAACTATTATATATCTTCACATATAACCTATATATAATAACATTTAATTTTATTAATTTTATCTCATTTATTTTTTGGCATACAAAAATGAGAATAATTTTTTCATATTTCATAATAAATTAAATATAAAAGATATTAAATAAATTAAACTATTAACTACTAATAAAATTATATTTGTAAGCTCAAAAATTAAAAAAACTTACAGTATAGAGGAAGCTTGAATAGAGTGAGTGGAAATCTCAAACACAACACCTGAAAAAAAAATTAATAAAGAAAAAAGAGAAAGACAAAGTTGCATATATGTTTAAATTTTAAAAAAAAGGTGGTTAACAAGACAATGTGCTATATGTAGTTTCAAAATATAAAAAAAAAAAGAAAAAGAAAAAATAAGTGGGTACAACTTACAGGACGAAATGAAACTATAAGAATGATGAAATGAGACTAAGAGGGAGAAGGAGCAGGGTCAGTTCGGTGAAAGAAATGGGACAAAAAGAAATGAGTAAAGAGTGTCGCAAAAATAAAAAGAGGAGGAAGAGAAAATGTGAGAAGTGATGGAACAAAAAAATGAGAGAAGTGTAAATCGAACTTTTAGACAGTCATGAGTAGAGGAGAAGAGAAGGAGGAAATGTGGGAACTAAAAGGATAATGGGTGATAACACGTGTTGGATGAAGATTGGAGACTAAAAGGATAAAAGTGATTGAAGCAGATTACGGGAGAGAGAAGTGTTTGAATTTTTTTAAAAAGAAAATAATACTTTATGTGGCGCTTGCTTGGTTAAGTGCCACATAAAGTACGTAGCAAATGTGACACTTTCTTAAACAAGCGCTACAGCTATTGCTTCAATTTTTAATTTTTTAAAAAATATTTTAGGTGGTGCTTCTTTAAGGAAGAGCCATATAAAGTCACTAAGAAGCTGTGGCGCTTCCTTGAGGAAGCGCCACCTAAAATTATTATTATTTTTTTAAAAATGATTTTAAAAAATGTGGAAGAAGCTGTGACATTTCTTTAAAAAAGCGTCATAAAAAATATGCCACTAATATCTATTTTTGTAGTAGTGATAGTTTTCAATTATACAAGTAAAAACGATTGATGGACGATATTGAAGAGGGCTTCAGCTCGCTAGTACCTATATATCACCTTATAGTTTTCAATCATTTTAAAATAAAGTCCTGTGCACTTCAAAGTTTTTTAGAATAGCGGGAAGGGAGGTTGTTATAAATAACTCATGAGTCTCTTGTCCAAAGCTTCACAAGTAAAGTACTACCTTCAATCTAAATCCAGTTGACTAAATTATGAAGATTAAGATTCTAAAAATAATAAAGTGTTTATTATTCTTTAAACTAATTTATAAATTTATATATAATCTAATGGTATATGTAAGTATTTCATAGAAATCAAATCATTTAACATATATTATAATTAATTAATTTAGTTTTCTTAATCTCTCTAATTTAATCAACCGACTCTTATATTAAGAATCAAAGGCAGTATGATTATAAGTTTATGGGGGCTAATATTCCCCCAATAGCTAGTCTTTTAGAATAGGTCCCCTTTAGACTTTTACTCATGACATAAAGTTCAAAAAAACTTAGTATATATATGAGAAACAAGTAATGGAACATGATTAGAAAAAACTCTAGATAAGAGCAAATATTCGAAGCAAGGTCATTTGATGGTGTACTTAAGAGTGTTGTTGGATCGAAAAATTTGAAATTAAACCAACAAACCAAACTATCTAAGAAGGATGATGATAGGATGAAGAATAAGAAAAAGAGCATACTTGAGACATACATGCCAGGTAAAATGTCTCATATGGGATAATGATATATATGGAGGCTTCTTCAAAGTGATCCCATGTATCTATAAGCACCTTGTTGAATTGGAAGAGAATTTGACAAAATATTAATGTAACTCTATTTGATTTGAACCTTCTAAACCATAGATTTCAATAAGGCTAGCTAACTGGATCAAAAGAGCCACGTACAGACAAATTAAAGGTCGTGGTCATTGGCATACATTCTCTAAGAACATCATATATCCATGAAACTGGTTTACAAGAAGATGTGGATCGGTGTTAACGAAATCCATCCACTTTCAAATGAGATTGATAATGACAATGGTTCTAATTATCAAACCAAATTCATTTTACTTGTAAAGAGAGCATAAATATTCAATAACCAGTAGTTATGGATAACATAAATCAAAATTGTAGTAGATCCAACTAAAAGACAGCCAAACCAAACTACTTTAATTTAACTATAATGAAAAAAAGTATATTCAAAAGTCCTTGAGAATTTTTTTTTTTTTTTTTTTTGCCAGAAAAGTCCTTGAGAATGTGAGAAACCGGAATTGGCAGACGAAATAAATTTCCAAATGAAAAGGAGAAAAAATAACGAGAAGAAGAGGGGGTGAGATATTGAAATATGTGAAGAGTGAGAGTTTATTGGTCGTTGGAGTGGGGCCCTTGATATTTCCAGGGAGGTGGGGCCAGGTGGCGAACTCCTCAATGGACATGTGTGGAATATGCTTCCCCTCTCATCACGTCAAGGGGGACATAATTACATACAGCAACTTAAAAAATGTAGTAATTAAATGAATAATAATAGTAATAAATTGTGCCCTTCCGGATCTAAGATATTATGCAGAAATTTAATATATATATATATAGATATATATATTAGAAGTTGTATCCTAAATATTGATTAGTATTTAGAATTTACTCTACTCCATCCCCCTTGTTCAATGTCCATCATCAGTATGACCGTGTTATACTTACAGTCACTTACAAGTTACAACTACAAGTGATTTTTATTTCTTGTTAAGAAATGGCCCTCAAATACCATTCTTTACCTACTCTCATTTTTTAAAATTTTTTATATAACTATCCAACGTGAAGTCAAATATTGTTGAGCTTAATCAGAAGTAATTTTTTTTTTTAGTTTACAAAGTCAATACTCGAAACTTTTTTTTATGAAAAAAAGTTTAGGTAAGTTAGGTCCTGAAACTCATCAGGACCATAGTATACCCCTAGATTTAAAGAGCACTTACATATGTTCTTATAGATCACCCACTAACAAGGTCCTCATATTGATGAGATTCGAACCTAGGGGTGTTCAAATCCCTATCCGGGACCGGGATCACATATTCCCAGGTCCCATCCTGATGGGATGACGGGAGCAGGAAACTATTTCCGATCCCGAGAAAGTCCCGGTATCACCTATTCACTGGGACTAGAAATTTCCCAGGACCAGGCCGGTTTGATAAAAAACAATGACCCTGTCAAAATAGCTTTGCAAGCACGTGGGAATTAAAAAAGGTTAACACATTCCCTGCAGTACTATGATTTGACCTGTAATTATAATCAACATTGTCTATAATACCATGTTTTAAGCATGCTACCTAGAAAATTGTACAAATATGAGCAAACCAAGTTTTAGCCCCCATAAATTTAATTAGAACAACAATGATTCAATAAACAAACAACAAACAAGTGAATTAAACAACCAAGAAACAGCTTGGTCATGGTCTTCATGAAACAGCTATTGACACTAACAAATAGTCATTTAGGAGTTTGGACCTTACTCTTCATCTTCAAAAGTTAAAAGAAAAAAATGGAAGGAGATGGAAAATTATTATTAAGAAATTAAATAAGATAAAGACTATGATATTACCGATTAGAGCTACTAATACTTCCTCAATGTCATTGAAATTATTAATATCAAGTGATTCAAGTCTGGTTGGGAGTAATGTGGATGGAAAGAGCCGATTTTGTGTATAAATGAGTGCTTCGACTATCTTAGGTGATAATGAACTTTTGTATGCATCAATGACACAGTCCCCTATGTTGAAAGTTGATTCTCAAGAAACGGTTGAAACAGTCACATCCAAAACATCACGTGTCATCATGGAGAGGACTTTATACTTACTACCATATACTTTCCACCAATCCAAAATAAGAAAATCAGGATCATAACCTTCAACTAACTCAGATTGAAGATACTTGTCTAACTCTGCATACTTATCTGTCTAAATCTCATTTTGATTATCAGCCCTAAATCTTCTCTTTGCTTCAGTCTCTTCTATATCAATATCAAAAGTATTTTTTTTTTTAGCAATTGTTACAACACTACAACTTCTTTCAGTTCCTACCTATGCTTGACTCTGACTCTCAATAACAATCCCAAATATGTTAAGAACACTTGAATAATGTTCAAACAAACAATATAGGGCATTTGAGACTTTTTGTATCATGTCTATACGATTATCAAGATCATCAAGATACATAGCATCAAAAGCATACTTCAAAAAATTCATTTTATATATGGAGTCAAGCATCACTGCAATCACCAACAAAGGATTAAAGTTTTGAAATCGATCCCAAATACTTATCATATTTGCTCTTCATACTCTTAGCCATGGCATACAAAGAAGAAGAACACTTAGTTAAAGCTTTATTGAGAATAGAAGCAAGATTTGATGCTTGTCGAAAGGCTAAATGTGAAGTCACAAAAAGTGATCCTGAAAGTTTCAAAGTGACATTGTAAAACAATTTCAAAAACTTAGAAAACTTACTAACTTGTTTGAATGACTCATCCGGAGGAGGACCAACTAAACCTTTATCAGAGAAGTGTTTTTGGTAGTCATCATTTGGGGCCATCCTTTCAAACACGTTACTGGATTGAATTGCACTCTCCAAAATTATGTAAGTTGAATTCCACCTAGTTGGACAATCCATGCTTGAGAAACCCTTTGCAATTTTCATTTTCCCACAAGTACCTTGAACTTTTGAAACCTTAAAGGAGAAGATCTTACATATTTAATGGCATTATGAATGGCTTCAACTAACTCGTGCATATCCTTTGCACAATAAAAAACAATTAAATTCAAAATGTGTGCATAACATCTCAAGTGCATGAAGTCCCCCTCACATATTGAACCATTCCAATATTTGAAAATGGACTTCAACCTTAACAATGCACTATCATCGGAAGAAGCATTATCAACAATGAAAGTAAACACCTTATCAATGCTCCAAGACAGCAGGCATTTCTCAATTTCATTTGCAATCATTTCACCCTTATGTTTTTCAACTACATAGGAAGTCAAGATTCACTTTTAGTATATCCAACTTTTGTCAATCCAATAAGCAGTTAGGTATATATAATTGGCATTCTAATTTGAAGTTCACATATATGTGGTAAAGGATACTTAAACTTTTGTAGTCTCAAAATACTTTTTCAATTTCGTTGCCTCTTCAAGATACAACTTGTAGTAATCTCTAGTAATCATCAATTGTGAGGGGACCTTAAAGCGAGGTTCTACATCACTCATCATTGCTTTGAAACCAATAGATTCCACAGTTTGAAAAGGCCTTTCCTCCAATATAATATATTTTGCAACACCTTTTCTACATCACGCTTGACTAAATAAATAAGAAGTCACAGTATTAGAGGACCTCATCTGAGTCGTAAGCAAAGATTGGTTCCGCTTGTTTGCTTTGTTCATATTTTTAGGGCATATATGTAGATGTCTTCACAATCCAAAAGTCCTTTGTTTGGTATGATGACAAAGAATTTCTTTTAAGCAGTAATTACACTTGGCTAGGTGATTTCCTGTAGTTGAGCATATTTGTACCTCCCTATAATGGTCCCAAATGTTTGGTTTTTTTCTTTTTCCTTGGTCTTTCATCTCCCTCTAAATCTGCTTCTGCTTTAGTATTTGCTTCTGCTTACCTAGCTTCTTGTTCTATTGTACTTGGAGTCTCTTGGATGGTTTCTTCATTGGCGATTGTATTGGCTAAGTTTCTAGACCTTTTTACCATCTGTTAGTAAGCAACAACATTACAACAATAAAAAGCAATACTGAAGCAGTTCCCATACACACATCAACTTAACGACTTGAACCAAAAGGCAAAAAAATGTTATATTGTATATCAACAATACATGTGTTTAAAATTAGCAATAAACAAGCTTCAAAAAATAATTATCAATATGGCAATACATGTGTTAGGAAAGTTTATACATCATCGTAGTCAGAAAATCTTTAAAGAGTTCTATTTTTGTATAAAAAAATTATGCTTTCTTACTGCTGATCTGTGATGATGATTCTGACCTATTTTGATTTGCTTTATGCTGGAAGTTGATAATAGAATTGTGATTGGATTGTTGTTCAAGTGTTTAATACCAATAAAAAAAATTGCATATGGACATGCTGGTTGTTATGTGATGATTTAGAACTTTGTCTAAGGTGTTCTGTTCTAGTTAGTTACTTATATCTGATTGAATTTACATTAGGGAAGAGCAAAATTCCATATTTGAGTTGCGGCAACGAAAAGCAACATTCCATATTTGAAATTCTTAAATCTGAAAAGTATTTGTCGTTCCTTGAGCTTCAAAAGCTCGTTCATTTCTCTGATTTTATAACTACTTTCATGAATTCCAAGAATATTGCTTGTTTTGTGCGTGATTCTTCTCTATGCAGTTATACAAAACTTTCATAACATCACAAACAAACCCATGAACTAATGATTATCAAGAGCAATAAACAAAAAATTTCAGATTGCAGCTAGTAATTGAAATTAAGAACAAGGGAAGTTAAAAATTTGTTCAAAACTTCTTATTGTTGCTATTATTTAGAGTTTCAGGTGTACAACACATAGATACATAAAAAATCAAAAATAAAAACGAGTTAGATGGGCAAAGAATGAGTTTCTCCAGTAGCAGCAAGGAAACAACTAAAATTAAACCACATATCAAGTAAAGAAAGCAAAGAAGGAGTTAGAAAGGGATTCACTTGAGGGAGATAAGTTCAGCCAAAGGTCAAGAGCTGAAATGCACGACCGAAGACAATCAAAAGCGAAGCTTAACATGTGAAGCGCGACTATGATAGCTAGGCTGGGACGCGAACTCGGCGAAGAGCCGAAGTCGAAGAAGAAAGAGAGCGAAGGCACAAAATGGGAGATTAGGAGAAGCATTCGAAAACTTTCTTAGTCTCTGCCTTTCTGAGATTAACTTATGCCTCGTTTTGGTATCATGAGAGACTTTTTTGTGGAATTGGAACTGAAAGTGTAGAACTAAAATTGGAATTGGAAGTAAAAGTTAGTTTTAAAATATGTTTAGTAGAATGGGATAAGTAGAATACAAATTGTAATTAAAATATGTATTTATAATATAAAAATACTAAAATGCCCTTAAAAATATCTTTCCCGTCGTCACAATTCACAGCCATCACATCCTCCCTCCATCCACGGTCATGTGAGTACCACCACAATCGTTGGGAAATTGTCTAAGCAAGCAAAAGAGATAGTAATATAATCAATCAAAACTCATCAATAATCTATCTAAACAATCAAAAGAAAGAAGGAGAAGACAGGTAAAGAAGAGGGAGGAGAGGTTACAAATTGAAGAGTGATGAGCTGTCAATCAAAGCCTAAAACTCATCACAATCCAGCAAAGCTTTCACTTGGAGGTTCAGAAGTTTCCATCCCTCTCCCACATAACTTGGCAACTAATGAGAAAGGAAGGCAATGAATATGGCAGATCGAAGAGGGTGAACGCGATGAAGACCACAGATCACATCATTTGTTGTCCGTTATCGACTTCACCATCAACAATTGGGGAAGATAGTAAGTCTAGGATGAAGACCACCTCAAGTCGAAGAGGAAGGAGGAGAAGAAGGGGTTATCGTTGCAGATTGAAGAGATAAGAAGAAGCCGCCTTGGCAAATCGAAGTGGCAGAAGAGTATGTCGCAAAACAGATTAGGCTTGCAGTCCACTGTCGTCATTACTGTCCTCCATACCGTTCGCTATCGTCATCCTCACTGTGATTCAAATTGTTTGGTTTGGCTCCAATTGTATAAACCAGTTCACGAAATTGAGATAAAATTCTTTCATATATTTATCTCGTAGACCGTAAAAGCTACTTCATATTTCGTGAATCATAATTGAAAAATACTTATGAAGCTTCCAATTATTATTCTAAACATACTAAAATCAGAGTCTCACTTCCATAAAAAGTGAAACTCAATTCTAGAGGGGATAAATGAAGTGACTTGCATTAATTTAGATAGAAGTGATGGTTTTAAGGAGTAGGTTCAAGCATACTAAACGTCAAAATTTTGGATTCCACTTCCCATCCTTCTAATTCCATGTTACTAAATAGGAGGGTTAGGGGTTAAAAATAAAATTCAAAAAATTGTTAACTACATTTTTAAAAAAAAAAACCATGAAATCAGGACGAGGATCCTGAAGACTTGCCCGCAACCCGTCCAGGTATATCAACTCCTAGTCCTTGTATGGGGACTGTTTAGTCTTTAATGTTATTGGGACCAAGACTGGATTGCTGGACTGGAACCACCTCTATTCGAATTATTCACAAGATTATGAAACAACCATTTTACCAACTAAATCAATTTTATTGGCTACTCAAACTTTTTTTTTTCTTTTTGAAAAAGGAGAATTACTAGACGACTCTAGAGGCCATGCATAATCACCATTATCGAGTTCATTACCATTATCGCCTCTGGTAAATTCACAACTGCAACAAAGATCACACTTTAAATTAGTTGGGCATAATGGTACAAGGTTAAAAAACCCAAAAATATTTCTTGAAACAGAAAAACCTAAAACGAATTCTTGCTTACAGGAATTCCATTAAAAAAAAAAAGGTAATCATAGGATGTCTCTCAAGTCTTAACCCTCAAACAAAATAAACTAATGCAATAAATGAGTCTTCTTTGAAAAATAAAATAAAATATTCTTGTTCAGGCAAAGTTCTGCAAATTTAATTAAGAATTTAAGATACTCTGGAAAAAGGATATAAATGGTTAAGAACACTTGAAATCTGCATACATGATACATCTCCCTATCATTATTCTTTCATCTTTACAAACAAAAGTTACAACGCATTGGCAGATACAGCACAGTAAATTACAAAGACAATAGATTACTCCCCACCTATACTTATGCCCAATTGCTCACATAAAACAAACCTAATATCTTCTTAATTTTACAAATCAACCCCTTCATTTCCCTTTTTTTTTTTTAATCTTTTCGTCTTTTTCCTCGTTCTATCTTAGATTTAACCTAAATTACCACGACTAAACCGGACAAGATACATAATAGGCATCTGATCGATGATGATAATGATACAAGAACAGCTATTTCTAAACTTGTTCACATTTCGCCCCTACTTCTTTTCCCAACTTCAGATCTGTCCTTCCGTTTAAAAAAATCACAGTCGGATCAAACCTTCAATCTGGGAGGAACGTAGGCGGTAGCGAAGACGACGCTGGAGTCCGGACTTAACAAAGAAGAAGAAGATGATGATGAGAGAGTGAAATCAGAAGGGAGAATTATTTATTCTTTTCGGGTCATTCAACCCGATAAGCGACCCGTTCCGTATCATTCGAGTCGGAGGATACGCCTCAGATCTCGCGTTGCAGGGTCATCAACGGCCGCTGAGCTCTGCTGCTTCTTTGAAAAAGATGGAAGAGGAAGCGCGCTCGGCGACGGAGACACCGCAAACGCCGACCCCGCGTACATGTCACCGTTCTTCATGATACGGATCTGCTTTGGAACCATTTCTGGATCCGGGCCCAATCTCTGCGTCCCGCAAACCACCACGTCCTCGCTTTCCGTCTTCAAAATCCCGCTCTTAATCGTTGAATCCAAGGATTGTCCTCTCCTAAGAATCGTCACCTTCTCCATCACTAAACCGCTTCCCTTTGCCATCTTCGAGTCATCGGAGCTAGGTTTCTTCGAAACCGACGGCTGCGACACCGACTGGCTCGAAACTACCACCCGCTTCTTCTGCTCCTGCCTCTCAGGCCTGGTCGATGGTTTCCTGGAAGGTCTGGGATTTGATACGTAGTTATTGTAAGTACAGTAACCTCCGTAGTTCCTCCGCCTGGAAAACACGGCCGGAGGAACCCTAATCCGTTCAACCAAGCAGTCCTGAGGCCGCAAAACCTCCGTCGCCATGGCAGGTAAGTTTTTTAATTAAGAGAAAAGATGAAATTAGGACGATTCTCAGACACGCGCAGATCTAGTTTGTTATGGTAAGAAAAAGAAACAGAAGAAGTCTCAGAATCTGCTTCTCCTTCGTGAAGGTCTAGCCCTCGTTCAAACGAAAGCCCCTTTCTTCTTCTATTTTCCTCCTCCTCGCAAAGGAAAAGAAGGAGGAGGTTCTGTGGCTGAAAAGACGTGGTTAAAAGATGGCTTATGTGAAGCTACGATGGAAAATGGAAATGGTGGGGAGGTTGATATATAGGAGAAGAGGAAAGAAACAAGTTGGGTTGTCACCGATCTTGGGTCATTGACGCGTGAAGAACTGAAGATAGACATCAGCTACAGAAAGAGAAATGGTGAGAGACAGGTAGGCTCGGTCTCTGTGATTGGGGACACGTGTCTGGATGACCTGACCTGGTCCACCTTGGCTTTTTCCTAGAAGGGCGTGTCCCGTGTCTGTTATAACGGCGTCAGCGGGTGTGACCTGACCTATCTCAGAAGCTCAGTCATTATAGATATTTTAGATGAGTTTAAAATTATTTTATAAGTTTTTTTTTGTGTAGGGTAACGCCGTCAAATGTTCTGGGTTAGTTGTCGTTTTCAGTGTCCTCTTTTCTATGGCGGGTCCAGATGAGGTTTTCACTGCAATAAAATAATCTACTGATTTTTTCTGCAGAATTAGAATTAAGGGAAAATTATACTCACATTCTAAATAAAAGATAAAATTTAAAAAATAATTTTTTAAAATTTAAAAAAAATATATCTTTTAAAATTTTAAAATAAAAAAAAATTTATCATTAACAAATCCAGGATTTCATTGACAAATTTTTAAAATCGTTTTTTTGTTTTACCACCACTTATCTATGCTTGATTGTGATTTTACCTAGAATTAATAGACATTCCGTAAATGGATTGACATAAATATTACTCTATACATACTTGATTAACGTGCCGGTGGGGAAAAATATATAACTGTCTGTTTGTTTTTGGGTTGTAAGAATATATTCACATAAATCACAAATCGACGTAAAATAAATAGAAAATTATAATAAAGTCTCAAATAAATATAAATATAAATAAATGGTCTGAAGTGGTTGTTAATGACGATCCTCGTGTTTTAGTGAAGGATCTTCATATTGTCATTAACAACCCCTTAAAATCATTTCTTCATATTTTTATTTATTTGATATCTTATTATCTCTCTCTAAAATAAAACATTTTCACATATTTTATTTCACGTTAAAAAAATATTTCTGTCATTAATGTATTGAAGTTGGGAATGGGATAGCTACTTTTTCCATTAGGTGATTTTGGTTCACTGCTTTTGGCGTGCCTGCATCCCCATCGTTCGTATCCTTGACACCTTATACCTAACCTTTGAATGTAACATTTTATCTTCAGAATTATAGGATTGTTTGCTTTGGAACTAAGG
Source organism: Albizia julibrissin (assembly GCA_037074505.1). NCBI lineage: Eukaryota > Viridiplantae > Streptophyta > Magnoliopsida > Fabales > Fabaceae > Albizia > Albizia julibrissin. The sequence goes on along the minus strand of CM073482.1, from coordinate 2,261,030 downwards.
TTGTCCAATTTGAGGAGTTTAAGCAAATTTGTTATAGAGATGTAAACTCGTATAATTAAATAATTTAAATATAAAATAATATTAATTTGATTTAAATATATTATAAATATAAATAAATTAAATTAAATTCATCAACACCCATAATTTATTATATTTTTTTGGGACAGATTTATCATATTTAATAAAGAATTTTCTATAAAATTCATATATAAAAACATCGAGCTTAATAAAATCCAAAAAATTAACATGAGTTTAAAAGCAAGTTAACACAATTTTGTAAGTTATAAACATAAAAATAATAAAGTCAACGTGTAAATATATGAATTTAAATAAGTTTACAGCTAACTTGAGTTTATCTGTGATTCGACTCGATTTTATAAGTTACAAATGTAAAAAAGATAAATTTAAAAAATCAACTCGTGAATTTAATAATAATATTTGGAACATCAAATAATTTTTTTTTTTTTACGATTCAACAACCAAATGTCCTATTAACAAAAACATTAACAGTTTCTACCTAAAATTGTGAAAACTCCCTTTACCGTTGAATGTGCAAATGCCTGGAACCCTATCACTTGGGCGTATAGTTGCGTATGGTTAATGGTTGGATTAATTTTTAGATAATAATTTTTATAATTTATAATATAAGTATATGAAAATAATTTTATTTTATCTTATAAAAAATAACTTTTAAAACCATAATTTTATGATTTGACAAAAATGCACTTAAAAAAACATGCAAGTTACTTTGGGAAAAAGAGCATTACGTAAATCAGGTTGTGAAAACAACAAATATTTGAGGAAGAAATATCGGCGTTATTCCGCATCCTCTCATTTCTTTTTATCCTTTTCTTTTCAAATTCTCTGTATTTTAAGCTCAAAAAATATGTAATAATAATTGTATAGAACATTAAATCTTAACCTTCTATTTTTGGTAGAAATAAGATAGAAGAAGAAATAGAGAAAAGGTAAAATTAGAAGATCCGCTTCTAAATATATCCAAGAATTAATCCACAACTACTTAATCAAAGCAGTGTCATTATCTATAATGAACTCTCATATATTCACCATGTTATCAGATAAGTCTTATATCCTGCTGATCCTAAATATAAAATTCAAATTGATTTTTTAAAGAAATCAAGAAAATTTATTAAATCATTTTAAAATATTTATATTTATCTATTTTTTTAAATTAATTTATATGACTTATAAATTAATATATAATATAATTTTACACAACAGATGATAGAATTAAATAACTTATTTAATTTTATTAATCTCTCCAAGAAAATCAAATAAACTTTTAGGATCGATCGAAGGTAGTATAAGAAGCTTTCTTATGCGCAATCAAACCATTGCGATCAGTCGTATTTTCAGATAAGTGAATATCTGTACCCATTCGTTGGCTCATCAAACTAATTTTGACAATTTCAACACTAATATCAACAATAAATTTACCTCATTGGTACAGAGACTTCATGTTACGTTATCTAATCGAATTTTTATACGATATTTCGTTGCCTTTGCATATAAAAATAAAGATTTTTTTTTCTGGGGTTAAGGTGTAGAGGGAAGCTTAATAATTGAAAACATAATGCGCTTAATAATAGAGATTCATTGATCAACCATCTAATTAATTTTGCATATTATTAAACTGCGTGGGCCGAAATAAGAGGCAAATAATTTTGCAGCTCACATGGCCTTGCACTTTAAAATCATGAATTTGTGTCCATGAACAGCCCCCTAATTCCTAAGCTGTTTCCTTGTCGCCTGTTGTTTCTCTTGAAAGTCACCATCATTCCCCACTTACACATATTTGATTACTTAAATTACTTATCAAAATATTAAATAATCCATAAAATCAAAAGGCGATCTTGCTTTCTAAAATATGAAGCCATAACCAACACGAAGATGACCATGCGATATTTTGCAAACAGGCGAGGTCAAAATTGCCATTTATGGTCCCCAGTTGTGGATGTCTGAGTCTGCATTATTCATCATAATTCTGACTTCAGATAAGGGTAATTTGGTCATTGTACAACCAGACAGCCGGCTTTTGATGTGATATGAATAAAAAGAAAATACGAGCGGACCGAATAATTCAAGTGTATGTATGAATGTCCCCACGAGGCCCCACCAAAAGTCGAATGATTTCCCACTGAGAAAAGGAAAAAAAAGTAAAAGGAAATATAAGATGCTTTTGCAAAAGTGTGGGGTCAAGTTCGGCTTTCCACCTTAACAGTTTTATTTTAATTTAAATAATAAAGTATTGTTTACATTAAAAAAAATAAAAAAATACTACTTAAACTTTAAAATCTTAAATTAATGATTTTTTATAAAAATAAGTTGTTAATTATTATATTATTATAGTTAGTATCTATACTCTTGTAAATAATAAAATTAATTTGAGATTTTAAAATTTAGATAGTATTTTTTTTATTTATACTTATTTTTTTCTAAGAAAGCAAAAACACAGAATTATACTTCGAGAAGGTGAAGTGGGAACATCCTCCTATAAAGAGAACATAATTTAAAATGTGACTCTGCAGCAGAATCTCTGCTCCGAGAAAAATAAAAGGGAAAGACGATAGGAAAGAATCCGGATGTAGTTGAATGATGAAGCAACCTATTTCTTTCGAATCATCATTCATAAATAAATAAATAAAATTATTAAAAATTAAGAAAAAGAAAAAGAAAGAAATGTTGTGGTGTGGTCTTCCGCTTTGACAGCGTTTGTTTTTGCTTATTCAACGACTAGCCATTTGGACTAGGCCAGCTGCCTTTCTTGACACTTTTTTTGGAATCAATTTTCTATTGATTTTTTTCTTTCTTTTCTCTCTTTTGTGTGCATGATCGTCTCAATTTATTTAATTTCATCACTCCTACAACTTTAGTGCGAGATTCATCGTCTGTTTTAGTAAAGATATTACGTTGATTAACGAGTTATAGGCTGAGGAGTTAAGTGAGCCCATATTAAAGAAAAAATATAGGTTCTGAAATTCGGATCAGACTGGCCGGTCCGGCTCAGTCCGATTTAAAAAAAATCAATTCTTTTAAATATCAATTTTTTTAATTTTTTTTAGAATTTCATATTAATAAGCCTACAATATTCAATTTCTTATTGGTTTGACCCCGGTTTAGCTCCAGTTTGACTCCGATCTGACCCACTGACTCTTGACCCAGTACTCCAACCGGTTCAATGACCGGTCCGGATTTCAGAACCTTAGAAAAAATATGTTATATTAGTTAATTTAACTAATTTTTTAATATAATTAAATTAAATAAATATATCTTATATTAAACATAAAAATAAATAACTTTTATCTCATAAAGCATATATGATTTTTTTTTTCAAATGGTTGTGATTAAGTGGATTTGGAATTCAATAATATGTTTTTTTTCTTGGAAAAAATAATGCAACAAGAGAAAATGAAACAGAGCATGGAAATTATGTAGAGAGAGAATATTTTTAAAGTTTTGTGATGTGATGGTAACCTCGTCAAGAGGGAATGACAGGGAAAATAATGGTTTGTTTGAATAGTTCTATAAGTATTTTTTAATTGTGATTTATGGAATATAAAGTAATTTTTATGGTTTATGAAATAAATATGTGAAAGAGTTTTGTTTCAATTTATATAAATTGGACTTATATATAAATATAAACTCAACTAAACAAACTTGAGATGGAGGAGAGTGATTAATGTGAATCTACCATTAAAGCCACACCCACACCATACACTCCTCTCTCCACTCCACCTCACAAAATCTTCGTTTCATTTTACTCCCCCACCACCACAAAACTCCTTCCTCATTCCCATCAATCGTTGTTATTCAAATATCTACTCACTATTTTTTAATAAAGAAGAGTTTTGAGTTGGGTCAAAAACTTACCACAGACCTGCTATAACTATAGGTTCAAAAAATATTTACAAATGAATTAATGGATCGCTTTTCACAATTGAAGAGTTTTGTTTAAGTTGAAAGAAAACATAATATATTTCAGCTTTGAGGAGAGACAAGTTAGAATTTAAAAGTGATGTGGAGGTTTAACTGAGAGATTAAGTCATTCTGTAAATGATAAGGTTTAAATATTTGGATCAATTATATAATAAGACGGTGAAATTGATGGAGATGTTAATCAAAAAATTCAAGCTGGTTGGATGTGTGATCATATATATATATATATAAAGATAAAATTTATAATGATCATATGCGTAAACGAATTAGAGTGATATTCATTGAAGAAAAAATGGTAGAAAATAATTTAAGATGATTTAGACATATTCAAAAAATGTCATTGAATTTGTCAATGAGGAGGGTCAATTAAATATTATAGAGTCTTTTGAAAAAAGGTAAAAAAAGATTGAAACAAACTCTCAATAAAATTATAGAACGATATCTTTTAGTAAATAATTTATTTAAATATATAGTTTTTGATAGAGTACAACAACGTTATGAGATTTATATAACCTACCTAATCTAATAGAATAAAGCTTTATTATTATTATTGTATTAATAGATCACTTATCGACAAATTTATCATATTGGCAGTGTGATTTGAATTAACTACATTGTGAGTTAAGCAAGATCCTCACCAATTAGACCAGTTTTAGTTGACTCAAACATCTCTTCTTTTTTTTTTTTTTTATACATTCAAACATCTCTTTTCTGTCTAAAAGGAATGCTTCTTATCCATCTTATCGGCCCCCCCCCCCCCCAAAAAATAAAATAAAAAAGAAGGACCAATACTTCTATTGGGTCCAAGAATTTTAAGCAGCGCAAGTTTATTGGATTGAACTTTAATGGTTTCAAGAAAAAGTTAGATGACAGATCAGTCTGAGCCTCATTAAGCCGGACTCAGCACTTGATTGGAAAAGCAATGTCTAATAAACCAATGGTTTATTGGATGTATTTGGAATAATGATGTAAAAAATGATTTATTTGTAATCTGATTTATAAAAAAGTTAGATTGGGTAAAAGCTATATTTTAAAAGTGATTTATTTTTAGATTGGTAATTGAATAAGCGTTTTTTTATAAAAATGAAGGGTGTTTGGTTTGGCTTCATAAGTGACTTTTGTGATATTTAAGAAAAAAAATTATAAAATTGATGAAAAGTGAAGAAATTAACTTTGAAAATTTAGCAATGGTAAAATACAAAAATCTGTAGACTCATCTATTAAAAAATACCCTAGAGAACTCAGTGACATAAATGAGCTTGTCAATAGTCACTCTATAACTTTTCAATATAGTCACATACATTTGTCAATGAAGAAAATTCACATTTAAAATTTATATTACTGATGTCTCTAAGGATTTTTTTAAGAGGAATTTACACTGGAACTTTTTTTTTATTGAGGAATGTATACTAAAACTTTTTTTTTTATTTTTTCTAGTCCTTATGACTTGAGTGAGATTTCTCCAATAGAAAATCAAAGATACAAGTGGAAGTTGAGGTTTAAATAAAAGTTATCCCTTCCGGACTTAAATATAAGATAAAATTGACTTTTTTTAAGAAGAAATTAAAGAAACTAAATGAATTACTTAATCATATCATATATTGTGTATATTTATATTATATATCAATTTATAAGTTAAGAAAAATAAATTGGAAAAAATGATAACTATAAATATTTTAAAATAATTTATTTTTTAAAAAAATCAATTTTATCCTAAATATAAAAGTGGAGGGAGTGATTGAAGAAGAAGAAAAAAAAAAAAGTGGAGGGAGAGGGCCCACCGAGTACACAGCAATCAGGAGGAATTCGTTTGTTTTTGTTTTTAATAAAACGCAAGAAACTTATAGGAAAGAGCAAAACGCCCAAGCAAAAGGAAATAAGCTACAATTAGGTTATGATGGATTGGACTTTTTCACTAAAAGCCAAATGAGTAAACTGCTGAACAAAACAAATTATTGAAGGAGATGTTTTATTGGGCTTATATTTATGTATAAATCCGATTTACGTAAATCGAGATAAAACTCTTCCACATATTTACCCCATAGACCGTAAAAGCTACTTCGTAGACTGTAAAAGCTACCTCGCATACTGTAAATCATTATTGAAAAGCACGATTTAAAGTTCCAATTGCTATTCCAAACATTCTCTAAACAAAAACATCAATCGCCGGATAAGCTCATGGAATCGCTCTACCAAACATGCTTATTGTTATAAGATAAACCTATTAGAATTTATCAAGAAGTAGTTGGTTAGGGGTAGAGGTTTCATTCTTATAAGAAAAAGAATAAAAATTTAAATTTCAAAAATATATTTTTTCCTAGAAGTGAAAACCCTTTACCTTTTAAATTTTTAATTTTTTTTTTAACATATGTGCCATTCAAGCAGTGAAACCTCATATTTATCCACACTCACATGCACACTTGCCACCAATATGGGTGAGGGTGGGGCTCAGTGAAGTGGTAAATCTTAACTATTATTATTATCTTTTACTGGAATAGATATGAACTATTATATTACCACCGTTTCCTCTTCAAATTCTCAACAGGCACAGCACATTTATACATTTACAATAAACTATATAGTGTAAGCTTCTTTATTCAGTCCACGAAATGTCACAAGGACATGCGCGAAGCACTTAAAAAAGAGCACTCAAAAGACGACTACTATGTTCAACATTTGTCATCGAGATTGTTTAGTCGGGAATAACGTCAATTTGAAGTAAAAAGTGATCCCTTTAGTACCACCTAGGGTCCAATAACCATTCTAATTAATGTCAAAGCAAACATGCCTTCCAATATTTGGAAATTGGAACAACATTGGGCTTTCCCTTTGTTTGAATATTACTACTATTATACGTGTGTGCGTATGATATGAGATAACGATCGGAGTCACAAATAAATAACAAACCACGAGTCTGTTTTGTCTTATGCTCAAAGGGTCCTATCCATTCTGCAGCCACAAATCTTGTCCACCAGCCTCATCTTTTGGGTCGGGGCAGACACAACTGAAACTAGCTATGAAATTCCCTTGTTGACACGAATCCTTATCACTTATCAAACTCTTTCCACAGTTACATAAAAGCAAAGCACAAAACTTTGGTGAAGAATTTGGTGAAGAAGAAGAAGAAGGAAATGAAATGAGAACAGTTTACTTGATTTTATAAAAGCAAGAAAAGAACAACAAGTACAAGTTAACGGAAAAAGTAGGAGTGAGGTAGTTGGTTCGACCAAAAAAAAAAAAAAATGTTAGCGGACGAAACGGAATCGGGTGGTGTTTCCAATTTCGATCTCCCCGAGGAGGTGCTGCGAGCTCTGCCCTCGGATCCTTTCGAGCAGCTTGACGTGGCCCGCAAGATTACTTCCATTGCCCTCTCGACGCGTGTCAACGCCCTCGAATCAGAAGCCTCCGACCTTCGCGGCAAGCTCGCCGAGAAAGATTCCCTCATCGCCGACCTTCAGTCTCAGCTCGAATCCCTCGACGCCTCCCTCTCCCAAACCGCCGATAAGCTCGTCCGAGCCGACCAAGATAAGGTCCCCGCCCCAAACCAGCTTTTTTTTTTTTTTTAAACACCCCTATTGTATTTGTCCTTTTCGAGTCTAAATTTGTGCCCCTTTTTGGTGTAGGAGAGCTTGCTTAAGGAGAACGCTTTACTTTCCAATACCGTGAGGAAACTCAATCGAGATGTCTCCAAGGTGCCCATTTACCTATCCTTGTTATGGAATTCGATTTCTGAATCCTGATTGTAACTTGTGGCTTCGAAATTGGGTGTCATGTTTCTAACCTCGAATCTGCTTGATTTAGTAAATTTGTTGCCCTTTCTGATAATTCAGAAATTGCGTAGCCTGTTGTTTCTGTGAGGTTTTGAATGAAATGGGAAGGGGTAGTTGAATGATTTAGTTGTAAGACGTCTTAACATATAGAATGTGGGTGGTTGGTGGACTTATGAAGTCTTACTGTAAATGCATGCAGTTGGAAGTTTTCAGAAGGACGCTTATGCAATCGCTTCAAGAGGATGAAGATAATTCGGTAAAGTTGTTTTTAGCTAAATAATGTTATTTTCTGTGATTTTCAGAGTTCACATGTCGCTGAATTTGTTTCTTATTGCGTTTTTCTACTGTCTACAATGTATAGTACTGGCATTTTGTTTGGACTATATGAACTTATGGTTTGTCCTGCTGTTTGCCGTAGGGAGGAGCATCGGATATCGTTGCTAAAATACAAAGTCAAAATAGTCTGACTTCCTCATCACAGACTGGAGGTACTTAAATGATTTGTATCTCGCATTTCTTGTTGGTGAATTCGGATATCATTGTTTGCTTAGAATGGCCGATATATAGTTTTAATGTTTTGTTTGGCTTCATCTTTGAGTGAATCGATTTCGAAGTTCGGGGCCTTAATTTGAGTTTGAATGGAGAGGTAAATAAAAGAACCAAAATTTGAAGCTGAGATATTCAACTCATCAAGGACACCAAGTTGTATTCCAGAGGCACTTTTTTTTTTTTTAATCATTTGAGGTTTTTTGATAAAGTTCTCATTTCATTGCAGATGATGACGCCTCGTTACCACCCTCTAGAACTTCTTCAATGAGAATCGATACAGGATATTCATTGGCTGATGATCGTGAGGCCGATGGTATGTAATCGTTACCAACCTTCTAGAACAACTTCTGTGTGGATTCCTGAAGATTGATCATTTATAATTTTGCACGTGTATCATGTGGTTGCAGCCACTAGACCTCGAGTATCACACGGTCTCCTCTTGGCATCCCAAACTAGCACCCCTCGGTTTACTCCTCCTGGTTCTCCCCCAAGTCTATCTGCATCAGTATCACCAACAAGAACATCTAAACCTGTGTCTCCCAGGCGACATTCAATTTCATTTTCAGCTGCACTTTCAAGCTCTGACACAGCATCCCAAACTGGTTTGTTTTTCCAGTTCTGTGCAGTGGTTTCTCTGTGCAAGCACATTGCTTCTAGAAATGTTTCAACTCTGCTCTTTAGTTCTTCCAACTCAGTGTGTTTATTTATTAGTCATTGCATCAGTTGTAGCAAGGGTTGCTTAATCTATGTACTCTCCCGTTACACTCTTATGTTTTTGTTGTAGGACGAACACGGGTGGACGGGAAGGAGTTCTTTCGCCAAGTCAGGTGAGCACATTTGAATGGTTCGCAAAAGCTTGAAAAATCTACTAAACAATAACTTCGTTGGCGGATTTCACATTGACCATGTATATTTGTGTGCTCCCTCATAGAAATAGAAGTCATAAGCCTTCATGTATACTGCTGGTCCTGTAATTTGGAAGCTTCTATGCAGGATCCACAATGGATTCCCTGGTTATCAAATATTGTGTCGTTAATAATGGTTAACAAACTTCGAGTATCCCATCCAATTGATCACTTTTGCGTTGGTCATCAGGAGCCGATTGTCTTATGAGCAGTTTGGGGCATTCTTAGCAAATGTTAAGGAACTGAATTCCCATAAACAAACCAAAGAGGTAAATCACTCTGTCACACTCTGTTGCGTTGTCGTCTTTAAGCTATTCAAACCTCACTTTGGTTATATGGCCATATTGTTGTGCGAAATTGCAGGAGACCCTACGAAAAGCTGATGATATATTTGGGCCTGATAACAAGGACCTCTATGCTATATTTGAAGGATTGATTACTCGCAATGTTCATTGACGTTTGGTTTAGATTTTGTCACAAGTGATTATGTTTACTGTACTCTCTCTCTACTTTAGTATTTTTTCCCCTTACTGTAAATCACATGTTCATTGTGGTGTGATGAACTATTCTTTGAACACTAAACTTGAAAATTTGAATATGAGGAATGTCTTTTGTTGTGCGGCCATTTGTTTTCTTGGTCTCTGTGAAGATGCACTGTATACTCCAGAAAGTGGATCTTATATTATGAAACGAGGTTGTATTAAGATAATAATGAAATGCGAGCATTGTCTTCACTCTTCGTAAATATTGGTCAATGACTTTCATGACATGCTCAATCGGTCTCGTTGACAAGTAAAGCTTTCCTGCGAGTGTTCCAACCAAATAGCTCCACCATATTAAATTAATCATATAAATTGGACTGGAAGTTGTAATAAAGGGTAAATTGATTTTGTTTTATGAAAAATTGTTGAGATGCGATTAATAAAATTAAATTTTCAGAGACTAGTAGTTGTCTGTTTATAGCAGGTAGTTTTTGGCGATGGACCGCAAATGCATGCCGAGTAATTGGCATTTTAAAATTCGTTGGAAAAGAATTAGTTAGCAACAAACGATAGTATTTAATTGATTTGAAAAAAAAAACGATATTTAATTGGAAAATGGAAACAATGTATAGTAGCAAGTGAAAGGGATTTTGAGGAGAGAAAGCAAAGCGTCAAATGAGCAAGAAAAATCGGTGACGGTAATAACAACAATATGAAAAAGTTGTTGTTGCTGTATTAAGGCGGCAACACACAAATCAATGCCTGGCGCTACTTTCGTTTCTGAGTCTCTCCTTCCTTTCCATTCCTCTGTTCTCTGAGATCCTCTCTGTTTAGGTTTCCTCTGCTCCGCCATGGACAACCATCGCCGTTCCCCAAGGTAATGTCTGCATTTGCCTTCCTTCTTCCCATTTTTCTCCATTAGAGATGCGATTTTCAGCTTCGTTTCCTTTCATGGCATTTTGTTCTTTGCTGTTGTGGTTGATATTTTATTGATGCAACCCCCAATTTTCATGACATGCATGCTTCCACAAATCCCCAAATCTTAGTTTGTCAAAAAAAAATTTTGGTTGAATTTCGTAATCTGTCGTATCGGGTGGTTGAACCGAAAATATGGGTAACTTGCGGTGTACGCAGGCTGGCCTGGACATGGTGTTTCTTTTGTCTTTGTTTATTCTTGTTAGCCATATGCCAATGTAGCCCTGAGATGTATTTATGGGGTAGTTCTTCCTTTTGGCTTCATTTTTGTCACATTGTTATTTGCTGAGGAAGAAGATGATGATATTGGCAGCGCTGAATCTGCTGAATTAGGAAAGGGGGACTCAAAAGAGAAGAAGACTTCTTCAAAAGGCAGAAGGGCCCGGTCTGTTCTTTATGGTTCCTGGAGAGGATTGGGTACATTGCAATTCTTCTAAATATCTGAATATGATTATCCGTTGTACTAACCCATGATGCTAAATATCAAAATCAATTTCAGACTTGGAGTCTTTACGCACCAAAGAAGAAGGCACATCCGAGTGGTTTGCTAGTGCAGACATGCCTGAGGATTTCTGTAGAACTTTAAATTTTGAAGCTTCTTCTTCCAATGCCAGCACTTCTGACACAGAATGTCCGCTAGATACCGCAAATAATACTCAGTGGCGTATTATTCGTTTCATGAAAAAAGGATCTCACATGCGCTTCAATCATCCGCCTAAAAATATTCCCAAGCTCACCCGAAAAACAGTTAAACGGATTAAAGAAGACCTCATCCCTGGTCTACATTCTTCAGATTCAACCCCATCACTTGATCCAGATTCAACCCCATCTTTTAATCCAAAAGATCGAAATAATTTTCCCTTTAAGTCTTCATGGAAACATTATTCTTTTGCACAGCTCGAAGCTGCCACCAACAACTTCAGTGATGGTATCAACTCCTTTATCTGAAGCCTACTGCTTTTCCAGTCGTGAAGGACCAGTTCAACCTAAAGGCTTAAACTATTCTGAACAAAATCTCATTATGCTAGATACTTTATCAAAAATCTGCTGGACTTAGAAGTTTAAGCTGCCGAGGAAGGCTCATTAATAATTTTGTTATAATATCTTAACATGACTAATGTAGCATTAAAAGAAAACCCCGTTAATTCATATACTTCACAATTATATTGTTGCTTGCTTTGGTGATATGTAGCTTGTGTTTTTTTCCCCTTATGAAGATATGTTGATTGGGAAGGGAGGTTATGCCGAGGTTTACAAAGGAAAAATGGAAGATGGGACATATGTTGCCATAAAAAAGCTGACAAGAGGAACCCAAGAAGAAATGACATCTGATTTCTTGTCTGAACTTGGTATTATAGTACATGTTGATCATCCCAATATTGCCAAATTGATTGGTTATGGTGTGGAAGGGGGCATGTTTCTTGTTCTTCAGTTATCTCCGCATGGCAGCCTCGCAGGCATACTTTATGGTCTGTTATCCACCTTGAAAACTTTGAATATATATATATATATATAGAAGGAACCTAACAACAAGTTTCCAAAAGATAAAACTCTGGCTTCTTCCCTTGCATGAGATTAGGGCCTCGAGAGAGACTGGACTGGAACATCAGATTTAAGGTTGCTCTAGGGACTGCTGTGGGCCTTCAATATCTGCATGAGGGATGTCAAAAAAGGATCATCCACAGAGATATCAAGGCTGCCAATATTCTTCTGTCTGAGGATTTTGAGCCTCAGGTAATGTTCTGTCTCATTTTGCAATAATGGGGTGTTTTTCATGTATTACCAACTTCTTAAATCTAATGTCACACCAGGTATCTGATTTTGGGCTTGCAAAGTGGTTACCTGGTCAGTTGTCTCACCATACTGTGGACAAAATTGAAGGCACATTTGGGTTTGTTTATTATCCAAGAGCATCACAAAGATTCTGTGTCCTTGATAATAGTAAACAAAAAGAATTTTCTTGACAGTTGTTCTTTTGGTTCCATCGTGTTTTGTGTTGAAACAGTTACCTTCCTCCCGAATTCTTCATGCATGGTATAGTAGATGAAAAGACCGATGTCTTCGCTTACGGAGTGCTGTTATTAGAGCTCATTACAGGAAGACAGGCTTTGGATAGCTCTCAGAAAAGTTTGGTGATGTGGGTATGTCTCAGTCTTTCCCCACAATGTATCTAACATTTTAACCGAGGGAACAGCCAATATTAAAAACATCAAATTAAAACTATTTTGCAGGCAAAACCTTTGCTGTCTGTAGATAAAATCAAAGAGCTGGTAGACCCGTGTCTGAGTGATGCATACGATGAAGAACAGATGAAAATTGTTGTGATGACATCTTCCTTGTGTATAGAGCAGTCTTCAGTTGAGAGACCATATATGAGCGAGGCAAGTTCTATAAGTTGTAAAATTATTTGGATGACTAATAGAGGTTACTAACAAGGCTTTCTGATGTGAATATGCATGCAGGTTGTGAAGACTCTTAAGGGAGAAGAAGGTGGATTGGAGTTCATAATGGAGCGCCAGAAGTCAAAACTGAGAAGGACATATTCTGAGGAGCTGCTAGATGCAGAGGATTACAATTCAACCAAGTACTTGAGTTTGAATGACTCGAGTCGAGAGACAAGCCCTGAGAGACCTGATTCTTTGAACGAAGAAACCACTCACAAGTAGAAATATCAAATATGGCCTTTGATTCACGTAACTTATGAAACTAAGTGGCTGATTCCATGGAGGACCTCATCGCTGCACAACGATGAGCTTGAACAATACAGTGATGCATACCACTCTGGTTCTTATTATAAATCTAGTTTAAATGAATTTTAGGAAATGCATGTTAAGACATTTAATACTCTAATATTCATTAACTTTTCCAAATTTGTATTGAAAAAAAGATGTTCTACATTTTCTCTCACTTGTTTCTGTCATTAAGTAGGGAAAAACGGTCATTAATGGCTATTAAGGTGGACTTATATTTATGATAAAAAATATTTACCGACTGGATTAGTAATAAAGATTAGAGTGGTATAACACAGAACAATGAGGCTGAACCTGTACGCAATGTGGGTGAATGTTGTATATGTAAGCCCAAGCCCATCATTAGTGAGTTATTGGGCCTGAAGCTATTATTTGAGTTAAATCTGAGTTTAACAAGTAAGGCCTGTGAATTTTCAAACATAATTCACTAATTTATTTATTCCATCTTTGTGTTTCCATTTTTATATGTTTATTCTCTCAAAGAACCAGATATAACGGTGGCCGAAAGGAGTAAAAATATGTAGTTCCAACGAATAAGAAATGACTGTTTTTTTTTCTAAAAGGAAAAGATACAATTTATTTGTGAAAATTGTTAAATTCAGTCACAGATGTTTATTTTTGTTATTGAGAGAAAATAAGACATAGGTAAAAATAATTCTCATCACTCTCCAAATAAAACGATTGCATTGCATTCCTTTTCGTTTACCTGTCTGAACAAAATGCTGAAGCATATGTGAACGTGATGTCCTTGTCCTAATTTAACTTTTTCAAATGCTAGCTAAGGGATTTATTTTAATTTTAATATAAGACCTAAATTTATTTTATCTCCCAAATTTGCAATTTCTCTCACACTATTCTTATTGATTGTATATATTAGAGCATGAGTTCCATCAATGAGGTAATTTCAATGTAAATGAGTATCTTGGGAAAACTAACATAATTTTTTTTTTACAAATACCTAAATTATTTGATATTTATAAATTAATTATCTAGTTTAAAATCAAAAGAGGAAATATAATGGAAGAATTATTTGCGGTGGAAATTAAATGTGAAGGGTATAGAGAGGGAATTGGCACCCATCCGCTGTGCGTTCTTTTCCTTCAAACGACGTCGTTTCCAATTACAGAATGCCCCACGTCTGCAAAATCAGTTCTGACAATATGACTAAGTGCTTTCCCCTTTTATTTTATTTTATTTTAAGGGGATTACATTTACATAATCAGGTGGGTATAATACATTTACGTAATTGGAAACCACATCGTTTGAAGGAAAAGGACGCGCAGCGGACTGAATGCAGTGGATGGAAGCTAATTCCGAGAAGGACCAAAGGATGACAACATTGGAATCAAATCAGACAAAAGGGCTGAGCCTCACAACCACTCTTTTCTCCTTCAACTTTAGGTTAGATGCCACAATAAGAACCTGTGCCCACTCCCCCCCGGGGGATCATATCATGTTTTATATACTATTAGAAAATTCAATATATTTTTTTTTTCAAAAAAAAGTTGTCTGTGGGGTGTTGGCTTCTCAACCTTAGCCCATTTATATATTACAAGTTACAAAAATGTTGCTTTGGAAAGTTAGGCATATTCTATGTTATCTTTACCTTTTATGCCCACAAGCGTATTTATACAATCCATATTGATTCGTTATAATCATTTAAACGTGTGTTTGAAATAATGATTGGAAGTTTTATAAATATTTTTTAAACATGATTTACGGAATACGAAATAAATTATATGGTGAGGGTTATCTCAATTTATGTATACAAATCTATAAGTATTTTTAAATTGTGATAATAAACTATCACAAACATCCACAATCTTTTTAAAAAGTCAAACAGAGAATAGAGCGGAAAGTTTCTCCCCCTTAAAAAAGTATGAGTCTATCAACGTTTAATTTACGTGATCATGAACTCATTAAATTTGTATATGCGACAATTTATTTTCCATAAATTGAATTCAACTTTCACCAAAAAAAAAAAAAAAAGACACAAGGTTTTTAGATTGCCAGGATATTTCTATTTTAAAAGATCAATTTTTTTTAAAAAACTAATCTCTCAAGATGAAATCGTTCGTTTATCATTATGAGCCGAAAAGGACTTGTGAAAGATGGCGTTAAGAGAATGTTTAGAATAACTGTTGAAACTTTCAATCATATTTTTTAATCGTGATTTACAATATACGAGATAACTTTTATAATTTACGAAGTAGTTTTTATAATCTATAAAATAAATATATGAATTAGTTTTATCTCAATTTATATAAATCGGACTTATGCTTACCAAATATCCACTAATTATAAATGCAAGGGAGGAATCCCCAAGGTCGCTTGCAAGAAATTCCCGCGGTGGTGGTGGTGGTGGTGGGTCCCTATTTTCTGCCACTCAAACTAGTATATCACACAATCATTCCTGAATTAGTGATTGATAGTAAAATATAATTATAAAATTGTGAGATGGAACTTGAAAACTTTATTAATAAACTATTTATAAATATTTATGATAGTGTTTTTTAAGTTCAGAAATATATTTTAATATTAGTAAATTCCAAAACAAATAACTCACCTAAACTTTTATTTATAAAAAAAAACCACACACCAATAAGAATAAGTTAATAACAGAACAAGGAAGCGGAAAAAAAAAAGAGAGAGACAGAGAAAGAAGTAGATATACACCCACCCATATTAGTACGAGTATTATTACCCAACGGCAACAAAAGCCAAACCTTGAATACTGCTTCTCCCATCCATCTCTTTCAAAGGTTTGGCTTGCATTTAAAGACCCCTTTGATTGAGCAATAATTCCTCCAACTTCAACTCTCTCCTTTCTCTACTGGGTCACTCTAACCATGGAGGTGGGTCAGATTCAGAGACAGTGGGTCGACTGTATGAAATCCTTGTTCGTCGAGGTATCAACATTACTTCCCACCATAAAAGCACTCAAAGTTAGGATTTTTTCCCAGATGGGGTTCTTGCTTTTTGTTTGTTTGTTACCAGATCTGTTTGTTGGATTGTTTCCTTCTTTTGGTATGTTTGTGTTGGTTTCTTTTGGTTTTGTGACTTGTGCTTCTTGTTATTTTCTGTCATATGGGGTGCCAAAAAAAAGGGCTTCCTTGATGCTCAGTTCTTACAACTCAAGCAACTACAAGATGAGACCAACCCTGAATTTGTTGTTGAAGTTGTGTCCCTCTTCTTTGAAGATTCTGAGAGGCTTCTTACTGATCTCACCAATGCCCTGTGAGTTTCCATAGTTTCTCTTTTGCTTAATAACTAAGTTAGTTGAAGCAGTTCCTGATATAGCAAGAGTTTTTATGACTCAGTAAAATTGGGAGTGTATGTGTATGTTATATATTATAATTAATTAATTTAGCACTGGTTTTCATTCAAGTTCGAATTGAATTTCCTTTTTGATACATTTTACCTGCTCTAATAAAAGTCTCTCTCATTAGAATGCTTCATACTGCTAACACCTTGGAAAAATTAAGAGTTTTCATGTTATTGAGCTTTTTCCTCTTCCCCTTATTCTTATGCAGAGATCAGAAAGCAATTGACTTCAAAAAAGTTGATGCTCATGTTCACCAGTTGAAGGGTAGCAGCTCAAGGTATAAAATTTAATTTTGCCGGTAAAAATATATTAGAAAGACACATGATCTGGATCAAAGTTATCAAACCCTTTAACAGCAATGATTCAGAGAGTTTTATTAGTGCAATTTCTGTTTGGTTTTAGATGGCTACACAAAAAGAAGTTGGTTCCTAAAGAAGAAAGTTTATACATTAGAGCCCACACAGACTGTGACTGACCAAGTTTCATATGCATTAAGACTAATTTAGGAACAACTAAAAGAGGAAAAAAACAAGTCATGAATTTATTTATTTTGTTCATCTATACCTATCTTCTTCTCCTTTGACAAATTTGTGTTTGTGGTCCACAGCATAGGTGCTCAAAGGGTAAAAAATGTCTGCATTGCTTTCCGCAGCTTTTGTGAGGAACAGAATGTAGATGCGTAAGTTGTTTTTCTTCTGACTGCCTCACTAATTTTCTTACTCCTTAAAAGCTTTTGAGAAGCTAAGTTTTTAGATTGAACTAGCACTTACCTAGCAAACATGAAGACAGAAACACAGGACATCTCATGATCACAGTGACATTGAGACACGCCAATATTTTTCAACACATGTTGAAAACAAACTAAAAGAACAAGCATGTTGGGTAGTTTTATGTGACAATGATGGAAAACTACTTGCAGGTGCCTGAGATGTCTGCAACAAGTAAAGCAAGAGTACTTCCTTGTCAAAACTAAACTTGAAACTCTGCTTGGGGTAACATGATGAATTACTTCTCTGGTTGGTTATAAAACATGTTGTGTGTGTGTTGTCATTCACAATTGTTGTTTGAATTGTTTATGTTGTGTTTGCAGCTTGAGCAACAGATTGTTGGAGCTGGTGGGTCAATCCCTATGATGGAGCTAAGTTTGTAAAGGGTGGGTGGATTTATAGAGAAAGCTTGTTAACTGTAAGAGTGTTTAGATAATCCTGTTTTCTTCTTCTTCTTCATTGAAGATTCTCTTGTTTTAGGTCATTACGGTCCTTGGTGATTGAGACTGTACGAGTTTTCAGCAAAGAGAGAACTCCATGCCCTGTAACTTATTCACAATTTGTCTGAAAGGCTCCTATGTAAACTCTTCCATGATCTAAGGAAGCCTGTTCTTATCACTAACCTAACAAATCTTGAAATTTTGAAGAGAGAAGTCCTTTAGAGTTTAGAATACTCTCTATGGTCTTTAATATAAGACATAATTACCTAATTTAATTAGATTAAGAAAGTTAGTTAAGTTAGTTAATATATGACACATATATTCTAAGACACCTTAGTCATCTTTCTTAATTCTCTCTCCTCCTTGATTATTGTCGAGGGATTATCAATAAGGGTAAATTAAGAAAATAATAACAAATATGAAAACTGTGTCTTATATCTAAGATAAAGATCAACTCCTTAAATATGTCTTATATTAAGGACTTAAGAGAGAGTATGATTTTTGTATACATTGAGGTGAGTAGACAAAAGAATTCAACATATTGATATATAATCTGAATGGACCTACTATACTTGCCTCTAAAGTTTTATTGGTTTCTTCGCTCTTTCTAAAACGTGAGGAGGTTACCTCAAAAATGTGTTGAACCCTAGGGAATAGTATGTTTCAACCTCAAACGAGGTTTTTCAAGAAATTTTGTAGTGAAAGGAAAATAGAGAAACTCGTTGAGATATGAATTTGGATGCACACTGTTGTTGAACTCTACAAATTATTTGCAAGACTTTAAAAAATAAATCGACATTCAAGAGCTTCTTGTATGAAACAGTTTGAGATCTTTTTTGACTCGACTTTACAAGTATGATCGCAATACAAATTAAAACTTACTTTTTTTAAAAAAAAAATATTAACTGTAAATTATAGAATCTTAGAGTCAATAATGGTGGGGAAGATAAGTGGGGAATCGGGCATGATATAATTATTTAGTAGAAAGATAAGAAATGGCATTGTACCTTTGTCTGCTCCATATTATCTTATCTTTCGGGCATATCTGATTTCTGTCGTCTTCTTTTTTTTTTTCCCCTTGGTGGATCGATTCCCTCCATTCATATATATATATATATACACATACATACATATATATATATATATACACTTACTATTATATTACTCTAACCAGTAACCTATTCAACAAGATCATCAACATTTTCACAGTTCCTGTCCAACATGATAACAACATATTTGAAAATTCTTGTCTTTGTTGCGCATTTATACCCCCCATTCAATCATACAATGGTGTCATATCATCGACAGTGCCCATGACAGAGACACACACACACACACAAAGAATCCATATCTCTATTGATTGAGCTTTGAGCCTGATCATCAAGAATTTCCCAATATTAACGAATCCTCACGCTTCTTTAGCTACAGAGTCTATCCTCAAGAATATTTTAGCGCATTAAAAGAAGAAAAAGACGAATAGCTTTTCCGCAGAAAAATAATAATAGCCAAGTGCTTGCTTTTAAGGATGCCTCCACTTTCTTGTCTGTTCATTGAAGCTTCCTAGCTTGGCTGTCTGGTTCTTATCACCAAGTCTCTGTGCATACAGTTTATAATAACTCTCAGCATCCACATGATTCAAAATTTTGACTGGTTTTCCTTGTTTCTCATCTACCACAATTGTCCCATCACTGGATTTGGAACCTTCAACTATCACTTTAAGTGGCTTGACCTCAGTTTTTGCATCGACACTTGAATGACCATCAGCTAATACAACTGCCCCCACAATTTCCCCCAAGAATGTGTCCTGTAACAGAATTAATTATATTACTCAAAACCAAATTAAATAGCACAAACCCAAGTCTATAATAAGTGAGTAGCATGAAACTGTTATTATTTCTTAGTTTTTACATTGACACTTCTTATTACATGTTGTGAGACTTTTTGGTAATTACGTTAATTCCTTGGAGCCTCATAATGATTTTGGTATGTGTTACTTTTACTGTAATAGCTTAGTTAAAACATGAAGGAGGGCTAAAGGGTTAGTTTACCATGGGTTGATATCTGTGGTGGGATTGCTTCAAGCGGTATAGCCTAGACAACAAACGCTTGGAAAAGACGGCTTCAGGTGTTTCTTCTGTTGCACGCAACCACCTTAACATAGTTGAAAACGAGCTGCTAGCTTCACACTGGATACCCAGTGGAATAAGAGTGATATTCACTCCAGATCCAAATACGGTCTTGGCAGCTAGAGGATCCAAAAACATATTGAACTCTGCATATTGGTTTGAAGCTACAGAAAATAGGTTTCCTTTGTCATGTTCATTCTCGCTTATATGTCCCCCTACTATATATACCTCCTGTAAAGGAATTTAAGATAACGTCGTACTTAGTAGCTACAAAATTTACTAGTACTTCATAGTGGGAAGTTTATGGAGAGCTCAACTGACCTGAATATGACAGCTTATGTTTTTCTCTGATATGACCTTGGCCAAATTAGTCAAGGGTCCATTGGTTAATACTGTAATTTTAGACCCTTGTTTGATTGCTGGCACTATAGATTCCCAAACTTCCATAGCTAGCGGTTGTCTGAGTTCAGGGTGATCAGTGTCCCTGGGAGCTCCAAACTTCAGAGTTTTCTGCAGTATACCTGTGGTAGACCTTAAGGTGTCATTCATACTTTTCTGATGCATAATAATAATAAGTAACTTAAAAAGCAACTTCTGGGGCTACGAGGCAGATTACGAGCAAGACCATAAAGAGTGTCAGAATCCAAGAACCCTCCACTGCCATGTGGAATGGCTTCAGAGTATTTGCAGCCATCAACATCTGATGTGAATGGATTTTAGTCTGTTGCAAATACATCTCGACCTACTGGGATATCGTCACGACCCATCATGTGCAGTAGGTCATACACCACATCTATAGTTGCAGCATTTGCCCATCCATTTGGGCTCACAATAATTGCCTGACCAAAAGTTACAGAGAATCCACATCACATTCAGAGTTAATGTTTTCTCTTTCATGGAAAGGTTTTTGAGGATTCATAGAAATAGTAGCTATGAAGGAACAAGATACCTTGAGGTCGATCACTTCATAAGGGACTTTAAGAAGATAAAATAGAGAAAGAAAGTCTCCTGCACTCATGTCCATGTCAAACACAACAGGTTTCCCTGGTCTTCTGTGTTGAACATCAGGCTTGAAAGTTGCTTCTTTGTAGTAAGGAAACTGTGAAGTGAAGTGAAGTTGAACAGCCCAGAATTTTGTTTTTTCTTTAGAACCTGAGAGACCCATAGAAAGAAACATAAATACTTGTTACTTAGATAACTAAGAGATTCCTGGAAAAAGATTGTGGAAACCAGAACAATACACTAAAATGTGACTCACGTTCAGGAAGCTTATGAAATATTCTCTGTCAAGTGGGCTTCTGGCGTCTTGGTTAGGCTTTGCTTTTGTGGCAAGAAGCACTCTTACTGAGTCTGAACCATTTGCCTCCATTGTATAACCATCCTATAGATCACATTGTTACAGACAACATGTTAACATACAGAGCAAAACGAAATTTGACTAATGCATAAACCAACAAAAGAAAAAACAAGTGATTACCATGCATTTTCCTTTCCCATTCTTTACAAAGCATAATGGATCTCTAAGTCCTCGTTGAACATGACCACTATGCATTCCACCTAACTTCAAATTGAACTTAGGAGCTTTTTTGCCATCGAAATTCGGATTGGAGCCATCATTTATCCCGTAAGGTTTATTGGAAGTTATTACAGTTATGTTCACATACTCCATTTCAGCAAATTCATTTTCTCCATCATGGTTCTGGGAATTCCTCATGATTGAGACTGCTATACCACTCAAGGAAGAGTCCCACATAAAACAACTCTGCCAAACAAATCATTGTCAACTTTACTCCATTTGACTTTATCATCAACCAAGTTAGATGTTAGTTAAAATGACAACTCAATGCACAAAGCTTCCACTAAATGAAATATAGGGAATGTCAAATGGACATAGTCTTACTTTTGCAAATAAAAAGGCTTTTTTTAGGATTTGACCCCGTGACTTAAAGGTCACATGGTAGCAACTTTCACTGTTACTCAAAGCCTCACCCTCATAACTAAGCTAAATGTTAGTAAGTAATAACATTTATTGTTGCTCCCAGTCTCACCTTCATAACTAAGCGAAATTAGCAAGTAGCTGTTGTTCTAAGGGTCATCCTTATAACTAAGCGAAATGTTAGTGAGTAGCTACTTTTACTGATACTCCAAGGCTCACCCTCAATACTAAGCTAGATTTTAGTAAGTTAAAAAAAAAAAAAACATACGCTTGACCAAATTCGATAATTATTTACCGTATAGAAATGGTCATCGAACCAAGTATCACGAGCCATTTTCAAAGACTGGAAGCCATATTGTGCCTCATATGTGTCTTGGCTCTTCTCAAACTCGCCAAAGAGAGCCTCATTGATGGGGATCGTGTTGGTAGCATCAAGAGGGACGAGAGTGATAGGAATACCAGAATGAATCACCTAAAATGAGATTATTAATATAAATAAATTAGAAGCCATGACAAGATAATGAAACAGTAAAGTGATTAACGATTAATGGGCATTATTATTATTATTATTATTTGCAGCCGAGCTGGTGTGCTGCAAAAGGGTCTCCAAAAATATTGAACTCAGCGTATGGATTAGTGTGATAATCTGTGAAAATATTGCCACGGTCACCACATTGCTGGGGCAGACAGGAAGAGGTAGAGTTTTTGGGGCAACAGCCAGTTGGGTTGCTTGATCTTACACCTCCACCCATTATGTAAATATGCTCTATGTTCTTCTTTAGGTGTGGGTTACTCATAAGGAAAATGCCAAGAATTGTGTGCGTTCCAGTCATGAACACAGTTATGGGACCTTCAGATATGTTTTCAATGAGAACTTGCTGAGCAGTTGGTTGTTGAAGAGGATTGTACCCTCTTTTGCCCTGATTCGTGCCAAAGCCAGCAACCCAAATGGGTATAATAATCACTTTAAAAACAAATGAATTGAGTGATTCGTGTAATCAGGGAGCGCTAAGCATAGCATCTAATCAACGGTCACCTTCTAGTATGCCACCCTCGCCTCCTACTCCGACGGCAATATCATGACGACCCATCATGTAAAGAAGATCATACACTTGATTCATTTGTCCATGCATTTGCACTTATTGTGATCGCCTGCACATATCTCATGTTCACCAATCTCATTCAAAAAACGCTCTGAATTGAATCTACTTATTTCAAGCAATTCTAGCGCGTTTTGTAAAACGTGAAAACTGAGACTATAACGGTCGTCACCACGAAACAAAATCGTTAAAGTATAGTCAGTCACCTGCAATTCGAATTCTGATCTGTTGAGCTTCATTAGGTAAAGGAACCCGAACAAATCGTCCGTATCGATATCACTGTCCCACAGAATACGACGACGACTACGCTCAACAGCACTGCAAGAATCAGCCATGAGAGCCAATATTGTTACTGCAACACACAAGCTCCTTGGAAACAACATTATAATAAGAGAGTACGTAACTAGTTTGAAGGATAAACCCAGAAGTGGCTTGCCTTCAAACTCTTTGGTGATGGAGTACATATATAAACAGGCTTCAATTCAACCAAATACGAGTTTTATATATAGGACTCTCTGTCTCTCCTACTCATTCGTCCCCGTGAAAGGACTAACAAGAGCCCACAACCATTGAAGCATGATAAACACGTGACAGAACTGAAGTTGCATAAGATGCCATGAATCAATAATTATTAATTATACATGTATCTGGAGGCAGATCTTGTTTCGACCCAAAAGAAAAGAAAGGAAAAAGAAATGGCACATCTTATTAATGGACGCACACGAAAGGTATTAAATGCATTATTCATAGCTTCTAGGACACATTAAAGAGTAACTTATTACTCCCTCTTCTTGTTTACAATATAAGCCATGTCAATTAAGTCATCGGAAAAAAAAATGATAGGGTACTTATTAAATTTGTTTTAAATTGAAAATTTTTCACAATTTACTCGTATTAAATGAGGATTTCAAGAAGTAGATCAAAAAAATAAGAAGTCACATTGAACCATTAATTATAGGGGCAAAATTGATACTTCCTTTTCTACCTTTATTAAATACACATCTTTATATTAATTATCTCTCACTCACCACTAATTCTCTTTTATTTACTCATTTATTATGCATTATCTCTCATATATTATACTTATATGCTCTCATATTTATTACTTATTCTATATTTTATGCTCTTTTCATAAATAGACGCATATTTAGAAGAAATATGATATTTTTTTATATATTTATTATTTTTAATTAATCTTAACTGTTAGTTTATTTTACGAGAATAAAAGTTATGGGTTAAAGATTTCTTCTGGAAGTGACTATTGTGAACCTGATGGAGTATTTATGAGGTTGATGGGAAGCTAGGCTGAATTAATGCTGGATTTAATTATTGGGCTGGGAATTAAACGAGTATACAAAATAATATAAAGTCAATTGAGCGTAGTAGTAGTTCAACGTGGAAAAGCGCATACATATAATAATAAATTGAAATGCGGTGAGAAAGCGGACCTCAGTTTTGACTCCAAAATTGTATAGAAAGTGAAATGTTTGTGCTTTTAGGGGAAATGCTGATTTCCCTATTTGATTTCAATGGCATGACACTTTGGAATTGGGGCGCTTATGTGTGAAAGACTGGAAGTTGGCATATTTCTGCATAAATAGATTTTTTATCATTTATGAAGATACGATTCCGGGCAAAAACATGAGATTTATGAAATTGCAGTCAAGCCTTAATTTGTCTATTTGTATAATTATGAACTTTTGTAGTCAATAACCTTCTAACTTAGTGACTTAGTTTCCCTTTAAACGGGGAAGTTTTGGTTTTGATCCCGCTTATAACTTTATACAATTAGTGTTTAGTTGTTTACCCCTTTAATTTTGAACTTCTTTTTTGGTTGAAGTTGTAAGGTTTGACTTTGGAAAACTAAAATCAGGTTAATTTATTGTGTATTTGAATTAACTTTTAAAAATGATTTATGAAATAAGTATGTAAAAAGAGTTTTATCTCAATTTATAAAAACTAACTTTTTAAACTACATCTTAAAACTTACCCAAACACCCACTTAGAGTGTCGTTAAAAGGGGATTAGGTGATAACCCCACGAAAGTCAGCTAATTTGACCGCTTAATAGCGCCCACCGACTTATGGAGCTTAATTTCTTAAAATAATTTTTCGTTTTCATCTGATTATTGTTCCATTAAAAAAAAAACTCCCCTTCTCCTCAAATAAAACATAACTTTTTTAGATAAAATAATTGTGTAAAGGGTTACCTGTGCTCGTCTCTGAAACGCATCTTTTTTTCTGATGAGATATTTTATTCCGTAAAATAAACACATTTTGTATGTTATATACAGCTTTTGGTTGTTTTGTGACCAGTTTTGGAGAATTGGGGTAGTGGTCGCTTAACTTTGGCATTCCCTGTCCATTGACTGGTTATTATATACGAGTTTGTTAAAAGTCTTGTGAATGAATATATCATGCCACATGGCTAACTAATTGTTTGAATTGGCATATTTTATGTAATTTTAAGTAATTGTGAATGAATATTTCTTGAACTGGTAATTACGTTTTTTTTAACCAAAATTACATATTTTCAAAACATGGTAGGCAGACACTTAAGATTAGCTCAGGTAACAAAACTGAAGTGGGATGAACAGTGAGGACAGAGATTAAAGTTCCAAATTTTTTTTTTTTTTTGGTTTAACCATATGTATCCTCCTATAGAAGCCAATCATATTCAAAGAACTGTTAGATACTAAATGGGATCACTTCCCTAATAAGGATTTTAATTTATCACATTATGAGTAACTATTCTCTTCCGCTAAACCTAACTCATATTTGTAAAGTTCAAATTTCAAACACTATTGATGTGATTTTTTTTTTTGGGGGGGGGGGGAGGGTGGTTGGGGGTTTGCCAAACTATGGACCGGAAAATGGTCCCTTGCATTTTAGATCCATTACGCATGAACCCAACAAACAAACAAAGAAGAAATTTTTTTGACAGCCCAAATATCTACATCCCTAAGTAGATTTATTCGATAGATCCTATGAAGTAACACATTGACGTCTGCTATCTCCACCCATTTATGATTATGGTTCCAGAGAAAGTTTGATATGAAGCCTAAACAAGGTTCAATTCAATATATTGGGACACAGCTGAATCCACCGTAGAAAAGGAACCCATATACCCATTAAGTTAACAACTTGAAACCTTGCACACAACTTATCCAATGCTGCCACAAAACTCTCAATTGATAAGACTTTAAATTTGCTTGGACAAAACCCTCATTAGTTAATATCCCCATGTTGCTGTCGTTCCTATAGATCGCCTCAAGCTTCCACTCCCCAAAAGAATAAGACAAGCTTAAGAAGTCTTAACCTTAACATCCTCATATTATTCCGAGTAATGCAGTATTTTGTAATCAACCACCCAAAAGATAAGCAAATCCAATTTCTACTTGTGTTACTGAACCTATTTAATCCCCAAATTTTGCAAGCTTTTGGGCTCAATTTGCCAGATTCAAATACTAATAAATGAAGGTAAAAAAAGGCAACCCAGACGAAGACGGCAACTTTATTGTCTATCATTACAAAACCATACATGCAAAGCTCAGCCTCACACAAGAAGATTTTCACCATCGCCATATTCCCCAATATGCTAAAGCACCTGCTTTCAAATTTCTAAGAATCATGAAAGACAAACAATGCTTTGATGAAATCATATACTTAGCTCTAAAGTTTCAAACAACGCTTCAATCTTGGTACTTACATCAAGTGCTCACAGTTGTTCATAAAATAGTTCACCACCAACCAGAATATAAGCTTGATGACGGGAAGGTACCAAATCAACCCAGAAAAAGCAGAGATAAATCCTGCCTTGGAACCTAAACAAAGGAGGTTGAATGAATATAAAAGGGAGGGATATATGACGCAAGCATTAGCTTGATGTTTCTATATATGTTTTTGCTATTAGCTCACTCTTAAAGGGGCAGAAGTTATAAGAAGTCACCAGTTTATTTCAGTGCACAAATCTCAGAACTAATAGCCTCTATTCAACTATCAACAATGAAGAAGTAGACATTGATATTTTATTTTACCCAAAATGACTCAAATCTAGCATTCTACATTCATCAGTTACTTAATAAGATCCCTCTACCTCTATTATCATTGATAAAAAAAAACTAACTAGATCACCAAATCTATAAAAAAGACAAACCCCCCCCCCCTTTTCTTATTTCCAAATTTGTTGTCCTTTCCCCCAAAGAAACTTTCAAATCAACCAACAACCCTCCGATAAACCTGATCCAGAAGCAGCTTCCGAGTGGTAGCGCGAACCCCCGAGTCAAACTCGTCGCCGTACCAACCCACCGATCTCTGAGCTTCCAGAACGATCTGGGAAAGACCTGGACCGAGACAAGCATATAAGAAAAATTATTTCAAAAATCATGAAATTGAACACATATAGAAGATATTAACAAAGAAGAAAATGGTATACCTTCACGGATGGTTTGTTTGTTGTGGCGGATATCGTGTATGGTGGCGGAGATTTTCCAGTAGAGAGGGCGACCCATATAGAAGAGAAGAAGAAAGAATAGAGAGATCAAGACAATGCGGAAAGCAATCCTCGACGTAGAAGACGCCATTACATGATTAGATTATAGTGTTATGCTCTCTTGTTCTTCTTCGATGAAGCTCTGAAACTTGGTTCAGGGAGGAGGGTGGGGCGACAAACGGTGATCCCACACCACAGCTCCAAACTAAGCCTTGTTTTGAGAGCGGCAGATTATTTTATAATAACGATGATTTATATATAAGTTAAGATAAAACTCTCTTTATATATTTATCTTGTATATTATAAATTAAAATTAAAAAATATTTTTAAATATTTTAATCATTATTTTAAACAGGTTCGTTTTTGATTAGCTTCTAACATAAATATAACATTTATAAACTTAAAAATATAATAAAAATTAGATAATAAATATAAATTATATTTAAATTACGTGGTAAAAGTCTATTTAAAAAAATGTCCCAGACATTTCATTTTATTCATGGTTTTTTTTTGTCTTTGTACCGTGATCCATATATTGTTATTGCCACGTCATTCCTTCTTTCACTAAAAAGTCAACACTTAATTTAAATATTGCTATTTTTCATTTTTT
Source organism: Albizia julibrissin (assembly GCA_037074505.1). NCBI lineage: Eukaryota > Viridiplantae > Streptophyta > Magnoliopsida > Fabales > Fabaceae > Albizia > Albizia julibrissin. The sequence continues at coordinate 2,232,847 of CM073482.1, read as the reverse complement.
AACAAATTAGTACATACTTTTCATAGTAACTGTGTTGTGAGTTAAATATGGCCATACACTAAATTAATTTTTAGTACTAGTAACATTTTTTGTTATATTATTGGGTTTTTACTTTGAATAATACTCTCTTATCCTGTCATCACTTTTATCACATTTCTAGTTTTTTTTAGGGAAATTCACGCGCGCATATATGTCTTTATTATTGATTTGACAAACACTAGAAGATGCAATAATAGCTCTAACATTTACTCTATTCTATCTTTTATATTTTATAAAATATATTTATCTAATTTAATTAAATTAAAAAAATTAGTTAATATAATAATATATTTTCTAAAATAATGTAATCATCTTCTTTAATTCTCTCATTCTCTCACTTCATTAATTATTATTAAGAGAGTATCAATTAAAGTAAATTAGAAAAAGATTGAAAAATATAAAAAATATGTATTATATTTAAGACCAACATCAATTCTCTAAATATTGTTGATCCCAAGTACTTATAAAGTAGAAAATTCAATAAGAATCTGTATAACTAAGATGACGTAATTTGTAAACACAGAACAATTATGTATACTATATAAAAACTCACAAGACTGCCGAAAATAATAATGAACTTTGAATAAAATCCGAGCCCAACGTACGTTGTCTCCTTAAGACAATTTGTTACCTCTATACGGATGCCCAAGGTTATCGAACAATTGTCTCCCAGGATAGAACGGATTGCGTCTTCAGAATAATGGCACTATCAGTCAGAAGTCCGAACGAACACAATGATATTGCTTTCAGAATCGTACAGGTTGAGATAATTGCAGAATGCACTATGCAGTATATGAGAAGAGAGGAATGTTTCGAGATTGGGAGTGATTTTTCCTGTCACTAGCACATCTTATTTATAGCTGACAGAAATTGATCAGATGGACTCCGGTGCGTTGTGCGAACAGACATACCGGAACGGAGCGAACAGAAGCGAATGGTGCCTCTTTGTTGGCAAACTGGTGTGTCGTGCGAACAAACACATCAGAACAGAGCAACCGGACACACCAGAACAAATAGATGCACTGGTTCGGTCATTCGGTCACATATCCGCACTGTTTGGAAAATCACGGAGGGGTAAAAAGGAATAAAACGCGATTGTTTGGACAAACTAAAAAATTATTTAATAAAAAATTATTTTTAAATCTCACACACGCGCGACCGACCGAACAGAGCAGGACGAACGGCGGCGGCGCGCGTGCGAGCGTGTGGTGGACCAAGGCCCATATATGTCATCACTCCTCCACAAAAATGGATTGGCCCAAGGGCCCATTTTAGAGGTGATAAGTTGAGCCTTATATACACTCTTATTTCTCTTGATTTGTCCAATGTGGGACTTTTATCTACACACTATTTTCTCCTTCCTTTTCCCTCTTCTCTTCCAACCTACTTCTTATTCATAACACATGGAATTATTGTTCAAAATTCCAACAATCCCCCATATGGATAAGAAGTTAGTCCATAACGATCAAATGCAAATGAACAAGTATGCAAAGTACGATTCCTCTTATAAGAAGCAACTGCATCGAGATAGGTAGGGGTTACCTTTGAACCTTCTCTAGTAAAAACCTATCGGATATACTCGGTCAATCGGTGGGCGTGTTGTCTTGAACCGTCAACCTTTAATGTATACCAAGACAATAGGAGTCACACAATTGCTCCTCTAGCATCATTGGTCCTCATGTTGTGCCCATTTTTGCCCTGGACACCTGCCTGGTTCTGCGAGTGTTCTAGAGAATTGGCCGTTTTAAATTCTCGTAGAAGCGGCCCCACTTCACACTCACATAGGTGATTCCTTGCGATGTAAGTCAATATACATCATCTGAACACATCAGATTAAGAAACCATTAAAAGCCTAAATGCTTACCATAATATATATGCACTGTTTTGTCATAGGAATGAGTATGAGTTTAAAACTCCACAGTGTTTACAATCTATCATTACTTAGTTGTCTCTTTGAACCTAGTTTGTGGGATCTCCACTCATCTAAGTAGAGTTACCGCAATGATCAACAATTTATCGGCCTTAAACACATTCCTTTCGAAAAATTTCTAATCAACTCTCTAGGAATTCCTTTAGTCAATGGATCCGCTATATTCTCTTTTGATTTCATCTAATCAATCAAGATGATTCCATTAGAGAGTAATTGTCTAATGGTATCATGTCTTCGACGTATATGTCTAGACTTACCATTATACATGACATTCTTGGCCCAACCAATAGCTGCTTGACTATCACTGTGTATACACACTGCCGGTACCGGCTTTGGAAAACTAGGAATGTCTTCAAGAAAATTACGAATCCACTCAGCTTCCTCACCAGCTTTATCTAAAGCAATAAATTCTGCTTCCATAGTTGATCTTGCAATGCAAGTCTGTTTGGATGACTTCCAAGACACAGCACCCCCACCAAGGGTGAAAACATATCCACTTGTGGATCTTGTGTCATTAGAGCTGGTGATCCAATTTGCATCACAATACCCTTCTAGCACTGCATGATACTTCTCGTAATGCAAAGCAAAGTTTTGAGTGTGCTTCAAGTAACCCAAAACTCTTACCATAGCTTTCCAATGATACTCGTTTGGATTACTAGTAAAGCGACTCAACATGCTTACAGCGTAGGAAATATCAGGTCTAGTGCAGTTCATAACATACATAAGACTGCCTAGCACTTGAGCATACTCTTTTTGTTTTACAGCTTTGCCAGTATTTCTCAACAAACGAAAACTAGGGTCTATAGGGTTCTTCACAGGAACTATGTTTAAACTCTTGAATTTCTCTAGAATTTTATTAATATAATGTGCTTGTGACAAAGCCAACCCTTCAGATGTTCTATGGATTTTAATTCCCAAAATAACATATGCTAGACCCATATCTTTCATGTCGAACTTACTTGTAAGTAATCGCTTAATAGCTTTAATCATTTGATTATTACTACCCATTATCAACATGTCATCTACATAAAGACAGACTATTGCAAACCTATTTGCAGTATTTCGAATATAGACACATTTGTCACATTCATTAATGCTAAAGTCATTTGATAATATAATTTCATCGAATTTCGCATGTCATTGTTTCGGGGCTTGCTTAAGTCCATAAAGGGACTTTATCAATCAACATACTTTCCGTTCTTGTCCTGAGACAACAAATCCCTCAGGTTGTTCTATATATATTTCTTCTTCTAAAACACCATTCAAGAAGGCTGTCTTCACATCCATTTGATGTATTTCCAACCCATTCAATGCTGCTAATACGATTAACATCCTAATGGATGTAATCCTTGTAACAGGTGAATAGGTATCAAAGTAGTCTAGGCCTTCACGTTGTCTGTAGCCTTTTACTACCAATCTAGCTTTGTACTTATCAATAGTGCCATCTGCTTTCATCTTCTTTTTGAAGACCTACTTAGTTCCTAGAGGCTTATTGCCAGGAGGAAGGTCAACCAATTCCCAGGTATGGTTTGACAGAATGGATTCAACTTCACTATTGATAGCCTCTTCCCAGAATGGTGCTTCAGGAGAGCCCATAGCCTCTTCATATGTTCGAGGCTCATTTTCTAACAAAAAAGTCAGAAAATCAGGCCCAAAGGATGTGGCGATCCTTTGCCTTTTACTACGTCTAGGTTCCTCTTCAACAGAACCCTCATTAGTCGTAGCATCCCATGGTATCACTGTATTGTCATTATTACGACCACTTGCCTCATTTCTTTTGTTATACGGAAATATATTCTCAAAGAACGTAGCATCCCTTGACTCAATAACTGTATTAACACAGACATATGATACATCAGACTTATAAACCAAAAACCGATATGCACTACTATTAAGTGCATAGCCAATGAACACATAGTCCACTGTCTTAGGTCCAATTCTCAACCTTTTGGGTTTATGAATTGCGACTTTAGCCAAGCACCCCCACACTTTCAAATATTTCAAGGAAGGTTTCTTTCCTTTCCATATTTCATAAGGTATGCTTTGTATCATTTTGTGGGGCACTCTGTTAATAAGAAAATTAGCCGTTAAAATGTCTTCCCCCCATAAATTCTGTGGTAAATCGGACGTAATCAACATTGCATTCATCATTTCTTTTAATGTCCGATTTTTCCTTTCTGCAATCTCATTTGATTGCGGAACATAAGGAGCAGTCGTCTGGTGTATAATACCAGATTCTATACAGAATTCTTCGAAAGGGCCATCATATTCTCCCCCATGATCGCTTCTTACTACTTTAATTTTCTTATTAAGTTGAGTTTCAACTTCATTTTTATATTGTTTAAAAGCAATAATAGCCTCGTCTTTACTATTAAGCAAATACACATAACAATATCTACTACAATCATCAATAAATGTAATAAAATATTTTTTGTTACCCCTAGATGGTACAGATTTCATATCACATATATCAGTATGTATTAAATCTAATAATTCAGTTGATCTTTCAACATGAGGAAATGGTAACTTAGAAAATTTTGATTCAATGCATACTTGACATTTATCATGATTTGAACAATCAACTTTAGGCAATAAGTCTGAATGAATTAAACTTTTAATTGATCTAAAATTAACATGTCCTAATCTTTGATGCCATAAATTAGAAGAATCAAGCACATAAATAGAAGCAATATTATTATTGATAACACCATCATTGGTTACAATCATTACATTAAATTTGAACAGGCCCTCACTAAGGTAACATTTTCCTACATACATATCATTCTTAGAAAGTACAAACTTATCAGAAACAAATACAAGATTAAAACCATTCTTGATTAAGAAGGATCCAGACACTAAATTCTTACGAATATCAGGCACATGAAGCACATCATTAAGTGTCACGATTTTTCCAGAAGTAATCTTTAAGGCCACCTTCCCAACACCTTCCACATTTGAAGTAGAAGAATTACCCATGTAAAGTTGTTCATCTCTCTTCGCAGGGGTGTAAGAAGAAAACATACATCTGTTGACACACACATGCCTAGTAGCACCAGTGTCCACCCATCACTCCTTGGTATTTCCAACCAAGTTACATTGCATCACAACAGCCGAAAGATCCATGTTTTCAATCATATCAGTAGTAGTTTCAACAATGTTGGCTTGAGTGTTCTTCTTCTTTTTGTGGTCCTTTGCCTTCTTACAATCCTTAGCACGATGGTCAGGCTTCCCACAGTTATAACAATTACCTTTGAATTTCTGGCCTTTACTTTGGGCTTGCTTTGATGATCCCTCATTAGAGCGTTTACGTTTCTTGGGCTTTGGACCGTCTTCAACAATATTAGCCTTTGAAACTATATGATTGCTGCCAAATTTATTTTCAGAAATCTTGTTATCTTTTTCTATTCTCAATCTTATGATTAGATCTTCAAGTGACATCTCCTTACGCTTATGTTTGAGATAATTCTTGAAATCCCTCCAAGATGGTGGCAATTTTTCTATAAATGCAGCAACTTGGAAAGACTCACTAAGAGACATCCCTTCGGTGTGGATTTCATGCACAATCAATTGAAGCTCTTCAACTTGACTTTCCACAGATTTAGAGTCAAGCATTTTAAAGTCCAAAAATCTGCCAACTATAAATTTCTTTAAGCCAGCATCTTCAGTTTTGTACTTCTTGTCTAGACTTTCCAATAATTCATTGGTTGTCTCCAAAGTACTATATACAATATATAACGTATTTTCTAGACCATTGAGAATATAATTTATGCATAGGAAATCAAAATGCTTCCAAGCATCAATTGCAGCAACTTTTTCCTTGTCTAATGGTTGTCCTTCTTCCAATTTCGGAGCTTCTTCAGTAATAAACCGTGCCAAGTTCAAGGTAGTTAAGTAGAAAAACATTTTCTGTTGCCATCTCTTGAAATCATTCTCATTGAACTTTTCTGGTTTCTCACCATGCATTGGAGCAGAACCAATTGGGTTCATCAAGTTTGTACTCGAACTTGCCATTTCTGTTACTCAAACAGAAACTTTGATTAATCAAATAGATTAATCTAAGAACAATATAATAATCAAAATTAAAGATACTAAACACAGATTCAACACAATCAAGTGAAAAGCTACAATCACATTTCTACCAGTACATGAAACCAACTTTGTTGATTATATCAATTGGCCAGGTAAGTGTGAATGAAGTGTGAGTCTCTCCGTACTATTGCAACGGTGACTAATTAAATAACCACTAAATTAAGTCACTTTCCTAGACACCAATAGTATGAATTAACTTTAGCTGATTCTAATGCCAATAGAACAAACCAATACAAATTGTCTTAAGATTGTTGATCCCAAGTACTTATAAAGTAGAAAATTCAATAAGAATCTGTATAACTAAGATAGCGTAATTTGTAAACACAGAACAATTATGTATACTATATAAAAACTCACAAGACTGCCGAAAATAATAATGAACTTTGAATAAAATCCGAGCCCAACGTACGTTGTCTCCTTAAGACAATTTGTTACCTCTATACGGATGCCCAAGGTTATCGAACAATTGTCTCCCAGGATAGAACGGATTGCGTCTTCAGAATAATGGCACTATCAGTCAGAAGTTTGAACGAACACAATGATATTGCTTTCAGAATCGCACAGGTTGAGATAATTGTAGAATGCACTATGCAGTATATGAGAAGAGAGGAATGTTTCGAGTTTGGGAGTGATTTTTCCTGTCACTAGCACGTCTTATTTATAGCTGACGGAAATTGATCAGATGGACTCCGGTGCGTTGTGCGAACAGACATACCGGAACGGAGCGAACAGAAGCAAATGGTGCCTCTTTGTTGGCGAACTGGTGTGTCATGCGAACAGACACATCAGAACAGAGCAACCGGACACACTAGAAGACGCACCAGAACGAACGGATGCACTGGTTCGGTTATTCGGTCACATATCCGTACTGTTTGGAAAATCACGGAGGGGTAAAAAGGAATTAAACGCGATTGTTTGGACAAACTAAAAAATTATTTTTAAATCTCACACGCGCGCGACTGACTGACCGAGCCGAGCCTGCCAGCCGGACGGTGGCGGCACGCGCGTGTGTGGTGGACCAAGGCCCATGTATGGCCTCACTCCTCCACAAAAGTGGATTGGCCCAATGGCCCATTTTAGAGGTGATAAGTTGAGCCTTATATACACTCTTATTTCTCTTAATTTGTCCAATGTGAGACTTTTATCCACACACTATTTTCTCCTTCCTTTTCCCTCTTCTCTTCCAACCTACTTCTTATTCATAACCCATTGAATTATTGTTCAAAATTCCAACAAATATATGTTAGGTTGAAAGTAAATAAATAGAGCTAAAGAATAAACATGATGACAAATTGATTAATAAAAAAATTAATGGAAAATGGGATTACAGAGAGGTTGCAACACCAATCAAACTCTGCCATCTTGTACTGAATGCCTTCTTCCTTCCTTGCCAGTCCCATCCACTAATTCAAAGAATTTGATAAATGGGCATAAAGATGATATCAGGGTTATCAGACCCGGACCGGGAACCGGTAAACCGGTCCGGGTCAATTTTTTTATTTTAAAATTTTTAATTTATCACCGGTTTGGCCCCGATTTAGCTCCGGTCTGACCCACTGACCCTTGACCTAGTACCCTGACCGGTTCAGTGACCGATCCGGGTTTGATAACTTTGGATGATATTCTTCAATCTTCATGTATTAGAACAAGTACTTGTTCCTATGAGTTGATTGAAGCCTGAATCTCTTCAAGTGTTTTCCCTTTGGTTTCTGGCACAAACTTTGCCACAAACACAATGGTCACCAACGAACATCCTCCATACAAGAATAATGTCCCTATCACAATACCAATACCACACACACTTCAATCCCATGTTACTAAATAATTCATCAATGAATATAATTATAACCTAAAATGTTTCCTTCCTACTGTATCAAACACAGTAAACCTCTGTTTTTTTTAAAAAAAAAAAAGTATTTTTTGCTGCACGTATACATGTTGACCAGGTGGTACTTACCAGGAGCATTCCAACTCATGAGAAAGTTGTAAGTGTATGAAACTATCCATGCTCCTAACCACGTCACCAGCACCACCAAGCTTCCTGCTATTCCCTTCACATTTATGGGAAATATCTGCCATAACAAAAAACTATTATTAGTATATTCTTTAGATCAGTATGATGGATAAAAAAAAAAAAAAAAAAGGCTGTGATACTAGTGAAAAACCTTTCTGTAGTGTTAAATGGGCTGGATAGTTTTGCAAAATATATGCCTTCAGTGAAAGCTTTTGTTTCACGTCAATTATATTGTACCAAATACAAACAAAAGAAAAAGAGATATATATACCTCAGACATAATCACCCAAGGCACTGATCCCATTCCAATTGAATATGCTGCAATATATATCTGATACAACAACCAAGGCCAAAATGATGAAACAATATAGTAAACCTCAGCCAAAAAGGAAATAATAAAGAATCTATTCAATTATCAATATCAACAGCTAAAGAAGAAGACTTACCAGCACTCCCGCAACAGCTAACATCGGTACCCACTCAAGCAATAAATTTTGACCCTGATCCATTAGACATGAACCCGGATTTTACATTTTAAGACACAACAGAAACTGGTTTAACTATGATATACTAAACACTTACTTTGAGAAGGAATGCAATTCCAGTGATGAAGCATCCTAAGAATGTCCCACTTGCTGAAACCTGCAATTTTATAAGCAGTTTTACTAATCATCAATGCTCCTGTATATGCAGATTTCTGTTTTGGATGTTAAGAAAAATTTCATGATTTAATCACCAATTTACCATTACAAGAGGCCTTCTTCCTGACTTGTCCATCAAAATGGCTCCCAATAGAGTGATTGGAATCTGTCGTTCATTTTAATACATAAAGTTCAAACAGAGAAATGAACTTATATATAAATGGTTAATGTTTGAAAGACTAGTAAAAGGATCCACTAACTACCTGTATACAAGCATAGCCTATGGTACCAATGTTGGATGAAGAAAGTCCTGCACATCAAGTTATACAGGAAAAATAAATTAATCAATTATTTATTAAAATCAGCATATATATATATATATATATTTTCCCCACTCACCAGCTGCAACAAATGTCTCAGCTGCATAGAATCCTATACCATTGATTCCCACAAATTGTTGACAAACCATTATTCCAACCCCAATCTGCAATTAGTGCAGAAGGTTAAAAAGAAGATCCCTTTAAGTAGTCAAATAAATTGTAGCGAGTTGTGAAAAAACTTGTAAGCATGTCACTATTTCAAACATGAGCCTCTTGAACCTTCCATGGGATAATTATGTTATTACTTACAACTACTGAGCGGACATGCTTGCTTTGGAACAAATCCAGGAACTTGGCTTTGGGAAGGCTTTCAAGAGATGCAATATAATCCTGTTAGGAAACAATAATTGAATTAATCAGCTCCTCAAAAACATGTAAAATAATTTATTAGGAAAAAAAAATTAAAGTTGTTCAATCAATTAAGAGGAAGCTTAGAAAGCACTAGAATTTCAGCAGCTTCCTCTGAGATGTCAGTATCTTTGCCACGAAGTCTGCCTAAAGCTGCCTGGAAGTCTTTTTCACGACCAACCTTTGCCTGTAAATTTTTTAAGACCCTTAAAAACATATCTATGAAATATTTGAGCTGGACTTGTATAGAAATATCTACATAGTTCAGGACATGTATATCCAACACAAGAATTTTATATTTTTTTTCATTTGTTATATTCAAGCATCTTATAAGTATGTTTCTACAAGTCATATCTTGAAGAAGAAAACAAGTTGCATTGTTACCAGCCATCTGGGTGACTCAGGGATAAAGCACAGACCAATCAGCAAGGAAATGAGAGGCATGAGCCCTACAAAGTTGAAGTCAAAGCAAAAGTCAAACCATTTTTGTTTCCATAATTGGCTTCACTTCTTTATGAGACAGTTCTGTTATAACTTACCAGATAGGGCCAGTGTCCTCCAGGTTATTATACTTCCTATTAAGAATGAGACTGATGATCCAATAACAATCATAAGCTGAAAAATCATCAAACCTCAACGTCACTATTCTGCTAAATACTAATTTAATTAACTAGAGAATAATTTAAAAGAATAACAATATATATTACACTAACTCACCTGGTTTGTTGTTGCAAGACCTCCTCGAAGGTTTTTGGGTGCGATTTCTGCTATATATACAGGGACCTGTTCCATTTTTTATGTTTTTGTTAGGACTTTGAAATATAGTATTAACAAAGGGGAAAGATAAAAATATATAATTATTAGAATTATACATGATTGAGCTCAAACTTCCTACATAAAAGCAAAAACAAGTGATCTCCACCTGATTGGACTAGTGGTGGCCCATTGTTATTTGTTCAAATTTTAACTGTGTCAATTCTCAAGGCATGTTTGGTATGTGAGATTGGAATGGAATCAGGAGGGAAAGGGAGAGAGGAAGTTGTTTGGTGTGATAGAATGTCATTCTTAAGCTTATTCTAATGAAAATTATGAAGGAATCCAACATGAGTGGAAAGGATGTTACTGTATTTTATGGATAAGTGACAATGTTTCTGCCCTAAAAAAATTACTTAACATTATCTTTCTCTTTTATCCCCCTATCTATTTTTTTTTAAAAAAAAATAAGTTTTCTCTCAGTTGATAATCTTTTTGGCCTACCAAGAATAATCAATCCACTTTGCAGATCATTACTACGCGGATATAACTTACCATCAGACTAATTATTTTAAAGGTGTAATCATTATTCATTATAATATATACAGTGCACACAAGTTGCATGGTCCTAAAATCACCGATCATATATATTAACACCAAAAGAAAAGGATAAATAAATAAGAATTCATTGTTGTGATGTATTAATTTATTACCACATATGAGATGATTCCGATTCCATATCCTGTGAAAAATCTTCCCAGGTCAAGTGAGAAAGAACCCTGCATTATGTATATTGTATACCCCTATATTATGAAGTCAAGAAAGAGATGTGCTTAAATTAGGTAGAAAATGCATACATACATATATATATATATATATATATATATAGAGAGAGAGAGAGAGAGAGAGAGAGACCTTTGAGAAGAAGATAGCTAGCCATCCAGTGATGCAAAAGCCAGATGACAATCTCATTGCCTGTTTCCCCATGAAAATTGAAATTAACTTTGTACTTTGAGACATTCAGATTAGCTAGCCAGGACAAATGGTCTTTAATTATAAGTCCTTCAATAACACCTTAACACATACATGTGTCTGTTAAAAAAGCTTGATCATAAAAACCCCCAAAAAAAAATGGACATAATAGTTTTTATTTTAGATGAAACGTAACATACCCCTTTTCTGCCCATGAAATCTGCAATGAGGCCACTAGTTATAGCCCCCAACATTGCTCCAATGGTTACCAAAGAACCAAACATGGAATACTGCCAATAATCCATTTTAAAAAAGATAATAGCCATTATTAGCTAGGCTCTCCCACTTGTAATAATATGAGATAAAAACACACACAATATATATATATATGAACAATTAAGAAATAAACCTCAGCAAGGGAAAGTTTAAGATCTGCTCTGATAGCCGCCTGAGTGGGTGCAGAATACCCAACCTGACAAAAACAGTAGCTTCAGCTAAAACTATACAAAACCTTATTCACATTTAGTAGTAAATTCTGAAAGGCAAATTAAAAGAGAAAGGAAAAAAAAATAAAAGCTTACACAAGTTCCAAAAGAGAAGGAACCATAAACAGCCACAAAGGTGCTGACCAAAACCATAGCAATGGATCCTTTATTTTCATCTCTACTACATTTGTGTCCTTCCTGTCGGATTAAAGGTTCTCGCAATTCCCCAATCCCATTGCTTTCAACGTCCTTGTACTCTTCTATTCCCATTTTAACTTCTCAAACAAATCAAATATTCTATATAATATGTGTGTGTGTGTGTGTGTATATATATAACCTACAAATAAACTAAGAACAAACCCTCAACCCCAAGAACTCAGAGAGAGAGAGAGAGAGAAATATGGCAAACAGGTGAAGAGCATGCAGAACGTAGTCAGCGATGTGTGCTATTTATACACACACACACTACGTGTACCGTAAACTAATAGTACACACACACACGTACATGTAGTAGTATTTATGTGGCTGCTATGTAATTCTTCTAGTTTGTGAATTGTGTTGATTGAGAAAACTGAGAGAGAAAAGAGGATGCAAGTGGGAGAGGTTGTGTATATATATAAGCATATATGTGGGAATATTGCAGCTGTCACTGACGTGGCGGTGATTACAACAAGCCAATTAGATCCATCTTGCGGATAACAAAATTAAAATAAAAGGGCACAAATATCAAGCCCACCTACAAACACACACTTTTTTACCTACCGCCCAAAAAAAAAAATTTAACTATAGATGGAGGGGAGATAGATCAAATGAAGTACGTGTACTCCCTCTTGAAGTTTAACGTAATCTTTGATTATTTTCATAAATAGGTCAAAGTTGAAAAAAATGTTTAAAGTTAATCAGTGAATCACCTCTTCTTCTTAGGGCCAATGAACTTGTAATACTGGCCTATATATTAACAGATCAGAAGAGCATATATGATATGTGATGATTATTAATTAGCTTAATGTAATTATATATATATATAGGTAACAAAGTGGAGAGAGGTTAGGAAAAAAGATGAGAAGGTGCACAAGAATTTGGTAGCATATCTATATGATTGGTTTTATATATTGAGGAAAGCTTACGTGGTTGTGAGTAGGATAGAGGGTGATGAGTCCAAGTAATATGTTTGTGTCTCTGGTTTTTGTGAATATAATAAATAACATTATGAGTTTGTGTAGATAGGCATGTTCTTCAGCTGCAAGTGGCCTTCATCATTCTGTTTTATTTTAATGCCTTGGATTAACAATTGTGGATCTTCAATAATAGTCTATGGCCATTAGATTAGATTAGATTAGACTATGCTACCTATTCCTTTTCCTACTATTGATAATTATTTATAAAATGCACAAAAATTAACATTATTGGACAGTCAACCTAACTGTGAAGCCATATTTTTACAGTACAAAAATAATATATGTGCATTTAGTTTTTTCATCATGTGAAACATTCTTATTAATTATTATTACAACTGTACAATGTATTGTTTGTTACTGCTCTCTTTACAAGAAAACAAATTATTATCTTCATATGATATGACCCACTTGCTTCTTATCCTTGTCATATTAAAGGCTTTATTTTCTCCATGCTTATAGGACGTACAAGCGACAAAGAGTACAACTTGCATGTGTTGAGCTTGGAGACCAATCATTTATGTGATGCTGCAATATCATAATTTATGAAGAAAATGTCAAAAATAAGCTATAAACTTATCTTTTGAACAATATTCACATTGTTTTTATTTTAAAATTTTAATTCCTTAAAATAAAAATTGAATATTTTTCCCAACGAATTTAACATTTTTATGGAGCAGACTTCAAAAATAAAAATTATGGAAATTTTGAGGTTTGTCTTGACTAAAATTTATATTTTTCCATAAAATTAGACTTAATAAGGGTCACATAGGCTTTGAAACCACCCTAATTGAATATCCATACAATTATATATGAATTTTTAAAGTTTGGTGACAAATCTGCCAATTTTTCAAGTATTGCGAAAATTGTAAGGGCAAAATGGTTATTTTAACCAAATAAAATTCCATTTGACCTATCAAATTAAAGCTTATCATGTCTACTTTTATTATGAAAAATTTCAGAATTTTTGAAGGTCATTTACTAATTTAAAAGCGTCACACAATTGCTAAGAGTAAAATTGCAAAATTTCACAAAATTGTAGGGCAAAATGGTTATTTTTTCAAAAAAAAAATGATAACGTAGCAAACAAATAGATATTTTAGCTCTCTTTTTAAATGTTAATGGGCATTTATACTCCCAATAAAAAAATTTAATACTAGATACCATTTTCTGAAAAATATAGAGACATTTTTACCTCATAGCTCTATAATAAAAGACAGAGTAAACTATAAGGAACTAAGCCTATCATCATATATATTTTTACTGATGGATACAAAAATAGTTATATTGAAATAATAAAAAGTGATTGATTACATGTCCATTGCTTCTTTAATAGTATTTTTCTCCAATATTCCTCATAAAAAAATTATGCGGGACAACTTTTTTATGTCATTAATTGCGTGACAAGTGACAACTAATGAGAGGAACATTTTGATTTATAAGACACTAATTGTATCGCTTAACAATTTAATTTCTTTGCAATTTTTCCAACATGTGATATGTGTCGTAGATATATAGTATATTATACTACGAGTCTTTGTGATGGAGTCTACTTGTTTCTTTTATTTCGATGTTTTTGGATTGGGTTTTTCTTAACGTCCCATTTTTCATTTTACTTTTATAATCTCATATCCATAATTGGATTAAAACAGTATATAGTTCAGATTTAATCTTTTATAAAATTATTTTTTATAAATATAAAATAGTAAATTTAAACCTTGAAATCTAATCTATACTATTTATAATTGCAAACCATAAAAAATAAACCAATTCTAATTTATAAAATATAATAATAATAATTTTATAAAATATTAAATATAAACTAGCTATCTCATGATCTAAGGGTAGCAATGAGATGATGGGAAGATACTAAGAAAGAGGAAAATGAGAATGTCCTCTACATTTCTATTTATTTTTTCCTTTTTGAGTAGATATTTGTATGTTATGTGAGCAAAGCAGCTTGCTAATATTTACTCCAATTAGTTTTTCTCGGCTGTTTAGCTTTTTATTTAGCTTTTATGGTCACGTACGTCCAAATAATCAAGCAAAACATGTTTTATTGTGAATATTTGATTTTAAGATAGAAGCTGACGTGGAAAATTTATCTATAAAATGATGGACCACATCAATAATTTGATTAGGTGATGATGATATGTTATTTATAAAATTCCGTTCAAAATTCGGATCTTTGAAATCTAAAATGAAAGATATTAATCCAATCTCCACCATGCCATGACAGCCCAACTATACTTACATATGTATCTGTCATAAATTCAATATAAAGTATTTTACTTTGTTACCAGAAACACACACACGTGTGTGTCATGAATAGAAACAGCAAGGCCTATTTTGATAATAAAATAAAATACAAAATTTAGTATACTTAGCTATTTATGATTTTTTAGCAGAAAAACTATTTACAATTTATAATTTATAAATAGTATAATTTAATTTAAAGATTTTACGAGGAGACCAGGAATGTGAGTTTTACCTGTCATATATTATTGATGGCAAGCTTCATTCCGTATATACTATCTTTGTCTCTAACTTTAAATATAAGATTCAGTTAATTTTTTTTAAAAAAATAAGAAAATTAAATAAGTACTTTTAAGTATTTATACTCATCCTTTTTCTCCAAACTAATTTGCTTGACTTATAAATTGTTATATATTATAATAATACACAACATATGAGACAATTAAATAATTTCTTTAATTTCCTTAATTTCTTCAAAAAATCAATTAAATATTATATTAAAAACAATAGAGAATGATATGATTAAGAAATCAAGTTTTAGTTCTAAAACAACATATAAAAAGCTTGTATTTTTAATTTTTCCTTAAACTTAAATTTCATTTGATATCTTGAGTAACATCATCTATCGATTTTATTTATTTATTTTTAATGCAGTACTCTTCTAATTTCATTCCAAATATTTAGTTATCTTCAATATAATTTTGAGTTCCCATATATGAAATTATTCTAAGTTCGTGACTCCAAAATCACACAAGGTGTATTGATATGAACGAGAGCTGTAGGATATGGCTTTGATCGCTCTCTTCTCATTAAATCCCAAAATATAGCGAAAATTGTACCATATGTGAATAAATTTTCATTGTCACATGAAATTCAATTGGTTAATTATGATAACAATTGGCACTTGTCGGTCATGAATGTTGGACAAGTGATATGACACGAATTAGAACCCAAGAATTAAACTTGCAATTTCTATCTAATTAATTAACTCACTAATGATAACAACTCTACACCATATTTTTTTTGTTCTGTTTAGTATTACAACGACTATGTACCAACCCAGAAATCACCAGCAAAATTTGATACATCTATGAATTGTTGAACAAGCACCTTCTAATGGATACTGCAAACTCACCAACCCTCCCAGGATGAAGGAGGGCTGCGCAAACCCCAAAACACACAGCAAATGCAGCAATCATGAGAATGGCCGGCCGCTTCGCAAGATATCGATATCGACGAGGCGACTCTTCCATGTTCATTAGAATACCATTCCCCAAAAGAGGTATCCTTTCACTTTTGTCAACCCAAGTTGAACTTCTCACTCCCAATTTAGCATCTGCCCTTGACTCGGCACCCTGCGAATTATATCAATGATGAAAATGCAATTTGGTTTCCAAATCAATGTCACTATATCTTGCATGGTAATATGTTCATTACAAAACCCTTGTGGAGACTGTGTAGATTTGATGTCTAGGATTGATTATTAACAAGCAGCAGCTTCTGGGTAATTGTAGTGGAGATCAAATGTACGGAAACATCAACAGAGAGCTACATGGATCACAGTTTAAACGATCAAGATTCACATGATTGCCAGGTTCCATCTAGGGATAAAAACTATGCCTGGTAACAGATGTTAACCATTGACTAGTTCTTTCATCTTGAATCTAGATGAGTATTCTACTACACGTTCCTTTCCCTCTCAATTATACTCCCTCACTGACTATATTAACCACTCTATACATAATCACTGCTCCCCTTCAATGGCATTCCATCTGCTTCCCTCCTCCTTTCTAGTTAAAAATGTGTTTCACACATTTCAAAACCAAGTTAACTCAGATCTCTTATAGTGCCTTGGGATCAAATTTATGCAATCCAAATTCCACACTGTCAAGAGCTCTAACAATTTGACTGCCTCTAGTTTAAAGAGGAGTTACTCAATTTTATGCTCCGTTATATGGGGTAACAAAAGAACTATCGGGTGCAAATGAAAAGCAAATCTAAAAACTAAGATGCATTCATGATTTATCATTAGGATATAAAGACATGAAAAAATAAAGTCCTAACCTGATTGCCGATAGTGACAACCGATTGTATCTTATCTTGATAGCAGCTTGGAGCAACTTTATGCCCTTCCATTTCAGAAAAAACAAAGTGCAAGATTAAATCTTCACCCTTCTGATGTTTCTGACAAAGGAACTCTCTAGCTTGACACGTGTGTTTCAGTAGTAATGTCATGTCAGCCTCACTCATTCTGTTAATTACATTGTTCATTTCCATGCTTTCTGTCAAAATATCCAAATTCCACAATATTTTCCCCAAAATGACAATCAAGTCATTGCACATCAGAAAGTCTATCAAATAACAAAATCTTTGAATTTGAGAAGTTGTCATGGCTCTATGAAAATCTTCTGAAGTGGGATCTTTAAGCAGCCATGCTATATCTAACAGTAAGTCTGAGTATGCTGTATGTCTCAGTGCAAAAGCTGCACAGAAGCTGCAAATAGAACTGCCAGATGCAGCCTGCATTTGTTTCGAAAGAAGAGATGTATCTAGTTTTTGCTGCATTGTCTCCAATTCAGAGCAGATTTTGGCGTCCCCAATGAGTACAGGAATGAAGTTCGATAAACCAGACTCATTCTCCACCTACAGAAAAGTTAAGAGAAAAATATGAAACAGGAATCATGAATTAAAAAAAAAAAAAAAAAGCAACAATCTGTAAAAAATTTACGACCATCCTCCAGTCAGAAATGTCAATTAACTACATTTTTAAATGCATCAACTATCAAGAATCAATATCACTAGGAAATATAAATCAAAGGGTTTTGGCAATCTATTTACATCTCATGTTATATTTTATCATCAAGAGATGCTGTTTCATAAGTACACCAGACTTGTAATTAAATGCTAGACTCCAAGCAATAATTCTTATGCCTGCTGCAATCATAGTCATTAAAACCGCACAGTTTATAATTATTTACAAGTCACTGTCTATAATAAGAATCAACAACTACATCAAACGTTGTCTTGAATCAGCTGTGATTTATATGAATCAGCGTGATTTAATGATGGTCTTTAAATGCCCTGATATTTTTTTTCCCAAGAAAATGAACAACCCCAAAATAATGAACAGACCCTGAATGATAAAAATGTAATTCCAACCCAACTGGCACATAATACTTCAGTCAATATTACTCAGTTTTAACCATGATTTGTTTTACAACAAATACATCAAAAGTTTCTAAATGAGAGATTCATAGTCAACAGGCCCAGAAGTAATTATAACCAAAGCAAGATCTCAGCACAGGAAGCATACCAATCCATAACAAAACATCCAGGTCAACATTCAGGCAAGGCTTGAAAGAAAAGAAATCAAACAATGTCTACCTCAATAAATGCAGGTCCAAATATGTTTGGCTCCGTATGAGGGACACAAATCTTATACAACTGACCGTCAAAAGCACAAGAAATGCCATCTCCTGCCCAGTTATGAGGAGATACCACACAATTTTTATACTTTAAATACTTTCCTGAAAAAGATATGAGAAGCCTGCCATGATAAACACCATACTAAAGTGAGAGGTGCACTGACAAGAAAACAAGAATATTAAATGAGGTACAAGATAACAATTTGATGTTGAGTGTCTAAGCTTATATTAACATCATTGAATGGTAAGAGAACCTTGAAGGCATGATAAATTTAGGGAGAATTTAAATTTTGTAACAGAATTAGGCGTGACCACAAAAGGAGTATGTCAAAAGACAGCCCCCATTACTTACCACATATTCTAATCTTGAACGAACTTAAAACGATACAAAAGGGGTGTTGATTATGCTCCTAGATTTAACAAGGTCTGAGCATACTCCTATCCCTACTACTCAGCCACTACATTCTACATGTTCCTCTCCCTTCCCCATCCCTTCTAGAAGTACCATCACTTTCACATTGCTAAGAAATACATATGTAATACAGTGTGCACATAATGTATTTATGTTTGTGCTGGTATAAAATATGCAAAACAATGCACAATGTCAATAGTTGACAATGATACTGTAAAGAGGGGATAAATGCGCACCGAAACTTAGGCTGCAGCAAGTTACTTCCACAAGCAACAAATTCCATAGGTTTCCCAGCTTCAAAGTATGTGGGATGAACATAGTGAAGCCTTGGTGCATTCACCTTTATCTGAACTTCCATCACAGAAGTTTCGTCTGTAACCATTCAAATCTTCTGATTATTTTTTACAATTTGAAACTCAGCTGAAAAATTATAACCTTCAATAAAATATATTAGTTACATTCATAAAAGTTGAATATCATCTATAAATACTTTCAGTTCAAAGTTTTGCAGAAAAATACAAATGGATAAAACCTGAAATATTAAAAATTTAAGCTGGAAATTTCAGCGCCCAATCTGCAGGATCTATTCATGAGCTGATGAGAATATTTTCAATGAAGTTGAGGAATCTATACACATACAACAATTTTGAGAGGAAAAAAACCCTAATCTAGCATCTCACAAGAAATCCCAACGAAATGTAAACCAAAAGGAAATATTTAGTTAACTGAAAGATGAACAGGTAGAACATCAACAGACCTTTTAAAACGCGGAAGACCATGTCATTGAGATGAACAAATATGGTGCCTCTTCCATATAGCATCTTTCCGGGAGCGACTATGTCTTGCACGTAATACAGAGGCTCTTCAAGTAACTGCACAATCCATAAGAAAGAATAAACAAACAATGGCAAGTTCACGAAAACATTGTACATTGAGCGGGTTAAGAAGAACCTTAGGAAGTGTAATATATTCTACATGACAATCAACTTCTATAAGTCTAAATCACTTAATCATCATAAACAACAAAGTGGCACTTCGATAACTAAGAATATGTGTGATATAAGATATAGGATAACCAGTTAATCCTTACACTTGTCCACATAAATTTAGGCATAGTTACAAAAACTGTCAGAATTGTACACCCAGGGCGGATATAACCCTCCAGCTCAACAGGCATACTGGCCAACCATTGGAATATCTGCAAGCACATTTGACTGCGTGTTAATCAGTTACCAAGGTTAAGACAGTAGAAGATCTTACCACTATATAAATACTAAACTGTAATAACAATGCTTTAATATACTTGATGCCGTAGCCTTCTAGGAAACTCCGCAGGATTCCAATCATAAAGCTTAAAAGATACTCGACCTGTTGGGCACTACAAATAAATATTGGATCAGCAAATCCCACTCATCCATTCTCACATGAAATCAAATGTTCAAAAGATATGAAGGATACCAGTGAGAAGCTTACCATTGACGAGTAAGCACTCTTTTCACAATATGATGGTGAATAAGAAATGTTAGAATTCTCTTTTCCACCATTCAATTGTGTTTCACCGCAAGCAACAGAGGACACAAAACTATCGTTTTTAACGTTCAAGGTATCAGAAGCCGAACATGGGGCAGTAAGTTGTCCATCTTCACAATCCAGGGAAATTTCTAGGTCGTTTATCTCACTGCTTATATGTGAACTATCTGGATGGTTTGAATATGGCCATTAAACATCTTGTAACATAAGAACGCACTTTTTGCATCAAACTACCATTTGAATGATTAAAAAAATAGACAACACTATTGGGATAAATAATAAACCTTTTCCCACATCATCCTCAGTCTGTTTGACAGGTTGAACTTCATGATCTTCTGCAGCACTGGTTTCTGTAGGCTTTCTACGCCTTCGGTTGTTGTGGCGCTCTAATTTTCTTCTGCAGCTTCGTTTACCTTCATCAAAATCTGATAATAAGTGAAACCTGCCGAGCAAGTGGCAAAGTCAAAGAGATATTATGAGGGGGGGAAATTACAGGACCATGACAAGCAAAGAAAACATAAGAATCGACATTCCAACAAAATTCAAAACTATGTCCTGCACAACCAGGTCACACACAACGAATTAAAATTGAAACTTTAGCATGAAAATGATCCACATCACAAAACACAAATTACTGCAATTAAGCAGAAGCAATCAAGTACCACCATGACAAGCCAGGACTACTTGTACATTCAGAAAATAAAGGATGTGAACTAAATTAGTAAACGAATTGGACCACACAGAACGAATTAAAATTGAAACTTTAGCATGAAAATGATCCACATCACAAAACACAAATTACTGCAATTAAGCAGAAGCAATCAAGTACCACAATGACAAGCCAGGACTTGTTTTACATTCAGAAAATAAAGGATGTGAACTAAATTAGTAAACGAATTGGACCACACAGAACGAATTAAAATTGAAACTTTAGCATGAAAATGTTCCACATCACAAAACACAAATTTTGCAATTAAGCAGAAGCAATCAAGTACCACCATGACAAGCCAGGACTTGTTGTACATTCAGAAAATAAAGGATGTGAACTAAATTAGGAGACGAATTGGACCCCCCATACTTACCTAACGAGCATCGTAAGAGATCCCAGTTCCATGGTTTTCTAAGTTCAAAGTTATCTATCGAGTACTAGCATTTCAATTTACAAAAATAACAAACTAAGCCCATTTTCTCCAGACCAGGATGTATTAACGAAGAGATGTGCCCGACCAATTATGAAGCAAAACTTGTATTTCCGTAATCTAATTTAAGCTCACTTTCCACACTGTTGGCAGTATCTCTTGGCCTCCCCATCAAGCATAACCGTACTAGCATTAGCGCAACGCAAACAAACCCTGTGCCTCCGATGATAGCCTTTGAGCTCACTAATATCTGCCTCACACCCAGGTACCTGGCACCGTGCAATCCCAACGGATGCCCGCACGGTGCGAGCGCGCTTCTTGCCAGGAAAACCTTCTTCCTCGAGCTTAGCATCGACCTCCGGGCAAGCACATGGGACCCGACCAGCCAGGTAATTGGAACAAGTCAACCTGGGGTCTCGCTTGCGAACCTTCTCAGAACTAGGAATCTCTTGAGAAGGAAACACCGGACTTTGAGGAACCTCTGAATTAGGATGATAATCGTCTAACGATAAAGCTAAATTCTCGTCCAAGCTGAAATCCAATAGGCAATCCAGGTCCCAAACAGATGAAGCGTCTTCCGACAGATGATGTTGCACCTCCATTTCAGAAACCCCCGGTGGTTGATCGAGGGCCGATGGCGGCGGCGGAGTCAATGAGGGTGACAGGGCTGGTGTCGGAGTAGAAGGAGCTTGGGTTTCCATTTTCCGGGGATCCTGATGGGTAGGTTATGGTAGCGGTAGTGGGTGATGTGGTGGTTGGATGTTTCGCGCGAAAAGGAAACAGACGGCGGAGGTTGGTGGCGGTTTGGTGCGGGTGGTTGTTCTTTTGATCTGATTTTTACGTTTTCTCGGATCTTGAGGATGAAATGGAGTCATTGTGGCGCCACTGGGAGTTTTCATTCGTCACGCGCTCAGGCTCCACGCGCCATTACATTTTACACGAGTTTCCAATTTCACCGCTTTTTCTGGGTACGAGTATTTTCCTGGGTTGCCACTTACAAGTCGACTTACGACTTACGAGTCTTAGGACACGAATATTCAACTTTTTTTTTTTACTATTAAAAAAAAATTCAAACATTTTATTATTATGGTGGGAAAATTGTAAAAAAATAATTTTAAAGTAAATTAATTGTCAAATGCTATCACACTTACAAACAATCTTTCATCGTATGTAAATAATCTTTCGTTGTGCACAAACAATTTTCTGTGTATTTAAAAATCTTCGTTACAAACGTGTAAACATCTCCAGTTGTACAAAATATCTTTTATATATGTATACAACAAATTTTTTATAATAATATTTAATAATTAATTTATTTCAAAAATATTTTTTAACAATTCTCCCAATTATGTTTCCATTGGGCAATAAATATTTTATACATGAATTCTTCACATTCATCGATATATTAATAAAGGGTAAAACCGAATTCATCATCACTTTTTTTATTTCAAAAATATATATGTGAATATTTAGTGAAACTATGGGGACAAAGGACGCCCGTGAAATTTTTTTAAGACTTAACTTTCTCATTAAAATTATCTCGATTAAACAGTATTAACCATAAAAGTGTTCAGAGATAAATTATCATTTAAAAGGGTGATAATTAAATATATTTGTTTATTTAAAAAATTTATATTTCTTTTTTTAACATCATTAAATCACGGCTTAATAGTTAATGTCTTTTAATTAAGATTCAATTGAGGAGATTTAAATTCATGTGAGTGGTGGAGTTAGTTAAAGAAAAATATTTAAGTCAAGTTCTTTTTATCCATTTCGTTAAATTCTTCAATCACATGTAATCATATGTCATATTTTTTAATTATTATCATTTAATTATAAATTCAAATAAAAAAAATGACATATAGTCACGTGTGATTGGAGAACTTCATGTAACGGATGTAAGGAACTTGATGTAAGTATGATCCCATTTAATAATATTTTCACTGTTAAATATTAAAAAAATGACTATGAACCCAACATTTACATTGTATAATATTTTTACCATTAAATATTAAAAAATTACCATAAACTCAATATGTACACCACATAAAATGAAGTTTATTACTCATGTTTTATAAGTAATAAAGTTTGTTTGAGTTTATATATCAAATAAAAATATGATAAATTCATTTTGTTCAAACATTAGAATAATCAAATCAAATAAATAATATAAGTGATATATGGAAATTAATAAAGCATCATACTTATATCAAGTTCATTATATCCACTATATGAAGTTTTTTAATCATACGTGACCATGTGTCATTTTTCTTATATTTAAATTTATAGTTAAATGATAATAATTCAAAAATATGACATATGGTTATATGTAATTGGAGAACTTGACGAAATGAATAAAAAGAACTTGGTCTAAGAATTTTCCATTAATACCTCCCTCTTCCACTCCAAGAAATTATCTCATGAATTAGATGTACCACGTCATATATGCATTATCCAATAAAATCACACCACATCAATTTCATTAAATTCTACGTGTTTAATTTCTCTTCTCTTTCTTTATTTATATCATTTGAGAATGTATCTTCAATCCCTCCTCTCTCTCTCTCTCTCTCTCATGTAGGATCTAATGAGATTGATGTAATATGATTTTATTTATTAAATAGTGCACATATGACTTATTCCAGCGGTTCACGTAAATAAGATTTCTCTTCCACTTGTTAATATCAAAGAAATTGCCATGTTTTCTTAGGGAGAATAATTATTTTTTCAGGAAAAAAAATGTCATTGAGTGATAATTTGTTTTTATTTTTATATTAGTAAGATTTGGATTTTGGATTTCAAACTTAGATCTAGGAGGAGAAAAAGAAAAAAAAAGCATCAAAACCAAGGTAATGCTTGAATCCATGAGAAATGCCTATATTTAGAAAATATATGTTTTTATAAGTGAGTGTTTGGAAACCACCATAATCGCGATTTTAAAAAAAATTTTTGTAAGTTGAAATAAAACGCATCTCATATATTTACCCTCATAGATCATAATCAAAGCTATTCTTTAAAAAATAATCAGCCAACGAAACCAAAATAGAGAATGGAAATCGCGGAGTAATGATATGGTAAGATAACATGCCTGCTTGGATTAGCAGTGAAAAAATAGTTTTTTTTCTAATGTGGCTTTCGCAAAAGTTAAATTGAAAAAAAAATCATATTGTAAATATTATTTATGTTTGGATTGACAGTGGGAGAAGTGACTTTTTTTTAAACCCAGTAAAAAAAAGCCAAAATTTACTTTAATAAAATTTTAAAAAAATATTTTTTTAAAAACCCAGTAAAAATTAATGTGTTCACAAAATTATAGATGTCAAATAAACTTCTATCATGTAATTCCAAACAGACCCAACCTCGTTTGATTAGGTGGTGGGCCAGTGGGATCATTTTTCTTCAATCATTGAGGCCTTTTTTTTTTTTTTTGGGTTCAGCGAGCTCCCTTTGTTTGTTTCTAAAGTTTTTTTTTTTCTGCAAGAACCGGATATTTGTTTCTGAAGTTTACCCCCGAGGACTTGGTAGTTACGTTCTTCGTATTTTTGGCCCCTCGATTCAAGTGACACTAATCTCATGTTTCATAGTCTTTTTTTTTTTTTTTGGCAAACATGTTTTCTAGTATTTGTTAAAATAATAATGAGTTAATAATATTGTGGGTCCACCTTATATAGAGTTTTAAATATCAAATTATGTAATTACACATATTTATGAGTTCTCTTTTGGAAATATTATCATTTAGGTGTAAAATCCACACGTAGCTATAAGTGTTTTAAGAATTATTTTATGGCAAAAAAAATATTTAAAAATTATTTGACATGATGAATATAAAAAAAAATAACCTAAGTTTTTTCTTTTTAGAATTAAGTCATTTTGTTCCTTACTCATAAATATAGTTACGAATTATTATGATTCTTACAGTATTATATAAGCCGCAGTAGTACTAGTACTAAGGTCTTGATTGAATTTTGAAGTGATTAGCACGTTGATACGCCAGTACTATATTACAAGGCAACATTAATTGATTGTTTAAATTATAATAAAAAAAACAACTGAGATTTTGATATTATTAATGCTTCAGTTGATTGTTGGTCAAAAATTTTTTTGAAAGTGTATTATATTTTTAAAAACCCTGAATTAATAGATTAAATTCTAAATATTCATAAATTAGTATTTAAAAAATTAATGAGATGAGAATATAACTATGTTTGAAGATAAGATTTTATTTTTGTTCTTATAATCCTTCTCTCAAATGTTTTTTAAGGACAAAAATAATTATTTAGTCCCCATGGACCTCAATTATGACATCATAGACTTTAACCCGGCATAACTCAATTCTATAATTTTCAATTCTTAAATTTTGATTTGGTATAATTTAGTATCCATAGTTTAGTCATTTGAAACATTATGTTAATTTTATAAAATATAGTAAGGACCAATATTTTAAATTATAAAGACTGATTTGCATGGATTAAAAGTTTAATGACTGATTTCTAACTAAATCAAAATTATAGGGATTAAATTAAAATTTTGGAACTAAGTTATAATTAAATTATAATTGTAAAGGGACCAATTGCAACTGGATTATAATTATATAGGCACCAATGGGTCATTTCACTCTCTCTCTCTCTCTCTTAAGTACATGCATACGTAATTATTTTGCACCCGAAGCATGGACGCCATTTATGACCAATCATTTACTTTAAGCGACACATATAATTTAAGGAGAATGTCAAAAAAATATTATTTAAATTTTAAAATCCCGTTAATAAGTTTGATAATAGGATTAACAAGAATGGTAATGCAATTAACAAATCATTTTATTGTTAAATCACTTATTTAGGATTTTGAAATTTAAATGGTATTTTTTTAAAATTCTCCCTATAATTTATTGAATTAGAATAATAAAATTCATTACTTGAACTTGTTGAAAATGAAGAGTTTAGTTACCACCGAGTCTCTGATTCAACTGGTTTTGAGTTGTTTTAACTTAATCAATAATTTTGTGTTTGAATCCAACAATAATTATTTAGAGATAATAATATTCTTCTCATTATGTACCTACATTTTAATAAACCAGTCTGTTGATAATAACACTTTATACTGATGGGGTAATAAGAAAAAAAAGGAGTTGGGCTAATAATTAGTGCAGATCACTATCATGCGACCGTGCTCTTGCCATGCTATTTATTTATTATCAGAAAGTTATTCTTTCTTGTGAAAGTGAAATTAAGCACCCATGTGCACCTAATTCTTCATATAAATGGTTATTTGCAAATATCTCGGCGTATTTATAAACTATAAACAATATAATTTTATTTCATAAATTAAACTATCGTCCACACTATAAATTTTATATGATAGAATGGTGGTTTTGTTTTTGGTTTAGATGCGTTGGTGATACTTTTAAACAAAGCAAACACAGAGAAGGGCCAACAAAAAATAAAAATAAATGTGAGTGAAAAGGCATGGGTTGTGACTTGTGAGACATTATGAAAGTAGTAAAAGCACATGACTTGTTATGAGCTATTTGGGATTTAAAGCAACCCTTTTTTACTTTTAAACAAAGCAAACACAGAAGGGCCAAGAAAAAAATAAAAATAAAACACCATGGAGTGTTATTGAAAATGGACATCCTAACCATTCTTAACGTGTTTATCACTCCTACTTCCATACCCTTTTGGAAGCAGATTATCTGAGCATCCATTTTTCTCATCATCTCTGGGAATCTCTGGATCTTATCCGTCCAAAATTGATGTGAGGGTTTATAAAAGAGACACATCATGTGGCTATTAAAATTGCATCTCTACCATCCAATGTGTCACAATCTTAAGCGTCCATTTAGTCAACTAAAATCCCTCTCCATATGAGACAGGGTTTCCTTTATTCTAATCTATTTAGTTTTGTTTGGAATAATGATTGAAATATTTAAAAATAACTTTTTAATCGTGATTTACGGTGTACGAGATAAATATATGAGATGAATTTTATTTCAACTTACGTAAACAAACACTTTGATTATCCCAAAAATTATGTCAAATAAGCACTAAATGAATGTATAAAACATTCAAACCGCAGTTTCAGTTTCAGATTTTTTTTATAAGTTGAGATAAAACTTCTCTTATCAGTTACTTCGTATATCCTCAAATCCTAATCCAAACTAATCCAAACGACGAATTATATGCATACCACTAGTCGCCATCATCTACCATCTGCAACTCAGAGGATCTAGTTTCTTCTCGACCCTTCCTCCCTCGTCTTCATCATTTATTCCCTACACAAACCAGATACAAAGAGGAAAGAGAAGGTGAGATCAAACCAACGTCGGCTGTCGCTCAGTCGATTACGGAGTGTACCGGACGCTTTCTTTCTTTGGGTGCACTTCAATGAAATCTTCTCCCTTCCCTAAGTCAAAAATCAAATTTCACACCTTTTTTGTTCACATTTACATATTCTCATAGTCAAGTTCATTTTTGGATCCTTCACCTTTGACAAAATGGCCCAAGAAGTTTTTGGTATTCTTCAATCAATTTGAAATGTTGGGCTCTCTATGACAGTGTCCGGCGACGGCTTAGACTAATTTAGACTGAGAGGTAGTGATGGTTGCCAGCGACGTATGACGGTGAATGAGGATGACCGTTCTGCACTTCCGTTGACAGCTGGTTCGAAGGGAGACTTATGGTATGTTTATAATATATTTTTTTAAAAAATTATTAAAATTAATATAATATATATATTATTTATATTATTAAAAAATAAATAAAACGTGGGAGCACCGTGGGAGGCACCCCAATATTAAAAATGGTGAAAAAATAAAAAAATAGGGGAGGGGGATCAGGAGGAGGGGTATGATAAATATACCCTCTCTTCACACACTTCACACAATAAATCTCAAGGAACAAAAAACCGGACCGGTGAATGAACTGGTCACAACACTGGTTTAAGGGTTAATAGTTCAACCGGGGTCGGACCGGTGGTCGAACCGGTGGTTAAACCGGTCATATTAAAATATTATAATTTATTAGTGGTAATATATGTATTAATATATTTTTAAATTTCCATAGATTAAAATAAAGATCTTTAGGTAAAAAATGCTTAAAATATATTAGTATTAGTTATGATGCCTATATTTATATAATGACATCTCCTTTCCTATAATTAATTAATTATTATATCCTCTCAAAATCATTTTTTTTAGATTTATTATTTTTTTACTTACTTTTCTCTTCATCTTGGTCTTCAAACTTTCATTTTTCCCTAAAAAATAATGCCCAATAGTAGATAGAAGAATAAAAAAATGTATTTATTAAAAAAAAAGGCAAACCGGTCGAACCACCGGTTTTACCGGTTAATCCGGTTTGAACCGGTTCACCGGTTTTGCCATGAACCGGAACGGATCACCGGCCGGTCTGGTCCGGTTTTTTTTTCAATGATAAATCTGCGTGAAGTGTCATGCAAGAAGGTTTCCGGTAAGGCTCTGATAGGAGTATTTTTTATTCTTCAGGGATCAATAAGGTACTCAAAATCTCTTCTAATTATAAAACTTATTTTATGAAATATTTTATAAATAATTTTTTCTTTCTTATGATATTAATTTTGTACTGATTAGAGAATATTTTAGTACTAAAATTTTGGGCAATTTTGAGTTTTGTATGACTATAAGAATATAGATGATAACTAATTGTTAATTTTAATCGGTTTATTTTTATTATTTAGTTGATATAAGATTTTATAATGAATTTCTATATAATCAATTTATAAATAATGTTATTTTAGACTTTTAAACCGATTAAATTTAGATTAAATAATTTATTTAAGTTAATAGAGATATTATTGAAATTTTAGTTGGTTTAGTTTTAAAATATGAAGGACTAAATTGTTACTTCTGAAATTCTTAAGTCTAAAATGTCATTTATGAAATTTATAGGACTAAACTGTCATTTATGAAATTTGGAGGAGTAAACTGTCATTTATGAAATTTGAAGGACTAAACTATAATTTATGAAATTTGAAGGACCAATGGTCCGAAAACATGCTCTGTGGATTTTGGTCAATCCTCATCATGTGACCGAAGAGCTCTTTGAGTGGCTAGTAACATGGATAGTAACTTAGCCCATGGGTCTAATCGGCGGAAATAAAGCGGTTGGTTGGATTGATGGGAGGCACTTAGGAATTGTGATATGAGATTTGAGATATAATATTATATAATGATTTATGTACAAAACAATGATATTATATTTTTAATATTTCATTATATAAATTGTTCCACTTGGCACCTCATGAACACATGTCAGCATGTGTAATGAGTTGGAAAGCTGGTTACTGAGGCTTTTATCTCACCCCGTAGATTTAACATTTTTCAGATGATAGTTTACATGTTGGAATGTCAAGAGGAGCTCATGAGGCATAGATATATCTCTATGGCCTCTTGTGGTTTATTATGTGATGAATTGATGTATATTGTCATTCATAGGGTCTACATCCTGTAAACTCTTATTTGACTGCATTTTTTGGATTATCGTATAATGGATTGGATATTATAATATTTAATAGTTTGTGAAATTGTATCTATATTGTGATTAGTCTTTGAGAGAGAATAGTTAATATTATGGAAATAATGAGAGGATTTTACAATAAACCATTTTGAGAAGACTTGTAATTTGTGATTATCTTGATCCAATTCAGATAAGAGTCTCATATTTTCAAGAGATGGAAAATTGTACATGAATCCCACAAATATGACGAAGTAATGCAAAAATTTACTATAGTAGCTCTAGACCCCTTTGGAATAACAGGAAACAGCTAGCGAAAGTCACTACCTATCAAGACAACCTTCCCACCAAATGGTTTGTTGCAATGCATAATATCCTTTAAAGTTTTGTCAAATGCTTCAAAACAAAAAAATTGAACCATCGGTGCTTCATCCCATATAATCAATTTAGTGGTCTTAATCAACTCAGCTAAGTTAGAATTTTGTTTGATATTGCACATAGAATCTTCATTCATTGCAATCGGTATTGCAAACCTCGAATGAGCTGTCCTTCCAGATTGCAGCAACGTGGCTACTATACCGCTTGAAGCAACAATCAGCACTATTTCACCTTTAGACCAAAGTTGTAAAGTAAACGCACTCCACAGAAAGGTTTTCCCAGTTCCTCCATAACCTCACACAAAGAAAAAACTACTAACACCAGAGTTCAGTGCAGACATAACTGAATCATAAATAACTTTTTGCTCCGAATTCAACTACTTTATTATTTCTACTTCCTGCTTGGCCAACTGAACTTTGTCATAATTTAATTCGTGATGAATCAAATGATTACCAACATCAATATGATTGACTGATGAAGGCACTGAAAGGGAAGGAAAATATGAAATACTCTTTATATTTAGCTGCAACAGACTTTCAAGCTCAGTAAGAGCAGCTTTCTCTTTCTCTAATGTTGATATCTCAATACCTACATAAGTGGAGACATGCGATGAAGAAAACACGTGTAAAAAAATGACAAATTGGTAAAAACTCTAATGAATATAAACATACTTGATGACATAGGGTCATGATGTGGGATGTATAATAAATCTTCAGACATAATTTAAGAAGTCTCCTCCTTCTAAACAACCTCAGGCTGACTAAGGCAGCTGCACAATAACATGCTCACAAACATACTACACAGTAAATGGCATGTGGCCCACAATGAAGCTTCCTTCAAAGAAGAAATGAATTCAGTGTCATCGTCTAACAATCCTAGTGTAATACATGACATACGATATATTGGATGTATGACACTATCAACTGTCCTAATAGCTTCATAAGATAATGGTCCTTTTACTTTAGTTAATAAGATCATAAGATAATATAGTTCTCCAGATGAAGGTGAAGTATGAGTAGTCGTCCAATTGCAAATCCTCTTTTCCTTTTTTTTCCAAATTCGTTGCCTACGATGATACACATAATATTGTGGGAATTCATAATAATAAAGTGTTTTTGCAAAATCATCATCTTTGTTTTGTTTCATGCAAGGAACATAGACTCACACACTCTTGGCTTGTCCAGAATCTCAACCACATTATCAGTGTTAGAATAGATGACACATTGTTGGTTTGACAGATGAAAACTTAACCTTTCCACTGGTGGGAACCTATGATGGATATCAAAACCAAATATATGCCAAGCTGCCTCACATGTAGAGATGTAACGGAAATTATAATGTTGAATCTCATCCAATGATCTATCAGAATTTCCATTTTGGTCACTATCATAAATTGAGGCTACGACACGATCATTCCCTTTACTAATATACTTGAATATGTACTTAATTGCAGTAGATTGATTACATTTTTCAACATTGATGTGAGCATGAAAAATAGATAACAATGTAGGATTATATGGCACTATCCAACGGAGTGACTTTCACTTCGATATACTTGCCATCATCTCTTCTTTTGTATGTAGGAAAATCTTCTTAATCAACAATTGTTTCTTCATTAAATTTCTTGGGAAATAATTTATTGCATTTCTTATCTACCATGTGTTACGCTTTTGGATTGAGATGCCCACAAGGAGTATGCATCATGAATTTCTATACTAGCTTATACAACTGAGGATTAAACTCTACATCTGGGATTTCGACAGATATGATTTTTTCTATATCCACAGGATCTTTAATTTTGTCACGTTCTACAAGCCATATAAGGATGTGTGCATGGGGTAGACCTCTTTTTTGGAATTTAATTGTATAAACTTTTGTAATTAACGAACACAACAAAAAATAAATCTTAGTTACTTCTTGACATAAATTAAAGCTTGAAGATTGATGTATAAAAAAATGCATGACACAGTTGATCCTCAATAAACAATATCTCATTAAAGCCTTATGCATTTGAAACAATATGTTAATGATATAAATTGAAGCTTAAAGTTGAATCTATAAACAATATGTACCTACACGAACGTTGCCAAATATCTTATTTTTCTTAATGACCTTCATTAAAGCCCTCAATTTGAATTTGAAAATCTTTGATAATATATTAGCCCTGTTTGCAGCAGATAGAGAACCACTTTGACAATATCTTGATATCTCAGGCCACGACGGATTGCATGTAAATATTATGAATAAATCTGGAAACCCAGCAAATCTATATATTGTCATGGCATCCTAATAAGCTTGGATCATGTAACGTGCTCCACCTATAAATGACGAAGGCAAAACAATTCATTTCCTGGTGGCCGAAGCACTTCTCTCCCCACTGAATAAAGCATCAGACAAGCTTTGGTACATGTTTGCATGAAATTCTTTTTGATGTGTCCTAACCCAGAACAACCTTTGAGCCTCAATCATTGTATATGCATCAACCACATATTGCTGAAATAGTCTCCTAGCATGTAAAACAACAAAGACTTCATAATCTCTAACCATCAACTTGTACACAAAATATTCCCTTATACTAACTCGCTTTTTCGATTTATTAGGATCTGACCCATCATCTTCAAAATACTGAATATCGTCTCTATAACCATCATCTTCTCTAGAAAATGGAAGAGGGTACTGTAATGGTAGATATGATGGATGTAGCTCATGTAACCTTTGTGGGGTACCGGACAACTCCTAAATAATAACATCTCTGTGTTGGAAGTTGGTATCAATATCTCCAACTATCAATGTTGCAACTTCTGAAGTAGAGGGCAAATTGTATGTTCAGCCATCATGTTGCTTGCAGCTTATCAGATGTAACTTCCACCCATAAGAGTAAGGCTTATTAAGCATCACAGCAGCCATTCAATACTATTTCACAAACGGATTAAATTCATCCAACACGTTCATAATTAAAGCTACAATTGCAGGATCAATGCTTGAGTTGTTCAAATGCTTAATGGGAAAGAAGGAACACAAATTAGTTGAAGGTAAACCACATTAATTATCACGGCATACCCAAGGTCATTAAGAAACATCAAGCTATATACTATAATACCTCACTACAGATATCCTATTCTGCACTTCATTCTCGGTATCATATATATAAAGTTGTGAGTACATGGGTTTCACTCCATGTTCAGGTAAAAGGCTACCTATGTGATGGTTAATAAGTCCAGACAATACAAATGTGTAAGGACTAGTACCATTATTTTTAGCGTGGTCAATTTTCCCACTGATTGATGTAAATGCAAACATGTTGTTATATGATCTAATATTTGCATGAAATTTCATAGACATAATTGAGATTTTGTCAAAGAACAGATCATACAACATTGATGGAGGCTCTTTGTTTTTTGGAAGCTTTACTTTTCCTTCATGGAAACATATTGTAAAAATTGGTTCGGTAGAATTCTTCTGACTCTGAACCCTTTTATTATACCACATCTTTGCATCACGAATTTGGCAAATATAAGTAGCATCTCCTTCATCTATATATTCTATAACGTTAGATACGTGTGTCAACAAAAGCAAATTAAAGGCCAAGTAAAGAACTGACAATAGACAACAAAAGCAAATTAAAGCAAATAACTGACATGAATGATTTGTTACAACTAAGCTTCAAATTAATTTATTCCATACCAATAATTAGTAGTCACTTCCTTCTTCTTTTCTCTTTTGAATTTTCTGCGATCACACCAACTCTAGTTCCTCTATCATCATTATCTGAATTTGAACCCAACAATATGAGTAAATATTCCATAGAAATCACATATATACTTATCCTCATATATAGATATACTACCTTCAGCTGATTCTGCCTCATTCTCACTTCCCTCATTATTAGAACCCAGGTAGTCATTATATGCGAAGTCACTATCTTTGTAATATTGTTCAGGACCTAATCCTAAAAACAAATGCTTCAATGAATACTGATAAAAAGACAATAAAAGGAGTATATATGAAGAAATAAAATATGATTAACATAATTAATTTCTGCCATAAAAGTGATTAGAAACATCATCTCTTAATTTGTATCTAAAGTAAAGATAACCTGTTTGCATTTGAAGAGGCCGATAGTTGGTCAATGTTTGCTCTATAACTGTGGATAAATTCCTTAATGATCTTTATTTTGTTGATGCAGATGTTGAAGTACTCTCTGGAAGGATATCATGTGGACTCGAGCCTTTATAGCATAACAGAACAATTAAAACTTATTATACAGAACATAAATTTACTTGATAGAACCATTAAAAAGGACATGTTACTAATATGGTATGTATGCATAGGTACTCCTACATATTACATGCATGATTAAGTTTTGCTTAACTGACCCATACAAATTTCATATGTGCAATGTGGTTTAAGTATGAGACAATTTCACTACCTGGAGCGGATGCATCGAAATTAAAATCTAGGCGTCGGGTTGCCTGAAATGCATTAAAAAAATTTTTGTCACTACTTGATGACGATGTGAGAATTGCACTGTACTGGAAGAAATCTATTTCCATTGAGAAAAATATGTTGCTTCGGCTTCTAATGGTACTATTCCTGAAGTCCAACTCCCCTACAAAAATAACTTTATGATATAACACAAAAGTTGCAATCACTATCAATCACATTTGAAGGCTTGAACCTGTTAGGGAACGTTTTGGAAATTGGCATACTAGTAGTTTTGAATGATTGAAATGGTGATTCCTTAGTATCAACCACATTTGTAATATCCTAAAAAACACTCCTCCTAACTTGTTCTTTGTAGTTAGTTTGCACTCCATCATTCAAGTGTGGTCTTTTCTTTGGAGGCATCTTCAATAAACATATGGAGGATGAAAAATTAAGTCAACATTGATGGAGTACCCTAAAAATCATGAAGGAAAAAGGACTAACAATATAATACTAATACCATAGCTGCCATAGATAAGATCCTAAAAAAAAGTTGCATAACACAAGTTTAAAGAGTTACTGTTAATATAGAAAGATTAGTTCAGATGAAACAGGTACGCCAATCTAATTCCATTGATTCGTGCAACATGTATGTTTATAACCATATAAAGTGAGATAAGCAGATGACAACAAACAAAAAAACTCACCAAATAGGTATAAGTTCAATGGGGAATAAAGTGAGATAAGCAGATGGCAACAAACAAAAAAGCTTACCAATGACATATAAGAATAAAAGTATAAGTTCAATAGGGAATAAAGTGAGATAAGCAGCTGGCAGCAAATAAAGAACTCACCAAATAGGTACATTGTATGCTTCTAAATAATTGAGTCAGTATATCTTTAATAGGAAAGAAACTGAAAACATAATGAGGAATCGACGCAACCTTTACTTTCACATAAGTGGCTGAGTTAAAAAGCAGTTTAAACTTATGCTTAGCAACCTTGTAATCCTTCCCATTAGGTATCACCTCCATATTTGCAATAAAATAAGAACAACCTTCAATAGGGTATTTCTCAAATTGCTTGAACATATACTTGTTCATGATTGAAGCTTGGATCTTACTACCCTACAAACAAACATGCAAACGATGAAATTGTGGTGTAAGGATACACATCCAAGCTAAGATATGCAGTATAGTTATTATAAGCTACTGACCTCTTGATCCATCATAAGTAAACAGATAGCATACAACTGAGTTGGTAAGTCCTTATGATAATTATTCCACCTCCTCAACACATGTACAACAATCCTCCACATATCAGTGCTATCATCAATATCTTTGATCAATAACATTTATTACCCGCCATTGACGACAACGAATCAACTCAAAATGTCAACATATACTAGACCGCTCATAATTGAGAAAGCTTAAAAACTAATGTGACTTATATAAAAGAAGTCATTCTAATGTAGGCATCCACATGATAACATGTACATGTTTTTAGAAACATGCCCCATCTCTATTTTCCCCTCTTAAAAAAATAGAAAAACCATGTGACAAAATGAATGCATGTAACAAAAAAATGGGGATAGAAAAATCACTCACATATCCCTTTTCAAATAATGAATGCATGTAACAATAAAATGATATATTCATTCAATTTTAAAAAAAGTAGCAAACTACAGGGTTTTACTACAGTACATGCGGGAAAACATCAACTATACTCCATGGTCTTTGCATTACATCCTTGCTTTCACAACTATTTTAATTTGTATGATG
The DNA here is from genome assembly GCA_037074505.1 of Albizia julibrissin. Classification (NCBI taxonomy): domain Eukaryota; kingdom Viridiplantae; phylum Streptophyta; class Magnoliopsida; order Fabales; family Fabaceae; genus Albizia; species Albizia julibrissin. Next base: position 2,196,186 of record CM073482.1, on the reverse strand, counting down.
CCAACAATAAATACTCCATATATGCTCTTGATTTGTTTTTTGTATATTAACTGAAATATGATACTCTTCCAGTCATAAATATAGAATCTACTTTGTAATGTTACATTACGAATTAGGCCCTACATGTAAAAACCAAAAGTAGTATTAGATATATGTACAATCTGGCAAACTTTGAACATACATGACATTGCCCAGTAGGCATTAGGTATGAGGAATTAGAATTAGGAAATTTAAAAAAAATCAAGAGTAGGTTGGAACTGTACTGGAGACGGTTACTGTTCATACCTACTCAAGTATGGAGCATCTCTAACACCTACTTCCTTAGCCATCATAGACATAAGCTACACCTAATTGTCACATTTTATAACCTGTGTGCTGCATTTAAAACAACTCAGGGAAAAAATCTTTATGAGGACACATTCAATGACATGCATTTAAGATGACTTAATAAAATTATAAACAATTACCTGTGGCACCGATATTTCAGGATTTGCAAGATCTTGATAGATGACTGATGCAAAAAAAAAATGACTCCCCTTCATTAAATCTGCTTCTCCCATTTCTCAGTCTGAGTAAAGATGAACAAATTATCAGTTAATTGGCATTTACATTGAGAAAATCTTCAAAAAATGGTTTTTCAGTTTCAAAGTAGTATTTACAGCCCCTTCCCACATCAAAGAATGCATATAAATATGACCAATGGCTTACTGTAAAAAAAACCTCATTCCAATTGCTTCTACAATATGAAATAACAATTCATTTTTGTTCCCTAGCCATAACTTAATTACATTAAACTCTTTCATTGTGATTTTATGCATATGAAGACCAACAATTCCATACAATCAGCAAACCACATTATGCCATAACTGAAATCACAATTCATCTTTTTTCCATTACCATAAAAATAAATTGGCCTTAACCCCTTTCATCTTGATGGAATATGGTAATAGCCCTTAACATTTAATATTTTTTGATTGAATTTCCCTTAACATTACTCACAACTTGTGGACCTCTAGATTATAACTGATTAATAGGCGAGTCATAACATACATAAATCAGGTAATTAAAAAGCAGCATAGTTATAACTTTGAACATGCAACATACATAACTCTTCAAAATAAGGCCATGCAAGACCATATATGTACTTAGACAAAACAACCTTTGACCATACAGATCAAGGTCCTACACCTTCCTGATAAACCAGAAAAAATATTGCTAGTGTGGTAATTATCTACCATGCCCTCTGATGATCAACCCAAACTGCACAATGAGAATTAGATTGGACAAATGAGATACAACCTCAAAGTCCTTCCATTTTTTCTTTTTCTTGTTGGGATATCCTTCCCTTTTTCCTATCGAATAAGTCTTCAAAACTGACAAGAATAAATTTAAAAAGCATAATTGAATCAAGAATAAAGAATATACTAATAAGAAAGGTCCAAATAGTTGTATAACCGAAAACCTAGGTGAGTGGACTCAGCTAGTTGCATATCATTTTGCATCTAATTATATTTAAAGGAAGAGAAGTAAAGCCAAAAACATCACAACATAGCATTAAAGAAAAATATTGGAAATCTAAAATCAAGGAATGGGAGCCATGTTGCTTCATGTTTGTCAATCGCTGATGGTAATTGACAAATGTTGTGCTCAAAAGAAAAGAAAAAAGGGAAGGAAATTATTACATTAACCTGTTATGCTTGTGTTACGATAATAATTAAAGAAATAAAGATTTGAGTTGAGTGATATTATGTATTCTAGAATATAAAATAGATCTACAACAATAATAATTAGGATCCTTCATTTGAGTTACTTAGACATGTTAGTTCAATAGTTAGTAGTCGTTGCCTCATTAGTCAATACTAAAGCACCGCATGGCCTGCATGTTGATACGAGCCAGCCCGCGGTTCGTGGGGTGGCCCGTAAAATTTGTTTTTGCATATAATAATCTCGCAGAACCTATAAGTTGTCCACTCTTATCTTGATACCTCTTAATCCAAATAGAAAAATCTTAGCCTCTTCCCTTCTTCTTGAAACAAAATTATTATATCTTAGTTGTTTGAGGATGATTTTATGTTTTTTGTTTATAAACTTTGACAAATTTGATAACTTTATCTCTTGAATCGTGAATTATGTTTTTAAATTTTTATAAGAGGAATAATTGATGCTAGGAAGGTAAATCTAATAACTCATATATATGTCTCATATTTTCAGCCGTCTTAAAAAAATAAAAAAATTATTTTTTAAAGAAATATGCGGGCCTGCAGGCTGACTCGCAACCTGCACATTGCAGGTTAGGGTTGGTGCGGGCCAGCCCGTAACTCGAGGGTTGGCCTACATTCCCGGCTTTAGTCAATACAAGGGCACGCATAGGGTGTGTGTGATTAAGCTTTCTTATAATGAGAATGAGCTGAAAATAATTGAAGCTAGAAAAATTGTTTCCTTTAGCATAAGGGTAAAATAATATGAACATTGCATATTTAAAGTACTCTGGGTCTTCGTCTTCATCATCGCCAAGCCCAAATTCACCAGCCTATAACAAAATAATTAGAATGAGGCAAAATCATAAATAATGGTAACCGAAACAACGTGCTATGCATCTTACAGATATAACATGAATGATAAAGAAGAAAAACCTAAAAAATAATAGACATACTTTCGGCCCTCTTTAAGCAGGTTAGAAAATCCATAAAATCTTGGACAACATACACTCGACCCTCTGTAATAGGTTAGAAAATTTGTCAATGTCCTCCAAAACTCCCGATCAACCTTCACCAGAACTGTGGCCTTAGTCTTGTCCAGAGCTACAGCATCAAGCCTTTAGTAGTGCAAACAAAGTTTATTAAACCGAAACTGGTCATTGAACCGGTTGAGGTACTGGGTCAAGGGTCAGTGGTCAGACCGGAGCAAACCCAGTGAGAAAATGAAGATTTCAGGCTTATTAATATAAAATTATAAAGAAAAATAAAAAAAATCAATTTTTATAAAATAAAAAATAAAAATTACTGGGTCACTACCCCAGACCAGACTGGATCGCCGGTTTCCGGGCCGAACCGGTCGGTCCATTTCGGGTTTAATAACATAGGTGTAGGCCTATTTTTGGAAATAAACATATTAAACAAATTTAGCAAAATGAATAGTATATAGGGAGCTACAGAATCAAGCCTTTGTTGTTTCTTGATGCATATTTAGTAATGCAAAAGAGAAAGGAGGAAAAAAAGCAAAAGCGGAGCATTAATTGTTTCTTTAATACCGAAATGATGGCTTGAGCTTCCATCCACAATATATTCGAAGGTCCTAGAAGAAAGGCATGAATGTCAGGCAAGAACAAATTTTGAAGACCAAACTTTTCACAGGCACATAGTGGGTGAAGGCCAACTCTAAGCAAAAGTCAGAAAATTGAAAGGCATCAGTTTGGGTGATTTTCAAAGTTATGTAATTGGACAGAGTGAGTAAAGTAAGAAATTATTAGCTTCACCCACTCCAAGCAGAAGTCAGAAAATTGTAAAAGTAGATGAGAAGTGACATTGGCATAACATTCAATGACATTTACAACGTTATTGTTCAATTTCAGTTGGGTTGGAATGAAGCCAACTGAAATGGAATTGGCTTGGCAAGTGAAGCTGTTACTATTGCTATAAACAGTAAAACGTGAGACAGAATGAGAAACCAAAAAGCAACGGCTTATTGTCCTATTACTCTTTAAGATATATTGATTCATTTAAAGTGCATTTGAATGTATAAATTTGGGCCCTGAGTATAAAGTTGACCCAATGGGTTAAATTTGTTGCACAAGTATTAATATACAACAATGTTATTATTGGACCCCATAGTATATGAAGGATTAGTTATCGGGTTTATCGGGCTTGTTTCGGTGGATACCCTGTATAGCAAAATAAAAAAATGTCATTATTGGGACATGAGCCCACAACCACTTTTGTAGAGGGCAATAATTTTTGTGACGCTTATTTTGTGCTTTTCAATTTAAGAACTAGAAAATCAAATAGAGAAAAAAATCAAATGGAAGAAGATATTATGAAAAAAATTTGATATGAAAGAATTTTGAGAGGAATGCTCCAAAGATATGTTATGATTAACACATTTTTTTGGATAAGGGTTAAGATTAGTACTTTTTTATCTAGGAAAAAAATGATAACTGATTTTCTTATCAGAGATGGTAACATTTAATTATAGATTAAATTTATAGTTTTAAGGTGCGTTTAACACCTTAGAGTATTTTGCAGTGTATCTAATACTTTGAAGTTTTTTTTTCCTGATGCACATAGCACCCAGGTGCATCCAATACTATAAATTATTTTTTAGTACATCTAACACCCTAAAATATTTTTTAGATGTATCTATTACTGTAAATTATGTGAATTGTTAAGTGCAAAATTTCACAAAAAAGTACATTATGATGATGGACGCTCCTAAAAAAAAAAAACTTTAAAGTGCTCAGTGCATTACAAAATATTTTAGGGCATTGAATATATATGAAAAAAATGCTTCAGAGTACTAGTTGCACCTTAACCCAGATATTTATATCTAAATTTATCTTTTCATTGAGCACAATGATAATGATAAAAAAATTGAACAAAGAAAACCAATAAATAATAGGGAAAATGAGAAAAAAATACCATGAACTTTAAAATTCTAAAGTAGTGATTTTTTACTAAAATAATTTATCAATCACTATACTCTTATAAATAACAAAACTGATTTAGAATTTTAAAGTTCAAGTGATATTTTTTTGGGAGAATGCCAAAAAAATACCATTTGAACTTCAAAATCCCGTTAACAAGTTCGATAATGGGATTAACAAGAATGATAATGCAATTAACAAATCATTTTATTGTTAAATCACCTATTTAGGATTTTAAAGTTTAAATGGTATTTTTTTGAAATTCTCCCTATTTTCTCTCTCTCTAAATAATACTACCCATATATTGCATAAAAGAAAGAATATCAATAGAAAATTGAGAACATAAATCACTAATGTCATTAAATACAATAAATAGTAAATACGGAGTAATACAAATAATAGCAGATAAAAATGAGTATAAATTTGAGCAGGTTCTTGAACTGATGCTTATAATGTGGCACGGGCTGCGTACGATTCTGCCGCGTGAGAACGTAGGGTTTCTCTATCTTTCTTGGTTCACTCAGAAAATTTTGCGCCAATGGCGAGATACCGAAGCCGGAGCAGAAGTTACAGCCCTCGCCGGCGAAGCAGAACCCCACCGCGTGGACGCAAGCGTTACGACGATGAACCTCGTGATCGCTACCGTGACAGCAGGTCCCACAGAGACCGCCGCTCTCCTGCTCCTTCAGGCTTGCTTGTCCGTAATCTTCCGCTCGATGCTAAGTCAGTTCTTCTTATCTCCCTCATATTTACTAGTTTATTGAATTTTATCATGTTTTCCTGTTGATAATGTTGCCATTTGTTCCTTGTAAATGACCCCTTTTCTGTCTGTTGGCACATTTTTGTGGGGAGCATTCATTTTGAACCACAATAAATGTTTGAAATGCCCATGTAATAGAGAATACTAGCGTAGAGGGTACTTACCAACTACGAGCCCTCTGACAAGTCATCTCATTTTTTCCGTTACTATAAGCATAATTCCGCCAAGGGTTTGGATTAGTAGATAGTTTCCTTGTGTCTTCATGTCGTTTCATTTTACTTTGTTCCATTTCATTTATCTGATCAGAAGCATATAATGAGAACTTTTTAATTTTTTTGTGATGCAGGCCTGAAGATCTTAGGGGCCCCTTTGAGCGCTATGGCCCTGTGAAAGATGTATATCTTCCCAAGAATTACTACACTGGGTATTTCTGATTTCCATTTATTATATGCTTTTCTATAAGCTATTAAGCTTTACTTCATCTTTCCACTGTAAGGCATGCTGTATTTGTAAACCAATGGTTTAGTTATAAGGCACACAAAGAGCATCGTGACTGTGTGAGATTCTTCTGAGAAATAATATGTTTTCATGCCGTTTTTTAAAGTTATTATTGTAAATCATAATAACTAATCTGTCTTCTCTATATAACAAATCATTCAATATTTACATATTTTTGGTTTTTGCTTTGCATGAATTCTGTTGTGAGAGGTTATTTGCTGATCCTTTTTATTATTATTGATTTTTTGCTATTGCATATTTTAAGTGTTATTATTACTGCCAATAGCTGTAGCCCATCTTCAGTTTTATATCGCTTGAAAATCTGGAAGTGCATACTGGTAGAGAAATATTTACTGCAGATTGTGCATGTTTGTGAGAAATGTGAATTACTTATACCTCCAAGATAAGCAGTAGCAAAAGCTTATTGCCTGAGTGTGTTCTAACATTACTTTCTCTGATTGCATGTGTATGCTCTCAAAACACTGATGAATTTTGTTTAATTTGAATTGTAGCGAGCCCCGTGGCTTTGGCTTTGTAAAATTCCGGTATGCTGAAGATGCTGCTGAAGCAAAGCAACAACTTAATCATACTGTTATTGGTGGACGTGAAATAAGAATTGTATATGCTGAGGAAAATAGGAAAACTCCTCAAGAAATGCGTGTGAATACTCGCGTAAGGTATGATGACAGTCTGTTCTTTGAACTGTTCTACATTCTCTGCATTTTACTTGCATTCTTTACTGGATCTCCAATTCTTATTGACTCGTGTTTTCTTTTTCAACTTATAGTGGTCGGTATGGAGGAAATGGTAGAAGAAGAACTCCAAGATCTCCTAGGCGCCAATATCGTTGTTAGTTTAAACCACTTATCTTTGGGTCTAAATTAATTTCTTAATGCAACACATTTAGTTTATTGAGGTTTAAGCTTGCTATGAGAAATAAATATAATAAGTATTGCTTGTAATCTCAATTCTTTCTTTTTTCCCTTAAAAAAGGGGCTTGTTATGAGAACCAATTATCTATATCTATATATTTTATAAAATTTATAGGAGGTCGTATCATTCATAAGTTATGCATAGTGCAATTGACTTAAGATTCTATGCAAAGCACGTGAACTACATTCTACTTGTTTGTAATTTTATCATAGTTATCCAATTTTAAGCTAGCAATGGAAATTAATTATTTGTTGCAATATCTCATTTTCGTTGCAGCCTATTCAAGGTCTCTATCACCAGCTGGGGATCACTCAAGGTTTGAGCTTTATACATTATAATTATATATTACATTTCCCAGGCATATATCTTATTATGTCTTCCCTGTCGATATATTTTCTACAAGAATTTTCTAATGTTTAGCCAATTAGTTCAATTAACATTTTGGCAAATGCTACGAATTAGTTTTATGTGGGTGAATGTTGTTTGCATGTAAATGTTGGTGGTGTTACCTTCTTCCAAGCTTGAGCCATTTATCTTGTTCAACTTGATGCAACTCTGTTAATTAATCTGAATAACCCAAAATACAGCCACTTGTGTGTGTGTGTGTAGATATATTTAATTTTTGCGTTTTGTAGTTTTTTATCAGTAACCTTAGGAGCTGTACATTTTCCTTGGGAAAAATTTGAGTTGATTATCATCCTTGGTTTACTATTGTGATCCTAGTGTTTTGATGACATGCTTATAGTAGTGGAGGTTTTTTTAGCAGAGGCTGGGTTACATAATAAATTTGTCGGTAATGATTATACGTTTTCCTTGCTGGTTCGGAGTGATAGTTTGCAGGTTTACTGCTTACTTTTAATAAGAAGTGGGGGTGGTATCCAATCCATTGACTTTGATCATGATGACTTCCCTGTAACGCATTCCAATGAATTAAATGATATCTGCTTATTTTCTTACTTTATGCAGATATTAAAGTTGAACTGGAAGACTTTAAAGACCTGGATTAATAAAGATTAACGAGTAAAGAGGCTTAAAGTGATGTGCTACTTGCTTACATTTCTATCAGACTCCCTGTAGGAAATCCCCATATGTTTGACTGTTCTACCAGTTGCATGGATTTTCCCTACATTGTGGTATTTGGTTTGTGAGGCTTGCTTATTGAGCGTTCCAGTGAAGGTTAATCATGTCATGAGCAATGGCTCAATCACATAGAGTACTTCTTTTCCTCTTATATAAATTTATTTTAAAGTAGGCTTTATTAAGTTTAATACCTTGTTTTGCATATACCATCCAGTTTATAAAGAATATAAAGCTTATACTTGGCCAAAGAAAATCATCCTCAAAGAAAGGAAGCCAAAGTTTATACTGGTAGAGAAATGATGACATTGTGCAAGAAAGATAATTGTGATTTTATAAAGTTGGGGCAAAGAGAGCTATGAAGTTACGGATGCTGATCTTCCAGTACATCATTCATAACTCTTTCGATCCAAGTATCTGTATTTGTCCGAGAAATATGGAAAGGTGCAGGTAAAGGTCATATTTTTAGTTAAATTTTGAAGAGGAAGGAAGTATTAGTTCATCTATATGTGAAAAATGCTCAGAGATCGGTTTGAATGACTGCATGAATGACTCATGTTTAGTTTGTTGCTGCTACTGCTGCATATATTTAGACCTCTTTCTGATTTATGAGATGCTTCTGGTTTGTGTTATTCTTTCTTATGTCTTGTAATTGTAATTGTTTATTCACCAATATCTTGTCAACTTTGTTTTTCTGCTGTTGACACAGGGATCACAGGGACAGGGATGATTATTATTCTCCTGAGCGATCAAGATCTTATTCCAGGTCTCCTTCGCCTCGTGGAAGAAAGGATTACAGGAGGTCCCCAACCCCAAGGGAGAATGGTCGGAGTCCTGATGACAGGAGGGATCGTTCGCGTAGTAGGTCAGAGAGTCTGAGGGGTAATGGCCGCAGTCCCTCAAGGTCTCGATCGCGATCGCGGTCATACAGGTATGGCTTCTACAGGTGTACCAATTGAAGCAAACATATATTGTCAATCATTGTAGGTCAAATTTTTTGCCCATTCCAAGTATGACCCATAATGATTGTGTTTAGCCAGTTAAATCCTGAAGTATAGTACGTTTGGGTCAAAGAAAACCATTTCTGTTCCCACTTTGAGGCTAAATACCAATGTTTAACACATGGTTAATTTCAAATTGCAAGTAGTATATTCCGCCAATCATGCTGGAAACATGTAAGCTTGTTTGTTTCAGCGGTGGCTTATCTTACAAGTGTTTATGCACATAAGTCGAGACAACCCTTCTCTCACATTATTTACGTAAATCACGATTGAAAAACACATTTAAAAACTCCAATCGCTGTTCCAAACAAGCCAATTAATATCTTCATTGCCTCAAGATATAATTCCTTTTGCTGTGGGAATTGAATTAATATTTGGGATATTTGTGCAACGACTGATTAGTTATTTTTCTTGGTTGTGCAGTCCTCGTTGATTGGCCGTAAAGCGCATGATTCCAGGCCGGCTCTTTCCTCGAAGGCCATACATGTGACGAATCACTGTAGCTGGGCCATGATATTTTGAGAGGCGGGAATGTTAATATATTAGTCTTTAGCTGTGACTATTTTGGGTTTTGTTTGTGAGGAGGTTGCTTTACTTTCTGAACATTCGCTTGCATGCTTGATCCTTATCCATGATTTCATTACCAATCTATATGGAAGACTATCAGTGACTTATCTAGGCTTTGGATGATATTTTCCCTCAAATTTTGCAATCAAGTTTTCTTATAATCATCTCGGCCAGATGATATTGTTGGTGAAGTTGTATTATAAAGTGGGTGCAAACAAAACTAACCAAAAGGAGAAATTGTGGGCAGTGCAAATATGGATATATAATGATGGATGGAATGAGTGTTGGTTCATGGGTGTTGTCCCTCTAACGTTAATAGGGAGGGCCCCTAACCACAAATGAAGAGGAGGCCACTGTTTTCCCCTTTTGAATTTCACTAACATTTGCAAATGTCACAATTCATTGGCAATTAATAGTTTTAAACCTTCTAAAATTTGTGAGAATGTATCATGAAAACTAGGATTTTGTATCAAGTTTGTCTTCTATATACTCTTTTTTTTTTTTTTTGGTTTCATTTCAGACATATAAAACAAGGAAAAACAATTCAGATGTCACAATTTATTAGCATTTTATTGAAACATGAATTACAGAATTTATCATTCAATGATAAGTTTCTTTCTTTTTTTTTTGGGCGATTCAATGGTTAGTTAATGATAAAGAAGCGAGAATTTATCATTCAATGATAAGCTTCTTTTCTTTTCTTTTTCTTTTTTCCACCGAAGCATTCAATGATAAGTTAATAGGTGTGAAAGAAAATGCATTTCCATAGTATAACATAAATTAAACTAACTATAATCAACATATTTATCAATTTTTTTTATCATAATTCACTTCATGTTTCATAATTCCTTTTAGTCAAATGTAAGACTTATTTTATATATTTATTAATTTTTTTATTTTTCCTGAATTATCCCTATCAATACCTCTCAACAATAATCAAGTAAGGAAGGGAGGTAAGGAATTAAGGAAAATGATTAGAGTGTTTTTAAAAAAAAAGTCATATGAACTAACTTATTTAATCGAATCAAAGTAATTAAATAAATCTTACATTAAGCATCAAGGAATATAACATAAATTAAATTAAATATAATTAAATATGCTCTTTAGTTATCAAAGTGGGATGTATATATCTAAAAAGATTTCGCGTGAAATGGAAATTGTAAGGTATTGAAGGGGCAAAACAAAAGCAAAAGAAATCGTAAGGTATTGGTGCGCTTTATCATTATGGGCAACCATTAATAAGCACAACAACGAATTGCTTTGGAGAAGCTCTATTTCAGAGCAACAATTAAATGTAAAATTATTTTTTTAAAATAATAATTAACCAAGGGTTTAATAAAACTATTTGGTTCTCATACACCCAATTAGGTTTTAACTTTACAAAATTCAACATAACTATTTACTATCTAGTCCAAACTCTTTAACTGAATAATATGTCATCATATATTAAAATTATCCATCTCATACTAAATTGTGGATCGACAAGTTCCAAACACGTCATAAGGCCTCTAGGCCATCCAGCATCATCAAAAGTAATTAAAAATATATAGTTAATGTATCAATTCTCCAAAATAGATTAGAGTATGAAGATGAGTCCTAACATGACAATATACAATAATTCAACATATATTAAAAATAATAGAAGCACTACTTTTAATAGAAGTAGCTTAAGCTTCCAGAGTCTTCCCTGATGGACCCACATGATAACTATCACCTGAAAAAATGTTAATCAACGAGGTGAGACAAAAGCCTCAATAACCAACAATCCATCTCATCGAGCATACGAGTAAGTGCTTGTGAGGTACCAAGTGGGACAGTTATAAAAACATAACATTCTTAAAATATCACTTATTCATATGTATATATAATAATTCACAATATCATAATCTCATTCTTATATGTATCAGATATGTATACAAGATTCAAAATATAAGAATTTATTTTCTGTCCTCCCTTATTTCCTCTGACTGAACCCATAGGCTAGTACTCAGCCATATGACTGGTAGCTTAATTCAACAAGCTCACCGATCAAGTGATATTGACCGGCCAAAGTCCACAGAGCACAAGACCGGACCATGGGTTCCCCCTCGAAATACATTAGTGGGGTGTCAATGCCCTTCTAAACACAAATGAGCCAAAGGATTAACCAGTGTACACCTGGAAGTCCACCATCTTATTTCCTCTTTTTGTACAAGAATTCACCCCCTTATTTCCTCTTTCAGTAGCCTCCTATTAAATCCACATCTACCATCCCCTCTCATCAATATAACATATAATTATCAATTCATAATTATCAACAGGATCTGTCCAATCTCATAAATAAATACCAATCATATAATATAATATTACTAGTCAATTTCTCAATGAAAGTAAGTCCCACAAGACAATTTTATTAACAACATAATTTCAAAATCCTCATTACATATCAATAGCCGAATTTATAATTCTATATATTAAAAAATTACTCACAAACATCATACAAGCATACACAACAATAGGAAAGTGGTTACCTCTCGCCAAAGCTAATTATTACCACACTGCTTCTAATCCAAAAGCTCAATACACGCCAAAATCAATCTACCATAATCAATTTACTACCCATTAATAACTCTCCAAAATTCCATATAATCAAAATTATAACTTTTATACAAATTTTAAGATTAATGTATTATAAAAATTAAAAATAACAGTTTGGGGTTTAAATTTTAAAAATGACCGTTTAGTCATTCAAATATAAAAAATAACAGTTTAGTCTTTCAAATTTTAGAAATGACATTTTAGTCCTTATAAGTTCAAAAATGACAGTTTAGTCCTACAAACTTCAGAACAGTTTAATCTAATGAATTTCATAAATGTCACTTTAGTCCTTCAAATTTCAAAACTAAACCAATTAAAATTTCAGTAATATCTTCATTAACTCAAATAAAGTTTTTAACTCACATTTAATTGGTTTAAAAGTCTAAAATAGAATTACTTATAGACTTATTATATAGAAAATTCATTATAAAATCTTATACCAACTAAATAATAAAATTAAACCGACTAACATTAACTATTAATTATCATCTACATTCTTATAGTCATATACTGATAAAACTAAATTTGTCCAAAATACTAATATTAAAATATTCTCTAATCAAAATGAAATTACTATCATAAGAATTTATTTTAGTTATCTAAATGATCTTATAAGATAAATAACTTACCTCAAAAAATCCAAATGAGATCCTTATTTCCTTCTCGTTCTCTCGCTCTTCTTCCCCACCAAACCACACAAGACCGCATCTCTTGTGCGGTTTTATAGAGAGGATTGAGGGGGTGGTTGGGAGTGTACCCACTCCCCTCTTATAATATATATATATATATATATATATGTATATATATATATATATTATAATAATATAATAAAATATAATAATATTATAATAATAATTAGTTATTTTTTTTCTAAAAATAAAATTTAGATATTACATCAAACACTGCCGTAATTAAGTATATGCGAACCAAATCCCTTGCTCAAGGATAAATAAATTTGAAATATGTATTGTAGTAACATTATATGAGTAAATAGAGAGTAAGGACAAGACAAAACACAAAATCATTTGAAATACATCACAACGTGTTTAAAGCGTTTGAACTAATGCCAAAGACTGAATTATAAGCATGAGAAACCCAAATGTCGTTGATGTAGCCATTGGACTCTTATTTAACATTGAGTTTGAGAAGGAAGATCAAATCCAATACTTTGTAGCCCACAACGTGATCAGCATCTTCCATGAACCTCTTCCAGAACCAATGCTGCTTCCAAACTCTCTGTGACATCTCTTCGATCGGAACATTCTTTGTCTCGGGGAGGAAGAAAAGGACGAAGAGGGTCATGATCAAAACCCATGCAGAGAAGAACACGAAGATCCCAAACTTGAAGTGACACAAGGTGGAGAGGAATGCCTGTGCAATGAGGAAGGTGAAAACAAGTTGACACAGTCACACTCTGCCGCCCCCAGTGACAATGCTAACTCAATCTCTCCCTCTCTCCTAACTTAAGTCGTTTTACTAAATGATGATAATTGCTATCAGTTTATTTTACTGTCAAATGAAATATATAATTTAAATAAGAGAAAATTTTCTAATTTATGTAGGAAAATTAAAAAAGATAAAATCTAATTTTATATGTTGCTTGTTATACTTGATCAATTTTAGAAAATATATCTCATTAGTTAACAAGCGATTAGTTTTCTTTATACTTTTTTGCTCGGATAACTGTTATCACTAGACATTTTTTTCTTTTCCTTGCTAAGCCCTTATATTATAACGAGAATGAATGTTTGGCTTTTAAAACATAATGTAAGATTATAAATAAATGAAGGGTTATATATGAATTTAGAGACATAGAATTTAAAAACTATTTAAATATTTATATTTTAAGTACGTTTTTTAAAAAATTTCACATTTTGACAGGCCTTTTGAAAGTCCTGGTTTAGGCCTAGAAAAAAGCCTACAGAGAGGTTCAAGCCTAAGCTTAGGCTTTAAACCTCTGTTGCAGGCCTATGCCTATTTAGATAAAACAAAATTTATCATAGTCTAATCTATTTCCACCCCTAATCTAATCCCCATAACAAAATAAATTACAGTTATTTAAACTTGTAAAAAAAAATCTCTTTACGTGCAGTTTCAAAGAAATTAAAAACATTTCTGAATAACACGGTTGACAGAAAAAAGCTCTGAGTGTAGAGAGAGAAATTCTTAAAGTTTTTTTGACCGTTGCCTTCTGCAACGGTCTGGTCCGACGACAGGTTCTTTCCAGGCTGTCCGTCGCCGATCATCCCTGCGACGGTCTGGTCCGACGAAAGGCTTCTTCCAGGCTGTCTGTCGCTTGCAGCTGCTATTACTAGTTTTTCCTCAAGGCTCTCAGACTATCGGCAACGTTTTGGTTTAACGATCTCAACAGTGCCGGAGGAGAGAGAAGAAGGGAAAGGCTCTGTCTCAGGCAACGGAGTTAATAGCATATTCTTTCGTGCTTTCTGAAACTGGGGTTCCTTTAAACAATTCTCATTGCCGACGTACCACTGTGTAACCGCCGTCACTGGGTTGTTCCAGACCGTAGGCACCGTGTGTCTCAAGGTTTTCAGACAGTTTCGGCGAAGAGAGGAGAAGGGAGAGGCTCTGCTTCAGGCAACGGCGTTAACAGCTGTTTTTATTGTGTTCTTTGAGACTAGGGTGCTTCAAACAGTCTTCATTTACAATATACCAAAGTGTCTCTGCCGTCACTGGGTTATTCCAGCAAAACAGAGTTCTCTTGCTTGCTGCAAGTTTTGACGGTGTCCGGTGTCTTTAGCCAAAGCCTCTGGCAGGAAGGCTTGGGGCTGCTGAAGATGAGTGAACGAGAAAGAGAACGCTGTCGTGAGAGAATGATTCCAGAAAAGAGGATTGAGGAGATTGATACTTTGGAACGTGGTAGGAAAAAAGTTCGTGATGATAATGAAGAGTTCACACATAAGCAATCTTTAACCGCAAGAGTTGAAGACTGGATGAGTGATGATCCTAGTAGAGAGGAAACCACTATACCTAAGGAGACTAGACGATCATACAAGGAAGCATGTATTGAAGATCAGACATTAAATCAAGCTTCAGATGAAGAAGAGGAATGGTGGAGAGGAGACGGATGGAAGTCGAGAATTGAAGTGGAGATGACACAAAAAGGACCAAACATTATTGTATCTCCGGAGTTTAAAAAGAAGTTAGCACGAAAATGGGCGACTTCGCTGTTCGTTAGAGATCAAGGAATGAAAACTCTGGATTGTGCACTTGTGGAGGTGTATTAAGAGATCATAATGGAAAGTTCTTGCAGGGATTTATGTACCGAATTGGGCAAGGGACAGTGGTATCGGCTGAAGCTTGGGGAGTTTTGTGGGGACTTAAACTTGCTTGGGATAGAGGATACAGACGAATCTTACTTGAGTGTGATTGTACTGAAGTCATGGAGCTGATTCAAAATATGGTGCCTCAGGAACATCCTGATTTACAACTTTTCGAGGAGATTTGTTCCTTGTTGAATAGACAATGGGAAGTGGAAATATTATGGTGCAATAGAGATGTTACTAAGGTGGCTGATGCTATGGCTAGGGAAGCGCAGAGAATGACGATGAACATCCATATCACTGATTCACCTCCTGATATTATTAGGAGTTTTTTACTTACTGATGAAAAGAAGTTGAGAATGTTGTTTGACTCAGGAGGTTAATTCCTGAGGTGTTTTTTTTGTAGTTTATCATTTTCTATAAAAAAAACATTTCTGAGCTCTAAAATAAAATTTTAATAAATACATTTAAAAATATTATAATGTTTTATTTTAACATATTTTTAATTTTTTTATCATAATTTACCGGATAACTTTAGTTAAAGATCAGCAAATTCTGAAACGTCATTTCAGCGATGATAAGTTTAAAATGCAAAATGGCATAATTGCCCTTAACTTGAAATTAAAAAAGAAAAAAAAGTCTCAAAAAAAGACTAGGGATTGCAAATTTTACTTTTACTCTTCAAAGGGTTACCGCAACAATTGGAGATGGAATGATCGGTTGTTTGAGAACAGGTGGGGCAGTAATGAAAGCCTGAAGATCACTGCCGACACCTTCTATGATTTAATATGAACCATTAGCTTTGGTAATATACACTCATGATAATTCTTCAGTATATTATTCTTTTCGGTCTAAAATATAAGATAAAATTAAAAATTTTGAAAATATTAAGAAAGTTAATTAAATTATTTTAAAATATTTATATTTATCATTTTTTTCTTTAAATTATTTTTCCTAACATATAAATTGATATATAATCTAATGATACATAATATATGATATGATTAAGTAACTTATTTATTTTTTTTAATCTATTAAAAAAATTAAATCTATCTTATATTTAAGATATGAAAGAGTGTAATTTTTGTTTGGTGGAACAATATGTTAGAATTTGAAAAGTAACCAGGAACTTTGGCTTCTCTCCTTTTTGTCCCCACCAAAATAGAGAGAATATATGGATGTCGATCTCGTCATTTTTAATATTTAATTTCTACCATGATCATCATGCTGTAATTATTTTTTTTTTCCAGAGATCATGCTGTAATTAAGTAGGTATATTATAGTGAAAAATCATTGAGACAATTCTATGTACTGCCTTCATTGTAGGCATAATTTCATTCTCCGAATATAAAATTTTTTTAAGTATTAGGATTTAAAATATTTGTCATCTTTATATAATTACCTTCTTTTTTTTAATATAAATACTCTTACTTATTATTAAATGCATATTCAGAGAATAAAAGGCAAAAAAGAGAGAGAATTATTAATCATTCCGGGCAAATCTGGGAGAAAACTTCTAGTTGGAGGAATTGTGTGTATGCATGGTAAGTAATTGTGACTAGATATTTAGTATCAAAGATAATATTAAATTAATGTGTATCTTTAGAATAGTATAAAGTTTAATAAACAAGCTGTATTAAATTTGTTAAGATTATATATATATATAGAGAGAGAGAGAGAAAATTTCAATAAAGACTTCTAAAATTTTAAAATTCTAAATTAGTAAATTTCCTACTAAAATGAGTTGTGAATTTCCTATAAGTATAATAAATATAGAAAATAAACATGGTTTGAGATTTTAAAATTTGAGAGGTTTTTCTGGGATTTTCCTTTTTTTTTTATATGACATGTAAATTCGCTTTTCTTTTTCTAATTAAGAAAACAGTGAATTCTAGATCAGAACCTAATTCAATGCGGCAAATGCTTTACATTTTCACATCCGGTGAAAAGGTCATATTTCTTTATAAAAAAAAAAAAATTCAGTTTCAGATATCTTAAAAAAAAGATACATGTTTGTATTATTAAAAAAGAGAAATGTGGATAATAACAATCCTGAAATGGGGAGTTTTTATCGGGGCTAGTCGCCTTCATACTTGTTTTTGGCATTTAAAATGGGAAGCTGAAGCTTGAGAAATTAGAAGAAATTATTCAAACAGAGGTCAACAAACACCCAGATCCTCATAACGACTATCTCCTGGCAAAGTTGTACGTGGAAGCAGCACCAAGTGCTCTCCGGCCAACTCCATGTGCCTCCCTCACTAGCTAACAGATCTGCACACCTCAAAACCTCCCTCCTAGCATGTGCCAGTTATACATACCAATCCCCAAATACAGGGCTTTTTTATTTTATTTTTTAATTTTTTTTAAAAATAATAAAACAGTAAAACATGTTTGCTAAACTGTTTTTAAAAAGTTGTTTTTAAAAACTAAAAAATAAAAACAGTTTTTAATTGTTTTCTTGTTTTTATTTTTTTATTTTTTGAGGCTACCACTTATCCACTGTTGACACTATTACCAATGACAACGATCACCATGAACTTTAAAAATAGATTTTTTAAAATAATCTATTTAAACAGTTTTTTAATTTTGTTTATTTTTAAAAACTATTTTATAAAACTGTTGTGAAAACAAAAATCAGAAAACACAAAACAGAATCAAACAATTACATAAGTACCCGGTCTCTGATGTCTCTTGTCCAAAAAGGTGGTCCAATCCACTATCGCTCGTAAATTGCATTTATAGCTTCCAAGGAGTCAGAAAAAACCATGATGGATGTTCTCCATATGAAAATTCTTGTATATTTGTAACCCAATTTTAATTGCTAATATTTCCGCCGCAATAACTGGCAGTCGCTTTCATACTGAAATAGGTTGGTCAGTTTGAATAGAAAACAGTGCCATTTATTGTAGGAACTGAAAAATGAAAATACTGTCACACAAACCCATTAATGGAAAGTGACATAGTTTGCTGTCCACACTAAAAAAGAATATACTTATCAATGAATCAATCCATTGGTGATTTCCAGAGAGACGTGGACCAATAGGGCAAGGGCAACCCAACGTAACATTGGATTCCCCACTGAAAACATAGACACAGTTACGTTGTAGCTTGTTAGAGAGTCTGATGGCTGAAGAAGAAAAAACTCCCTCACTAAGCACGACTTTAATTGCCTTCTTCCAAGTTCCAAGCGACCGCGCTCGATGAGACTGTACTGTTGGGAGTGTCCACCACAAAGAGAGCCCCTAAGGTCAGGAGTCCTGCCGGAATGCCAGCCAACCCTAGTGATAGCCTCCAACCCCATCCACCTTCAATTCTGTTGTTGCATTATTATTAATATGGATCCATGCATGTCAACATCAGTATTTAACGTGCAAATTAATAGGCAAATGCAACTAATAATAAAAGTAGATTGGGAGTGGCCGACTTACTTGTTGTTGGTGCCGTTGTCGACGAGGTTAGCAAAAAGAATGCCAATAGTGACATGACATTCAAAAGGAACAGTATGTTCAATCCTCCACGTATTCTCGTCGGTCCGATCTCCGAGAGGAAAACCGGCACCGCCTCTATTCAAAATCATGCACCAATATGAGTTAGCTATATCTTATACTATAAGTGAGTATTTTCTTCATATATATATTGTTAAATTATAATTCTAACACCTATATAGTTAGCTCTTAAATAGGAATATATTAACTAAAGGAATGTTAGAGGAGAGGTCTCCAGTCCCTTACACGTACCATGTTCAACTTTCAATTAATTATGTATATATATTAAGTTTATCTTTCTATCAAAGTGCCTTAAAACAATTTATAGGACTTGTCTTAATATTATGTAACTTTATTTCATCTCTTAATAATTCAATATGGGACTTTAAGATGGCATTATGGTAATGCATTCCACCTCCTTCAATTCAAAATCTCAAAAATATCTATTTTAATTACATTTAGTTTATAGTTTTAAAAAGCACTCAAACAATCAATTTTGGTTTAATACTCGACTCCCACGTACTGAGTATGGCTTTTTTGGGCTCCGTATAGTTGTAAGAAGAAAAGAAGCTAAGAAAGAAAGGATTGGGGTATGTTTAACAGACGGACCTGCAGGTTCGCAAAGCCAACACCACATCCGAGAAGGAGTACAGTCTACCGATGATAAGCATGGCAAGATTTTGAGCGGCAGCATTGAACACAGATCCGGCCATGAAGAAGATGCCGGCGATCAACATGGTCATCCTCCGTCCGTCCCAACTTTCTGGTCGTATAGGAAGCAAAGAAGGTCGCTGTCAAACCCGCCAGGTACAGGGACGACCTGAATAATCATATTGCAACCCTTGGTTGTTGTATTTGCAGTAAGTAATTACTGTCCAGCCCTTTCTCCTCCACCGTCCTCCTGTATACCACCGGAAACAATTTCTTCAAGAAAGGTGGCATCGCCGTCACTCCACCTGATCCATTCCACCATATATAATTAGTCACAAGTGATAGATTATAACTAGGCCAGGAGTACGATATGATGGTGTTCTTGTTTTCGTAAAAGAATAATAAAACTGAACGTAAAAGGTAATCAGTTCTACGTCCCCGCGAAAGAATTAGAGTTCTCATGTGTCATCTATAAAACTAAAAGGAAGTGAAAAAGATCATGAAAGGGGGGTTAAAGAGAGAGAAAGACCTGAAATGCCAACTTCGTATCCAAACATATATAAGGCCTCCGGTGGCTGCCATTATGCATGAAATAATAACGATCCGAGTGATCTTGGCTTCAAAATCGCCACCGCCGCCATGGACAGCTTCCATTTTCAGATTCAAGTTCTTCTCAAAGTACACTCTCCATCCAAAATCAAGTCCTCCTTAAAATATGGATAGACACGAGTAGAAAAAAATATGAAAAAGGTTTGAAGAATACTCGACTATTTGTCTTATCTCTTCTTTTCTTTCTTCCGTTTGACTCTCTTCATCCATTCATCTTCAACTCTTTTCCATTTTTTTTTTCTAGGGATTCAAATTTTTTTTTGGGGGTAAAAAAAGCTAACTTAGTTAACCCGTTCAACCCTACAGTTTATCCAGGTTCATGCCTAGTTGCCCCGGTTTAAGGCGGGTTACATTGGGTTAAATCTTTCCCAATCTATGACTTAATAAACCACACCGGATTCTTGGCCGGTTCACCAATTTCCTGTCTGAATAGGCTAGTTTGAGTTTTTGAATATTGGTAAATAGGTTAGGTTTAGGCGTATTGCCAGATTTATTTAAATAAATAGGCCAGAAATATTTTCATATGGCCTAGCCTATAAGTTTATGTATTAGACAAAGTTGATTTTTTTTAGATATTAAGAAAATCAGTTTAATTATTTTAAAATATTTATATTTATCATTTTTCCTCTAAATTATTTTTTTCTAATATATAAATTGATATATAATTTAATGATACACAACATATGATATGATTAACTAACTTATTTAGTTTTCTTAATCTATTAAAAAAATCAACTTTATCTTATATTTAGGACATGAGAGAGTGTAGAATATTTTTTTGGTCGAATAATATGTTAGAAATTGAGAAGGAACCAAGAACTTTAGCTTCTCTCCTTTTTATAGATCTCGATCTCGTCATTTTTAATATTTCTACCATGATCATGCTGCAATTAAGTAGGTATATTATAGTGAAAAATCATTGAGACAATTCTATGTACTGCCTTCATTGTAGGCATAATTTCATTCTCCGAATATAAATCATTTTTTAAGTCTTAGGATTTAAAATATTTGTCATCTTTATATAATTACCTGCTTTTTTAATAAATACTCTTACTTATTATTAAATTCATATTCAGGGAATAAAAGGAAAAAAACGAGAGAGAAATATTAATTATTCCGGGCAAATCTGGGAGGAAACTTCAAGTTGGAGGAATTGTGATTAGATGTATGTAGGTATGGTAAGTAATTGTGACTAGATATTTAGTACCAAAGATAATATTAAATTAATGTGTATCTTTAGAATAGTATAAAATTTAATAAACAAGCCGTATTAAATTTGTTAAGCTTTTTTTTTATATAGAGAAAATTTCAAAAAAGACTTTTAAAGTTTAAAAATTTTAAATTAGTGATTTTCTATTAAAATGAGTTGTGAATTTTTTATAAGTATAATAAATATAGAAAATACATATGATTTGATATTTTAAAATTTTTTGAGGTTTTTCTTGGATTTTCCTTTTTTTATATGACATGTAAATTCGCTTTTCTTTTTCTAATTAAGAAAACAGTGAATTCTAGATCAGAACCTAATTCAATGCGGCAAATGATTTAAATTTTCACGTCCGCTGAAAAAGTCATATTTCTTATAAAAAAAAAGCCTTTTTCAGTTTCAGATATCTTAAAAGAAGATATATGTTTGTATTATTAAAAAGGATTAAGGTGTAATTTTAATAATAAAATTTTATTTAATGGGTATTTTTGAAAGATGTAAAAATAATAATAAATAATTAAAAATTATATAAATTTAATAAAACTGTTAAATTATAATAAAAGAAAATCACTAACGATGTTAGGTTAAATTTAATAATTTTATTAATTTTATATTATTTTTAATTATTCATTATAAAACTTATTTGTGAGAGACCTCTGGTAGTAAAGTTGTACTGTAACCCTGTTAAAAACGACAAATGTGGATCATTACAATCCTGCAGTGGGGTGTTTTTATCGGGGCTATTTGTCACCTTCATACTGAAATTGGTCCGTTTGAGTACAAAACAGTGCCATTTATTGCACGAACTGAAAAATGAAAATACTGTCACATAAACACATTCATGGCAAGTGACATAGTTTGCTGTCCACACAAAAAAGGGTAACTTATCAATGAATCAATCCGTTGGTGATTTCCAGAGAGACGTGGACCAATAGGGCAACCCAACGTAACATTTGATTCCCCACTGAAAACATAGACACAGTTACGTTGTACCTTGGTGGAGAGTCTGATGGCTGAAGAAGAAAAAACTCCCTCACTAAGCAAAGAGAAAATGGGAGCGCAAATGCATTGCGTTGAATTCAAAGTCAAACAATTTTTTAGTCTTTAATTCCACCCCCCCCTTCTATCTCTCTCAAACAAAGTTTCAATCTTACCATCTACAGTCATGCCTTGCCTTCTATTTCTTTCGTGTCTTTCAAGTTTTTTAGCTCTGCTTGATTGCTTGCTCTTGTAGGGCTCTGGTCTTTTTTTTTTTGCTCTCAGCATATCTGCCATGGCGCTTTGTACATTTTCTTTACCTGCTAATGTTAACATATCTACGGCTTCAAAAACTCATCAGCCTCACTCTAAATGTGGTGCTGATCTGCTCTTGCAATCTCAACACAAGCTCAACCAGGTTAGGACATGTTTCTTTGAATCATATAGTTACTTGAACTCGCTCATTACCTGTATATATGAAGCTAGGAATACTCATGAAAGATTATGGCTTTCTCTCACTTAACTTTGAATCATTTCCTTTGTCTAGCTACTTCAGTTTTTGCTGAAAGAATTAGATATTGTTTTGATTCAATGTAGGTGAGGAAAAGGCCATTTAAGGCTTATGCATCACTTTCAGAGAGGGGGGAGTATCCATCTCAGAGACCACCAACTCCATTATTGGACACTATAAACTATCCTGTTCATATGAAGAATCTTTCTACCAAGGTGCATGTCCAAAAGCACAAGAGATTAAGTCTCATTTATATGTAACTGTAAAACATTTTTCTTGTGATCTCAAATTCTCATTTTTGATGCAGGAGCTGAAACAGCTTGCTGATGAGCTGCGTTCGGATATAATTTTCAATGTCTCTAAAACTGGAGGCCATTTAGGATCAAACCTTGGTGTGGTAGAACTCACTGTTGCCCTGCACTATGTCTTCAACGCCCCTCAGGACAAACTATTGTGGGATGTTGGTCATCAGGTCAAAATATACCTTCATTTTGTGCTCTAGTCTGAACTTTTTGAGAATGGAAGTTGTTAATTGTATAATCTTGCATGAACTTGCAGTGTTACCCACATAAGATACTTACTGGCAGAAGAGATAAAATGCACACCATCAGGCAGACAAACGGGTTGTCTGGATTTACCAAACGTTCAGAGAGTGAATTTGATTGCTTTGGAACTGGTCACAGCTCCACAACTATATCAGCAGCACTGGGTAGGTTATTTCTTCTCTCTTCTGCTGCTTGAGTTTCAATATCATAAGAATATGTTCTGCCATAGTTGTAGAATCCATATGTTATTATTATATATTATTAGGAATCCCATAATTATAAAGATTAATTAAATCTTAAGATTATAAGAGATAATTATTAGGATATTATTTTTAAATTTTAAATCTAAATCTAATTCTCTCTTATTTATAAATGTAATCACCCTCTCGTACAAATAATATAACAATTATTCTCTCATCAGATTATTTTTCATGATATCAGACCATCTTTGAAAATAACAAGAGATCAACGTAATTTTTCCGGCGCCGCCAAAACTCCCAGCACCATTGAATTTCGCAGGATCCGTCGCTTCCGCTCACCGTCTGATCACACTGTCGAGCATTAACCCCTGCTCCCTGTGCCCTCCTCTTACAACGTCGTCGTCCATCAGCATCAATCCAGTCTCACCGTCGGCCCTCCTCTCACAGGGCCATCGTCCGTCAGAGTCAACCTCCTCGTCTTGGTATCCCAGCGCCACTACAACGCTAATCTCGTCGATCGTTGGCCTCCTCGTCTCGCTAGTAGTACACGTCCGAGTCTGCATTTTGCTTCATCCTCGTCTCGCTGGCAGTTTCACTCGTGGACTAATCTGTCATTTTGACAATTCACAGGACTAAACTGTCATTTCTAAAATTTGAAGGACTAAATTATTAGTTCTAACATTTGAACCCCAAATTGCCATTTTCAGTTTTGGTTAGTGTGCCTATTTGTGACTCTCACGTCAGATTATTCCACTTAATCTCATTAGTATGTCTACATATTTTGATGCTTACTCTTCTTCTATATCACGAATTGGTGCTAATGGCATTTTTATTGCTCTTCTTATTTCTGAAAAATTTAGCAAAAATTATCAAGAATGGTCTTAATCCATGATTCTTGCTCTCAATGGAAGGGATAAACTTGAATATATAACTGGTGAAACAAAAATGCCCCCAAAATCGGAAATGAAGGCGTTTCAAACATGGAAGTCTAAGAATGCATTAGTGTCCTCTTGGCTGATCAATGCGATGTCATCCCAATTAAGAAGAGTTTTATATATATTCCTTCAACAAGGAAAATTTGCAAAGCTCTTCGAGAAACATACATCCCTGTTGGGAACAAGTCCCGTATATTTGATGTTAAGAAAAATGTTTGGAATTTGAAACAAAATCATAAGCCTCTTGATGAATTATACCTTATAAATTCTGCTCTTTAGTAAGAGTTTCATGCTCTGAAGGATAAAGTTCATTATTGCCAAGATGATGCTTCTGAGTATCATAAAGAAAAAGCAAAGGATCGAGTATAGGAGCTGCTGGCTGGTCTTGATGTGATTTATGATGATGTTCGGGCTCGGATTCTTAGCTAGGAACTCTTTCCTTTTGTTTGTGAAGTCTACACCATTATACGCAATGAAGAGGATAGACACAAATCAATGCTTCAAAATACTTCCGCTATGACTCTGAAACCTCCTGAGTCTTCGGCTCTTGCTGCTCGATCTATGGAATCAAAAAGTTCTAAAGGTCAACCATTTTGTGATCATTGCAAAAAACAGTCACACAAAAGGCACTTGTTGGGACATCTATGGCAACCTGTGAATTGGAAGCCCAAGAAGGGGAAAGGAAAAGGTAATGTGTCTGAAGCTTCAAAAGGTGGTGAGACCTCCCAGAGTGACTAGCTAAGTAAGATCATGGAAATGCTTGAAGCACTTCATACTATAAAACAACCTACTATCACAGTAGTAAGAAGAGATAATTTCTTGTAAGCCTTGGTTGCAATAAATGGTTTGTATATAGGTAATTGTTGGATTGTTGACTTAGAAGCTTCCAATCACATGACTGATGATATGACTCTTTTCTCATCTTGTACTCCTATTTCTAAGGGAATAATCATGCAGATTGTTGATAACTTCGAATCTGTTGTGACTGGAGTTGTCTCTGTTAAAATATCGGCTATACTTACTTTGCACTCTGTATTGCATGTTCCAAAACTAAAATGCAACTTACTATCAGTAAGTCAATTAGCAAATGATGAACGATGTCATGTTAACTTCTTTACTACTTATTATCTTTTTTAGAATATGCTGACGGGGATGACGATTGAGAGTGTGAAGCAGGTTGTTGGTCTCTATTACTTTGATAAGAGTGATAGTTGTAGGATTAAGTCTAGCTATAAAGTGTCTCTCCCTAGAACTAGTGACTTGGAGTTATGACACAAATGTTTCGGTCATCGAAATTTCAATTATATGTCTTAGATGTTTCCATCTCTTGTTTCTACTAAAAATGCATTTGATTTCCATTGTGATTTTTGTGAAAAAGCCAATCATCATCGTACCTCATTCCACAAAATCACATACCAGGCTTCTAAACCCTTTTCCACGATTCATAATGATTTATGGGGACCGTCCTGCATACCAAATAGATCAAAGTCCAAATGGTTCATCACATTTATCAATGACCATACACGTGTTAGTTTGATTTACCCGTTGAAAAATAAAACAGAAGTATATCAAACCTTCCTTAACTTCCATAAGATTATCTGAACCCAGTTCTAAGCCCAAATCCAGGTCCTACACACTGATAATTGGACTGAATACTTTAATCAAGCCATGTCCACCTTCCTAACCACAAATGGCATTGTTCACAAAAGCACTTGTCCAAATACACCTAAGGAAAATGGCATTGCCAAATGAAAGAATTAATATTCTTGAAACTTCCAGAGCCATTATGTTTAGTAGCAATGTTCTTAAATATCATTGGGATGATGCTGTTCTTACCACCACCTTTCTCATTAACCGAATGCCAAGCCAACCACTATCTTACAAAACACTACTTTAGCTCCTACACAAATACTATAACCTCTCATACCTTAAGAACACTTTGCCACTTAGGGTGTTTGGATTCACATCTTACATCTATCTCCATCACACCAACAAACTTAATCCCAAAGCCTTTCAATGTATCTTCCTAGTCCATTGTAACTCACAAAAAGGATACAAGTGTTATGAACCTATTTCCAGACACCTCTTTATTACCTGTGATATTACCTTCTATGAAAACACCTCCCACTATCCCATATCTGTAATTCAAGGGAGAGAGACGGTGAATTCCAAACAAAAGATAAACCAAAAGACCTAACCTTTACAATTCATATACCTAGTCATACCCATAATAATCCTGATACTACTAATCTTGATACTTCTAATAATCCTACCTTAGGGAGAGATACAGAAAAGTGGGGTAATACCTACAAAAGATGCCACAAAAGAGGTAATGAGCCACAAGTTGTTAGCACTCACCATGAGTCAGAATCGGAGGTAGGTTAAAAGGAAACAATGATAACATAAAAGTTTTGATCTTGATCTTCCTATTATAGTAAGAAAGAAGCCCAAATCATGCACTCGATATCCCATTGAGATGTTTATTTCCTATAAAGCCCTTTCATCTAAATACATGGCATTTGCCTCTCATCTTAATAGTATCAGGGTACCAGACACGATTGATAAGGCCATGTCCATACCTGAATGGAGGCAAGCCGTTTAGAAGAGATGGAAGCCTTCAAACGTAATAAGACATGGGAGGTAGTGGATCTGCCACAAGGGAAGAAACTCGTGGGGATGCAAATGAGTATTCACTCCTAAATATAAAGCAGATGGAACTCTTGAGAAATACAAAGCAATACTGGTTGCAAAGATTACACTAAAATGTTTGCACTAGTAGTCAAGTTAAGTACAATCAGGATTCTCTTGTCCATTATAGTAAATCTAGATTGGGGTATGCACCAACTCGATGTAAAGAATGTCTTCCTCAATGGAGAACTCAAGGAAGAGGTGTATATGAAGTTACCTCCAGGGTTCTAGGGAAAGAGGCTAATCAAGTCTGCAAGTTGAAGAGGTCATTATATGGATTGAAGCAATCTCCACATGCCTGGTTTGCCAGAGTCACTCAAGTTCTCAAAAGACATGGATACACTTAAGGGCAGAGCGATTATACCTTATTCTTTAAACATCATAAAGGTAATGTGGTTATTCTAGCTGTATATGTTGATGACATAGTCCTTACTGGAGATAATGAGGTAAAGATCAGTCAATTCAAGAAAGCCCTTGCACGAGAATTCCAAATCAAAGAACTTGGGGAAATGAAGTATTTTCTTGGGATGGAAATTGCTCAGTCGAAGGGAGGAATTTATATCTCCCAAAGAAAGTATATATTGGACCTTCTAAAGGAAACATGAATGATGGGCAGTAGACCTAATGACACACCAATACTTGTTAATAAAATAGAAGAAAAAGTAGACCTTGACAAAGATATGGACATAGGAAATTACCAACGAATGATAGGCAAATTGATTTACATATCTCATACTAGACCAGACATTGCATTTACAGTTAGTGTGGTAAGCCAGCACTCCCATTATCCTAAACAAAAACATCTGAATGAAGTCTACCAGATGCTATGTTATTTGAAGGGATCTCCAGACATGGGTTATTGTTCAATAAGACCAATAAACAGAATGTAGAATTGTTTACAAATACTGATTGGGTAGGTGATCAAGATGATCGAAAATCCGCTTTTGGATAGTGTACGTATGTGTGGGGTAACTTGGTCACATGGAGAAGTAAAAAGAAAAGTGTAGTTGCTAGAAATAGCATTGAAGACTTGACAAAATGTATAAATCTATCAATCAAGGTCTATTGTGATAACATGGCTGCAATTAATATTGCTCACAACCCGGTTCAGAATGATAGAACCAAGTATGTCGAGATAGACAGATACTTTATAAGAGAGAAGGTTGATGAAGGTATTGTAGACCTGCGATACATACCATCTAAAGAGCAGACCGCTGACATCCTTACTAAAGGACTACCCAGGGACAAGTTTGAATATCTCATTGGCAAGTTGAATAAAGAATATCTATAATCTAAATTGAGGGGGAGTGTAAAATCACATATATTATTAGAATACATTATTAAGAATCCCATGATTGTAGGGGTTAATTAAATATAAAGATTATAGAGATAATTGTTAGGATATTATTTTCAAATTTTAAATCTAGATCTCATAACAGATATGATTTTCTCTTATGTATAAATGTAATTACCCTCTCATCTGAATAATATAACAATTATTCTCTCATCTAATTGTTCTTTAATAGTTTTAAAGTTTCATCTCAGAACTTATCTCAAAACTGTATATCACAATCTCTTTTCTGTAACCTTATTTATTTTGGTTTAACTTTCAAAATCTTATCAATCAAACAGGAATGGCTGTTGGGAGGGATCTGATGGGAAAGAGGAATAATGTGGTTACTGTTATTGGTGATGGAGCCATGACAGCAGGGCAAGCTTATGAAGCCATGAACAATGCTGGATATCTGGATTCTGATATGATTGTTATTCTAAATGACAATAAACAGGTCTCTCTTCCAACTGCTACTCTTGATGGGCCCACACCACCTGTTGGAGCTTTGAGCAGTGCTCTCAGTAGGTTGCAATCAAACAAACCCCTTAGAGAATTGAGAGAAGTTGCCAAGGTGAGAAATAAACTACATGATTATAAAGTTATAATCATGAAGAAACACTTGTGCAAAGTCTTAATTCACACTGACTCTAGTGAGGCTTTTTTTTTTTTTTTTTTTTTTGCAGGGAGTAACTAAACAAGTCGGTGGCCCCATGCATGAATTAGCAGCTAAAGTTGATGAGTATGCTCATGGCATGATCAGTGGTTCTGGATCAACACTGTTTGAAGAGCTTGGACTCTATTATATTGGACCAGTTAATGGTCATAACATAGAAGATCTTATTGCCATTCTCAAAGAAGTTAAAAGTACTAAAACAAATAGTCCTGTACTGATCCATGTTGTAACTGAGAAAGGCCGTGGATATCCATATGCAGAAAGAGCAGCAGACAAATATCATGGTAAAAGTGTCATTGATTTATCATATTTTGGTCATTTTACCTTTGTTGAAGTTCACCAAACACATCATTATATAGGCTTAAAACTCATGATCTCGAACAAACACTTGACTTAGTTTTATTTTGCAGGAGTTGCCAAGTTTGATCCTGCGACTGGAAAACAATTCAAAACCAATGCTGTCACACAATCATACTCGACATGCTTTGCAGAGGCTTTGATTGCAGAAGCAGAAGCTGACAAAGACATTGTTGCCATCCACGCTGCAATGGGCGAGGCAACGGCCTTGAATCTCTTTCAGCGCCGATTCCCAACAAGATGCTTTGATGTGGGCATAGCAGAGCAGCATGCTGTTACTTTTGCTGCAGGCCTGGCTGTTGAAGGCATTAAGCCTTTTTGTGCAATGTACTCATCATTCATGCAGAGGGCTTATGACCAGGCACAGCTTAAAACACTCCCAATTTTCCTCTCTAAATCACCTAAATCATGACAGGATTAGATGATTTAACTTTGAACCAATGCTTGCAACAGGTGGTGCATGATGTGGATTTGCAGAAGTTGCCGGTAAGATTCGCAATTGACAGGGCTGGGCTAGTTGGAGCAGATGGTCCAACACACTCTGGTTCTTTTGATGTCACTTTCATGGCATGCCTTCCTAACATGGTGGTCATGGCTCCTTCTGATGAAGCAGAAGTTTTCCACATGGTTGCCACTGCTGTCGCCATTGATGATCGACCAACTTGCCTTCGTTACCCAAGGCCAAGGGCAAGTGATACTGGTGTTCAGCAGCTACCACCAGGGAATAAAGGCATACCTCTTGAGGTAAAATATATACCAGTCTCCATCCGTACATACCCTAATGGACATTATCAAGGACAACCCTACATTAACATGGCATTTTATTTTATTTTTGGGTTAAACCTACTATAAGTCTCTATACTTTTAAAGATATTTGGTTTTGCTCCCTACATGTAAGCCACATCAATCCTGGTCAGCAATTGATGTTAGCTTACTTTTCGGTGTTAATACCAAATTAATTATATTAATATCGTTAAGCTCAAATCTAAGTCCTTATGAAACAATAAGCACCATCTTCGTTTTGGATGGCATAGAATATGGGGACAAGAATCAACGAAAAGTATAGGGACAAAAACCAAAACTAAATAAAAGTATAGGGATCTGTAGTGAGTTTAACTTTTATTTTTTCATAGATCAGCATCACATATCTATTCTTTCTAAGGAAGTTATCCTCCATCATATGTTTTTATGTGAAAACTTGAAAGTAAGAACCTATGGAACTTTACCTGATTTTTTTGATGATATTAATATTATAACAGGTTGGAAAAGGTAGGATATTGATTGAAGGGGAAAGAGTGGCTCTGTTGGGCTATGGAACAGTTGTTCAGAGCTGTTTAGCTGCAGCTTCTTTAGTGGCACGTCATGGCTTGCAGGTAACAGTTGCAAATGCTCGTTTTTGCAAGCCATTGGATCATGCCCTTATTCGCAGCCTGGCGAGATCACACGAGGTTTTGATGACGATAGAAGAAGGATCAATTGGAGGATTTGGGTCTCATGTTGCTCAGTTCATGGCCCTTGATGGCCTTCTGGATGGCAAAATGAAGGTAAAGAAAGAACTTAGACAAAAAGGCATGTCAATATTAATGACTACTCAACATATTGATATTTCCTTGTCATTTTCTTCAAAAATTAAAACTGATACTTCCATGCATAACTGTGCAGTGGAGGCCAATGGCTCTTCCCGATCGATACATCGAGCACGGATCACGGGCTGATCAATTGGCTGCAGCTGGTCTCACAGCTTCTCATATAGCAGCAACTATATTCAACATACTTGGACAGACAAGAGAAGCACTAGAGGTCATGTCATAAAAGACCTATGCAAAGAGGTTTTTTCCAACTCCCAACAATGCACAAAGTGTATTATGTAAAATATGTGCATGAACAAGACATGGATTTTTCCCCCCCAAACCAGTATGACTTTCTAGTTATAAATGGAAATGCAATTTCAACCATCCTGCTTCTGCTAGAAGGCATATAATGTAATTTAGCACATCATTTAATGATAAAATGATGGACTTGCTCAGCACAAATGTCCCTACCAAAGATAGACCATAAATGCATTTTAGTGTGAAGGGAGGAAAATTCACAAGTACAAGGCCAAATTGAAGTGTCACATTTTTTCACCTATCACTACCTTTGAATTAATTTGATGGAACTACCTCTCCTTCCTAGAACCCAAAAAAGAGGGAAAAAACAAGGAAAATTGGGTATCCCTACTTGGAAGGTTTCACAACTGTCATGGATGAATCTGGAAACAAACAACCATCCAATGCTATTGGATTAAGCATAAAGTTAATAAAATGGAAAGGTAAAATTACTTAAGGTAATATAATTGAGCATGGATAATAATTAGGAATTAAAATCTGCTAATATAACCAATTATATTTTAAGAAAACAGAAAGCAGAAAAAGTTCAATTCCTTTTCATTGTCCATCTCAATCAATAAAGAACTATTTTCTCCCCTCTATGGTGCAACCATATGGATGAGGGAAAACAGACAATTTGTGGGCATGTGCAAATTATTTTTCTGAATTTTCTTATTAATTATTGAGAAATCAGATGCATTAATTAATATTATCTAGGGTGTTACTATTGGGAGGAATTCTTATCATCATAACACAGGGACACTAGTGCTCTAAGAACTCATTTGTAAGCATAAATTAATATTCATGATTGAAGGTGATGAACATGGTATGTTGCACCCACTTTCCCTCAGCATAAACCAAATTAAGAGTATTATTACCAATAAGATGCACTAGTTTAGTGGTTTCCTGTGCCATTTCAGTTATACATTACATTTGCTCTAATTGTTTGATTACAACAAAAAAAGCAAAACATGTCCACTTCAGCACAAAGCATTCGGACTTGAGAGAGTTTAAGTTATAATGGGAAATGCAGAAAATTAAATATTATACAATTCAACCACCACTTATTTGTTTTTTTCTGCAATTCATTTATTCATCAAACTTGAGAATGTCAAATCTTAGTATTGTACATATGTATGGTACAATTGTTGTTATTGTAGTATCATAGAAATAAAAGAACAAAACAAGTATTCTCTCTACGTTATGGTACATGCATTTGGATTCTCGTCGCTAAACATCATTAAAACTTGAGTTTCTAAACAACCATCAAGCTGATGCATAAGCGGGTTCATCAGAACCAGACCCGAATTCGGATCCGTTTTATCACATTCATCATTTGCCTCCTCGTTATTGTTGTTCCCCACAATCTCCACTTTCTTCCCTGTCTTCTTCTTCAGTTTCTTTAGCACTTTCTTTGGGTCAATCCGACCCGTCACCACCACCCGGTGTTTGTTCATGTCTGTTATGAATGTTTCTACTCCTAATTAACAAAACCAGATGATTAAAATTTAATAATGTGATAATCCCATCGATAAAAATTTGAACTTAAACACAGTGATATTGAATAGAGAAGACAAAAGCAAGTGCCTTTACACTTGGAGATGGCTTTAGCAACACTTCTTTCACACGCATTGCAGTACATGGAGACTTTGAATTCTACAACTATTACCTGACACCAGAATGTGTCCAAAAGAAAAGGGAAAAGAAAATAAACAGAGGATAAAATCAAATCCATGTGGGGTTATTTAAAATTAACTAAGTTTTTGTTTAAAGGGGCTCTTACTTTGGTTGGGTCAATTTTTTTGGACTTGCCCATTGAAACAATCTTCGGTTGTCTCATCGGAGAAGACGAAGGTAATTCGTTGGTTTCAGGGATATTAGTTTCTTATGGCAGTTATTACATGAATCTTACTGCCCAAACGTTATGGTCGTTGGCGGGTGATCTTTCTTTTTTTCCCTACTGGCTTTATTTTATTTTCTGAATTACCGTTTTTAGTTTTTTCAAAATGAATAGAATTGCCAGTCCAACCAAACACTAGGGAAAGAATTAAAAAAAAAAGGTTTATCAAATCCGGAAAATAACAATATTTAAGATTGGTAAAAAAAACAATATTTAAGGTTTAAATAATATAGTATCACAATTAAAAAAATAATATTTATGTTTAGATCTTTTCGGTCTTTAACCAGTTTTATAATCATTATATGACTTTTAATATTTTTATAAATTAATCTTATTGCCCTTTTCACCTCTATAATTATACCCTTAATTCATTATAAAAAAACAAAACTTCATAATGAAATAAAAATAATTTTCATTACAAATAATTTAATGATTTGCACTGAGAAAGATATTACAAAAAAATTTTCAAAAAAATGAGATAAATAAACTTTATTCAATCAACAATAAAGGAGTATAACTCTAATAGAGGTTGTAAATTAAATATTATATTCTGGATCGACTTAGTAGCAAAAACCATCCATGTCATATAACTTACCCCTAGTGACATCATTGAAGATTGCTAAAGTAAAATTTATTTTTGATCAGAGGATTATTATATCATCATTTCTTGTGATGCGGTTTTTTTTTCATTTGCATAGAGTGGGAACTATGCACGCGGTTTCTTAGATATTTAGGATTAGGGTTAAGATTGTTCAGCGTCATTAATTGAAAATTACAGGAGGTCAGTTGAATGACGTGGTTAGCGAATCAGCAGGTGATCAGATCACTGTGGAATTCCTCTACACATACACGAACAGTTCCCAGCGTGCTTTTGTTAGTGTAAATCCCAGTAATTGTGAATCTTTGAATGATCTTGAAATCTAGAAATGAAAGCAATAATAAGTGTTTTAATGATGATTATCCAAATCTCATTCTGACACGCTACCCAGATTGGCCTTCCAATGGAGACATCAAATCAAAGGATAAACGAATGAAACCTCTGCAAAAAAGCAAGTGCCAAAATGAGACTAAGGCACTTTCCAATCTGCTCCTGATTTGATACCATGCGTCGGCAGATCCGACGATGAATTGAACATGAAACACCATTTAAAGCGGGGGCTACATAGGATCATCAATTAGACTTTGCCATATAAGTACACACCTAATTTATATGATGAAGCAAATTCTAGTCCACAATCAAATGCTCCTCACTTTCCTGGCCGACCAGCAACCGACCAGTGTATACTAGGGCACTTTTCAATGTTCAAAAACTGAAATGGAGTGGGGTTATGACCTGAAACCCACCATCAAGTTGGGAAGGGCAAGCAACAAGCCACCCACCTAACAAGAAATGACTCTCATGATTTACAACAGATCTACCAACATCATGGATTTGACAAAATAAAAGGCTCGAAAATTTAAGAAACGTGTACTAAGAAGTCTTCAGCTTCAACCTTGGAATAGATTCACAAGCGGACACAAGAAGAGAGACTTTTGATTGCCTTTTCTTTTCTGGGGGAGAAGAAATGAATGGCGTGGATGCATCATCATGGTTACTCATGGAAGATAGTGCAGATTCAGAAGCAGACTCTGGCTTCTTTAGTCTCTATCACAGCACAGCCACTACTATTGCTGGTTATGATGAGGATGACGCTGAATCTTGTAACTATGACACAGATGGTATGTATGGTGTTCATGAGGATGATCAGGATTCTGGTGAATTCAGTTGCCATGAAGATAACATGGATGAATTGGATTCTCGGAGCTCCATGATATGGCAGTCAGACGCAACGTCAGAATGTTTTTCTCCTTTGCCTGTGGAAGATGAACAAGTAGAAATGAAGATTGAAGTTGATCAGAAAGAAATGAAGATAGGTGGAGTTAATTTCCGTGAACTTGAAGACAGACTATTTTGGGAGACTTGCATGGCAGTGGGGTACCCGTGAAATGTGAATTTTAGATCCTGGGGGGTAATAATCCATCTTGTAGTTTATTTTCCCGGAGCTCTCTCTTTTAGAACAAGGAATATAATTAAACCTGTGTGTATGAGCTTGCAGATGTGTATAAAGTCCTTCATCTGTTTCATTTTCAAGCAGCCCATCTAAAGTTTATCTGTTTGTTTTCGCAGAGTCTCAAGTTTGTCATTCAACAGCTAAAGGAATCAGATGTCAGCTAACTTCAAAAAGCTAAAGTTAGTCTCAGTATTCAAATCAATCATTGCAAATAACATAACATGTCAGGAATACACCATTTGATTTGAAAACAATTTGTTTTCGCGGAGTCTCAAGTTTGTCATTCAACAGCTAAAGGAATCAGTTGTCAGCTAACTTCAAAAAGCTAAAGTTAGTCTCAGTATTCAAATCAATCATTGCAAATAACATAACATGTCAGGAATACACCATTTGATTTGAAAACCATTTGTTTTCGCGGAGTCTCAAGTTTGTCATTCAACAGCTAAAGGAATCAGTTGTCAGCTAACTTCAAAATGCTAAAGTTAGTCTCAGCATTCCAATCAATCATTGCAAATAACATAACATGTCAGGAATACACCATTTGATTTGAAAACCTACAATTTGAACGCTGTGATTCATTCAAAGGCTGCCCATAATCAACAAGATGGGGAATAGCCAGTACAATACCGCAATTAATAACATATTTGCTAGTTCTTATGCTCTACTAGTTTACTCCACTGATGCTTTACTTTTGTTCTTGTTTTCCTTCTTCTCCCGCATATTCTTGTAGCCACGTCTTCATGAAAATCTGTTAAAGAGGGGAAAACATGATTCGTACTTAAGATTTTTTCGTTCTTTCAGTATCAAGATGTTTCCAAGGATTGAGAGCTTCTCTGACTGACTGAGCTTCTGGAGAATTCTCCCATACACGCTTCTCTGACTCCAAAACAGTTACTTTGTCATCTGCATGATACAAAGAAAAATTTACAAATTCAAGATTCTTGGCAGGGCCATATTTTTTGTTATCACTACCAGTAGAAATGTTGTTCTGTGATGAGAATCAAACTACACTAGAATAAATGCTACAATCAAGTACTTGTTACACAATTTTTCCCAAAAAGCTTGTTTTACACATCGATTGAAAAAATCAAAATATCATGGTAATGCACAATGTCGTTCTGCATACATTGCTTCAATTTAGTTTATAACAGACCTTTCAAGACTTGTTAAATCAATCTTTCAGAATTTCAACATTTAATTTAAAACTTTCTCAGCATTTAAGGAGGGGAAATGGAGGTTTCTCACACAGAAGCCAGTTTTGATCATGAACAACTCCATAGAAGCTCCGATCAAGGCTGACACAGCCCCAATCTTAAAGTACCAGTCCAGAAACTTCATTAAAGCTGCAACAAAGGCAATAATCACTATTGCTTAAATGATAATAGAATAAAGAGAATTTCCCTTCTACTAAGGAAAGGCAATGACTTGATAAAGAAAAGAAGACCCCCACAAGCTGCATCTAAACAGATATCAATACTTGAGTTTTATTTAAGTCAGCTAGGGAATTTAAAGAGTTGACAAATAACCTATTTTTAATTGTTGCAAAGATGAGGAAAAACATTTCACTGTTTCCATTAAAAAGCGAAGTTAGTATATCAAAGGAAATCATCAATGAGGCTAAAAAGGATTGAAAAGATATGATAAATTCTTGCAGTTAAATTGCAGATGACATTTCAATTGTCAGACAGACTGCTTCTAGTGGAAAATAATTACAATACACAGCAAGGAAAATACAAGTGCAAGTACACATTTTGTTGCCCTCCTCAATTATCTAACAGGATCCATATATTCTCAGCTAATGACACAGGGTTACTACTTGGAATAACTCTACATTATCTACCCCGAAAGCCTTTAATCAATGTGAACTTAAAACAGTCAATCATCTGAAT
Source organism: Albizia julibrissin (assembly GCA_037074505.1). Taxonomy (NCBI): domain Eukaryota; kingdom Viridiplantae; phylum Streptophyta; class Magnoliopsida; order Fabales; family Fabaceae; genus Albizia; species Albizia julibrissin. The sequence continues at coordinate 2,158,973 of CM073482.1, read as the reverse complement.
GTTAAACACGAGTAAAACAGTATCTACCAAAAAAACCAACTTGGCTCCAGTGCATGCCAGGAAATAATCAAGCTTTCACTTTAACAAGACGCAGCAGAGAATAAAGACATTAAACGATTATCTTGATTCCGAACAATTCACAGGGCATGAGGAACAATTTCTGCATACATCACTTATATTCTAGAGTCATACGAACGAAACATAAAAATCACATATATATGAGTGATCGGAGCACAAAATCGAGGGTGAAATACCTAGACTAGGAACCGCCGGACGTAGAAGACGATGAAGAGATCGCCAAATCATAAAGCGCCAAAGCCGTCTTCCCGGTGGCGGTAAGGCTGTAACTACGGATGGAAGGATGGCGGGACCATTCGGGTCGGGCTCAGGCTTGACAGGATGGGCCTATTGGCATGTATTGAATAGCCCAAATTTAATTTCACCGAATCCTGCCTTTCATTTCTTCTCTCTTCGTCTCTTCAGCTCAACATCAGACTTTGCTCCACTAACTAAAGCCATCCAAGAATGATAAGCGTGAAAAATTACGGTTACAGAAAGGAAGTGCCGGCCGAGAGCGATGAGTCTGAAAAGTGAAATCTGAATGACGTGAAGGCGAGCGAGAATGCAAGCCATTCGGAGCGAGAGGCGAGAGTTATGAGTCGTGTGTGTGCGTGCTTGTATTTCTTGAAAATGTGTATAAGCATTTACAATAAACTAAAAAATATATATATCTAGGAGGCCAATTTTTTTTTTTCTATCCTAATATGATTAGTGGTAGAATTTGAAGGAATATATATACGGGAAGCAAGAGCCTCTGAATATTATTGGCTTCTTTATACTTATTAAAGTACAGCCTAAAAGCTTGATTGAGCCCAACACAAATAAGCTAAATGATCTCAACTTAGACTTTTGAAGAAGTCTAAAGCAGTTCTTGTTGTGTATGAATATTTAGCTTTTAGTTCTTATGATCCTATTATTGTGGATCACGTAGGAACATGCTAAGCATATGTAAACGTGGATTTTATCCCTTTATAAATACGTGAATAAACACTCAAGGCTTCAAGCTTATGCAATATATCTTCCCTTTTACTAATCCTCTATTTTTTTAACTTGGTATCAGAGCCAATCCAAGGCAAATCGCCATGACAAACTCAAATGATGAGCAAAGCTTAGCTACGAGCCATCACACATTAGCGTCACTACTAAACAAAGTCTCAGAGAAAAACAATTTTCCCATCATGGTCTGTTTTGTCAAGCTGGACAGAACTAATTATTCAGTCTGGCTTACCCATGTTCTACCTATTATCAAAGGGTACAAACTTAAAGACTTCATAAATGGCACCAAGCCTTGCCCTCTTCAATTTATCACAGAAAAAGATCTAACTAAGATCAATCAAGAATTTGAAGATTGGGAAGCCACCGATCAACTTTTATTTGGATGGATACTCAATACTATGACGTTGGAAATATCCTTTGAAATGACAACTGTGTCTACCGCTAACTAAGATCAATCAAGAATTTGAAGATTGGGAAGCCACCGATCAACTTTTATTTAGATGGATACTCAATACTATGAAGCTGGAAATATCCGTTGAAATGACAACTATGTCTACCGCCGCTGGTTTATGGGCAGCCGCCAAGCACCTAGCAGGCGCACAGAACATGTCACACTTATTAATACTGCAATCAGAATTCCAACGCACCAGGAATGGTGCACTGACGATGACTGACTACTTAGAAAAAATCAAAGGGGTAGTAGAACAACTTACCCTTGCAGGAAGCCCAATTCCTCTCCCATACCTCATAATTCAAGCACTTGCCGGCCTTGATGGAGAATACAATCCGGTAGTAGTTCAACTCTCACACCAAGCAGGTTCAGGATGTGTTGCTCTTGCTTTAGATACAGTCCTATTACGTCTCGATAAGCTTTAACACTTAGAAATTGACGTAGCTGTCCAAGGTCCTTTAGTGCAAAATGAGAATTTAACAGATGTATAAATGTCTCTAAAGCTTTATTTGATCTGCCTGTTATGATAATGCCATCCACGTATATCAGCACGAATATAATAAAAACTTTGGTAAATCCCACTCTTTACCTTTTAAAATGTTAGACTCACATGCCTCTAAAAGTCTTGAACTAATACATACTGACTTGTGGGGGCCCTCACCACTCTCTTCATTAAATGGTTTTCATTACTATATCTTGTTTTTAGATGATTACAGCCGCTACTTATGGATATATCCCCTAAAAAATAAGGATGAAGCACTACCTACTTTCCTAAATTTCAAAAAACATGTTGAGAACCAATTTGACAGCAAGATCAAGATTGTTCAAAGTGACTGGGGAGGTGAATACAAAAGTTTCACTAAGGTCGTTAGTGACTCCGGCATACAGTTCAGATACTCATGTCCTCACACCTCAGCACAGAATGGAAGAGCTAAAAGGAAACATAGACATATTGTAGAAACTGGGCTCACAATGCTCACTCAAGCAAAAATGCCACTTTTCTATTGATGGGAAGCTTTTCATATAGCTACAGAGTTAATTAACAGATTACCTACAGGTGTGCTTGGTGGTGTATCTCCCTATTTCAAACTTTTGGGGAAAATACTAGATTACAATGCTCTAAGAATATTTGGGACAGCTTGCTACCCGTGCCTACGACCTTACAATGACAATAAATTGCAATTCAGAACGCCAAGTGTGTCTTCCTAAGCTACATCAATGCTCGTGAGGGTTACAAATGCCTAAACTCCACAGGTAAAATCTATATCTCTAGACATGTGGTTTTTAATGAATTAGATTTTCCATGGTCCACAGGATTCTTGAATAAGAGAAACATACCTGAAGATAGTGTTCAGCCAACTATATTTTTCAAGCCTCCACAGTACAACCAGACCCAAATCTCATGTCCTTAAACCATCCAGCCTGAACCCACATCCTATATTGCCCTTAATTCTCCAAGACCAGCTAGTATAAACACTGACCCTGTACAATTTAGTGCCACATCAGAAACCTCTCCACCACAAACACCAAACTCTAACCAATTAGAAAACTCAAATATACCTGACACTACAACGCCAATCACTGTTTCCCAAAACACCTCTAGATCCACCCAATCACAAACTCATCAACCATAGCACCAAATGGTCACTCCCAGTAAATCTGGCATCTATAAGCCCAAATTACCTTTTGTTGGCACTATCTCTAGTGCACAAACACCACTAAAAGAACCCCAAACAGTGAAGGAAGCACTACAAAATCCTGCATAGAAAGAAGCCATGCTTAATGAGTACAGAGCACTACTCAGAAACAAGACATGGAAGTTAGTTCCGAATTCAGGATAGCAAAAAATAGTTGATTGTAAATGGGTTTTCAAGCTTGAACCCACAACAGATAGCACTGCTTTCAAAGCAAATGCAAGATTAGTGGCAAAGGGTTTCCAACAAGTTGGAGGAGTTGATTTCTATGAAACCTTTAGCCATATTCTAAAAGGTGCTACACTACGTTTCGTGCTCACTTTGGCCGTCACATTTGGGTGGCAACTTAGACAAGTTGACATCAACAATGCTTTCCTCCATGGTGACCTCCAATAACATGTTCTTATGAGATAACCAGAAGGATTCACTTCTGCTACGAGCAACTTAGTCCTATGTGTCTCTTACAAAAGGCACTTTATGGATTACGACAGGGTCCCTGGGCATGGTTTGACAAGCTACGAGCAACTCTCTTGAGCTGGGGTTTTCACAACTCAAAATGTGACACAACACTCTTCTTCTTAAAGAACAAAGTTTTTATTATATTCGTGCTGATATACATGGATGACATTATCATAACATGCAGCTCAAATAAAGCTTTAAAGACATTTATACAGCTGTTAAATTCTCATTTTGTACTAAAGGACCTTGGGCAGCTATGTCAATTTCTAGGTGTTGAAGCTTATCGAGACGCAATAGGACTGTATCTAAAGCAAGAGCAATACATCATGAACCTGCTTGAACAATTCAAAATGGACAAATCATCTTCGGTACCTACTCCTATGGTAGTCAACAAGCACTACTCTAAAGAAGATGGAGAACCCATGATCAATCCTATCATTTTTAGACAAGAAATTGCAGGTTTACAGTACCTTGTAAATACAAGACCCGATATCATGTTCGCCGTTAACAAATTAAGTTAGTTCCTTGGATCCTCGACAGACGTTCATTGGAAGGCTATAAAGCGAATCTACAGGTACCTGAGAGGAACCACAACTTTGGCACTTCACATCAGGCCAACAACCCATTTAGCTCTCTACGGCTTCTCGAATGCGGACTGGGCCTGTGCCCTAACGATCGCAGGTCGATTGGAAGGTACTGTGTATATTTCGGCGAATCGCTCATCTCTTGGTCGGCGAAAAAGCAACCGATGGTAGCAATGTCCAGAGCTGAATTGGAGTATTGGTCGCTGGCCAAGCTCATAGCGGAGCTCGCCTGGATCCAGTCTCTCATCAGTGAGATCGGGCTCCACCTTCATCAACCGCTCGTCACCTGGTGTGATAACCTTAGCGCCTCTGTGATTGCATCAAACCCAATCCTCCATGCTCGGACAAAGCATATCGAGCTTGATACTTATTTTGTGCGAGACCGTGTCCTTAGCCACAAGCTAGTCATGAAGTATCTGCCTTCTTCAGAGCAAATGGTTGATCTGTTTACTAAAGCACTCTCACATTCCAAGTTTTGGGCCTTTGTGCACAAACTTGGCCTTGTAAGATCACCTGACATAAGTTTGAGGGGGAATGTTAAAGCGCAGCCCAAAAGCCTAACTGGGCCCAACGCAAATAAGCTCAATGATTTCAGCTCAGACTGTTGAAGAGGTCATAAAGCAGTTCCTATTGTGTACGAATATTTAGTTTTCAGTTATTATGATCCTATTATTGTGGATCATGTAGGAACATGCTAAGCATATGTAAACGTAGGTTTTATCCCTCTATAAATACGTGAATAAACACTCAAGGCTTCAAGCCTCACAATATATCTTCCCTTCTACCAATCTCTATTTTTTAACTATACTTAATTCTTAATACAAGTGACTGAGCAAGAGCATTTATATAGGCAAAAGTAGACTAATAAAATATAATCTAATAATAATATCAACATAAAATACATAATATCTCAACATGAGAATATACCAAATATTGATATAAGATATAATAATATCTTAACACCCATTCAAACTCTTGAGTTTGTCAGCAGCTATGCTAGCAGGTGGATTAAAAGTAACCTCTTAGAGCAAGCGTTGATCTAGATGAAACAGAAACGATACCAGGCATAGAAAGGAAGTCAAGTTGATTTGGACAGGACCAGGTCTATGCGGAACCAAGTCTTCAGGTATAACTGGTAACCAAATGGTCAAAAGATGGGATGGAACTATACACTCTTCAAGGAACATTGTGAGGTTGAGTTTGCTTTAAGTGCCTACATAAAAAGGCATAAAAAAGCAATGACAGCGAGATTATGTCTTCCTCATCCTCCTCAACACTCAATCCAGAATTCTTCTTCATTAGTCATGTTATGATTTGAAAGATTATATGATAAAGGAAATAAAAGCCTATAAATATTATTAAATCCTTAATACTTAATCTTTAATGCAAGTAACTAAGCAAGAGCCTTTATATAGGTAAACCTAGACTAATAATATAATCTAATCTGAATAAATATAATCAAATAATAATTTCAACATAATAATATATCAACATGAGAATATGTCAAATATTAATATGAGATAATAATATCTTAACAAGAACCCATAAGAGGAACACACCTGAACACATCTATATGTATTTTGATTTGATGATCACAAAATCAATACAATCGATCAAGTTGAATACTCATACATTGATTTGTTATGGAAAATATTTTATCATAAAATTTGATAATTTGTTATTTCATTCATTTTTCATAACTTAATTAATTATTAAGCATTGTGCCTCATTATTTGATTAGTCCATACTAATCAATGATGTAGTATAAATTATGTAATTTTAAGCCATATGCCTATATGGATGGGTTATGCACACACATTAAACACAGCATGTTGGATAGATTAGGGTCCTATCATGATTTCAAACAATACGAATAGAAAACTCCATCAATGTGGTTGATGTCTATCATCATGTGAAAATTATGATGTTCTTACACAAAATATTAGTACTTTAATTTAAGTTTTCGTAACTATATTTTTAAATGAAGAATATTTTTCCAATTTTCTCATAAAAAATAGATAATTATTGCTTGTTTAAAGATTTCGGTTCGATTTAAGAAATATAAAAAAGGTAACATGACGTTGTCCTCGCGTAAGTAAAACGTTACGCATGGACTGGGACGTAGACTTGACGCATATGTTGACTTTCTTTCGTCAATTATAATTGTGTTTTCAAGGAATAATAACAGGTTTCAAATTATAATAGAAATTGGTTTAAAGCGTGAAAATATTCATAAAATTGTGGCAAAACAAAGGAGAAAATATTCATAAAAATATTATATGAGGAGCTGCTAGCATCTTATGATGTAATTTCAGCAAACAATACAAAAAGTTGGCACAAAAGTCCCCAATCTATGAAAGAAGTCAGATGCCCGTTAGGTAAAAACTGTGATTCACAGTAAAAGTACAATGTTAATTTCTTAAATTTCATGCAAAATACACAATAGCCTTCTAAACAAGATAATCAAGTGCTATGCATATAAAACATGTGTTCTTATATATCTTGTACATAAATCTACCCGATGTTATTAGAAATTGAAAACTGATATTCCAAAGAAATGACTGCTTAATTACAATAGGAAGACAAAATGGATCTTATACAGTTTTAATGTGAACAGGGTATTTATTATTAATCAAACGAGATAGTAAAAAGGGAAAACGTCCTGAATGTCTGTTGAGGATTGATAGAAACATGACAACAATAACAAAGAAATATGTTATTTGAATTCAAACTCTCATCTTCTTCTTCTTCAATCTTAATTAAAAGAAAGTGATGCTTGAATTGTAAGCAAGGATCTGACACACCCACTAAAATACCAAGCAGTATCTAACTTCCTTTATGCAATTAAAAAAAAAAAAAACTGGGTGCACGCGCGCTATTAAGCATACATTGCTTCCAACATAGAATATATATATATATATATAGAGAGAGAGAGAGAGAGAGGAGACAGCATATTTTGGTGTATAATATATAACCCCATGGGTAGACGACAATAATTCAGCTAATACGACGGCGATGAAAGCCGGGACGTGAAGGAATATTTGTTTTTTCACGTAACTTATTTTTAAATCAAGAGTTCATAATCGTATATCTAACTAATACTACGGCAGTGCAGAATAAGTTCCAATATGTTTTTCTTTTGGGGAAAAAAAGAAAAATTATTCGCCCATTATTTCAAGCTTTAGATGGATGGTGTGAAATGCAAATAATGCTTTATTCTGCTGGCATAATATTGTATTTGTTCTAAGAGGATTTATTTAAATAAATCGAGATAAAACTCTTCTCACATGTTTATTTAGTATGTCGCAAATCATGATTAAAAAACTGTTTTTAAATATTCTAATCGTTATTACAAATAAATACAATTCTGCGTCAATTTGGTTATTATAAATATTCAAATCTGGTTTTACAGATATTCTAATGAAACTGCTCACAATCCAACTACAATGGTTTTGTCCCTTTTTAATTATATACTCCCTCCTCCTGCTTTTGATTGAATCTTATATTGAAGACAGACCAGAGAATATACATATGAAAGGAAATATAATGGAGGGGGAGAGAGTTCATGTTCGGAGTCAAACTTCTGAAGCTCTGTGAGTTGAACCACTTATACGCATGTGCCATGATTAATGACATAAATATAATCCATCTTCAGGTTTTAGAACTCATAAGATTTCTATCTCTTCTAACACCCTGTTTGGTATATTAGAATTGATTTTGATGGATATATATATAGAAATAGGGTTTAAAAGTATATTAGGTATGTACATGGAATTTAAATATTATTTTTATTTAATATTTATATTTAAAATATAAAATTACCAATATATCAACCTAAGAAGGTGGGATGAGATAAAATCATTGTTATTAAACCCGGACCGACCGGAAAACCAGTCCGGTCTGGGTTTTTTTTATAATAAAAAATGATTTTTATTTTTTATTTTTTAAAATTTCATATTAATAAGTCTAAAATATTCAATTTCTCACCAGTTTGGCCCTGATTTAGCTCCGGTTTGACTTCGGTCTGACCCACTAACCCTTGACTCAGTACCTTGACCGGTTTAGTGACCGGTCCAGGGTTTAACCTTGGATAAAACATGCAAGTTGAAGGGAAAAAATGGATTTAGGTATATGGAATTGTAAATCTTTGCTTTTTGGGTGGAAGCCAATTTGATGGAATTGGAGACATTTGGCTTCCACATGGAATTGCAAAAATTTACAATTCCATCATACCAAACAAACTTGGACATAGAATTGAAATTCAATTCCAATTCCATACCCCCAATTCCATCATACCAAACTTACCCTAACAATTGTGTCAAATTTGTATTTTTTTTTAAAAAGGTAAATGTGCAATTACGGCTCTGAACTATTTTCAGAGGTGCAATTTTGACCCTGAACTATTTTTGGGTGCAATTTTGACCATGAAGTAATAAAATTGGAGCAATTGTGGACTTCAACTAATGGAACTGAAACGTCCGTTGCCACGTCATCATTTTATTTGGAGAAAATAACTATTTTGCCCTTGCAATTTTGTGAAATTTTATAATTTTGCCCTTAGCAATTGTATGACACTTTAAAATTAGTAAATGATCTCCAAAAATTTTGAAATTTTTCAAAATAAAAGTAGACATGATAAGCTTTAATTTGATAGGTCATATGAAATTTTATTTGGTCAAAATTACCATTTTTCCCTTGTAATTTTCGCAATACTTGAAAAATTGGTAGATTTGTCACTGAACTTTAAAAATTCATATCTAATTATATAGATATTCAATTGGGGTGGTTCCAAAGCCTATGTGATCCTTGTTAAATATAGTTTTATAAAAAATATAACCTTTAGCCAATAGGAACATAAAAATTCCCATAATTTTTATTTTTGAAGTTTGCTCAAGAAAAATGTTAAATTCGCTGGGCAAAATTCAAAAATTTATTTCTCCTTGTATACAACTCTAAAAATTTCATATAACCTATCAAATTAAAGCTTATCATGCCTACTTTTATTTTAAAAAATTTTATATTTTGTGGAAGTTATTTACTAATTTAAAAGTGTCACACAATCTGACTGCCTCAACAGAAAATCACATTGGCAGCAACTTCAACTTGTGCACCAAATAACTGATCAATGCTTCTATGGAAGTTTGTTTTTATTTTTTTACACAGGTGAGAAACGGACGTTTGTATTCTGTTTGCACGGGTGCTCATTGATCCAATTAAAATACATTAGGGGTAAAATTGCACCCTTAGAAAGTAGTTCAGGGTTCTATTTTCAACTAACGGAAGTTAAACTTTCGTTTGCCACATCATCATAGTTATTTGATGCACAAGTTGAAGTTGCTACCAATGTGATTTCTTGTTGAGGTAGTCAGATTGTGTGACACTTAAATTAGTAAATGACCTCCACAAAATCTGAAATTTTCCAGAATAAAATTAGACATGATAAGCTTTAATATGATAGGTCATATGGAATTTTTAGAGTTGTATACAAGGAGAAATGAATTTTTAAATTTTTCCCAGCGAATTTAACGTTTTTCTGGAGCAGACTTCAAAAATAAAAATTCTGGAAATGTTGAGGTTCTTATTGGCTAAAGATTATATTTTTTTTTCATAAAACTATACTTAATAAGGATCACATAGGCTTTAAAACCACTCCATTTGGATATCTATATAATTATATATGAATTTTTAAAGTTTGATGACAAATCTGCCAATTTTTCAAGTATTGCGAAAATTGTAAGGGAAAAATGGTCATTTTGACCAAATAAAATTTCATATGACCTATCAAATTAAATTTTATTATGCTTACTTTTATTTTAAAAATTTCAGAATTTTCGGAGATCATTTATTAATTTAAAAGTGTCACACAATTGTTAAGGGCAAAATTACAAAATTTCACAAAATTGCAAGGGCAAAGGTTATTTTCTCCAAACAAAATGATGACGTGGCAAACGGAAGTTTCAGTTCCGTTAGTTGAAGTCCTCAATTACTCCAATTTTATTACTTCAAGGTTAAAATTACACGTAAAAATAGTTCAATGTCAAAATTACACATATAAAAATAATTTAGGGCTATAACTACATATTTACCCTTTTTTTAATGTTGTGAGACTGATTACCTCCTCAATCAAAACCTTATTTTTAGTGGAAAGATGTGCTGTTACTGTTAACTTATACAGTAGTAGTAGTAGTAACTGTTGATTAATATTGCTTTTGCAAATGTGCAATGTGACAACGACACCGACTCGGCTGACCGAACCGGAAGGTCCGGACCGAACAGTGAACCAACCGCCTCCTACAAGCGACCCCTTCGAAGAAGCTTCACCCTTGCTCATTTCAATCCTTAGTCATTCTCTTTTACGGCTAAAACAGGAACACTATTATTCCACGTTATAAATACTTGATGCTCTCAACGCCCCTCAATTCCTTAATACTTTTGTATTTCTACTATATCTATGTTTGCTTCTTTCTTGAATGCCTTTTTTCTTTCTTCTTCTTTCTGGGCTTTCCTAATATTATTTATCGTCCTTTCCTTTTCTGGGATTTCCCCGTTTCACAGTTTTGATAATTGAAGCTACGAATTATGCAAGCAACTCAAGCAGCCGCAAATGAAACTTCTGATAATTCACAAAAGGTTGGATTTCAACGATTGATCTGTGTAACATTTAAAGTTCTGTGCATTTAAGTCCTTTGTTATCACTACAGTAAGTGAGATGGCTATTCTGCTTTTCTTCTAATTCAATTCATAACACATGGATTTTTTAAAGAAATTCATGACAAATGCCGAAAGTTTTAGCTCATGCTTGAATCTAGTAGTGTTGGATCTTCAGTTTGTTTTTCTACAATCTTGTGGGTGGAATGTTGTAGTTGGTGATTGGTTTCACTTTTGCCTATTTGTTATAATTGATCCAATTGAAATCAAGGGGATTGTAATGTCAGCTTATCCTATGCTTACTTAAAACCGTTCCTGAAAGTTAGTCCCAGTACTAAAAAAATCCCTCTCTGGATTTGCGTCTTAGTTTCAATGTTTACCATGTTTGAGTTCGGATATGGATTTTCTCTTTCCATGTTACCGTGGACTCCCAGATCAAATTGAATAATTTATGCTTGACTAGCTGCCTTCCAGAGAACATATCATGCATAATCTGCATTCTGCAAAATGCTTATTGGTTTTCATAAATTTGTGTTCAGTAAAAGTTGTAGTTCATAAGAGGATGAAAGAGACTTATCAGGGAAAGTTTAGCCTCAAATTGGCGAATCAGATAACCTGGAGATAAGTGTATGGGCATTGCAATGGTGACAATCCCTGAAGTTGGCGAGTCATTCATGTGTTTCCTCTTGATGTAGTTGACGGAAAGAGTTCCGGACGTATATAGCTTTTTCTTCTCTAATTGAAAATGTATTCTGCATTATAATGCAATTGGCGTGCTCTATATGTATGTATCATGTAATCTACGGTGCTTTGACTGGTCATGTTCAATTATGACTCAACATAAAAAATTCTTAAAATTGTTTTTTATGCGCAGACTGATCTTCAGTTAAACAAAGAAGTTTCAGACAATGGACCAAGTGGGAGGCGGCCAGATATTTCACTTCAAATCCCACCTAGACATTTAGGGTTCGGAAGCACACGGGGTGGAAGGTCTCTGGACCATTCTCAAAGCTTCTCTAAAGGGATTCCATCACCACGAGGTTTTTTGCGGGCTTTGAGCCTCAAGAGGAAGGGCAATAGTGGAGATGCTGAAAGAAGCAGCCTTCTCAATTCAGATCCCAAGGCAGCTCCAGACAGTCCAAATATGTCCAACTTTACATCTGGAATTTCATGGAAAAGATGTACTTCTCTTCCTGTTACGCCTGCTACTAATCTGTCTCCTTCAGTTTCTACACCTGCTTCTGCAAGGACATACAGTGAACAGCCTAAACGCCATGTAAGTCACTCTCTACCTCCTGTGTATGCCTTATTTGTGAAATTTCAAATGCTGTCTGCATCTTGAATCATAGGAAAGTCTAATTCATGGTCAAAAGTTATATTACTCTTGGGGTTTTGCATCGAACTTGTTGATTTAGACATTGAATCAAGCTTGTGTTTAGTGCATTCCAATACTATCATGTTATGAGCACACTAACATTAGTCTTTGCCATAGGATATTGGCATTTGTAATAGTCGAAAACCTAAGGATTCTTTTTAAATTTGTGCAGAAAGATGCTGTTGCTGCCGGTTCCAAGGTTTCAAGGTCCCTCTCTGTGCCTGGGCGGAATATGGTTATTGTAAGATCTTTGTCTTTTGCTGCCCGGAGTGAGCATGCACAGCAAGATCAGAATGATGGTATGTTCTGTCATATTATATATACTCTTCGTTATTGCTGCTCCATTGTGTGACTTCTTTTGCCATATTTAAATTTGTGTGCTTGAATAAACTGCCCACCTTTAATGTTGAAATTGGCTAGAAAAATGGGTGGACTTCAGTTAATTTTCATTCTACTTAGTGTGTTGTTTTCCTCCCTCATCATATTCATTTGTTCAATCAATTTAAAACTACAAAGTTTTTTGTCTTGTTGTAGATTCTTCTTTATAGAAGCTTTCAATTGAATGATTTAACTAAGAAAAGAAAAGTCAAAGATGATTTGAATAATTTAATCTAGTAGACTTTATCACAAGTGGGCAAGGTCCGTAGACATCATATTCATATTTGGACAGTGCATGTAATTGGCACCTGAGTTAATTTCTGAATTGTATCAGTATTATAGTGCTGGACTATAGTTTAATTTCTGAATTTTTATTGAGTTATAGACACCTGAGTTATTCAGTGTTTTGCATAAATTGCATGTAATCAATAGGAAACTATTTTCCCCCCCAATACTTTACATTGGTTTCTTGGCAAATCAGATCAAATAACTCCTGTGCCAGTAGAAGATGCTGATCAAGAAATTCCTGAAGAGGAAGCCGTTTGCAGAATCTGTTATGATGTCTGCGATGAAAGGAACACCCTAAAATTGGAGTGCAGTTGTAAAGGCGACTTGAGACTTGTTCATGAGGAATGTGCAATTAAATGGTTTAGCACAAAAGGAAATAAGAAATGTGATGTTTGTGGCCAAGAGGTCCAGAATTTACCTGTAACATTGCTTCGTTTGCCCAGCTCTGCTCAGACAGGAAGGGGACACATGCAGGGTCAGCAGAACATTCATCCTGAGACATTAAGGTGATTTGACAGTCATATCCTCAAACTTTACCTATTCTACTTGAAATGAGTAAACTTGCCTTACATGATTGTTGCTGTACATTTATGCATTATAAAACTTACTTTTATGAGTTTAATTCAAAATCCAGGCAGTGTTTGTACATTCACACATATGGATTTCATCTTCTACTTATAAGATATTTTCAAGAATTGTTCTCAATTCATCATTAACATGGCTGATACTAAAGTGTTATTTTGGCAGCTTATTTTCAGAATGAATTAACGGGTTCTTCTATTTCTAAGCATCTAATGTTGAGGATTCATTCTTAAGTTTTCATAACTACTGTCCAATAGCGTTTTTCTGATTCACTATTTTCTGATATCCTTTTTTACAGTGCTTGGCAAGACTTCGTGGTGCTTACCCTAATAAGCACAATATGCTATTTTTTCTTCCTCGAGCAGCTACTGGTATGCCTATTTGTTATAAGAGAATGCTTATGGAAATCTATTTCATGTTTATAAAAACTACTTTTGTTGTATTATCTCATTCTGATTGAATGTTGTTTTCACTATCTGAAATCTTTCTGATCATTTATTCCCTGTTTTTTTTTTTTTTTTTGGGGGGGGGGGACTTCACCTTTATGTAGATATTATTATTTCTTTTACATGCTCGAGGTACAACATTTTCTTTGGACTGAAGGAGATATAGATTTTTCTTTGTTTGGAGGGTTGGGCAGAGGAAAGAAAGAACCACAAACTACTTATGCATTACAGTATTGTGAAATAAAAATATCTGACTGGATATACCTTAGAAGTTAGGGAGAGATGGTTCTAATTTTTCCATATTTCACCCAAAATTTCAGTCCAATCATGTTTGACTAACATGATGATGTTTCCATTTTTTAGCTTCCTGACATGAAGACTCAAGCAATCATTATAGCAGCACCATTTGCCTTTACCTTGGGTCTCCTGGCATCTATTTTTGCAGTCATCCTTGGTATAGTCTCAGTAACAATAAACAGTACCGCCATTTCCCCCCTAATTTTATTTTTATTACTGTTCAAATGTTTACTTGTGTTGCTTGCAGCAATAAAAGAGTATATATGGACATATGCTGCTCTCGAGTTTGCTCTTGTGGCGATAACAGTACATGTGTTCTATAGTATGGTGAGTGGAATTTCCCCATAATCATTTTGTACTGTTGATGCCATATAAACTAATATGATGTTGCACAAGTAGGGGAACCAAGGAAAATAACCAAAATCCCTCAAAATTATCTTTATTCATATGAATAATATATAAGGTGCAATTTCCTAAACAGTGATAGTAGATCTATGAATAGACAGCCTTAGTGATCTGAGTTTTGAGAAGCGTTCATTTACCTGATCTTAGAGAGATAGAAATGGAAGCTCTATATTTGTGACTTTTGATGTGACAGTTTCATGTTTAGTTCCCAAATCATCTTTTCTCTTCTCTTCTATCTGAGACAATCCTCTGGTTTATCTGGAACAACTGTTAAAATGTATCGTTTCATGTAATTTGGTTGCAGTTGCATTTGAAGGCCATTTATGCAATACTGCTTTCATCAGTTTTGGGTTTTGGTATGGCTATGACCGTCAACTATGCATATATCCAGTATGTTTCTTGGCGTCTTCAAGTTTCCCAGGTCTCCAACCCAGTATGAGTCTTCCTCAACATTGGTTTTTCTCTGTTTTTCTACAAACGTCATGACTGACCTGTGTTTGCCAATCAATCAAATGCTGTGTCCTCTCTCTCTCTCTCTATATATACATATGATGTATTAGTATTGGAAGGAAAGCAAGAAAAACAGATTGTCTTTACTTTTATGTTTATAGACAGTCTATGTTATAAAGCGCATATTACTGTTAATATCTAATGAGCAAATTTTCATGCTAATGGATGCTGTATAGCTTTTTGTTCATCAATATACAATGTGTTACGTTGGTCACTGGCTCCATTTTTATTTTGATTTTGTTCTACTTAACAAATTCGATGTGGGGAAAAAGTAATAGAAACAGAGAACCGTTAGATTTAGCTCCACGGCTAGTGGCTGGTGTTGAGTATTGATATTATATGTAATTTATTTTCTTGAAAAAATTAATCCGCAAGTCCTCATAGTCATTTGATTTGCTTACATTGACTTTTGAGGCACCGGATAGTGGGTTCTCATCCTCAAAAAAAGTTATACTTTCTCCTAACACACACAAACAAACAAACACACACACACACACACACACACTCCTCCTTCACGCTAAAAAGGTTATCACCCCAGTCATAAATACCTGTTTTACCAGCTTTGCTCAGTCGTTGTCTCTCGGTCAAATTTAGTTGCCCTTATATAAAAAGATGTTTTGGTTTTCCTGCACATTTTTAACACAATAACCCCCTTGATCAAACTCCATGATAGTATTAGCTTTGAGAAATTTATCAACATCTTTTTTTTAAAAAAATTAAATAGACAAACACTAATAACTTGATATTACAACTGAGGAAAAACACGTGACCTCCTACTTACTGGAGAGTTATAATGTCAATAGCTATCAAGCCATTGCATTTATTAAGAAATGATTTGTATGAGAAAATAGTTTAGCCTTGTCAATTCACTCTCATAGACAGATAACTTACCTCCTAGAAGATACTTTCTATTTGGTGAGTAACTCATTGTAACTCATTATTGAAAAGTTTTCTCATTGCTGAGCTACCAACCATAGACTTAATTTTATTTCTAAATCCCTCCACTTCCCCACTCCATTTGACATCCCCATATTGTTGACCAACTTCTTCAACTCTCCCAGAACCTCCAGCTTCCCCCATCCTCAGTAGACTTTGGTGGCTTCGGATCTTAAAAAAATGGAATTGAACTTTACATTGGGAGACCAAAAAAAAAAAGGAGAAGCAGATTGTTACGAGGGTTGTCAAGTATAAGTTCAATAAACATGAAGTAATTAACAAAATTTGAAGTACGCATCAAGAAGTTGGGCATTTGGTCTAGTGGTATGATTCTCGCTTAGGGTGCGAGAGGTCCCGAGTTCAATTCTCGGAATGCCCCATTTTCGTCTTACTTTTTGCTAGCAAAATCAAATAAGCGTAGTTGTTGGGCAGTTATGATTTCCTATCCACCTGCGATACTATACGATCGAACTCGTACAACTTGCCTCCTTCATCGATTTTATGCGAGTAGAATGTAGAATCTGTGTACTGCTGCATCTTTTGTGTACTCTTGCAAGTTACAGTACCGAACAAATTTATTTATTTTTTTAATAAAATCAATGATTAGATTTTTTTCTCAGTAATATTCATATTATGTGGACAATGAATAATGATGTCATAAAATACCAGCCTCCTGGATGAAGTCTTCATCTTTCTTCTTATTTCTGGTTACTTCAAATTAAATTAAAATTAAAACTTAACAAGTAAATATGCTTCACGATCCATTTAGCCCATGTCCCAAAGGTGATAAAATAGGATATGAATAGGGACGTTCAACTTCATCGCCATTTCTATAACATCCTAGGCATGTTTGGAATCTTATTAGGGAGAGAAAAAAACTCATTTAGAGGGTAAAAACTCATTTGACATCTACAGACATGTTTGTTAACACATTAACTTTCACTGGGCTTTTAAAAAAAAGTTACTATTTTTAAAAAACTCATTGAAGTAGCTTCTATCTTTTTTTCCCTGGGTTTAAAAAAAAAATCACTTAACCCACTGCTAATCCAAACATAAATCACATTAACAAGTAAATATGCTTCACGATCCATTGAGCCCATGTCCCAAAGGTGAGTCCCAAAGGTGATAAAATAGGATATGAATAGGGACGTTCAACTTCATCGCCATTTCTATAACATCCTAGGCATGTTTGGAATCTTATTAGGGAGAGAAAAAAACTCATTTAGAGGACAAAAACTCATTTGACATCTACGAACATATTTGTTAACACATTAACTTTCACTGGGCTTTTAAAAAAAAGTTACTATTTTTAAAAACTTATTGAAGTAGCTTCTATCTTTTTTTCCCTGGGTTTAAAAAAAAAATCACTTCACCCACTGCTAATCCAAACACAAATCACATTAACAATATGATTTTTTTTCTATTTGGCTTCTACAAAAACCACATTAAAAAGAAAGCCACTTTTTCAATGTGTTCCCAGCAGTTAGTCTCCCGCATTGAAAAATGAAAACAAAACGAATAAAGTTTGGAAAAAGAGAGAACTTCTCTTCATGGATCAAATAGTCCAACGCCATAGGCACATCCCCTCTCACAAACCACAAAGATATCTCTCCGAGGAGGAAAAATGAAAACAAAAACGCCATAAGATATCATTACTTAAAGCACGTAGAATACATTGTTGGTTAAACTTTCACCTGCACCATCATCATCTCACTGCAAAATGAGCGCAAAATGGATAGGAACCTTAATTTCCAATAAGCTCCGTAATACTAACAACCTTGACTTTCAAATCCTTCCATAACAGCTACCTATTCAAAGATTTTCCGGCAAAGATGCAGGATCAAGTTCAAAAGATCCTTTAGGGACACCTACTCTTTCCTGACCAGTCATTTTAAATGAAGGAATCCTATGAGAGAATCTAAATAACTCCACTGATGGAATTTGAAATGAATCCTTACCGCCCTTGTTAGCTCGAGTGAAGAGACTGACAAAATCTTTCAACTTCTCCAAGTACGCAACAGAGACCCCCTCTCCTTCAACATAATCTGACACAATTTCAACGTAGTCAAATTCATACTTCTGATGAGATTCCACATCAGTGTACCATTTGATATCCCAATTTTTAAACAGAGCCCAGGTTTCCCCCTTCCTGGGAAACACTTTAAAAGTATTGCGGCTAATCTTTTCACACAAAATCAGATGTGAGAACATAAGACGATCTTCAGTAACTTCAGTGTTGCCAAGCACATACTTCCCACAAGCAACTGGCAGATTGTTTTCTACCCAGTTGCTTTCATCCTCGTCATCTGGCTCTGCTTCAAACCATGTTATTCGCAGCTTGAACCCAGGAGAGAGAACTTTCCTGATCAAAGCATAGAATCTCGGCATGCCATCAATTGTATCATATATAGCCCAAATCTGTCCATTTGCAAAACTATCTTCTTTCTTGTCCATTTCAAAGTCACTGAACTCTGCATCAGGTAAGACAAAAAAGGTTGGAGCTTCTGCTGCTTCTTCTGTCCCCTTTGAGCACTGGTTTGCTTCTTTTCCCCTTGTGTTCAGACTTTCCTCATTTCCCTTGTGTAAGCTCTCTTCAGAATAACGATTGCTTTTCTGTTTCACCTCTTTCTGATCACCTTTCAGGTCAGCAGCTGAGCCATTACAATTATTCATTTTAGCTGTCTCCCCATTGTCTTCTCCTGCACCGCATGAGCCACTTCCCTTGACCCCTGTTGAGGGCTTTAAAAGGCCGCCGTCATCATCACTCCCATTCTCGTTATAAACAACCTGAGGTTTAGACCTTGTAGATCTACGTCGATCAGTTGGATGGTTTTGTTCACCAGGAACACCATCCTTGTCAACAACCATATCATCTTCAGAATCATTGCTATCTAGGGAATCAGCACTTTCACTAGATTCTTCTACCTTCTTCCTCTTTCTCTTTTTATTCAGCTTATCAGAGGCGCCGGGGCCTTTTTGTACAGAAGGCTTTGTATTGACATTCCCAGCATTCATACCTTGAGATCCAACATTAGTGCCATGATTTAAACAATCTTTTTGTTGGCCAAAAGCTTGACGACTTGAATTAGCAGCCGCTGATGTACCTTGCACATATGCAACAAAGGGCCTATGACAAGTGTGACAGGAAACAGATCTATTCACAGCTTCAAAGTGAAACTCATATCTACTAGAACAATATGGGCAGGCAGTCCAAAATGTAGGGCGGCTACCATTAGGCCCCTGCTGAGTTGATTGCCTAGGTGGCAGCTGCTGCTTCTTCTGAGGATTCATGTTGGAAAAATTGGCCCTGACATTGTTTTGCACCCCAGCATTCACATTTGTATGAAACTTCTGTGCCGGCTGATATGGCCTTGTAGTTCTGTTCATATGAACTCTGTACTTCATGTCAAGTAGAGAACGTTTATTTTTGTCCAAAAGTACTCTTTGGGCTTCCCCAATTAGCTTAAATGCAGCTTCTGCACCAGAAAACTTGTTCTTGTCAGGATGAAGTTGGAGGGCAAACTTCCTGTATTGCTTCTTTATCATTGCCTCATCAGCTGACTGCCCAATTTGAAGAATTCCATACCAGTCCATCTCATTCCCAAACAATCTCTGCTCAGCAGAGCAATGCACATCACATACAATAAGCATTTGAGTTATATTCTCCAGGTCAGGATATAGTTGCTGGGCTTTCAGAGCAATTTTACGTGCTCCAGTGAAATCCTTACTTTCCATCTTCTTTTCAGCAATGACCTTGGCCCGTAAGGCCTCTTCTTTATTACAGTCCATCAAAAATCCAGATAATAAAACTTCAAAGCAAGATTTCTTGTCAAGTGCATAAGAAAACGAGCTACATTTAATCTATAGCTTCTCTGGGAACAACCTAACCAAATGATTAGGAGACCATATAAACCTTCCAGCACCCCACCAGTACCCAAAATACAATATTTGCACTCCAGATAAACCCTGCAGATTTTGCACAACTTGCAACTATTAGATTCTTCATTGACCAGCATGTTGCAAAAGAATCAAGGGGAGTCATTTGTATTGCAAACAGAATTCAGAAGCCTCAGTAGATATGTCAGATGTTTCTATTTATTACAACAAGAGCAATGTAATCACAATATTTATAAGCTGTAACATGATTTATAAGTACAATTTTTTTCCCCATCTGTGCAAATTTACCAGACAATGAACAAGAAAAATATCAAAAGTAGACAAGAAATGAGAAATCTTTTCTTCTATTATCTTCTAACCTAATCAAACAATAATAATAAGCTGTAACATGATTTATAAGTAAAAAGGTCTTTCTTTTTCACATTTCTTTCTGTCGTTTCAGACTTTCTAATAAAATATCAACTGTTTCAGGAAGCCACAGGCACCGAAAACATGCAAATGTTTCAAACAATAAGAATAAAATGACCGTCTTTTACATTGTAAAGAAGCCCCCACCTCCACACAAAAAAAAAAAAAAAAACTTTATAGCCTTCTCTTGAACAGAAAGGGGGTGGCACGGTTGAAAGGATGCTGAACAAATTCAGCCACTTTCGGTCGGACTTTAGGCTCCACCGACTAAGAAATAAAGGAACTACGCGTTTATCAAAACTAGAAAAAAAAAATGTAAACAGCATTCAAGTGACAACGGGAAAAAAAAAGCCCGGCTCATTCTCAAATGAACAAACGGAGAACGACAGCGCCGAAACACAAGTTTCACTTAAAAAGCTTCAAGAGAAAAAACAGAAGCTATTATGCCGTTAGTGTTTAAGAAAGTCCTGTAAACAAATGCATTCATTTTCCCGCTTAAGTAAAGAAAACACATCGGACAACATGAATATGCGGGTGCGAAGAAATTTTAAAACTATATTAGAACCCTAATTATAGCTAACCTAACAAATTTAAATCTCAAAGAAACAATGAAAAAGGGGGAACGATCTCAAGAGTTTGAGCGAGAGTGGGAGAGAAAATGGGTTGTAAGGACCAGGGGAGTACTCACACTTGAGAGGGTGATGGAAGGAAGAAACCGGAGATTGAAGGTTCGGGAAGTGCCGGAACTGAAACAACAATTTTGACTTACTTCAGAAAATGCTAAGGTCTCGGGCATCAGGCCGCATAGGTATCTTCGTTGAGCGGGACGAGCGTCGGAGACCAAAATGAACGCTTTTATGATGCAAGAGGAGGGACGAATGGAAAAAGCCCATGGGTCGGCTCGGCTCAACTCAACCCATCCAATAATTTGGGCCGATAATCATTTCTATATTAAAATTCAACAATTTGGCCCATCATTATCTCATAAATTCGGCTTCGGACGGGCTGAGCTTAATCCGTAACTAAAGTTGGTTTAGTTGGTAAGAATATGATTCTCAATGCTTAAACAAAAAAAAAAAAAGTTGGTATAATTAATAAGAATGTAATCATATTTACACCATTGAAGGGAGGGATCTACATACAAAGATGGAACCCACATTTTTCTTCTTATTTTTCATTGCTAATGTAGGTAAAGCACTTGAAAGGGTTCATAGGCCCATTTGATATACATCAATCTCAGTCAATGCAGGAAGAATTGGCCTTTAAAGAAAGTTTGGATGTAGTATCATTTTTTGAGAATATGCCTACCATTAGGACCCCTCATGGAAAATGAGCTAGTTCATAGGAAGCATGCTTTTATAACAAGTTTGTCCTTGATTACAAATCATCATGACCATTTTGTCCCTATCATCTTTCACTTTGTGTTTGTTGAACATCATAACAAGATGAGTATAATTTACCATGTTGAACCTTTTTTTTTAAATTGTCCATAAATACCTTATTAGAAACTTATTTGTCAAATGAGACATTCATGTGCAAACAATCTTCCCTTGTATTCAAATAATCTTCCATGTGTTCAATATATCTTCCATATGTGACATTCCATTGTGTTCGAACAATCTCCCATTGTGTGTAAAAGATCTTCCTTTAAATTTTTCAGGTCCTATTTGGTAAATAAGTTTCCAATGAAGTATTTATGGACAAATTTTCTTTTTTTATCAGATATTTAATTAGGTCAAATTTATGTATTATCGGACTTAGTTGAATATGACTCTCCCAAAGATATCTTTTACATTCAAAGCCCAACTTAAAAAATGAAGATGTCAATCGCACCCCAAAAAAATGTTAGATAAGGGGGTTGAGATCAACATCTCAATAGTCAAATGCCAACCTACTGTATAACTGCTACATGCACGTAGGTGTCAAGTGGAATAATTAAAATAGTTTAGGATAGATATAAGCATAATTGCACAAATACACATATTTCTCTCAATCATTTACTTGTTCAGTTCCTCCCTTATAATTTCCTTATTTTCATCAATTGAACTCATGGACTATGTTCTTCCCATGTAACTAGTAACTCAACGAATTCATTGATGAATGATACGAATCCATCAAACACACGTTAGACCATGAGTCCCCCCTGATAAAATAGTGGAGTGTTGCAGTCCCTTATAAACTAATAGGACAAGAGAAAGGCCAACCATAGACGTAGTATGGTGGCATATCACATGGTTTTATAAACACTAGCTTCACTGATCTCCTCCCCATTATTTATAATCCATAAATAGTCCATATTAGTTGAACAACATTAAATGTACTTGTATTAGTCATATCTCAACCGTTCAATTAGCATGACAACACACGCGCGCGTGCGCGTAACTTCCGCAATTCAGAGTTCACAAAAGGTTGTTTTTTAAGCAACAGTATTTCATAAAGCAATTTTATAAAAACTAAAAGCATAGATATAACATTGTATAAATGTAGAAGATCTCAAATAGTTTTTCTAGATTCACAAGACTTACAAGCGCATAATAATCACATAACAGGAGAGAATAATGTTACATCTTCTAATTGATGACTTAAGGTTTACCAAATAGAACCCCCCCCCTTAACTAACATTTCTCCCAAATATGAAAGTTATTGAGATATCAATCTCAACCTCACTGAAATATCAAACTGGATACTTTGTATTTAACCGGTGAAAGTCTTTTCTAATAAGATAAGACTATACCCTATTAGTCATAGTCATCGTGTTGAACCCTTGGTGAAGCATAATTGGTGAAGTTTTTATGGCAATTAAACGATATGACATTTTGACATTCTAAGCAGTTTCCATCAAACGGTGACATAACCAAATGAAGGTCTTGGTTCAAAATCATGTTCAAAGGGTAGTGGGATAGCAAAAATGACTTCTAGCTCTCTATCAAGTCCAGGTTATGGTGGTGCTGTTGATATGTGGTGTTAGATCATGGTAGTTTTCTGGGGACCAAAACTTGGGAGAGTGAAATTAATCTATGAACAAGAAAAATAGCTTTGTCATCATAATGAAAGCAAGGGTAATTTTGTCTTCTTAATTATCTTTCATAACATTAGGTCTAATGAGGGTTTTTCTTATACAAGACGTTAATCACAGTCTAGCCTCGACCCAGCAGATCAGAAGAGTACAAGTCCTTGGCCCAAAAAGGATATCTAACTCAGGGAAGTCATCAGAAAAAAGGATGAAAACCTGGAATACCGAATATGAGCTTGTTTGGAATAGTTTATGAAAATTTTATAAGTGCTTATGAATTATAATTAATAGAATATGAAGTAACTTTTATAGTCTACGAGATAAATATATGGAGGAGATTTTTCTCAATTTACGTAAATCAGACTTATACAATAAACCCGATTCAAAAAAGTGATGCCAAACAAACTCGTAACGTCGCTTTGCCAAAAAGTTCGCTACCTCATTAGCATCTCTAGATACCTATTGCACGGTCACAATCCAATCTCAGTCCAACTTGTTCTTTATTTATGAGACAATGCTATATGCTTCATGCATGGATGAACACCCTTTAGTGATAAGGTCGACGACACTAGCGGAATCGAACTTCAGCACTACCAATTATTGTCCATATTCCCAAGCAAGTTTAAGACCAATCAAAGAAAATTTCTATTGATTTTTTTTTTAACTAAGAAAATATCTTTTTTTAATTCAACATTTTTTGCTAAAAAACTATTTAGCGTCAACAAAACTCACAAAAGGAATGTATAATTTGTTTTTTTTAGCTTTAACAAAAATGTCCACAAACTCTTTAAATAAAAAAGCGATATAATTTTAAAAAAATTCATAAAGTGCTTTTATTGATTACTTTTTTTTTTCTGCTAAGCACAAGTATCCTTTTATTGAAGACAATTTTATTTGAGACATTGTCAGGCACTAAATGTGGACATCTCTCAGGAATTCAAACATTGGTTTGTCATGTTGTAAGGGATTAACTATTTCTACTAGACCCAACTCTCATTGGGTTTTATCGATTACTTTTATTCTCAAATGAAATGTGCGTAATTTTTTGCGACTTGGTTAACTTCCTTTGCTTGTACTATTCTCTTCTATTATCTTCCCCTCCACAAATCATCTCAATCCTTAGATTGCAATTTGAATAGTTCAAATTTAATATTTTATAAACATGTTTTTTTAAAAATATTTTTTATTTCAGTTTTTAATTTCATAACAAAAATTTAGCAATTTTTAAATTTATTTATTTATTAATAATTTGATATTTTATTAATAATTTTATAAAATATTAAATATCAACCATTTAAATTTCAATCTAAAGGTTGAGATGGGTAGCGAAGGAAAAGAGGACAAAAAGAAAACGATAAAAGTAGAGGAGGATAACCAATCTTTTTTTTTTTCTTAGAGGCAAATACTATAATTTGCCTTGGGGCTTGTACGACTGAAATCATGCACAAATTTTATTTTAATTATTTAGAGACGAAGTATTTATTAATTTAATCGCTCAAAAATAATTGTTCTAATTGAATATGTCACACGTAATAGTTATTTGCAATGTTGTTCAATAGTTCATAATAACAAAATTGATAGAAATAATGATATATGACAAATATTTTGCTAATATTACCTTTTGCATTTTCATAATGGTTTTACCTCGATGACATTCCTACTGTGTGCTTTAACTAGTTCCTTTCCTGTTAATTTTTTCTTAACCTAACGTCTCTATTTATTTATCCTTACAGGAAAAAACACACAATAGAAAGAAAATAAAATCTACATACGATTATTACGTAAGAATTATTTTTCTTTTCCAGTTTTACTCTCCGTTTTAGACTATTATAAATCTTAACTAGCTCCATTTAATACCCACCATCTAACATGAGTATTATAGAAAACAAATAATAATTATACTTTAAAATTTGAAACATGACATATATTTATGAAGAAAATAAAAATTTAAATTAAGACAAGTAAATAGGGACTGGGAAGTAGTTTTCTTTGCTTTTGGTATTATTTCTAAGTAATTAGGTTATGCAAATTGCAAAGGTCCAATTTTCATGGCAACTTAGAAAATTGAAAACAAAGAAGCCACAGGCTGAAAAAAAAATTATATTGGCAATACAATTGTACTTTCCCGTCCTTAATATAATAACCACTTCGTAGTTCAAAGAGTAATTGTTAAATTACAGAACAAGAAAGTATCGCTCACTCAATGACAACATTTGTTCTAGAAGAAGACACCAGAAAACTGCGGCAAATCTCTATGTACTAAAGCAAGTGGTGCAACATTCAAATGGCTGCAAATTGTGAGAATAATTCTTTCTTTTTGAAAAATGGGGCTTATTGGCAGGTTCTTCACAACCCACATGCTCTGCCCAGAAACAATGCATGCAAGCAGTACTGACCTTCCACAGCCTCTTGGAATGTAATGGAAATCTCTATGCAAAAACCCTTAGCTTTTTCACATGTTGACTGGCACTATTGAACTTATCCTATTGCATAAACAGAAATTATGAGAAAAACCATCAGACATGAACCTAGTTAATAAGATCAGCGGTCATTGCTTAAGAGAATGCTTTATGCATAAAATACAGAAAAATTTCTTAATAGATATAAGATATTACCTCCGACCTTAATATAACATCTATTTTAATGAAGAAATTGAACTACAAAGTAGATTTTATATTAAGGACTGGAGTGAGTACATCAATACAGGCAGCTACATGAGACGTACTGTGCATTATTTACTATTACAATTACAATGCTTCACCATCAGAGCATAACACTAATTAGTGCTTCTCAAAAAGACAAAAACGAAATCAATTTTCTTAGACAGCAGAGGAACATGGAAGATGTCGTAGCATATGTACTGATCACAAGTAAATCAAGAGCAAGAGACACCATATCCACAACT
This sequence comes from Albizia julibrissin, assembly GCA_037074505.1. Classification (NCBI taxonomy): domain Eukaryota; kingdom Viridiplantae; phylum Streptophyta; class Magnoliopsida; order Fabales; family Fabaceae; genus Albizia; species Albizia julibrissin. The sequence goes on along the minus strand of CM073482.1, from coordinate 2,132,641 downwards.
AATTTCCATGATAAAACAACATGTCAACCCAACTGGATGAACTAGAAGACTAGAACTTGAAAACGTGTAAAACATGGTCAATTCTGGTTTAGTCTTGCGAACCTTGTTAGTGGTCAGCCAAAATTTTTCTGAAAAGCTCCTTAGGTGCTGCATATGCAAATTGGAGTCACAGAAAATGAGACATCCAAACCAATCAGGTAAAATAAAGTGAAGAGGGGGCAAGGGTGAGAAGGTACATTGAACTTAGTTTGGCGAACCTACATATTCAACTTACCTGGCAATCCAGTAAATTTCTCATACTGTTCATAAGCCTGTTCTAAAAACATCTCCAATCCTGTTACAATGGTAGCTCCTAACTCTTCAGCTTCCGTCAATAGTCTAGTCATTTTGGGGGTGTAGACAGCATCAAAAACCAGGGAGTAATACTTCAAAGCATGCTGCAAATAAGTAGATAAAATAAATAGCTAGATAGATTTGAATTTCTGCCTTTCAGCTGCATTCATATTCAATATCAAGAGATCTGGGTGCTTTCATGCCAACATTTGACTGTTTAACTCATCCAGAATAGAAAACACCATGTCCCAAATACCTAAAAGACTATAATGCTTACATTATGTTTGTTTAAATCATAATGAATACGTTTCTTTTTACAACCACAAAACTAAATTATCAATAAGGGAGCATGACTAGTGTCACTAGATTAGAAGACAACAAATTTCAATGAACGGACATTTATCATGCATGATACTTGAAGACATCAGTAACAAAAGTATGCATTTTCACAATCAATAATCATATTGTAAATTTGTAATAAAGCAAATAGCTGATATTGTTTAGAAAATTTTGGCCATGTATAATACCAGACGTCCAGACTACATATAAGATTCAAAACTCCCGATAACAAGATTGTAATATCCTGATTGGTATAAGAAAGGGGCATATAAGAAGGCTCAAACCTTAGAGATTGGTGTTTCATGAACTTTTGGTTGCATTCCGATTGATGTTGTGTTTGCTAGAATCATGCCATCCTCCGGGTGATAATTATCTAAGTCAGCAAGGGCTAAAGCTGCTCCTCCAATCATATCAGCAAGTTCTCTGGCACGATCTATGCATAAATAATACACCAGTATAAATACAATTGAAGACAGGGAGGTGCTAGGTAGCAGCTGTTTTTGTCAGAAAAGCTACACAGTTAATGCAATATATTGGTTTCAGGGTCAAGCAAAGTTGTGTCTCAGAGCATTACAAATTTGAAGACAAAACTTATGATGGCACTTGGATAGAACAGTATTATTAAATCAAAGGGAGAAAGCTACACCTCTTCAATGAGTAATGGAAGATAAAAATCACAAGACCAAAGCTAATTCCCTCTGAAAAAGGCAAAATCACACAATACAGTCACAAAAGGGAACATGTCCTATTGCACTGACTTAGAGGTCAAGCTCCCTCAACACGCAGAACAGAAATCTTGCTTATGTAATACATCTGCAGACAACCCTAAAAAAGGCACACCCTACCCTCACATTCTCACTACTTCAAGCAACAGTGTTTTGTGACAATCGGTCCACTGGCCCTCTTGCTAGGGTCTTTGGGCCATTTCTTAACTTGGCCCTCTTTCCTCTTGCGTCTATCAAGTTGGAAAGGATGAAATGTTGATATAAATTGTCTTCCTAAGACCATAATTTTAAGCCCTTCAAACAAAAACTTTTAACTCATCAAATAGAAATGCTAACAAGAAGCTCTCCATACTAAAAACATTCTACACATCAAATGGAAATGCCAACAAAGAAGCTCTTCATACTAGAAGCTTTTTACTTAACAAATGGAAAGGAGCTTTTCGCTCATTCTAGCTGACTAGCTCTCTCTTTCTCAAAAACATAGTTGAAGAAAACAGTGTTTCAAGCAGAACACCGCAAATTGTAAAGATTACCATAAGTGCGGTTGGCAATCACAACCCTTGCTCCTTTTTCTTTTGCACCATAAGCAAGCGCCTTCCCAGCACCACCAGCTCCAATCACAACAAACAGCCTACCAGCTAATGGTGAAGCGGCTGTCTTGCTATAATCTTTACCTGCCAATAAATCATTGAAGTACATGTCACCGTCAAAAGAATAAAAAAAATGACAAGAAATGTTTAGCCAATAAATGTAACAAAGACCTCGTAGACCATCCTCAATGCAAGAAATGGCACCAACATAATCTGTATTATATCCAATCAACTTCCCATCAGTTGAACTCTTTACAATGCAATTCACAGCTCCTATTGACTGCAGTCAATTAAGTTAAATAATTTAAATTTAAAAACAGCAAGTGAAAAGCTAATCATACACCAATCCAAGATTGTTAGATGTGTTTTATAATGTGAGATCATTATCAAATACCTTAGCTACAGGGTCAACTTCGTCACAGCATTTAAGTGCAGCTTCCTTGTGAGGAATGGTAACACTGAAATGCGATTCTGATAAATATCAGATTCTAGTAGGTCACATGAGAGTTTAAACTATCTAGAACATTAAGGTAGTGATAAAGGAATGCTCATCTGCCTGCCTGCTCACCCAACTTCAACAGACCACCAGCCTCCCTGAATGAACATAATGTGTATGTATAATGCATGCATGCATGAATGGATGTAGTTCAGTAGCATGACAATAGTGTCATAGAAGATGTATACTCCAACTAAAGCACACTCTGTGCAGGTTGGAAATTTGTAAAAATGCAAGCCTTCAACTCTTAACAGTAGATGTAAGATAACATAACTCAAGAAATAAAAATTGCAAACTTCATATCAAGTCGTTAAATGAACATATGCAAAGGCCTAAGAATTCAAATCCGCATTGGCTTCACCAAATCAATGTTAGAGTCAACAAATTACCTTGATAACCCTTTCGCGGATTAAAATACCAGTCAGTATACTACTAATGGCAAAACCATCTTTTACCAACCCCAAGACACAAAGGAAAAGGACTACATAAACATTTTACTTATCATACTCCATTCTTTATCAAACCTATGGAAGATGACTAGCAGTAAAAGGATTGAGAAACTAATGTTCTGATGTAACTATGGTAGCAAAACAAGCAGCATCAAACATAAGATAACGGAAATTAATCCTCAATCTTATAAAGGAGTCAGTACCTGAATCCAAAAAAATCTGTGGATGAGTAAGCCTGGAGAAAGTTGGCAAGGTCATCGACCAGTAAATGAACGTAAACAGCATCAAAACCTATTGACTTGAAGGCTTCATTAAACAATTTGGGTGATTTGCTGTGGCTGACTGGCTTTCCAATAATGCCAAGTACTTTTGTATTAGGACCTACTTGTCTGAAATTGTATAGATGCAGCAGATCCTTAATGGTTGGTTGGCCAGGAGCTGAAACTAGTCCAGCTTCAAGGGTGCCAAAAGTGAGATACCCACCAAATTTTGCACAAAGTACACGTGATATTAAGCCCTTATCACCCATAGCAAGTGCAATAATTGGAACCTGAAATTTTCATTAATTATAATTTCTCATACGCAAAATCAAAACCAGATTGAGCTCTCTATCAATGAAGTGAAATTCAGTTCGTAACCAACTTTTAAGTATTTTTATTCCACAAAAATTAAATCCATTGATTTATTAGGTCAACAGCTTATGAGAAAGAAGAGAAAATAGTTTGCAAACTAGATAGCTTGTTCAAAGCATACTTTATAAGAAAAATTCATAAAAAAACTTGTCCTGCAAAATTTTATAAGAAGATCAGTTCAGTCTTCATTCAGCTAGCGGGCATGATATGGTAGCAACAACAAAAGATCATTTTTGAGGTTGATCAAATTATACTATCAATCAACAAGTCTTGTCTCACTAGAACCAAAATTTTACATACGCGGCTTACTTGAGAATGTCCTGTTATTTGAAAAATGCGCACAACATCAGTGATATCCAAGGCAGTTGTTGCAAACTTCACAATGTCAGCCCCAGTTGCTTGTATCTCTGCCACAAGGTTGGCAAGATCCTCAGCTGATGGAGTGTATTGGTAATTGTGTGATGAAACAATGACTTTAGTTTTGTTGAGTTCCTTTCCACGTATGGAGTCATAGAACTGATGAGCAACCTTTGGAGATGCAGAAGAAACCAAAAAAAAAAAAAAAGTATCATTAATTTTTCGATGTCAGTTAGCAAAAAATATGAAGGCCAGCATCTGGATTTGTCAAGTGAGATAAAAGAGCTAATATGTCAGTTAAGGATTAATGCCTTTCCAAGTCACCACCTTATATATCTACATGCTTCCCTGATCACCAATGTCAGAAAAAGGTTAAAGGCATTTATCCAGCAGAAGAATTTCCTCATTAAATCTTATTACTAAATGGGATACAGGTTTTTTCCAGCATCATCAGGATGACTGACTTGTTTTTACAGTATAACTTATAAGGAATGGAAAGAATGGTTTATATATCTTAAACAAAGCAAGTAACATTCAATTATAACTGTATTTAATCCATATTTTAAAGTATTGAGTTACCCTAGTGACCAAACCATGATACTATTATCAGAAATTTGTTTTTCACCTGTATTTTTAGAATTATGAGATCAATTGAACAGATCAAACTTTTCTGCCTCTCCAGACAATTTCTAATAGCAAAGTGGAAAAAAAAATTTGGTTTATAGATCATATGCCAATGGCATTGAAGCCATATTGGAATGGTTTAGCTACATCATTAAAGGAGCCCTAACCTTAAGTTCAACGTCAATGTAATCAGCTCCTAACTCAATGGCTAATCGTAATGCATCCAATCGCTTGTTTTCATCACCATCATACATGCCACCTTCCCAGTTTGGCCTTGAAGAACACAAAGTTAGAGAGGTCAAGAAAACGAAAATCCCACACTTCAGCTAGCAATTTCATATTCATAGTTACCATCTCTGAAGAATAAAAATAGTATTAACAGAGCACGGCAGAGAAATTAAAACCTCCAATTTTAGATATTTGAATTTTAAAAAAATAAAGAAATGGGTTCACATAAAAAAGGAGTAATCTACCGTGACTCTGTAATACTCAACACATATAACTGAAGGCCTCAAAACACTGTAATTAACAGAAAATGTTGACCGACTCAATACCAATACCCAAGCAAAACATCTGAGTGAATTTGTCTCTTGGCAAGTTGAATACTTTCTGCACCTTAATAAAGCCATTTGCCTCACCTTTCTTTTATTTCCGTTTTCTGAATACAAAAGTAAGGCTTTGTAGGGAACCTAGAGAGAGTAACCATTTTGCATTTTAACCAGATAGTACAACGTAATCTTCATAGGTAACCCCAATTAAACGAAGTTTGAAACGATTCTGCTGCAAGTGAACACTGAGGAATTCTATATATTCTCCTATCACAATAGAGGTTTAACGTTCTACCATTTAAATAGCTTTGGTCAATATTACGCCAGTCCTTGAATTTCTCTCCACCCAGGAAAAGACAGTGAATTCATAATCTAAACTGGTCATACCGATCACCTACTCAGACATAGCATACATCAGAAAAGCTTCAAGAGTGATAGATATCCACTTTGCCAAACCTGTAAGTAAAAATTGCCGGTAAAGGACGCTCTTTAATTAGAGAGTTCAAGTCTTCAATATGGCTGAAATTCTTTAAAGAGTCCAATCGTATCTCAACAAGGTCAGCACCACTAGCTTTAGCCTTGTGCATATCAATCTTCATCCTGTCAATGGACTCTCCCATTATGGGGACACAAATTAAGGTCTCATTCTTCCTCGTTCCTTCACTTACCATTTGACCGCTAGTGGAAGAAGATGCAAGCTGATGACCACCAAACAAAAAATCAAGAGGCAATCATCATAAGACAAGCCACGATTATAAACAGTAATCCCAAGTTTCCAAACGTAGTTTAAGAACAAAGCATGCATTAAAAAAACAGAACTTGCAATTAAATTCACCTCGGCTAAACCATCCATACCCAAACGACTTGGAAGATTTAATTTTCAGCAGATTTGGCGAAACAATAACACGAAAAGAAAAATCAACTTGGAAAGTTAAGAAAATTGCTTCTCCTAATTCTCCAGCAGAAAATTAAATCATCTCTGCAATCAAACAGAAAACAAAAAGAAAAAAGGCGTGAGCGAGATGGCGATACCTCCATTGCGCCTTGTTTGACACCGTAGCGCGTGGATGGTTGTTAACAAAAAATATGGAGTAAACCGGAACGCTGCACTGTGATGGATTCGTATACCTGGTGATCAATCACGCGCGTCAGTGATTTGTTTCACCAAGTGGTGGTTGGTAACTCGGAAGGGGTAGGTGGTACAGCTGGTAGGCGAAAACAACGGATTGTACTGATTTGAGTGATTGACTCACTTCCAAGCTCCGACGGCTTTGTTCGTTTTTTTGCCGAGACCGACGGCTTTGTTCACATGTCATGAAAACCGCTATTATTCATAAATGAAGATAAATGTTAGTGCACGTGCTTGCTTATCATTTTATTTTGAATAATTTTGCCTCATGCGAAATAAACATATGAAAATTTTACAAGACTAAATTTAAGTTGTGTATACCCATAAATGCATTAAATTTACCAGACTAAATTTAACTTATTTTAAAGAAAAAAACACTTAAATACCATTTGAACTTCAAAATCTCAAATTGGTTCTGTCAACAATAAGAATAATGAGATTAACAAAAAGAGTATAGTAATTAACAACTTAGGTTTTTTTAAAAATCATTGATTTGAAATTTTAAAGTTCAAGTGGTATTTAAGTAGAATTCTCCCTATTTTAAATGAGCCCAAAACCCATAAATTCATCTAACTGCAACTGGCTTCCATGAAGCCAAACGTGGCTCCACTTTATTCCATATATTTTTAAGGATTAATATAATTTTTGGTCTCATAAGTTTGACCCGATTTTAGTTTTAGTCCCTCAAGTTTGAAATCGATGGTTTTAATCTCTGAAGTTTGACCTGATTTTGGTTTTGGTCCCTCAAGTTTACTCCGTTTATAACTGTCGGTCCCTCAAGTATCAAGTCTTTTTCAAACTTGAGGGACTAACAGTTATAAACGGAGTAAATTTGAAGGACCAAAACCAAAATCGAATCAAATTTTAAGGACCAAAACCACCGATTTCAACCTTGAGGAACCAAAATAAAAATCGGGCCAAACTTCAAGGACCAAAAGCTATATTAACCATATTTTTAATTAATTTTGCATTAACTATTTTTCAATTTGCATACTCTTGTCTGTACAAATCTTTCATAAAAATTTAAAAACAGCATACACTATTCTTCTAAAAAATATTATTGAAATTATAGAGTTTTAACTTCGCTGATAAAGAATTGACAACCCTTGAACCTAACTTGGGATTGAAATACTTTTTTCCAAAAAAATTGGTATTGAGATAAAGACAATTGGTATTTTAGGGAAAATTACATTGTAATACTGAGCAATAAAAAATATAAAGAATTGGTCACAGGAAATGACAAAATTACTTTGAAGTCCCATGAGACTAATTTGTAATAAATTGCAATTATAAAATGACACAAACAACCTCAGTAATTTTGACAAAAAAGCATAGATGTATGACTGTGTCACTCCACCATCGCCTATTCTTCATTTTAGCTCACAAAAACCATAGCTCTTGTGCAGCAGAACCTCTCCCCCTACCGGAGCCCATACCATCGTCGTGGGTGTTGTTGGTCGTCGCCAACACCTGAGTAAACAACCACGTTGGTGGTTGTTGCTTGATTGCTGTCACCGTCACCTGATTGCTCTTCTAGTGGTTCATTTTGTGGGGTATAAAGAAAGCCTTAGCGTCGCCCATTGCCGTTGGCCATTTTGTATGACTCACCTAATTTATGTTGTGCGTTCACCTCTGTTCTATTTGAAATGACATACCCTAATTGTCGTGTGTTCCACCTCTCTTCTCCCGCTGCTTTCCCTCCCTCTTACGGTCATCGGTGCTTTTCTAGTCATTTTGCATTTTCTTATTCTTGACGCTGGTCCACTTAGTTATTTTGTGAAAACGACGAGAGGTTGTTGGTTATTGCCTTAGCGAGCAAATATGCAAATTCATTTTCTGTTCTATTCATTTACTTTGATTCGTTCAGTAAAAGCGTTGTAAATATCGAGTGGATTTTCTCTGTCTCTGTTTGTGCTGGTCTTGTCATACTTCGTTAGTTTGCTGGTAATATGAATTTATGGACAAGTGTTAAGTGTCTAAAACCATCAGAATATGTATAAATTCCTTAAATATTGATTATATATGTGTGTGTGTGTGTGTGGTTGATTTGTGACAATGGAGGCATGATTAGAATAGACAAAAGGGTTAGGAGAGCTTCAGACAAAAAAAGCTTAAGGAGAGAATAGTAGAGCACATGGGATTCCCTATATAAGTAAGCATAAGAGAGTGGAGTGAATTACTAGAGAAATTATTGTAAGCAAAGCAAGAACATGGCTTCCATAATTGACTATCCCTTTGGCCTTTATCTCCTATCAATGCTCAATGCCTTTCTGTCTTTGTCTCTCAAGCTCACTATGCCCACCCCTCTATTTCCCTCCCCTATTTCTCTCTTGTCATGTAAGTCCTCTTCTCCACATGTTTCGTATTATTGCTTTCACACTTTACTTTCATTTAGCCTCACTCATTAGCTTACGTACTTAATCTGTTACTACATCTTCCTCTGATGATAATAAAATGGTGATTGAGAATAAGAGTAAGATAACCACTGCCCATGCTTTTACTTTGAATTTGCACATGTTATGGGTTGTTACACATTTTGTTGCATAATGTGAATGTTATTGTGAATGAATGAGGTAGTGGTTATGATTTGCTGAGGTGATTTCATGTGTGTCCAATTTAGCATGCTATTGTGAATCTTGGTTTGAGGTTTAATCTATTAAATTATAAATTGCATATTAGATAGTTAAAGTAGTTGAAATCTGTTTTGCTGGGAAAGAAGATGGACAACAAAAAATTTGTTAAAGACAAACAAGGAAGAAAAAGCACAATAGGGCAGAGAGCACAAAGCTTTTCTGGGTATAATTTATTCACTGAAGAATTTTTCGTCCAAAAGGAGGACAAGCAGAAGGAGAAATAGAAGGGGAAGGGGAATAAGTGGCAGAATTTTAAAGAGGTTAATCTACAAGTGAAAGAAGTGTGGAATAAGTTGAGTGACAAGAAGAGAGCGGAATATACTACATGAGCTAAAAAATTAAGAGCCCCAGATAAAGGGAAGACGTGTGTTGTTCCATTCCTTACAAGATGCGTGTCAAAACAATTTATGGCAGTTTGCAAGAACTTGAAAGACAAACTGGATGTAATGAAGAGGCTTAAAAGAATAGGGTTTGACAAGTTGGTGAATATTAGTTGCCTACAAATTAACCGTGACTTATGTGCGGAGTTCATGAGATGTTTTGACCCTCCCAATAAGTAATTGTCAATTCAAGGGGAGACCCGTGGAGTAGGGCCTGAAGATATGACATAATTACTCGGTCTTCCTAATGGTAAGTATGACATACGAGTACAAGTAGATGATGAAAATGTTATTTTCAAGGACTTGAAGAGTGTTCATAAGAACATAAATTACCAAACAATAGGTGAATGGTTGATGAGAAAAATTGACAAAATTTTGAATTCCTTTTTGTCACATTTGCATTAGGAACCTTATTGTCCCCAACCACAAGTATTTATGTAAGTGACCGTGTGTTAAAGCTGATAATGATCACGAAGGATACACTTGGTCAGTTTGACTGGTCATCCTTTATTTTTAAAGAACTCTGCCTTGTGATTGTGAAATACCAGAGGGAATTAAGGAAAGGTAAAGGTAAAGGGAGAAAGACTGTAGGAGGTTATATATACTTCTTAATGGTAAGTGCTTATCATCTCTTTTTTTTTTGTTCAAGTATAAATGTGAATGTATAATTCTTATTTGTGATGGACTTGTCATGCAGATGTTTTACTTACAACATTTTTCGTTTGGGCAAGCTAAAAGCCCCTAAAGACGAAGATACCATCACATATTGGAATGAGGAAATGGTGAGGAGTAGAGTACAGACAGAGAAGGAAAGTAAGAAATGCTCGCTTTATGGTGTCAGACATGGTGGTGGCCAATCATTTACAACATTTAATCCTGAAACAATGCTTACTCACCCGGTAATTGTGAATGTTTTGATATGTACACTGTGTTTTTAATTTCGTTCAAACAAGTTTGTGATTAAGTTCATTGGCAAATATGATCAAGATGTTCATGTTTCAGGAATTACAAATGACATATGCTAGGATAGTTTCTATAGTGGGAGAGGAGCTCCTTACCCTTCAAAACATATTGTAGGATGAGAAGAAGAATGAGGAGGACGATGTAAAGGAAGATCCTGTTAGAACTGGCTGACACCCAAGAGGGGGGGGGGGGTGAATTGGGTGTGTGATAAGAAAGTATGATCTTTTTTAATCTTTTCGCAACTTATCAAATCAATACATGCGGAAGTATATAAACATAAGCTGATATGTAAATCATATATGCTGGAAATGTAAAAGCTTAGGGAGGAGAATATGCAAACTGTGATTTATCCTGATTCGATCCAATCCACGATGACCTACGTCCAGTCCCCAGGCTCCTCCTGAGATTTCCAATCCACTATCTTCTTGTTTAACCGGGCATAAGAAAAGCCTCTACAAATTTCTTATGAAGTTACTCCCCCTTACTCACTGTAAGGTTTACACCCTCTTACGGTAAGTTGAGCAAAGCAATCCCAAAGTCCTTTCTCTCTTGCTTACCCGTGCAAGTCTTACGAGCAGCAACGTTCTCTCCTGCTTACACCACTGTAAGTCTTACGAGCAGCAACGTTCTCTACTGCTTGCACCTTATAAGTCTTGTGAGCAGAAAGTACTACTAGCAATTCTCTCTACAACTTTCCTGTAAGGTAATCAACCCTCTCAAGGTCCCTCTACCTTGAGTTCAATACATAAATATATTTGTAAGGATTTACAGACTCTCTCACAGAGTAGATAGGATACTCACTGAAGTACAATACAAATATTCACTCTCAAATGTACATGACAATGAAAACAGATATTAACGGAGAGATGAAGATTCATGATAGCAGCATGTTGGCAGTTGGGTTCTCGTTACTTCATCATTTCTGTTCGCTGTAGTATTTCTCTGTAAAAACTCTCTATCTTCTTCTTGAATGCTTTGGCTTATATAAGATAGGTTGAGAGCCGTTGGAGTATTCAAGTATTTTCCCGTTGTAAGCTGATCGTGTGCTCGGACAGAAATTTCAGCGGTTATGCCCATTGATCATGGTACTCTGACGGATGCTTCAACATTTCCTGTTGATCTCTTACAAATGTTTCAACGTTGCTTTCTTTCTGTTTTGGACGTTAGTTGAATCGTTTATTGAATAGTCATGTTGCCCATGATTTGTTGTCGCTGAATATTGATCCGTGTATGCCATGTGATCGGTAGTGCATAACACCTGTAAAAGCACTCAGAGAAATAGCCGTTAGAAAACATCACTCAGGTTATTACAGACTTCACTGGTAGTGATTTCTGAAAACTGGAGAATCACTGGAAGTGGACTTGATTTCACTGGAGGTGATTTTCAGAAGATAATATTCCACTGGCAATGATTAGCATCCCTCGAGTGTACCATGAAATCTTTTGACTTGTTTCCTTGTTTCTGTCATACTTCTGGAAGTGATTTTATCAAAATCAACACATCACTTGAATTATCAGTTCATTCACTGATATCTCACAAACGAAAGATCACTTGAATTAATGTTAGTTCATTGGAAGTGATCGGGTGCATATTGGTATTCTCTGGAAATGATTAGTTAAGGCACTGGAGGTGATCTGAGGAATTTTAATATTCACCGGAAGTGATTCAGCAATCACTGAAAGTGATATGGAAAATTTCATATATCACTTTAGTGAATTTGGCATCACTGGAAGTGATTTTGCAAACAATGAATTTTTCTTGCAGTGATTTTCAATCCACTGGAAGTGAATTTGGAAATTCACAATATCACTCGAGTGATCTGACATCACTGGAAGTGATTTCCAAAACAGTATATTTTTCTTCCAGTGATTTCAGACGCACTGGAAGTGATTTGGAAAAATCTCACATCACTCGAGTAAATTCCATATCACTGGAAGTGAAATTGCAAACAGTGAATTTTTCTTGCAGTGATTTGGCTCGCACTGGAAGTGATTCTGAAAAATCTCAAATCACTCGAGTGATTTTAGCATCACTGGAAGTGAAATTTGAAACAGTGAAAAATTCTTGTAGTGATTCTGGCGCCACGGGAAATGATTTTCCATATCACTCGAGTGAATACTGAAATCACTCGAGTGATCTCTTTGTCGTGCGTTTCCAGTTCTTCAGCAAATAGAGGTAAACTTCCAGATGACATAACTCTTCGAATATGGCTCCAAAATTTATGCATTATATGTCAATGGAAAGCTCTGGAAGTCTAGTTTCATATGGCACTGGTTTTCGCTCAATAGGATAAGTGGTTTGAGAGTTATAGTCAAAATACCAAACCTGTTCCAGAAAGTGACGCTGATATGAAGGCCAGATTAGAACACTTATATCTCCTTCATCTGAACTTCTTTGATGTTTCTTCTGGTTTCAAAATGACGCATTGGAAGTCTATTTTTATATGCAACTGGTTTGGTCTCAATCGGAGTTGTATTGTGAGAGATATGATCAAATAACCAGACCTCGCTCAGCTGAACGAAGAACAGAATATGAACAACTGAACATCACTCGAGTAAATTAGAGAATCACTCGAGTGATTTCGTTTTTTTTTCAGAATCACTCGAGTGATTTATTAAATCACTCGATGCTACAGTATCAAACAGTGCCAATTGCTACAGTAATCATATTGCTACAGTGCCCACTGCTACAGTACCCATAAAACTTGAATCTTTATATTTTTCATTAATTCTTACAAGTTCTTTATTCCTCAATTTCTTTCTTCCATTGCTTGACTAATCTACAATATATGCAACATCAAATAATTATTCAATGTATTAGAAAAGTATACTATGCAAACTTCTTATGCTTAATATTTGACATCTATATTTGTCATTATCAAAACTAATCATATCTAACAGATCCTACAAACAATAAGGCCTCTAGCTCAGTGCAGTTTGAGGAGGATGATGACAATGGTGATGAAAAGGAAGATAATGAGGAGGAGAATGAAGACAAAAAAGGAACAAACGACGAATCAAAAAGTGTTGAAAAGGATAAGGATAAATAAAAGGAAGAAGGAGAGGATGAAAATGAAGTAGATAAAGAAGGTGATGATGTCATTACCGAAACTGAAGATATTGGAAGCAATGATGGCGGTGAACCAGAAGACAAACAAGTCCACCAGCTGCAACATGAAGAGAAGGAGAAAAAAGGGAGTCAGTTGGATTTAAGAAGGTTAAAAAGGGTCATAACTCTCAGCTGGGTTGTAAAATCTTCCTGGCTTGATACAACCAGGAAGTGTAAGGGTAAGAGGAAGGTTGACGACAAGGACATTCTATTTAAGTTGTGTACAACAAGGTGTATTAAAGATAATGGCAACCAATAAGTTCAAAATACTTGTTTGGTTTACTGCACTGATATTATGTTACAGTTACTGTTTAACTCACATTCTGTTTTTTTTGGTTTTCATTTAAAGACTTTGTGGAGATGTATGACTACTTCCTCACTAGGAGGGAACTTTATTGTCTCTGACCTACTAGAGGATAGATAAATGACAGGGTAAGTCACTCCTTAAGATTGAAATATATTGATTTAATTTAATGTTTCTAGTGACTGACTTTTTCTTTTTCCTCATGAAGTTAATGTCAATGGCTGCAAAGACCTTGGTTGAGGACTAAAAATTGAACGACAGTAGAGTTGATAGACATATATTTACACCTAACTTCATGCACAAAATTTTAGCCGCTCCAATGACATTATTTTTAGCAGATTATGAAATACAAATCCTCCTTCAATACTTGGAATATAATATTAGGGATTGTGATTTCATATTTGGTCCTGCTATGTTACATGACCATTGGTTTTGCTTCGTCGTTGACACAAAAACATGACATTCTATGTGATGGACTCATTGATTGATACGCAAACATACATTAGGAGGTAGAAGGAAGTTGAAGACGCGAAGACATTAGGGAATGAACCGAAGGAGTTGAAGAAGAAGATAACCAAATGGAAAGGGCAGATTGACCTGAAGGAGTTAATGGCAACCTGAGTTGTATGGATTAATCATTATTTACATGTGTGCGGAGTGTGTTTCTATTCAACCCCCTTAACTGATATGGTTTATGTTTTTTCAGCGAAACTGCTTCTTCCAAATTCTTCGACGAGTCAAGCCCAAGTTGTTTGAGAACGAGGACAAAATTGACAAGGGAGTGATGTGGTGAAAAGTGCATGTGCAAACAAACACGTGAGTGACGTTTGTAATTATATTACTTTTACTACATTGCCATATGCCTTATCTGGTTTATCATTTTTTACACTTATATGTACAGAGATCCTTGTGGTGTAGATATACTCTCCTGGTTACAGGTATGGGATGAAATCGTTCAACGTCAAGACGATTACACCATGCCTTACTATTCCTCATAAGAACTCCATGAAATTAAGGTTGGGGTCTTGTGGTAGCTAATTACTCATCGTCACAACAAACATACCGGTAAAGTGCTGTCATTGATTCAAAACATACATAAGAGGAAGAGAACCAATTATGATAACATATTATGGGATAGTAAAACTCACGTACACACATTGTATTTGTGAGAACTTTTTGGTAATGATTCTTTTGGTTATGAATGATGAAATTCATACTTTTTGTACTTGACATGTTTGTTGTAATTATGAAGTCCACAGTCATTGTCATCACCTAACATTTGGGCTAAAGTTATATAATGCACATATTATATCTTTCTTCCACATTGTTTTAGGCTTCCTTTGACAACTACATGGCCTTCCGTTAACAAGTCAATGAGCCTCTATAGACAACTCATGGAGACTCTATTGACAAGTCCTGAAACCTCCATTTATAACTCATGGAGGCTCAATTGACAAGTCCTGCAGCCTCCACTGAGAAGTCATGGAGCCTCCACTGACAACTCATGAAGGCTCAATTGACAAGTCTTGGAGCCTCCATTAACAAGTGTAAATACAAAGATTAGATAACACTTATGCATTTTTGGATTAATCGTTGAATTTCACTTTGCTTCTGTCAACACAATAACTCATGTTCTTCCTACCAAACTCGAGTGCATAGTGTTACTTCATCATCTCCAGAAGGTTTTTGCTAGAAACTTGAGAGAGTGCACTTTCAAACTCGAGTGCAAATATGTCCAAAACTCGAGTGCTATGCTTAGAACTCGAGTTCTCCATATATTTTCACTTTCTACAAGCTTTTCTGGTTAGAACTCTCGAGAGTGCATTTTTGGACTCAAGTGTAGAAGGTCCCTGAACTTGAGTTTTGAACTCCAAACTCGAGTTCATTTATGTCCAGAACTTGAGTTTTATCACCCAAACTTAAGTGCACCAGGTCTTTTAGTATGCTGATCATGTTTCTGATTCAAAACTTGTGAGTGAGAATTCAAACTCGAGCACATTAGGCTCCAGAACTCAAGTGCAAACAGTCAAACTCGAGTGCTTCATGTTCTTCAGGTTTTTCAATACTTCTTTGAAACAAACTCTCGAGATTGCATAACGAGACTCGAGTGCAGAGCTTATTTGAACTTGAGTGTAACTTGGGTACTCGAGTGCACTTGATATTTTTGGTTTTTGACCAACTCTCTGGGATAAACTCATGGGAGTGCATTTTATCAACTTGAATGCATATTGTTCCAGAACTCGAGTGTATGCTGGGAACTTGAGTTCTCCACTTGTTCTTCATAAGACCAAAACTCTCGAGTACAAACTCTCATCGTAGATCTCTCAGGACTCGAGTGAATTTCTCCTCAGAACTCGAGTGCTTCGTCTAAACTTGAGTTCATTGCTCAAAACTCGAGTGCACCAGCATATTAACATATTATATCAATGTGAGTTTATGCAATATTTTCTTTGGTAAATTTAACATATTGTACTTGGTTAAACTTGATCATTTCCTTGTAACACAATTCATCACTATTTTGTTATCATCAAAACATGGATTCTAACAACAAGTCCTGCAGCCTCCACTGACAAGTCCTAGAGGTTCCACTAACAAGTCATGGAGCCTCCACTGACAAGTCATGGAGCCTCCATTGACAACTCATAGGGCCTCTACAGATAAGTCTTGCAGCCTCCACTGACAAGTCCTGCAGCCTCTACTGACAACTCATGGAAGCTCCATTGACAAGTCATGCAGCCTCTACTGACAAGTTATAGAGCCTCTATTGACGAGTTCTGCAGCCTCCACTGATAACTCATGGAGGCTCCATTGACAAGTCATGCTGCCTCCACTGACAAGTCATGCTGCCTCCACTGACAAGTTATGGATCCTCCATTGACAAGTCCAGCAGTCTCAATTGACAACTCATGGAGGCTCAATCGACAAGTCATGGAGCCTCCATTGACAACTCATAAAGGCTCTATTGACAAGTCCTATAGCCTCCACTGACAAGTCATGGAGCCTCCATTGACAACTCATAGAGGCTCCATTGACAAGTCCTGGAGCCTTCATTAACATGTGAATGAAGCTTCATTGTCAAGTCCTGCAACCTCTACTGACAAGTTATGGAGCCTCCATTGACAATCCATGAAGGCTCCATTGACAAGTCATTATTCCTGCGTTGCCAACTCATGGAGGCTTCATTGACAAGTCCTAGAGCTTTCATTGACAAGTCAAGGTGCGTCTACTGACTACTTCATGTCCATACATTGACAACTGAATTTATATCAGATTACAAATTTCCAAAACTGAAAGTGAAATCCAAATATGTAAATATAATTGCATATATATATATATATATATATATATATATATAGACACACACACACATATTAACAACTGTAGGGATGTCTATTGACAAGTTAAGGTGCGTCCACTGACTACTTCATGTTTATACATTGACAATCGAATTTACATCATATTACAAATTTTCTGAAAATGAAAGTGGGATACAAAAGCGTAGTATATCCAACCTTTATTTACATTTGAAAATGCATGTACAAGGAAATAATAACAAATTCACATAATATCCTCAAAAAACAAGTGGTTTGGATTTCTATCTAATGAGATTTACAAAAAATATTATGACATGCACTTTCTAAAAAAAGAGAACCCAAGCCAGTATAATTGATCAGCTTGGATTAGGATTGTTGCAAGTTTGACAGTGTGACCAGCCTCATTGCACCTCCCACAATGATACACCCTTGTATTTTGAAATTGAGATTCAATTCTTCTTTTTTTGGGCCTTCCCCGGGGCCTTCTAGTGATTGGTGGTCGCAACAAATTTTGTGTCATTAGCTGTGTCATAGTAAGGGATTCAGGACGGGGGCAATCATGTGTTGCTACAGGCTTCATACGAGTTGCATATATCTTTTGTTGAGCAGAAAGCTTGTAGTAGTCATCAACATACGAGTACACACTACGATTAACTAACTTGATTGTTGCACATGCATGTGAACAAGGGATTCTGCTTATCTGCCATGCCAGGCAAGTGCATGTGTTAGCTATAAGGTCAACGATTAGATGGATGACTTGGTTGTTACACATTGTTGAAACTGAAATCATATCATCACCATAATATTCATACTCAATATTCTCAGCCCCCTTGACTTCTTCCATCAACTTGGACTCAATATTCGACCTAATCCCATTCTTCCAATTTATCATAGCTGCTTTGCATGCAACCATCTTCTTGGCTAATTTTTGTCTATGCTCATTAATGAAAACATCAATATTGTGCTTCCTCTCTTTCAATACCCAAGCGTTAAATGACTCCGCAACATTCGTTGTCAGTTTATCCGATCTTTTTTGAGGAAACTTGCTTTGTGCCCATCTTTCCACATCTCCTTCAGTTTTAACCCACTGAGCTAACTGTAGACATAACTATTTCAGCCTACCTAATACTACATTATATTCATGTCCATGCCTTGCATAAGCAATTGCATCAAGCATCTTAAGTGCATATTCCTTATTGTTTGCAGAAGTCCTACCCCTTCCTTTACTTAGCTTTACAAATTGTGCACTAAAGTTTTCTTTGACGTGCCTATAACAAAACGCATGTCTCTGAGATCCAAATATACCACAAAAAGCACTTATGATGGCAAGATTCCTATCTGACACTATGGTAATCTCCCTTGTGCCAATAATATCCTTCAAATTCTTAAGAAACCAAATCCAATTATCATGTGTTTCCCCCACTAACAATGGCATATGCCAAAGGAAACAATTGATTATCAGCATCATACGCATTAGCTAAAATCAATGTTCCCTTGTAAGGACTACTGAGGTAACATTCATCTATATAAAGCATTCATCGACACCCTTGTAGGAAGCCTTTGATCTAGCATCCATAAGCAATGAATACCTTCTCAAATCTGTCACTCTTGGAGAATTCACATCGAGCTATCGTGTCTGGATCGGTCTCCACTAGCCTATCACATATCCAAGGAATAGTCATGTACGAGTCTTCAACGCGACCATGTATTTCCGTCAATGCTCTTGCTTTTCCCCTGTACGCTTGACTATAATTTAGACGCACCCCATAATCTCTATAGATGTCTCTCATAATCTCATTTGCATTCTTGTCTATGTTATACCTCAAATTGTCTACGATTACTTCTAAAGTTAATTTGGATCTCTTCATGTAAGGTACAAGTAGATTATCTTGTGCATCGTGTATGTGGTCACCTTTGAATATTATTATAGTGAGGAATTCAGTGTCTTGTTGTTCTCCCATTGAGTACGCTCCCAAGTATCATGGACAACTATCAACCATGCATTCGACAATGATCTTTTGCTTATTGTTTTTGACATATCTACATGAAAACTTGTGCGCAATGCTATACTTGTATAATGTTTGCCGAAGGCCATCCATATTTGAAAAAACTTGTCCCTCCCCAATTATCACATCCTTCCACTTTGTAGAGTTCATTTCAAATCTTCCTGTTGGCATCATTTGGACAACACATGGCAATTAAGGTGAATCTTCAATACACATAGTACTTGATCTTCCATCCTAACCTTCTGAGTAGTTATCAAACCTGGACTAAATTGCATAATACAACATGTTAGTAATGACAAGTTAACATCACCTCGTTCACTGGTTAATTTCCATAACGAAATAAAACTTACATATTGGTCATCCCTTGGATCATCCCTTATTGTCGTTGTATTGTCATCTTCACCTTGTCCTTCATATAAATAGACATGCCCACTTTCTCCACTAAAATTAATTAAATGTTCAATTGCCTCATCATCTAGTATGTCTACAAATGTTATTCTATCAAACGTCAATCTGAACTTCATAACAAGTTTGTCACTCTCTTTTCCCAAAATGGAGGATATTATTGTTTTAAACTTTTCATAACTTGTTCATTCCTTAATGGTTCTTGATCTGACCCTTCCCCCAACATATGTTATATCACTATCTCCAATAACTACAAACATTCTCCCTATATGAAGAAAACATAGTAGACTCTTGCCACGTGTACTAGCCATCACAGCTGTCCACCTACACAATAAAGCTGTCATTAACAAATTTACTACCTACATTAACAACTATTGCTGAACCTATTAACAAGACATTCTAACTTTCTACATCAGGACATAGCAAAAATCATAGTTGTCATTAACAAGTTAAGTACACACATTGACAACTATCGCTGCACCTATTAACAAC
Source organism: Albizia julibrissin (assembly GCA_037074505.1). Lineage (NCBI taxonomy): Eukaryota > Viridiplantae > Streptophyta > Magnoliopsida > Fabales > Fabaceae > Albizia > Albizia julibrissin. Next base: position 2,112,813 of record CM073482.1, on the reverse strand, counting down.
AACTTTTTTTCCTTTACACACCATGTTATATAACCACAAACTTTTCACCATCATCTTCATTCCTTATCCCTTCTTTTTCAGAAACACACCACAATAAAGCAAAAGACAAAGCATACTCACAGTGAAAACATAACATATTAAACCATACCTAAACACATTGAAACCACACCCAAAGCATATACATTGCATTTACCTAGGTCTGTCTTCATAGTTTACAAGTATAATTGAGGAAATACCCACAAAAAGATTACAGTTTTTACCCTTTTTTAGACCAAAATAAAGATAAAACATTTAACTATTACATATAGTTGTCATTAACAAGTTCAGCACACATATTGACAATTATTACTGCACCTATTAACAACACTTTTTCCTTCGCACACCAGGTTATATAACCACAAACTTTCACCCTCGTCTTCATTCTTTAGCCCTTCTTTTGCAGAAACGCACCATAATAAACGCAAAAACAAAGTATACTCACAGGAAAAACAAAGCATATTAAATCATACACAAACATATTGAAACCACAAGCATTTACCTAGGTCTACCTTCATAGTTTACAAGTATGATAGAGGTTAATACTCACAAAAGATGACAGTTTTTTCCCTTTTTTCCAACCAAAATGAACATGAATCAATAAAACCTCAAAATCTGTTTACATACTCAATAAAAAACATGAATCAAATGGAATAATGAAGATAAGATAGGTGCTGGCATCAAGATTTTACCTTACTCTTCAACCTTGGCTGATAATCACACCATTGCATTGAGTTTTTCGCGTCAAGACCGACATGTTCCCTTCTGCTTTACCAGATTTTTCCCATCCCTCTCTCTATTTATGCGATAGGGGTATTTGGGTTATTTTATAATTACAATTTATTACAAATTAGTCCTATAGGACTTAAATGTAATTATATCATTTCACATATCAATTCTTCATATTTTTTAATTGCTTGAGACTACAATATAATTTTCCCTATTTAGATTACCCTTTTGTTTTAGTGCATGCTCTACCTTTAGATTACCCTTTTGTTTTAGTACATGCTCTACCTTTATCATTCTCTGAGCTCCTACAAACAGCCATAGGATAGTTTATTTCAAACAAACTTAAAGATTGATAAGCCGTGTTTTATTCAATTACACTCGTTCTTTTATTTTTTTTTCTTCTTTATCCGTGTTAGAAGACAAAAGGCTTTATGTAGACACAACTTAGTGGACTTGCAAGTGTCTTAAAACATTCCTTATTTTCTGCACTATGTCTCCACCATTACCCTTATTTCACTCCACTAGTGTTTCTTTTATTCCTGCACTACACAGTTTCTCTCCCTATAAATGCACACACATAATGTACTCATTTTGCATCAATGTATTTTGGGCTCTATGAGCCAATATGGTATCAGAGCAGGTTCTATACTGAGGGTGAGGCAACAGTGAGATAGTCACTGATGCCAGAATTTGAGCGACAGAGAGAAACAGCGAGAGGGACGGTGAGAACTAAAACATTGTGAGTGACGGCGAGTGAAGTCTCACCGCTACCACAGGGACGACCGGAAACCGCCGATCGGCGGAACCCAGAAGCATGGCGTCAAAAGGAGCCGGCGCGTGACCCCACGCGCCTCCACAACTGCCGGCGCGTGACCTCACGCGCCACCGTCCGTACTGTTCTCCGGCAACCTTTTTTCAGAACCATGAATCCCTCTGAATTTCCTCCTCTTTTGGCTCTTTTCCTGAAAATTCAACAAAAAATAGGGCTATTCCAGTAGCACTTATGTCAGGTACAAATTCTGAAGAATCTTTTTCCACCACTCATACCTCAACCAACAGAACGGTGACGACTCCAGAACTCTCAGATAGTCAAATAATGTCCATTAACCACAGGTTCAATGGGCGAAACTATCTTCAATGGTCTCAAACTGTGCTAAGGTATATTCGTGGGAAGCGGAAGGAAAAATATATCAATGGAGCTGTTAGATTTCATGTTTTGATGATAACAAATCATGTTTTGGAAGCTCATGGATTAATTACCAGCAAAGCAATCAATTCTGGTGATCTGTGCAAGATCACTCGAGTGATTTTGATATTCAAGATCACTCGAGTGATCGCTGAAATCACTCGAGTGATTGCGAAAAATAACAGATCACTCGAGTGATATGGGAAATCACTCGAGTGATCCGCAAATTCACTTCCAGTGATCGCGAAATCACTGCAAGAAAATTTCACTGTTTTGAAAATCACTTCCAGTGATTCTGAATCACTCGAGTGATGCGTCAAATCACTTCCAGTGATTGTGAATCACTCGAGTGATACGGCTAATCACTTCCAGTGATTGTGATTCACTTCAAGAAAATTCCACGGTTTTGCAAATCACTTCCAGTGATTCTGAATCACTCGAGTGATGCGCCAAATCACTTCCAGTGATTGTGAATCACTCGAGTGATACGGCCAATCACTTCCAGTGATCTAGAATTCACTTCAAGAAAATTTCACTGTTTTGCAAATCACTTCCAGTGAAGCTCAGATCACTCGAGTGATCCGCCAAAGTTTTCAAATCACTTCCAGTGATCCTCAATCACTCGAGTGATGTTGTATTTTCGCTGAATCACTTCCAGTGAATTGGAAATCACTGCAAGAATATTTCACTGTTCACCAAATCACTTCCAGTGATCTTGAATCACTCGAGTGAAGTTTGAAAAGTTGCAAATCACTTCCAGTGAATTGGAAATCACTTCAAGAAGAAATCACTATTTACAAAATCACTTCCAGTGATTCCAAATTCACTCGAGTGAAATATGCAATTTCCAATATCACTTCCAGTGAACCAGCAATCACTGTCAGAAGCATTCAAGGTTTTCAAAATCACTTCCAAAGACATTATATTCACTTCCAGTGACATTGCATCTTCTCATATAATGATTTATTGTTCAAGTATACATCTTCCTACATTGACTTTGATCCATTTGCTCTTAACTTCATAAACGTCAATTGATTTTGCTAGTGAAATTTATTATTAATGATTTCTCCAAATAGCTATCAAAATCATATGGTATATCATTTTAATACTTAGTTGCGAAAATAGGATCTCTCTCCATGGTCTTATTGTCTCTCTTATGAAACACTTCCAGTGATCCATATTAATCTGTTGAGATACAAATATTGCTTAACGGTTATATTCATAAGTGTGTTACAGCTGTACTCCACTATGACGCACTTAACATGCAACTGAACACTCCACTGAAACGACAACTATTCATGGTAGCAGAAGAACTTCAGAAGTAATGGAAGACAAATACTGTTACATTTGACAGAAGCACTTTGAATCAACGGACATATTTACAACGGCATTCAAAGGCTCCACTATATATGTCCAGCCATTTGAAAAATACAACAACGAAGAAATACGCCTGAACTTTCCACAAGTGATATCTTCTCAAAAAGCTTTAACTCTTCATCTGTGCTTCAGTTTTTATCTACATACTCTGAAAGAGAGATTTGTCAGTCATACTTAATCATTCTCAATAGTGTTAACTTAAGGTTGAGGAACCTTAAGTAGGGACTTGAAATTACCTTGTGTAAGGGGGAGCGAGTGTCTGGAGGAACTTGCTGTTTGTACTGAGGTGCCAAGAACCCACTAAATCTTGGAAGATATAGTGAAAGGCTCAGAAGGACTTCTGAGGACTGGACGTAGGTCAAGTGATTGAGACCGAACCAGTATAAATCTCTGTGTGAACCTTGGTGATATCTCTTCTTTCGTTAACTGTGCTTTAAGTTTTATATATTGAATTTAGAGTTGCCATTTATTTTTGTAATCACCCAATTCACCCCCCTCTTGGGTGAAAAGCTTGCTCTAACATTTGGTATCAGAGCGCAGGTCTTCTAATTCAGGCTTAACAACCTTAGAAGGATCCGATGGCAAGCATGGGTGAAGCAATCCTTCCTGACGGAGCTTCTATCACTAGACCACCTGGTTTCAATGGTGAACATTTTTCCTTCTGGAAAGCTAAGTTCCGTGTGTTCGTAATGGCTACAGAATACGGACTATGGGATGTGATTGAAACTGGAAACTATGTGCCTACAAAGACTGAAGAATCTCGAAAAGTTCCTAAATCACCAGCATAATTTGATGACAATGACAAAAGACTAGTGACTCTCAACAACAAAGAAATTCTAATGATTCAGAGTACACTAAGTCAAAAAGAATACTTCAGAATCTGTACTCTTCAGACTGCTAAAGAAATGTAGCAAGCGCTTGAAGTAGCTCATGAAGGAACATCTGGAATAAAAGAAAATCGCATCAATACTCTAACTACAGAGTTTGATTTGCTTCGTATGAAGGAAGGTGAGTCAATAGCTGAATTTGAACTTAGATATACTCACATTGTTAATCAACTTGCAGTACTTGGAAAATTCTATGATCAGAATGTCCAAGTAAGAAAAATACTAAACATACTCTCCAAAGAATGGGAAGCGAAAGTTACAGCAATAGAGGAGGCCAAAGGAGAATCAATGCAATCTGTAGCTTCTCTGTTTGGAAGTCTTTCAGAATATGAAAGCAAACTAAAATTCAAACGAGAATTGGAAGAAGTTGGCGACAGGAGGAGAAAAGGTCTTGCACTAAGTGCAACAAAAACAAAGATAGAAAACCAAGAAGAAGAAGAGGAGATCGATGATGATGAAATGGGCCTGATGATCAGAAGATTCAAGAAATTCTATAAAGACCAAGGATTCAGAAATTTTCAAAGAGGTGGAACAAGTGGCAGAAGAGACTCCAAGGAGATCATCTGCTATGAATGTGGTAAACCGGGACATATCAAATCAGAATGTCCTGAGCTATTACAGAAAAATAAAGAGAAGAGAAACTTCAAATCTTTCAACCGGAAGAAGGCATTTGTTTCTGCAATATGGGGAGATAGCTCCTCAGAAGAAGAAAGCGATAATGAGGAGACAACCAATATATGCCTGGTTGCTCAAAAAGAAACAGACAAGGAGGTAATGAATTTTGACCCTACATACGATGAATTACAAAATGAATATGATGCTTTACATTCTGAATTCATCAAAATTGTTAATACCTTGATTACCTATAAAAAGAGAAACAAATTTCTTGAAGAAAAAGTTAAAAACCCGTTAGATAGAGATTGCGAAAGGTGTTTGTCCTTTGAAAAGAAAAATATTGATCTTACTAAAACTCTTGAAAAGTTTACAAAAGGTAGTGAAATGTTAAATGTTATTTTAAAAGCACAACGTCATGTAAATGATAAGTCTGGTATAGGATATGATCCGAACCTAGACAAAAGAAAAGGTAAGAAGAAAACAGGAAGCAAATCCTATCTAAGTTATTTCACACGTTCTGTGCACACGTCTAATCCTTTTGCTTACTGTAATTACTGCAATAGAAAAGGTCATTACACTTCTTCGTGTTTTCATAAAATGAAAGGAATTATAGGAACCTATAAATGGATACCTAAGAAGATTCATGAACTAGAAGTTATCTGTACTAACCCAAAAGGACCCAAAAAGATATGGGTACCTAAAACTTAATTATCCTTAACTGCAGGTTTGTCTCAGAACATCCAAATCAAACAAATGGTATATAGATAGCGGATGTTCAAGACATATGACTGGGGATCCTGAGAACTTCACCACATTAGCACCTAAGGAATGTGGCAAGGTGAAATTTGGAGGAAATCAAACTGGAAGGATAGCAGGACTTGGAGAAGTCAAAGACAAAATCAAAGACGTATATTACGTTGAAGGCTTATGTCACAATCTATTAAGTGTAAGTCAAAGCACGGATAAAGACAACTGGGTAATATTTGATTCAGAAGAATGCCTGATAGTCAGCAAGAAGGATCTACAAATTGAAAAGAAAAAGTTGAAAACCAAACTCAAAGCAAAAAGGGAAGGTAATTGCTATACTCTTGATATGAATGAAAATATTTCTAAAAATTGTCTTCTGAGTACCACTGATGAGAGTTGGCTTTGGCATAAGCGACTTGCTCATGTTAATATGCATCAATTACAAAAGTTACTCAAAAAGGATTTGGTAATTGGGCTACCTAATGTTAATTTCAAGAATGATTTAGTCTGTGATGCTTGTCAAAGAGGTAAGCAAACTAAATCTTCCTTTAAAACAAAAACTGAAATTACCACTAACAGACCACTTCAACTATTGCATATGGATCTGATTGGTCCAGCAAGAGTTAAGAGTCTCGGTGGAAACTTGTACACATTTGTTATTGTTGATGATTTCTCTAGATTTACCTGGAATATATTTCTATCATCCAAAGATGAAACTTTTTATAAATTTATTACATTTGCCAAGAAAGTGCAAAATGAGAAAGGTATGTCAATTGCAGGAATCAGGACAGATCATGGTGGAGAATTTGATAATCAAGCATTTGCAGAATACTGTGATATAAATGGCATCGATCACAATTTTTCAGTACCAAGAACTCCACAACAGAATGGTATAGTGGAAAGAAAGAATAGAGTTCTTACAGACATGACTAGAGCAATGCTCAACGAAAAGAATGTCTCTCAAGTCTTCTGGGCAGACGCAATGAGCACTGCATGCTACATCTCAAATAGAGCATATGTCAGAACCAAACTTGGAAAAACACCATATGAACTTTACAAGGGACGGAAACCAAACCTTGCTCATCTACACATATTTGGCTGTAAGTGCTTTATTCATAACAACGGTAAAGATAATCTTGGAAAATTTGATTCTAAGGCTAATGAGGGACTTTTCCTAGGATATTCAAATCATAGTAAAGCATTTAGAGTTTTTAATAGACGAACATGTGTTGTAGAAGAATCAATTCATGTTGTATTCGATGAATATGTATCCTCTAGTAAAAACTTTGATGATGAGATAACTAGAAACCAACCATCTATTAACTCTTCAAATCTTGAAGATGACGATTGTGAAAAAGAAGTTGAACTGAGTAATTCAGATCAACCTCGTGCCTGGAAATACATCAAGAGTCATCCTCTAGATCAAGTAATAGGTGGAGTTAATGAAGGTGTCAAAACTAGAAACAAGGTTTTAAACGAAGTAAGTTTTTCTGCATTCATTTCTCAATTAGAACCTTCTAACATTGAAGAAGCCCTATCAGATAATGATTGGGTGTTAGCAATGCAAGAAGAGTTAAATCAATTTGACAGAAATCAAGTTTGGGATTTGGTGCCCCGGCCTAAAGACCACTCGGTTATTGGCACTAAATAGGTATTCAAGAACAAACTTGATGAATCCGCAGCTATTATCAGAAACAAGGCAAGATTGGTTGCCAAAGGCTATAATCAGGAAGAAGGAATTGATTATGAGGAAACATATGCTCCAGTAGCAAGATTGGAAGCTATACGAGTACTCTTAGCCTTTGCATGCATCAAAGGATTCAAATTATATCAAATGGATGTGAAAAGTGCTTTCTTAAATGGGTACATCAAGGAGGAAGTTTATGTAGAACAACCTCCTGGCTTTGAAGACGTATCCAAACTAGATCATGTTTTCAAACTCAAGAAAGCCTTATATGGTTTGAAACAAGCTCCTAGAGCCTGGTACGAAAGGTTGAGCAAATTTCTCATCGAATTTGGTTTTACTCGAGGAAAAGTCGATACAACTTTATTTATAAAACGAAAACTAAGTGATATTTTGGTAGTTCAGATTTATGTTGATGATATTATATTCGGAGCTATTAATGATTCCTTGTGTAAAGAGTTCTCTGAGATAATGCAGGGAGAATTTGAAATGTCACTGATGGGGGAATTGACTTTCTTTCTGGGTTTACAAATTAAACAAAGAAAGAATGGAATATTCATATCACAAACCAAATATCTTCAAGAATTGCTCAAGAAGTTTGGATTGGATGAAGCTAATGGAACAGATACACCTATGAGCTCAACCGTACTGATGGATGCTGATGAAAAAGGAGTTGATTTCAACATAACTCAATATCGAGGAATGATAGGATCATTACTCTATCTCACAGCCAGCAAACCTGATATTCAGTTCAGTGTTGGTCTATGTGCAAGATTTCAGTCATGCCCCAAAGTGTCACATGCTGAATTAGTGAAACGAATTTTCAGATATCTGGCAGGCACAAAAGAGTTGGGTATATGGTATCCCAAGAGAGGTAATGAATATTTAGTTGCCTATTCTGACTCTGATCATGGTGGCTATAAAACAGATAGGAAGAGCACAAGTGGGCAATGTCAATTTCTTGGAGGCGCAGTCGTTTCTTGGTTCAGCAAGAAACAAACTACAGTATCATTATCTTCAACGGAAGCAGAATACATAGCAGCCTCAAGCTGTTGTGCACAAGTACTATGGCTAAAACAACAACTTCAGGATCTTGGCATATATCTTAAAGAAATTCCTATTTACTGTGACAACACTAGTACAATAAGCTTGGCGAAAAATCCTGTACAGCATTCAAGGACCAAGCATATTGATGTGAGACATCACTTCATTAGAGATCATATTCAGAAAAGAGATGTCAAGGTGTTATTCATACCTACATACTTGCAATTAGCTGATATTTTCACCAAACCTCTTGCCCGAGAACAATTCATGCATATACGAAGGGAATTGGGAATGGTAAAACCCAATGAATTGTAAGTTGTTTTAATCTTTATAAATGTTGATTTCATTTTGTTTTGATGATCCCATTACTAACTTAAGCATCGAAGTATCTACAAAGTTGTTTTGCAGGATGCTCTGTAATATCTTCAAGTAACAGGGACAAACAGAGAGGAAGACAGTGGAGTAAGTGAAAAGTAAAACACTGCAATCACAGGTAAATTACATAATTAAATTAATAAATTTGTCACTGGTAAGTCACATGAGTATTTTAATTATTAATTTTGGAGTTACAGCATGGTTTGATATTGATATTCTGTGAAGTGTTTTTGTACTTCACTTGAGTGATTTTTATATTTCACTCGAGTGAAAACCAAAATCACTCGAGTGAATGTTAAAAACTCTGTTATATCAGTTTTTCTCTCTCGCGACTGTTCACTCTCTTCAAACCGTCACCTCCACTCGCTGAAATCCTCTCATTTTCCTTGAAACCTCTTGAACCCAGTAACGGAAACCTTCTTTACTACTCTTAACCAACAAATCCCCTCAAAAGCCAGCCCATTTTAGTTTAAAGTCTTCCTCCCATTTCCGTCAGTTTCGCCCTTCATTTCCGACAGTCTCCTTTTCGCTTTTCTCTCGCCATTTGCTTCCGACAGTCTACCAAGCGTCAAAATTTCAGTCTACCCAGCGTCAAAACCTTCGCCTCCACCAAGTGTCGGTACCCATGGCAAGAACAAAAAGGCCCGAGCAATCTCCTCCACCTCCACCTCCGTCTAAGAAGGCGAAAGCCCCCGCTGAACCAGAACCCAATCCACCCAGACCAAGACCTAAGGGGATTCGGATTGAGGAACCAACAGGAATGGCTACCCGTTCGCATACCAGCATAAAAGGGAAAGGGAAAGAAAACAGCGAGAAGCAGATGTCCAAGAGTCTACCTTGCAAAGAAAAATCTCACGGGCAGTGAATATCTTGGCAGCCTCAGTTCCTCAGAAGTCACGGTATGCAAGTCAAGCCACTGGTAGTCGACAATCTGGATCTCTGGCTGAAGAAACCACAGAACTCCTTGAACCTCCTTCTGGATTTAACACTGGTAATCTCAGTATCTTGAACTCCATTGTGTTTGCCTCACACTTTGCCAAAAGAACCTTATGTCCTGTTGTGTGGGTTGATTTGGAGGAACTAAAACAAAAATTTCATATTAATCTAACCCCATATTTGAAACAATATGAACCTTGGCTGAGATTGAGAATGTCATACAATCCTTTGGTTGTCAAATATTTTTACTGTAACATGAAGACTGCTGATGTAAAGGATGGCCAAGGAAACATCATTGCTGAGAGAATTGAAACAAGTATTAGAGATCAGAAAATTCTTCTGTCTGGGGATCTTATCAACACCTATCTAGGCATAGAGGATGCTCCTATGAGGCCTCCACGTGTCTTTAATATTCATGAATTAGTTGATATCTTTAGACCAGACAGCCTGGTGTGCCTTTACCCAATTCCCCAGCCTCTCTTACCAACAACCAGAGAGCCTTATTCTACATTTACTCCCGTAGCATGGTTAACAAAGCAAAAAATTTCACTCATATCACGGAGAAGGATCTTCAGATGATGGCTTCTCTTATGACAAGGGAAAGAAGAAACGTAGGGGAACTCATTTTTCAAGAGATGAAGAGGTTCAGATTTCACTCCTCCAGGTCTACTACTATTCCCTATCCTCAGCTTGTGTCTTACATTCTTTCCATACACAACATTTGGCATTTGACACCTGAGGGAGATATTGTGAGGATTCCTAAGTTTGGGAAAATCCACCTCACTCGGATGGGAATTACCATTCCTGCTGGAGCATCTTCACAACAGAGACACCATTCACCTCCTCTTGAGTCCAGCCAGAGAGAACCTCAGAGGATGGACCCTTCACCCTCCAAGATGGATGAGGCACAGTCCTCTAGAGCAGTCTCCCATGGTCCCTCTTTTACTCAGGCTGCTATTCAGACGTATATCCAGGAGGCCATTCAGTCTGCAGTCACTCAGTTGAAGAACTCTAACGCTCAACTGATTGATCAAGTCAATAATCAAGTGACAGTCTTAGTGGCAGCAGTGGATCATAACTCCAATCTCCTCTTTGAGCGCCTGACTGAGCAGACACAGAGAATTCAGAAGATTGAGGATGCTCTCAGGACTCACCTTCATATCCCCTTCCCTGACTTACCACCTGCCTCCTCACAACCTCCTCCATCAGATTCTTCAGTTCCAGAGATTTCACTTTCTGATCCTCCCATCATTCCTCCCATTATTCCTTCAGACACTCCTCCAGCACCTCCCATAACCTTTATCTCTGATCCTATTTCTGCTGGTGATATTCCACACACTAACCCCATTCTCCAGACTCCATCTTCTTCTTCACATCATACTGCTTCTAGTTCTCATACTGAGGAAATTATAGCTGAGGAAGCCACCACAAAGGTCATAGGACCTACTCACTCCACTTCCACCACTCCTCTTGAGCCATCTTCTACCACATTTTCCTTCCAATCTCCTCCACAACTTTCCATTATTCCATATGTTCCACCTACCTCCTTTGCTTCTGCATCCACTCAAGCCTCTACACCGTCTACCTCTCCTTTAGATGATGCCAAAAAGGGGGAGAAGAGCTGATATAATATATTTTCTTTTGATGCATATGTGTTCTAGTTTGTAATTCCAAGTTATGTATTTTACTTTTCCAAGAACTTGTCATTGTGTAGCTTGTGTAATCTGAACTGACTCTAATCTAATGGAAATATGAGTTTATGATATGATCTCATGAAATTTTTAATGCATCTGTGTTTATGATTGCAGTAGCCAACATGATCTCATGGAAATCCTAGTGTATTGCAGCCGCCAAAATGATTTCAAAAAAATCACTTCTTATGTGCATTTTCTGTTTACAATGGTTTTTGAACTTTGAACTTATATCTTTTACTTTCCAAAGGTCAAAAACTCTTAAATGTTTTAAACAAACTCATCTTAGCAATTGCAAATCAAAATTAGTGCAAAAGTTTTCAAAAAGATCAAGTAAAGTGTATTAGAAAATCAAAATCTTAAACTTGATCATATGATATGTTTTGTCATCATCAAAAAGGGGGAGAATGTTAGATTTCATGTTTTGATGATAACAAATCATGTTTTGGAAGCTCATGGATTAATTACCAGCAAAGCAATCAATTCTGGTGATCTGTGCAAGATCACTCGAGTGATTAATAAAATCACTCGAGTGATATTAAAGATCACTCGAGTGATCGCTGAAATCACTCGAGTGATTGCGAAAAATAACAGATCACTCGAGTGATATGGGAAATCACTCGAGTGATCCGCAAATTCACTTCCAGTGATCGCGAAATCACTACAAGAAAATTTCACTGTTTTGAAAATCACTTCCAGTGATTCTGAATCACTCGAGTGATGCGTCAAATCACTTCCAGTGATTGTGAATCACTCGAGTGATACGGCTAATCACTTCCAGTGATTGTGATTCACTTCAAGAAAATTCCACGGTTTTGCAAATCACTTCCAGTGATTCTGAATCACTCGAGTGATGCGCCAAATCACTTCCAGTGATTGTGAATCACTCGAGTGATACGGCCAATCACTTCCAGTGATCTAGAATTCACTTCAAGAAAATTTCACTGTTTTGCAAATCACTTCCAGTGAAGCTCAGATCACTCGAGTGATCCGCCAAAGTTTTCAAATCACTTCCAGTGATCCTCAATCACTCGAGTGATGTTGTATTTTCGCTGAATCACTTCCAGTGAATTGGAAATCACTGCAAGAATATTTCACTGTTCACCAAATCACTTCCAGTGATCTTGAATCACTCGAGTGAAGTTTGAAAAGTTGCAAATCACTTCCAGTGAATTGGAAATCACTTCAAGAAGAAATCACTATTTACAAAATCACTTCCAGTGATTCCAAATTCACTCGAGTGAAATATGCAATTTCCAATATCACTTCCAGTGAACCAGCAATCACTGTCAGAAGCATTCAAGGTTTTCAAAATCACTTCCAAAGACATTATATTCACTTCCAGTGACATTGCATCTTCTCATATAATGATTTATTGTTCAAGTATACATCTTCCTACATTGACTTTGATCCATTTGCTCTTAACTTCATAAACGTCAATTGATTTTGCTAGTGAAATTTATTATTAATGATTTCTCCAAATAGCTATCAAAATCATATGGTATATCATTTTAATACTTAGTTGCGAAAATAGGATCTCTCTCCATGGTCTTATTGTCTCTCTTATGAAACACTTCCAGTGATCCATATTAATCTGTTGAGATACAAATATTGCTTAACGGTTATATTCATAAGTGTGTTACAGCTGTACTCCACTATGACGCACTTAACATGCAACTGAACACTCCACTGAAACGACAACTATTCATGGTAGCAGAAGAACTTCAGAAGTAATGGAAGACAAATACTGTTACATTTGACAGAAGCACTTTGAATCAACGGACATATTTACAACGGCATTCAAAGGCTCCACTATATATGTCCAGCCATTTGAAAAATACAACAACGAAGAAATACGCCTGAACTTTCCACAAGTGATATCTTCTCAAAAAGCTTTAACTCTTCATCTGTGCTTCAGTTTTTATCTACATACTCTGAAAGAGAGATTTGTCAGTCATACTTAATCATTCTCAATAGTGTTAACTTAAGGTTGAGGAACCTTAAGTAGGGACTTGAAATTACCTTGTGTAAGGGGGAGCGAGTGTCTGGAGGAACTTGCTGTTTGTACTGAGGTGCCAAGAACCCACTAAATCTTGAAAGATATAGTGAAAGGCTCAGAAGGACTTCTGAGGACTGGACGTAGGTCAAGTGATTGAGACCGAACCAGTATAAATCTCTGTGTGAACCTTGGTGATATCTCTTCTTTCGTTAACTGTGCTTTAAGTTTTATATATTGAATTTAGAGTTGCCATTTATTTTTGTAATCACCCAATTCACCCCCCCTCTTGGGTGAAAAGCTTGCTCTAACAGGAGCAACACCTCAACCTACTCCAAATGATCCAAATTTTGACACATGGTTTGCTGAAAACAATCAAGTTATGACTTGGTTGTGTAATTCTATGACAGATGACATGAGTGAAAGCTATCTCCTAGCAGATACAGCAAAGGAAATCTGGGATGCAGCAAGACAAACTTACTCTTCCCTTGAAAACACCGCTGCGTTACTTCACTTGAAACGACAACTTCGAGACTTAAGGCAAGGTAACTTGACAGTTACAGAATATTATAATGCCTTGATGAAAATCTGGCAACAACAAGACCTCTACGATATTCATCCATGGGATACTGTCAAAGATGCCCAGTTACATAGAAGACTAACGGACGAGGGAAGAATATATGACTTCCTTCTCGGGCTCAATAACTCTTTTGAAGAGATAAGAGGTCGAATCATGGGACTAAAACCTCTGCCTTCCCTTCGTGAAGTTGTCAACCATGTGCAATTTGAAGAAAGCAGGAAACTACTGACTCAAAGCTGTTCTTCCATCCAAACTGAAAGTTCAGCTCTTGCAGCGAAAGGAACAAAAGATGAACAGAGGAATAATAAATGGTGCAACTACTACAAGAAAAAGGGCCACATCAAAGAGGAATGCTGGAAGTTACATGGTAAGCCATCAACCAACAAACAACATTTGTCGCCTAATGTCAACTTCACTGCAGCAGATCAAAGAGCTGAAGATAATGCATACCTAAGCTTTGAAGAAGTACAGTTGTTTCGCCAAATGCTTGAAAAACAGAATAAGTCCAAATCTACTCCTAGTGTGAATCTAGTACAATCAGGTAATTCAATTATTGTCCTTAACACTACAGTAACTAGTAAAGATACTTGGATTGTAGATTAAGGAGCTACAGATCACATGACAGGTAACAAAACCTTATTCCACAACCTTAAACTTTGTCATGAACTTCTTCAAGTAAAAGTTGCCAATGGTGTTTTCACAAAGGTTGAGGGAATTGGCAAGGTCATAGTATCTAATGACTTGGAACTTAAAAATGTTCTGTTTGTGCCAGCACTTACTTGTAACCTTATATCTGTGAGTAAATTGACTAGAAGTCAATCATGTCGAGTAACATTCAATGGTGATTGTTGTCTTTTTCAGGATTTAAAATCGAGGCGGACGATTGGGACTTCTAGAGAATAGGATGGATTGTACTATCTTGAAGGATCAAACGTGAAGATCGATGCAAGGAAGGAAAGAAGGACACTGGTTAGCTCCAATTCTCAAAGTCATGATGTACACTTGTGGCATTGTCGTTCAAGTCATCCTAGTTTTGAGTATATGAAGCATGTATTTCCTACTTTATTCAATAAAAACTCCATTCCTTTTCATTGTGAAACTTGTCAACTTGCCAAACAAACTCGATCCTCATATCCTAAACAGCCTTACATACCCTCCTCACCATTCACCCTAATCCATAGTGACATTTGGGGTCCTGCCCGAATCAAAACTCTCACCAATGCCAGGTGGTTTGTTACTCTCATAGATGATCATACTAGAACGACATGGGTGTATTTAATGAAAGACAAGTCCGAAATAGCTCAAGTATTTCAAAACTTCTATACCTTTGTGCGAACTCAATTCAATACTTTCATTAAGGTTTTAAGAAGTGATAATGCAAAAGAATACATGAGTAATGCCTTTAACGACTTCCTCATTAAACATGGAATTCATCACCAAACTTCATGCCCTTACACCCCTCAACAAAATGGAGTGGCTGAGAGGAAAAATCGTCACCTATTGGAAGTAACCCGAGCCTTATTGATGGAACGACATGTGCCTACCATCTTCTGGGGTGATGTTGTACTCACTGCAGCTTATCTCATTAACCGTATGCCGTCCAAAGTCCTCAATTACACCACTCCTATCCAAAAACTACTTGACCAATTTCCCACTTGCCCATTGATCAATTCTTTACCTCCAAAGGTGTTTGGGTGTGTTGTCTTTGTTCATAAAAATGATGGTAATAAATTTGCTGCTCGAGCAGACAAGTGTATCTTTCTTGGCTATTCCTCTACTCAAAAAGGGTACAAATGCTACTGTCCTACTTTCAAGAAACTCATAATCTCCCGGGATACTGTTTTCTTGGAAGATGAAGCATTTTATCCTAAATTACCCATTCAAGGGGAGTATACTGACATTGAATGGCTAAGTTTGGAAAACTCTAAAGGCTTGACACAAACACCATTACTGCCTCCACCTAATCCAATAACCACAATTGACTCCTTTGTTCAACCTGAACCTGAACCTGAACAAAGAACATCTCAACCCTTACCCACACCTAAGGAATTGCAAACAAATATTGAGATCAATTCAGAGTTGGATATCGGACTACAAGGAAGGGAAGAACCAGACACTAATAGTACTATCTCTCTCATTCAAAGGAACGACCAAGACTCCAATTCGGGATTAAATCCTGAAGAACTGGGTTGGCCTATTGCATTGAGAAAAGGGGTAAGAACTTGCACTCAACATCCAATTCAACGCTTTGTCTCATATGGTAACTTGTCTATGAAAATGCAAAGCTTTGTTGTAAACAGTGCACAGATAAAAGTTCCCAACACATTCCAACAAGCTATGACTGATCCAAAATGGAAACAAGCTGCAGAAGAAGAATTGAGGGCGCTAAAGGACAATAAAACGTGGGAGATTACAATGCTCCCTGAAGGAAAGAAGCCAGTCGGATGTAGGTGGATCTTCACACCTAAATTCAATCCTGATGGAAGTATCAATAAATACAAAGCAAGACTTGTTGCAAAAGGCTATACTCAAACATATGGCATTGATTACCAGGAGACATTCGCTCCAGTAGCTAAACTTAATACCATCCAGGTACTACTATCAATAGTAGCTAATTTGGATTGGTCTCTGCATCAACTGGACGTGAAAAATGCCTTTTTGAATGAAAATTTGGAGGAAGAAGTATATATGGAGATTCCATAAGAAGTTTCTGCTCCTAACAACTCTGTGTGCAAACTCAATAAGTCGTTATATAGACTTAAACAGTCACCCAGGACATGGTTTGGTAGATTCACCAAAACAATGAAGGGATTTGGGTATATCCAAGGACAAGCAGATGACACTTTATTCATCAAACGTGTTAATGAAAAAGTCACCGTCTTGATAGTCTATGTTGATGACATAGTCATTACAGGAAATGATGAAGACTGTATTGAACAGCTAAAACAGAATTTGTCAATTGAATTCCAAGTAAAAGATCTGGGACAAATGAGGTATTTCCTAGGCATGGAAGTGGCAAGAACTAAAAAAGGCATCAGTGTATCTCAGCGGAAATACACACTAGACCTGTTACATGAGACAGGGATGTTGGGAGCACAACCTGAAGGAACACCAATGGAAGAAGGTTGTCTTTTGGAGATCAAACCAAAAGGTGTCCCTGTCAACACAGAATGATACAGAAGAATTGTAGGGAAGCTCATATACTTAACTCACACACGCCCTGACATTAGCTATGCGGTTGGAATAGTAAGTCAATTCATGCACCAACCACAAGAAGAACATATGACTGCAGTGTATAGAATCCTAAGCTATTTGAAATTTAATCCTGGAAGAGGAATCTTTTTTAGAAAAGGAACTACCAGAAATATAGAAATCTACACTGATGCAAACCATGCAAGGGATCCAGAGACTAGAAGATCCATCTCAGCGTATTGTACATGTGTGGGGAAATCTGGTTACGTGGAGAAGCAAGAAACAAACTGTGGTATCAAAAAATAGTGCTGAAGCAGAATTAAGAGCAGTTAACAATGGAGTTTGTGAAGGAATTTGGGTCATCAGATTGCTTAAAGAGTTGGGAATTCCACACGAGGGACCAATACAAGTTTGATGCGACAACAAGGCTAGCATCGAAATGGTTAAGAATCCAGTTTATCATGATAGGACAAAACATGTGGAGATAGACAGGCACTTTATCAAAGAAAAAATTGAAGCAGGCATCATGAGTCTATTCCATATCAGATCTGAAAATCAGATTACAGATATAATGACAAAACCTCTTGATAGAACTAAGTTTGAAGAATTTCAGTGCAAGCTGGGAATGATTGACATATACTCTCCAGCTTGAGGGGGAGTGTTAGAAGACAAAAGGCTTTATGTAGACACAACTTAGTGGACTTGTAAGTGTCTTAAAACATTCCTTATTTTCTGCACTATGTCTCCACCATTACCCTTATTTCACTCCACTAGTGTTTCTTTTATTCCTGCACTACACAGTTTCTCTCCCTATAAATGCACACACATAATGTACTCATTTTGCATCAATGTATTCTGGGCTCTATGAGTCAATAATCCGAGACATTTATTAGTCTTCCCACATCATAATCCAATTTCCAGCATATCCAGGGTGCTTGTAGAATCATAATTCCTCTCAGAAAACTGTCATTAACTTTAATTATGCTATGATTTTGAACAAGATCCTCGGAGAAATTATAAACCCTTTACATATGATCGCTGGTATAGATGTGAACTCGTTCCTACATTAAAACTATAGGCAAATCAAATAACTCGGTGGATGCCAGATCATATCCGATTTTGACAAAAATACATATATTCGCACATTCTAGAGATATACACACGTATATTTACTTAGCTTCATGTTCTTTTGCTTCTGATTCCACTGAACTCTCAGCCAGCTCTTTCTAAGGCAATCTCTCTGCATTATTATCACCCTCCGCTGCCGGTGAAGGGTGTGAAGATGGTGTCGTGTGTTCTGGTACTTCAGTGTTTATAATATCCAAATCTTGTGCAGCAGTACCCCTTCCATCCTCAGTTACCGTGTGTTCTTCTGATTCCTGCTGGACACCTGCGCCGGCCGTGAGATCTTTCTCAGACAAGCTCTCCTTGGTTTCACCTTCTGCAGCTGAAGAAGGTTGGTCCATGTCTTCCGAAACATTTTCTTGCTTGCCATCATTAGCCCTGTTTGCAACATTGGTTTCTGAGCTTCCCACCTGGCAACCTTCTGTTGCAGAGGAAGATGGAGGGGATGCCCGGTCTGCTGTTGCTGTTGCTAGCATGTCTGAAGAACCCTCTGGAACATCCTTTACATCAGTAGTATCTTCTTTAGATTCTGCTGATGCATTCTCCAGCATGAAATAGTCAGCATTGTTTGTAACATCACCGTCTGAGTTCACCTGATTATCCTCTGCGGCTGAACATGGAGGCAAAACTGTGTCTGCTGATGCAGATGCAGATGCAGATGCTAGCATATCCGGATTAACTTCGGCAACATCATTTTCAACAGTTATATCACCTTGAGATTCCTTCAATACATTTTCTTGCAGGACAGGATTATTGTTGATCACTTCATCACTTTCTGAGCTCTCTACATGATTACCCTCTGCCACTGAAGGCTGTGGAGGTGAACCCCTATCCATAGATTCTGTAGCTAGCACATCAGAACAACCATTTGTGAAATCCTTTCCTATATCAGCTTCAGATCCTTTTGACACCTCCATCCCCACTGTGCAGCCATGGATACCCTTCTCAGATAAGCTCCCATCCTTTTCACCAGAGGCTGAAGGACATGGAGTTTCTGCGGCATTTTCCATCTCAGCTGCGCAGGTTTTAATTATATCTGTACTATCCTTCATATCTGATCTCCAACTTTCTGATTCATATTGTACTTCAGAGGTGACTACTGGACCCTTCTCCGACCAGGCCTCCAACTCTTTTCCCTCCTCTCCTGTAGGGATGGTCGAAGTCAAAGCTTCGTGACTCAATGTATCACCACCAACATGTGTTCCGCCAACCTTCATTGCACATAAAATATATACTAAGTCAGAGAAACGCTTATATTTAATTTGCTTTGCTCTCCACTAGTAGATGAACCCTTGAACTGGAACAGTATGGTTTTATTTAGATAAATACCTAAATCATTCCACTCAATAATCTTAAAAAATATTTGGGCTTGCACTGGAACCGTACGATTATAAATCTACTGACCTTTAATACTTGACAAAAGGACAAAGTTCAAAGAATAACCTACCAGTGACTCGTTCCTTTTTTCACCCATCTCAGCTTCAGAATTATCTGATTCCTGGGGTGGTAATGGATCCTCATTGAGAGCCTACAAAAATAAATTTATGAAAGAATCATTACCGTGACATGTATACTAATAACCAATAGGTGCAAAATAGCTTACCATAGTAGCATCCCCACACATCTCCCCTCCTGTCAGACCACCTTCACATGACACATCAACGTCCTTAGTCCCCATGGAAGATGAAGGTACGTCAGTTTCTGGGGCTGGTAATGGATCAGTACTAGGAGCCTGCCAAAATGAATTCATCTAGTTATATAGATAATAACTATGCTGCAAATACTAAAGGGCGATGGGTGCTAAACAGCCTACCATAGTGGCATCCCAGCAACTCTCTTCTCCTGTCAATAAACTTTCAGATTCCCTTGGTGTTAGAGAATTGCTGAGAGGATCCTTATCATCAAGGTCCTCAGTCCCCATGGAAGATGAAGGTGCATCCACTTCTGGGGCTGGTAATGGATCAGTACTGGGAGCCTACCAAAACGAATTCATCAAGTTATATGGATAATAACTATGCAAATACTAATGCGCAATAGGTGCTAAACAGCCTACCATAGTGGCATCCCTGCAACTCTCTTCTCCTGTCAAAAAACTTTCAGATTCCCTTGGTATTAGAGAACTGCTGGGAGGTTCCTTATCATTTGACACATCAACCCTACTTTCATCAATCTCCATGGAATATGAAGGTACATCTGTTTCCGGGGCTGGTAATGGATCAGCACTGGGAGCCTGCCAAAATGAATTCATCAAGTTATAATGATAATAACTATGCTGCAAATACTAATGGGCAATAGGTGCAAAACAGCCTACCAAAGTGGCGTCCCTGCAACTCTCTTCTGTCAAAAAACTTTCAGATTCCCTTGATGTTAGAGAACTACTGGGAGGTTCCTTATCATTTGACACATCAACCTTACTTTCATCAATCTCCATGGAAGATGAAGGTACCTCCATGTTTCTCAATTCGAGTTCTTCTGACTCATTTTCAGCAAAATGAGTTAGTTCCATTTCATTACCCATTTCAGCTCCAGAATTAAATGACTCCTGGGGGGCTAATGGATTTGTAACGAGATCCTGGATAGATGAAGTCATCAAGTAAATTAAGAAATTAAGGGATAATAAAAAGGGGTATGCTACTAGCAAATAGGTGCAAAAAGGCTTACTGCAGTGGCATCCCTTCTATTCCCCTCTCCAGTCAAACAACCTTTTGGTTCCACCACTGCTACTGAACTGCAAGGAGGCTCCTTATCATATGACACATTTTTCTTACTTTCCTCAATCTCCATAGTAACCACATCCGCATTGCTCAATTCAAGTTTTTCAGGTTTATCAGCCATTTCAAGTCCAGTATTATGTGGTCCTTGGGGCAGTACAGGATTCATCATGAGACCCTGCAGAAATGAATTCATGAAGTAAATTAGGGATAAGTACTGTGCCACATATGCCAATACCCAATGGATGCGGCATGGCTTACCACAATGGCCTTCCCACAATTCTCTTCTTCAATCAAACTATCTTCAGGTTCACCAGTTGCCAGTGAACTGGAAAGATGACTCTTATCTGATGAGACATCAATCTTACTTATCTCAACCATTGAGGAAGGAGAAGGTACATCCACGTTTCTGAAAGCAAGTCTTTCAGGATTAGTTCCAGCAACCTGAGATGATTCTAGTTGATCCCCCATCTCAGAATCAGGGAGGCCTGATTCCAGCACTTGTGATGGTTTTGTAATGGAACCCTGCAGAAATGAATTTATTAAAGAAAGTGAAGTTATAAAAGTGAAGTAAAACTTGCTAGGCCAATACACCAATGGTACCAACATACCTCAGCAGCATGTCTTTGACCCCTCCCACCATCAAGACAATCTTTTAGTTCTACCTCAGCCAGTGGATTGGAGAGTAGACCCTTATGATATGGGACATCAATCTTATCTTGCACCATACCCAAGGAAGACACATTCAAGTTTTGAGGCGCATGTTTCTCTGGGTCAACCCCAGGAACCTGACCTGTCTCCATTTCATTGCTCATCTCAGCCTCACAGTATTCTGATTTCTGTTGTGGAAATGTAGTTGTAGTAGAACCCTGAACATAAGAAAGCATAATGTAAATTAGAGGGACAATGCAATAAATATGCTTAATAGATGCTCAAGAACATACCTCAGGGGCCTCCTTGTAGCTCTCGTCTGTTGTTGAAATGTCCCTTGATTCCTCTGGCACTAGTACACCGCACAGAGGATCCTGATCAGAAGATGCAGCAATCTTATCTTCATTTGTCACCAAGGAAGATGAAGGTGCATCCATCGTTTTAAAAGCATCTCGTTTTGGATCAAAATCCAAAGACTTAGAAGCCTCCTTTTGATCACAAATTTCAACATCTTTCACTTCTTTCAATGAAGGCATTATATTGATCTCTAACCCTGCATTTTCTGGCAAAATATCACCAGCTTTCAAAGTAACATCATTATTACTCTGATCCACCTTTGAGCCATCCATACCCTCATGGGGGACAGATCTCACAACTGAATTATTCCCAAATGATACCCCTTCTTGTTCTTTATCTTTCACTTGGGAATAGATAGTATCTATCACAGTTTCAACTACATCAACCTGAGAAACTTCCTTTTCATTACTTAAAGTATCAGAGTACTTTGGTACCCTCAGAGTTGAAGCTTGAGAACCATCATCAGATGAACGAGCAACCCTTTCTTCCTTACTCAGCACGGGAGACGAAGTCAAACACAAGTTCGTTGATGTTTTATCTCCAGAAAGGACATCACCAGCTGGCTTAATATTTCCATTGCCCAACTCAATTTTAGAATTATTTGATTCATCCAATGGTAATACACTGCTTGATTGGATACCTGTGGTAGAACCTGCCAATTTTTCTTTATTCGTCATCAAACAGGAAGAAGAAATATTCAAATCTTCCTGTGAAATCTTACAATCTTCATGCAATATATGACTATCAGATGAGTCCATCTGAACATTAGTATCAGTTGTCGCAAATTTTGTTTCCTCCAAAACTACAGAGCTGTTGCGCAAACTCTCATCCATCGACTCTTTCAAATGTTCTGAGCCCTTAACTAGATTCATTTCAGATGATGTCCTATTTTCCTCTAGCACCACGGATGATGAGGGCAGAATTGCAGTGTCAGATGCAATATCAGCCACAATATCCCCAACCTGAGAAACACCCACAGAATCATTCACAACAGCTTCCGATATCACGGACCTATCAACAGGATCTTCATGAGAATTGCTGTTGAATTTTTCTTCCTCCATTTTTTTACCAGATGTTGTACTCATAAGAAGATCATCATCCTGTAAAACAACCACAGAATCATGAACAGCTTCCAACCCAGAAGGCTGTGACACCATTGCCATATCAATAGGATCCTCATGGGCATGGTCTTTAAGTTTTTCTTCCTCGTTAACAGAACACATATCTATGCTTGATGCATTCTTGGGCACAATCTCCTCCTCAACCAGAGAATGATTAATTCTTTCAGTGTCAATTGTGTCTATTTCCATGTCACTGTTGGTAGGGTTGGCAACAACTGCTTGCAACTGTTCACATTTGTAATTCCTTTCATCCATTTTTTCCTCACAGAGGCTTTGTAAGTTCTCTTGCAAAGTGAAACCAGTAGTGGATGACACAGAAGCAGCTTCATCCATTTGGCAACCCGAAGGCTTCAGATCTCCAAGAACAGGTTTTTCAGAACTCTGTTTACTCTTAGGTTCTAACACATTCTGAGAATTATCTTCAATTGTAATCTTAATCTCAGGCTCCAGCGAATCTGAAGAGGCAGGATGCAATCTCTGAATTAATGGCTCTCTACCATTATTATCATCAATGTTGGCAGATATGGAAGTTTTAGAGTCATCAAGAGAAAGTTCAGCAGATGCCTGTAAAGAATACTCAGTTTCCTTTTCAGAATTAATTTCACCACATTCAGACATACCAGAATCCTCCATCGTCCTTGAATGAGAGGTTGTTGCAGGACTAGATGGGATCACCTCAGATTGATCGCCCACAGCTTTGGGCTGCACCAATAACCCAGAGCCATCACCGTGACACGAAGCAGGAGATGAAGAAGGATTTTCAGCATTAGGACTCAATTTATCAGAAGTGTTCTCAGCAATACCAGAACGATCTGTTGTGGCTGAACAATCCAGATTAAAGGTGTCAACCTGACTAGCAACAGTATTATTACTAGAATTGTCAGTTTTCAGGGGAATTGCTGGACATCCAGTGCCACCAACTTCTAGAGGTGAGGGAGTTGCAGACTTCTGTAAAGAAGATCCATCACCGGTAGGAATACTGTCAAAACCAACATTCTCTTGGGGAGCATTAAGTGGACTTGCATCATGCTGAGCCTCAGCCTCAAACTGAGTGCTTGAAGATTCAATGCAATTCTGAACCCGTTCCTTTTCACTAACATCACTCGTGCATATTTCAGGTTCATTGACGGTCATAACCTCATCCAAAACTGCTTTTGTATCAGATAAGGTTCCTGATTGTTTTTCATTTACCGGAACAATTGAAGTAGAACATATTGCTCCAGAAGTTGGTATATCTGAATTCATTTCATCCTCAGGATTTTGAGCCTTTGACACCTCCCCTGACAATTCATGCTTGTCTACTGACAGCGGTGAAGTTAGACTTGTTGCTCCCAAAGTTGGTATATCAGAACATAGTTTATTGTCACAGCCCTGGTTATTCAATTCTTCCACCACAGTTTTGGTTGTTACACCTACAACCGGGTTGTTCTTATCTTCAATACCAACAGAATCATGTGCTTTTGGCTTAGCCAGGCAAGTTCCAGAGAAAACCTCCTTCATCACACGAGCAACGTCATTCACATTCTGAATTCGGCCAATAGCAGCAACCTTATCTGAGGATCCAGGAGCACTATCACCCCTTGATGATGAACTTTTCTGCTGCTTATTTTGGGAAGAATTGACAGCTCTCTCTTTCCTTTTTGAATCTTGAACAGCTGTACCACTGGGCAGATGAGTTTGGAGTTGCTGAGATTGAGTAGCATTTGTCCATTCCTGACCCTCACCTCCATGATTTACTATAGAAGCAGCCTTGTCCGCGGAAGAATTATGGGAAAGCTGACTCAATTTAGGATCCTGACCAGCCTGAGCACTGGGAACAGATAAAGCTGAAGCATGTCTTTTCCCCCTACGCCGTGGTGGCTCCACTCTAGCTTGAGCTTTACGACCTTGCCTTTTGACTGGCACAGGTTCAGATGGCAAGGAGCAAGGTTGAGAAGATTCAGAACCCAGAGGGGGAGGGCAAGAAATGCTAGATGGGACACTGGAAACAACCTTCACATCCATATAATCTGAGGACTTACCAATGCTTTCCATAGCTGCGCTGTAAGGTATTGAACTGGCCGGAGAATCAATAATTGAAGGAGCAGTTTTTGAAGCTTCCACAGCTTGATGCGTTCTTCCATCAACAGCCTGGCCCTTCGTCATATCAGTAAGTGGTGATGTTGGGGCAAGCACAGTTTCATTCCCTGAATTAGTGATTTCAATGTTAGATGAAGTGAATTGTAAAGAACACCCTTTAGCCACTGAAGCAGAATCATGAACATTGGAACACTGCAATTCTGACCCTGCACAAGAAGAAAATACCTTGAGTTATGTGCTAGTCTTTGGTGATATAAATTAGAAGTTGCAATAAAAAGCACTGCATATTCACCTGGAGCTTTAGAAATATTAGATGAAGTCACTGTCTGTTTGGATAAATAATCTGATTTTTCCGAGAGTTTTAAATCATGATCAGCAGGGTTCAATGATGCCTGCTCCTGGATGGCATCTTTTGATTCTTGAACCACATTCTCCTTCAAGCTTTTTACATCAATGGCTTTTTCAATCAGTGCCCTGCCTGATGAAACCTGTAGACTAGAATTTATATGCAACTCCTGATGACCTGATATGTCAGGACTAACAAGCAATACAGAATCCTGTTTCTTTCCCCTGCGCCTGGGAGCTCCTCCTCCACTTTGTGACTTCCGACTTTGACCCTTATTCTGTGCAGGAACAGTGGGACAAGTAGGGGCAGTTTGAGGCACAGGAGTAGCAGAGGGCAAAGATGTAGGTACCTGGGGACTCAGAGAAATTCCAGCACCCAAATGATGATCCTTTCCACTGTTTAAAGATGTAGAAGCTGATGCAATATTTGGAAGCTGTGTTGTAGCAACGCTGGTAATGGTTCCACTTGGGGAAATAGCTTGGTCTGCAGATGAGCCTGCAGCTTTACCCTCTAGCTGTTCGTTTACCTTCAAATCAGGACCAACAGAACCGCCAGGCACAGGGGATGACACCACAGCCAGCTTCTTCCCTCTACGCCTAGGTGCTTCACCTCCACTTTGATTTTTCCGCCCTTGTCCTCTTGCTTGAATTGCTACAGGAATAGCAGCAGTAGATTGCTTATCAGCAACAGCAGTTGATAAAGGAATGGCAACCTTTGAGCTGGGAGCAACTCCTGTATCAGAGTGCTGCATGGGTCCAATTGTCCCTGCAACTTCAGATGACTGGGGACTGGATGATGTTAAAGGCCCGGACAAAGTCCCTTTCTGTAACTGCATATCCACTCCAATAGGTGCAGGAGGTGCCAGAGGAACCGCAGCAGCCAGTGACTTGTCTGATGTTATTCTTTTTGGTCTTCCTCGACCTCGTTTAGCTGGTGGGGTTATCTCTTTGGTTTGCTGTACAGGTAAGCTCTCCACAGATGGCAGACTTGGGACCACAGGAGGGATGGCGGCAGGTTCAATGTTAGAAGTAGCAGCAATTGAGTTGGAAGAATTTGCCAGGCCACTCGTTTCTAATACTTCTTCTTTTACTTTGGGTGATTCTGGAGATTCAACCTGACACAACTTCTCAAACTCCTCTTCTGTCCATTGCTCTTCATAAGAACGCACCTACAAGAATAATATTCAAGGTGAAAAGCTCATGGTTAAGATACCAAACTGAACACGAAAGGATCTAAATAACCATTCCTTAATCCAATATCCTATTTACTCCCTCCGATCCAAAATATAAGAAACAAATAACTGACTTATGAAGATCAAAAGCATTGGTTGAAAGCATTTACTCTACTTAAGTATGTCAAAAAGTGTAATTTCTTATTTTGAACTTTTACCAAATATTTAACGACACTCATAAAGCCAATTTATATTTAATAAATAAGGTAGGCATGGGTAGTTAGTCTCTCATTTAGGACCAAGAGCAGGCTCGCTAAATTCTCTTATGTACAAGACTGGAGGGAGTATTTGATAAGTACACCCATAAAGAAACCTTGGATCAAAGTCATGTACATAAGCAGTTTACACACATATGCAGCCATATAAACAATTGCTCAGGCAGAACCAAAAATCCACATAGGAGACAAACCTCTCTGGCACGTTTTCCCCTCCCATAATGTTGAGTATCAAGGCCCCCAAGATATCCACCTTTCCGCTTTACTCCACTAGAAACTACTGCATCCTTAGGCACGTCATATATCTTCATTGCTTCATAGAAATTTTTCAAGTCATCATCAGTTACAAGACGAAACGGAAGGGGAATTATAAGGTCAGAACTATCAGCTGCCTGGCCAAGTATCAATTTCTTCCATGTAGCCTGAGACAATTGATTTAGAGCTCCAGTAAGATAATCCATCCAAGAAAAGAGACAGAAATTCCAGAAAATACTTAGACAGCATACCATTTCTTCTTCCCTCCTCTTTTGGTCAACAGCCTCAAATATATCCAACTCTGTTTCACTGCCCACAAAGGCATATGATCTCTGTCAAATTTCTTTCTTCTTTCATTGACATGAAATTAGCATAGAAGGAGAAGGTTTCATGTGTAAAAAGTACAGTGCATGATATAAATGCAAGAACATCATCAACCCTAATATACATGGATTAGAAGAGCCTCCACATTTGGAGACAGCAGCTAGCATAGAGATTAACAATAATGCAACTTGTAACTTAAATCAGCCAAAGAGGACGGCGGAAATGTTCAAATAACAATACACTACAATAATTTGGAGTGGATCAATATCAGTTTACGCTCCTCTCATTTTATCCTATTTGATTCCAATAGTGTCATTGATACAAGACAGGGGGGTTGATTAAAACGCCTTATTTTTTTTAAGACTCCAATGTGATTTTTCTAAGAATCATGTCATAACTCTGGAGGAGATCTTTTCTCAGAAGACCAGCCAATTAAGAAGGTAAAGATTCCAGACTCATAAGTGCTCCTAAGTGACCCATACTACCCCAACGCAAATCTCCTAAACAGACCCTTACATCATGGTGACTCCGCTCCTGGAAGCTCTCTTAGAGGCTGTTTGGATGAGCTTTTGTGAATCGGGCTTATTATATAAGCCCGATTCACGTAAATCGAGACAAATCTCCTCCACATATTTATCTCGTAGACCGTAAAAGCACCTTGTAGACTGTAAAAGCTACCTCGTAGACCGTAAAAGTTACTTCGTATTCCGTGAATCACAATTCATAAGCACTTATGGAGCTTCCAAAAGCTAATCCAAACGAGCTAGCTATTTCATGGGGTACACCAAAATATATACAATAAATATGACAGCTAAATATACAACAAAATTAGCACATAACTAGAATTCACACATCCTAACATCTAGTGTCACCCTGATCAAATTAGGACATAACTGTTCCAATCACTCTTGCGCTAAAGTAGAAAGGAGAAACTCCTACAATGCAATTCATGATCAGAATCCGATGAGCCAAGCAATGGAAAGATAGCCTGGTGGTGAAAGCATCCCAAAATAGTTTACCTGCGAGCCAAGAGATCATTTAGAGCATCATCATCTAACACAGGTGCTGCTTCCTCTTTCTTGCACTCACGTAGGAGAGACTCCAAGTATTCTCTTCGATCTTCAGCACTGAGATAAACAATAGGCAGGGAAAATTAAGAGTTAACTCTATATCAATGTAAACAATTGAATGTGAATTAATATCATAACAACCTTGTATTGTTGTCAAAAAAACCAGCAGTAATGCTCTGATTGGCAACACCAAGTTTGTGCTCAGCAGCAGCTCTGACTTGCTCTTCAACAGTTTGAACCTTATTACATAGGAAAATACTTTATCAAATATATGTCGATGCGACAAATAACAAATCAAAGTTGATGTTGCGAAAGATAATTATTCAAAATTGAACGCGATGACAGCTAGGATTGGTTTTGATGCAATGTACAACCCCTTTTCCATACAAAAGTCTTCTAGTATTGAAACATACACAAAGCATAAAAGCTAAAGCTGTAAGCCAAAGGCAAGGAATAGTTTTGATATGCATCTCCAAATAAGACAAGTAATTTAACCTAAGTTCATATTACAACGCAATAAATCAAAGCAGAAAACATATTTTTCCATTTTTCCTGGCAAAAGCAGAACATGTGCTTCTCTTCTACTAGAAATAAAAATTACCACTGCTAAATAAAAAAGAAAGCACTTTTGTTGTTAGAAGGGAAGAAAGAAAATAAGAGGGAGGAGGATGAGATACCCCTCTAAAGGAAGAGCCTATATGAAAATTATAAGCCTAAGAGGCTCAAGAATGCAAAAAAAAAAAAAAAAGAGCGCCATTCTTTCCAAAAATTGAATAGGGAAACTCCTTCAGAGAAACCATTAGCATAAAATCAAAGAACATCTTATATAGCGTGAGATTTCAAATATATCAAATATAATTCCAAAAGTACAGCAGTAGATTCACTTGATTTGTTGTCACTTGTCAGTACATAATTGATGCAAAACACAAATAAAAAAGAAAGAGTACTACTGACTGTTTCAAAGCGAAGAACGAGAACATCCCTCTTTTGACCAATTCTATGAGCCCTTGCCTGTGCTTGCAAATCAACCTGATAATATACAAATAAATAAAATGACCTTAGTACATCAGCAACAAAAACTAAACATCCAAAAGCACATAAGAGAAATCTCATTGCCTGTGGATTCCAGTCAGTGTCAAATATGATCACCGTGTCCGCAGCTTGAAGATTCACTCCAACACCACCAGCCCGAATGCTTTATAAAACATACATGCATGTCAGCATACTTGGAAATGAGAATATAGAAGAAAATCGGAGAATAACTCTTTTTTTTTTTGTGGGGGGGTGTTCCAAGAATAGTTACATGAATACAACCAAAGACTTAATCTTCCATTCCATTCGCTGTATTAGTCACCAGCTGATTTAGAAGCAATTACTTTATATTTTACTTCCACAATATCTCTAAAATGACCAAAATTCAGGCTTACAATTATATAGAGCACTGGGTTCTCATAATGCTGTTATATTTCTCCACTCTGTTATAAACTTGTGATAATGGATTTTCATTTGCTTTATTTACTCTTATTATCCAAGCACTTAAAGTCAGACTTAGCAATGAGAAACCTTTGTGGGCGAGCATGCCAATGTCTATATATGGGGTTGCCAAAAACTTAAGGTTTCTACACACAGAACAAAATGTAGCAGACCAAGCCCTCCACGGGAGCCAAGTGATGGTTTAAACATAAACAGAAGGAAAACAGCAAACTATACTAGAACTAAATGTCGAAAACAGTGATGTCTAACCCTCTTTCACCGTCAGAAACAACATTTTAGTTGACACTAGAATTACCTAAGCAAGAATATAAAGAATGGAGAACCAGGTTGGTTAAACATATCAATTAGGGCACCACGATCACTTCCAGATGTATGTCCATCCAATCGAAGATAGCGATACTGTTTTAGGCTTAAGTATTCCTCCATAACATCAAGAAGCCTAGTCATTGTTGAAAAGAAAAGAACCTGTAAAGGCATCAAAAGAATAAAATCAAACAAATGAAATATCCAAAATGAAGGTAAATGATACTCAAGGTACATCAGTAAATGACAAAAAGATTATTCCAAGCACATTAAGCATCAGAAGAGGAAACCAGCAAGCTAAACCTCACCACAAGAATCCCAAGGAACAAGACCCAAGTGAAAAAGAAAAAGAACTAAAGTTAATTCCAGTTTGTGAGTACAATAAATAAAAAGGAAATCGTAATTACAGCTTGTGAGTATACTAAATAAAAGTTAATTGCTGTATCTAGTAAAATGGAGTCTTTCATACCCTATGATCTGTGGCCTTCAACTTAGGTAATAATCGGTCCAACATTTCAAGCTTCCCGCAAAGTCTTACAATCGGGGGCAGATAATGCTTGGGTATGTAGTTATCCACCTACAAAAAGGTAAGAGCAAAAGCTTAGACATACAACAAGAAATCAACAAAAAATCCCATGAACCTCGACCTTTCACCAGAATAATCAAATAGATGGAAAGGATGAAGGCAATAAACAGAGATTGAATAAAGTACAGGTATGACCTATGCAAAGAGCTCTATACTCTCAGCATCATAATAGCCGAAAAACTAAGGGCAAACCAAATGAGGACAGACATTTGATCACAGTATTTAGAAATTTTTTTATCTGATTTACCAGCTCAATAATAAAGAGGAGCTTCAGCACAACTACTTCACACCAAATGTTCCTCAATCTTTCAATGTCACAGTAAAATAATTGTTTTGCCATTCCATTTTCTACGAAAGATAAGAACTTACCTCCTCAGCATGCAGTTGGCTGAGATAAGGATGATTGCAAATATTACGGAGCTCCATAACAGAATTGTGTACAGATCGACCCTGAGAATTGAGGCATCCAATTAGACCACCAAACACAATAAATTACACACACATATATAGAAGAGGGAAAAAAAATAGGGTAAGTCTATTTCCACTAGTAAAGATCAAGAAACTAAGCATTCAACGCAGATAGAAACGATACCTTTGAAGTGCCAATAGAACCGAGATTTTCTTCCACCCTCTTCATCAAAAGTTTTTGATATGCAGAAGCCTCACATCTTACAAGTCTCTCAATCTTTTCAGGCAGCTCATTTTCAACCTACAGTAGGGTGGAAAAGCATGATAATTAACACATGATAACAAATTCAATATATGATGACTGCAAGATAGACAAGGACAATTTCAAATCTCGAAAGTTATACTTTTATCTCCTCATACGGCAATTCAAGCGTGGAAAATAAAGTAAGGCAGCTCATTTCCATAGAAAGTATTATAGAAATAAAAAATAATCAACATATAATAATGAATTCCAGATAAAATCACCGCAAGATAGACAAATACAATTTGAAGTCTCAACTCATATATCTAAGTCCTCAAGTCAATGATATAGCAAGCAAAATACAGCAAATGACATGAATATAAGTTATATCATAAAAGGTCTTTAATAACCAAGCAAAGAAAATACAGCATGACATGAGTATAAGTTATGTCATACAAGTAAGGACACTACTCATAATTTTGTTAAATATCAATCCTACATTTTATGGAAACTTAATTATATATCTAGCATTACTCTCAGGTAACTCATTATTAAAAAAATCATCTTGACAGTACACACCACAATATCAGAGCAGAACATAGAGAATGACTGGCACAGTAAGCATGTTGCTCAAGAGGGTTAATAACATGTTTCCCCTCCACAAACTAGTTAACATGGATAGTAGTGGAAAAATCTCAAATACAAAGTAACTATATGCAGAGCTACACTTTTATAATCATAATAAAAATTAACAATTGATTAAGAGAATTTCATGATGTTCATGAACCACAGGCCACAGAAGCTTAGCGAAAATATTGAGCTGCAATTAAAGAACACAGAGAACTCAAAGCCAAGGATAGAAACAACTACTATTGAGATTAAGCACCTTATGTTTTAGCCTACGAAGTACAAATGGCCTCAGAACTTGATGTAGACGGTTTATGATCAAGAGATTCTCCTCCTCAGACAGTAAAGCCTTCTTCTTACAAAAAGAAAACAACATAAACATAGCAAAATTAATGAAGTTGGGTGTTTGACTTGTGCACAGGGCAGCATCAATAAATCAAGGAAAAATATTAATGCTAATACTGATCTAAATCTAACCTCATCAGGTGAACTGTCTCCATTACTCTCAAATGGTTTATTGAACCATTGAGAAAAGTCCTCTGATGAATTAAATATGTTAGGTAACAAGAAGTTAAGTAGTGCCCACAGTTCCTCAAGATTGTTCTGTATATGAGAACAGCACACACATTCATAATCAGTATCAAGGCAACAAGGGCAAAAGAGAAAGAAGTAGTCTGCAGATTCAGCAGAACTCTATGTCATTCAGAGAAAGAAGCAAACGTAAATAAAATCATAAAGAGAGAATAATCAGACATCACAAACAGAGATCAATACTGGAGTCAAAGGCACAAAAAAGGGGGAGAAAAGGGGGAACCTGCAACGGTGTTCCAGTTAACAACAAGCGATGAGAGCTCTGATAGTGTTTCAATTCAGCATTCAACTTGCAAGAAGCATTCTTTATACGATGACCTTCATCAATTATTATATAGTGCCAATGTATTTTGCTCAGCTTAGGCCTATCATGCTTGTTCATTAGATACTCATATGTTGTCAATAGGACATTAAATTTCTGGTGAACAATCCTTTCCCTACAATATTTAAAAAAATCTGAAAATCATATAGCAACACAAATTCAAACAAATAAGAAAACGTTGTTATCTATCATGTCCATTACTTGAATAACCGCCGCCGCTCCTCTGGTGGTCCAGAGTAGACAATTTTAAGAACGCCAGGAGCCCAAAAATTAATTTCTGACTCCCAACCAGGTAGAACTGAAGAGGGAACAACCACAAGAAAAGGTCCTCTATCATTTTTTGTTTCCATCAGGTAGCAAATCAGAGCAATAACCTAAAAAAATGTGAAAGATGATCAGGATCTGTAGTAGTAGTAAGTTTAAATTTTAAGAACCAATAATGCTCCCATCTACAACAGAAAGTAGCTTTCGCCACCTTCAGGTGAGTAGTTTTAGCCCTGTTGATGCAGGGCCAAACAAGCACTGATGCTCTTTATATCTACTCCTTCGTAGAATCTTAAAAAAATCTAAAAAAAAAAAAAGGCAGAAAATATACCCAGCAGGAAAAAAGATAAGTAACAAAAACATGGCATTAAATAATAGACATTAAACATACAGTAAAAAACAGGAATCTAGCTCCACAATTAACTTTCCCACTTGAACAGAACTTATGCATACCTGAACAGTTTTACCCAGTCCCATTTCATCAGCAAGTATTCCATTCAAATGATTGTTGTATAGTGAAACCAGCCACCTCAGGCCATTCATTTGATACCTGGATGATAAAAATCACAACCAAAAGTAATGTGAACCTAAACTTCCTCCCTATCAAACATAAAAAAAGGTTAAAACAAAAATAATTTAAAAAAGGAGTAAAGGAAGATGTCAGAGTGGAATCTACTGGCATATACGGCATGTGATGAAAGGGACCAAATTTAACAAAAGGGAGGGGAACTTCAAAATTTCAAATCATCCAGACCAAATTGGGAATGGAGGGCTGTTTTGTAGATCAGCATGGTAATCTAAACGGACAAAAACATCAACATAAAAATAACAAACAAATAAGTTTGTCCACAGCTCAACAAAATGCATTCAAATTTCAATCCTCATAATAAAACATACTGTTAGAATAAAGAGAACCTTAGTGCCACAAAACATTCCCTAAATCACTCCACTATGTTTCCCACTATTGTATCCACTATGATTATTTTTCATTTCTTCTTCCTGCACCTACCACCATTCCTTCCTATATATACACATATCATGTAATTGGTATTGATATCAATGAATCATAAGCTCTACTATCTAATATGGTATCAAAGCTGGAGACTATTGATTCATGGCCAAACCTTGGTCTCTGAAATTCAGAACCAATCAGAAACAGAAGGGAAACAGTGCGCACGGAAGAGGGAGGGCGCAGCCACCGAAGAGGTTTTCCGGCGAGTGAGCATGCACCACCCACCCAGAAGAGGTCGTCAGGCGCCGATCGGCAAAACCCTGAAGTTCTCCGTCAAACTGGCCGGCGCGTGGAGTTCACGCGCCTCTCTTTGTCTCTGCGCGTGAGATTCACGCGCCACCACACTGCCAGCGCGTGAACTACACGCGCCGCCGTGAACAGTGCTTTCCGTCCCCTTCTCCCAGAAACATGGATCCTCCTATATTTCCTCCACTTTTTGGTACTCTTCCTAGCAACCCATCAACACTCATGAGTACCCCATTAGCACTTATGTCTGGTTCAAATCTTGAAACCCAAGATAATTCCTCCACCACCACTAATACCTCTACTACCAGCAGACTAGGGACTACTCCAGAAATTTTAGATAGTCAAATCATATCCATCAACCACAGGTTCAATGGGCGAAACTATCTTCAGTGGTCCCAAACTGTACTAAGATATATTCGTGGGAAGCGGAAGGAAAAATATATTAATGGGGCAGCACCTCAACCTGCTTCAAATGATCCAAATTTTGATACATGGTTTGCTGAAAACAATCAAGTTATGACTTGGTTGTGCAATTCTATGACTGATGACATTAGTGAAAGCTATCTTTTAGCTGATACAGCAAAGGAAATCTGGGATGCAACAAGACAAACTTATTCGTCACTTGACAACACTGCTGCATTGCTGCACCTGAAGAGACAACTTCGAGACTTGAGACAAGGTAACTTAACTGTTACAGAATATTATAATGCCTTGATGAAACTATGGTTACAGCAGGATCTCTATGATGTACATCCATGGGATACTGTCAAAGATGCCCAGTTACATAAAAGATTAGCAGACGAGGGAAGAATATATGACTTCCTTCTTGGACTCAATGACTCGTTTGAGGAGATAAGAGGTCGAATTATGGGTCTAAAACCCCTGCCTTCCATACGTGAAGTTGTCAACCATGTTCAATTTGAGGAAAGCCGGAAACTCTTGACTCAAAGCTGTTCTTCTATTCAAATTGAAAGCTCAGCTCTTATAGCAAAAGGACCAAAAGATGAACGGAGAACCAATAAATGGTGCAATTACTGCAAGAAAAAGGGCCACATCAAAGAAGAATGCTGGAAGCTGCATGGCAAACCATCAACCAACAAACAACATTTCAACCTTCTTACAGCTGAGCAAAGAACAGACAATAATGCATACCTGAGTCGTGAAGAGGTACAGATGTTCCGACAAATGCTCGACAAACAGAATAAGTCTAACTCTACTCCAAGTGTGAATCTAGTACAATCAGGTAATTCCATTATCGCACTCAACACTACGGTGACTAGTAAAGATACTTGGATTATAGACTCAGGCGCTACTGATCACATGTCGGGTAACAAAACATTATTCCAAAACCTTAAACTCTGTCCTGAACTTCTCCAAGTAAAAGTTGCAAATGGTGTATTCACAAGAGTTGAGGGAATTGGCACGGTTATCTTATCTAATTACTTGGAACTTAAAAATGTTCTGTTTGTACCTGCACTCACATGTAATCTTATATCTGTGAGCAAGATAACTAGAAGTCAATCATGCCAAGTAATATTCAATGATGATCTTTGCCTTTTTCAGGATTTAAAATCGAGGCGGACGATTGGGACTTCTAGAGAATGGGATGGATTGTACTATCTTGAAGGAACAAACCTGAAGATTTCTGATGCAAGGAAGACAAGAAGGACACTGGTTAGCTCCAATTCTCAAAATCATGATGTACATTTGTGGCATTGTCGCTCAGGACATCCTAGTTTTGAGTATATGAAGCATGTTTTTCCCATGTTATTTAATAAAAATTCCATTCCTTTTCATTGTGAAACTTGTCAACTTGCTAAGCAAACCCGATCCTCATATCCCAAACAGCCCTACATACCTTCCTCACCATTCACACTAATCCATAGTGACATTTGGGGTCCTGCTCGGATCAAAACTCTCACTAATACTAGGTGGTTTGTTACTTTCATAGATGATCATACTAGAACCACGTGGGTTTATTTACTAAAAGAAAAATCTGAAATAGCTCAAGTATTTCAAAACTTCTATACCTTTGTGCGAACTCAATTCAATACTTCCATTAAGGTTTTACGAAGTGATAATGCGAAAGAATATATGAGCAATACCTTGAAAAACTTCCTTGGTACACATGGAATTCATCACCAAACTTCCTGCCCTTACACTCCTCAACAAAATGGAGTAGCCGAAAGGAAAAATCGTCACTTATTGGAGGTAACCCGAGCCTTATTGATGGAACGACATGTGCCTACAATCTTCTGGGGTGACGCCCTACTCACTGCAGCTTATCTAATTAACCGTATGCCATCCAAAGTACTCAATTACACCACTCCTATCCAAAAATTACTTGATCAATTTCCAACTTGCCCACTGATCAATTCTCTACCTCCCAAAGTGTTTGGTTGTGTTGTCTTTGTTCATAAAAATGATGGCAATAAATTTGCTGCTCGAGCCGATAAATGTATCTTCCTTGGATACTCCTCTACTCAAAAAGGGTATAAATGCTACTGTCCTACTTCCAAGAAACTTATTATTTCCAGGGATACTGTATTCTTGGAAGAAGCAGCATTTTATCCTAAAATTCCCATTCAGGGGGAGTATACTGACATTGAATGGCTAAAAGACTTGACACATACACCATTATTGCCTCCACAACAACCTAAACCCAACCCCATAACCACAATTGACTCATTTGCTCAACATGAATCTGAACCCACACCTAGTGAATTGCAAATAAATGATGAGATCAATTCAGAGTTGGAAAGCGGATCACGACAAGAGGAAGAAATAAGGCTACAAGGAAGAGATGAACCAAATACTGATAGTACTATCCCTCTCATTCAACAGAACGACCAAGACTCCAATTCGGGATTAAATCCAGAAGAATTAGGGTGGCCTATTGCATTAAGAAAAGGGGTAAGAACTTGTACTCAACATCCAATTCAACGATTTGTCTCATATGGTAATTTGTCTGCAAAAATGCAAAACTTTGTTGTAAATAGTGCACAGATCAAAGTTCCTAACACATTTCAACAAGCTATGGCTGATCCAAATTGGAAGCAAGCTGCAGAAGAAGAACTGAGAGCACTCAAGGACAATGAAACGTGGGAGATTACAACACTTCCCAAAGGCAAGAAACCAGTCGGATGTAGGTGGATCTTCACCCCAAAATTCAATCCTGATGGTAGTATTAACAAATACAAGGCGAGACTTGTTGCAAAAGGCTATACCCAGACATATGGCATTGATTATCAGGAGACATTCGCTCCAGTAGCCAAGCTCAATACCATCCAAGTGCTACTATCAATTGTAGCTAATTTGGATTGGTCACTGCATCAACTGGACGTTAAAAATGCGTTTCTGAATGGAAATTTGGAGGAAGAAGTATACATGGAGATTCCAGATGGAATTTCTGCTCCTAACAACTCGGTATGCAAACTCAACAAGTCATTATATGGACTTAAACAGTCACCTAGGGCATGGTTTGGTAGATTCTCTAGAACGATGAAAGGACTTGGATATACCCAGGGTCAAGCAGATGACACATTGTTCATCAAACGTGTTAATGATAAAGTCACCATCTTGATAGTTTATGTTGATGACATAGTCATAACCGGAAATGATGAAAGATCCATTACTCAGCTAAAACAGAACTTATCAATTGAGTTCCAAGTAAAAGACCTAGGACAAATGAGGTATTTCCTAGGAATGGAAGTGGCAAGAACTAAAAAGGGGATCAATGTATCTCAGCGGAAGTACACACTTGACCTGTTACATGAGACAGGAATGTTGGGTACACAACCTGAAGGAACACCGATGGAAGAAGGTTGCCATCTGGAGATCAAACCAGATGGTGTTTCAGTCAACTCAGAAAGATACAGAAGACTTGTTGGGAAGCTCATATACTTAACCCACACACGCCCAGACATTAGCTATGCAGTCGGAATAGTAAGTCAATTCATGCACCAACCACAGGAAGAACATATGGCTGCAGTATACAGAATCCTGAGCTATTTGAAATTTAATCCTGGAAGAGGAATCTTCTTCAGAAAAGGAACTACCAGAAATATCGAAATCTACACTGATGCAGACCATGCAAGGGACAGAGAAACTAGAAGATCCATCTCAGGTTATTGTACATATGTATGGGGAAATCTAGTCACATGGAGGAGTAAGAAACAAACTGTGGTGTCAAAAAGCAGTGCAGAAGCAGAGCTGAGAGCAGTTAACAATGGAGTATGTGAAGGAATTTGGGTCATCAGATTACTTAAGGAGTTGGGAATTACCTATGAGGGACCAATTCAAGTTTGGTGTGACAACAAGTCCAGCATCGAAATGGTTAAGAACCCAGTTTACCATGATAGGACAAAACATGTTGAGATAGATAGACACTTTATCAAAGAAAAAATGGAAGCAGGCATCATGAGTCTATTCTATATCAGATCTGAAGATCAGATTGCAGATATAATGACAAAACCTCTTGGTAGAACTAAGTTCGAAGGATTTCAGTGCAAGCTGGGAATGATTGACATATACTCTCCAGCTTGAGGGGGAGTGTTAGAATAAAGAGAACCTTAGTGCCACAAAACATTCCCTAAATCACTCCACTATGTTTCCCACTATTGTATCCACTATGATTATTTTTCATTTCTTCTTCCTGCACCTACCACCATTCCTTCCTATATATACACATATCATGTAATTGGTATTGATATCAATGAATCATAAGCTCTACTATCTAATACATACACACATGTATCTACTAGAATTCATAAGCTAAAAAAAGGAGGAAACTTCACTTACTCCCTCAATTTTCCACCCCGTAGAGAATATGGCTGCTCAGCAATGCTCTCCTTTATACTGCACAACGAAATTTTGTTTACAATAGAGGAACAGTACTACAACTAAAAATGTAAGAAAATTTAGGATAAAATTTATGGATCAAAGGGCTCAAACGATGACAAACTACATGTAAGTTCAGAGAGACATTCTTCACAAGGTAAAGTTATTAGCAAAGAGTTCAAGAAGCAAATTAAAGTAGCAAGAAAACCAATATTTAAAGATAAAAGAATAGAAATAACACCTGTGGGCCATCATATAATACTTCTCATTGCTTTCCAAATAATGCTGCAAAAAGAAATTGCAACAAATAAGTTACATGTTTTATCAAATAGACTTAAGTGGTGGGTTAGAAGGACTTGCCTTTGCCTGATCACTTTCATCCTCATTTTCAAGAGTTGTCTCATTTTTATCAAACACACTTCCATTTCCTGCCTCATCATCATGCTCAAAACGACCAGCAGCAGTCTTTGCCTCTTGAAGTTTCGATCCAAGCTTTTGAAGATACTTCTCGGTCTCTTTAAGAAGTTGCTTCACCCGATCCGATTTTGCATCCTAGCGCAATCATTTACGATTATATTAGCCAAAAGTTCTAAATATGAACACTTCTGCAAAAAGGGTAGGTAAGCACATAAACCCACTTGCACCATTCGCAGGTACCCCTCCACATCATTTATTTTCAACAAATTAATCTTTTCCCTCTGAATTCTATCAATCTTCTCTCGGTGAATGCGTTCCTTTCTTTTATGGAACTCCTTCACATATCTATTGAAACCCTTCCACCGTTCTCTCTTGATTTTGAAAGCATCATCTAGCCTTTCCCTAAAATTCAAGAAAAAAAAGCAGGATATCAAGTGAGGGAGAATGGGAAGGAAATAGAGGAATTCATGTGTAAATTCAACTTACATGTATGCCTATCTACTATTAACAATGCACTAGAAAAAAAAAAAAAACTGCAGAAATGGGCAAGAAGAGCACATACTTGTGAACTTCAATCTCACCAAAAAATTCTTTCTGCCTCTCTCGGATTCTCTTCTGACGCTCTTCCTTCATTTTCTGCTCAAACCTTTCAAGCTGCTTAACCCTCCTACCATGCCTATGTTTCTTAATTGACTTCAAATGGTCCATCTCAGATGTAATCGGTTTGAAAAAATCATTCAAGAAATCCCTGCCCAAAAAGGAAAAGTTATACTGTTAAACTGCGAGCATTTTGAAGTCTTCAAAACAAGAAAGAAAACACAACGAGAAAAAACCTTCGGAGACGATGCTGGAGATCCAATAGTTGAAGTTTTTTCAGCTCTATAACACTTTTTGTCTTAGCAGATATATCTTCGGATGAGTTCACATTTTCCTGCATCAGAAGGATAATGTAAAGGCCATGAAAATAAAACAGCAGTAGATAATAACCTAACTATCTACAATTGTAGTGTAGCAGAGCACAAATAATAAATCAAATGAACATGGAAACATATCAAAAACTGAACTACTAAAAGACAAACAGTTAACAAACCTTTAGCTTGCCAAAACATGAAGCAATTTTCTGCCTGGTCTTCTGCTGTTTTCGTACCCAATTTTGCTCAACTAGAAGCCTCTTCTTTTGCTGATCCATAATCCATTTCTCTGACATTGTAAATCTTGGCGAAGCTGGCATTTCAGCTG
Source organism: Albizia julibrissin (assembly GCA_037074505.1). Taxonomy (NCBI): domain Eukaryota; kingdom Viridiplantae; phylum Streptophyta; class Magnoliopsida; order Fabales; family Fabaceae; genus Albizia; species Albizia julibrissin. The sequence continues at coordinate 2,071,664 of CM073482.1, read as the reverse complement.
ATGCAAACCTCTCATTCCCTTCTTGCTCTGCAAGTAATTTCTTTTCAAAATTCAGAACACCTGAGATATATGCATTAAAAAAAATACAGGAAAGCATCAAAAAATTTAGTTGCAGGCACGCAATTCTATTGTGCATGATCCTCACCCATAGAAACATGTTTTGCCATAACATGCATATCCTTCATCATGGTCACTCCCTGAGGATCACTGTCAGTTCCTGGTACAGGTCTCCAGTGCTCCTTTAAGGAATAAGAAGGCAAGTGACTGACAGAACTGTGATTCCGAGATCCCCCACTATTATTACCAATATTTTGAAAATGACTAGGAATATCTCTTCTCTCAACAGGCAACTCATGCTGAACAGCAGACGCCTGTAGGGGTCCCTTCAGAGTGTCATTCTGAGTGACAAAACCAGGCCAGTTAATGCCATCAGGATTCACAGGCTTATTCAGACCCATGACAGTAGATGCCTGGTTAGACCTTCCAGCCTGCAGATTGCTATTGTCAACATCATCCAAATGAGCATTAACTAAAGAACCCCTTGCGCTCACAGAATCATGCTGCTGAAATGTTGGGTTTGAAAACGGTTGTGCAGCCACTCTTTCTTGAATCTGTCGTTCAACTTCTCCTTTCTTTAAGGATAGGAGATGCTTCCTTTCTTCTACAAGTGCATGGACATCAGAATGCAGGTCACCTTTGTCCTCCATTATATTTGGGCTCTCAACCCCCTTTAAAAATGAATCAGCCTCCAGAATCTTTCCAGCAGAAGAGGACAGAGAAGGGTTTTTATCAGTTTGTCTCATATTGTTTAGTCCTCCAAATGGCATCATCATTCCAGATGCATTATTGGGTTCATTCGAAGACTGTGATTTTCCTTTCTGGTCAATAAGCTCTTTGCGGGAACCATCTGTATTGCCACCTCATTGCACACCAATTAGCTGAAGAAGACCTTTTTATTTGTAGACCAAAAAAGACTAAAAAGAATTAGATATTACTAACCTTCTCTAGAAAAAGTGGTTCCCAATGCAATTTCAAGATGTAATTTCTTTGGTGGCAAACCATTTCTGCCCATTAAACAGCAATCTTTATCAAGCAACTTTCAGATATAACTCAAGTCACACCTAAAAGGTGTTGGTATAACATATCTACCTGAATGCTAGAAAAACCAGGCACTGAGCTCGAAGCTGTTTTAACTGTTGTTCTCTAAATGGTGTGGAAGATGATGCAGGTGCCGAAGAAACAGGGGATTTTCCAGTATCTCTGGGAGGACCACTTGGTCTTGGCAAAGCCAATTCTGTGGCACTGTTTTGCCTTCCAATCTGTCAATTAAATTATCAGGTCAAGCAATCAAGTTGGCTCATATTTATGTCAGAGTCACAGATATAGCAAGAGCAGAATATTCTTTGGGGCCCCACAAAAGTTCGAACTTAAGGCCTCACAAACCACCTGAATTCCTCACTGCTAAACCATACTTATTGGCTTCAAGCAGAATACATACTTGTGAAAAGGGCCATAAAAGTGCTTTTCACCATTACAAGTACAAAAAATTTCATTATTTTACTGGGGGACAAAACCCTACATAAAACCAATCAGCTCTACATTCTCTGTTGTTTCTGATAAAGTTAATATTAAATCAAAATAATAGTGTAAAAGCCATTTTCAAATTCCAAATAACACTATTGTGAAGCCATCTACAAAGTACAATACAGTCTCTTTTTTCTTTTTTCTCGATTAAATTAAGACAGAGAAGAGGCATCCCAACAACTTAACAACTGTAATAGTGCATATGCTTCATATGAAATTAGTCTCCATCAAGGATCCTTGGCCAGGTGACTACACAAGGTGAACAGGTAAAACAAATGCATTGTATGCAAATAAAAAAAAAAGAACTACTTATGCTCATCTACTCAGTAGCTGAACTTCCCGATCATAATCAACATTAAACACCTGTGCCACTTTATGTGCATCAGCCAAAGTAGCTGTGCTTCCCCCATCATGCTCAAGACCACCACCATACTGCATTGGACTAGAAAACATTGGTTCTGCCAATGGATATGCACCAGCAGCAACTGTCATCCCTCCATGAGCCTTGCCATAAGCACCTGAAATTCAGCAAGAAAATGGCTCTATAAATACTAAGATGCAGAAATTCCAAAATTGTAGCTTTTCCTTGATAAGATCAAAATGTAAGTAGAACTGATGTTTTCAGAAATATTAATGTAGAATGCATTCAAGAGCTTGAATATAATTTATGAACAGCCAAGACTGACATAAGAACCAGAGTGAACATAAATCTCCATGCAAAGAGGTTATTGGATAATCAATGGTTAAATGCATCTTCTTACTTCAAATTTTGACACTTCTACATTCCACAATGGCATCTTAAATGCAATATTTTATACTTTCGGCAATCTTCAGTCACAAGAATGGTTCGATCATGCATTATAAAGACTTAGATTATGTAAATTTCCAAATCCCTCACTTAAACAAAAGAATGGAAGAATTAACTGCTGCATTATAATATCTAGAATAATATTTCCCAAAACAACATTGGAAGAAAACCTCGAAACCATAGATTTTTCTGAAGGTAACCCAGCTTTATTTTTATTTCATTCACTTAAATTCACATGCTCGGCAGGTAAGCAACCACCTTACTGCTCCCGGAGAATATGTACAGTGGAAACTTATACATGCCCTAAATACTTTGAATTTGGCTGCAATGTTTTCATGCTACTATACAGAGCTATAAAAAGATCCATTTAACCACTACTTGAAACCACGTTAAAGTTACTCAGCTCACCACTTTTAACTGGAAGGCCATCTGATGGTTCCGCTTTTGTCATTTTCCCCTTCCTTGCACTAACAACAGTATTCCGGGAATCAAGTTGAGAAGGACCATCAACATGTGGTTCCACAGGTGAAGATGCATCTCCCCTCTTTCTCTTTGTAGCAGCTTTCTTACCATCCTTCTGACTCCCTTGCTTTTCCCAGTTAGCAGTATCACGTCTGTCTTGTGACAGTGAGTTTGCAGACCTTGAGTCCAAACTAGAAGGACTTTCTTGATCAAAAGACTGATTACTCCTTTGAGCCACAGATCCCTGATAATAATCAGGAGCTCCACTACTTGGGGCAACCGGTGGCCGGTTAGACGCAAATGGTTCCATTTTGGACATATCATGTTCAGCCAAGCCCACTCTGGAATCCTTTGGAACACCTACTGCCTGTGAAGGTCCTATACAAAAACAATAACAATAATGATAAGAAAACCTATGATAGGTAATGACCATTATTCTTTCTTCAGAACCCAATGTTATATAGCTACCTATTTGGGCTCCACCAGTTAAGGGAAGGCGTGAAGACTTCAATGCTTCAATATCAAGGCCATGCTGATTTATAACAGTCTCCATTGCCCTGTAACACACAAGATTAAGTAGGAGGGAAATGCATTAAATGATTTCATATAGAAGGTAAAAGAACTTTGGTAAGAGTGGAGAAATATAAAAACAAGAAGGGTTAGGATAGGCAAACAATACAGGTCCAGTGCCAAGGACAAGAAACTATAAACTTTGATAGAGCCATTAAATTGCAACAAGGGAAATCAACATCAATATCTATGTGTAGAGTTACAAGTTCATCGAGTACTAAGTAGGCCCTCATGCCCCAAAAAAGTATCATGGTCGGCAAAAATTAAAATGAAAAGAAAAGGGGGTCAACAATTGAATTACTATATATGCATGTGTTAGAATGGCAGCTGCTATAGTTACCTTGATATCACTTGATACGGCATTGAATGTTCCTTCCCACTTGATTTCATGTGTTGAAGTATCTGAGAAGCACATAAAAATAAATCAATTACAAGCACACTTAATTCTATATAAGGATTTTTTTTAATAAATAATTGTTTAAGAAAAGCCACAGATATCTGAGAAGCACATAAAAATAAATCCATTACAAGCACACTTAATTGTATATAAAGAGTTTTTTCAATAAATAATTTTTTAGACGAAAAAAGCACAGATTTTTATTCAAGAGAACACAGAACGCACCACATAGAGTTTAGTAGCCAACTTGGCTGGCTCATCTTTAGAATCCTGAATGAGTTTGTGCAGAAACTTCGCTGCCTCCAACTCAACATTATGTGGGGAGGCCATATCATTTAAGCTGCAGTATGCAAGCAGTAACCAATATTATCAGATCAAAATAAACTATAAATTGCTCGCATTTTCAAATAATTCCAATGAATAACCAATATTCATAGCAATGGTATCATTAACTCGATGCAAAGAATGATTATAGTGATGCAGACTGTAATGAACTTCACATTTTCAGCAGCAACCACATAAACCCAACAGACCTTGTTTGTCAGCCTAAGTATATTATTGGGTAGCATATGTGCATGCTTCCCCTACTCATATGTGCGTTCGCTGCAGCTATCTACAAAATCCCACAAAACTAAAGAGGGGAAATGGAGGGGGCATTAACGAATGCATACACGAAACTGTGCAAATGCTTTAATTCCGGAATATGGACCCAAAATTCACCAAGACAGCTCTCACTTTCTCGTTTGTACCCTATCTTACACTATTTGAGACCAAAATTTATATACCTATACGCCAATTCATCATCATATACATAAACTCATGTTCCTTCCGATTCCAAACCCACCCAGGGGGGAAAAAAGAAAAAGAAAAATCCTGCCTTTGTATCTTTATACCCGCAATATCACATCATTATTACTCTTGACACAGAAAATCGCGCAAACTTCGTTTAAGTGCACAAAAACCGATGTCATAGCAAATATATGGAGGGAATGCCAGCTGAGGCAGCTGCGACTCTCCAAGCTGAGTTCCTTAGTTAGCAAGGAAAAATCAAACCCATCAAATATCCAGGAAAAAACGACCGAATCGAGTATCCAAATGGTGAAATTTAACGGAAGTGGTTTCTAGGGGAGTTCTAGCGTGAAGGACACAATTGGAAACGCCAAGACCCTGCCAATAACGCGAAATTTAGCATTTAAGAATTACCTAATCGGGGATCAAGGCTATGACACTCCGTGAAGTGAAGCGAGGTCAGCTACATAAGAGAGCTCGCCCCTGAAAGCCTAGCTCCCCAAGACGGAAGAAGAAAAAAAAGGGAAGAACCGACCTTTCCCAGAATGAGACCCGCAATGTCTCCGGTCCCGTACGTGCGTAGTGTGAGCTTGCGCGTGAATTGTGAATTTAACGCATGCGGAGTCTCGATTGATAGGGCTAGTCAGAGGTTGTGAATTGAAATACTCTCCATCCATATGTAGAAGTTAAATATCTGGGTAAATATATATATATATATATATATATATATATATATATATATATATATATATATAAGTTAAATTATGAATTATGAATAATATACCGTAGTAAATTTTTAAAAAAAATTAATGAAGTTCAATAAGTTATTTAATTATATCATATGTTATGTATTCTTAGATTATATATCAGTTTATATGTTAGACAAAATAATTTAGAGAAAAATACAAAATATAAATACTTTAAAGTAAGGATTAAGGTGCAAATTTAACAACCAAATTTTTCCCGAAGAATGTATGGTACAAATAAATTTTGAAATGCACAAAAATAATAATGAATAATTAAAAAGAGTGAAAATTTAACAAAACCGTTACATTTGATCTAACGGCAGGTGCAAATGTAACAACCAAATATTCCCGAAGAATGTATGGTACAAATAAGTTTTTCAATGCGCAAAATAATAATGAATAATTAAAAATGGTAAAAATTTAACAAAATTGTTAAATTTGACCTAACGGTGCTATATCAAATTTAACGGTTTTGTTAAATTTACAATCTTTTTAATTATTCATTGTTATTTTTACCCCTTCCAAAACTTATTTGTGCCAAAACGCCCCTCAGATAAAACTTTGTTGCTAAAATTGTATCTTAACATTTAAAGTAATTTAATTAGTTTCATTAATCTCTCCAAAAAGGTTAACTTTATATTATATTTAGGATCGGAGTGGGTACTTATTTATTCACTGTAAAAAAAATATACTTATTTCTCATATTTTCAGTAAAACATGATACCTTTATTTTATTTTATATATAAAAAATGGCATTATTTCTCATAATTATATTTATAGATTTTTCTTCATGATTTCTTGAATAAAAAATGATATCATTTGTCAAGTGGATCATACATTATAAAAAAAATCTAAAATTCTAGTTAAATACATACATATATATGTGTGTCTATGTACACACATATGTATACACACACATTATGATCAGGGATTCTTTAACCTCAACTTTTGGCTTTTAGCAAATCAAGCAACATGGAAAAATAGCTTAAAAATAATCTATAAGGAAATTATTTATTGATTGGTATCTTAGGTGCAAACAAGCACCCCTTATGTGCAAGCATCATCCACATATGTAAAATTTATCTCTACGAATGTACAAACATCATCCCTCGTATGCAAAATATCATACATCCGTGTGCAACTTATCACCCACCATGTGCAATGGTAGCAATTAGCAATTAATTTACTTACAAGGTAGTTTTTAGCAATTCTCCCAAGATAATTCTTTATATGTTATCATAAATCCAACTTTTGTTTTCACCTTGCAATACAAAGTTTGAAAAAGGGGCTCTTTTTCCCTATTTAATACATGTTTTGATTGACGGTAAAAATTGTTTTTTAACATGATTTACGATATACAAGATAAGTTTGTAAGAGAAGTTTTATCTCAATTTGCATAAACGAGCTTTTCTACCACAAACCATTATTAGTCTAAGATTATAAGTGGGATCAAACCCGCAATCTTTAGCTTGTTTGTAATAGCGATTATAACTTTCAAAATTAGCTTTTTAAACATGATTTACGGTATACGAAGTAAGTATATGAGATGAGTTTTATTTCAACTTACATAAAAAATTCAACTTACATAAAAAATATCTATAAACTTATAAAAAATTATTCCAAACATAACACTTAATCTTTGGTCCTTTTTTATACTTACTAGCAACCAAGCCAGGGCCGAAATAGGATCAAACAGGGCAGAAAACTAGCCCACAAAGGAGTGCTCATTGGTCTGGTGACCACCACGATGTCGACCAGGCCTGCGGCTACAGGCCCAACAAAAAAGGCCCAAAAGCATTGTCGTTGGTGGCCGAACTTTCGTTTACTTTGCTGCAGATGCTGATATGCGCAATATCCCATTTCTTGACATTTGATTTTGAAACGCCTCCCTCCTCCCGCCCGTTGGTGACAGTATCCCTTCCTCTCTCTCCTCTGATCCGTTGCTCCGCTGATTGATCCTCCATATTTCTCTTTTCATCGTCTCAACTGTTCATGGTTCACATTTCTCTTTTCCAAACCTGAACCATCTTCTCATTTCTCGTTCTTTACGATCTCTCTTCTGCCACCGCTGCTTTACCTCTGCATCTGAAAGCTGAAGCCTCGGATAGAGCTACGTCGACCATGAACCAGTACCACATCTACGAAGCCATTGGTCGCGGCAAATACTCGGTAACATTGCACGTGCTTGCTTGAATTTCGCTGATTTTAGGCTCTATTTTACTTTTACTTTCTTGTTTTGTCTGCTTGAGGAGTTTATGTACTCTCCCTCCGCCCATGACTCTATCTATGATTATGGGCTTGTAGACTGTGTATAAAGGCAGGAAGAAGAAGACCATTGAGTATTTTGCTATTAAGAGTGTTGATAAGTCGCAGAAAAGCAAGGTTCTTCAAGAAGTAAGTCGTTGAATTCCATTTTCTATGTTTTGCCAGGTGATGCTTGCGTGCCTGCGTGCTTGTTTTTTTTTTCAACACACTTCTTGGGAATTAGTAATGCGTCTGACTAGATTTAAACTTAGTATACAAGTGTTAATAAATGACTGAACCCACTAGAGATGGAAAGTTCGAACTCTATCAGGTTCTTTAGCATAATTCATTAGTATTCTATTGGATTTTCATGATGAATTTCGGTGGAAGAAGCAGATCTAACGGCATTTAGAGTCTATGTCAATGCGTGTCCGTGCAAAAATGAGCTACTGATGTAAGCAGCATGGTTTTTTCTTTCAAGTACTGATGTAATGCATAAAAGACACTATCTTTATGTTAGTGCTCCATTCGTTTCGTGAGTTGACTATATTCAAAATAGTTTTGTGTGTCTGACTGTGGAAGTGAGAAGAATCTTGGCTGCTCATGAACTTGGTCGTACTCTATTTTTAAGTTATATTCTATCACGTGTACTTGTATAGCTCTTGAAACTGGGATCGCCAAGTAATTCAGTACATCTCCCCATGCAATGCAATTAAATTTAAACGACTAACAAAAAATTGCAGTTTCTTTGACCGGAAAGCTCTAAATTCAAATTAGGCTAGATAAACGACTTGAGCTAGTTTAGCACTTTCTATAATAATCATGCATTAAGTCTATCATAATCCGATGATTATGTTATTGGCCATAGTTGTGCATGACATCAATTTGTGCTTTGGAATTATCTGTTACACATGTTCATTTTTTTATTTCTTTATTACTGATAAATTTTCTTAGTGACTTTAATTTATGATCAATATGGTTTAGATTATTGCGTTAGATCCCTGTTATCAATCTAGTAGGATTGAATTAGGCATGTTACCTTCTTTTGCAGGTCAGGATTCTCCACTCCTTAGATCATCAAAACGTACTCAAATTTTATTCTTGGTGAGGCCTATCCTGTTACCGAGATAAATGTTTGTTCCCAACTTAAGCTTAACTGTTATTTCATATTTCTCAAGCACCTTACATTGGAATGTCAATTTATGTCTAGGTATGAAACTTCTGCTCACCTATGGCTGGTCCTGGAGTATTGCGTTGGAGGAGATTTGCTTGCCTTATTACAGCAGGTACTTTGCTTCATTGCCTATTATCTGTGACCCCTGGTTGAATGTAATATTTAGTCTTTTGTAGAGCTTCAAGACTAGAGAATCATGCTTGCTATCACACATAGAATTGTAGGAATTTTCTTTTGATGTTGATGCATGAGATTTATAGATAGCAATATGTACACCTAGGTTCTGAGTATATATTTGGTTTTCTATGATCCATTTAACAAATTTCAATAGTTTTTATGATATAAGTTGGGTATTGTTGTCCAAAACAAAAGTTGGGTATTGGACATATGAACTCTGTCAGAGATGTTTCTTTTGCTTTCTTTTTTCCTCCTTTTATGTTGGGCAGCTGACATTGGGCTTAGTGAACCAGCTGCAGCCCTCCATTAATTTTATTTTTCTAAAACTTTTGTCACATGAGAAACTATATTGCATAATTGATGGTTATATTTGTCGGATAAACATTTCGTGGTTGCATGATCATTTGTCTGACAAACATTTCTTAAGCTCGAGTACTTTCTCATATTATTCAAGAATTTGTTGCTGAGAGGGTGAGCTATCGTGGATCGTAGAACATAAATTTGTAGATGGTTTGCTTAACAACTTCTTTTAGTTTGAAAATCAAAAGTCAAGGCTATTCACATTCTTTTGATTTATTCATCTTGTTTTAAAATTTAAACTGTTGATTTCTGTGGATGAATTCCAGGATAATCATCTACCTGAAGATTCAATTCACGGTCTTGCTCATGGCCTAGTCAAAGCTTTACAGTATGTTCTGAAGTCTTTTTTCCCTTTCCCTATTCCTTTTTCCATTTCTTTATTCATTTTCTCACCATTGAGTTGTATTACTCTTATGCTTTGTAAATTGCTATGAAACCAGGTATTTACATTCAAATGGAATAATATATTGCGACTTGAAACCTTCAAATATTCTGCTAGATGAAAATGGATGTGCAAAGGTGACTACTTTTCTTGCTCTCTCTCTCTCTTTTTGACACACACACACACACAATATATGTTTTTTGGCTATAGAAGGTAACTTGTGTTCTTTCTACATGAATGATGCAGCTTTGTGATTTTGGCTTGGCTAGAAAATTGAAAGATATATCAAAAATTCCTTCATCCTCGGTATGTTTTTTGAGCAATTAAAATATCTTTCATCCTTATGCACATGCGAATGGCCTTTATTCTCAACTAAGGGTTTTTCAACAAATTATGTTCTCATATTTATACTTTACATTTCTAGTTGCCACAAGCAAAACGTGGAACCCCCTCCTATATGGCTCCGGAGCTTTTTGAGGATGGTGGAGTACATTCATATGCTTCTGATTTTTGGGCCCTGGGTTGCGTCCTATACGAATGTTATACTGGAAGACCACCCTTTGTTGGAAGAGAATTTACTAAACTGGTAAAATCCATCATTTCAGATCCAACTCCACCACTCCCTGGTAATCCAAGTCGCCCTTTTGTCAATTTGATTAATTCTCTATTGGTAAAAGATCCAGCTGAAAGAATACAATGGCCTGAGCTTTGTGGGCATGCATTTTGGAAAACCAAAGTGAATATGGTGTCTCTACCTCCACAACCTGCTTTTGATGATATGATAGAACTGCATGCTAAACCATGTTTATCAGAACGTAATGGTGATAAATCCTCCCAAAACAAAATTCCTCCCAAATCTCGAGAAAAAGATATGAGAGGGTTGTTGAAGCAGGATGAGAATTCTATCATGGGACCGAGAGGTCACGATACACCTACTAAGGGCCCACCAAATGGGCATAGAACTCATATAAAGGGTTTTGGCAAAACAACTGAGGTGAGGCAGAAAGATGCTTCTAATGCTGGCAAGGCTATGAACCTTTTGAGACTCTCAAGAATAGCAAAATCAAATTTACAGAAGGAAAATGAGAAAGAAAATTATCGACGCCCCTTGCCTAATAGCTCTGGTAATGACTCTGAAGTTAAAATTGAGAATACTGACATGGAACTTGATTTTAATGAAAATGCAGAAGATGATGCGCATGATGAAATTGATGATTCTGATCATACAACTTCGGTGCCAGATGAGAAGATGTCCAATATAAATCAAAATCAAGGGAAACCAGGGGAAATGGAAAGTAATAATCAGTTAGACACCCCTTCTGCTGTTAACACACCCAACTCAGATGATTCAAGGTCTCTTGATCCAGAATCAAATCCTGAGCATCCTGACATGTCTTCTATCTCTCCCAGTGTGAGCCCTCAGGTCAGGAAGCATAGGGTTAAAGAAGACTTGGGATCTGCACTTGATTTTGATTCTTCGAGGTCTTCTGGTAACATTTCCCAAGTTCTTTGGCATCAATCTGATCTCTCAGTTAGACCTGTAATGCCTAGTAGAAAAATTGATAAAGAAGTCATCCCTTCACTTCCTTTTGAGGCTTTTACTGTGTCTGATTTTGTAAAGATGTCTAAAGAACAATTGGATACTATCCAGAACCGAATTGTTGCAATTTTTAATGGGAACTCCATTATTGGGGAGAAACAGAATGTCATTAGATTCCTTGAAATGTTGAGCAATAATGCTGATGCAGCTAACATCTTGACAAATGGGCCAATAATGCTCACACTTGCAAAATTGCTTCGTCAGTCCAAGGCTTCAGTTTTACGTGTTCAACTTGCTTCGCTGATTGGTTTGTTGATAAGGCACTCTACTTATATTAATGACAGTTTGGCTAATAGTGGAATTTTAAGTTCACTGACTGATGGCCTTAGAGACAAGCAGGACAAAGTGAGGAGGTTTTCCATGGCTGCTTTAGGTGAGTTACTATTCTACATATCAACTCAAAATGAGGACAATAGAGATAACAATCAGCTTGAATCTCCATCTAAGGACAATCGGGCTACATTTGGCTGGCAGGTTAGCTTTCTATAGTTTGTTTACCATGTTATTTGAAGCTTGATTGCTCTACTTTGTAATAATTATGGCGTTCTTGGTATTGTGCAATGTGTTTTTAGATCTTGTTTTGTCAAACAGTGAGAAATTATCGTAATTTTCTATGCCCTTAATCATAATTGTCTTACAACTTCCCGTGGTTGCAGGTCCCAAATTCGTTGATATCTTTTGTGTCATCACTTTTGCGGAAGGGAGAAGATGATATAACACAGTTGTATGCATTGAGGACAATTGAGAATATTTGCAGTCAAGGAGGGGTATGGGTGGGTCGATTTACCAGTCAAGATATCATTTCCAATTTGTGTTACATTTATAGGGCAGCAGGAAAACAAGAGAGCATGAGGCTTACTGCAGGGTCATGTTTGGTGCGCTTAGTTCGTTTCAATCCTCCTAGCATTCAGCCAGTTATTGAGAAACTCTCATTTAAGGACCTAGCGTCTGCTCTTGTCAAGGGTAGTCCTCGTGAGCAGCAAATCAGCTTAAATCTTCTTAGCATGGCAATGCTTGGAAGTCATATGTTCCCTAATATTGGACGATACCTTCTGCAACTTGTTGAGGATAAGAATTTGATCCCAAGTCTTTTGGCTCTAATCGAGCAAGGTAGTGAAGTTTTAAAGGGAAAGGCACTTGTTTTTGTGGCTCTTCTTTGTAAAGCTGGTAGAAGGTGGCTTCCACACTTCTTATGCAGTCCGAAATTGCTTTCAGTGGTGGACAGGTTGGTAAAAGAGAAAGATGCCTTTGTGCGGCAGTGTTTAAATGCATTCTTGCATATTGTTGCCTCTATTATTCCTGGTTTACTGGATACTATAACCGGGGATATCCAACAAATGATGACAGGAAGGCGTCATGGACATATCTCTTCCCTTACTAGCAGGTCTGCTCCAAAAACCAACATTCATTTGTTCCCTGTTGTCCTTCATCTTCTAGGGAGTTCAATATTTAAGCACAAAGTGGCGACTCACCAAGTATTGCAGCAGTTGGCAAACCTTGTTAAACTCGTGGAGACACCATTTCAGGTCAGTGACTAAGTCATTCATTGGGGTTTTGACTGAATATATGTAACTTTTATATAGAAAAAATAGTCTTTAGCTTGAAGATTTTCTTGGCAAGTTTTAAAATATTGTTCAGCTAATAAATTACTTGTTAGTCTTTGGCTTCTATTTTTAGGTTTCAGTCTTGGGGTGGGTTTAGCTAGCTTCAGATTACATTAGTAAGAATAATGTTGACTTTTGACAAAATTATTGTTTGATAATTTTTCTGTTTAATGGGTTTCAGGGCAGAGATGACTTCCAGATAACCCTTCTTCGAATTATGGAGTCTCTTACAGAGGAGTCTTTTGTGATTTTTGGGAACCCTGACCTTTTCATACGTGAAATCCTCCCTAGCTTAACTATTCTCTACAAGGGAAACAAAGATGGTGATGCCAGATTTCTGTGCCTTAAGATTCTCTTTGATGTGATGGTCATTCTTTTGAGTGAACCAATTGAAGATGAACAAAGATTGAAGGACTTGAAGTGTGTATCAAATACCCATTTTCTACCTCTCTACCCGACCTTGGTTGAAGATGAGGATCCTATTCCTATGTATGCGCAAAAGCTTCTTGTGATGTTATTGGAGTTCAGCTTTATTAAAATTCCAGACATTCTGCATCTGAAGACAATCTCACAATGTTTTGAGTTCTTGCTTGGTGATCTCTCAAATGCGAATGTTAACAATGTTAAGTTGTGTTTGGCTCTTGCTTCTGCTCCTGAAATGGATTCCAAGTTACTCTCTCAACTGAAAGTAGTTAGGAGAATTGGCAATTTTCTGGAGTTTGTATACGCAAAGGGTATGGAAGATTTCTTGGAGCCAACCCTTGGACTTTGCAGGGCTTTTCTTGCACGTTCAGTCAGAAGTGTAAAAGGCGCTAATTGCTCAGCAGAACTTACTCTTTTAGGTGAATGTTCTTCTGAGGCGAGTGGTGCAATTGATCCTCAACAATGTGTAAGAGATATAATGGACTTTGGAAGCAACGTTGGTGCCCTGCTGGAGTTGAGTGGGTCTAATGAATCCAACATTGCCGACATAGCTTCTGAATGTATAATTTTACTATTCAAGGCAGCTCCAAGAGAAGCCACCACTGGTCTATTAACCAAGCTCTCTAAGGTTAGTGTGATCTTAGAGTCCTGGCGAAAAGGCACATGTCGCGTGTTGGTGAACCGAATGCTACATGCTTTAGGTTATGCCTGCAGGCAATACTTGTTGCATGCAATGATATTATCAATATCCATACCAGAAATTTCAAGAATTGAAATGATCGTTTCCGAACTCAAAAGTTCAGGTGTCCATGATTTGGCCAAAACAGCTGGATTAGCAGCTCTGGAGTTGCAGCGGCTGCCTCGCTGCCTCTAAATGGAGCTAGAATCTGTCATTTCTCATTGTTTGTTTACTTGTATTTTGCAAGTGAAACAAGAGTGAAGTAAGCAATCACAAGGTATGCTAGGGTGACTTCTATTCATGCTTTGGAATCCCTTGTGCAATGAGTTCTTTGTATCTTCATTAACTTGCATAAAATGTATTTTTGCTGGTTTAGCAGTTTTTCTGCTGTGAGCAGGACTGGAGAATGTGATTTTTTTTTTTTTTGGGGGGCGAGCGACAGACTCTACAGTAGATTTTCCCGGCTGTAATTATTCGGGAGCTTTTCTTTTCCTGTTTTTATATTAAAGTTGATTGACTAGGTACGTCCGTGTCTTTCAAATCAGATGCCCATGATCAAGAACTCTTGATCCCCTTTTTGCATTCCCATCTCCTCACGAAACCTTGCTGTGGTTGAAATAAAGACTACAGATCGTGAGCTTATTCCAATCTTCAAGTTAAATAATTGCTCAAAATATGATCTGATGTAATCCATTTGATCTGATGGCTACAAATAAATATATAATCATGGAGAATTCAATGAAAATAAAATGTTTTATTTTTATTTATGTAAATATGATAAAACTTTATATATACTTGTACAACTTTATATATTTAAGTGTGAAAAATGTTCTTGTTAAGATTTATTTAGTTAAACTGGAATAAAAATGTTTAAATTTTAAAAGCTTCATGATTACAGGGTAACTAAAAAAACCTAATTAGGTTACAGATGGGATCTCTTGAAGTTCTTACGTATCAAGTTCCTGATGTTGCGGGTCATGATTTTTCCCCTTTTCATGTTATTTTAAAGCACGTAACGAAGCTTCATTCTTCTTAAAAGAACACCTAACTTGACATCATAGGCATGCATGTACCCTCAGAGGATCTCATTAACAGGAGGCCGGGTTGATCTCATTAACAGGAGGCTGGGTTGATTCGTACTCGTTGGTTTTGTACACGTTTTGTGTTGTCATCAGTCAACCCTAACCATTTGGAATCGAAGGATTGAGAGCAACACACAAGGGAGCACTCAAATTTAGATATTGGGGGAAAAATACTATTCTAAGAAAACACAAGGAATTTTGTTAAGATTTTAGCTATCCAATAATTGAGAGGGTAAGAGGGAGCGATGATGCTAGATCCTGAAAGACGTTGACAAGATAAAAGAACTCCGACAACAAATATTTTTTAAACCGAAGAAACAGCTTCAGTTCTACAAAGGTAAAAAGAGAAATACAGTTGCGCCTAGCAGAGTTTATAAGAGGATCTAGCAGTTGCTAGATAAAATCAAACTGAAATATCAAGGACAATTTTTGATCTTTATACCCCTTTAACCAAAATAACCCCAAAAATAAAAATAAAAACAAAAACTCCCGAGATGACCACCATCATGTGCGCCCTCTTTTTCAAGCACTCTTTTCCAGAAGACTTTCAATCATATCAGCCGCTTCTTGAACGGTGGTGATGCTCTGTGCGCTCTCTTCTTCCACGCTGATTCCAAACTCCTCCTCGAGTCCCATCACAATTTCAACCTATAAAATTTTAAAAACAAGTTTAAAATTCCAAGCAAAACATTGCAAAAATTTATGTAGAATCATGTTAAACATGATTTGGACTCAAGTATAGGGCAACCAAAGGAAGAAACAAGCATAAAAGGCTACAAAAGCAATCAAAGGTACTTCAATGACAACAATTACAAAGTCACCCAACACATATAGCTAGCTTCTTCATATCAACTAACAATTATGAAACATATGAATTTATTACTAGCCATTGCAGTAGCCAACTCTCCTTTTTATTAGGGAAGCAATTCATATATGTAAGCAAAAAGGCTCTGAAAGGGTGCTTTTCACAATCTGAGGCACCACATCAAGCACAGGGGTAAGAGAACCCAAGAATTTGGCTTCAACATCGACCCATTACTGTTTCCAGATTTTAAATGACATCTTGTTACTTTATCTTAAAAAGGATTAGAGAAAGTAAAAAACGAACAAGAAAAGAACAGAGAGAAGAAACGTTCCAACAAAGAAAAAGAAAATAAAAAGGACTGAATAAAGGCAAGATTCAAAACAATAAAAAGATGATGTAGAGTCAAGGGAAATGATACTTCATTAAAAAGTTAACTACTAACTTAAACCATGATGAGAATTTTCCAAATCCATACCAAACAATAGCTCATAATACGTATCATTACAATACCGTGTCAAGAGAATCAGCTCCAAGCGCAGAAAATTTAGACTCTCCGGTGATAGCAGATTCATCTCCCAGAGCCAATTGTTTCTTGACTATGTCACACACCTTCTTCACTGTCTCCGGTTTGGCCTGCCAAAGTAACCAAGTTTGATCACATTAGCACCACTGTCTAAATTATAGTTTTTCCATATACAGTAGTTCTAACATTTGAAGCAGCACTTAGTCCTGAATTAAGTCCACAATCACAAAGCAAAATTGATATTTCCAAAACAGAAATAATATTCAGGAAATAAATAGAAGCTTAGGCATTGGCCTTTACTCGCTGAGATGATTCAGTGTACTATTAGCTTTCAATCACAGAAACTATGTAGCGTAAATAAATGTTGAGCCGTCCGACCCGTAATTCAAATATCTTCTTTGAGCATCAGACTAAAGACAAAATAAAGGAGCTGGCATGAGTAAGCCATCTACATCACACGTTCAGTATTTTCACGTTCACAATATACATGGTTACATATAATGATTCAGTATCAGTTCCATGACGAAAAAGGAGCGTATGCAAAAAATTAATTCAATTTATGGAACATGTTAAACTGAATGTCAAAGACAAACATTCTAACAATAAATTACTAAAGAAATGATCCCACCACTAAGGAAGATGACAATGAGTCAAGAGAAACTATGCAAGGGTTTAAGAATATAACACTTACGGAACATCTAACTCGAAACCGAGGTACTATGGGCTGCAATGTGATGGACGGGAAAGCTTTCCCTCTAATTGGAAGGTAAACTGAGCTAGGGCTTGAGATCCTGGCAGGGACCTGTTTTTGCATGAAAAAACAAAAGGAATTAAACAAGTCAGAAAGCTGACTATATCAATAAGTGACCAGAAAAAGCCATAGACAATACTTGTTTTGTTACTAATAAAGAAGATATAGCAGTTAACACAAAAATAAAATCATTATGATGTTATCATGTACAGCTGAAAGCCCACAACCATAAATTAGTGCATTTTTAAAAGGAAGATTTGGTGTTGCAGCCTTGTAGGTTATTTTGCCAAGATGATGATAAATAATGTACTAAAGCAATTAAATCTAAACCACCAAAATCACGGAATGCAGGCATGGAGTAATAAAGACTCTGTTTGGTCAAACCCCCATGTCAGGTGTGATGATTCTGTTAAATCGCTTTAGAAGAAAGAAATCGTATAAGCCCAAAAGGCCGATTGCAAACGATTCCGAGCAGAACATGAATCAAGCACAATGAGAGCACACTTGAGCGGCATAAAACCAAGCAGATTGTATCTTAAATTAAACAGTCATACAGTTGAGAAATTAGGGGGGGGGAATACCAGAGACTGCTTGAAAGGGGTGGAAAGGGAGGTCATGGAGACGGAGGTTGCAGTGAAGGACGCCATTGAAGGGAAACGGAGAAAGAGAGAAACAGATCTGAGATCGGAACTAGGAATTAGGGAAAATGGCGGAGGGCACAACGAGTGTGTATGAACGAAAGTGAAGGAGCAAGTGGGGTTCTTTATAACAACGTCCGTTCAATGGGAGGCTTCGTTCGTATCGAAGTATTTGGATTTTGGACGGTGTTTGAATTCGTTTTAGGTTCTCCACCTCATTCAATTGTCCCGTTCTCTCTCGCCTTTGGTCCTATCGCCGTTTTTCCTCTGTTTGGTTGGACGAGACTACCCACTTCGGGGTAAATTAAAGCGTGTGTGTGTATATATATATATATATATATATATATATATATATATATATATATATTGATATAACACTTTTTTCATATATTTACCTAATATATTATAAATTATAATTGAAAAACTATTTTTAAAAATTCCAATCACTATTCCAAACAGATATTACATGCTTCGGTGCATGTCGTTTCTATTACACGTTTAAATGTTTACAATATTGGTTATATTGTTCAGACTTTCTTTTAGAGTCTGTTTGGCAAGAGAGAAATGGAGGGGAAGGGAGAGGAGGAAAAAATTTGAGTTAGATTTTAAAAAATTGGAATGTGGAGTTATAAATTTTTAATCAAGATGAGATGCAAAATAAAAGAGTAAAAAAAAATTAACTAAAAACTTCAAATCGCACTTCTCTAATTTTTTTAAATCCAAGTCATAAAAATTTTTTCTCCCCTACAAATCCTTCATACAAAATAGCCCCTGTTTGGTATGAGGGATCTGGAGGGGAGGGAAAATTTTTAGGAATTTGATTTAAAAAAAATTAGAGAAGTGGGGTTATAAAATTTTAATAAAGATAAGATGTAAAATAAAAAAAATTAACTAAAAACTTTCAACCTCACTTCTTCGATTTTTTTTAATTCAAGTTATAAAAATTTTCTCTCCCCTTCCTTTCCTTCCAAATCCTTTATTCCAAATAGTTCCTTAAAGTCTATATGGTATTGAAGATTAAATAATCCCCATCAAAAGAGGATCAGAAATTTTGAAATTTTCTTCTAATGAACTAAGATTTTAGCCAAGTAGATGGATTATTCATTGTGAATTTTAATGTGTTTCAGTTACAGTCTCACTTCTTTTTCTTTTCTTTTTTTTACTTATTTTATAATTTTTAAGCTGTGGTAAACATTTGACCTAAATAAATATATACAACTCAATAACTTTTTCTATAAGATGTATCTTTTTGCATTAAATAACAAAAGTATAACATGAAAATATCCTAAGCATGATCCATAAATCCTGAAGTTAACATACATATATACGCTAACTTCCAAAGAACCATGCATGCTTGGATGCTGAAGTACTTTGGCGTGTGAAACTCTCATAAGTTGAATATTACAATGGCAAAAAATGTGGAAGAGGAAACAAAAGATTCATGTAGTTTTAAATAATTGCTTCATTTGCCGAAATCAGAAGCTATGGCCTATGACTTGCATCTCACCGTTGTGTGTGTGTGTGGGTTCCATCACAGCAGATGAGCACCGTAATTTCACCATAACTTGTTGCCATCGAAATTACTTGTGGAATTGTGAATTTTTTCCCTAAAAAACATACTTGATTTCATGCAAGCCATAGCGTGGTTCAAGTTACTAAACGACATTGTGTTCTTATTTTGAAAATTTTTTTGTGTATTCATTAAATCGTTTGATTCTTAAAATGTGATTTCCCCCTAATATTTTCCGGCTGAAAACAAACGAGTCAGCCCAAATATTTTGGATGGCAAATAAAAAAAGACCAGATCTTCTTGGGCCAAATGGACATCGTGGAGTCCGCCCGCCTATTCACATGCTGACCACGATTGTTTCAAAAAAAAAAAAATGCCGATCATGATTTTACATAAAAATAAAATCAGACAACGACAACTGCAACAACAATTATAAATATTATTCTTTATAGTTTGATTACTGCGAATATGAAGTAAAGTTGGTTAGGCCAATTAATGGACAGCCTTGTGTTTTAAGGGGGAGCTTTTTCAAAACATCAACACTTACTTTTCACCTCTCCCCACCCACCACTTTCAGATTTTATCGTCATTTTTCTTTTTCTCATAATTGACACAGTGAATTATATTTCATGGCTTATGATGCAGGGTTTTGTGCACAGTCATATAACACACAGGTTTTTAATGACAAACAGCATGAATTTCTTAACAAATTATAAATCAAGAAGGTACTGTGAATTACTAAATTATACGAATTAATGCTTGCAAGTCAGTTATACGAACCAGATTAAAATAACATACTATAGAAAAACTGAATCATTTAAACTAGTAAATATTTTAGTGCTTGTTTGTATTCACAGTGTGAAAATGATTTTTTTACAATCTAACTTTAGTAAAAGTAAGATGGGATAAAAATCATATTATAAATGTAATTTGTGTTTGGATTGGTGGTGGTAGAAGTGGTTTTTTTCTAACATTAAACCTATTTGGATTATTATTTAAAAAGTCAGTTTAAATAAAAAATGACTGAAAATGGTATGAATCTTATTGAATACTATATATATATATATATATATAGTATTCAATAAGATTATATGTATGTATTATTTATATTTATCGTGATAATTGAAGTGAAAAATTAAAATTTATAAAATAAAAAAATTTCAATTATTATTAAACAATCCCCAGAAAATTAAAAAAAAAATCTTCCATTACCCAAGGACCACAATGAATATATCATAAGTGTGTGTTTTGTATGGCAAGAAAACATAGTATAAGCTAGTTTTGGGCACTGTTGACTGTCTCTTTGAAGGGAGGAGGCAACTGTGAGAGGCGGAACATTTGATTATTCATCATCTTCTCAATTCTCATCACCTTCATTGTGCAGACTAGAGAGAGGAGAGAGAGAGAGAGAGTCGAGCTCAACGATCATAATTTCTTCTTCCTCGAAGACAGATCAGAGACGACGTCGTTACTACTGTTCTGGTTTCCTCTCATGGGAAAGGAGTTGGATAAAGCTGAGAGATCGGAAGAGTTATTCATATGGTCGTGGGTGGTCTATTGCAATGATAAACGTGATTCCAACAAAGATAAAGAAGGAAGAAGATGGAGGTGATGGCAGAGTGGTGAGTGAAGTTTTGTCTCTTCCTTAAACTCCCAGAAATGGGACCAAGTTCAATTTTCCCATGTCGCAACACCTCCACGGTCCCAACTCTGATTTAATGTCGCGGCCCTCTATTGTGAGAGAGAAGCCAACGGTCATTTTCCGCCTATAGTGAATAACAGAAGATGCTGCGTGGTTGGTGACAAACAAATGATAGTCGCCAGCACTCTACCACTGTCAAGTTCTCTCTGTCCAAGAACCTCTCAGCCGCCCCTCAATCCTTAACATCTTTGGCTCTGTGTCTCGCCACACCATTCACTCCATCTCCAAGCTACAGTGCAACACACATTCACAACTCACAACCCTTGTTCTTTGATGATACTGCAATGCAGTCAGTGATGGTGTGGCAAGGAGGAAGGGAATCAAGGTCTAGTTCTGAGCTCTTTTGTTTATCACCGTGAAGTTGTCGCCGCAGCAAAAGAACCTATTGTGGGCTTCTTTGAGAAGCCATGTTCGGCGGAGAAGTGCACAGTGGAGCTTACTATCAACCCAAATGGCCTTTGTTCACCACTGCTGTGCTTTTAGGGGTCGGTCGCGCATTTTGGGTGTGCTAATTTGAACCCAAACATACTCTTAGTATACAAATATAGAATACATAGTACATCACATTATTCATGAATTTATGTATTTCACGTCATAGACAGAAATCTTAGTATCGTTCCAGTTTGAACAGAAATCCTCAAAGAAACAAAATACGATTATGCTCTAACTCATAAAAGTATGCCGACAGATATGATCATCCCAATAACACTCAGACTTCCTCTTATTAGGAGAAGAGAGATGAAAAGTCAGAGATGGAAAAGTGATTTAAAAAGTAAAGAAAAAATCTTAAGAACCTACCTACAGTCTATTACTTGGTTAAAGATATGGACATGTAAACTTTTTATGAGGTGATGATTTTAATTTAGGTGATTATGATGAACCCCTTTATTCCTCGGTTTGTTTCTTTTATCTACGCCCGTTGGTTTTGGGACCTACCAATTTAAATCATGGAGGAAGCAAAGAAGAATAAAATAGATCCAAAGTGGAAAATAGTTTTAGGGATCGGATGACTCATTTATATTCTGTCTAAAATTTGTATTATCATTTATCATTTCTACTACCGTTAATTAATAGTTAGTTTCACCGCATTAAATAATTATTTTCTCACTTTTTTTTTCTATAAACAAGGATATTTTTTAAAATTATGTTATATTTTTTTATATATTTATGGTGTTTAATTAATTTAAATCCAAATTTTTTTATTATAACTCATCTTTTTATGTGTTATAAAAAGAGAAGAGTAACTTTTTATTTATGTGATTTCGTCTGCTGGCAAGCTTTTTTCTTCTTTATATGTGCACCTTTTCTTTGACAAAATAAAGTATTTCTCTTAAATTTTTAAATATCAAAAGAAGAGGGAAAACGAGAAAAGTATTCTTTTCATTTTCTTTAATCGTTTTTATCGCGTTAACCTTTTATTCCTTTTGGTAGGTGTGACGTAAATTAGAAGACGTGACGGACAAAACTTGATTAGCTACTCCATGCCAGCTAGCCATGTTTATCAACCCACAAACCCCTCTTGCCAATAAAAGATTTATTTTTATATAAAAAGGCAAAGATTTGTATAAAATTTTAACGACGAAAAAAAAAAAGAAAGTAACATAAAAGGAACCTTTCCATTTTAAAAGTCGTCCACATATATTCTCTCATAAATCAAACATGCGAGAAATCTCAAAGTGTTATAAAAATGTTGATAATAAGAGAGTAGAAGAAAGAAATTCTAGAGAGATAAATTAGAGAGATATTCTCATTCACTTGTACATCAAAATACATAACCCAGGACCCCTATTTATAGAAATTTTTCAGTGCTACAGTAACTTGCTACAGTACTTTTCCGTGTTGCTACAGTGATTCCGTGATGCTACAGTAATCTCCCCCGTGTGCTACAGTGATGCTACAGTGATGAACAGTATTTGCTACAGTGATGAACAGTATTTGCTACAGTGATGAACAGTGATATTTAATCTTACATATCATATTGACTGGAAGAGCAGGTTGGCCTGGATATGAGATAATGGACATCCACATAATTAATATTCATAACACTCCCCCTTGGATGTCTATTATGAATGTGCCTCATTAAAACTTTAACTAGGAAAAACCCAGTGGGATAAAAACCTAGCCAAAGAAAAGAGTACATCATTCATTGATATACTGTTCAGTGCTGCCTCATTAAAAACCTTTCTAGGAAAACCCAGTGGGACAAAACCTAGATAAGGGAAAAAGAGTACAGCATGTATTGACTCCCCCTCTTAACATTATCAATTGATATTTCTGAATCTCCGAAGGCCAATGTCATAGACAAGTTTTTCAAAAATTGTACCTGGAAGTGACTTTGTGAATAAATCTGCTAGATTTTCACTTGAACTGATTTGCTGGACATCTATTTCACCATCCTTTTGAAGGTCACGAGTAAAGAAGAATTTTGGTGAAATATGCTTCGTTCTGTCTCCCTTGATATAGCCTTCTTTAAGTTGGGTAATGCATGCAGTATTATCCTCATATAGAACAGTTGGTATCATTTTGCCCAAAGATAAATGACAAGTTGTTCGTATATGATGTATTACTGACCTCAACCATACACATTCTCGACTTGCTTCATGTATTGCTAGAATTTCTGCATGGTTTGATGATGTGGCTGATATAGTCTGTTTCATTGATCGCCATGAAATAGCTGTACCTCCACATGTAAACAGATAGCCTGTTTGTGATTTACCATCATGTGGATCTGATAAAAATCCAGCATCTGCATAACCTACCAGTTCATGCTTAGATACATTTGAGTAGTATAACCCCATATCCATAGTGCCTCTTAGATAACGAAAAATATGTTTTATTCCATTCCAATGCCTTCGTGTTGGTGAAGAACTAAATCTTGCTAATAAATTAACAGCAAAGGATATATCAGGACGTGTATGATTAGCAAGATACATTAGTGCTCCAATAGCACTAAGATATGGTACTTCTGGACCAAGTAGTTCTTCATCACCTTCTTCGCTGATTACTCGCGGTCGGAATGGATCTTTATCTGGCTTTAGAGACCTTACAATCATTGGTGTGCACAATGGATGAGATTTATCCATATAAAATCTCTTTAGGACCCTTTTTGTATAAGTTTCTTGATATACAAAGATCCCATTTTTGAGATACTCAATCTGTAATCCAAGACAGAATTTTGTTCTTCCCAAATTCTTCATCTCAAATTCTTTCTTCAAACAATGAATTGCCTTTTGGAGCTCTTCAGGAGTTCCAATAATATTGATATCATCAACATAAACAGCAATTATAGCAAATTCACTATTAGATCCTTTTATAAAAATGCATGGGCATATTGGATCATTTTTGAATCCTTCTTTCAACAGATATTCATTAAGACGATTATACCACATGCGCCCTGATTGCTTCAGGCCATACAGGGATTTATTTAATTTAATTGAGTATTGTTCTCGAGAATTTGAATTAGATGCTTCTGGCACCTTAAGTCCTTCAGGGACTTTCATATAAATTTCATTGTCAAGTGACCCATATAAATAGGCAGTCACGACATCCATTAGATGCAGATCAAGCCCTTCTTTTACGGCTAGGCTAATTAAATAACGAAAAGTAGTCGCATCCACTACAGGTGAATACGTTTCTTCAAAATCAATGCCAGGTCTTTGTGTAAAGCCTTGGGCTACAAGACGTGCCTTATATCTTATTATTTCACCCTTTTCATTTCTCTTTCGTACAAAAACCCATTTGCATCCAACTGGTTTTACATCTTCAGGTGTAAGGACTACAGGTCCTAACACTTTTCGTTTTTCCAATGATTTCAATTCTGCATTAATGGCATCTTTCCATAGGAACCAATCTTTTCTTTGTTGGCACTCGCTAATGGATTTTGGCTCATGATCCTCAATATTATTCATTACATCTTTTGCTATATGATAAGCAAAAATGTCGTCAACGGTGACTTCATTTCGATCCCATCGGATTCCATTCATAACATAATTTATTGAGATCTCATTATTTTCACATATATCAGGTACCTGGGTCTCTCCTGGGACTACAACATTCTCTTCTAGAGATATCTCTACTGGAGATAATAACTCTTCAGGAGATGGCTCTTCTGGAGCTATTAAATTTTCTTGATTATCCTCAATTTGACCATCTATATTCTTTGCTCCTTTTCTTTTTCGAGGATTTCTATCTTTGGAACCGATGGGTCTGCCACGCTTCAGGCGTGCTTTAGATTCATTCATAGTAGATTGTCCTTCAGGGACATCAATTTTAACAGGAGCATTAGCAGCTGGGATATGTGACTTTGTCACTTTCTTAGGGTCAGTAAATGCTTCTGGCATTTGATTAGCTAAATTCTGTAAATGAATTATCTTTTGAACTTCCAGTTCACATTGATTTGTACGAGGATCAAAATGAGCCAATGATAATTCATTCCAGCTAATTTCTTTATCAAACTGCTTGTTTTCTCCCCCTAATGTTGGAAAAAGTGATTCATCAAAATGACAATCAGCAAATCGTGCCGTAAATAAATCTCCCGTAGATGGTTCTAAATATTTTATGATTGAAGGAGATTCATACCCAACATATATTCCCATCCTTCTTTGAGGACCCATTTTAGTGCGTTGTGGTGGTGCTACTGGCACATATACCGCACACCCAAAAGTCCTTATATGAGAAATATTAGGTTCCTGACCAAAAACCATTTGTAAGGGGGAAATCTTTAAGTAACTTGTTGGTCTGATACGAATTAACATTGATGCATGCAAAATGGCATGGCCCCAAGCAGAAATTGGGAGATTAGATTTCATAAGTAAAGGTCTTGCAATTAGTTGCAACCTTTTAATCAATGATTCTGCAAGTCCATTTTGTGTATGAACATGAGCTACAGGATGTTCAACATCAATTCCAAGGGACATACAATATTCATTAAAAGCTTTTGAAGTAAATTCACCAGCATTATCAAGACGTATTTTCTTGATAGGATAATCAGGGTAATGTGCTCTTAATCTAATCAATTGAGCAAGTAATCTCGCAAACGCCAGGTTGCGAGAAGATAATAAACACACATGTGACCATTTAGTTGATGCATCAATTAAAACCATATAATATCTAAATGGTCCACATGATGGGTGTATTGGCCCACAAATATCTCCCTGTATCCGTTCTAGAAATGTGAGAGACTCACTTTCTACTTTGCTTGGTGAGGGGCGAATAATTAATTTTCCCTTGGAACATGCAGTACATGAGAAATCATGGGATTGTGGTATTTGTTTACACTTCAGGGTATGTCCACATGAATTCTCAATTATTTGTCGCATCATAATTGAACCAGGATGGCCTAACCGGTCATGCCAAACATTAAATTCATTTGTAAACTTCTGGTTTACATTAGTAGATTTCTGGTCTGTATTAGTGAACTTCTGGTTCTCAATAACATGTGTTTCAATTGTGTTTATAAATGTATAATATAAACCAGAAGAAAAAGAAGGACACTTTTCTAATATGCATTTTTTACCAGCAACTATTTTTGTAACAACAAGATATTCTTTATTATTTTTAGTTGTTGTTTCTATATGATATCCATTTCTGCGGATATCTTTGAAACTTAATAAGTTTCTTCCAGACTTGGTAGAATAAATTGCATTATCAATGCATAATTTTGTTCCTTCAGGTAATAGAATATTAGCTCTTCCGGAGCCTTCAATCAAATTTATACTACCAGATATAGTCTGAACATTAGCCTTTTGCATTACCAAGGAAGAAAAATATTTATCATTTCTGAGTATGGTGTTGGTTGTTGCGCTATCAACGAGACATAAATCTTCAGGATTGATGCCGGTAATATTCATTCTTCATTAAAAGAAATATAAAAACATAATTAAGATAAATACATTCGATAAAAATAACATAAAATTCAAATACATAAATAATTATGCTAAGAAATCAGCAACATCCAAATAACTAAAATCCATGTTTCCATGCTCAGAATTCTCAGCCCGATCTACATGATTTACTTCAGTTGTAGATCCTTTACCATTATTTTTAATTGATTCTTGGTAAAGTTCAACTAGCTGTCTTGGTGTACGGCAGGTACGAGACCAATGACCCTTGACACCACAACGATAACATGAACTTTCAGTATTTTTATTTTTTCCACTATTTTCTCTTTTGTGGTTCTTATTATTATTTCCCCACTTTTGGTAGAAATTTAAACCACTACGACCTCGACCACGACCACGACCACGGATGTAGCCGCGTCCGCGTCCACGTCCACGTCCATGTCCACGTCCACGGCCAGAAACAGATTCATTGGTTAATACATTCGCTTCTGGGAATGGAGTCGAGCCAGTTGGACGGGATTCATGATTTTTTAATAAAAGCTCATTATTCTGTTCAGCTACAAGGAGGCAAGAAATTAATTCTGTATATTTTTTAAATCCTTTTTCTCGGTATTGCTGTTGCAGGAGCAAATTTGAGGCATGAAATGTGGAGAATGTTTTTTCAAGCATATCATTATCAGTAACATTTTCTCCACATAAATTTAATTGAGAAGTTATGTTGAACATAGCCGAGTTATATTCACTTACAGATTTAAAATCTTGCAACCTTAAGTGTATCCAGTCATAACGAGCTTTTGGGAGGATAACCATCTTCAGGTGATCATACCTATCTTTTAGATTGTTCCAAAGAACAAGTGGGTCTTTCACTGTTAAATATTGAATTTTTAAACTTTCATGTAAATGGTGGCGTAGAAAAATCATGGATTTGGCCTTTTCCTGATTGGATGCATGATTCCCTTCTTTAATTGTATCTTCTAGACCATGGGCATTTAAGTGGATTTCCGCATCCAGCATCCAAGATAAATAATTTTTCCCAGTAATATCCAAAGCCACAAATTCAAGTTTTGCAAGATTTGACATGGTTCACACTATTAAAGAAATAAACGAGAATAATTAAAATATAAAATGTAAAAATGCAATAATATATAAAGACAAGAAATAAATTAATAAGGCAAGGTAAGAAAATTATGGCTTCAGGCCATTCAGTTCTTATGGCTTCAGGCCAATTAATCTCATGATAAGAAATTAAATATATATAGCATCTGACTTTTTATCTTTAGGATAAATAAAATTTATACATAGCTTCTGGCTGTGATATATATGGCTTCTAGTCATATAATAAGGAATCATATAGATGTGTATAGATATGGCATCTGGCCATATAATAGGAGATCATAGAGATATAGCTTCTGGCCATATCATAAAAATTCAAATAATATGACTACTGGTCATATAATTTCAGAAATTGGATGTAGATGGCTTCTGGCCATAATCATAATAATAATATAAATAAACTTGTAAATGATATATATCAGATATAACAACAATAGTGATCTCCAATCCTAGCCATGGAACCCGATGTTCACAACAATCGGTAAAGATATATTTCTTAATTCCATATAATGGCTCAGATTATCCCAGATCTATGAAATAAAGATATTATAAAATAAAGTATAAACTATCAAAGAAATTATAAGAATATCATACCTTTGGCAGAGCTTCGTGCTGATAACGTGTTATAAAAATGTTGATAATAAGAGAGTAGAAGAAAGAAATTCTAGAGAGATAAATTAGAGAGATATTCTCATTCACTTGTACATCAAAATACATAACCCAGGACCCCTATTTATAGAAATTTTTCAGTGCTACAGTAACTTGCTACAGTACTTTTCCGTGTTGCTACAGTGATTCCGTGATGCTACAGTAATCTCCCCCGTGTGCTACAGTGATGCTACAGTGATGAACAGAGTGATGAACAGTATTTGCTACAGTGATGAACAGTATTTTGCTACAGTGATGAACAGTATTTTGCTACAGTGATGAACAGTATTTTGCTACAGTGATGAACAGTGATATTTAATCTTACATATCATATTGACTGGAAGAGCAGGTTGGCCTGGATATGAGATAATGGACATCCACATAATTAATATTCATAACACAAAGGAATAATAAAGCGAATTATGCCATACCATGTCATTGTATGAGTGCATATAAAGAATTTAAGTATGCTGATAAAATAAATAGCCAGTATTTATTATTTTTTGTAATGATTTTTTTACCAGCATTTTTTGTAACGATTTAATCTGCTAATATGTCAAGACTTCTATATTTTCTGGCTAAAGCTAATATGTCAGTAAATAGCCACAAGCGACAACAATATACTACATATATTTGCATTTCAGCATTTCAATTGTGTAAAGCAAATAGCATTATGTGAAGGCAATCAATTGCAGGAAGACCCGCACTTTCTATCAATTGTGTGTTTAGTCATATTATAGAAAGATTATCTTTTCAATTAATTACCCTATAATTAATACATAGATATTAAAAAAATAAATTAGTTATTTATAAAAAAATTGTGTGTTATTTTTTCTAAAATATTATTTCTAATCATTCGTACAGAAGCGAACTACCTCAATGAAAATCTCTTAACATATACTACCTATGATTCTATATATAATAGTTGGTTTAAAAGTGAATTTTAATTATAAATATAAAATAATTTTTATTTTATTTATTATATGTATCATTTTTTTAAGCTAATGTGTCAATTTATAAGTTAAAATATAATATAATGATATATATAAGTATTTTAAAGAGATCATACCACATATATTATGATTAAGTAGTTTTTTAATTTCCTTAATCTCTCTACAAAAACACTGTCAATTTAAGATTTGGTCATTCGGTATCAGGTTTGAAGTTTATAACTACCCATGTAACACAAATATCAATTTAAGAATGTGTTAACATATATAATAATAAGAATAATTTAAGAAACATGTTCAATTTAAGAATAAGAGGGAATATGGAGAATGCCAAAAAAATATCATTTAAATTTCAAAATCCCGTTAACAAATTTGATAATGGGATTAACAAGAATGATAATGCAATTAACAAATCATTTTATTGTTAAATCATCTATTTGAGATTTTAAAGTTTAAATGATATTTTTTAGAATTCTCCCGAGGTAATATCACATCTGGCAGAGAGTATGAAAAAATATCATATCAAGTGGGAAAAAAAATACAAGTCTTGTTTGGTTAAATTTGACTTATTTTATAAGCCCGATTAATATAAATTGAGATAAAATTCTTCTATATATTTACCTCATAAATCATAAAAACTACCTCATATTTTATAAATCACGATCAAAAATTATTTATAAATGACTATGTGCTTGTTTGGAATAACGATTGAAAATTTTATAAGTGCTTATGAATTGTAATTCACTGAATACGAAGTAACTTTTACGGTCTACGAGGTGCTTTTACGGTCTACAAAGTACTTTCACGGTCTATAAAATAAATATGTGAAGGAGATTTATTTTAATTTACATAAATCAAACTTATATAATAAACCCGATTTAAATAAGTGATAACAAACAAGCTATCTACACATACAAGTATATCACGTTTGGTAGAGACGGGTGGGGCGTAAGCGGATTCAACAAGAAAAGGAAAGTAAAGGGGAAAAAAAAGGAAGAGAGAAATGAGAATGGAGGTGGAATGGAAGCAAGCTGGTACAACCGCTTACATCCTCCACGTAACCGACGCTGTCACGTTTCCCAATCCCACTCACTCCCATCCTCACTCTCTCTTCCTTTCTCTGCAAATAATTCCTCCTTTTTCATCCCTGTTTTTCCTCTTCTGCTTCGCCTCCACATCATCTACCACCACCATAACCGCCTTCTCTCTTTCTCTGCCTCTTCACTTGTTCCATTCCTGTATTTCCATCACTTTTGATTAGGGTTCCAGGTACGTCTTTTCCTGATTTCCTTTTCGACATTGCTGTTCCTCTGCCTTCAGATTTTTTTATTTTACTTTTTATTTTTTACTTTAGTTTGTTTTCTGGATTTTGTCATCATAACTAGATGTCAATATCTGGCGTTTCTGTTTTTGCTGTGAACTGTAAGAATTATGTGATCCTTGGTTCACAATTAAGTTGCGCTTCCTTGATCATTATGGCCCGGTGTTATAAATGTGCTTGGAGTCTGCATTTTACGTTTTGAAAAGAATAAGTGCTCTTTGGCTTGATTTCTTTTGTGTAAGTCACCGGGTCATAGTTGAAAAGATAAACGTTCTGTTGTTGTTGATGCCTACGACCTTTTTCTTTCCTCTTTCTTTAGTTTAAGTCGTTGTGAGACTTGTTATGTTTAGGCATTAGATAATCCGGCCATTATTTGATTATCTAACTCTGACCTTGGCCTTGACATGCTGGCTTCAAATGATTAATTTTCATCTTTATTGTTGAAGAGCCATGGCTACGGAGCTTTTGGACATTGAACCTCATGAACTTAAATTTGTCTGTAAGCCCCTCCCACCTCCATGCTAGTTCTGCAATTTATGCACGTTTGTGATATAATTTTTTTTCATACAGATCACTGTTTCACGTAGTGATGCTGACTTCGCTCTTATTCTTCTTTCTTTGTAGTTGAATTGAAGAAACAGAGTTCATGCTTGGTTCAACTTGCAAACAAGTCGGATCAGTATGTTGCGTTTAAGGTGTGGTTGTTGATCCCGTATGTTTATGTTGTGCCGTACATATCCGTGTTTTGTTTTATTTTTTTTATTTATTTATTTTGCATAGTATCAATGTCTCTATGTTAATTGCAGTAATGTCTGCAATCATGATCTTTACTGATATCTCTTTGCATAGTATGCATAACTAAAAGCAAATAATTTCTTATTGTGAAGAAACATTTGTGAAATTTACAAGCGCATTGGCAGGTCAAAACAACGTCACCCAAGAAATATTGCGTGAGACCAAACGTAGGCATTGTTAAGCCCAACTCAAGAAGTGATTTTACTGGTATTTACCTAATATCTCTTTGTCCAATCTTAACATCAATTTTAACTTTTTTTGCTTATTTCTCTGCATCTATGCCTTTTACACATCATCAAGCACAGACGAAATTGCAACTGCTCAAACCTGATTGACATTTTCTGGTTGCATGCAGTTACCATGCAAGCTCAGCGCTTAATGCCTCCTGGTATGCAGTGCAAAGACAAGTTTTTGATTCAAAGCGCGTTTGTTCCCTCTGGAACAACAGAAGATGATATTACATCTGAGACGGTAATGCTATATCATTAATTCCTTTTCTCCAAACCTTAGTCCCCGGGGTGTTATAAGTAGAAAAGTTTAAGAGTTTAGTTATATATATATATATATAGATTTCCTTCTTGTGTTTCTTGATTGATTTTAAATTCTTTCTCTTTGACAGTTTGCGAAAGTTGATGGGAAGCTTATTGGGGAGAAGAAGCTAAGAGTTGCCCTAACCAGCCCACCTTCCTCCCCAGTATTGCTTCCAGTAAATGGAGAGGCGAAGCAGGATCCACCCAATGAAATTCATGTGCAAAGAGATAGGGTGTTGCCAAGCGGAGCTGAAAACATCCCTCCTTCTTCTAGGGTGAGCTATTCCTCCTTCAGACCTCAAATCACCTTGTCGCTTAAGTTGTGTTTTTTAAGCCTTAAGCTGGAAATTCAATGGACACAGTAAAATTTTGTGCTTGTCAATATTCTGATAGCTACCTCATTCATGGAAAGATCTCCCCCCACCCCTCCCTTAACATGATAACAAAGAAGAATTTTTGTGCACCCTTCGTGAAATCAAAGTCTCCCTCTGTCTCTATTCCTTTGTACCAGGATGCTGAGGATGTCAAGGGTTTTGAAACAGCCCAGGATATGGAGCAGGACAGAGCAATCAAGAATAATGTCTCAAGACCAGCTGAGAATGTAGATGGTATAGAAGTGAAAGATGCTATGCAGTTGAATTTAGCTAAGGATTCTGAGGAATTGAAGTCAAGACTAAATTTACTGGATTCAAAGCTAAGAGAGGTCAGAGTTTCTGAGTTATGATTAAATTGTTTAATACCATTCTATCACAATCGCTGGTGATAAAATTCTTGGAACTCTTGGGTTATATTATTTCTTATGCCATGTCACTGTTCTAAGGGATTATCTCAGCAGATGGTCCAATTCTTGGATCCGTTTCCTTGTGTTGCAATCAACTGTGAGTTATAAATCATTGCAGGCTGAACTTGTCATCAAGAAGCTCGATGAAGAGAGAAGAGTGAGTACCCAAGAAAAAGATATGCTTAAACATGAATTGGTAGGTTATTCCTCACTTAATATTCATCCTTATCAAAACTACATTAACTCTACTTTTCATATTCTTCAGTTCCTTTTGCAAGCTGAATGGAAACTGTAGAGTTATGACGATCTAGATGACAAAAGTGGGGCATAAAAAGCAGAGCGTGATAGTTCTTTGTTATAGGTCTTGGTTTGCATCTTTTTTTGCAGCTTACTTTTTCATTTCGATTTTTAGCTAAGTTTTTCAAGAAAGAAACTAAAAGATGAGTGGTTTTTACCAAAGTATCAACATTTTCTCGTATTGGACTTTTTAGTGAGAGGAAGAAAAATATATCCATTGAGAACATATGGTAGGTGGTGTTGTAATTGTCTGATTGGCGGTACAGATTAAATGTTTTGATACATCAACTCCCTATATTTAATATCAACCGCATTAAGCGTTTCTCCTTATAGTTTTGATTGAAGCTATAATACTCATTATAGCTGCTGAGCAACCGATTCTGGTTTGTTTGACCTTTCTAGGAGGTGTTGAAGAAGGGAATCAATGCGAGAAGTGTTCAGGTGGGCTTCCCGTTACTGTCTGTTTGCATGGTCGCTCTCATCAGTGTGGCAGTCGGATACTATATTCATCCATAGGAGATAAATCTCTTTGCTTGCTTATAAAAAAAGTCATTGTTGTGTTTTACGGTTATATATAGGATCATTCATTGTTTATTATGATGGTATTAGTGGGGGCGATGTTAATATGTGGTATTGGAACCTTTGTGAAAGACTTGTAAAGTGACAAATACATGTAAAATGAACTTCTCCCTTCGACGGAAAGCATATTAAGTAGCCATCTGGTATTTTTATCTAAATTTATGGGTTGTTTAATAACTTTTTTTATTGACACGACTTCCCTGAAATTCATGAAAAACAGAAAGCAGAATCATTCTTTTTAATTACGATGGTCGTGCTCTACATTGTTCTAGACTTCCAGGAGGGATGGTTTTAATGATCTTGGAAACTCTAAACAATTTTATTTCTTTTTATTTTTTATATATTGCAATCATGGGTTTCATTTAGGAAGAATGATAGAAAAATAATATTGAAATTGTAAAATTTAAGATCAAAGTTTGTTACTAAGAATGGAAAAAGTAATGATGAAACTTGATAAAAAATTCATATCCCATTTTATGAGAAATACTTGATTTGAGATTTTATAATTTTAAGTCTTTTTTGTCATTCTCACTTTCATTTAAAAGTTATGACAAGTATGCTGAAGCTAGCAATATAATTATGAGTGAAGTTGAGATTAATAAGCATAAGTATGAAATTGCATAAATTTGGGGTCAACACTCGAAAGTGTATGTTAGGAAATAGGAAGGCTGTGGCTCTTGTTAATCCTTTTTTCCCCTTAGACTGGTTAATCCTCTCGCTCTCTCTCGAACACAGACAACAAGACAGTGATGAAAGGTCTTGATTTAATCTTTTAGAATTATATGGTCATATTTATTGTTTTGTTAAATTTAAATAGAACCATATGATGTTGAATTAAAAAAAAAAAATTGGCCATTCGTTGAATAAAAAGCTCTAGAAGCTAGAAAGGTGTGCACCGGAAGCAGCGGGGAGGTATAATATTGGAACATGAAAGTAAAACACATCATAGGAACCCAAAGCTAACAAAATTTTTTCTCATAAATAACAATCCTTTCATCAATCATCTGTATACAATTGCAAAATTTTTCCTTAAAGGAATCAAGTTACAAACTTGCAAGCAAGCAACCCACTCTATTTGTTAGCAAAAAACCAGTGAAGTTAAAAACAATAGGTCAAAAAACCCAGTCCCATAAAATAATGTTCACACTCATTTCTTGTAATGTTTCTGTTTTCTTTTCTTCCGTTTCCTTTCTCCATATTTTTCTTGTCCTTTTCTTATCATCTTAGGTAGTTTTTCTTCCTTTTTTCGTCAAAAAAGGGAAAAAAAGTATTAAAGAAACTGCACACCAAAAGCCAGTTTTGCACACAATAATCTTATACCTTACTCTGAAGAGAGCCTTGAAGAAACTGAGCTATTGCCATTGGTGAACACTCAGCTCAAGGGGTGAGCCAGGAACAAAGGGCACAAAACCCCGCCCACCAAAAACAGGTCGCATAACAGCATCATCAAATTTTCGCCAATAATGGTGGACGCCTCTGGTAGGTAGGCTCAGGAGCAGGCGCAAGCTGCTAGGGCGATGGCCATTGCGTGTCCCATCATTACCCTCTGATTCTTGGCCATCCTCAAGAAGTGGCTGCACAAACGATTTAGGAGTACCTGGTGGGGTCGCTATGATACCCTTGTGTTTTGAAATAGGAAGCAATAGCCTCACAAGTGGCTTGGTCATCAACCCAAACACCTGCACATGTCCAAGACGTCAATTGATTCCTGTTTTCCACATTCCAATAAGTGATTGAGAATCTTGACTATGAATTTATATCAGCTTTATTACGACTCTTCTGAATTCATTTGGTTCAAATATGGGGGACAATCAATGCCACTGTAATCATCCCTGGACCCAGAAGGAGGCAGGCTCCAGTCCCACTTTTCCGTTACAAAAGCTTCAATCATATTTGCTTCAAATACTACTACTGATGTAAAATCAAATGTATGGGTGATGGCATAGTTCTACGATCAAGGTGCATTAGAAAATGATAACAGTGTAGCTTACCACAGTGCTGAATAGTATAACTGTGATGGTACTGGTGATCATGATGGCGTTCTCACGCAATTTAGTGTGGCCTAATCGGGTGAACTGCGTGTGAAAAATGTAGCTCATTACTACTTAATAATCTGCCATGATGCTTGAGAATTAAGACAGAACTGCAGCCCCGGATGGGTGAAATGAGAAGGGATAGTGTTTGATTCTTCACCTGATTATAGGCAAGTGCCATAGAAACTGCTCCACGCATAAGGCCGGCCCACCAGATTGTTACCTGCAAAACGAAGATCCTAGGAGCATTATTAATGCATCAATTGATTATGATATCACGTCCTTATAGATGGAAACAGGAGAGCTCATACTTGTTGCTTTATCTCGATTTTCTCAGATTGAAACTTCTTAGGCAAGTTGGCTAAGAACGACAAAGGGAAAACAAAGGCTGCTCTTCCCACCATGATGAGTGCCAATAGTAATGAACTGATCCCAGCTGATTTGCCAGGGCTAAGGAAATGATGGAAAAGTTAATGCCAAATTTGTCAAAGCCGTACTAAACAAAGTTATTCCAATGCAGACAATGTTTGTTTAGAAAACTTCTAACCTTTGACGGGCAAATCTCCACTTCTCTATATCCAGTGCATCCATCCCAACGTAGAGGAAGATAAAGATCTCAGCAATAAAAGAAAGAGTTGCAAAAGCATGTCTGAAGAAGGGAAAATGAAAATGCAAAAAATTAAGAATCAATCTTCTTTAACAAATAAGCCTGAACATGAACTTGTTTCTTCAACTACTTGTGAAGAAAGAAAAATTAAGTTGGAGATTTGACATACTTAGTTGTTACTCTTGAACTTTCAGTCACATTATGCCACGTGTAGTGAGACATGACAATGCCGCAGAAGAACACTGTCAGAATGGCACTTAAATTGAATAGCTGCCAAGGATAAAAAATTGGTGAATATAGGCATTATATTACTACGAGAAGCATGGAGGAAGCACAGTTTGCTTTAAAGAAATGAACTATAACCAGAGATAAGTCTTACTTCCGCTAGCATATATGAAAGGTAGGCCATGAGTATCATGAGGGCAACCTCACGATCAGTAGAATGCCTGGTATTTGAGAGAAACGAAATTAGAGAATTATCAACGAGATTCATCGAAACCAACAAATCAAAGTTAGCTAGCTATATTCCAAAATCATTACTCATTTCACAGAATGACTTTTACTTTTTCATTGCAGAGTTTTTCTTATTTGGTTAATTCAGTTGCTTGCTCAATACTCTATCTGCTAAACATATACGAGTATTCTCCTTTTGAAACTACCAGATTTGAATTCTCCCCTATTGAACTAATGGCAATGCATGGCAATATCAGTTCTTACCAACCTGCCAAAATAAAGCGTTTTTATGATGAATGCGCTAAGCAATCCAGCCTGAAAAATTAAAACAAAATCTGATAAAAACCACTTAAGCGCAGCGGAGTAGAAAATGCGAGAGACTTACCAATACTCCGAGCACAGTGCTTGCTGTAAATAAATAGAAAAAGTTTCCAATTAAGTGGAAACCAGTAATCAAGTCGACGTGAGAAAGGTCAAAGTTCTGGATTGCTTTCAAGAGCACTACAGATGTCGCATCATTTACAACCCCTTCCCCAAAAACCAGGCTGTACAATAAAGGTGTCTCATCCTGATTAAGCACCTGAAACATTGGATTTGAATATCATGTGAGGAACTATTTTGTACAGCTACGAATAAAGAAACTCTGGAGTTTCGCATTAAAAAGAATTATACCTGCAAGGTGCAAACAGAATCTGTTGCTGAAAATATTGCTCCAAGTGCTGTATTCAAGAGATTCAGGTAAGTAAAAGTAGAGGTTAAAAGAAGGGCGACCAAAATCGCAGCCTTATAAGAAAACACTTGTACCGAAGGAAGTTCTTTCGAACATACCCAGATAATCTCCAATCTTCAGCGATCCAATATCCAATTTTGGGAAAAAGTGTATAGCCCCTGGGTCAAAATAAATAAATGAGATTAATGATGATATAAAAGAAAATTGCACGATGCAACATTTTTTCTCTGTGGCCTCTATTTCATCATTTTGCCGGATGGCTTTGACAAATGACAGGGTTGAAGATGTAAGATGGGTAATAGAGGTCCAAGAAAGAAGTATTCCTGTAAGAATTTGCGACAATAACAGGAAAGTTTACTTTTCTTTTGGCACAGATTTTCCATACTTAAATTACCTAGAGATATGATGCCGAAGGATATTAAAGTTCCAACTGCACCGAAAAGCATGATAGTCATAAAATTGCGGAAAAATTGCTTCTTCTTCACCTGAAACCTGTTGAACATCAAGGAAGAACAGAACAATATTTGCTATCAGTATCATGAGACCGCCAAATCTATTTAAAATGGTCATTCTTAAGAGTTGTAGAGATGCAACTGTATGTAATTACTTTGTAATTTAGGTACTACAGATAAGAGCGGACTCAACTAGTTTTTTATTTTAAATAATAAATTGCCTGGCTTTGTTCTGATAGAAAGAAGAAGAAGAAAGAGGCTCTAGCTGAAAGGGAGATCAATTAAGAGGAAAAAACTCACCCGGCATTGAAAATGATAGGCGGAATAAGGTAAATAAAGAAGAGATCTTCACTGAAAACTAATATATGGGAGCTTTTTCCTCCAGTGGTAAGCAGTATAAAAATCCCAGTACAGAGACCCTGTAATTAGGCCACACAGAAAGATCATATCTAATTCACGAAATTGAAATTCATATTCATTGTAATACATTTAGAAAAGATAGAGAGCTTGGGTGTAGCAACAAACTCACAATGACGAGGGCAGTGATGGATTCGTTAATCCATCGATTCTCCTCCAGCAAATGACCGATTATGATGCAAGCACAAAGAAGTGCCACGAATAAATTCATTGAGACCACTGAAGCGTGATCAGATGTCATCATCGTCGTTAATTTTGTGATCAATGCTTCGACAGCCATATTAGCAGTAGCAGGTCGCAACAGAATCGAGAAAGAGAAATCAGAATTCGAGTTCTTTTATAGTGAAGTTCCAACTCAACGTTTTCAGCTTCAAGCTTCAATACAGCAGTTCATCACATGCTTCCAGCATTCACGTCCCGGCTCTTCAGCCAACTCTGCCAGATAAACCAATGTTGAAAAATATAAAAATAAATTAATTAATTAATATTTGTGATTTTAAATTTCCCTGTTCGGTCGCTGCGAATACGACATGCAAATGTCTTCCAGCGCTTATCACATGGGAGTTCGTTCGGGACCACAAATACTGAATTCGATCTACTCATCACTTTCCCGAATTGAAGAACAAAACCATTTGATCTATAATTCATTCAGCCTTTTTGATAAGCAGAATTATTGATCATTTTCACAAAAATATAAGTGAGCAAGTATTTTTCCGTAAACTCCTTGGATTTTTCCTACATTTCCTCACCCAGCAAACGAATTCTGCTACTGGTATAGTAAGCAACAGATAGAACAAAAAGCCTCTGATTTAGTGTGTGTTTGGAATTAACTTTTAAGAATAGTTTTTAAACATGTGAGAGGAGTTTTATCTCGATTTTCACAAAACATGGTTTGGGATGCTTCCCTTCCAAACACACACTTAAACGCTCGTCATCGCCAGCTAAATATTCATGCTCTGAAGCCTGGTCCATAATAGGAAGAAAACAAAAGATCCTAAAAATGATTACCACTTCAAGCTTTTAAATTCAAATGAATCTTCTAACACGAATTCGGTAGCCAAGACAAAAAAATCGTGAGTATCTTGGAGAGAGAAAGAGAGTGACTTGCCGTTGAGACTTGAGAGGGACAGCGAAAGAGGGAAAGAGAGGAAGGGCGGGCAAGATGTGAAAAGAACGGCCGCGAATGACGCTATTATATTTGGATTTCGTTCGCAGTAGGTTTTTTTTTTAATTGAATTGACTTTGACCGTCGATCAGAAGATGTAAACTGTGACGATGAAATTCAACGGTGAGATGAGAATTGTGAGTGTAGGCAATAATAGTGTTTTTGCGTCCATTGGATGCCTATGGGGTCAGGGGAGTTCAGGCGAACGATGAAGGCCATCCCTAATTATTTTGTCGCCTCTAACTTTACTTTTCTTTCCCTTTTTAAATTGATTTTTGTAAATTACTTTCAAGTTCTGACCTAAAGTATTTTAACGGAATCAATGAAAAATTTCAAAAGACTCTCCCTTACAATTCATCGACTCTTCATTTTTATCCGTATAAATTCTATCTCATAAGCATAA
This sequence comes from Albizia julibrissin, assembly GCA_037074505.1. NCBI lineage: Eukaryota > Viridiplantae > Streptophyta > Magnoliopsida > Fabales > Fabaceae > Albizia > Albizia julibrissin. Next base: position 2,031,540 of record CM073482.1, on the reverse strand, counting down.
AAGCTACAGTTGAGGGTTAGTCTTTTTTTTTCCCCTCTCCCCTTCGTCTCTCGACTGTTTGGGTGGTGAGAGTTTTTCTTTTATTATTGGGTGAGCTCTTTTTACAGCCTCCCTCTCTCTCTCTCTCATTTTGGTTGGGGTGGAGATGTTGATATTTTATGTTAATATTCGTTTATTTTCATGTTTTTTTAAACTTTTTACGATGGTGTTGATTTTTTTTATAACAATAAATTAAGTTGGGAGTTTCAATAGCATCAAATATCACTTGGTGGCTAGCGGTTTTAGAGATAGAGAATTGGTAATTATAGTCTTGTATATTATTGGTTTCATATTTCAAAATACCATTATAGTTATAGATTGTTAGCAACGGCAAATCAGAAGTGTATGTCATAGTCGAGACTGTGCAGTTTATTGTGCAGTTGATAGCTTCTCTGTCTTCATCTTTTTTATTGGTATTTGTGGGTGTTTTTCCTTCCATGAAATTTTCTCATGGTGTTTCTTCAACAACCAATCTAATTGCTTTATTTCTAATAAAAGAGGTAAATCCTTTGGGACAATTCGTCAAACAACCACTTCTTATAATAACTTTGTTACTAGTGACAAGGTCATGTTACTTTTAGAATTCTTTGTATTATTATGTATTTAGATTTTCTTTTCACAAACTTTTTATTTTGAGTTTGTATCTCTCATTGGGTTGGTTTTAATGAAATATATTTTTAAGCAAAAAAAAAGCATAAAAAGCTACACAATAATAAATAAATAGTAAAATTGAACATTTATATAAAAAATTTAATGTGATTTATGAACAAGACAACAAACATTTTATCTCTACCTTACATCAAAAAAAGTATTATTTTTATAATGTATCTATCAATTTTAATTTTTAATTGAGGGTAGTATTGACATACTCTTCCAATTGAGAATATGGATTTTTTTTTGAGTTTTTTCTTTATTCAAAATGTAAGTTTAATTTGATAATATATATAGAGATTGGAGATTTGGAATCATTTAGCTCAACTGATTCTAAGCACATCCTTAAGTCTTCACTTAGAGCCTATTTAGGATGATGTTCTGGCAGACCAAAAATGGCTTTCTCTTTAAAAAAGAGCCCGGTGGTGTCATTTAAAGTGTTTGGGTTCCTGTTTTGGCAACTGGACTTTTTTCCCAAAAATAATTTATGAGAAGAAATTCAAAAGTCTACATTTTTAGAAAAAAAAAATCATTTTTGTCACCGTTAATCCAAATACAAATCACATTTATAATCTAACTTTTATCCTATATTAAGTTTATAAAAATCATATTAAAAAAAATTTATTTCTACCACCGTTAATCTAAATAGACCCTTAATTAAAGAGATTGTGAGTTTAATGTGAATATTGTGAGTAACTAATAGAGTATCTATTGTACCAACGTTGAATCTAGTTTAATGTGAATATCTTCATGGGCCACGACCTTAAAGAGCGTAGCCCCATACCATATCAAACACATCTCTTAAAATTTTGGAAAAATTACATTTACATTCTAAATAAAAAAAATAAAAAATTATCTCTTAAAATTTTAAAATTATTAAAAAATCCTTTTAAAATTTTTTTACAATAAATTTTAATCGTAGACTTGTCAATGGATACTCATGGACTTGCCAATAAACATCCCTGAACTTGTCAGTAGACGCTCTTAAACTTGTCAATGACGCATACATAAACCTGTTAGCCAATGCCCATGGACTGATCAACAAAATTGGAATTTATTCCAATAGGACTTTTTGGTCATTTTAAGATTTTAAGACACTATTTTTTTCATTTTTTTTAATTATCTATGGACCTAAATGTATATTTTCTAAAATTTTCTTGAGTGTGGTGTTGTGAATCTGAACCATTTGTAACTAAAGGATATGTGAGTACATACTTATTTAAAATAGCGATTAAAGCCTTTAAAAGTAATTTTTCAATTGTGGTATACAATGTAAGTATATTAGATGATTTTTATTTTGATTTATATAAATAAGCACTTTTAGATGTTCCAAACGTAATCTCAAACAAACATTACATCAGTAAATGATCCGTGATAAAAATATGAGCGAGAATATATCAACCACAATATCATGTATTAAAATAAAGATTTACTTCTATGTATACAAAAACATTTAGATTGAGTTTAGTTCTATGGCTTTCTAGCTATACCATAACTTTATACTTAATAGGTTATGTGTCAACTTCTTATCAATAGAATAAACACTTGTTAGCCTATAGGAGTCTTTCTTATAATCCTTAATATAAAAGATCATTTATGTATTATTAGAATGTTGATTTTCTTACAACATCTTTTTCTTCAATGTTCCCAAACTAATCAAACAAAATTAAAGATATCCTAACTAAATCACATCATTTAATTAATAAAAAAAGTTAAAGAAATCAAGGGAAAATATAATAAAATAACAGGGACATGTTCTATGTGATACCTTTACGTACAATTATGCAGTATTCGGTTTATGTGAGACGGATCCGGGTATTATTTATTTTGGGGCAATGAACAGTGGAAGGCGCAGTCACATAATTAATGGCATGAGGTGAAGTATGAAAAATAATCGAAGACTCCTTTTGTTCCAACATTAGCACGTGTGGACAGTCACAGAACTCTCCAGTCTCCACATTACAAGTTACAACACCATGCTCCATATTTCTCCCACATTATAATTTTTTCCTGTGATAGCTTGCTTATTACAATAATAAAAGATTCCAACTCATAGTTTTATGCTTGAGAAAAAGAAAGAAAAGATCTTAGTTTCATTGGACTAAAATGCCCGTCCACAAATAATATTTTCCTGTCCAATCTCTTTTTTCCCTAAACTTTAAAAAAGCTCAGTTTTTTTTTTCTTAAAAAAAGGTACCAGGTGCCAAATAAATAATAGCTAGTTTGGAGATACAAATATAAACATCTCTCAACTACAACAACTAATGTTTGAGGTGTGATTAAGTATTAAGTATTGTATTGTGGTGTGAAATTAGGACTGATATTAGTATTAGTAGGTTGATTAAATTAGAATGTTTTTTTTTTCCCATTGTTTTAGTGGGGAGTACTGGGTAAGATGGAGAGGGGCAATGATTGCAACTCCAACAATAAAGAGGATGTTGTAGTAAGAGTGCGCCACAAACATGGCCCCCTCCACACACATTACCATCTTCCTTTCTCTATAAACATTCTTCTTTTCTTCCTTTGTCTCTCCACCTACCCTCCCTACTTCCAACATTATTCATTAATATATATGTGTGTGTATCACTTTTTACTCTATTTCATGAACAAATGAAAAGACTAGATGAAAGTTCTGTCTTTGGTTTTTCTCACGAAAGTTCGTGAGATGGGCTTAGTAAAAAAAAAAGAGAAACTTTAGTGTAATGTTAATACAAGGAAGAAGAGACTTGAAGGCCGTTATTGATGATAATGTCCCGTGAGGGAAACTAAACTATCATTAGGCTTTGGGGAATAATCCCTAGAGCCGGTAATATGGGTTGGGACCGTAGATCAAGCCCGCCTAACTTGATAATATAGGTGGTTTGGGTTTGATAAAATTGAAACTATTTGGGAGCGTTTTTTTGGCCCGAACCCATATGGTCCCAACCCATGGTGGGTTGGACCACCGGGTTGGCGGGTTGACCCATACTTTTTTTTTATATAATTATCAAGATTCTAAGAGGCAAGGCAAAACGCAAGAGTTGAAAGACGGTCAGGTCCAAACTAGCATTGCAATCCAATTTCCTCTCCTATCACTCTCCAATGATCCACTTTCCACTGACTCCACACCCCTCTCGGTCTCGGATGGACGCTCCCCACTCCCCACTCCTATGCTCTAGCTGCTCTACTGCTCTTTGCCTGTGTGTGATCTAACAAGCTAAGGATTTTTAATAATTAATTTATTCCCAAAAACAAGAACTGACAATTTAATTTAATTTTATCTTTCTGATTATGCGGTATAATTAATTTGGTGAATGTCTCTTTTTTCATGATCATTAGTTATGTTTTGTGTAAAAAAAAACAATTTTTAGTATATTATATAAAAAAATTGAAAAAAAATATGGGTTGGCCCGCCCAACCCGTTAACCCACTGGTTATGGGTTGGGTTAGCTAAATGCCAACCCATATTGATACGGTCCTTTTAGGATCGAACCCATATAGTCTCAATCCGTGACGGGTTAGCCCGAACTCGCCGGACCGGACCATATTACAACCCCTAATCATCCCTAATCAACCGAAACGTGTCATGGGACCCACACTACCCATCAAGCTCATCTGTATCAACCGACACGTGTCCTCCGAAGTCCGTGGTCCCACCAGCCACTAAACACAGGCAATAATCTCTGTTCGATCCATTGCGTCCCCAGTTCTATGTTTAGTGGGAGGCTTGGTCTCTCTTAATTATGCTGTTGCTCCCTGGTTTACGTTGATCCATTGTTTTACGTTTAAAAGAAGGGTTTAGATTTAATTAAAGTGTGTCTTTTTAACGCCAAAAGAAAAGTTAGGTCATCATAACATCATTCACATTCATGTTCTTTTTTTTTTGGACAAATGCATTCACATTCATGTTCTCCAGATTATTGCCTTCATGACTTTTTATATTGCAGATTTTTTTTTTATAGACATCCCTAATTAGCGCTTTGCTTGTCGAGATGGGTACCTTCGAGTATCCCACTGTTTAGGCTCGTTGAACCTGCTATGGGACTAATCTCAAGTCAGAGTGCCCGGGATATTTTTTTCCCTGTCCCCAGAGTTTGACCCCTTCCTAACAACTATGCCTCTCCGGACTCGAACACATGTTCTCCTTCAAAGAATACCGAGCCGCCTACCACTCAATACAACAAATATTGCAGATTTATATCGTGTTTAATATTTCACTGACTTCATTAATCAATGAAGAAAAACAAGACCAAGAGAACCATTCACTAAGTACGAGTTTGTGCTTGAAATTGAAATGGACTGTAATTCAACAAGTTCCATTAGTGTTGTATGGGAAGTTTTAATTTACAACAATATACAAAAACTGGGAGTATTCTGCTTAAAATATGTGCAGAATGATTGGTTGTGGTTTGGATCTAGTGTCTGCCCACTTGTGAAGTTATGGGTCAATTGAGGCCCATTAGGCCCAAATTCTTTCTCATCTTCGGGTTTTTTTTTGAAGGCCTAGTCTGGTGTCTACATAACATTTTTGGACAATATCCAATCAAATCAACCCCCCCTTTTTTTTTTGAGCTCATGGATCCCAAGCAATGCAATCTTCGGATGAATACCAAGGGCTCAATGGCTTATAATGAACATTGACTTATAGTTTGAGGTCAAACAGATTAAACTGTCCATCACAGAAAATCACAAAACCAAAATTTGAAAATAAAAATAAAAACTTCAAAATCAAACTAATATTAAATACACTAAAATTATTTCGTTTAAATTAGCAAGCCGCATGTTGATAGGTAGGACGGAGTGACAAGTATATGGAGACAAGTGCGATGTCCGTGAAAAGTGAGCGGAGAGATTTGAAAAAGTAAGAAGAAAAGTGAAGAATGATGAAGAACGTAACATTATGAACTTAGGCGGTAAAGTAAAGGGGGAAGAGCGTTGGTGCTCCTGTGACTTTCATTAATTTAAAAGAGGTGAACTTGTGACTTCCTTTACCTTCCTCTTCAACGATCAGACCCTCTTGGCTTCACAACTAGTCACAACTATAAAATAAAACTCATATCTTTCTCTCTATTTATCTATATCTTCACCTTTTTGGCTTCCTCCTCCTCCTCCTCTTGTTCTTGTTAATATTGTTATATGTAATCATCATCGATCTTCTCAAATCAACACACTCTTTTTCCCCCCTTTCCCATCCTCTTCCTCTTCATGTGAGGTACGTACCCCACCTCTCCTCCTTCTGACCCCACCTTCCTTCTTCCTTTGTCTCCTTCCCATTTCCTTTCACAATCTCTCACACACCATTCATCGCTCTTTAAGGATTTGTATGCACTCCATTTTTGTCCTTTTATCTCATGCGTGCCCTCATCAAATTTTACTGACCTCTGTGCGTATGTTTTAACCCTGGAATCATTTTGAGCTTCATGAGTCTATATATCTTCATAGTATTGCGTATCCATACTTCTCCAGAGAATCAACCGTTCATTAATTTATAGGTTTTTTTTTCTCTTTGCGTATAGGTGGGGGCCCTCGAAGACATTTTATTTTTTTGTTGGCATCTGTGGTAACCCAAGAGAGAGCTAGCTAGGGTTTCTTCCGATTAAAGTCATCTCCCTTATATATATAAAATGGAGAAAGATCACGACAAGTATCATTCGGTACACACATCACAAAGCTCTCTCTCTCTTTTCCGTTTCGTTTTTTGCAGATTTCAAGGTTTACATATATATGTATGTCGTCAGATCTTTTCACCGCGTTAACTCCAATAATGTTGTTTTGTTCCAATCTTGTTGAATCACCACAACAGGCTCCACCCTTCCACCCAAGCTTCAACGCCGTGCCCCTAGACTACTCTCACCACAATCTCATGAAGTTTCGGATCGGAGAAGCCTCCGGCGAAAGCAGCAGTCACGTGAATAATAATAGTACAGGCATGGCCGATTATATGCTCAACAACAACCATCAACAACAACAAGCAGCTTGTGGGTTTTATGGTGGTGCACCAGCTTGTTCATCTCTTGATAAGCTGAGTTTCGCAGATGTGATGCAGTTTGCAGATTTCGGACCCAAGTTGGCCTTAAACCAGACGACCAAGATGAATTGTGGTGAAGGAGAAGTAGAAGTAGATCAGTGTGGGATGGAGGACCCAGTTTTGTTCCTCAAGTTCCCTGTGTTAAATGACAAGTCGTGGGAGCATCATCAGAATCTGATCGGAGAAAACGTAGCACAAGATCAAGAAGGAGTAGTGAGAGAGGGGGATGAACTGGAAGCTCGAATCTCTGATAGTAATAATAAGTCGGTGCAGCTACACGGGTTTGTAGAGGAAGACATGGAGAAGAATAATAGTAACCCTACAAGCACAGTACAAGAACACAACAATACTAATAACAAGAGCAAGAGGAAGAGACCCAGAACCATTAAAACCAGCGAGGAGGTAGAGAGCCAGCGTATGACTCACATCGCCGTCGAAAGAAACCGCCGGAAACAAATGAACGAGCATCTTCGTGTCCTCAGATCCCTTATGCCAGGTTCTTACGTCCAAAGGGTCCGTACTTATATATTTCACGAGCCTTCTTTCTTTCTGCTTCTTCTTCTTCCATCTTCATCATATACCCCTCTCGTCCGGTTTACAAGTTCAAATTACCTAATTTTTAGATACTAAACATGTAGTTAACTCAATAAATATAGACTAAATTGATAAATTTTTTAATTTAATCTAAATTTATGGATGTGTATTTTTTACTTCTCTCTTCTCTTTACCGGCAAAATTGTAACACTCTAATTTATTAGTAGATTTATAGTAAGGATCAAAATTTTTTCTCAATCTAGATTTATAAATACGGCCAGTAAGTAATAGGTTTTATTGTTGGTGCAGGGGGACCAAGCTTCTATAATAGGAGGGGCTATAGAGTTTGTGAGGGAATTAGAGCAGCTTCTTCAGTGTTTGGAGTCACAAAAGAGAAGGAGGTTACTGGGAGAAGCACATACAAGGCAAGTTGGGGATTCTTCTTCTTCTCTTGCAATACAGACGCAACAAGTACAACAAGCTCCATTTTTTCCACCTTTGGCTCCTTTGCCAAATGATCATAATCAGATGAAGCAGCTTGTTGATCAGTTTGAGAGTGGTCTCAGGGAAGAAACAGCAGAGAACAAGTCGTGTTTAGCTGATGTGGAAGTAAAGCTTTTAGGGTTTGATGCGATGATCAAGATCCTATCTAGAAGACGACCAGGCCAGTTGATTAAGGCCATTGCTGCACTTGAAGATTTGCAGCTTATTATCCTCCACACCAATATCACCACCGTTGAACAAACTGTTCTTTATTCTTTCAACGTCAAGGTACGTATATGCTGCAAGCTAACTCTGCGTTTTGAAATATGGTTAATGACTTAATGTACAAAATTTTTGTGTAAGTTTTTTCAAATTTAATGTCATCTTGAAAAATTCAAAACATAGCAAAATTACCTCATACTATTAAAAAACTAACGTTGATTATAAATTTTTTAACGGTAAAAAACAACATTGTTCCATTAAATCTGAGAACAATATTAAATCAAAGGTAACATAACTCCTTAATGAAAACTTTTGAGATAAAATTATACCTTAATTCATTTTGAAATATATAGATTTATTTTATGTTATGAAATTTTAATAATTAATTTGAGTAAATTAATACTGAATCGGTATGGGCATTGGGCAGGTTGCAGGTGATTCAAGGTTCACAGCGGAAGATATAGCCAGTTCTGTCCAACAGATATTCAGTTTCATTCATGAAAACAGTGGAATGTAATATATGTATTATCCTTGTTATTATTATTAATTACTTGTTAGCTGTATGTGCTAGTTATATGACATCTATAGATGATTTGGATTCATTTATATTTATCGATCTCTCCCAAAATATTATAGCACAATATTATATGAGATCATGCGTAATTTTGTCGGTGCTTCTCAAAATTTCCTAATATTATAGTCAGTAAACTATATATCGACAGATACAAATGAGGAATTAACGAAAGCTACAAAATTTTTTTGTCATGGTTACAATAATATCTAAGTCACCTCTTTAGAGATCAATCTTCTCTGAAAATTATGGTTCTGGGTTTCATATAATTCTTTATTAATTGATCAAGTAGCTATCTATATATAATTCGAGTTTGTGGATAGTGCAGTCATCCCTAACTTGTTCACAAGATTAAGTAATAATGGGGTGGTGGGGAATGTGGCAGAAAGAGTGATGAAGACAAGATATATTGAATTCTTTTGTGTGTGTGAGAGAGAATGAATAATGAGATCAAAGTACAAAAGGAAATGACTATAAGGTGGAAAGTCAACGGTCCCTAATTAACCATGTTGCTTTCTGTGTCGTTGACTTGTCAGAAATGACTTGGTTGGAGGTATTAGGCTCTAATTTCCTCTCAGAGACGGCCAATGCTTGTAGGGTCTCTCAATTATAAATTGGAAGCCAGTGGATGCTTCTTATTTCTTTGGTCCATATATATATATATATATATATATGACTTTCTCTCTTTCAATTGTAATCTTGTTTTTTCTGTGACCTCAATCATGCCTGCCATGGTCTCTATTTTTGTCCTTCAGCTAATGAACAAGAGTTGACCACTGTGCGCTTTCTTATTAGCTTCATCTCTCTAGTGCCAACTCACGTCCTACTACTATTGAGATCCACCTTTATTATTTTTATAGGCACAAATATTCTCCTATCAAACAATCATATTCAAAATACTGTTACATACTAAATATAAACATATTTTTTTAGCAGAGATTAAAGCCTTAATTTGCCCCACTAACATACCTTTATTAAATACTTCATTATGTGTGGCTATGTGTGCAAGAGATGGATCATTTGACTGAGATACGATGAACAGAAATTGTGGATTTGACATGCGCCGAATTGAAAGCAGTCATGATTTGGACTAGGAAGTGGTTCCAACTTCAAATGTCTATACTAAAATTAGAATCAGCGATGGTTCATTCAGAGACAGATCATGTAGCCATCAACTGTTGGACATGGAAAATAAAGTTTCACCAAAAGACAGATGAAGAACGGTATCAAACGTCCCAACTGAATTTACCTACTAGTTTTCTTTTCATCTCATGGCATGTCTTACTTTGACGATTGAAGCTCCCTAAATTTCTTCCAGCAATCTTGAAAAGGAAAAAGTTTTCTCGAATAAATTATCTTCACTTTATATATTTCCACTATATTACTCACACTAGTTGGAGGTCTATGCTTGTCTCTAATAAAGAATGATATGCCGATCTAGAATGCGTTTCGGGTGTCCAAAACATGTTAACAAATTTGCCCAATATACGAAAGGGTGGACACAGTACATGTATCAAATGAAATGGAATTCACTTTAGACGTACATAACTTCAAATAGCCAGTTATAAAATATAAACGCTCCTATTTTCCAGTAGAAAAGTATAACTAGCAGTGCTATTAATTGAAGACCGGAAATTGGATAAATTTTCATGAAGAACGTAGGAGGCATAACTAAACACGTTAAAATCCTACACACATGCTGCTTCCCGCTTCTATCTTCCCCTGTATCTCTTTCTGAAAACAAATAGAAACAATAAGAACCAGTCCATGGATCAATTGCATACTGAAGCATGAGACAGCCATAACAATGTTTTTGAAACAAAAGTTTCCATGCCCAGGATTGTAAACTTCTGTGTCAAGATTGAAGCAGTCACGATTTGACCCATTCGAGACTGCACTCCTCTGCAACACCAAATTTTTGTGCACTGTGAAGATCCTTCTCTTAATCAGGACCTCAAACTCATGATGAGTACTCAAATGGCTGGGGAGGTTGAGGTTCTTCGTCCACTGCCATGGCTGAAGCAGAACTCTGCTGTGCTGTTGCTGATCCACTGCCAGCCGAGGTGGTAGTGGAGGAGGGCGTGTCAGTCAGAGCAAGCACCTCAGGCTCAGTAGGCCGCAGGTCTTTAAGAAGCACAAACCCTGAGGGTGCCAACTTAACTGGAACGTATCTGCTGTCTTGCAAAAACTTAATAAATTTCTCCTGAGCAGGAACTACCCTAGCTGGGTTGGTTAGAATCTCAAAAGAAGGCTCGGGCTCTGACTTCTTCTCTGGTGGGCCATCGACCTTATCAACCTTAAAAGAACAGAGTAGAATATTTAAATTGGTATTAATTAACTCAACTATTTCTGAGTTGGTCCCAGAGAATTAGTTATTAGGTATATCTAAAACAACAACCACAGATCAAAGCAACCATAAACGAACACATATCAAGCTTGACTACACTGAACTGAACAAAACAATGACAAGAAAATTGTAACAAGCCAGAGCAGCTTCTTTGCAGATCAATATTTAACAAATCAAGCTAAAAATTTAATATCTAAATCTGTATTTGGAACTGTTGTGTGCGCGTAGACATAAAATGCCATAAAACAACCCAACATAGAGGGCGGGATGCGGGTGAGAGTAATCCCTATCATCCTGCAGCCGAAATAATGGTGGAGGAAACAAACAAGTAATATAAAACTCCATTTAGATGCACAAAATTAGATGCAAGACTGCAAGCAATTAGTGAATAACTTTCACCACACCACCTTTGGAACTACACATTCCACCAACTAGATTAAGAAACTTTAGAAGAATCCCATGAATGTGCTTTCATTCAATATAAATTAATAAAACGTGGATTACCTGCATAGATTCTCCATCCTTCTCCGTGGAAGACTTTCCTTTCCCTGCACCTGAAGCAACTGAAGATGAGTCAGCCCCAGACGATTTTTCAGCATTAGCCTTCTGATCTTCAGCTTTCTTAGCCCTAGCTTTGGCCTTAGCTGATGTCGACAAAACAGCAGTGGGAAGTTTCACGGCAGATGTAGCGGTGGGTACAGTAGTAGGCTTAGGGTATTCAAACAATGAAGGCTTTGCATGTGATAAGAACTCAAACTTTGGAGCCTTCAGGTCATAGTTCAGACCAATAAAAGCCGTGGGTGAAAATGACAAGCTTATGAAATAAATAAGAGGGTACCAATACCAAAACTGACTGAAAACTGCAAGACCAACTACAGCAGTAACTTTATCATGTTTTGTCTTGGAAAGCAATCTTATAGTCACATTTCTTCCACCAGCATCAAGAATTCCAGAGGCCAAAATTGCTCCCATCTTGCTCATGGTGTCCTCATGCTTATCCAGAATTATTTTCTCTAATTGTCGCCTAAAATAACATTAAATCAGTAAACCATCAGAAATCCAAAACTTGTTTCCTCAATGTGCAAAAAGTAAGAAACAGGTTACCTGAATGTCCCAACACGAGCATCACTGGCTTCACTGATCTGGACCATGACCATGGCCATTGCTATAAGGGCACCTTGACGAACAAAATCAACAACATCTGATGTCAAAGGCTCCAGTAGAGATATGGCCTCACTGAGACCAGTACCGGCACAGGAAATGCCCACAGCAAGAGCCGCACCATATCTAACATGGGGATTGTAAGACTCTGATAAGAGAGATACAATTCGAGGAGTCTGCAAGCATAAAACATTTTGATATCTCAGCACAACCACTCAAGCAAAAATAGAACATGAATTTAATGGCAAGTTTACATTGTACAAGACAAATAAGTGATCATTAAAATGAGGAGTTCTGGCATGGCCCAAGCTCAGAGAACTATGTTCAAAGCAAGAAAAATAAAAATAGGAATGACAGCACAACCTGCTCTGGGTCAGAGTACAAGACAAATCCTAATGCTAGAACTGCCGTCCTTCTGACATCATCACTCACATCAGACACGGCAAAGTGCAGTAACTGTCGAATGGCTTTGTTGTTTGCTGTTCCACTGTATGCCAGGGCCAGTGCATACATACCACCATAACGCAATATGGGATCTTGGTCTCGAGTCAACTGCTCAATCAAGGTGTCTGCTTCTTCTTCTCTTCCATATACTGTAAGAGCTATCCCCAAAGCCAAACCCCTGATATATTCAATACGCATATAAATATCCAGCCAAAGACAAGTGTTGGTTTGGCACCTTGTCAATAGAAACTCATTTACCTAATGATCTTTTCATGCTGCGTCTCATGTGCGTAGGCAAGCAACTCACTTGCCTTCTCACTGGCTGTTCCAACCATGAGCAACCCCACACTTATACCAGCTGCTTCGCCAGCTACAGCACTATCAGTGTAGAGAACATTTTTAATTTCATCATATATCTCCTCGTCAGCAGTTCCTAGAGCTGCAAGGCCAAGACCTAGACATGCACCATGCTGAATAACCTGCACCATAACCAAATTCTTAAGTATAATACAGCAATATGATTTTTCTGCATAAAATAATCATCAAATTAAAGAGCACCTCAACAGTAGTAGTGCGCATGCTATCACGAAGAAATTGTTTAATGCCCTCTCCATGGTTTGCATGAATTAAACCAAGAGCATACAGAGCACCTCCTTCAGAATATGGACTACCACCACCACCACCTGACCCACCCTGAGGCAAGTAAGGTGCCATCAATGATCTTCCCTGCTGCAAGTGGCCTCTGTGAATAACACCAAGACCAGCAGTTGCACTAAATTTAGCCCAATTTGTAGCTCTGCTCAACCAGTCCTGACATTTTCAAAGGCCACAAAATTTTAACAATCGTAAATAATCAAGCTTTAAGAAGAGAACAGCAAGAAGAACATGGCTAACCAAATTTTCCCTCAGGAAAGTGTCTACAGTTGTTCCCGCGTGCATAATTGCATTAGCATATATAGTTGCACTGTGGCAGACACTATTTCTCATCTCCACAGACTGCTTAATTGTTTTTAGGATAAGGAGATCAGATCTGAGAGCAAAACACAGTCAATACAGAATAAGAACCAACAGAGCAGAGGAAAGATGCCATAAACAACAAAAAATGACAATGTACAAAACTATGACCATTACTTGTTGTGACTAAACAGAAACTGCAGAGTCAATTGTATTGAAGTCTCTCCAGACAAAATTCCCTTTAATTTGTTTAGCCTCTCAGCATAGAGAGTATCGCTTGGATCCTCGGGCACATTCACATTAGAGGCAGAATCATTATCTGCCATTTGAACATCATCATGTCCACTCGCACTAGCATCTGGGGCCGGGTCACTGGCTTTTGGTTGTGCAGATTCTGAAGGTTGGGACTTTGGAGGTGAAAGGCGATCTCTAACATTTAGAAGAAAAGCTTGGTGCTCATTCTCTACCAAATCAAAGGCTATTTGAAATGCCAGAAGGGCATCATCCTTATTTTCAGAACGTAAAAGCTTTTCTAATATGCTAGCGACACCCTCTGGTTCATCCAAGAACATCAGACACTGACAGATACTTAGATAATCAGGAGATGGCAGCTTTTGAAATACTTTGACAAGGAGGCGAAGAACCTGAAAAAGGAGATAAAATATCAATTTCATTCATCTAATTTTCGACACGCCTTGTTAAAATATCTCTCAAATTTTGCAAATTACAAGTCACACCACATTAAAGAAAATTTCTCTTCATTAGGGTCAACTAACGCAAGATACATTATAAAGGCGTCATAAGGAGTAGTTCGATACTGTTTTAATTATTATCTAAAATGCAAGAACTTCTGACCTTCACCAACAATACCCTCATCTATGCCTAAGAAATACCAAGTACAGTAAGCATAATAAAGAAAGATCCAAGATAGGAAGTAATGAAAACACCTTTCAAGAAAGCAGGAACCTATAAAGCTGGATCATGAATCACAAGATAAATACTACAGCACTAGATTGGAACCAAGAAACTAGAATGTCAGTCTTCTTGATCATTGACCAGTCATAAAGTTAGATTTGCAATTTGCTTCAGCACTTACTGATCAAATTTCCCATGTAAGTATTGAGGAATAAGAATAAATGAAAAATAAAACCACTAGAATTAAAATTATTAACAAAACTTGATAAGATACAATCGCAAAACCAAAATTGAAGGGGAGAAAAGGAGGAGAAAGGTTCACCACAAAATAACTACGTATAGGACTAGAATACAACTAGTAGATATTCAATGCCGTTACCTCCTGTCTGTATTCTCTAAGATTCACAAAGGAATGAGAGACATAAATGCAATATGACAAAGTGCCATGAACATTGTCGCTTTTTGTAATTGCTTCCTCCAGTTTATCTAATCTCCTGCATTCAATGGCAGTTCCCATAGCTTGCTGGTACTTACCGTCCATGATACACCTAAACAAGGGAAAAGAAATGGGTAGAAGGAAAAGTGAGAATTATGGAAAATGATTACCACACAAATATAAGAACAATCATACTTTACATACTTATCCAACATTCTCTCCACGATAGCTTCCAATCTAGGGTCCACCTTCACAGAGTCACCACTTGACTCTGCTGCCTTAGACTTTAGGAGAGCATATTCATCTATGGCCTTAGCTGAACATAATGAAAAAGAAAATAAACAACGTTACATGAGTTTAAATAATGTATTAAAGGCCATTCAAATTTTCTTCATTTTAACGTTACTGTTCTCAATATAGCAAACCAAATGAATTCAAAGGCATGACCCTTCCATCTCATAGAGGTCAAAGTGATATATGTATCATGCTCAGGATACTGAGAATTATCATCTACCATTTTACACTTAAAAATTGAATTATTAAACTAGATCATAGGTCTTACCCAGAAGAGTATGCACATAGTCAGAATCCTCCGAAACATCAAACAAAGAACCAGCTCCAAGGGCATAAGACAATGAGTCATTAAGTTCACCCAAGTAATAAAAGACCTGAAGATCAGGAAGCAAATTAAAAATAGCCGACAAAAGACATACTATTGCACTGAATTCCATATGTCATATACTAAAATTCTATAGGTGAGAGAACATAGGTGATATGACAAAGTGATGGACGAAATTAAAAAACAAACACTTATTCCTGGAAACTCAAATATCATGATGAATGAATCATTCTCCATATGTCCGTGCTTTGTTCTTTGGTTAAGGAAAACAATATAATCGCCAAGGTATGAAAAGAAAGCAATCTAATTAACAGAACTTGCACTCCCTAGAGATACTAGTTCGGTAATCAGCACAGCAGTAACACCTTTGATACAACGAGTGCAGCAAGTTGCCTTTGGCGTTGATCAAACCCCTCGTCCTCATATAAGCTCTCTCTGTAAAATTAAAAAACAAACAAACATAATTACAATGACCATGCATCAGAAGTCAGAACTTAGCAAGTTAACTCATAAAGACTTCCATATTCCAAGAATATACACGTAAAGTGGGAGCAACTTGAATTACTGAGGGAGAATACATTTATCAAGATGGCAAGCATATCACAGTTTGCTTTATATTGTGAATTGGTGCACTGAATGATCTGAAGTGCTACTAAGTTCAAGTAGGTTCCTAAATGTATTGAAATATCTGATTCTGCATTCAAGAGATACAAAAATTTCTAGAATCCAACAGTTTCATGTTCACCGTTCAATGCCAACAAGCCAGATCACGAGACATATTACCAATTCAAACTTATTCAACCACACTACCAACCATCATTTTCTACTCCCAATATCTCATCAAGTTCTCAAGGGAAACAAATAATGTACCTCAGGCCAAGAACAATACACATCTATCTCATTTATCAATCTCAAACATCCCCAATCTATAACCCCTTAAGAATTGGAGATTAATGAAAACTCCCTTAACATATAAACTGCAAACATGTATGTTTCCGGGCTATCAACTGAGTAACCAAACTCATTATAAGCATTGTAGGCACCAAACCAGCCTAATCTAAAAACCAGTAGTTCACCAAAGACAGTGCCAAACACAGGACATGCTCCCAGTGAATGAGACTCCTACCTAGACTCCATAAAGTGTCATTCAACCCTACTCACATTCTTGAACTGTCTACCAAGTTTTTAGAGCCCCACAGTGCAATAATTTGTGCCATGTAGGAACTTCAACAGAGGATTTTGAGCAATCCTATGGGTGTTAGAGATACATTTGACAGAATGTTGCAAGGATGGTCAATGGTCTATCATTGTTTGTAGGAAATAATTGTATGGACACAATACTCCAGAAGGCTGCTCCAAAGCAAGCAGTCACGACAAAATACAAGCATCATCCACTATGAGACCATAGTACCAAAATTTCTATCACATAAACTATCAAGAACCAAATGATATTAACTCATACAATCACAATTGTCTAGATGAATTGATATCTTACAAACACCATAGTACCAAAATTTCCATCACATAAACTATCAAGAACCAAATGATATTAACTCATACAATCACAATTGTCTAGATGAATTGATATCTTACAAAGACCATAGTACCAAAATTTCTATCACATGAACTATCAAGAACCAAATGATATTAACTCATACAATCACAATTGTCTAGATGAATTGATATCTTACAAAGAAAATTCCAGTCAACAGCAAAAGAGAAAAACATCTGGATTAACCACTTAGGAGCTACTTAAAAGATCAAAATCAGAATGACAGAAATCCAAATGATTTTCTTGAAATAGTTAAGTAATTCAAACAGTATTTGCTTCAATTTAGTCTTGAGAATTATGCGCATTGGGGATAAGGAAAATTTCTGTTCAAATATGGGCTTCATGTTCTTCACGTTATATTGGAACTTACTTGATTTTACCGTCCAAGCTTATTTAATGATTTAGCATAGGCAGGAAGAGTGAAACAACTATAGGATTAAAACGATTCACATTTCTTACAAAACACAGTACATCTATAAGTACGGATTCAAAGCTTCATTCAATGTAAATATCAGTTTTACGAATTTATTAAGACAGATAGGTCCCCTTGACTTCGATGAATAAAACCATATGCACAAGGAACTATAGGTATGACCCTATGCTGATCCTATTCTTTATCTATGAACGCTAATCCATCATCACGTTGCTCCACATGACATCAGTAGCATTACACTTTTTAAATGCTCTAAGTATGTATTAAGCCAAAACAAACAGATCGAATCAGTCCATCCCTCCATAACCATAAAGCTACCATGACTGATAGCAGATTCTGCGACTTAACAGAGACCAGAGCTACAATTGCTGACAAATTTCCTGAATTTCCTCATTCTCCATTACAACAGTCTTGTTGAGAATTTGTCTCCTCGTGCAAATTGGGTTCTCACATAAAAAGCCTTGATTTTACATTTATCTGGTTTGTGTCATTAACGTGTAACTATTTTCAAAATAGTAAGCGTTTGAGTTTATCACCGTATTTCATCGAATATATGCAAGTGAGTCGATTGGTACGGGAGACTTCATTCATACATCATCAATAACAAAATACAACAAGCACATGCATTGTGGTGAGAAAGAGAATGCGTACATGACGGGGACACTAGTGGAGATCTCGGGCCAGAAGCTGTCAACCAAGTTGTTCAGCTTAGAAAGAGCGTTGAATTTGAGCATAGGATGGGACTCGTTCAGCATCGCCAGCAAACCGCTCGCGGAGCTAACAATTGTCGTAGCCATGTCTTGTGTGATGGATGAATGGCGATACAGAATTTGGATCTTAAACAGAAATCAAAAGATTGGGAGTAGGGTTTAGAAGAGGGAGATTCGAAACCCTATGAGAGATACGACTTTCAGCAAAGAGAAAGAGTGTGTGTGTAAAGGAAGGACTAAACTGCAAAGTATATGATTTCTGGATCTAATGAGGTTGGCTTTCTTCCCAAGCCACGCACGCTAGCTTCCTTTTAATCTTTATCAAGACATACCAATAATATATTTAACCTATAAATCATTTTCCAATTTCTTTGTATTAATATATTTAATTAAATTAATAGAACTTGATGTAATGAATATAAAAATTTGATATAAGTATGATCCATACAAATTAAATATCTATCTATTTTTTTTATAGATATAGAGATAATATAAGGTTTGGAAAATAGAGAGATATATAATATGCCTTATAATAGCAGGGCCACCGTTGCCAACCATGAGTCTTAGAAATTTTTTTTCGTAAATCGAGATAAGAATATTCATATATATTTATTTTATAAATCGTAAAAACTATTATTTAAAAGTTAATTCAAACACATACAAACATAATGTTGTGCGTTTTAGCGACTCCATATATTCAATTAGGGTTAAAACACTTATCGAACATCAGCATTGCTCAATAGGAACTTGGGGATTTCATGTCTAAAGCCCTAAACTTTATAAATTTATATATTAAATATAATAATTATTAATTTTGATGAATTAATTCCAATTATTTATATATAAATATATTTTAACCAATTTATTATTTTTCTTTTTAATTAATAAGCACATATTTTTAATAGTTATTTATTAATGTAGGTAAAATCTTATCGTTGTTGGCAATATTGCTAAATGTACGACTCTTAAGTAGTAAATTTTTTAAATATCTATATATTATGTTATCCATCCATATCATATTCTATATTTCAATATACTTACAATTATAATAGTATGTGAAACAGATCATTTTCTAGTGCTAATGAAATGATTCTAGGTAAATTTTTTGAGAAAAATTGTGTCGCTCCGTAATTTATAGGAAATAATTACTACTTAAATAGAACCAATATAAGATGGGAGTGAGTTCAAGTTTAGCTTACAACTATGGTCGCCATGTTTTGTGCGGGTGGAAATGAAGGGCAACTCTATGAGAATTCATATCTTAAACAAAAATCCATAAGATTAGGGTTGAGGTTTAAAAGAGGAAGATTCAAAACCTTATCAAATCTCATTTTAGTCGGAAACTAACTTTCATCACAAGAAAGAGGGTGTCTTTGTAAAGAGATGGACTGAACTGCAAATTCTAAATGTATGTTACTAAAATTGCTTGCTTTCTTCACAAGTCACACTTCTCTCTTTTTTTTTTTAAACAAAAAAAATCTCTATCTAAAGAAAATCCGGCAACAAATTATAAAAAGGATGGCATTCCCTGATTTACTTTTTATTTAATTGAAGATATTAGCTTAGGCGATAAAGATTAAGTCAAAAATCTAAACTCTTATAATATACTGAAAATTTTTTTAAAAAAAAAAACAAGAAACATGTATTTAGGCAGTTTTGTTTAAATGCCTGCCCATCTTATGCTTTATAGTTGAGCCGAAATTAAATATCTGTCTATCCTCTATCAAATAGATGCTCCATATATTTGTCTATTATTTATATGGATTAATATAATTTCTAATTTTTTTTTAAATTTGTCCTCATTTTCGTTTTGATTCCAAATTTTAAATAATAGGTTTTAGTCCATCAAATTTTATTTCATTTAAAACATTAGTTTCTATAACTTAATAAAACTCTGAACTATTTTGTCCCTTAAGGAATTAAAACAAAAATAAAAATAAATTTAAATGACCTAAAATTATATTAATCCATATTTATATATTCAACATGCATTCAACGACGGATCAAAGGAGAGGCTGAGGAGTTTGTTGGTCCAATGACTTCATCTATTAATTTTGGTGGGCTTGTGAACCAAGGGCAAAATTGGTTGGGTTGGGCTGGGCAACCTAAATTTCAAGACACGTGTGCCTAAGTTAATGGAAAAATCACTTGCTCCATGAAACTTATTTATCTCATTCATTAGATTAAGGAAGTAATTTAATGTTAATATGACATACTTTTTTATTAAAACATCACCATCATCATTCTTAATTCACCCAATAAGATTAATTTAAGAAAAATAGATAAATATAAAAAATATGTTTTACATTTAAAACCAAAAAGTCATACATTAAAGAGTAGAAGAAGTATTTTTATTCTTATAATTCAATTCATAAATCTTATCTCAATACAACTCAAACCATATAATTTTAACTCAATTGTAACTCATTTCATGAAATTTTACTTAATACAACACAGTTCTTATAATTTAACCATTTAAAATAATATTCCTTGTATTTAAAAAATTATATATTTTATGAAACTTATGGATTAAGGCTTTAAATGGTTGAAGTTATAGAGATTGTATTTCAATTGAGTTAAAATTATAAGGACTGAGTTAAACAAAGTATTTTAAGGATTGAGTTAAAACTGAGGAAAAAGATTAATATTTCTGAAATTAAATTAGTATTCAAAATTTCAAATGTATATATTCCATTGAAGATTTATATTAACTTCAGCTCAAAATCTGAATAGAGCCGTCCAATGCATTGGAAGTCCGTGCCAAACTCACAAGGAGCTTTGAAACTGTACTTTAAAATATGCCATGGTTTTTACACACTCACGAGTTTGATAGATATTTGGCTTCATGTTATATCGATCGAGGCAATTGTCTGAAAACGAAGTTAACAGTGAATTATAGAAATTGTCTGTGTTTTTCACCGACACCGTCTATTGTTTGAAATATGTGAGGGACGACTCATGTGAACTGTCTCTGTTGAAATATGTATATGAATTTCAGCACTCAACAATTGTATTCTTTCAATTATTCGTTTCTGAAATCCTGTGATCCTCTGTAAAATCCAAAAACTTTGTTTTTTATTGTAAATTCTCATGGGTTTTTGTTCCCCTGACCATTCATATAATGCATTCTCTAGTCACCTGCTACTTTTATGTCATAACTGTTTCTTAATTTAATGTCTATTTACTTTATTTAATTGAATTATTGAAGTTAATTAATATAACATATTTTTTAAAGCATGTTAATTATATTTTTTTATTTTCTCAATATCTCTCTTATTTGGTTATCATAGAGGGAGTATTAATATAAGTAAATTAATAACAAATTAATAAATATAGGAAATATGTTTTACATTTAAAATCAAAATTAATTCCTTAATAAGATCGTACATTAAGGATAGAAGGAATACTTTTTTTTCCCTTTAAATTTCAGATATTCAATCAAACTCTGATTATTATTGGGTGCTTACCCGTTTAGTTCTAATCAATTAAAATTGTCAGTTAGATCATTATGCTGGCGGGATATTTTTGTTGAGGTTTACAGTGAATGGACGGGCTTAAATAGGCCCAATTTCCAAAATATATTGGGCTTCACATTTAGTCCACCTGAGCTTGGTCCATAGACAGGGACACTAAACATGTTCTTGTTTTTTTTTTAACCCAATCGACCATTACACGTTAATTCATTTCTTCTTACCCCAGTTTGTGTGAGTTGGATCTTGAAGCTTGCCAAGATGAAATCATACCTTCAAACCCAACAAATACATAAAAAATACTTACAGATAACTTTTTATTTTAATAAAGTTCTAACATAGAATTTAAATCTACAACCTTATTGACTCGTTGATTAATGTTTTACTTCAACATGTTTCTGCCAATGTGCTTGTATGAGGATTTTAATTGATTCGAGTGTGTCTTATCCTAAGTCGGTAGTTTCGTTCCTTCGTGTGTGTTTGTTACAAATAAACCTTAAGAATTCCGCCACACAACAATTAATTAAAGGGTAAATCAGCAAGTTTGATGGATCCCCTATGTCATCCATCGAAGTTTGTTTTAAGCCTTTTCTTCGGCTTTTGACCCTTTGTATAGATAAATTCTGGGGTTACTCTGAGAGCACACCGCCCAATCAAAAAGTGCCAGCTTGAGGAACTTAATCCCACATGAAAGCTCATGTGTGAACATTTTTAAATTTATATTTTATACTAGTAATATTTTTATTGGTCCTTTTAAAAAAGTGAAAATTGTTTAAAAATACTTCATTAAAAATTTATTTACTAAATGAGACTTCGCGTGCAAATAATCTTCTCACGTGGAAAAAATCTTACACTGTGTTCAAAAAATCTTCCATGTGTTCAATATATCTTCCTCATGTATATGTGAACAATCTTCCCTTTGTGCAAAAAATCTTCCCTATGTCCCATTTAACAAATAAGTTTATAATGAGATCTTTATAAATAATTTTTCTTTAAAAAATTCTTCAAATTATCATATTCTCTCTCCTATTTTCCCATGCAGCCCCCCCTTCTCTCTCTCATATGTATGGAACCAGCTCCCCTGCTCCAAACGATGAGCAGGGAGAGCTATTTTCATCTAGATCGTCTAGATATCATCGGTCTAGATTTATTTTGTTTTATTTTTTATTTTTTTAAAAAAATTATTTTAATGATTAGATAATCTAAAATAAAGATAATCTCTTAACTAATATTTCTTTAAAAAAATATTTTTTATTTAAAAATTACTAATTAAAAAAAATTAAATATGGACTGTTTAAATCTAATCAGCACGGTTCAGATGATATGAGCTTTCCCTACTCATGAAAAGCAGAGTAACCGGGTCTCTTACTTACACGCTATGTTTTTTTTTAATTAATAAGCCAAACAAATGATCAAACGGCCACTTTGTGCGTGTGAGAGAGATTGTAATATTCGAAATTTGAATGCAAAGGAGAGCAGTGACGAGGTGGTTTTGGTTGAAATATCTTTTTGGGGGTTAGATTATATATGCGGGGAGAATATTCCTAAATGATAAGCATGTCCACGTAATAACTATCTCTATGAAGAATAAACTTTCAGATATAGACAACAGAATCATAGAATATTCTGCGTAATATCTATATTTTGTATCGATTTGTTAATTGTCAATTGTCAAAGATGCCATTTTCTTTTTTAATTAAAGTTTCAAGGTGATGAAAAGAACAAGAGGAACAATATAATCAAGGCAAATAACATGTAATCCATAGAATAGTTTTATTTTATACACGGTGAACTACTGATTATTATTCACAATATTGTATTCCCTCACTCTTCTCCTAACTTTGCTGACAATACTTACAACCCAGCGGAACTGACCCATGTCTTTTTTTCCCCCTCCTTTTCTATATGAATTGTTGGATTAAGATTTTAATTGTTCAAATTTAATATATTATAAAAATATTATTTAACTGTTCAGATTTAATATATGATAAAAATATTTTTATAATATATTAAATCTGAATCATTGAGATCTTAATCCAACAGTTTAAATATAAAAAATGATAAGAGCCATATCTCAAACCAGCTATGTATTTATAACAGCGCACAAGTAAATGAGTAAACAACCATCTTAAGAGACGATACATTACATTGTAGTCTCACAATCCCTAACTGTGAGGCTTAGTTTGGAAATTCATATATACTACGAAAATACTCGTAGTTAAAATTGGTTGATGCCTAAATAATTGCTGCTGCTGCAGCAGCTTCTTTTTCACTCTGCTCTTAATTAGATGGAATAATTTGCGCAATTCTGAATGTTTTTCATATTAAAAAAGGTATGAAAATGTTTTGACATTCATAACTAAGGAGGTGCCAGCAAATGGCCGGGTACAACAGATTTTCAGTATGCAGCATCACTGCCAAAAGACCACAACGTAGGAGATTGTGGAAACTGGAGAAAATTCCCACATTTTATTGTTAAGGAAGACTTACGTGATTATTTGGAATCACAACTCTTGAGCACTATCACGTAAGGTGTGAAATCTTACATCGCTTTGGGAAGAGAATGAAAGACATTTATAAGAGTTTGCATACCACTCTTTTTCGACATGTTTTAAAATAGCGAGGGGTGATATGTTTTAAAATGAAAAATATTGAAAGCAATTAAGGCCTTGAAATGTTATATAAGGTGAAACATAGCTCATTTCTTTTACGTACATTGTAATCAAGATAAGTCCGGAGCCGTGTTGAATTTGTTGAATTATATATGTGTAGGTTAGTGTTACTTTTTCTATCAAAATGACTTAATTAAATGATAAGACATATCTCATCTTTTATATACTTTTAATTCAATGTCTAAGTATTTAATGAGGGACGTATTTTAATAAGCCAAAGCTTTTTGTGTATAATTTTTTTTAAATCCTTCTTGTAAATAAAAATTTAGTTTTCTCCAATTTTTCTCAAGAGATTTCACTGTTTTTTTTTAAAAAAAAATATTGAATTGGTGACATCCACAGTCACAGAAATTTAAGACAGGGCATGGTAATAAAGGAAGGGAAGAGAAAAGAGTAAATGATGAGAGGGAGCGTAGGATTTTGGAAAAAAATGGTCACATGACATACTTCCTCTTGTGCTTTTACAAGTAGCAACTGCCACATTAAGTAACAACTATCATCTTCATGCGTATAAAAATGGTAGTGTAGTTAAATTCAGTTAAGATCAATACCAATTATGTAATATATGCAATTTTTCTTTCAATTATGCCTTTATTCATATAGAGGGTTTAGAAGAGATAATGAGTAGAAATTTAATGTGGAGAGGTAATAAATAGAAATAAGAGTAATTTAGAAATAATGTAAAATAAATATAATTTATTGTAAACAGAAGCTAAATGGAGAAATTTCATCGTTGTTAGTACATGTGTGATAATAGTTATTATAAAGGCATGTATTTAATAAAAGTAAAAGTAAAAAAATAAAATTTTATTTTTAGAGAAAAAAGATTTATTATTTATAAAAAAGATTAGAAGTAAGAATTTTACTTATAAAAAAAGAACACGGGGCAGGATCAGAATCAGACAGACTGCTTTCTTTCCAGTTGCACTCACCCATGAATGCTCTTTTGTGCAATAACACAGACTGCCATTTGGGGCAGTAAAAGCGTATAGATTTCACCTCATTTTCAAAAAGAGATTATGAAGTAGTACTTACTACTACTTACTCAGCCTGTAACCCTCTCTACTGATAATAGAGTTAGTGAGTAATATTTGTCAACAGATTCCTTTGGGAATTGTACTATCCCTTTTATTCCCAGACCCTACGTCCTATTATCCCCTCTCCCACCTCTCATTAAGGAATGAAAATTAAGTTATTAAATTGATTTAAAATTTATATATGTTTTTAACTTTACCCTCTCATTTAATAATGTGTATTTAAATGAGTCAATTAAAAATGAGGGTATAATAAAAAAATAGTAATAAATGAGTTAGTTAAAAATAATTGGTGCCTTATAATAAGAATAAAAAACTGTTGGTAGTTGATGTCATGTAATAAGTAATAGAGGGAGTACCTTGTCTTGGCAAAAAAATTACTTTATGGAAAGTCTCATAGAATAAATGATTAAGTTACACTCAATACTCTGAATTATTTTTAAAAGTGTGATCAACACCCTAAAATATTAAGTGGTGCAATTTTATCCATAATGTATTGAAAATAGAGCCAAGCTAACAGTTACTTTATCTCCTCTTGCTATGTTCATCTTCATGGGACCAGAAGTCACAGAGGCGAGCCTTGTGCCTCTTCTTAATTTCAATGAAAGAGAAGGGTTGTGCTATATATATCACATTCATTTCAGAGGAAGAAGATCAGAAAGATATGCCCCAGATGTGTTTAAAGCTAAGATGGATTCATAGCAAAAGTTAATAAAGGACTTGAGCAAGCCCATGAGACTGGTTATGGAGGCAGTGGCTTTGAATTTTATGAAGAATAAGATGAGGCGAGGAGAGCAGCGAAGAAAGCACAAGCCAAAGAATATGGGTTTGAAGAATACAAGTTTGATTATGAGGAAGAAGGTGAAGGCATTAGGAAGGCTGGAGGTGACATATCACATAGGCCTGCTCTTGCACAGATTCATGTTGCTGCCACCAAAGCAAACACCCCTACAATGCCCATTATTCCGAGAGATGGAGCAACTCGGCCAAAGAGAACAGAAACTACTGATGAACAGTAGCAAAAGGAGATCAAGCAACGGAGGTTAATGTTCGTGCTAATTGCTCAATTTTTAATACATCAAGGATAAAATTGTACCACTTGATATTTTAGAGTACTAATTACACTTCTAAAAATAGTTCGAGGTGCTGGATATACCTTAACTCTGGAATAAATGCAATTATCAAAAAGTCATATTAACAAGTTACCAATAGTATGAAGATGTTGTTATTTCTTGTACTTGAACACACTTCCTTTTGTCTTATTTATAGGAGTTCAATAATTGAATTATGAGGTTTATAAAAATGGTTAAAATTAGTTAAAAATAAATATGTCCGAAATAAACTTCATTTTCTACATATATCATTATTTATGAGAGGGAAGCAATAGAGATAAGTAAAATAAATAAGTATCACATACCTTATAATTAATGCAATGCTTATGGTTAATGAGAGATAAAAATGAAAAAAAAAACTCATTAAATGTTCAGATAACTCTTGTCGGACTCTTATAAAAAGGACCGAGGAAGTACTTCCTTTGGTTTAAAATATAAGAGCCAAACTTGGGATGGTGTGTGTTTTTTTTATATATATAACAATCATTTTGCTTTTGTCTTATCATTTAATGTTTTTTTTATTTTACCCCTAATTAATTGTATGTCTTTCTTATTTATTTTTTTCACTCATTCTCTCACTCACTCACTCTCTCCGTAAATAGGGATTTTTAGGAAAATAAGTTATAATTTTTACAAATTTATTGTCTTTAACTAACTTTGTGAATTGCATAATTTAACTATTTAGCTCTTATATTTTGAATTGGAGGTAGAATCTTTATTTTTTTGGTCAAAGAAAGCATATCATTCCCAAATTAGAAAAATTCAGTTCACAGAGTTTCCACCAGAATCAACTAATGCCCGACCTATCATGAGGTAAAACAGTACCCACCCTATCACTTTCCAAAATCCTAACAAGAAGGGTTGGTGGAGTAAGCAACCAACTTCTACTATACAACCCCTTTACAAACTCTTTGGCTAACCAATCAGCTGCCAAATTACAAGATTTGGGAACAAAAGATAATACTATATTACTATTATGCATGAAAGTATCAACTAGCTCCTCTACCAAAATTCGTGCCTTCCATTCTGGGCAAGGGGACCGCTTCTGTATAGCATCTACAAGTTATTTACAATCAGTCTCCACAAAAACCAAACCCAAATCCTTGTCCGTCGCACTATCTACAGCTACAGAAAGAGCTATCACTTCACTTTGAAAGGGAGATTCAGCATCACATCCCTTTGAGCATAGATTAACAATATCCCATGTATCATTACGAAGCACAAAACCAATCCCACCAGTTCTGTTAGTTATATGTAAAGCACCATCAACATTCAATTTCAAACTATCTTTAAGTGGTAGGGCCCATTTAGCTGATAACACATCAGCTCCTGAATTTCCACACTTAGCTACAAACCAACTGTTTGATGTCCAGACTTCATGCATAGCTTTGTTGGCTGAGTTAAGAACCCATAAAATATCAGGAGCTTGATGCTCATATAACGCACAACAGCGACACTTCCATATAAACCAGAGAATATAAGCTACCAAAGCTAGAGCAAAGTCATTCTCCCTAAGCTTATTCAACAACCACATGAGCCAATCCATAAAAGATATAACATTGTTTTCAGAAATAGTAAGGCCTAAAGAGCTGGCATATCATACTCTTTTGGCCCAATTACACAATAGAAACATATGCTCATAAGATTCAGCAGCCACACAACATTGAAAACAAACTTGGGAGGGGGCAAATTTTCTTTTAAACAAAGCTTCCATTGAGGGTAAAGTATTACTACAAGCCCTCCAAATAAAATGTCTGATCTTTGGTTGGACCTTGATTGACCAAACAAACTTCCAAACATCATGAGATAGATGCTTAGAGGTTCCTGGCCTAGAAGAAAGAGCAGATGGCTCCTTATCTTTCAGCCACTTATATCCCAATTTTACATAATAGATGCTATTCTTGCTTCTAAACTAGCTTACTTTATTCGTAATCCCTTCCCTAGGAATTCTAATGCTATAAATAGCTTGCTTAATATATTTTGGAATATCAACATAATCCAAATCTCATCTGCCATTACTCAACACAGAACCAATTTTCTTATCCACTATTGGCTCAGGAAGAAATTCACTTGGAATTCTATTGTCTGGACAATTAGGGATCCATGAGTCTCTCCAGAAATCAATACTAAAACCATCCCCTACCTGCCATAAAATATTAGACTCTAGTAAACACCTTCCAGCCAACAAACTACTCCAAGCCCAGGATGCACGGCTCCCTTTTTTTAGCTGTTATAAAGGTACCATGAGGGAAATAGATCCCTTTAAGGATCCAAACCCATAAAGAATTAGATTATGTCAAGACTCTCCAACATTGCTTTCCTAGTAGAGCGAGATTAAATTTTTGAAAGTCTTTCCTAGTAGAATCTTTTACTTGTTGCAAAATTTGTGGGCTATTACATTTATTTTCTACCGAGACCTAAAAGTGATTCTATCAAATATATATGTTTTAGTGTGTGCTTGGCAAACATAAAAAAGCACTTTTTTCCTTCAAAACCCTAGTTTGGTAAGAATGAAGCCAACCATTTGGAAAAAATTTTAAAAGCACTTTTTTATGCAAAACCATGCTTATGAAAAAAGCTAATTTTTTTTTTCAATTTTTGGGTAATTGAAATCCGTGGGTAGTTGGTTTTTTGGGTCGTTTTCTAATTTTTCCCAAATCCCTCTATTCCAAAACGTTGCTATCTCTGTTGCTCGAGAGGAAAAAAGGAACAAGTAATAGTAGTAATAATAATAATAATAATAATATATTCCTTTTTAGAAAACTTTCAATTATTATTGTTCTTTTTTTTAAACTTTAAAACTTTTATTTTAAATTGAAATCCTACAAACGATGCCCCAAATTGATATATCATAAAATCTCAAAAGAATCCCTTTAATTTAGCAATACCTAGCTTTGCATGCCATTCTAATTTTAGTTCAGATTATAAGTTATATTACAAAAAGATCACTATTATTTTTACACAAGTTTATCCCAAAAGTTACGGTGAATACTCCATTCATCTTTTTTTTTTTTTTTCCAGAATCTCTATTCCTATTTTCTCATTTACGCGATATCATATTTGTATTAGAAAAACAACTATTTATAAAATATAGTATTATTTAGCTTCCTTAATTTTTCTAAAAAAAGTCAATTATGTCTTATATTTAGGACAGAAGGGAGTACTTATTTCAATCTAAAATATAATATTATTTTGGATAATTACTGTTTGTAAATAATTTTTTAGTATATACAATTTATTAATACATATATGTTTGAACTATTTTTTTATCATGTTACATAATTAACTAATGTTATAATTTTAATTTTGTAGACAAATTTATTTAATTTTTGGTATTTATTTTGAAATTTAATGTTAAAAATATGTAAAATAAAATATTACCTTTATATGCAATTGTCATAAAAGCTAATGTACATTTTGATAATTTAAGCATGAAAAAGCGAAAACAGTATCCAAACACTATCATTTTATCAAAATCATTTTTTTTTTCACAAAATCTATTCTGCTTAGAATTTATTTTGAAAAAACATTTTTTTCACTTTTTCCCTAAAAATTATTTTCAAAAGCTAAATCTAAACACAATTAGTGCCTGTTTGGATTAGCGATGGAAAAATGGCTTTTTTTCTAATGTGGCTTTTGTAAAAGTCAAATTGAAAAAAAATTCATATTGTAAATGTGATTTGTGTTTTGATTGGCAGTGGAAGAAGTGATTTTTTTAAACCCAGTGAAAAAAAGCCAAAAACTACTTCAATGGACTTCTAAAAAAACAGTTTTTTTTTAAACAAATCCAGTGAAAGCTAATGTGTTCACAAATGTATCTGCAGATATGAACTTTTTACCCTCCGAATAAACTTCTAATCCCTCCTAATAAGTTTCCAAACACACCATTATCCTCTATTAGATTGATATTAATAATATGTTTATGGGTATGAGAATGTGATGATATAGATGGATGACGGAGGGTAGGCATCCTTTATTTCTACGCCAGGCAGAGACAGCTTTTGATGGATTGGGGCCTTCAACCACTCATTTGATGGAGCCCCACTCCCTTTTCTTTAACTGCCATCCAGGGGTAAATTCGTCAAACCAGTGTCAAGATTTTTGGAATTTAACATGCTTAGTCCTTTTTCCCTTGAGGAAATAGATGATGATGATGATGGAAGAGAAAGAAGACCACCTGGTGAAACGGAAACTGAAACCCGTCCGTCCGTCCGTCCTACCTAGTCCTCTGCCCCTCATACTCACATACATTACGCATGCTTCCCAATAAATGACTCAAATACATGTCACTACCCATGGTAATCATTTGAATCCCCATTGTTTTTGCAGTGCCTTTCAGACTCTAAAATCCTTCTACTTTCTTCTCTTCTCTCGTTTTTTTTTTTCCAACCCAGTAAAAAAGTATAAAAAGAAGAGAGGACATTTATTGACAATGAACATTTTCAAATTTAAAATAACGCTCAAAATTCATACTAGCAGACACGCATTCAGAGAAACCTCGTCAATTTATTGCATCATCACTGAGTGCAAAAAACACTTGCAACCTTTGCCTTTTGGTTTTTACCAAGTTAAAATCCTGAGTTCTCGACACCTCGCTTGTTGCACAAAAGAGGAACCATAGTGACCCTTGTGTTCTCTTCATCAGTCAGCCAGAGAGATTCAGATTGCTTCCCCGGAAACAGCTCCCAGAAAATAAAGCCAAAATTCTCGCACCCCATGTTCTCACACTATTAAACCGAGTCATTTTCTACCTCATCCTTCATCTTTAACAAATTTGCATATAGCCCCCCTCCCCCATTTATGTCATTTCATTGAACAAGGAAGCTTTCTCTGGAGACTTGATTGCAGAGAAGACAAGGTCCTCCCAATATGCCCACTAGTTTGATTTCGCCTAAAGATCAAAGTAAGAATCTATGAGTGACAGCTCCAAGAAAGGGCCCCCACCACTAATATTAAACAAACCAATCAAATCCTCCAAGTATCAACTGGCAGGTTTCCGCAATCTTGAGAGAGGCCAATAGCTGAAAATTCAATGAACTAATCATGAAGCGATAAACATACAGTTACAGAAACTTTTTTCCCAGTAAAATCCACTTCTGATATGCTTACACGTCCACTCATGACTCTGCTTTTATCTTCAATGTACTTGTCTTCTGAAAACCATGTCCATTTAGGAATATCCCTCCAAATGAAAGGAACCAAGTCTGGCAAGCATGAAGTGAAAGCCAATATATAAAAGGCAGAACAGAGAGAGGAAGAGACACGTGAAGAGGGGGAAATGGGCAATCTTTATTAAAGAGAGTTTTGTTCAGGTTCCATCAGTACAAGTATAGACAAAGAAGGGGAGGAAAATACAAGAACAAGAGAGACCTAAGTAAATTCCTGTACCTCATACCCACCTAATTAATTTGACTGATCCCTAACCCCACTACAACCTACACCTTCTTTCCCTTCCCCTCTTGGATGATCTGTTAGACAAAGGACTCTAGATTCTGTGTTGTTGTGTAAATCACCACCACCTCACCTCTGTTATGTTACAGACCATTAGTCTACACATCTTGACAGCCCTACTTTCTTTACAAGTAAAATAAAGGGGGCGATGGAAAATGGAAATAACACCACCACCGTTTCAACTAAATCTAACCCTGCTACTTCAAAGCTCCTATTAATCTAGATCAGCCAGAGAATGTGCAGGAAAAGAAGTTTTGATGGAACACTAAGACTAGCCTTCTACGGTTCCAATTTTTCCCACTCATAACGTCCAGGGAGTGGCTTGTCATTCACAGGATCAAAGTTATACCTGCAAACAAACCCACAAGGGATATGTTAGCTCATGGAGATAGAATATACCAGCGTCTTTGGGAGAAAACACAAAAATATAAAGTACGAAAGCATACTTCTCAACAAATCGCCTTTGCTGCACCTCTTCAGCATCAGCGAAGAATTCATCCATTTCACGAGCAGTTGGAATGTGCCTTCTTGTTGCAGTTTCTGACCTTCGATTAGCTTCAGCAGAGCAAGTAGGCCTTGTCGTCGAACCAGGGGTCTGGACAATGTCTGGGTCCCTTATCAAGCTGCAAGGAGTGGATTCTCTAGTGCTCCTGTTGCAAATAATGACAAACAATGAGACCAAGGAGTGTTGATGCAAACCATAAGCACAGGCAAGTACCACAAGAAGAAAAGGATAACAAAGTAATTTATCACGGACATTTGTGTCAAGAGGTACAATTGCAACTTGATACATGTCAAAGATTCCACAAATGAATGATTCCACATATATCAAGTTTTACAAAGGGGGCAGAAAATGGCACATCAAATGGTAAGCCCCTCCCTCTACAACCACACAGTTATCCCTTCTACATCGAATTATGAGATAGTTTAAAGAAAAGAAATGAAGTGATAAAATTACTGGCTTTGATTCACACATTGTCAAAATAAAGACCATCATAATTATTATGACATACAACTCCAATGGCATCAACCGTTATCAAGGAAATAAATACAATCAATTCAACAGGAAAACAAGTGAAACATCAAATTGAGAAGAGAGCAGAGAATCCTTCGTTACTAACCCATAATGCAATTAATCAGCTATACCAAAAGAAGAAAATGAAAATAACCATCAAGCAATCATATTTAAGAGCAGCATCCCCCGGGGGGGGGGGGGTGTGGAAAAATGAAAAACTGCAAGTGAATAGGAAGGGTTTTCAGAGTATCAGGCGAAGGTACAAACACATTACCCTGACGACACATAAAGATGGGATAATATTAGAAGATTTGCAGAAAAGGAGTATTCAGAGAAATAAAAAGGAAAGTAAATTATAGCAATGAAAAAAATTCACAGAAGGAAAAGAAACAACGGAAAAACAGCCAGATTACCCCACCCCAAAAAAATTTTAAAAAATAAAAAAGATTCTTTGCAATAAACCTGAATCATAGCTCACTTCAAATAATAGACTCCCGATTTCCCACAGACGCTGTGCTAAAAAAGGGGCACACGAACAAGAACGTATGCAAGGAATATTACTAGTGAAATTTTGAACTTGCATATGTCAGTAAAAACAACACAAGCGCGCCAAACAGGACAACAAAAACGAAAAATCTGCTCAAATTTCGTACTTAATTACAGCACATAGAATAAACGGATCAAATGATAATATTCCCTTCCTTGCTTCAGCGAGAAACAGAGAGCAGGGTACCAGGACCACGTTTGAGAGCCAAGAAAAATGAACTAGCAATAAAGCAAGAAACTATTTTTTTCTTTCAATTAAAATATTTAACTTACTGGGTTCATTTGAGTTGAAAGTTGCCTCCAGGCAAAGCAAGGCAATAGGATTCAAACTTGAGGGGATTTAAGAAAGGAGGAATTAAATATAATCACAGTTATTGAAATCTCCAGGTTCAATTCCAATTTCAATTTCTTCTCTGTTACTAGCCTTTTATTTGTTTGTTTCTTCCTTTGCATGTGCGACCAAGACCATAACCGGGGAAATTTAAAGGGAAAAAAAGGAGCCAACTTTTCATACTCTTTTCACAATAAAATAATTATGGACGACGGAAGAGAAAAATTATAATGATTGCAACCTCTGCAAAGCTATGGTTTCCCTGAAATAAAAAGCATTCGAAAGATAAACAGGCGGAGATCTCGAATTGACCCAAAATTTTCCTCCTTCCCTAAACAACACTCAAAAAATCATGAAATTATTTTCCAAATTTCTTTTTCTCTAGCCTGCTACCTAAGATGGAAATCAAAACAACAAAATAAACCGTTCAAATTTAGGATGACAAGTATTGAAGAGTGAGAAGGAGCAACTAAAACGGAAGGACAAAGGAAACCAAATAATTTTTTTCTATCAAGCAAAAAAAAAAAAAAACCCACCTCTCTCTACCTTCAAATTCCAGAACATTCTCTCCAAAACAAGCTTCTTCAACGCCAACATCAACATTTTCATTGGTCTCCTGAACCCCCTCCTCCTTAACCAACACTTTACAAGAAGCCTCCTCGGGTCTCTGACCATCCTCCTTGCTGCTTACGCGGCCCAGCGAAAGCGAAGCATTAGATTCAGAGGCCACGGAACCGTGTCGGAGCCTGGAACTGGCCCTGGTAGTAGGAATTGATTTAGGGTTTTGAACAGCGACGGTGTCCTTAGAAGCCTGCCTCTGTCGCTTGGAGTAATGGGTATTAGTGGGAATCAAAACAGGGGGCTTCTCAAGGCGGCGACTCCTGAGCTGAAGATAGGAACCAGAGGTGGATTGAGACTGAGATTTCTGAAGAGCTAGGGTTTTGGCACGGGTACGAACGCCGAAGGAGGAGGACTGAGAGACGTCCATAACAGCGACGTCGCCAGAGGTTTTGGCCTTCCTCATGTACTTGCCCATCAAGCTATAGCAGAAGCGAAGCGAAGAGTGATAGTGTGGTCATAGAGAGAGAGCGAGAAAGGAAATGAGGTTTTGGGAATGCAAAGTATAAATGCAAATGAGAGACTGACTGACTGGTATTGAGAAAAAGGGCAATTTGGTAGGGTTGGGTTCCTTCCCTCTCGCAGACCCCACCTTCTCTTCCATTTTCTCGCCTTTTTCTTCTTTCTCTCCTGTCTTTTCCTCTTTTCCCCTTTTACCCCGGTCTCTTTTACAATATCTCCATTTCTTCCCTGTCAATCAAACAGCCATGCCTATCTAAATTCTAATGGGAGTTTAGATCTTTTAACATATAGTTCTTTTAGTTAAAAAAATAAGAAATTAATGCTGATTGTAAATTTTTGAAAAAAAAAATATTTATAAATTATGGATATGCATTGTACAATTCTTAAGTTCATGTAATTTTATTTTTTTCAATTTTATATATTTTATTGACTATCTGTCACCTCAGGCAGTAAAAAAATACATTGTGAAAGTAAGGTTAAAATTTGTTTATGTACTCATACTAATAAAAACAAAGGAAAAAACAATTCATTACTAATTGAAAAAATGATGATAAATTCATGTTTAAAAATTTTATTAGGCGGAACAAGTTGAAATAGAGTACGAGTACTTCTTACATGTAACATCCTATCGGGTACAAGTAATTCATGTATGTAAGAATTTATCAGATACTTATCAACAATAAAAAAAATTTAAATAGAGATTTTACCCCCAATTTTTTCTAATAATTTATTACTCCCTCCGGCTTTTTTAATAAGTAATTTTTTTATTTGTAAAATAATTTATGGTTAACATTAGTTAAAAATAATAAATGTATAAAAAATATTAGATTTTTTTTAAATATGCTCCTATTTATATATGAAAGATAATAAGTAATAAATGATTAATGAAAGAAAATTAGTGATAAGTGAAGCATAATTAATAAAAAGTTATACATTTAATAAAGATAGAAAAGAAAAAGATAATTTAAATTTTGGGATATAAAAAAAATTATTTATATTAAAGATGAATCCTTAAAAAATTGTTTATAAAATAGAATTGATAGAGTAGTTGTATAATAGAGGATGTTTGGAATAATGTTAGAACTTTCAATCATGATTTATAGTATACAAGATAATTTTTCTGATCTATAAAATAAATATATGAAAGAGTTTTATCTCAATTTATATAAATGAGATTACATAAACCCGACTAAACATCCATTACAAATGAAAAATGAAGACGGGAGAGAATGAGGAGGCAATTGTGAGTTTTCGTATCACGAAACGATAAGAAGGCGAGAAATGGAGGCGTCACAGGTGCATTTGATAAGATGGCCAAGTCATTGGATTCTCTTTTTGAGTGGCCACGTGGAAAGTGAATTTCATTTTCATTTTATTTATTTCATTCATGCTTCTTCCTTTCTGCGTAAGCTTCCTGATGCTGATAACCCCACCTCCCTCAATCACGCATGAACTTCACGCGCTGACATGCACGAGGGGTCTATTCTTACAACTTTGCAGCTCTCAAAGTAGGCCAAGTACTGCCTCCTTTCAACTGAATATATATGTCTAGAAATATGGGTGTTGTCCGGGTTCAGAAATGGACCTGATCAAAAATTTTTAGTTTGATTTGTTGGCCGGTATGAAAAAATAGGTGTAAGGGAGTTATGGACGGAGATCTAGATAAAAATAAGTAATTATTTATCAAGGGCTCTTTCACCTTGTAGAGAGCAATAGGTGCAGTAGATTCAAAAATCAACTTTTCAAGATTGATGCCAAAAACGATACTAGATGGCAACCACCACCGCCAGGATACCTAAGACTGGATACAGATGGATCTGCCTCATCCTATGGATTAACAGCGTGTGGATGACTTGTTCGTGATGCAAATGGGAACTAGGTTGTTGGTTTTCAGCGCCGAGTGGATATCACATGCTCAACAGGCGCTGATCTTATGGGCATACTGACAAGGCTAAAACTTTGTAAGCAGTTTGAGTTTCAGAAAGTACGCGCCTATACTGACTCACTGAAAGCATTACACTTGGTGATGAGAGATGGAGGGAATCATCACCCTCTCGCTGTGGAGATTGGGGAGATTCAGGATCTGCTATTTTCAAATTGGGATATCGAGCTTCACTATGACCAAGAGAAACTATCAGGTGTACCGACTACTTAGCCAGGGACGCACGACAACTATTATGAGGATACATGATTTTGCCTATGATGCATCCATGGTGCAGATAACTTATGAGAGAGGATCTCCCCTATGATTAGGGTGTATAATTCCTAAGATAGTCATACCACCAAATTTTCTTGGCCTTATGTAATAAAAAAAAATTTTGGAAGTAACGCCTAAAGGAAAACTAATTACTGTTATAAATATATTAATTAGATAGATATCTAGTGACTTTTAACCTTTCATATTTTAATCACCATCCATATAAATAGTAGTTGAGAAATTAAAAAATTATTTAATATACATGAATGGTACGAAAGATCATATAATGTATATTCATTTGTATTAATTATACTATTTATTATATCTTAATGGTAATTTTTAATGGTGACTCTTTGAAGCCTATAAAGAGAGGCCTTGCACAAAGCATCATAGTTATATAAAACACACATGAGTGGATGAAAATTACTCCCCATTTTCTCTCTTAATTTTTTTTCTTCTTTTATCTCTTTCAATCTTATCTTAAATATCTTTTATTTTCATAACAACTATGATAATATATATATATATATATATATATCAACATTTAATTCAATATTTTCATAATTTAACCAAGTTGAAAACCCCGGAAATTAATTGGAAAAATAATTAAATTGAAAGTTTTTAATTAAAAAAATTTAAAATCATGATTTTTAATTGAGATTTCAACAATCTGTCATCTGTGATTCCATGGTCAAAAAAACAATCTGTGATGATAACTCCAACAAAAATCACGATTTTTATTGAGATGTCAATATTTTGTGATTTTTAAATATAATGATCTTTCTTAAAAAGGTCTTTAAATGTCACTGTTTCTATTATGAGTTATCTAGGAAAATTTTTTTAAAAAATACAAATAAAATTGATAAAAGACAAAATGATGCGGTGAATTGCTTATATCTAAAATCATATCATGAGTAAGAATCTGGGATTTAAAATTGTTAGTAAAAGATGAGAATACCCTAAGTGAAGTGGTAGGCAAAAATAAAAAAATAAAAAGACACACGAGAGGAGGAAAGAGACTAAACCTGGCGTGAAAAAAATGATGAAATTAACGACTTCACAATCTTGTTTAACAACTTCATAGGGAAAAGTACCCAATTAACAAGTTGGAGAGGCCAATAACAATACCCTTATTTCTATTAACAACATCATTTTCTACATTAACGATTTGACTTTTTTATTTAACAACTTCGCATGGAAAAGTGTCAAATTAATAAGTTGAAGAGACTCATAATAACACATCTCTCTCTATTAATAAGACAGTCTTCCACATTAACGACTTCATTGTCTTGTTTAACAACTTAGTAGGAAAAAATGTCAAATTAACAAGTTATGGAAGCTAATAACAACATCTCTCTCTCTACTAACAACACGATATTTTACATTAATAAATTGACTTTCTTGTTTGACAACTTTGTAGATAAAAGTGTGAAAGTAACAAGTTGGAGGGCCAATAACAATACATGTCTTTATATTAGTAATATCATATTTTACACCAACGACATCACTTTCTTCTTTCACAACTTCCTATATTCATCATATGTTTTTTTAATGACAATCTGCATAATTACATTTATTAATAACCTGAAACAAAAGAAAGTGTGATAATGACTCTTTTACACATGCTCCCTCTTGTCATCATAGTCAAAGAGGTTTTTAATTTTACCATCATCATTTAAATCTATTAGTGTCGTCTCATCAAAACTTATTATATATTTCATCTCACACATGTTACAATCAATACCAAACCATGATGATATCATGAACCTCAAATTTATAAGTGTTATCACCCATTTTAGCCACTTCACCTTCATAGAACCACCATTATATTGAATTTATCCTAATCATTACACACAAATTTCCCTCCAATATGAAAATGACAAAAAAGTTCCTTTAAAG
The DNA here is from genome assembly GCA_037074505.1 of Albizia julibrissin. Classification (NCBI taxonomy): domain Eukaryota; kingdom Viridiplantae; phylum Streptophyta; class Magnoliopsida; order Fabales; family Fabaceae; genus Albizia; species Albizia julibrissin. Next base: position 1,992,655 of record CM073482.1, on the reverse strand, counting down.
ATGATGACCCTTCATTATATGTCATTTTGTATGTCTGCCAGGAAAAAAAAAACTACACCACTCATCATAATGTTAGTTCGGTAAACTTGTGACAGCTATATGTTTTAATATCTCCATCTTCACTATTAGCAACAACCCCATATCATCACTCTACATCTACTATTAACACTAACACAATCTATTTTAACATCTCCATCTTCATTAACAACACCTCTCATATCATTACTATGCGTCTACTATTAACACCAGCATAACATCTTTTCACATCTCTATCTTCACTAATAACAACACCATTCCCCAACCTTACTATCGACAACTGAAGTTTACCCTTAATTAGTTGCGACCAACAACAAAAAAGGGACAATCTTCAACAATAATGTAACCGAATATAATGAAATCAATCACACAATCATGAACATTCTCCTATTACCTCAAGGTCGCTATCTTTTCTCAATCTTCACTTAAGAGCCCCCTTACTAAAAAAATAAAACCTCCAATATTATAAACCCCAATCACAAACCACAACCAATTTTTCATGTAGATTGATGAATCATAACACAACAATGATTTATATACCAAATTTGTTTACCCATGGCTTCGCTCTCCTTTCCATCACTTTTCCTCTTTTAGTATTGTCATTTTTTCACACCAACTTCAATCTCTTTCCTCCCACTCATGCATCTTCTTATTTCTTTTGCCTGTCCCTTCACTCAGAGCATCTTTTGCTCACAATTTCAGATCTCAGATTCCTATTGACGATCTGATTTAGGATTTTAACAATTCACCACATCATTTTATCCTTTATCAATTTTATTTGTATTTTTCCAAAATTTTTCTCATTATCTAGCTCTCACTTCACACTACATATGTTTTTTTTTATTATCTGTGAACAAAAATTTGTAGTCTGTACGCCCCCTATCCAAGTTAAAGCGTGGGTTGCGGCTATTCCCCTTATCAATGATTCTGTCTGACAGAACATCAAATTAGAAAGTTATGGAGTATATTTTATTAAGGATATGCCTTTCCCATGCAGATTAAAAAACTTACAAGATTAATTAATATTACTAAGCACAATCAACACACAATATATAAAACAAAATGTATAAAAATATACAAAATAAGTTCCATATTATCCATAAATTACACTAATATTGCGTTTCTAATTTGTTTTGAGGAAAAAAAGAGAGAATGAAGAGGTGTTTTTCTTTTCCTCGTCCAATAATCCACGTAGGCTAAATATGCTTTGTCTGAATATTTTCAAGAAGTTTGGCAAATCCAAAAGGAGCATTATTGCCTTGTTTATAATATCAATTTCCATTATTTTATGTGATTCACTGATTTTTCGCAATCGCATGCATTGTTAACCAGTTAACAGTTTCCAAATAATTATCAGAGCCAACTTTGCACCGTCGTATTTTGAAATTTTATTTAAAAAAAAATACAAGTATTGATTTGAAAATCGAAGTAAATTATAGGGAACAAGATATTACTTTTCCTGAAAAAATGTATTCGAAAAGAATTGGAAACGAGTCAACAAGATAAGACTAAAATGTGACATTCTCCTTTATAGTTTATTGAAGCAGTAAAATAAACAGTAAGGTAGAACTCACTGGGAATGTAAAGTATAAACACAGGATTTGAGTCACAGGATAAATGGAAGATTTACACTGAGGCTTAAGCACTGGAATAATAGGAGGTGACCATAAGAACAATGATACACCAAAGTGCAAAAGCGTGAAAAGCCTAAAAAAGAGCAAAAAATACAATAGAAAAACGAAGAGGAGGAAAGATGAAAACTTTCAACACGAGAAACGCAAAAGAAACGTAAACCCATCAACTCCCTTATTAAATTAACACGGTAAGTATTAAATAATGAAGTTAAGTGATACAGAGATTTTTGGTTGTGGGGAGGGGTACCATGAAGGATTCCGTTCCCCTTTGTTTCAAATAAAATTTTCAACAGCTTCTTGTTCAGACCCTTGCCACCCTTAAGAGTGAAACATGTAATAGAACACTTGACTTGGCTGTTTCAACCATAAGAACAATCAAACTCACTTCCAAATCTTGACGGACTTGTCATGACTTGCAGAAGCAACCATTCCTGACACTGTTGATACTGCTAAAGACGATATCACACACTCATGAGCTGGTATTGTCATGCATTTATTCTCTGCCATGTTCCATAGCTCCAATGACTGCAAACCACAAATGATTCATAGAAAAACGTTAAACTACTAGTAATCATATAATATGATGTAGTAGAATCAGATCTCGACCTTAGGCCATGTATGTGAGATATAATCTGAGGAGGACAGTAAAGCAGCCTATAAATCTATTCTCTAGTTCAACCGTAAAGTTCAGAACATGTAAATTCTTCATTATTTGGTGCAAACCCAAATATTCACACCGAGTTTTACATCTTACATATCCCACAAATTAAAGACCCATCCATGTCATGCACAACTTTTTTGACGTATTTATCATATGGAATCCGTCAAAAATCAGAGTTCTTTCCATTCCGTCTTTTGCTTCATTCAGCAGTAATTGTTTAGGACTAGAAAGCTAAAAGCCCAAAGCCTGGCGGCACCCGCCCCAAGCCATATGGTTTGGTGGTATTTTAGGACCCAGTTTCAAGTATACTGAGTCCCGCATTGGATGTGTGGGCTTATAATGTGACATTGAGACCAGTCTCATGAACTAGCTTTCAGAGGTACGGTACTCCCAAAGGTTCCTACAAGTCTCCAAAGAGCTTTCTCTTTCAGGTTCTTATATAGCTTCTTGTAAAATGGATTGTTTATCTCCCTATCTACACTTTGCCCATCCACATCTTTCGCACACTTAAAATTAAATTGAAAAGAATAGCAAAAAGGAGAGCAGAATAGTAAATGAGTATACAGGTTCCTCTAAGCCTGTATCGTACTTGTCCCAAGTAAAAGGAGAGCAGAACGGTAAAATTGAAATAAGAAAACCATAAAATATCAAAAAGGAAAAGAATAGCAAAAAAATTGAATTCATTCATACGACTTGAAAACTGACTTGGTCAAACATACCTGGTAACCTCCAATAACCAAGAGAGTGGAGTAACTTGGGTGAAAAACACAAGAATTGAACATGTTCCCGCTAGAACTAAGCTCGTGAATGCAGTCCCCAGAGGCCAATGACCACACTCGGACAGATTCTTGACTCACAGACGCCAAGTAATCTCCATTGTTATCCCAACAAACAGAATGCACATCTGTGGTGTGCCCCTGATAACAAAAGAAGTTACAATTATTAACCGGTTATTGTAATGAAAGAGGTTGCTAGAGAACTCTCATTACATCCGGTTAGTTCTTCAGGAGATTGTATTCATGTTTATACCTGTAGTGACTGCACCAGCCTGTCAGTCTCAACATCATAGAGGGATACAACATTACCAGCTGCTGCGGCCAGACGAAGCCCTACTCTTGGCTGAAACCTCACTTGTGCAGAGCCTCCCTGCTTGATTCAGATATTGATGTTTAGAACACATAACAAACAAAAATCCCTCACATCTTTGATAATTATGTCATGTAAGGTACAAAAGTGACCTTGGAAATGCGATTGCAGGAATATTGACTAATATTCCAAAAGCGAATTTCACTGTTGGCATCGCAAGAACAGAAAAGGTCATTTTTCTTTGGGTGGAAATCAAGGGACATCACATGAGAGGTATGACCCGTGTATGTCTTTAAACAATAGTTTGGCTGCCAAAACAAAAAAAGAAAAATAAAAGAGACAGGTAAGAACTAGACGCATTTAAAACAACATCAAACAAGGAAATAAAACTACAACATAAAATGTAGCAACTAGCGACTAAGAATTGGTAACTGAACAAGCTCGGCACAAGACACAGGATGCTTTGCATAAAAAAATCAAAAGCTGAAATTAATAATGTAGAGCTGTGGGTTAGCTTTGATCTGGGACTGAATGTAATATATATACTATTAGCAAATTGCTCTCTTCTTGGTTGGGAGATGCCTGGGTTTATTTTCTGTATCTCAGCCATCATTTGCAATTTTTTATGATAAGACTAAAAATCCTTTCGTTCAAAAGCTTGATGCCTCTTCACTTAAATTAACCCTTAAATTAAACCCTAAACCCATTCCTAGAGGCACCATTCACAGCACCTAACCCGCTAATTTTTTTTTATTTTTTTTAAAAAAACCCCAAACAAGCAGATGTCTTCCCATTAGCATATTAGCAATTAACCTACGATCCACAAATTTTATACCTTAGATCCACCCTTGAATCATGATTTTCAGGCTACAAAACCCTAATCCAACTGCATTCTTACAGTAGCACTATTAATGGAAATGAAATAGAATATAGGACAACAAATTCGCTATTGATAACTGTATTAAGCATTCTAGATGACAAGTTGTAGACAAGTGTTGAGAATTAAAATATATGCACGAGTTCTTTCATTACCATATTACATGAGTTCTGGTTTATAATCATTACTTTAGATGGTCTATAATACAATGCAGAAATTCATCAATCATCTTTGCCAAATACCCTGGTCCTAAACAACAAATGTAAAACATATAAAGCCAATCCTTTTTAACGATCGTTTTTACTTTATTAATTTAGAAACAACCATAGTATGCATAGCAAAAATAACACCTTCAGTAAACTAAGACGAAAATGAATGATGAAAAACAATATATTTACGGACAAACAACACATCAAATGGTAGAAGGCAACAGTATAATATCCATGCAGAAGACATTACATTCAATAAAAAGCAGAACATCTCTATACATGAAGAATAGACCAAATGTAAGTTTCTATTTACAGTAAAAAAGAGAGTGAGAAAAGAAATTTACATCTGAAGCATCCCAAAGCCGCACAGTTGTATCAAATGAAGAAGTTGCAAGCTGAGTTGAATTTGGTCTGAAGCGAACATCAGTAATAATAAGAGTGTGTTCCTCTGAAGTGCTCTCTGTATTTAGTGTCTCCATGTTCCACAGAAAAACCTACTGACGGGGAGGAAAATGAGCATCTGTATATTCTAAAGGGTTGCAAATGAATACATTAACTTAATATAGGTGCTAACAGTGGTCAAATCATGAACTATGGCCCATGGCTATTATGCATCAGTGTAAAGCATTAAATTAACCGATTCTCATGTAAACTTGAAAAGGAATGAAAGGAAAACATTTGAAGCTCTTAACTAAAATGTCAGCCAGCAGCTGTATAATCAGATTTACAATATAGTGTTTCATCATGATGAAAGAAAATAGGCAATCCTGCTTTGCAAATCAACTATCTTCCTTCAAGTTCTGCACATAAAAAATAAAATCCATACTACCTTCTTGTCATGTCCAGCACTGGCCAATAACTTCCCATCTGTTGAGAAGTGACAGCAAACAACTTTGCCATTGCTCTTGCGTATGGAGCCGACTTCACTAAAGGAAAAGCCTGAAATAAAAGGAATCAAAATACCAAACAAGTCAACTTGATATATTAGAACCATGAGAGTATTAAATTACCTTTTGAAGCATCTGTTGTGTGCTCAGAAGCATTCCGTTTCAAGGTGCCAAACAAATCTCTTCCATCACCATCATCGTGTGAAAGAAATGACTCCACATTATCATCTAAGGAGCCAACATCTCCAAAACGTTCCATGTCATCCTGCAACTAAAAGAATGTGACATGTCAAGTGCTGATTTTAGCCTGTAACTTGAGAAGTCAGCATAAAATATGATGGAGAAATTTTTTTTTTGTAAATTAGCAAGGGAATAAAGTACAAGTTTAAATGCTACAAGTCTAGAAGCAAAATTATATATATATTACAAGCAATTCACGAATGCTACTACATGATGTACATATTTTGTTACGATACTTTGTAGCTTCTGGTTTTTCTTCATAAATGCATAATTATGTTTCATCCAAAAAAAAGAAAGAAAAAGAAATGAAGTATATATATATATATTACAAGTTTAAATGCTATAAGTCTAGAAGCAAAATTATATATATATTACAAGCAATTCACGAATGCTACTACGTGATGTACATATTTTGTTACGATACTTTGTAGCTTCTGGTTTTTCTTCATAAATGCATAATTATGTTTCATCCAAAAAAAAGAAAGAAAGAAAGAAATGATTGTTTTTAGCATGAATATAATCAACTTCAGCCTACATAAAGTTGAAAGAGCTAGATTTAAAACCTTATAGTTGTCCTAAAGGTCTTAAAGTAGTGCTAAGAATATGTAATTAAAACATCTCAAACAAGTTTTCTAACATGCTTTGTTCAAAGGGAAAACGTTCTCAGCAATAAAATTGGCCAGAAGTGGCACGAAACATGTATTTCATTCTTCAGTTCCTAGTTTCCTGGATACGAAGTGGTACTAAACTGTTTCTTTACAACACATATCTTTATTTGCCGGCAACACATGTAGCAGCAGATTCTACATAATTTTTTCCCAGGTTATGCAAGTTACATATTCAATTTTATTTACCAGTTGATTTGTGGACGATGCAAGACCACCTGTGCCATCAGCACCATACATCATCAAACCTTTGGATACACCACCAACATTCTGCAAGTTACCAGCCATGGCTACTCCATCACAAGGAGTATGAGTAGATGGGGTTGATGGCTGGGAATTAGAAGGGCCAATCGTGTTTCCTGTGCCAGTGCTGTTGGCAGCTCCTGAAGATGTAGGCCCTTTCCTTTTCCGGTTATTCTAGTAAAAAATACATAAATAACAGTCACGACATTCAGAAACAGCATGCAAACCGCTAATTTGCATTAGTTTCAGCAAAACCAAAATGAAAGTAACCAAAGTGATAAAAGTAAGGATAGAAACATGCCTGCTGCAGTTGTTGTGGGTGCAAAGGATCCTGCTGTTGCTGAGAGGTAGATTGTTGCATCTGTGGCATGTTGATCTGCATGCAAAACACAAAACACCACATCAACTAACAGCAACATACACTTGGAACTAAAAAGGCAGATGAAATTTCACAGATGAATAAATCATAAATAAATAGTGTAGTCAGTTAACTGAATAGAATATACAAAGCAGGTGGATGACGAAAGCAAAATTAGAATATTCTTAAATTTCTTGAATGATTATGGTCCATCAGAACTGCTCGTTTTCTTGATTTGTTACTCTCTTTTTTTTTTCCTTTGGCCAGAGATTTGTTGCTCATCATTAACAGTTCTCATAGCTCTCTTAATTTTGCTGGATTCATCTTGTCAAGAACTATCAAATCCCAAAAGTTAAAGCTAATACAAGAAAATTCAAAAAGTATCATGAGATGAAACTTGAACACACCCCCATACAGATGCCCTTGGGGCTTGAAGGCTGAACAACAAACAGGTCCATACAGGTGGATCTGAAATTCAATTTGATTCGGAGTAGGGGTCTCAAGGGTCAAACTCGAATCCTGACCACTTAATCATGTCAAAGAATAATTTGATCCCAAAAATTATATGATGGAGAATCGGAAGATATCAGGAAAGATTATTATCATTAATTATAAGTAAATTAGGCATTAAAGATAAATATAGTAAATGATATTTAGATAAGACTAGGATTATAAGTCAATATTGTATACCTTTTATTTTATTATTATGCTTATTAATTTTAAAGCTAGAAGGAATTATCCCACGGGCTCTATATAAAGCCCTTAGAAAATAAAAAAGAAGGGATGGGAAGAATGTATATTCAGTGGCACTCTGTATTCACACAAAAGACATAATTCACTTATCATGTATAAAAACCAGGCCAGTCACATGATATGGCCATCATCAGAATAAAATAAATTCATCGCAGAAAAGGACTTGATGATGCTAACATTCAATCATGTTCTAAGGTGTCAATTCATAAAGCATAAAGGCAATGAAACAGGCCCACTAATACCTTAGATGAAGTGGATTGCATTGGAGAACCAATTGATCCATCATTTGCAATAGGTTGGCCATCTTTTGCATTCAAACTACCTCTAGCTAATCCCCTCAGCCGTTGAGGATCCATATCTGCGTACATTGGTGAACTGGTAATATTTCCTTGTGCCTGAACCTGTGCCAAGAGTTGTTGTTGTTGTTGTTGGGGCAAAAGCTGGAACTGATTTGCACTTTGAAGGAGAGGTTTTTGAACTTGTGCTCCTAAACCTGGTCGAATCTGATCTATGCCCTAGATAATTTAATGATTTTGATTTAAGATGGGTCAAATACATTGACTGCTGGGTCAAAGAAAAATTCAATTACATTGCAGAACTTACAGTTAAAGGCCATCCTTTCAGTGTGAGATTACCAACTCCTGGAATCAATCCTTTATATGAGAAGAGAATTATTGAAATTAAGTATGATGATTAGATAAGGACATTTCTTAGAAAATAATGCAATCCTCGTATAAAGTGAAATTAGAAAATAATCTAAACAGTTATAATGTGAAAAAGGAAATAGTGCAGAAGCCCAAACATAAAAGAGCAGAACTAACTAAATTCCTTCCTCTAACATGTTTTATAGCTTTATATGTAAGATAAAATTATGGAATCGCCATCTTGATAAAAATCAACATGTTCTTAAATAATTTTTTCTCCTAACCTGGATTTACTATTCCTGGTTTTGACTGCATTGCTCCCTGCCCATAAATTGAAGAAGGATCCATGGGCAAAGATCTTTGCATTGTGCCCATGCTGGGTTCACTTTTAATGTCCTGCTGAGTTTGGGGCCCGGGGGGGATTTCAGCATCTTAAAGCAATGGAGTAAAGAAGAAATATAGAAAACCTAAATGAAGCAGAGTAGTGCAAGTGATTACAGGAGTTTGCTGATTTCGAGCCTGCATGTGCTGCAAAGCTGCAGTCACACTTCCAGTATTTCCTTGAACAATCTGACTGTTCGGAAAAAGAGACCACGCACATCAGTACTTAATGTGTACAAGAGCTTAATATGTGTTTGTAGTTATATAAAATGCACTGATGATTTTACCCAGGATGACTTGTTGTTGACTTCAAAAGGGCCATTCTAGCATCTATAAGTGGTTGGGATGTCTCAGTATCCATTGGGTTAGAGTGTTTCATCCGTTCCTCATACATTTTTGCAGCCAATGCACTGGCAGTAGGTTGCCCAAGCATTCCTTCAGAAGAAATAGCATTTACAGTACCGCCAAGAGGAGGATGATTAGGATCCCTCCTTTGAAGCTGAGCCTGACGCATAAGTTGCAACTGCTGCATTTGCAGCTGCTGCTGTTCTTTTGCTTTAATCTGTTGAGCCTGCAAATTATCAATAAAATGGTAAACAGATATTTTAATTATAAATGTTACCAATAAATCGTCATCAAATCAGACAAGATGTTAACAGCTACCTCCAAATATGCTGCAGCAGACTCGGAATGTTTCTCGTTTGTCCTTGCAATAAAAATATCCCAGAATACAGACCACCACTCAAAAAGAAACCCTCCAGGAGCATCAATTGCTGCATTTTGAAACATCATTATAATTATGAGCACTTCACTTAAAATATTCCAAGCACTTTCAAAGCCACGGTGAGATAAATACCCCAGAAGAAAATGGAGACAAATATTATATGCAATATTGACACTTGAAGAATTTTAAAACAGGTCAGGTCATGAATTATGGCTGCACGGGATAATCATCATTTTATATAACATCCGCCATAGAGTAACTAATAAATTAAACTACTTAAATTATCTCTTACCCACTGGATCTGGCGCAACCTTCCCTTCAGTCATGAATGACTTGGCGGTATTATGCAATTTTTTCTTCACCAAATAATCGTAGATATAAACATCAAGCCTGGCAGACAATAACCACATATTAGTGAGTAAACAGCGGAATTCTGAAGTAATCTGAACGAGACGTATGAATAGATAGCTACATCTTATCTGCTTCCCAGTTACTCTGCGCCATTTTCCCGGGTCAATTATGCAACAACTGCTCAAGATTAAATTTCCCACTGTAAGCGACCAATTAAAGGAGAATAAAGATAAACTAAAATATAATTCAAGTCATAAATTAGATAAATTTTCTATACACAATTGATAAGCTCATCGAATTATCAAAAAGACAAATCAGAATCGAAATGGCAAAATAACGGGAAATAATTGCATTGTTATGGTCCAACCTCAAAACACAACAAAAGACGGATCAAAATCCTGCATTACTTAATCGTAGGTTGCTCACATCCAAGATCACCACCGAGTCACTGATAGATCATCGCTCTGTATTCAGGCATCGCCAAAGAAAAAAGATCGATCCACAGTAAAAACAAACAAGGCAATTCAGAGCAATTCCAACAATTAAATACATTGCTTACCTATCAATGAATCATAAAGCAGAAACCGTAATGGAACCAAACAGAACTAGGTTAGCAACACAGTGAGGACTATCAAGTATCGAGTTTGAACGGGAAGGGGGACAGAGGGTGTCTGAACACGGACCGCAACTCAGGTTCGTTATGTCGCCGAAGCTAAGGTTCGTGTTTAGCCGAGGGAGCAGTTTCCGTTTAGTTTGGGTATCTTCGAAGAGCCCAGAAAACGTTGAATAGTACGTTTGGATAAAGCCCATTTATCTAGAAATTGACATTTTTTGTCTGACCCGAGAAATTGCATTGGATTAAAAGTAGTTACATGATTAAAACGGAGTTCCACTATGTTTTTGACCTTGAACGGGGTTCCCTCAGTAAACATACATTAAGATTATTAATTAGTCGGGTCTCGCATCCGACTATCACAATATGTATGTAATCAAATTGATACTAGTTATGCTAAATTTTGTGGGGTCTTCTAATTCTAAAAGGAAAATTTATCTGCTCAGGAGGGACTATCTGATCTTTCGTCCCATTGACAAGGGGGGTTGGATTTAAGACCCATTAAGATTATTAATCAGGTACTTTTAGCAAGGCAGCTTTGGCGAATCATTTCATCAGAATCTCCTTCTTTGTTGGATTTTACTTTGAAGGTTAAATATATTGATCTTGGCGTTCATCTTTTATTAAGATTCCTTATAATTTTTTTTTGGATTTAGAAGGGAGTTCCTGAAAATACAAGAGTTGTCAATAAAAAGTTAAAATGGCGTACAGGGAATGAAAATCCAATCCCCATTAATCACCACCTTTGGTGGCCCATGCAATGAAATCATGATGCCTTGTTGAATATTCAACATATAGCTAAATTATTAATATATATCTTCTATTCTTGAAATCCTATTATATGAAATCTCTAGTTACTTCAAACCTTATACTCGTCAACCATTGTTCAGGTCATTATGGGTGTTCCTGTTTCTATCCTAAATTCTCTTGATAAATTAATTTGAACAGGTAATACTGTAAGAATTTATACTATCAAATATAGTGTAAGACAACCATCACAAGTTCATTCACCAGTCGATATGCTAATCGATGTTTTTTTGGAAGTTCTTGTGGAGAATAAAACTTTCGTACAAATAATTACTCTTTATCTAGAAGCTTTTACATGATATCATGCCCTCAATGATATTTTAAATCAGCATCACCTTCCCTCACACACCCTTTGCTTATTTGGTTGAGTTGAGAACCCTCTAGATCATCTTTTTGTCTCTTGTCCATACAGAAAAAGCTTGTTACAAGAGTTAGTTACAAGAGCTAGTTAAGAGCCATTATGGTATGGATGCCTCAATATTAGATTACCCTATTTCTCTTTTTGTGAACTTAAGAGCTAGTTACAAGACACTTTGATGATCTTGGATAATGATGATCATTCTCATTTGGTAAATAATGTGATTTGCCTCTTGAATTTTATTTGGAGGAAGTGAAATTTAGCTTTGCATCAAGAAAAAATGGATAGTCCAATTGTACTGATTAATGAAATTCAACAAGCAATTAATTTTACCAACCTAGCATTCTCAACTTATGCTTCACAAGCTCGATCTAGTGTTCCAAAGTGTATAATAGTTGTCTACTAATAAATGATGGCTGGGACATTATATCTCATAAACATAAATAAACTTGGAAAAAGTTATTGTCATAGAATTATTTGTCAACGGAGCTCTCTAATTAAGGAGTTTCTGTAGCAGAATCAGGCCATTCTAGGAACTACTTTCCATTCCAAATATCTTTATGCTACTCTATCATGGATTCGAAATTATAGGATGCAACAATCATATTGTAAGCATCAATTGGCCATCTACTATGTTAACAAATGTTTTATACACCTTCCTAAAGATTGCTCTCTAGGACTTACTATCACTTGGTAGGAAATCTTGGCTTTACTCTTTGCTTTTTTGAATGTTACTATTAGGACCATTTCTAAGTTTTTTTATTGCAATTTCACATGTAGTAATTTATGTTCTGCATCTATCTGTAACTTGTAGACCTGGCTATTTTGTTTAATGTCAGTTTGTCCTTTTTATCTAGGGAAAATGACAACAAGGCGCTATATCATAAAAATCCTATAGCCTATTAATAATAAGTGAAAGATTTAGGCTAAAGCATACGTTATCCTTTATGTTTACATAAAACTTCACTTTAGTCCTTTAAACTTACAAAGTATACTTTTATTTTAGACTTTCAATCTTAACACAGATAGTTTCATCTAACATAAAATACTGACTAATCAAAGTAATTCCCAATTTTTAATTATTTTTTCCATCTCTTCCTTGCCTATCGGGGACCTTTCCATCTTCCTCAATGAATCTCCCAATTCTAACCCTCACGTTGTCCTTTATGTTTACATAAAACTTTATTTTAGTCCTTTAAATTTACAAAGTATACTTTTATTTTAGTCTTTCAATCTTAACACAGTTAGTTTCATCTAACAGGAAATGCTAACTCATTAAAGTAATTCCTAGTTTTTAATCATTTTTTCCATCTCTTCCTTGTCTATCAAGGACCTTTCCATCTTCCTCAATGAATCTCCCAATTCTAACCCTCTGCCCCCTATTCCTCAAAGCCTTCATGGATGGAGAAAGGTTTCCATTCTTCTCCTTCACCGATAGGCACCCAAGCATCTTAAAGAACCATACCTCAAAAGCTAGCTATTACAATGGGAGAGCCAAGACATTTAAGTATTCCACTACCCATACTACTCGATGTGGGACTTTGACAAGCCATACTACCTTGATTACCCATCAAGCATCACATACTACTCGATGTGAGACTTTGATAGCCCATACTACATTGGTCTCTATCATTCACTTAATTTGATTCTATTTACACTTCCCTGTACTCTACGCTACAAAATGGTATACCCCCTCTGCAAATTGCACAAATTTAACAAATCACCATCAAAATGAGAGTCACACAAAATCATATAATGAACTTGAAACCTAATACCAACCCAGAAACTCTAGATTGTCGACATACAAAACAAAGACTAACCCCCAATCAATGCAAAATCTCTTAACCTAATGATCTCAAATTGTACTATTAGAGGATATGAGAATACTTTATGGAGAAATTTTGTTCTTGGGATAGAATTGTAAGCCACAAATTATAGATCACAAGAAAAAGTCTAATCAATAACAAAGACTCCGGGTCACTAACTTCACTTGTATGTGTATATGAGGATGTCTCTTTCATCCCCGAGGGGCTTATTGCAGAGAAAACAAGTTTTAAAATAGGGATTGGTAATCTTCGAACTTAAAACCTCCCAAATCTTGGGAAAGAAACCAAAAGGTTTATGGAACTGGTTCAATAGAAACAATGGTCAATGAGAAGGGCATTAGAGTGGGGAGGAGATGAAAAAAATAATAATTAAAATCTGATAATTTTTTATTATTTAATTAAAACCATGAATTTTTTAAAAAATTTAAATTGGCGTGGCAACCAGTTAGAATTAAAATAATGTGACTTCAATGAGTCAACATTTTCCATTAAACAAGACAATGGTGTTAAGATTGAGGAACTAATAAAAATATACTTTATAAATTAAAAGGACTAAAATGAAACTTGATGCAAACATAAAAGACTAAATATATACTTTAGCCAAAGAGTTATTATTGGTAAGTTATAGAATTTTTCTGAAATTATTTTCCTTAATTAGAACCTTTGTGTCATTTCAAAAAAAAAATCCACGGCTTATGGTTTTTCTTGTATTTTTTTAATACCTTATAGTAATCATATCGAATAGATTCTATTTTTGGTAAAATGAATAAATTGAATGTTATCTTATGATAATAATCACAGTAATTTATTTACAGAAGGTTTCCAAATTAATAATAACATGTGCATATTTGCATAAGGATAATATTTTAAAAATATGAAACTTGGTTTTATGTAATTAGAGAACTTGATATAGTGGATATAATAAAATCCGCCTAAGTTTTTTCATGATAAAATATGGGATAATTAGGGTTTAATTAAGATATCTAGGTTCTATTTGGTAGAAGGAAATGGAAGGAAAGGGAGGGGAAAGAAAAAATTTATGAGTTTTTGATTTAAAAAAAAGGATAATTGAGGATATAAAATTTTCATAAAGATAAGCTGTAAAATAAAAGAGGAAGAAAAACTAATAAAAAACTTTTAACGTCATTTCTCTATTTTTTTTAAATCCAAGTCATACATTTTTTTCTTCCCCTCCCATTCAAATCCCTCAAACCAAATAACACGTTAGAGTTAACAATTAGGATATTAAACAAGGATATTTATTCGTTAAAATTATGATTTTATTATCATTTAATATTCGCAGTACCTCAATAAAATAGATACATCCATCATCCTATAAATTATTTTTGTTTTCTTATAATTATGATATTAGGATTTAGATTTTAATTTGAATTTAAAGTGTTATCATTTTATTATTCTTATATGTCACTATATAAATAAAGTCAGGCTTCCTAAAATATTTAACTTTAATTATTTATTGAATAAGAATTCCCCTTCCGATCCTCTTCCCCTTCCCTCCTCTCTCTTATACTCTCTCATGTTCCTGTCTCACCAACTACCACTAACTACAATGTAATACTCTCTCCGGTCCTAAATATAAAACAGAGGCGTTGACTATTTTGAAAATATTAAGAAAGCTAATTAAATTATTTTAAAATATTTATATTTATCATTTTTTCTCTGAAATATTTTGCCTAACTTATAAACTGATATATAATCTAATGATACAAATATATGATATAATTAAATAATTTATTTATCTTCTTTAATCTCTCACAAAAAAATCAATTCTATCTTATATTTAAAATTGAGATAGTAGCTATTATCTGTAATATATTTTCAAGTATCCGCTATTTTCACCAATAAAATTAGTTTAACAAACACAAAACCCTTCTATAAGTGGTACATATAAGAGTTTTCAGAAAGTACTATTATAAAAAAAGGTAAAAGACAAAAAAAATACCACATGAATTAGCAAATTCCTAAAATGTCTCTTAAATATGTAAAAGGACATATGGGTGAAGGAGTAGGAATTTGGGTTTTTTAAGTTTAAGTGTTTTTAGAAAATTACCCTCCACATAACATAAACTTCAAATTTTTTCTCTCTTCACAAGCTCTCACCGACCGTGAAGATAAAGAGAAGAAGAATTAATAGGAGCTGCCTTCCTTCCCTTCTCTCCACGTTCGTGGAACTTATGGCTTCAATAAGTTAGATTCAAAATTGGTTTCTTTAAAATAGATAAGATCTCTCCCCCTCAAAATTTAGGCTTCTCTCTCCTTCTCCTTCATCTTTTCTCTCTCCCCTTTGCTCTCTCTCTCTCTCTCTCTAAATACAAGATTTAATCCGCCTCTACTTGAATCGAACAACATGGCTTGAGATTACGTTTTTGTGGTGGATTATATGACCCAACTGGGAAAGGAAGATGAAATTGGAAATGAGAATGAGAAGAGAGTGAAGTAATAGGTCATCATAAAGTTGAGATTATTGGTGGAAGGAACATGAATGAAGTTGAATTGATGACCCGAGACAATTGCTTGGTTTCTAAATAACTACATCTGCATGATTTCAAAAGTTCTTTGTATTGTAGTTGTTGTTATACAAAATATAATTTTTTATAAATGTCAATATTGTACTTATCATTACCATTACTACTTTTGTTAATGGTGGCAATTTATTGTAAGTAATGTATATGAAAATAACATGTTCTATGGAGTTGATAACTTGTATGCATTAAGTGTATGTGGAATGAGTAATGTTCACAAGCTATTTAGCCATTTGTATGATAGTTGCTGTCATGAACATTTCTAATTTTTTGTCAATGTAATTACTGCACTTATCATTACCATTACTAAACTTGTCAATACAGTTAATAAAATTAGTCAACGCATTTACTCATTTTGTCAGTACCTAATGATTTTGTCAAAACCATTACAATTTTTTGTCAAAATTATTACTATTTTAGTCAATCTCATTACTCAATTGGTCATAACCCAAAACTCTTAGTCAATCTTTTCACATATTTTATCAAAACCATTACAAATTTTGTTAAAATATTAATATTTTATTCAATCCCATTACTCAATTTGTCATAGCCTAACCTTGGTTAATCATTTCACACATTTTATCAATACTTATTGATTTTGTTAAAACCATTAATGTTTTAATCAATTACTACATTACTCAATTTGTCACATACCACAATTTTGACCAATCATTTCAAATATTTTATTAGTACTTATTCATTTTGTAAAACCATTATGATTTTTGTCAAAAATATTATTATT
Source organism: Albizia julibrissin (assembly GCA_037074505.1). Lineage (NCBI taxonomy): Eukaryota > Viridiplantae > Streptophyta > Magnoliopsida > Fabales > Fabaceae > Albizia > Albizia julibrissin. The sequence goes on along the minus strand of CM073482.1, from coordinate 1,976,017 downwards.
TTAGTTAATCCCATTATTTAATTAGTCTTTAAGTGAGTTTTGAGGGCATTTTGGTTTTCAAGCCAAAACATGAAAAACTCATATTCACATCTTATCCCTTCTCTGTCATTTACAAGTTTTAATGGGCTTTTTTTAAGTTTTGGAAATTGAAGTGATATTTAAATGCCTTTTTCCTTATAAAAAAAGGGGAAACTCCATTAAAAAGTAAAACTATAAAATGCGTGTCTGGCCAGCAAATTACAATTTACAACCAAGAAATTATGAACAGGATACAGATATCAAAACTCAAAAGACCTCTAAAACGTATAATCAATATTTCATCCAGTTTTAGCATGTACGGGAAACTCTTTCTCTGAGAAAGACCTTTAAATCATATATATTCATTCGGGCGTCTTCATTCAATTATGAAAAAAGGTAATCTTAAATATGTCTTTAATATTTTAAGACAATTTTATCAAGAGTTTGTTCCATCGATCTCCTCCTTTTACGACCTCGATCATCTTTCCCTTTCAACAATTAAGTGATATTGTACATAAAGGAAGAGTCATCGCTATTACACTTGTGCTTGTTTAGAATAAATATTAGAGTTTTTAAAAGTAATTTTTCGATCGTAATTTTTAGTATACGAGTTAAGTATATGTAAGAAGAGTTTTATCCTAATTTATATAAATAAATATTTCTGGAGGTTCCAAAAATTATCCCAAGCAAGCAATTATTAACCTAGCTACTTCTATTATTTAACCTTATTATGCAATAGTGCGTGACCTCAAAGTGGGCAATATATTAAAAAAATGACTACCTAATATATTAGACAATATTAGCGCAGAGCGGAAAGCAGAAGAACTTTAGAATGAAATCAGATATAAGAAAGTTCGAACTGAGTGCATTGTTATATATATACTCAAATCCGTTTAAGATACAAGTAACTTGTATTCACCTAGTTATAACTAAATGAGATTTTGAACGAGAGTGAAAAATATGAGGAGTTGTATTTAAACATTAATTATATAAATAAAATTAATTAGTAAATAAGTATTAATTATTGTCGGTGAGTTTATGAGTTTTTCTGAAAAGTGACTTTTATTTTCGTTCATATTAACGGGCAATATTAAAACAAAACTGGGTGCGATGCATGCATAGCTTGAAATCCCAAAAATAATTTGTTATTTAATTATTTTATAACTATATAGCTATAAATAACATTACTATAAATGTTAGCATCGAGTTAGCTTAATAGTAGTATTAACATAATTCTAAGGATAATGATAATAAATATTGTTACAATATCTTTTAAAAAAAGAACGAGAAGAAAAAAATGTTCAATCAATATAGAGTTGATTTAGCGGTGTAAAGTCCCGTTAGATCCGGACATAACTTCTCTCCTTTTTTTTTCCATACACTCTCATGCTTTACCCCTTTCATGATTATTGAATTAGTAGTCTAAATTTAATATTTTATAAAAGTATTATTACAATAAAGAATGATGAAAAGAAAATATTAAATGTGCACCATGAGATGTTAATCCAATGTTATGAAGGGAGGTAAAAGATAGGAGAAGATAAGAAAAGAAAAGGAAAGAACCCAACTCCCACTTGATTCCTCTAACTCTTGAGTTCGAAAGTTTCAGAGGATGCACTTGTGGTGGGGTAGCATAGATTCCAAATCAGATAATATTAAAAAAATAAAAAAACCTGATAATATTAAAAAAAATAAAGAAAAGGATCAAATAAATAAAACGCGGGAAAGAGGGGTAGTGAGTGAGTAGACGGGAAAAGAAGTTAGGATTCGTTTGGTGGGTGCATTAAAGGATACGAAGAGGCAGCATTAATAATGGAGAAGCCATAGAGTGCAGGTGGAGGCAAAGCCCCAAAAACTCTATACCATATACTATAGTATTAGACTATTTGACCTGTTGGATTTGAAAAGGAAAAGAGAGAGATATAGATAATGAAACAATTACAGAATATGGGTAAAGATGGAAGGAGAAGAAGAAGCATAAACTAAAGAAAAGCTATAGTCAAAAGGCTACGAGATCTATACACAAAGAGTGTTGAAAGCAAAAGAGAAAAGGAGGGAGAGGACAGTTGGGCAAATAAATAAGCAAGGGCACAGACAGGTGAGCCTCATTTATTCATTGCAAGCGTGACAGCTGAGTAATTTTTGTTCCTCCCTCTGTATTACTCACTCTGCTTGCTATTACAGTCTATATAATGCCACCTCCTTCTCCTGCTTCAATGCACTTTCTCTTCTTCTTCCTTGTGAGTACTTCTCTCTGGCGTCAGAATGAGAGGTGTTTCAAATGTGAATGTGGTTACTTGGTTCTGTGTTCTTCTTCTGTGTGTGACTGCTGATGTGGGCGTTGATAAGGACGACAAGCATCTTATTCGTCCGCCGCATTTACTTTTCAAGAAAGGCTTTCCACATGGAGGCTTAGGGGGTGGCGCTGGTTTTGGTGGCGGAGCCGGAGGAGGACTGGGTGGTGGAGCTGGTTTTGGTGGCGGAGCTGGAGGAGGGCTAGGTGGGGGAGGCGGCCTAGGAGGTGGTGCAGGTGGTGGCTTTGGCGGAGGGGCAGGTGGGGGTGGAGGTTTAGGTGGGGGTGCTGGTGGAGGTCTAGGAGGTGGTGCAGGTGGTGGTTTAGGTGGTGGTGGAGGTTTGGGCGGCGGAGCTGGTGGAGGGCTAGGTCATGGTGGTGGCTTAGGTGGGGGTGCGGGTGGAGGACTTGGTCATGGTGGTGGTTTGGGAGGGGGAGCAGGTGGAGGACTTGGTCACGGTGGTGGTTTAGGTGGAGGGATAGGTCATGGTGGTGGTTTAGGTGGTGGTGCAGGGGGAGGACTAGGGCATGGTGGTGGCTTAGGCGGGGGTGCAGGTGGAGGGCTTGGTCACGGGGGTGGTTTAGGCGGAGGTGCAGGCGGAGGGATAGGACATGGTGGCGGCGGCGGATTGGGCCATGGCATTGGTGGAGGAGTAGGCGGAGGTGCAGGTGGTGGGCTAGGAGGCGGAGGAGGGCTAGGTGGCGGAGGTGGTGCTGGAGGGGGTCTTGGTGGAGGTGCCGGAGGTGGAGGTGGTGCAGGGGGAGGGTTTGGCGGAGGTGTAGGAGGAGGAGGAGGTGCCGGGTTTGGTGGCGGCGCAGGTGGTGGAGCTGGTGGTGGCTTTGGAGGAGGAGGCGGATTTGGAGGAGGGTTCGGGGGAGGAGGTGGTTTCGGGGCAGGAGTTGGTGCTGGTGGCGGCCACTGACGAAGAAGTGATCGATCACTGTGTAATATTGAAACTAATTCGAACAATTACTTAACTGGTGGTGATTCTGCTATATGTGAAGTATGCAGGAGTCATCTTTCTATATTCTTTTAGAAAATGGAATTAAACGAGTAAGTTCCATTTGTTATATAGGTCTTGTTTATGCTCTATGGTTCTGCATGCAAAACCCAAGCTCTTCCTTTTCAGTTTTCAACTTGTAATGCCCTTTTCTGTTTCTATTTTTAATTAATGAATAATGTTAATCCTATCTACAATGACTTGTATGCCTAAAGCTACCTCTTTTAATTCATCATTATGAGTTGAGCAGACAAATAATTGATGGTGGCATCCAGCTAGCATAATTTATACTAGCAGTGATGAGTATAATCCAGCGCTGCGTTCGTCACGTACTGGGAGACCAAACATTAATATTAAATGAATAAATGCGTTTGGTGAATTAATGCAGTACTAATATTCAATGCATGCTCGAATATTGACCGCTCAAATTTTTCAACTCACTTCTGAAGACGAGTTTCAACTTTCAACTCCAAATCGCCCATCACAACAAAGGAGAAGCTCGCATGCACTAATGTATGAGACTTCCCAAAGTAATGAATCTTGTTCATAATCACCGCTAGCTAGGGAAGGAGGTAAAAAGGATCGGTTTTCCTGAATTTGCCAGTACGTGTATATATATATATATATATATATATATATATATATACAGATGCTTAAATAATAGAGCATGTGTACGTACGTACTGTAAAGTGATGAATTATTGGCCGGTGGAAACAAGCAAAAGAAGGAAGCGAGCCTGTGTTAGTGTCAGCAGCAGCATGTGCAAGTGTTTCAATGCTCTTAAAGCATAATGCAATAAGAGTAGGATATATATATATATATATATCCGGCCTACTCTTCCTTTGTGAGGATTATATATCTCCATCTACTTCAAAAAACAGTATATATGTTTTGTTTCCATTTTCAAAATGTACATTTGATCTTAACCACACCTCATTTAATCATACATATGCACGGTACGTACGTATATACATATATATATATAGACACACACATACATAGAGAAAATTGAATTAATTTGAGAATTATACGTACCGGCACGGGCACTTGCCAACACGTACGTGTTTGTGTTCCACAAGTTAGCCCGACATCTGCTTCATGTTTCAAAAGGGTCGTCGTTGTTCATACCGAGCAATACTACTTACAGTTTATTATATATCAACCTTAATTTATTCATAATATTTATATACATCAAATAAAGGGCTGCGATCCTTCGGGGTTCAAGAGGGTGTTAATATATTAGCCCAAAATTATGAATAAAAAAAATTATAATATCTTCTCTTGTTACTGCGGATACAGCAGCAGTATACACACCACTAAGTGTACAGAAAGATTCTAAATTATAGTCTATTGTTACTGATGGTTATAATTTTATAACCTGTTCACTCTAAATGAAATTATGATTGATGGGCGATGATTATATTATACCAACATCCATATTAATATTTAGTCACGATACAACAGGCAAGAACTAGCTAGGTAGAAATGGAAATTTTAAAACTATAAATAAAAACTGTACATATCCAAACACATCACATACAAATTAAACAAAGTTTGCTGCTTACTAGTTGGATTCGGGATTTGGACCGCTAGGGACGCTATGAGCAGCAGCTTGAAACTGATGATTTGCTGTGAAGTTGTTGTTGTTGTTGGCTTCTTGGTGGGCAAAAAGAGGAAGAAGCAAGAAAATCACTATGAGTAGCCACAGAAGAAGAAGATGATGAAGCTTTTGATAAGTGATATTGATGATTGCCATTGAAGTAGTAGTAATCAAAAACCAGCCCCCCAGTGATACACGGGAGATCTATATCCATCAACACACTATGCTTCACCACAAGAAAGTAGAAACTGATCTCAGTCACTGAGACAGGAAGAAGAAGAAGAAGATATATTTACCTAGATATCACAAATAAAGTAGAGACAGTCTCTCTCTCTTTTATAAAGATAGGCTTAACTCCTGCCTCTTGAGGTTTGATCTAGGAGCCTATTCTCGTTGGGGAAATAAAGAAATTCATGACGGATTTGGTTTTTTGAACTCTTAATAATTACACAGACAATGGCTCACTTGAGAGAGGTCAGAGAACCTGTTTGAGTTTATACGACTCATAGATGAGGTTTGAGATCTTGATAATTATATTCATGATGACTAGCTTTTTCGCTGGTTCAAGGTGATAATAATCACGACTGACTTAAAAACGAAGTATGGGTATTCTTATTATGTGCATATTATCTCACAAGTTTTCCTCAGTGAGAAAGTCTTATAAAAGAAGTAAAACCCCTTATTAGAATGAAACACGTAATAAATGTTTAACAAAGTCATTATTTAAAACTTCACACAGAGAGAGAGAGAGAGAGAGGACTGAGGAGCATGGTTACTGACAAATTAAAGGCAAAGAGAGAAGATAAAAAGAGGGAGGGTAGGCATGCAATGGAAGAAGGATCTTTTGGAAAAGCAAAATCTGAAAAAAGAAAATAAATAAAGCAAAATGTGATGGCCGTATGACGGGGAAAAGGGACAAGGAAGGCCGGCCGGCCACGCCCCCTAGAAATGGTGAGTGATGGCTTTTTCCCTTCATGCTTTAATTTGCCTTTCTTTTCTTTGACTTTGAACCCACCAACCACATATTCACCCTCTTAATTAATCTCTAATTGCACACTTTTTGTGGAAGATGATCTATGCATGACATAATATAATAATATTTGTGTTTTATAACTTTTTTTTTTTATTAAAGGGACATGCTCTATCAAAGTTACAAGTATGATCATACCCGCAATCTCACACTTATAGGAAAGTTTTCATATTACTAGGTCACAAAGCTATTGGTTGTTTGAGAAAATTTCTATAAACAGAGTTTGCATGCATTGATTTTTGTTTGTAGGCGAGAGCGACCTGTGATAGTGAGTGGAATTGAAGGGAGTGATGGATAATGGTAGGTACGTACCGTCTTTTTCTGAATTTGAACAAAGCGTGAGTCACTAGCCCCCCTTTGCTTTATTCAAATTTTAATATAATCCTCTCAGGTCTCTTCAATCTTCTCCACTCTTATTTCTCTTGCAAATCCCATTTATGGAGTTCCTACTTACTTTATCAATAATCAACATTTTTATAACATTGCTTTAATTTTTAAGTTTTTTTTTATTTATATTTTCATTCATTAAATACAATATCCTAAAGGAGCATTGTATTTAAGGTCCCTGAGATCAACACATATACCAATGGCCAGTGCAGAAATAGGAAACAACTCTGCAAGATAAATAGCAATCTGTGGACAAATAGTTGACTTATTTCCAAAATAATATTTTACTCAAAATTCCATCTACATTTCTTCCTTGAAATGACATGAAATAGGACAGAAACAGAGATCTAAATACTTCATCTGTAATGAGTGGCTAGCTGGTTTGCTTGAGCCGCAAAAGTAAAATTCTTAACGTTCTTCATTTTTGAGGGACTATTTCTCATTGTTTAATCTCCTCATGCATATCTCTCTATCTACACTTTATTAAGCGTCCTAACTTTTTGAGCTCCCAGCCACAGTCCCTTTACTATGATTTCCTGCACTGGCTTCCTCATCCTGCCTACTTTGCTCCGCATCTTCATCAACAGTAGCTGGATCTCGATGCCCATCTTTGTCACCCCTGACACAAGATTTTACACAATATGCAAAATTGTTAATTCCAAGAGATATCAAGGGAAAACATTCATATACAATATAGCACCACTGCCAAGTGTCAGATTTTTCATCAAATTGTTAGTTTATTCGGTAGCACAATGGTATCATGCAATCTATATTGCCAATCCTGCTTATTGAGATAAAAGTTCTTTGAAATAGAAACGTTGGAACACATACCCAGAGTAGATAATAAGCCCAATTGTAACAGCACCAAAAGCCACAAAATACATCCAATCAACCTGGAAGTGAAAATTAGCTCCAGATATGTTAGAACATTCAACATGTGATTCATGTTTAATAGGATTATCAAAGTTGTTATATGTTGCTATCAGACCTTTTCATGGTATGCAAAAATGCGAATTAAGACAGACCACATGTCTGAAGTCAGCAGGGACAGATTTAGCATGGTAGATCCATTGATCTGTACAAAAGAACATAGTTTATTAAAATGATATTTCCCTGTAGAAACCTGGATATTCAAACTGTACAAGACATATTAGCAATGAAACTGATGAGAGATTTTTTTAAACATTTTACTCCGAGACATATTTCAAAATTGGAAACTGGAGAGTTGTAGCTTAAATGCATACCTTGAGCAGGATAGGGACAAATGAGTAGAACAGAAACATTGCCACTGCGAACCCAACAAAGGGAAGTGCCTGAACAAAAATTAGAAAAAGAGGTCAAAACTATATGGTTGTTTTGTTAATCAGCCTTGGAGAAGAGGAAAGGGAAAATGTGTTATTTAGAATTTGATAACTCATAAATATGTTTATAAGTACTGAACAATTCACAATTATCACTAGCACAAAAATGGGGGGAAAAGAACAGAAAAATGAGGGATGGAAAAGTGGTAAGAAGTTTAATACCGGTTTATGAATGTCAGAGGTCAATCTTTGCAGTGGTGACAAAATGGGAAATTGGGAATTACTTGACTATGATACATTGATCAAGGTAATTAAACCTGGACCGATCATTGAACCGACCAGAGTACTGGGTCAAGGGTTAGTGAGTCAGACCGGAGTCAGACCGAAGCTAATCCGAGACCAAACCGTTGAGAAAGTGAAGATTTCAGGGTTATTAACATGAAATTCTAAATAAAAAATTATTAAAAAAAAAAGGTGACTGGATCAATGCCCGGAACGAACCGGTTCGCCGGTTTCTGGGCCAAACCAGTCAATCCGGTCCGGGTTTGATTACATTGGCATTGATACATAATGACACTTACGATTATAACCAAATGAAAACAATAAAGGCAATAAGGAAAACACTCTTGTTCTGCAGTACAACTAGAGAAGCAATTCAAATGATGTAGGTGAGATAGGAATGGCCTCAGCATCAATGCCAAGTGGTTTCATCTAACTCATTTCATATTATCCTTTCCATAGAACCATCAGATTCAGTTTCTTCTACAAGGGAGTGTGACAGGAGCAAGAAATAAGTCATGGTCCAACTTAAATTTACTGAAAAAACCTTTCAAGATGTATATTTGAGACAGATACTTGCAGGATCTTAGCTAAAGTGAGATTTTGTCATCGATGATGATAACGATGATGTTGTTTGCACGTGCGTGCATGTGTGTGTGTGAGAGAGAGAGAGGGCTTACTGCTCCGGCTGACCAATGAATAGATTTGAGCTCACCGCGCTCAAGTATGCTTCTGTAATAATCATTAAGGACATGAGTTTGTTAGAAAAGAAGCATGATAAAATGTTTTCACTTTCCTTTCTCCTAGACAATTTATGCACCAAAAATAAGCTTTTCTGAGTTTGGAAAAATATATCATAGAAATGATCTTTGGCCCATCTCATTATTAGCCATTAATTAACTAATTTAAGAAACATGATCTTGAAATAACTTCAAATTTTCCACTGGTGACAATTACACATTTCAAATTCACTCAGTTCCAAAAATTAGAATATTCTCCGATGATCAAGCCAATGAGGAAAACAATCTCTGAATTTGGCATAATGTTTCCAATATGACATCTCAGCTATGCCATATAGTGAAAATTTAAGGGACAATACATGGTGTAAAAAAAGTTTGACCCCCGGGAACTGGCACAAAATAGATTGAGTACAATAAAAAATATAAACAGCTTGATAAACAGTGACATAGAAATGCTATGGAAAGTTCTCCACAATAGAAAGATCTTTAATCCTCAGAACTAAAAGAATTATTGGTTTTTAATTGCAAGGATACATTTGAATAAGAATTATTGGTTTTTAATTGCAAGGATACATTTGAATAGCGCTGATAATGCCACCAAAGGTACCCAACAATGCCATGAGCTCAACTCTATCAGCATTTTTCACTAGAAACTCCTGCAGTAGAAAACAGATCATGATAAAGCAATAGGCTTCATGCATAAGTTGACTCTACTCTGAGCTCTAAAGTGTGAATGAAATAGCAAAAATAATACGTGGCAGTTCTTAAATGAAGAACCAAGTTACATGGCACGATAGTTCTGCTAACACTTTCACAAAGTTCAAGTTGAGCTGTAGTATGACACACTCAAGCTTATTGGGACATCAGACACATGTTTCAAATAAATGTGGGCACAGAATAAAGAAAAATAGAAAAATTTCTTGACTTTACAATCACATTGAGAAGCTCTTCAAATAATAGAGAGAGAAAATGTGATATGCAAGACTTCTGGAAGCACCGAAATACAGAAGAAATGTAGTCATCTTACCTCACTGACATTACTGATAGCATACAAGGTAGCACCAGCAATGACAAGAATATCCCCTTTGCGAGGATTGCTTCCACCTATGACATGTATGAAACATCAGAGAAATACCATAAATACAAAGATGTATGTAACCAGTGATAATCGATAGTATCAAAATCCCTTATTTAGGTCAACATTTTAAAAGAACAATCCATGTCCATGTGGGTGCATAAGTAAATCACATAAGAGATAGGTGTCAATATCAACTACAAAAAAGCAACTTACCAGCACGATCACCCGCATGAACATCCGAAAACACTACCAGCACAAGACCAGCAACACAAACAATTACCCCAGTTATCTTTTTAAATCTATATTTTGTCTTCAGGAAAAGCCAAGTCAGCAGCATGACAGATGGAATGGACCAGCAGTCAAGTAGCATCACGCTTGTTAGTGATGTGTATTGGTATGCCTTTACAACTGTCCATAGAAAAGAAAATAGATTGTAATAACTGAAAAGGATATTATGCAGCAGTCAATTAACTAGATAGAGATCATCAAATAAGAGATCAAAAGTCATGCTAAAGTAGTTTAGATTGAACTGTTTGACTCAACTAAATTTTGATTCTGCTCTGAGCTACTGCTGCTTCAGCATATTTTGTATAAAAATATTAATTTATGCTCCCTCTGTTTATATTTTTATCATCACAAAACACTTACCAAGAAAATTTGCTTCAACATCAACCAACGCTAGAAGTACATAATAGTACCATTTTGCCTGCATAAATACCATATGAAGTCAATAAACCCCTCTATGAATATTTGATATAAGATGGAAACAAAGTAAAAATAGCAGGTCGATATCCAGTATATCTCAACTTAAGATGTGCTCCACAACATCTCCCAAAGAGATGCTTCACTTTATAATGCCAATAGATGCTTGAGTAGGTCAAAGTACATGGACTAAATAATTATTTTGAAAAGTTTGTCACTTTTCAGTATTCAAATTCTTACTTTATGTTCAAAACCAACAAAGTTAGAACTTGATTCAAATTTCAATCGCCATAAATTCAAAAATCATATTGTCAATATGTAATGGCAATAAATTCAAAATCATGGAGCATGGAGTATAACCTTGAGTGGCTGCCTTCGGTAAAGTACAGTACTCCCATAAACAATCGCCAATAACACATAATTCAGAAAAGACTGTGAAGTTGGCGCATCAATTCCTATCAACCAAAAAAGGGACAAAATTTGTGATAGGTATTCCAATAGTTTGGGACAGAAACAGAGAATTCAAATCATGAAATAGAGTAGGCAGTATCCCTGTATCAAAAACCACATCCTAATAATTCGCAAGAAGACACTCAGACAATACTGAACAGGATTCAATGACCAAAAACAGCTGCGTAACAACAATAAGGAACCCAACAAAACTGAACAAACTGCCAATCATATTGACGAATATGTCCTGTAGAAAGTGATGAAGGTTTCAGCAAGTAGGAAATGAAAAGGCCCGTAATATATCAGAGATATCAACTGACTTGCCATCACTTACATGAAAGGATGTTGAGAATTAGACAACAATTATTATCCTAAACTTATATAATAATTATCAGAAGTTCAGCACTGCGAACAGTTAACATTCATGGCTACCAGTAACTTCACCAGAAGATTTATTCAACGGAATTATGAAGATTTAGCATATAGAAAAGCAACAAAACCTCTTTTGGCCAACTCTGAAGATGCGAAGCCTGTGGCAGTGATCAGTAGAGATAGAAACTGTCCCAACCCGAGGCCTATCAAAGTTTTTCTGGTCCATAACCGCTTAATATCGAACATCGTCTAATATTCTTGTATGCTGCAACCAGAAAGAAACAACTACGAGAAACAAGTTGAAAATCGCAGACACCCAAAAGCAAAGACCAGGCTGCTGATGATTCAATGGATCGTTCAAATAGCTCTGCAATCAACTACCCATCGAGCCTCTTATGGTGGCTCGGGTTGAAAAAGCTTCTTCCGAATGGTTTTAGCGAAAGCGACTGAAAAAATGTATCAGCCGAAAACGCATATTGGAACCAACGGCTGTTCTGAGTTCCAAATTTCTACAGAATTGGTCAAGACTCAAAAGAGTATTGTATTGAGTGTCGGGAGAAGTGACCCAGTGATTCAGAGTATTTATCCTCTTCAATTGTATTCCCTCTTTTTTTTTTAATTGAAAAAAAAAAAACAATAACTCTAATCATCTAGGAGCTGACCAGATATAATTTAATCGTTCACACTTTGAAAAAGATATCTGAGAAGAATGGGCATTCGCATTTTGGTGAATTTGATAGTATTTCACAATCTCACTCGTGCTAAACTGCCAATTTCTCTATCAGTCTGATGCGAATCGCTGAAGCAGGGATCCTCCTTGTTCTTTGGCCCATGAAATCGTTGACTTTGATGTAGTGTTGGAAGTAATAATTGTTCAATTTGATTCATATTTATATAAATTAAATGGAAGTAATAATATATTTACAAATTAAACTGTCAAGAGTATAACTCATCATGTTTTGACCAAAGAAAAGAGTATAACTCATCATGTCTATATAGTATCAAGTATGTGTGAAAAAGTTTTGGCAAGAAAAAAAATGTATGTGTGAAAAAATAGGTATAATTGATAATTGATAATAACAACAATAACTCTGGCCAAAAAAAAAAAAGCTAATAACAATGAGCACTTTTCTCTTTGTTTTCTAGGAACTGCCTTGTGAGAATCAGACCATAAAATAAGGAGACTGAGCCAAGATCTTGGCGGGTTCCCCATATTTTTTGGGAAAATCACTGTAACGTCAAAAAAAAACGTAATTATAAAAAAAATATCAATAACAAGTGAGCGCAATATGAATTTATCATCACTAGCTTGTCATTAAATATTCAAATATTTCAGATATATAACCAATCGATATTTAGATATATAACCATTGTGTTCTGCTAACAAATATTGGTATTATCACGCTGTGATTTGGATAAGTTCTTTTTCTTTTCTTTTTTTCTTGCTTAAATGTGACAATTATGAAGTAAATATGTATAATAAATAAATAATAATAAAAAGAAGAAAATGACATCAAAAATAATTTTAAAATTGTAAAATATCAAATTATGTTTGTTATTAAGAATTAAAAAAGAAAAGATGAGACTTAATAAAATACTTTACAGTTCATTTTATGAAAAATATTGGATTTGAGATTTTAAAATTATTTTTGTCATTTTTTTTTCTAACAATAATTCATTCAAAATAAAAAAAAAGGAAAAGAAGAATAAGGAAGCAGGAATTGCATTTAGGCCCCGGATAAGAGAAAATAAAATAAAACGATCCCTTAAAATCTAAAAATTGTATTTAAGTTTCTGTGACTTTTTTATAATAAATTTTAATTGTTAAATACCTAAGTACTTATTAATATAAGCGCTCATAAATTTATCAATAGACACCTATAAACTTATCAATGGAATTAAAATTTGTTATAAAAAAATCACAAAATTTAAATATAATTTTAAGATTTTAAATCACTATTTTATCTTTTTTTTTAATTCAAAACTAAATGTTATTTTCGCATTTTTGGGTTGACAGTATTAGTGGGACAAGTAGTAGTGCTTTGACTATGAGCAGCGATGACATCATGGAATTCGGCTTCACATCGCGCATCGCTGTATGTGACCCAATGAAAACGACACCATTTTGCTAATTTCTTTTAATGTCGTTTTTGGGATCAATCAATGTGTCCCTCGTTTACTAATATAATAAAATCAACCGATGGGCTGGAAAAATAACAAGCAAACACAATGTGACTTTCGGACTCTTTGAACTAAATCCACAAATAAAGAATCTTGCAAGTAATGAGAAATCCCACTAACAGAAAGCTTTTTCTTCAAATGTTTTTATTATGAGGATCGTATAATTATATATCAGCCGCATAATGCGCTTTTGCTTTTACTTTTGCTTTTGCGTTTCACTTTCACTTTGTGATTTTTTCCCTTCTTTTATCGTTTAAGAGCCTCTCCATTGTTCCTTTTCAGACCCCTATCCAATATGTTCATTTTAATTCCCCCATGGCCACTCGGGCCTATTACTTGTTTATTTAACTCGCCGGTCATAATACTCATAAGACCAATAGAGGTTGGTTATAGTAAAATGGGTTAGTCCCTCACAACTTAATGAATTAAGATTTAAATTTTTGTTATGAGATATATCTATATTTAGTATTTATTCGGATTAGCAGTAAAAATTGATTTTCTAATGTGATTTACTGTGTATGAAGTAAGTATGTGAGATGAGTTTTACCTCGATTTATGTGAACGTGTTTCTCTAAAGCTAACTCAAACATATTTTTAGTGTCTCAAACAGAATTGCCTCTAATAAGAATATACATGTATTTAGCAAAAAATAATACTCACAAGATCTTTAATATAAGGCCAATTTATCTAATCTGAAGAGATTAATGAAACTAAATAAATTACTTAATTATAGTATATGTGATATGATTTGTTTGAAAAACTTCAGTATAACATTGCCTTATGTACTCATTCATGAGTTTGACAAATTAGTTTGAGAAAAATTGATACATATTATAGATAAAAGTCTTACATTTATGACTAAGATATAACCATAAACTAGACCCACAAGTAGTAAATATTTGATAACTATATTAAATCATGCAAGATTTTTTGTACATTTTTGTATGACTGATTGTTGCAACTTTGTGCAAGATTAACGAAGACAGACAGCAAGTTAAGCAATATTTAAAAAAAAAAAAAAAAGAATCATGCAGTACTTTTTGTTATTATTTAATTTTAAGGATCCAACATCCAAGCATATTTAACTTTGTGCAAGACCTTTCTATAAATTATTGAAGACAAGTAAAGTAAACAGGTAGCTAGGAATATTTATAAGAACAATTGGATCATTTTATAATTCAAGTCAATGGCTAATAACAACCATTATATTCATAGGCAATTATGTGAATTTGAAGTCTATCATACATATGGTTTTAATTCGGTGCTTAATGCAACTCACCCCGTCATCATTGTGTAAGCAGAATTGTAAAGGTTGACTAAGGGATCAAGTGATCAATTTTAAGTTTTTTTATTAGACAAGCGCTATTTTATTGAATACAATTCTGTTCAAACTACTGTTACATTTTAAATATAAATATCTATCTTTAAAAAGAATTAAAACTTTTGTTTGCGGCCTTATGAGATACTAACACATTTTATTATAACAGACTATTATTGATAATTTCATTTCAGTATTTAAATAAGGACAAACCGGAATGAGTAGTGGACTTTTGACTCAAGAATTGCGGAAAGTTGAATCTTAATTTAATACTATATTGTAGTCTAAATAATCACGAGTGGAATAATTAAAGCTATGGATGTTGCTATTAGATTGGGGGGCATGGCCCGCATCTTTTTATGAAACGCCCTCAAATAAAGTCATCATTTACATTACCCCCTCCTCCTAATATAAGAAAATAAAAAAAGATATCTTATTAAAATAAATTATAAATTATTATATTTTTATAGTTAATATTTATATTCTTATTGACCAACAGATTGAAAATTTTAAAGTTTAAGGGATATTTTTTTATCTTTAATTCAATAAAATAACATATATCCCTCCCCCAACTTGTCAAATCTTATTTATATGAATATGCCCCGCATTTGTATTTTGTACGAACTACTCATAAAAAAAATAAGACGCTTAAAATGATTATTTCTTAATTATTTTAAGAAACAAAACCTTTGCCTTGATCATGATTTATTTGTTACACGAAGCTCAAGTACAGTTTGACCTGGAAAGGGGTTAGAGAGGCTAAGTTGATGATCTTGCAAGGCCAATGTTTGCTAAGAGAGAAGATATTGCAGTGTGGCAAAGAGTCAAAGATATTGCTGAGAAAGTCTCAGAGTGTTCTTGTGACCTTGAGATGGAATTATCTGTGATCTTTACAATTTAATGGCTCTTAGATGAGCATGGACTTCACCATTAGGGCCCACTTCCCAATGGCCTAACTGAGGTCTAAATCAGATGGGTTTATTATAAAGACAGGCCCGTAGACCCAGACTGGCTTGGATTTTGCCTGCCCAAATAGTAACATATATGGTTCTATACTGCCAAATCGGGACAGTACCTTTTGCCTCTGGTGCACTAATCAATCTGGCATGTGTTAAAATCTATGCATGAAGCAGGTATACAAAAATGAGTTCATAACTGGAAATAATGCCTAGAAGGCTTCATAGGGTGGCCCTTTAGGTTGAGCAATGGGTTATATGGATCGTCCTGCACATTTATTTATTAATGGGTATAGGTTAGTCCATGTTCGTCAAAAGCCTGCTCATGTCATATAAAATGGGTTGAGCTAAACCCGTGTGGACTACTTATTAGTACATCTTTTTAAAAATTTGTATTTCTACCTTATTATTTTATTATTATTAATTTCTCAATATAAATTATTAAAAATACTAATAATTATTAAAGCACCATAAACCTCATCATTTCTCATGAGATAATTTATTTAATAATTTAATTAATCCTTAATTGATAGTTGATAAAATCTTTAGAGTAAGAGAAATTTTTATAATATTATATATAGAATTATAGCTTAAATGTAAAAGCTCTACATTATGATCATAATTCTGATTTAGAAAATATAATCATTGATTAATGAGACACACATACATTATATGTCATTTAACTCATTTGAAAATTTGTCTTTTAAAATTACATTATCTCCTACACTTAAATAAATAGTATATGTAATATAATATTATATATATTATAATATATCTTGGCAGAAAAAAATATTATACATCCATGCTTAAATAAATATTGCACACACAAATGGGTGTGTATGGGTGGCCCAAGGATGCCCCATTGGCCCGTCCTATTTAGTGCACACGCCACCCATTTAAGCCTACCTGTTATGAGTCTTTATTAAACGGGTTAAAATAAACAATTTTTCATTGGACATGGACAGACTCATTGGGCGGTAGGCCACATGCTCAGCCCTAATTCAAATGCAGAGTGGATCCATTAAGACTGTTCTTCATTTTTTTTTTTGTAAATGGTAGTTTTTTGTTTTTTTGCTGCAAGATGTTGGATTTTAAAAGCGCATTATTTCGTGTCCGATTATGGTGACTATTATCTAAAGTTTAAGTAACTACGTGGCTGCAAAGTTAATGCTTTTAAAAAAGAAAAAAGTAAAACTGCTAGTTGATTATAGGAAAAATTTCATATAAAGTTGCCTCAATTAGGAAAATTTAAAATCAAGTTGTTAAATTTAATAAATCCTTAATTAAGTTATTGACTAAATTTATAATTTTGAAATATAAGTAAAATAATTTATTATCCTCTCCTAGTCTCCTCTATCCTCTTAACACCACTATATAATTAAAAAAATATAATTCTCTTAAATTAAAGAATTTTTTTTGTGTTTTAGAAGAATCATTAAGAATAATTAAAGCCAAAAAGTAAAAAAGAAAAGCAGAACCCCAAATACTAATTAAATGATTTTTAGTTAAATATTTTGAATAGTAAATTGTATTTTTGGAAGAACATGAATTATTATTTCTTCTATGAAAAAGAAAATCAAACTACATTAACCACACAATTTTGACGTGTGTGATATCTATGTTGCTTTATTTAACGATGATGAAACCCTTTTTTTACGTTGTTAATGAAACTCTCTTTTATTATATGTAGTTAATGAACTCTTTAATATATAGTTTGATAAATCACACATGTCATAATTTTTTTTTCTTTGGATTAACATAGTTTGATTTTCTTCTCGTAAAAAAAATTCAACTCAAAAATAATTTTTTTTAGTATTAAAATAAAAATCATTTAATTGATATTGAAGTTAAACCTTCCTTTTTTCTTTTTAACTGGAATTATTCTTGATAATCCTTCTGGATCACAAAAAATTTCTTTGATTCAGTGTGTGTTTGTGAGGCTTCCAAACCACGGTTTGCGCAAATCAAGATAAAACTCCTCTCACATACTTACCTCGTAAATCGTTAAAGCTACTCTCAAAAGCTAATTCTAAATATACACTTCAAGCGAGTTATATTTTATTATATTATATGTTAATGTTTATATATGTGTATATATATACTTATTGAAAAAAATAATTTATAAAGCAGTGAAACTCTTTTAATAGGAGAGAAAAAGTTGGAGAAGATAGTAAAGTCATTTGATCCACATTTTGAAATCATAAATCAAATCAATAACCTAATTAAGGATTTATTAAATTTAACAATCTGATTTAGAATTTTTCTATTTCAAACAGATTTATATAAGATTTTCCCTTGATTATATTGCCAGCCATCTACACCTTGGCTTTGATTCTAATTCAAGTAAGTGCCTCCTCAAGAAATTAAAATGCCATTTCATGACAGACATACTCCAATAATACACACTTCTAGAAATATGTAACTGTGCATCCATATTTATATTCCAACACTTTGAATATTTTGATTTTATCACTTCTTCTCAATTTCGAAGTCCTTATAGTTATTTAGGGGCGTTTTTATTAGAACTATGCCCAATGTTGTCTATGTCACGTATATATAGCTTATTGTTAATTTTGAACAGAAGAATGAAGGCCCAAAAAAAAAAAAGAAGAAGAATGAAGCACTTGTGGGAACTCAAAAACTATACATTTTTCTAATAATAGGTGGCATGCCGATATTCTTAAATAAAAATTTGATGAGTGCGTTATTTTTTGTCACAAAAAATATTTAATAAACGTCGTCCCCTCCCTCTCTCCGGTCTCTAGTCTCTACTCAACCATCTCATGCATATCATAATTATGTTTATATATATATATATATATATAACAGGGGGAAGTGAAGTCTTAGATCTGGATTTATGGAGGCCCAGAAGAATGGTTTTTTTTTTTTTTGTCGCTATAATGATGGGTTTAATATAAGTGACAAATCATCAATCATCAATTTGTTTAATGTGCAATCCTGTTAACTATCATTTATAAATAATACAGTTTTTACCTATTATATATTGCTGATCATATGATTAATGCTGATCTATGATTCATAGAAACATTAAAAATCCGGAACCTATGTGCCGCCTGGGAGTGGAAATTTATTATATTGGGACTTGGTTTTAAAAATAGATGCAGCTGCTGCGGCGGTGCTCTGGGTTCCATAATATATAAATGGGAAAATTACACTGTAATCCCAAACTATTAAAAATATAAAAAAATAGTTCTTATGGTAAAATGAAAAATTGGTCATAAGGAGTTGTTAATTGACAACTTGAGGGGCTCCATTAACAACTATTTAAGATCATTTATTCATTTTTTTCTTATTTGAGACTTCAATGTAGTTTTCCCTATATTAATCAAGTAAAATTTGTAGAGATAAGAAAATAAAAATATGATAAAAATATAAGTCAGGATTTATGAATGACCTGTGTGATTTGTTGTTGTGATTTATGTATTATTATATATAATTAATATTTTGAATACCACAGATTTGATTAATTCATCAGGGTTAGCCGAAAAAAATATTGGCGAAATGTACTTAAAAATTGTATTATCACTTAATGATAAATTCACATGAAATCAACAAGACACGTATTCATATGATTAAAAAACTCAATATAATGAATGAAAAACTTGAGCTAAATTTTTTCATAACCATTACATATGAAAAGAATGAAGCAGAAACAAGATATTTTTTCCTTATTATAATGTATACTGTTATTTTCTTGGACCTCTCGTCAGGGGATATGAGTATCAAAGGAAAAAAAAAAAGAGTATATGAGCATAAAAAGAGTATATGAGCATCAAGTAGGATAAATTTAGAACGTTGTTAAATTTTAAAACAGAGGAAAGAGGGTTTAAAATTTATCTTCTGTTTAATAAAATACTCTCATTTCTAATATAAGTCACTTCAACTATTTTATTTGAATTAAGATATTATTCTAAAAATATTTTTTTTTACTAAAGACAAATTATTCAACAACACGATAAACACATTTATAAAAAACCACTATTAACAAGAGGGTGTTTGAAATAACGATTGAAACCTCTAAAAGTGTTTTTTAATTGTGATTTACGGTATACGAGATCGTTTTTACGGTTTACGAGGTAGCTTTTACGGTCTATAAGGTAAATATGTGGATAAGTTTTGTCTCAATTTACGTGAATTAGGCTTATAATAAGTATAAGCTAAACCAAATATTGGAATAACGATTGGAACCTTCAAAAATACTTTTCAATCATGATTTATGGTATACGAGATAAATATGTGAGAGAAGTTTTATCTCGACATACGTAAAAAACACTTATAAAATAATTCACCGCTCATCCAAACATCTCTATTGGGTCAATACCAAATTGGGGAATCAAAATTTAGAAACAAGGACACATTACAACAAACTAATAAAAAAACTGAACTAACAACATATGAAACATATATATATATATAAATAAAGATGCAGTCAGAAGGCCCAAAACACAATTATTACTTCAAAGATTAGTCAAAGTTTGAATTCTATCTGAACTAGTTGTATTACTAACAAACTAGACACTGCTCAAAATCCCACAGAACATGAGTAAGAATTACTTGACGATATCAAGATAACAAGGGATATGGAAGGATGTCACCACACACACCACCATCTCACATTGGTCACTGGTGGTCCGCAATGTTGTTAGCTTTTACGGTATTGAAAGGGTCTATCCTACTATAAAAATGAAGTGGGCTGATGAGTCATACATACCTACGTAGATATGGTTTAAAAGTGACTTGTATAGTGAGTGGAATGACCATGTTAGAAGTTATAACTTCTAAATATTATCCCTCCATCCATTTATGTTACAAATTAAATCTTACTTCTAAGATGAGATGTATTATAAGTATTATATAATATTTTAGTACCTGTTTGAATTAGCAGTAGAAACTGTTTTTTAAATGTAATTTACGATGTATAAGGTAAGTATATGAAAAAAATTTTACTTCGAATTACATAAATATACTTTTTCAACCCCAACTCAAACAGCCTTAGTGTGTGTTTTGTTAAACTAAAAAAAGCATTTTTCAGCTTGAAACCATTATTTAAGAAAAATGTTACCAAACATCTGAAAAATAGGAGAAACACCTCTTTTTTATTCCAAATCTGGTTTTAGATTTCAGAACCATGGTTTGGGAAAAGTTAATTTTTTTTCCATTTTTTATTTCTTTTTTCCTCTTTCTTCTTTCTCTTTATTTCCCCATTTCCCCTTTGTTCTCTTTCCTTCCAACAATGACCTTTTCTGCTTGAGTTTATTCCCATACCTTTTTTTTAAAAAACAGTTTGAAATGATTATGTATTTGCAAAATAGATACAAGTAGCACCAAAATGTTTGGTTAGCATGAACATGGGCATGGTTATAGACCATGAGATTCAGCATAGAAACAAAGAAAAGTTGAATAAATCGAATTACTTTTTTTGCTCACAGAATAAATCGAATTACATTCATAAAATAGTAAGGCTAATGACATAATTTAGTGACCGTGGAACCTGTTTAATTCTTCTGCTGTAATCTGTTATGAGACTACAAAAATTTAATAACCAAAATTTTTGAACTATTTTATTATTATTATTAAAATTGACTAATATTATAATTTTTAATTTTTTTAAATTATATAAATTTTATTATTGTATTATGAAATTTGATATTAAATATATTTGAAATGGAATTTTATACTTTTATATGTAATTATTATATTATCTAATGTCTTTTTTTGATAATTTATACAAAAAAAGTGATTATGATAACAATTATCCAAACACTCTCATTTTATTAAAATTATTTCTTTTATAAAATCTATTCTGATTATAATTTATTTTTTATAATTATTTTTATTTTTTTAAAAAAATTATTCTTTAAAAACTAATTCAAAAACTCGCTTAGCGGTCTACCAAGAAATAAAAGGGCCTTAGTTTGGATTGTATTTTATAAGTTTTAAGGCACCGAAGGCCAATCATCATAGAGCTTGTTTGGGAACACATTTACTAAGTAAAAAAGTCCATTTGAAGCTCTTAATCACCTAAAAGCTCATTTGATATCTTAAAGAGGTGTTTGGGATCATTGTTGCTCATGATGGGATTTTTAAGAAAAAAGAGTTTTTTCTTAAAAGCTCATTTTTTTAGCTTCTTCTACTAATGAGCTTCCAATTGGGCATCATTTAAGCAACTTTTTCCTCTTAACTTCATATGCTATTTTTTTCTTTTTTGAAAAAAACACTCATTGGTTGAATTTTTATTTTTTAATTTAATTTGTTTATGTGGGATTAACAATTTTTGAACCGAAAAGCTGGCACCAAAATCAATGACGGAAAGGGAGAATCTACGAAGCTAAGTAACTATATATATATATTCAACAAG
The DNA here is from genome assembly GCA_037074505.1 of Albizia julibrissin. Classification (NCBI taxonomy): domain Eukaryota; kingdom Viridiplantae; phylum Streptophyta; class Magnoliopsida; order Fabales; family Fabaceae; genus Albizia; species Albizia julibrissin. Next base: position 1,953,932 of record CM073482.1, on the reverse strand, counting down.
ATTTATATCATTTTCAGTTATTTTTCATCTAAACGGAATTTTCCAATGCTAATCCAAACAGGTTCAATTTTTTTTTTTTTAAAAAAAAAGCCACTTCTCCACTGTATTCTCAAACAGGCACATAGCTTTTGGTCCCAACTTCTCATCACTTTTTATTTTAGGAAAAATGATATTAAAAAGATAAGTATTAAGTATGAAATTTTTTTTTGTTAAAAATGAGTTACAAACATAAGAGTTTTAGTTGCAATAGAGACTCATTTGTAACTTATGATATGACAAAAATTTTTGGGATGTAACTGTAGTTAAATTTAACTTTTAGGAATTAAATGTAATTTTTTTTTCTTTTGTTGTTTTTTTAAGAAAAAAATCATCCTTATCTTCATCACATATGAATCATGTTCGTGACATGATCAGAGACGAACTTGTTAGGGGTAGATGATCCAATTATGATTCACTTCATGTATAAGATTTTGATTGAAATATATATTTATCATTTTTAAATTAAATGTTTAAGTGTATTTTTCTTTTTTCAATAATTATTTAAATTTTTTATTTTAAAAAATTTTATTTATATTTTCAACATCAATTATAATAATATATATACAAACAATATATACATAGTATTGAATAAGGTTCATGCCCTTTTCAGTCATTTCTTATCCAAACGGGCTTTTCAAACACTAATCCAAACAGGTTCCTTAAAAAAAATCACTTCTCCCATCGCCAATCCAAACACAAATCACATTTACAACCTGACTTTTTTTTAAATAGGCTTTTATAAAAGTCTCATTAAAAAAAAGTCACTTCTCCACCGAATTCTCAAACAGGTACATATATTTGTCTCGCATGCACACTTCTTCCGAGTTTCCGACACATGTTAAAACTTTAATATTACTATTATTCTTACCCTTCCTTCTTATTTATTTTTTATCTAGATTTTAATTTATCCTCTGCGTAATTTTAATTACCACACACATGTATTGTCCCCTTTATGATTTATTTTTTATTTGTACAGAATAGTCTCAAACTGACAAAACTTTATTATTGTAATATTATTTGAATTTCAGACTGCTCTGCAGAAACAAGCAGAGACGATTCTAGTCTAGGAACAACAATGCACGTATTATTTAACGAATATAATATATCTATAGCTGTTCAAATCAAATTATAATCTCTGTTTTAGCTCAATCACGCTGAACACTTTTTTTAAGAATTTTTTAACTGATATTTTTAGGACTTTTTTAACTATGAGACTGTGAGTTGATCCACACACTAAATATGTGAGCTATGACGAAATTTTTTTTAAGAAAAATTTTCATATTAAAATAGTATTTATTAGCTGGAAGAATCAAAGTGTACTAATAATTTGATTTAGGTCATTTTTCTTTATAAATTTTTTTAAAAATAAAATTATAATCTATATCTATAAATCATAGATAAAACATAGGGAAAATCAGAAAAAAAAATTTCAAGTTGAAAATGTTATTGGACCAAATCACTTGACATATTTTTACATGCAGAAAGTACTCGTGCTCAAATCTACGTTTTTTTTTACCCATGAAATCTTTAAGTAGAGATTTTTTTTTAACTCGAAACAAAGCCATCTCCCCCTTTCTTGACCCTTTTTGTAACTCTTATTAGTTTCTTAGAAAAGTCTACTATAAATTTAGAAGAAAAAATAGTTTTAAAAATTTTTATCAATAAAAAATAAAATTATGTTTTTACTTTTTTTTAATATAAAATTTTATTCATAATTTTTTAAAACAAAAGATTACCCTGGGTGCAAGAGGTAGCCCCCTATTCTACATCTCCCAAGGCCATTACCCTTGACCTTCACTAGAATAAACAGCTAATTTTCCTTCTCTTTCTCCCTCCGACCAACCAATATCTTCCCGCATTCTCTCTCTCCCTCTCCATTATCACAATTAGCTAATCATTTAATCAATCATAAATCCATAATCCCTCGGCTTGCGTACATCTTCCTTCCATTTTCTGTCATTCTTCTCACGTTCAATAAGCCACAAGCTTTCACGTACCCATCCATCGACGAATCGCAATGTTAGATCAATCCGAACAACATTTCTTCCCTGAGTTTTAGCGGCACAACCCTATCTTCAGTACTGAGTAACAATGGTTCCGACCGTAATACCCCTTCAATCTTTAGTTTCTAGTTTTGCCGGACGACCTTTCATCAGAATCTTCTTCGCCTTCATCCTCTGCTCTCTCTTCTACGTCGTTTTTTTCCGTTTTGGTGTTTCTGAAGACAATCCTCAACAATTCTTAGAAATGTCTGACTTCGAATTCTGCCCTGGTAACTATACAAATCACTGCCCATGTCAGGATCCGCGTAGGCAAAAGCGGTTCTCCAATTTTATGTGGTTTCGTAAAGAGCGTCATTGCCCGAACATTAATGAAAGACTGAGCTGCTTGATTCCTAAGCCACTGGGTTACCGAAAGCCTTTTCCTTGGCCTGAGAGTAAGGACACAGCTTGGTTCAGTAATGTCCCTTTTCCGAAACTTGCGGAATATAAAAAATCTCAGAATTGGGTCAGATTGGAAGGTGATCGTTTTGTGTTTCCCGGCGGTGGCACTTCGTTTCCAGACGGAGTTAAGGGTTACGTCGATGCTCTGAACCGTATTCTGCCACTGGATTCTGGCGATATACGAACAGCTCTTGATGTTGGTTGTGGGGTAAGCTTGGCTTTTCTGTTCTGCGTTTTCTTCCTCTTCTTCTTGTTTTTTGTTTTTTTTTTTTGACAACTATGTCGAGGTCATATCTTTGATTTTTTTTTTTAATTAACGTTTCCTTATTCTACGTCCGTTGATTTTGGTGAATGTGCGAAGGATAAGGTTGCGTGTTCTTGTTATTCCTTAAAGGATTAGGAAGATTAAACAAACGATTATGGAAGAGAAATTCATTGAATGATTTATTGCTGTTTATTCATCTTGTTTCATTTTGAAGCTTTTGACAAATGAGGCCAGTATAAATTATTAAAAAGAATCACTAGTAATTTATGTTTTTTTATGGATTTGTGGAAGTATTGAAAATGTGAGGATTTTGAATAATATAAATTTCTACTAGTACTCGTTTGCCTAAACAATTCTTGATTCAAACAACAACTGCTACCAAGCTCAATCATATACAGTCATAAACTTGAAAGGGGAGCAATCTACCTGTTTGCTAATGACAGGATATAGGAATATTAAACAACAAAAATACGGTGTCGACCCACTTATATACTGTAGCAATAATTTTGTCCTGTCCTTATGACTATTGATCTGAGAATTAAATTCTATCTGCAAATCCTATTTAATCTTCAAACAATGATAACGTATCTTATTCTTGTTATTACTCATAGATTTAGAGCTTGTTTGGCATCACTTTTCTGAATCGGGCTTATTATATAAGCCCGATTCACGTAAATCGAGACAAATCTCCTCCACATATTTATCTTGTAGACCGTAAAAGTTATTTCGTATTCTGTGAATTACAATTCATAAGCACTTATGAAATTCGTAGACCGTAGAAGTTTATTCATACAATCAATTATTGAAGTGAATTGTCTGGGAAGAAGAAAACTGAGACAGAGAAGGAATGACGTACACACACACACTAATTTCTCTTTAAGGGAAAAAATACAGAGACAGAGAAGATATGATTCTTATTGTTGCTTACTCTTCTTGTTACATATACTGAGAATTCTTATTTATGCTTTTGCCAAATGAGGCCTTAGCATTTGATTAGGTTTAAGTTTTATTCTCTAGACTTGAGAATTTCCTGGCGTCTTCATACTTACACATAAATTTGTATCTTGAATGTGCATTATTACAGGTTGCAAGCTTTGGAGCATCACTAATGGACTACAATATCTTGACAATGTCGGTCGCACCAAAAGATGAACATGAAGCACAAGTACAGTTTGCCTTAGAAAGGGGACTTCCAGCCTTGCTTGGAGTACTAAGTGTTCATAGGCTACCATTCCCTTCAAGATCATTTGACATGACTCACTGCTCCAGATGCCTTGTCCAATGGACTGCTTATGGTACTTATTGCTTGAACTTAATCTTACTAGTTTTGACTAAGCCTCGATGGAAAAATAATGAAAGAATGCTCTGTGTGTTCTTGTCGTGGTGAAGTCCAACTACATATTTAATCAGAAGTCAGAGATTACAAACTTTATTCCAGCTTGTGGTATCTAATACTTTGGTTTAATTCTTTATAGATGGACTATATCTTTTAGAGGTTAACCGGCTTTTGCGCCCCGGTGGTTATTGGGTACTGTCTGGGCCGCCCATAAATTGGAGGGAAAACTACAGAGCGTGGGAGAGAGAGCCTGAGGCTCTGGAAAAGGAACAGAACAGTTTAGAAGACCTTGCTAAGCGAATGTGCTGGAAAAAGGTTGCTGAGAGAGATGGTTTTGCAGTATGGCAAAAACCCACAAATCATATTCACTGTGTCCAAGTGAAAAGGATATGGCCATCCCCTGCGTTCTGCAACTCTTCTGATGCTGATGCTGGTTGGTAAGTTTCTTTACTTCAAGTTACTATATTCTTGGAATAGGGACAATGACATGGAAAAATTTGAAATCCTCCGTTCAGCTAATTTTCTGCTCATTGACCTTTTCTATATGGATCGAAACTTAAGTGAAGTTTCTTAATTAGGCGTTTCTTATCAGTTTTCAAAATAAACAACACTTGGAGAAACATTTTTCAAAAACCCAAGTTTCTTACTTTTTGTTTTCGTTTTGCAGCATCCTTGTTGCATTAAATTTGTGATTTAGAGCTTTTTGCCATGTTTATAAATCCTTGATTCATTGTAATGAATTATTCAACAGGTATACAAAAATGAATCCATGCATTTCTCCTCTTCCAGAGGTGAATGATATTCGTGAAGTATCTGGTGGTGCTCTTGAGAAATGGCCTGAGAGGCTAAACACTGCTCCACCTAGAATTAAGAGTGAAACTAATCGTGGGATCACAGTCACAGACTTTGATGAAGATACACAGGCATGGAAAAGGAGAGTATTTTATTATGAATCCATTCTGAAATCTTTCTCTACCGGCAAGTATCGAAATGTTATGGATATGAACGCCTACTTGGGGGGATTTGCAGCTGCAATGGTGGAATACCCAGTTTGGGTTATGAATGTTGTTCCCTTTGATGCAGCACACAGCAATCTTGGTGTTATCTATGAGCGCGGCCTAATTGGGACGTACATGGATTGGTATAAACAAACAGCTTCTTAGCTACACTTTTAGTTGCAGTTTGTTATAAAATCAAACTGGATATTATCTGAGTATTTAGAGTTGGATAATGATATTAATGTTTTTTTAATGTTTGCAGGTGTGAACCTTTTTCTACATACCCTCGAACATATGACTTAATACACGCTTCTGGTATATTCAGTATGTACATGGACAAGTAAGTTTCGTATTATAGCTGATTGGTTGAGCCTGTTTACAATTTCTAGTGCTCGCGATTGTCTCATGGTTATGCACGATGATTAAAACAATCTGTTAATCAATGGAGATTCTATTATTTTGGTAAATCAGGGATTGTGAAGATTGAGGTTGAGTCTCTTACCAGTCTTTGCCACGGCCAGAATTCTTCAAAATAAATCAACCTTAAAAGAAAAAACGGGCTATCATGTGATTGGATTTGTACTGTTCACATATTCAGAACTCGCCCTTTTTTATAATTCTGTTTCTGATACGTTCATGAATGTTAATGTAAATTCACAGGTGCGACATTACTTATATAGTTCTTGAGATGCATCGAATTGTTCGTCCTGGAGGAACTGTTATCATCAGAGACCATACAGACTTAATTGCTAAAGTAAAGAGAATAACAGATCATATGAAATGGAAAGGAAAAGTATTGCAGAGTGAGAACGGGCCTTCTGATCCTGCAAGGTTGCTGCATATTGACATTTCTGAGTAATTGGTTGTGTGATCAGTCTTGTTACAGGCAGAAAAATGTGACTCACAAGTGATAAATCATCCTTGTATAATGTACCGAACAAAGGAAATCTTGGTCAACAAGCAATCTCATTTGACAATTACGACCTGCAGTTTATAAAGTTTTATGTTATAGAGATGTTAATTGTCTGAGCTATTGCTGAGGAGGTTCTTGGCGGATATTGGGTCAATTCAAGAAGTTAGAAGCAAGAAAAGATGAAACATTTAGTTCTGGTCTTCTGGGTAGCGATGGCTTTCCCGAATCGAGTTAAGGATCCCTGTGTTTCATTCTCACACATTTGTAAATGACATGCCTAGATTCAGGTAGTTGTTAGTTTTAGTTTAATAATGATTGTTACGAATTCATATTGTTTTATTCTTGTAACTTGAATGAAGGTTGACGCTTCACAGGTTGTAAGCCGCTCTTTCAAGCCTTTGACAATTTGTTAAAATATTTGTTTTATTCTTATTATTGTGACAGTAAATGTTCATACCCCTTCCCCTCTTTTATTTTTGTGACCATGACAATGACTGTAGATTTTTGTAACTACTCTCTTTTGCGCAAACCCCAAGCACAAATTACGTTCTGTAAACTATACAAAGTGAGGAGGAAAAAACTTCTTTCTCTTTTCTCTTTATTATTATTAGCATCTTTTACTGCTACTTACTATAAAAGAAAGTGCAGAGAAAGAAACAAAACCGATTTGATTAGCATATTTCTGTGGTGCCTTGCTTTATTTTTCGCACGCTAAATAAACAAGTTAGCGTAATGGTACAATTAGTAGTGATGCTTTTTATATCAGGCCATAGTTAATACTTATTCTAATATGGTGCTAATATATACTGACGTGTAGTAACTGGTTAGTGTATTTTATTACTTCAATTAGTTAGTTATATGCAGTGAAAAAAAAAAGCAGTACATATATATCTTTATTAATGCTGCTTTGTACTAAATAAATTCCTTTTGTTATTAGATAAATGCAGTTTGCCCACGCATGTCTTTTTTTCCCTCATCGAAAATGGTTACTTTTATACAACAAGAACCAGTAAAACAACCGGCAATCCTAGTCCTTTTGGTTTGCTTTGTGGCTCAAAACTGACTAAAAGGTTCCTAGTTCGATTACTGGTAGGAACATGGAAGAGAACCAGTAAAACATCAAAATCAAAAACCCTGTGGAAGAATCTTATATACTGACTCAGAGCTTATTAGTTGTACGCCAAAAATTTCAATAACTTCGATAATAAACCGAAAGCAATGATGGCAAGTAGCGTCATTAAGGTACCGTTTGTCACGAGCTTTTTTTTTTTTTTTGGGGGGGGGGGGGGGTTGTTTGTGTTTTATTTTTTTGAGTTGAATTTAATAAAATTGGGGAAGTGTGGTTATAAAATTCTAATATAGAAAATATGTAAGATAAAAGAGTAAGAAAACTTAATTAAAAATGTTATATCCCACTTCTTTCATTTTTCTAAAGGTAAAAATGCTCTTAAACTTTTCTCAAATGTACGCTAACATCATAATCTTTTCTTAGGGCAAAAAATACACATGAACTTTTATAAAGAGTGCAAAAATGCTATTTCCGTCAATCTGCCCTAACTCCGTTTATTTTTTTTGAGGTGCCCCACGTTTTGGTCTACATATATTCCAACCCAACCTTCACTCCAAAAGTTTGTACTCGTCTCTCTCTCCCTTTCTTTCTAGGAAACCCACTTCCCTCTTTCCCTCCCAATCTCCTACTCACTCTTCATGACGCCCAGATTCTCTCCCTGACTTTTCCATCCCTTACCTTTCCGTTACTCAAAAACGACGCCGTTTTGCGTCTTTAAATTAGAGGCCAGCCAAACTAAATTAAACAGTGCGTTTCATTCACCCACCTACCTGAGCTACAAATCTGCTGCAATCTCTGTTTCCAAATCCATTGGTCTTCTCCACAAATGCTTCATTCCCAATTATCGGGCACTCGTTTTTCTTTACCCTGGTTTCTCTCGAAACTCTCTCATCTCCCCCCATAAATCGTTGCTACTTGTTCCTCTCCTAAACTCGATTCTATTTGTAAAGAACCTTTCTCATAAACAATAATTATATAAACAATAATTATCCAATACAACTATACTCAAACTCGCTCACAAACATAACAGAGTTTAGGGCACAAACTCGCCCACAAACTCACTACAGATAAATTTATTATTATAATATCACATCACAATTAACCCATGGGTCACAAAATGATTTCCAGCATAGATATCCAAACAGTAAATATGACATTTTAAAACATGTGGGCCCTATGATGGCAATATAGAAATTAATACAACACCAATACCAAAAGAGGCCTACAAGATTCTCAACGTCTATGCTCCTGGTTGCTTCCCTTGGTCTTTATCCAAATTAGAGGTATCGCCTGAAAAATTATTTATAATGACGGGGTGAGACATAAAGTCTCAGTAACCAAAAATTAATTTACAAAATATGCAGGAAAGGATTGTAAGTCAGAGAAGCAGGTTTAACTGACATAATAATAATCATAATAATATTCTTATAGTTTAACATTTAACATGATATAATCAATAAATAAAACCATCCCCACTCATCCATCCTGCTCCTCCTTATCTCCTCTGGACTGGTACAGCCTATCAGTGCTAGTATACCCGGCCAAAGGTTAGCTAGTCACATCAAGAATATTGCCCCCTCCCATGCCACCACCAATATACCGTAACAGGGAGGTATCCGCCCAAACACCCAGCTCCAAAATCCGGGCCAGGATTGAGAGAGTCGATGGGCACACAATTCACCATATCTCTTCCACACAACCCAACATATCCCGTAATATAAAAATAATAAATTAATACAGCTTTCGAAAACAATTACAAGAATTCTAAATTCTTATACAACATTCCATTTCAGACAACATATCCACCATAACAGTAACAATTTAATAATAATTTCCACTTATGTAAATTAGAAAATACACTGCTTCACTGAAATAAATTCATATTCAAACATAAATATAATCTTACAAAGCACATACAAGTAATATAGATAAAAGTAAGGTTTATAAAATACCTTACAGTCCAAAACAAGCATATAAAATAAATTAACCCCGGTTACCTCGATTCCAAGCTTAATCTTAAATTGGATAGTAAAACCCGTGCAATCACCGATCACAAGAAAAATCTACATTATTAATGTAGATACCAATTAACCAAAAATAACAATAAAATAATTAATTTACATAATTTAACTCCTACAACCAAATTTTCTCTACAACTATTATCCTCATTTATTCCAATTTCCTAAAACAAAAATCATTAAATAACCTTTAATATACCAATAATTACAAAATCCTCAATATCAACTTTCTAAATAATTAAATCTCTTTTTCATAATTTATATGGATATAATATAATTATTAAAAAATTCCTCAAATATCCACATAATTAAAATCATATCAAATTGTAATTCAAATATTAAGTCCAAATTTATATTTTTCACATAACTCAGATCTAACAAAAATAAACCGATTAAAACCTCACTAATACCTCCAATAATCCAAATAAAATAATTAAACTAATTTTTATCGGTAAAAACACCCTATAGGGATTAATTTATACCCTATTTATAAAATAAATTAATTATAAAATCACATGACCACTAAATAATAAATCTAAACCGATTAAAATAAACTATTAATTATTCTCTACATTTCTACAGTCTTATATTGATAAAACTCAAAACTTGCCTAAAATCATATCCCCAAAATATTCTCTAACTAGCATAAAATTACTATCATATGAAAGAGAAAATTATTTAGAACATTTCTCATAAAAGAAACTTTATTATTAGAAGAGAGTTTGTGTACCTTATTGATCCCCGAAGAACTGAAAATACCCTTATCAGAACCTCACTCTCTCTTCTTTTCCTGAAACACTTCACTTGTGTGAAGTGTTTAGTTGAGGGGGTATTTATAATACCCCCTCCCCTTTCTGCTTTGGCGCATGAGGCGCCAAAGCAATCTATAAATTTTTTTTTTTTTTAAGATAAGGGGGGTTCACCTCCCCCTTATCAATCAAGTTGGTAAGCGCCGAAAGGCGCCTACCAATTTTGAATTATTATATAATATAATATTATTTTATTATATTATTATTTCAATAAATTATTATTTTATTAATTACAATTTAATTTCTATTTTATTTTATTTTATTTTTTTTAGAATGTCACACTATTCTCCTTCTATGAACTTTCATTGCTTTGTTTGTATCCTTCTTTCTCACTGATGTTTGTTCCGCTTCTGATTTCGTGGTAACTTCACGCAGGAAATTACAGTTCGATGAGCTTTCATCTATTCTAAGAGAATTGTCCCTCTGTTGTATACATTACTAATCTTGCTGCCAAGTAAGCATCTAGTTGATAATTTTTTTCCTGTTTTGGATGTGGATTATAATGTTCTTAGAGCGAATGAATTGTTATTTCTTAGGTAGGATGCTTTTACGTTGGATGTTGGATGCGTTGGAGGTTCTACAAGGTTTTGGATCAGGCTTTATCTGGGATAAAGAGGATCATATTGTGACCAATTTATCACATCATCCGTGCAACTTCTAATCTCAGGTCAGTTGCTTGGTTTTGAAATTTGAATCCTTTGATCAAGTTTTTCAATTCCGTTTAAAATTTTGCTTTAGAATGATGTGATGCTTAGAACTGTAAATTATGCAACTAGATGTGAAATAAAACATAATTAGTAGCTAGTTGTCAAATGGCAACATATTAAATAAGTTAAAGGGGCCGCTTTTTCTATTATATGCACTCCAAAATTCCTATGATTATTTGATATTATCAAATTCAATATTAAGTTTGGGAGTCAAATTTATAGCTATGGTGAAAGCCTCCTCAAAAATTGAAAAAATATATACCTAATGTAAATTGATAAATAAATAACCAAAACAATTAAAACATACTACTAGGTTTAAAGTGAATCTTATATAAAGGATCGGGTATAGTGCTTCACTTGCAATAGAAATGTACATTCACTTGCAATATGAACACACACACACCTATCATGTTGATAACCTCCTAACATTAGATCAAATCGAAATTAGTTTCAAACATAATCTATGAGGGGCGATGTTTTCCTTTTCAAGTTGCGTAATACTTTTTTAAAAGTGTATCATACAACAAAAGAATTCAAAATTATAACCTAAAAATTGAACATTGCACAATTTATATTTAAATACGTTGATATTCAAAACATTTTCCACAATAAAAACACAAAACGAAGAGGCTGGTCAGAATTTTTTTAGTAAAATTATAAAATAACGGTGAAAAAAGAATATAGAAGGAGGTAGGTATTTTCATGGACATAATATTGATTAGACATTCCCCCCCTAAAACCTTACAAACATATTAAACACTTTAGTTGGTTATAATACAAGGAAACAAAAATGAACAAGAAGCATTCTCTAATATTCAAAACCAGTAAATGTATTGAGTATTCAAAACCAATAAATAAGAAGCATTCTCTAATTTTGCCTCTTTCATAACTGTTGAGTAGTTTTGTTTCAATAACAGTAAATGCATTATCTGTTGAGAATATATTTATTCCAGCAACCAAAGTAAAAACTAGAGATGCAAGAGAACTTTAGAACAAGTAAGAAATGTAGAAAAGAGATGGAAAGAGAATTTTAATACTGTTATATACTCTGCTTCATCTCCCATTAAAGATTCAATTCTTTTACAATAAATTCCAATGGTGACGATGAAGGAAATCAAGCCAAAGAATGAGCTGCAATGAAATTTTTCCCTCCAGCACTTTCTATGTTTCCCGCGCTAAAAGATGAAGAAGGCTGAGAAACTAATTTTTTTCCCTTACGTGCGGAGGCCAGAGGAGATATTGGTCAAATATTGAAATTGAAATCTTTTATGGGGATGTGATGAGCGGGCCCCACTACTTTAGCTAAATGAGAGACGCTGGTTTTATTGAGTTGGGGAGAGAAATTTCAAGATTGCAAACGACGCCGTTTTTTAGTAAGGGAGAGGCAATGGATGAGAAAGCAATGGAGACAAGTTGAACGCCTCTTGGCGCCTCTCTCTCTCAAACCCACTTCCCTCCCTCCCTCCCACTCATTCTTCACTTCATGCCCCCCTCTCTGAAATGTAAAACCTTCACTCAACTTCTCCTTCATTCTTTTGAACTTTGTTGCAATTTTTCCGAAGCTCCCTTACTCCATTGGCAACACTGTAGATGAAGGTCTACTACCTCCTAATGCTCTGGATCAATTTTAATGCTTATCAATTGAGATATGCTTCACGATGTAATTCTTATGAATTGAGATATGCTTTACTCAACTTTTCCCTCCCTTTGCTTGCATTTTTACCGCCGTCACCCCTTACTCCATCGGCGTCAACTACGTCACCGTCGCCAACAACCTCCCACTTCTATCTTGTGTCACCGCCTTCCTCAAATCCCAAACCAGAACTGTATAACTTATTTCATTTATTTTGGATGGGTTGCATACCAGAACTGTTTGATTTCTTCATTCTCAATTTTTTTTTCTGTTGCTTTGATTCTTGAAGATTAATGATTAAGAAAATGTCGTAGTTTGAGAGAGAAAACAGACAGAGAAAGGGATAAATGAATGGAAAAGTGACGTGTGAAGTAGGGAGGAGAGAGGTATCGCTGACTCAACATCCACCTCACTAGTTTTTGTCAGAAGTTTGAATTAAACGGTGAAGCAAACGGACATGATATTCTAGGATCATTTTTAAATTTTCATAAGCAATTTTGCACCCTGAAAAAGATTATAGTGCCTGATACATATTTGAAAAATATTTATGGGTATTTTTACCCCTTAATCCTTTTTTTTAAATCCAATTTAAAAAACTTTTCCCTCCTCTCCTTTCGTACCAAACAAGCCTTAAGTATGACTGCCCTAACATGAGATAATGCACACAACAAAATACTGATTATCAAGAACAAAAAATATTCCTAACTTCTCTTCAACTTATACTATCTTTTACATACCTGCAAGAAAGAAGGGAAATGTTAGGGATATGAACAAGTATACTGATTATCAGGAAAGAAGGGAAAGAATATGAATATTTTACATGTTATCTTTCTTTTCCTCTTCACAGTTGCAAGAAGATAAGACGATTCTAGCAGCAAACAAACAGGGCACGGTCTTCCATGAACAACCCCTCACCAACCAGCATGAACTAAGAAATTAATTTATCTTGTTAAAAAAAATATCCCATCAATACATAGGATTATTTTACTTATTCATGAAGTACAAGACATTTATAAATGAGTAATTATTAAAAAATTAAGTTATTTTATTCATAAAACTATTCTACTTATTTATGAAGTGTAAAATAATTATAAATAAGTAATTATTAAAAAATTAATTTATTTTGTCAATAAACTATTTCATTTGTTGTTCTTAAAACGATTTCACTTATTTAGGATGTGTAATATACTTATTAATTATGATGTAAAGTAAGTAGTAACATAAGATTATTATATTACATGTATTTGTTGTTGCATGGATCAATTAAGGTGCTTCATTCGCCTGGCGGTCATTGCTTGCAATGTTCTAATAACGTATAAATGATGTGATGTTATTTGCCTAAATTGCTCTCTTGACAGTTTCTCCCATCCAAAGTCTTCATAACAGTATGACTTGTTCAAAAAAAAAAAAAAAAACAGTATGAGCTATAAACCCAAAAAAAATAAAAAAAATTGCCCCATTAAATGCGACTGCACTTAGATGATGATAAGTATAATATGTTTATTTTTTCACACACTGAGTTTTGAATGATATGAATATGATATATTTTTCTGAGTTTTATGACGTCCTTTTATGCTGATGGAGGATTGATACCAAACGCCGGATTTAAAGTAGTGCAATTTATAACGGCAAAGTTACGTATTTAATGCAATGCTAATCACTGATGATTGTTAAAAATAACCTAATCGGCAGAGTAGCGCTGCCAATTAGCCACAGTGTCGGCTACCACCAACCCATTAAAAATGTCTCTATTAATCTTTCTCTTAATTTTATCTTTATTTAATTTTTTTCAGTATTAAATTAAATTTTAATGGTTGATATTATTATTTAAATATCATATTTTTATATAGTATTATTACTCAACTATTAAAATTTGATACAATGATAGAGATTTTTTTCCCCTCATGAAGTGACGTTCAAATAATAGAAACTGCCCTAAAAAACAACAATCCCAGATAATAATTTCAGCAATGCCCGAAGGTGCTTCAGAAAACTCGATCAGTAGCACCATTCCTTTCGCGGCCTATGAACGGCAGTGGCAAAATATACCAAATAAATTAAAATACAGTGTGATAGACTCCCTTAATTGAGGATATTAGATCCGAATTAATTACTAAATCAATCAGGATAGTGGTCAAAGATCAACATGTCATATCAGAATCAAACTAAAAGTTAGATTTGTAAAACAATAAAGTGTAGCAAATCCAAATATTTTAATTTTATAATTGTATATAACAATATATGAATTTATGTATTTAAAGATGGGTAGATCCATTGCTTTATCAGTTTTCATTCTAACAAAATACGAGTACTATCAAGAGAGACAAATGGAAAAAGTTGTCCGTGATGCGTTCAGCACCTGCAATAAAATCTGGAAATGAACTCGTCTGACATCAATATCGCAGAGATGAAAATGTGGCACATCCTCACAAAAAGTCGCAGGTTGGGTTGGCAAATGAGGATTTTTTTTCTTTTTTTTTTTCTTTTGGGACTGAAAATGAGGAACTTATTAAGGTAGGTTTTTTCAGCTCGTCTTTTACTCCTTACAACTTTTATTTTTATTTTCAGTAAAAAATTGTTACTTTTTTTCACTTAATTTAAGCATAACTTTGTTTTATTTTAGGAATTTGATTATAAGTTTGATTTCTCATTTTATTTACTAATTTAACATTTTATATTTATATAATAATTACAAAAAATATAGATTGTGTGTTTGTATTTACAAATTTTGTGATTAATTTAATTATATAATTTTATAAAAAATAGAAACATTTTGAATATTATGAAAATTTGAATTGTGTTTCTCATTTAATAAGAACCCGAGTTGTTTAAATATTTAATAATTTTTTTTTTCATTTTTACCCCTCATTAATTATATGTATTGCATCAATTGAAAGGTTAATGATGCTTATATTTATTTTATTTCTCTCTCTTAATTGTTCCTAAAAAATAAGGGCATATTTAAAAAAAAATATTTTATACATAATTATTATTTTTAACTAACTTTAACTATTTTCTTAAACTACGTAATTCGGTTATTGATATTTTATAAAAAGACAGGAGGACATCAGATCCTTAATATAAGACATATTTATCTAATTTAATTAGATTAAGGAATAATTAATTCCTTCATCATCATTGATGGATCATCAATAAAGACAAATTAAGAAAAGACTGACAAATATATAAACTATACCTTATATTTAAGATCAAGATTAATTCTCAAATATTATCTTATAATTAGACCTGGAGAGCATTATATTAAGCTGATTGAGGATTGACAATTTGATACCAACGGCACCATCTGAAGTGGAGCAATTTTTATTGGCAAAATTAAGTATGGCGCTCCGTATGTAATGCAGTGCTAATCACCACACCAAGGAGTAAAACAACAGAATCAATATAGTGGGTGTGTTTGAAATAGTGATTGGAATATTTAAAAGAAGCTTTTCAATCGTGATTTACGGTAGATGAGGTAAGTATGTGAGATGAGTATTTTCTCGATTTATGCGCATAAGCACTTAAAAGTCATTTGAACGCTGAAACAAATACGTTCAGTATCACCGCCAATTAGCCGCAGTCTAGCTTCCCGACCAATGACTCGGATCTATCTAACTATCCCAAGCTGATTAGGAGGACACGCAGCCCTACTCATCCATGGGTTACAACTAATTAAGCATGATTAGCGTGTTTAAAAAAATATATTATATTAATTAATTTAATTAATTTAATTAATTTAATTTAATTAAGTAAATAAATATTATATTAAGAACTAAAAGGAGTATTTTTCTTTTGATATTTTAGCATAATGAATACAAGCCATTGAAAATAAAACTTCAGATATTTAAACTTTTCTTTTCTTATTATATTTTTTAAAGTAGACAAAATAATACTAATTCTAATCCTTAATGTAAAATTTTATTTACAGTGTGATTCATTAATACCAGGAGTACATGTAATATATTAATGGCAAAAAAGTACATGCAATACATTAGTACATATGTTGAGAGTTCTCAGTTATTAAAAAAATCGATTTTAAAAACGATTAACTTTTTTTTTTTTGCCAAAAAAACACCTTTAATCAGGAAAACGTTTTTCTTTTTTTTTTTTGGGGGATAAGGATCTCTCTCGACTCCTAACTAGAGGTAGTAATATGGTCTAATCCACTGGGTTTGGGCTAACCCGTCGTGGGTTGGGACCATATGGGTTTGGCCCAAAAAAACCGTATTAATATGGGTGGGCATTTAGCCAACCCAACTCATAACCACTGGGTTGGTGGGTTGGCCCGCTCAACCCATATTATTTTTTTTAAAAATTTTTTTTAACACAATATACTAAAAATTATTTTTTCTATAAACATAAACCATAAAGAAATTAAAAATTGATTAAAAATTAAACATTAATCACAAGTCCACACATAACAAAAAAAACATAAATCCAAAAACTATCAATAATTTAGTATACTAAATTAAAAAAACATAAATCCAAGGGAGGAGGAGTATACTAAATTACGAATACCACATTTTAACTTTTAAAGACTCAAACTAGGCAACTGACAGCAAGTCATAAACCCAAAAAGCATCAATGGAATGGACAATAATAAATGACTCAAAAGGCTACGCAAATTGGATTGGGTCTTGTTTGCCTTTGGCCATTCATCCAATAGACACTAGACAACATTTAAAAAAAATATATGGGCAAACCCACCAACCCGGTGGTCCAACCCGTCATGGGTTGGGACCATATGGGTTTGAACCCAAAAGAACCGCTTCCAAATGGTCCCAATTTTTTAGAACCCAAACCGCCTATATTTACGGGTTGGGCGGGCTCGGCCGTGACCCCAACCCATATTACCACCTCCACTCCTAACCAAACAAAACACCTATAAAAGTGACAGCAAGGCAAATAACCAAAGGACACAAGTTTTCTTAAAACACACATGAGATAAGTAATTATGATTTATAATTAGGATGTTCGTGAGAATGGACTGTAATTCATATCTTACGAAGAATCTGAATTGTGGATGCTGAATCTGGATCAATAATAAATACACTGGTTGATTCAAAGTTTTCAGCTCGCTAGAATAAAAAGCCGCCGGCCCTCGTTCCACGTTGTCGTCTCCGAATGTTCAACTGAAAGATAACATTCTGAACTGAAGCAGTGGAACACTCTCGAAGGAATTGCTCATTCTTCTTCTTCTTCTTCTTCTTCGCTTCACCACAGGCTTTAGGGTATTGATCTCTTTCCCTTGTCTGTTCGTCAATGGCAACTGTTTTCCGCAGCCATGTTCTGTCGTCGCCCAGAGCTACCCCTATTTCCTCCGTCAACTCCAATAATCACTCTTCCCTCACTCTTATTCACTTCCCTCAAATCTCAAACCCCACATTCCCTTCTCACTCGTCCCTCTCATCATCCGCCATTATAAGCAATTCAAAGCTATATTTTCCTAAATCCACTGTCATAGCTTGTTCTCAATCTCAGAACAACACTCCCTCTCGCCGTCGCCCTGAATACATTCCCAATCATATCCCCGACCCCAGCTATGTTCGGATCTTCGACACCACACTCCGCGACGGTGAGCAATCCCCCGGAGCTTCCATGACCTCTAAGGAGAAAATCGACATAGCGCGCCAGCTCGCCAAGCTTGGTGTGGATATTATTGAGGCGGGTTTCCCTGCTGCATCCAAGGATGACTTCGAGGCTGTCAAAATGATAGCCAAAGAGGTTGGAAATGCTGTTGACGATGAAGGATACGTGCCTGTCATTTGCGGGTTATCCAGGTGTAACGAGAAGGATATTAGAACTGCGTGGGAGGCTGTGAAGTTTGCTAAAAGGCCAAGAATCCATACCTTTATAGCTACCAGCGGTATTCACATGGAGTATAAACTGAAAAAGACTAAGGAGCAGGTGATTGAGATTGCCCGGAATATGGTTAAGTTTGCTCGGAGTTTAGGCTGCGACGACGTGGAGTTCAGTCCCGAAGATGCTGGGAGGTATCTCCGGTCCTTTCTTCTCGTGCTTCTCCCACTCCCTTTTTTTAATCTGTCTGCTTTTGTCTATGAGAATAAGTATGAATAGTTCATCTGCAAATATAGAAAAGCAATGCATGCAATGGGTTCTGAAATCATTAATGATGAAAGAGTGATCTTGTTACAATTCGTTCCGTCTAATTTTATTTTATGAGATATATTCAGTTTGGTTAGCTAATGACGTGTGCTGGAGACCGCTCCTGCTTTTGGTATTGACTCCCATCTGAATCTATCCGGCTTATTTCTCAGATCGGACAGGGAGTTTCTGTATCAAATATTAGGAGAAGTAATCGAGGCTGGCGCAACGACGTTGAACATACCTGACACTGTCGGTATAAATATGCCTAGCGAGTTTGGAAAATTGATTGCTGACATAAAAACCAATACTCCAGGAATTGAAAATGTTATCATTTCAACCCACTGTCAAAATGATTTAGGACTTTCTACTGCCAACACCTTAGAGGTATACCCAGATCTCTACATTTTATGCTGACAAAAAAATAAATTTCATTTATTAAATCTAATCTTAACTGCTTTCAGGGTGCACGGTCTGGTGCAAGGCAATTGGAAGTAACAATTAATGGGATAGGTGAGAGGGCTGGCAACGCATCATTAGAAGAGGTGAATCTCAATCTTGAATGGTCCAAACAGATGTAATTATTATTACTGAGGCACAGATGCAATGCAAAAACAAAGTTTACTTAAAGTTTTCATTATGTAATTTATCTGAAGGATTTATTACTCTTCAGTCTTCACCAGGAGTAATATTAATACTGCCTGGGCAACATCAGATATACAGCCCCTAAATGAAATGATAATGTGTCTTAGGACATCATTAACTTCAGAAGTAGCATCCTTAGTGGGTATGCACAAAAGTTCTTGATGCACAAAATAAAATATTTATATTTTATGAGACTTGAGTTTCAAGCAAGCAAAGAGGTTAGATTGCCTTTAGCCTCTCAAAGCCAGTGAATATCCTGTTTACGTGCTTGTTTTTCATCTTCTGGCTTTCTATAAGCTGAATACCTCCTTTTTTTGGATTTGTTTAAAGGATTCAGACCTTTGAATATCAGTAGAACAGCGAAGTTCACATCTGTGAAGAGCTTGGTTGATTTTCTTGATATAGTCTCTCTACTGTAAATTATTTTCCTTTTTTAAGGAATCTTCGCTTTAGTGAATTTTTCTATTTAATAACTCAATATGCTGTTGTACAACCCACTACTTGCAGCTACCATTGCAAAATTTTCTGTGTTCACCGTCCTTGTTTTAATATTCTCTGGGCAATTTAATTTTTCCAATGATTTTACCAACCTTGTCTTACCTTTTCTTTTAAGGTTGTGATGGCTCTAAAATGCGGGAAAGATCATGTCTATGGCGGTCTTTATACAGGAATTAACACGCGTCACATTTATTTGACAAGCAAGATGGTTTTGTATCAAACTATTATTTTCCTTTCTTTTCCTTTTTTTTTTTTTTTGGTTTACAATCAATGACTTTTAATGTTGATTTTCACCATCTTTTTCAATAGGTTGAAGAGTACTCTGGTTTGCAATTGCAACCACACAAGGCTATTGTAGGTGCTAACGCTTTTGCTCATGAAAGTGGCATTCATCAGGTTAGTGTCAAATTGACTGATGCATATATACCTATATAAGGTGGTTAAGACTCCGGCACAATTATTGTATGCTTTCTTGGGCTTATATTTTATACCTAGACTATTTTACAACCGAATACAAGGTTTCACCAGTAATAGCTGCAGCTTCTCATGCAACACAATTGCCCATATTACTGATAAAAATACATAATTTTAAGCATGGTCTACTTTTGTTATCTGCAAACTTTGAATCAATTTGTCCATATAGTTTAAAAAAATGAAATTCCTATCTGGGACACAACAGGTAGACAGCCATGTGTGCATTATGACAAAACAGGCTATTGTACTCCATTTTGTCTGGATCTGACGTCTCATATATTGTTCTTGCTTTAGGAATCAATGCCCTTTACATTTGCCAGATCTAAATAGTTATTTTCATAGGTATGTTTTGTTTTCTATTTCTCTGTTTTGTCCAGTTTGTTGGATCTAGTGATGGATTGCTGTCTTCCTAGTCGGAGCATCATTATACATTGAAAAGATTGTTTGTCTATGGCTAATTTCTAAGAAACCTTTTGGGCATCTCTTTGTTACTGCATTTGTGACTGGGTAGGTTGTGTGTTTTGACTTTTAAGGGCGCTTCTTTTCCTGATATGCGGATGGAATGTTCATCTTTGCTGCATTTCCTCTCTGTTGTTTTCCGTTTTACTTGGAGGCTATCTTATGCTCTCCCTAGTTTGTATTTATTCTCTTCTTTAACTCCAGTAATGTTTTATTTTTGATTGAGAAGAAAAGTTCCATGCATGTGACTTTTTCAGTTCAGTCAGACCAGGTACCCTGTGGATCGTTTATCTCATAGGATTTGTTAATATCAGAAATTAATGTTTGAATTTAGTTTTACTACATAAAAAGAATTCATTTGAAGAAAATGAGGAGAAAAGCTTTACTAGTTCATCCTAACAGCCCCTGTAAGACCTTAGTCAGAGTCACATCAGACTTTTCTCTGTGTGCATTCTAATTTTTAAGCAGGCTTATCCCTGAGTGACCCTTAAAATAATATATCTGTTTTGTAGGATGGAATGCTAAAGCACAAAGGTACGTATGAAATAATGGCTCCAGAGGATATTGGGCTTGAAAGATCCGACGAAGCTGGTATCGTTTTGGGGAAGCTTAGGTATGCTATTGTTAGATATCCACGACTAACTAGTTGGCAATCTATGGCATCTAATATTCACTCTCAAAAACACTTATTTCACATAGAGGTTATAGATGTTTTGTGCTGTATCTATCAAATACCGAGTCAAGATTTGTTTTTCTTCTGTTGTTTTGTAATTTTCTTAATGGTAGAATCATGTCTTTATGTCCTTGTATCCTCTGAGGCCTTATGCTATCGATATGTCAGCTCGTGTCTTCTCTCCTTAACAAACATGACTGCTTCTTTTGCTGCAGTGGACGCCATGCTTTGAAAAGAAAACTTGAGGAGGTATAAAAATGTTTGCTATTTAAAGATTAATTCTATGTCCTTCTTGCTGTTATGATTTGTTCTATTCTGTTTCAGCTTGGTTATGAACTCAAAGACGACCAACTTGATAATATGTTTTGGCGTTTCAAAGCAGTGGCTGAGCAAAAAAAGGTATATATGATAAGTCATGAATTTTCCTAAATTTGCCTTTCCAGGCTTAGTGATTCTAAAGCCATCAGGTCAAACTATTGGCTAGGTTTTTTGCTATTTGATGTTGTATGTTAAACAATTAATAATGATTATTGACAGTAATGGCCTCTCCGTTGTCTCAAGAATCAAGGTTAATGGATGAGATTTAAAATTCTAGATCTTGGGGATGCATGCTGGTAATTTTGTTGTTGTTGTTGTTGGGAAAATGACATTTCGTCCCTCTAAATTATGGCCTGATAAAATTGGCACATGAACTTGAAACGTAACAAAACATTTTAGAATAAAATGCAAATCTTAAATTCCATTTTAAATCAACTGCATAAAGCCACTTAAACCTCTTCTGTCCTCCTATATTTGCATTTTCACCTAAACCTGAGGAAAGATTATTGTAGGAGGAGGTAGCCTGTCACAATTATCATGAAGTCAATTGATCTTAGTCATTGTGGCCTCTTGTATTGGTACTGAGGAAATCTGTCAGGAATCTTCTGTCATATATCTTTAAGTGTTTGCTCTTAAGAGATGCATTCCATGTGACATGTTTTCTTTTGTCCATTTTGGCTGATAATTACAATTAAGGTCTTGGTAATATTTCTAGTACATGCTATGTAAACACTAAAAGTGAATTTCTGGTGCCTGAGCAGTCAGCTGCCTCTTAACTTTTCTTAAGCAGTCTATGCTACTTCCCCCCCCCCCTTCTTGGATTCGTTGTTGAACTGAATTTATTAGGGCCTAACTCAGATGTGATGTTTGTTGTCTTCAGAGAATCACTGATGCTGACCTACGAGCATTGGTATCGGATGAAGTTTTTCAGGCAGAACAACATATCTGGAAGTTTGAAGCTTTGCAGGTAAATGGTGATTTGCTCTGAAATTTGATGTTTAATGTTATAGCTAGGCATTGCCTGAAAAAACCAAATTGATCATTTGTCTATCCAGTGCAGGTGACATGTGGGACTCTTGGTCTGTCGACTGCAACTGTCAAACTTATTGATGCTGATGGTAACGCTCATGTTGCTTGTTCTGTTGGTACTGGACCAGTGGATTCAGCTTACAAGGCTGTCGATCTCATTATAAAGGTTTGAAGTTATATACTGTCTTATCCTATGATTTACTCCCTCCTGTACTATTATATAAGGCACTTGGAAGAGGGGTTTTGTAATCGGTTTTGTAATACAAGGGATCACTTTCATTATTTATTACAATTTCCCCCTTAAACCCCTATTTAATGTTGACATAGAAAAGAATGAAACTTTTCTAAGGATGTATTTAATATGGACAAAGTAGGGAACTTTAAATTTTAGACAGAATTAATGAGTTTTAAGGTTTCATTTGGTTCCGATGAAAAATGTTTGGAATGACTTATAAATGGTATTGGAGGAGTAATTAATCTTGAAAACTTATCGGAGTTCTCCATGTGCAAGTCTCATTTACGGTGAAGATTGTCAAAGTTGCTATGGGCTTTTTATTCCCCCCCAACTTAATGTATATGAAAAGTCCGAAGGACGAAAAGAATTTAAGTGGTTTTTGTGAGTCAATATTATGGATGATGTTTTGCTTCCAGCATATTTCTGGCAAATGAAAATTATTATATGTATTGCAAACTTTGATTTCCAAATTTTTCGATTTATATTTACTGGGATTATGCAGAAATCGTTTAACTATTGATATGACGGAGGAATCTTTTACTCACTTTCATTCATATGCAGGAACCAGCAACACTTTTGGAGTACTCGCTGAATGCAGTTACAGAAGGCATAGACGCAATTGCCACAACCCGTGTTGTAATTCGAGGGAAAGGAGGGCATCCATCCACTCATGCTTTAACTGGAGAAACAGTTTACAGAACATTTAGGTATGTTGAATTTATAGTGTTGCTCCGGTGTACTTTGTTCTTTCCAAAAATTGACAGATGCTTGTTCTACTTTTTGGTCAGTGGGACGGGGGCTAGCATGGATGTTGTTGTTTCAAGTGTCAAGGCTTATGTTTCTGCACTAAATAAGATGTTGGATTTCAGCCAAAAGTCTATGCAAGCTGAAAAAACCGAAGTTGTTGTATGAAGGAGTTATGGTAAGAAGTGGAACCTTTTCCAGTGTTTGCAATCAGGTTATTCAATACTCAGATGTAATAAATGAAAAGAACTTTTTCAAAAGGCCTTCTTTATATGATGATGAGACGTAAAAGTATTCATCACTTGTAATGTTAATCCCAAACGCTTAAGAAATGTATCTAATAACTTTATTTCCCGTTGCTGCTTGGATCACAGTGCTTAGTGATTTCCTGTTAGCTGTGGAAAGAGGAACAGGCGCTTGCTCCATATTTTGTGCTAATTGGAGCTTCCAGATCTTTGTCTAGCATCTCCATACTTGGTGTATTGGGGTTGTATTCTAGGGAACTTGTTAGTTATGCTGGAACTTAGTTCAGCCTTGTTCGCTTAAATGTTGTGATCTATCCTTGGGGTTGTTAGTTGCCTTTGATTAGATGATATTTTTGCACGCATATAATTTAATTTTTGAGGATTTGGAAAGATATTTGTAACACATTTTGAAGTGTTTATGAAAATTTAGGAAGCAAGTGACAAAAATAATCTGATTCCATGTTTCATATTCGTCTTCCTCGTAGCTGCTTGGGTTAGATTGAAAGCCCCAAACTTGATCAACACGTGCAAATCTGTGCTAGTTGAGAAATTGGGGGTATGGAAAGGGGAAACAATTCTCGCAGAAGTTAGATGTTGTGGTAATGCACACTACACTGCCTTTCCCCCCCCCCAAACAGTACGATAGACCCTGTGACTATCATAATACAATCTTATCCCATTAGATGAGGTTAATAAAATGGATTGTATGACTTCATTGTGTTCTGAAAAAAACTAGGTGTTTATATACATTATTAACTAAGATTTTGTTATACAAGCTCATCAAGTATTTGTTTTAGTCTAATTCAACTTTTTTTTATATGATTCAATGATGCTTGATCATCCCTTCTTACTTGTGCATTTAATGACATTATTTAAATATGTTTAAACTATCTCAAATTATTTTTTATCATTTTCTTTTTAATAGGAGTCATTCCAACTCGTTCGTATATATAATCAATACGGATCTTATTTTTTTTATATGACTACACATCCATTTTAACATCTTCATCTTAAGTACCGTTATTTTATGTTTATGTTGTTTTTTTAAAACCTAATATTTACTATCATATAGTATTACTAGTCTGATAAAATCTCTCTTTTATCCTATTATATGCTTTTTCATCACAAATAATTTTAGGAACTTTTATCTATTGATATCATCCGGTTTCAATTTTATTATTAACTTCCTATTAATTTCACCTTTTTATTATTGAATTCTATAATAGACTGTTTTTTTGGGGGTAGCTAGACCTAAACGACATGAGGTCAACACACGCTCTAAACCCGACGTGTTTTTTTTATATAATATTATAGGACTTGACCTTCACATAAACCATGACCATGTACGTGTCGCACCTTCAATTATGGTTCCATACCTCATCTCATTCTCCAAAATTTTGTGTGCGTGTAGGTCTGTCCGGCCTTATTGCGTGCACTAGTACCTAATCTACTATTCCGAAATCTGAGATCGTCTCAAATTCTTTATTTTGTTAATAACAATAATATGCCCTTTTGTTTTGTTAATTATCAAGTATATTCATGCCCAGAAATCTTTGCCTTACTTGTACCCGCAAATTCTTTATTCTTTTGTTTATTTAGGTGAGAGACATATTTAACCAAATCGCCAAACTTCGAATATTTCTGAAGTGGGACACATGGCCTCCGCAAGAAAACAAAGCCGTAAAGTAAAACCAATCTGCAGCCAGATAATAACACAGTTAACCTCACCGATAACAGTTTTCTTTATATGTGTATAACTATGGACACCCCCACACTGACAAATGATAAATTATTTGACTAATTATATTCCTAAGCCCATAGTTTTTCCATCAACCAATGATTGCAGACAAATTATTTATTCTTCAAAGGGTAATTATATTTTTAAGTATTTTATACGAGAACAAGTCCTAGCTCGACCTCATAGAACAAGTAATACATTTTTTGGGAGAAATACATAAATTTGCTGTTAATTTTAAGTTTTTCACTGCTTTATTTCTCAACTCTCCCTATAATTACGAAAATTTCTCGACTTTCAGATTTATTATCATTTTACTTCCTTACTTGCATCAAAAAATATAGGCCCTTAATATCTACCGCGTCACATTCTATCTAAGAGTAAGGAAGTAAAATATGTTTATGTTAAAATTTTACTCCGATCCTATTTATAAATAACTTTTTCTTTTTGATTGGGGAAAACGAACTAGTAGTTAAAAGCAATAATTGTATCTAAAATGTTATTTTTTTTATATGTCCCTATTTATAAAAATAGAGAGAGAATATATAAAAATATGAGAGATAATAAAAAACGTTTTTCCAATGCTTTGTTGACTTCATTCACCTAGTAGGTTCTCTCTCTCTTCTGAATATAATTCTTGGTGTGTGTGATAATTCATTATAAAATAATATATATTTAATAAAGATAAAAAAAATAAGCTTATATTTTCATATATAAATTGAAAGTTGCTTATAAAAAGGATAAACCCTATGAAAGAGAAAGTTACTTATAAATAAAATTAGAGGGAGTAAAACTTAACAGCCATAGTTTTGATATTCTTACAATTTAAAGAAAAGCGAGAGTTGTAATTTTTCAATCATGAAGTTTAAGGGAAAAAGGTTAATAAGGAACTTAAAATTTGGACATTATGTAATCTTCTAAATGTTTAAAAACAATAAATTAATTTGATAAAATTCTTCATTCTAAATAAAAATATTGTCAAGTTCCGTTTAATATGGTTAAGTTCGGTTCTTTGCGCGTAATTTTTTCCTAGTTACTATTTTAAAGCAAAATGTAAAGTTGAGCTTCGCTTCTCGGCAACAGCATCTTCTTCTTCCTTTCCAGGAACGCAACCAGAGAGGAGAGAGAGTGAGAGTGGTTATCTATTAAGAACCTTTACACCGCGTTGCTTCTCTGTCCTTCGTTCGCACCTCAAAAGCTAAAAACCAAATCAAACTCGTATATCCATCTGTCTCTATCTCATTGTGGCTTCCGCTTTCCCCACCAACACATACTCAAGCGTCAATCGCATAAAAGAGAAGCGTGAAACCGAAAGGTATCTCTTCTTTTCTCTCGCCTTAACACCTGTAATTTCAAGTTTCTGATCTGGGTCTAATTTTGGTTCGCCAATCTGTCATATCCTTATTTCTATCTATTCGGTTCATTCCATTTCCCACTAACCGTGTTTAATTTTGTTTACCCATTTTTATTTTCGGGTCTATGCTAGATTTTTCTATATTTGGCCAAATTGTTAGCTCATATTTGCGCACTTGGTCGTTAAATTGTTGTTTGTTTCTGTGGGTTTTGATATTCTTAATCTTTTGGGTCCTTGGCTGCCGTGTGTTTATCAAAATGGAATCAGATTGCTGATTTCATTTCTGGGTTGTTCTTTCCACTGATAATTGCGTTCTAAAGTTTTTATGTCCCTTTTTATGGACGAAAGAGACTTCCGTCGTCGTAACCCGATGGTAAGATATGTACATGATATTATCTCCATTTATTTGGTTCTTTTAGGTGCAAATATGTGTTGAATTGTTCAAAGTCCTACCCGATGATTTTTTCTTTTCCAACCTCTGTCTCTTTATTTTTCAAGCTTTTCTGAACTGCCAAGTATTCCCCTCAGCCAATTCCTATGTGCTGCATCTCAATCTGAAATTCTTTATATATTGAATGGATCTGCTCAATTTAGGATTTTGACTCGGCTCTGTTTACAACAGAAGACAATAATTTTCTGGACCCATTGAACAATGACTTCTGTTCCATTAACTTATTCTTGTATGATCCTTTAGAGGCACCAGAGCTCCCCTGCAATATTTCAAATTTCTTATTCTACAATTTCATCATTCATTTATGTGACATTCACGCGATGGCATTGAGAGAAATATTTTATTTTTTAATTTATGTGTGGTAAATTTTTACTTCATGTTGATGGAAAATATGACGGGGATTCGGAAGATGTTCCTGCATTAGAAGCCAAAAATGTCATGCATACAGTGTCTGGTCATCTATTACTATTATTCTCACTTTAACTGAAACTTTTAACCCTTGCATCAGATAGAGAGTTTGCTGTCAACTTCTTATTGATCACTATCAATTTAAATTTCTAAAGCCAATATTTTTTAGACATCATTAATCAGTGATTATTTGTGTCGCTTCTATTAAGTAAATTGCTAAATAACTACAAACAAACTCATAACATTTCAATATATGGCAGCAGTAGATCAAAATGTTATAGATTTGTTCAGTTTTCAAGTGTTTCTACATTGAACTTCTGTTCATATATGTTCAGGTTATTAATGCTTTCTGTGGCATTGTGCAGGCACATGCTCCTCCTCCTAATTACTTTGTTCGCCTGGAGAATACAAATTCCAAAGACGATATATATTTGAGGAAGAGGACAGGGATGCGTCGGTGGCTTTGCTGTTCTTGTCACGTGGAAGAGCCTTACCCTTATGAAAACGAGCACGTTAAAAGCCCAAGGAATTATGGAGATGGTAGGTCTATGTAAGCCTCAATCTGTAGTTGCTGTGAACTTGACTGGAAAACTGAAAACAGAGTTTGCTTATTAAACTGAAAAAAGGGAGAGTCCTGCTTGTTTATGTCATTGAACAGACTTTATTTATTGGTCCTTTAAGTCAACATTTCTGCTGTCTTTAAATTGCACGGTTTCTTTCAGTTTAAAAGTTTGTATGAATGTGTGGCAACATGGATCTATTGAATTTTGTTTTATGTATGGCTCAGAATGATACTGGAATGTGTGTATAATATAATTTGTTTTCAATCATTGGTTGATTTCAGTTTGCTTCTTTATGCCCCTATAAATGTTTCTCATATGCCACATTTTATGTATTTTCTAGGCAACCCAAAAGGCTCAAAGGCTTCAGCTCCTGTTAAACCTGAAACACAAAAGGCTCCACCACCTATTGAAGTGCCAGCATTGGCTTTAGATGAACTAAAAGAAATGACTGACAACTTTGGATCAAAGGCATTGATCGGTGAAGGATCTTATGGGAGAGTATATTATGCAACTTTAAACAATGGAAAGGCTGTGGCTGTGAAGAAGCTCGATGTTTCATCAGAACCTGAATCCAATGTTGAGTTTTTGACCCAGGCATGTCTTGACTTTTAAAAATTTAGTAAATTTTTGTTTATTTTCTTGATGTTAATTTCTAATTTGACGTTCCTTGCTTTAGGTTTCGACTGTCTCAAGAATGAAGCATGACAATTTTGTTGAGGTGCAAGGTTATTGTGTTGAAGGAAATCTTCGTATACTTGCATATGAGTTTGCAACTATGGGCTCTCTCCATGACATATTGCATGGTATGTAATGCCATTTCATGTATTGACCTTTTCTTCTAAGAAGTTCCTTGAAAAAAATTTATCCTTTCTTGCTCTATAGGTAGGAAGGGAGTTCAAGGGGCACAACCAGGGCCAACCCTTGACTGGATGCAACGAGTTCGAATTGCAGTTGATGCAGCAAGGGGGTTGGAATATCTACATGAGAAAGTTCAGCCGCCTATCATACACAGAGATATCCGATCAAGCAATGTGCTAATTTTTGATGATTACAAAGCAAAGATAGCTGATTTTAATCTTTCAAATCAGGCCCCTGACATGGCTGCGCGACTTCATTCCACTCGAGTGTTGGGAACTTTTGGTTATCATGCTCCAGAGTAAATTTCCAAGTCCTCCTTGTTTTCCATTTTATATCTTTGCGTCATTAATGTTAAGTTTTGGTGAGATGATTTTAATGCTTTTTTAATCTGGCTTATCTTTTTGCACACCATTGCAAACTTAGAACCTATTAAGCACTCTCAACTGTTTTGTTGATATTTTGTTAGATGCGTTTTAAGACATGGAAATCTCTTACAAGTTTTAACCATGTTGCCCCCCACAACACACACACACACAGGGTTTGATGCATAGGTTTTTGCTTAGAAGTTTTCCCCTACTTTCTTTCCTTCAATTATGGTTGCTGTTTTTTTTTTTTTTAAAAAGACAAACTTCATGTATTATATCATAGATCTATTTAACTTTTATGCTTTTGAAGATTGTTACATTTTCAGGGGATGTGTAACATCTATGTTCCAGTTGTTATGATAACATGATCTTTGAATTTTTATACAACCCTGCTGATGTTTCGTTCCTTTCCCCCCTTTTTACCATGTCAGCTCTTCAGGTCTCTGTTTTTGTGATTTTAGAGTTTTATTGGTTATAAGCTTCTTTTTTTACTCTTCACAGGTATGCCATGACTGGTCAGTTGACTCAAAAAAGTGATGTCTATAGTTTTGGTGTTGTTCTTCTTGAGCTTCTTACAGGGAGAAAACCTGTTGACCATACCATGCCTCGAGGACAGCAAAGTCTGGTCACATGGGTTAGTTCACCTGCTTAAACTTATCCCTCCTATATCTTTTTCTTCTGCATTATATTTAAAGTTCCTACGTCTTCAAATTTGGGTAGGCTACTCCAAGATTGAGTGAAGATAAAGTCAAACAATGCGTGGATCCAAAACTGAAGGGAGAATATCCTCCTAAAGGAGTTGCAAAGGTATCTAACTTCCCTGCCTCCCTATTTTCCTTCTTTCTCTGGGACAATACTTGTTTAAAACTTCTATTTGGGTATTTGGGTTCTTGATTAAAAGCATATGGGCGGAACTTTCTTGAAAGTTTTCACTTCCAATCATGTCTTGTTGAGTTGTAATTGCAAATATCATCCATTTGTCATGATGTTATTGAAAACCCCCATAGCAAATACTTAGAAAACTGTATTTCTAGTTTTGTACTCTCTTTACAAATGGTGCTTGGTCCAATGGAAAAGCTTGAGGCTGACTATGGTTACCATTATGACTGTGCAGCTCGCAGCTGTTGCAGCACTTTGTGTGCAGTATGAAGCCGAGTTTAGGCCGAATATGAGCATTGTTGTCAAGGCGCTGCAACCACTTCTGAAGGCTCCTCCCGCTCAAGCACCAGAAACTTGAAAACAAATGAAACCCAGCCTTGTTCCAACTTCTGGGAATCTGCATTGTCTGCACAGTTTGGTTCTACTGTCTCCGGATTTCATCAAATACTTCATGATACATTCGTATATAGACAGCCACATGCTTTTAAAATTTTTCTAAGATGGGATTGGATGTGTAGGATTTGATTGTTCCTTTTCATTTCATTGGTTTAGATTTTGCGTTTCTGGAATTGCCCTTGGGGGTGCTGAGTCTTCAAGAGCCACAGAGCAAACAATGGGGTTTGGGTTGTGAGGTGGATGGCATTTGGCACTGATTGTTTGACTTCTATTTGTTATTCCCCGCCGATCTTCCCTTTTGTTCTTTAGTTTATGGCTGGGCTTTTAATGTGTGTTCTAGGCAAACACAAACTAAAAATATAAGCAAGTATACAATCTGATTTCTGAAAGGAGCACTTTCTTGTCTTTAACATTTACTCTTCAAATTATGTAATTTATCGCTCATGTGTATGTATAGAGTGAATCTCTTGTAGCATTGAAGTATTATGGAGCGACAGGCAAGAACTTTTTTTTACACAATATAGTATTATGATGTCAATAAGCCTTAGCTCACATAGCATCTATAAAGGAGAGGTGTTCTAACCTGTGTAAGTGCGTGTGTAATTTTTTTTAAAATATTATTTTCCAGTATCCAGTTTGGGGTTCGTGACTGCCTCTCCCAACACAAGTATCTCTTCAGGGACTCGAATTTGAGACTTAAAGGGATTTAGTGGGATCTTACATTACTAAACCAACTCTATATTGGTGTAACTGTGTGTAATTATGTATGCTAATATAATGTGTGTATTTGACATTTGATCTTATAAAAAATAGTGTTATAATACTCTGACAAAGGAAGCCCTCTCCACAGTTATCCTGAATCTTTAACATGACTAGAACATGCCAATGAGCCTTGAGCCTTGGCTCACATTACAAGTCTCAAGATCGATCGTGTGCAGTGTGTGTGTTTGTGTGTGATCATATGAATGTGTATGCTTCATTTGATCCCTAGCCATAAAAGAAAAAAGAAAAAAAGAGAGAGACTAGAACAAAACGCCGACCAAGCACCTATAGGTCTTCAATCTTACTTGGGAGTGAAGTTTTCAAAGCCGAATTAGACCGGCTGGCTTAAGTAGTTCAACCAAGAATCAATCTATTGCGAAACTAGTGAATCATGAACTGGTCAGAGTATTTTTAAATTTTTCAAAATTTAAATCATGCTCTAAATTATATTTTTGGTATATCTATATTTTATAAGAATTGAAAATGACAAATAAGTGGGAGAATCCGCAAGGAATATGTATATTTATTATAAAAATATAAGTTTTATACATCATACTACGTATAAATATTACATCACATAAAATTGAAGAGAAGGCAATCTCTTCGGGCCAAAAAAAAAAAATGAAGAAGAGAAGGCAATCTCTCACTTTTTTGCCTTCCGATTTTTATATACTCATAAATGATGATTTGATGATAATAATAATAATAAATACTCATTTAAACTCATCTGATAATTTAATTTTATAAAATATCACCTCCGATATTTTATTTAACATGTAAAATTAAAAATATATTAAATTAAACACCATCGATTTGAACCCAATCCAACCACCTTCTATAATTTATCCTTAAATCATTATCTTGTCTAGTGTAATAACTAATGAAGAAAAAATCAGATCGGACCGGCTGATTCGACCGATTGAATTGATGATCGGTCAGTGGTTCGGTCTGGGTTAGGCATCAGCCCGTGAACTGGTAAAACCGGTGGTTGGATTGGTGGCATTTTTAATTTTTTTTTTGTGAAATACATTTTTTTAATTCTTCTAACTACTATCTCATACTATTTTTTAGGGGAAAATGCAAGTTTGAAGATCAAGATGAAGATAAAAGTAAGTAAAAAAAAGAACAAATCTAAAAAAAGAAGATTTTGAGGGGATATAATAATTATAGGAAATGAAATATTATTGTATAAGTATAGATATCATAACTAATACTAATAGATTTTAAACATTTTTTTAAAGATATTCATTTTTATCTATAGAAGTTTAAAAATATGTTAATATATATATACTGCCACTAATAAATTGTAATATTTTAATATGACCGGTTCGACCCCGATTGACTCATTGACCCTGCCGTGACTGGTTTATTGTCCGGTCCTGTTTTTTGTTTCTTGGTAATAACTGACCTAATTTCATTTAATTTTAATTTAATAACCATAATTTAGAATTTTATAATCAACATTTATTTAAGATTAATAATAAAACTAAATAGTCGACATCAGGTAAAAATCATCTCATGATTTCCAAAAAAAATTATTGTTTGCTAATAAAGGTCCAATTATTAATTAGATGGAGTTTTGTGCAGTTGCATGGAGATTTCAATCAATCCGAGCCCTAACATACACGTACTACTACTAGTGTTTTTTTTTTTTTGGCCCGGGGGGGTTGTAAGTTTGAAGATTGAAAGAAAATATTCGGCTTGTCTTTTCCGCGCGGAGGGGCGGCACCAGTAAAAGTGCTTGATGCCCAATCAAATGGTGTGTAGTTGAAACTGGTGATAAACGAGAAGAAGCACTCTCTGTTACAGTTGCCTCACACAGCAAGCAAATCTACATGTCCTCCTCTCTCTCTTCTCCTTCTTCTTCTTCTTCTTCTTCCCAATATGCTATTCCTTCCTTCATTCCTCTTTGTCGTCTGCAATTTCCTATTGTCTCCCGTTGCTTTCGTCCTCGCCCTCGTTCTCGCAGAAGGCTCAAGAATCTCACTAACCTACCCACTTCCATTTCCACCAAAACCTCTTCCGATCCCAAGCTTCAAACTGTCATCGACATTGATTCCCTAACTGCCCAAGCTTCCTCCTCTTTTCGCACTCTTTTTCCTTCTTTGGAATCCAATTTCAGCGATTTCGTTTCGTCCGGTTTATATGCTTGTAGGGATTTACAAACCTTAATCACAGTTGATGAAAATCGTAGAGTTGTGCTTTCCTGTCGCCCTTCAACTCTGCGTTTTATTGGCACTTCTGCAGTTTTGAGCTTCGTCTCGATTTCTGTCCTGAGGGTTTTGATCAAGTTGGTTTCTCGGTTTTGGCTTTGGGGTCGAAATGCGTCTGGAAACGCTCCCTTGGTGCGGAGGGACCGGAGTCTTGGGGGGAAAGAGGTTATTGTTGGCTGGAACAATAACGCCAACTCTCACTCGAGGGTCTCAGCGAATCCATTGTCGCCGCCTCAGACGTCTGTGACGGGCATTCCGAAGAGAGCTACTAAGAGTAGAGCACGGGTTGAAGGAAAATTGCCCAAGTGGTGGCCTACTCTAGTAACGCGTGCCGTTTCCACAGAGTACGAGCAGGAATATAAAAGGGCTGCATACAGATTAGTTCGAGGTACGGCTTTTCTTTCTGAGATTTTCTTATTCCCCCTATGTGGTTTTTCGTTTTGTTCATTCTCTTGGAATCTCCTGAAACTCTTATAAATAACTAAGAAACAGTAGATAAGAATTGGAATGAATTTCAAATTGTTTCGGTCTGATAAGTTCATTTCTTCCTTTGTAGGATCGGTAACTTGCCACATCGTCTTATGCTAACAATGTCAAACATATCTAACAATCTCATAAATATCTAAATGTGGTCGAGGACTTTAACGAGTCTGCATGAATTGGAAAGTTCTGTTTTAGCAGTCGTTTCATATGACAGCTTGATTAATATTCATGGTTCTATATATATAATTAGAGCATCATAAAAACGCAAGTGCTCCTTCTGATTTACATTCTGGATCTTATGTTTTGTATATCCCGTGCTCCGTTTCTCTCAGTCTTTTTATTTTAAGGCTGATGTGGTCATACATAATGGAGCATATTGATATAAATGTAATGCTTTGCTTTGTTTGGTGCAATTCTGTTTTTGTGTGCATCATTTTCTGTTTCAGCGTTCCTAGTATCAAATCTGATGCGATCTCCTTTGGGAGCTTTTTGAAGCTATGCTTTATTTCGAGCAAAGCTTCTGGAAATTAGGTCGAGCCGTGTTAGTTGATCAATAAAGTCAACTTGCTCTCCCCGGGCCAGCACCTTTTTTGTCTGTCAACACACACACACATCCCTTTTGCCCTATATTCATGAACAGTTTGTTGGGTCCTTGCACTATGAATCGGATTGTTTTAGAGAAATTTGAACATGGCCAAATTATAGTGAGCTTGCTATTTGCTAAAATTTTTTTTGAAGAGGATGTAAATAATGAGCTCTTTCCTGTGAGGGCGAAAGAGATAGTTAAATCAATCCCAGAAGTGGCTTCTGTTATCTCAATTGGAATAATAGCTCTGACAAGTATTCTGTCTACTATATAACTTATATTCTGCCATCTCTTGTTAAATATGATTTTAAATACATACTTTTCCTTTTTGTAGGTAAAAGGCATTCCTGATTTCCATGCTTTGCTTTCCTTTAAATCAAAATAGCAACTTATTCACTTAATTTCCAGCAATCAAGGATAGTAGAATGAGCGGAAAGGACATCATGGAGGACGAGATACTTCAAGTCAGTTTTTTGGTGATTTACTTGGTTTTCAAATGATGTATGTAGCTGTGCATAGTAATTTTTTTTCTAGGTTAGGAATTAAGTTATCTATATATATTTTATGCTTTAATCTGAGTTAATTTGTTTATAGTACTGCCTTGTGCCAAAAATTATAACCTTTTTGTTTAAACAGCTATGATTTTTCATTCTTGAATGTGCATGCCGAGCAATCTTAGCATTA
This sequence comes from Albizia julibrissin, assembly GCA_037074505.1. NCBI lineage: Eukaryota > Viridiplantae > Streptophyta > Magnoliopsida > Fabales > Fabaceae > Albizia > Albizia julibrissin. Next base: position 1,918,539 of record CM073482.1, on the reverse strand, counting down.
ATGTGTATAAATATGTTCACGCAAATATGAACTGTGAGCAACACATTCTCTACTCATGGTTTACTATTTCTATATATTGTAATCATAAATATACTTTATAAAAAGAGCAAATTTAACTTAAATTTCTTCTTAGTTCTTTTTTTTTAATGCAAAATTCATTCGATTTATTAATTATTATTAATACTTTTGGATTGATACTAAAAGCTCTTACCATCTCCACCATTAATATTTTGAGCTGTATATGATTGAAATTCTTTTGTGCATTATCCAACCATTTTATGACCCTTTGAAATCTTCTTTGCCTGTACACATGAGCAGTTACGTCAAATTTGCAGAACTTCTGGAGTGCAAGTAATTATTGACCCTCCAAACATACGGGATTCCTTGTATCGAGCATCTGTTGAATTTGTTTTGAATGTTTGTGGCAGGTATGTTGTTATACTATTGTTCTTGCATTTATGACATCCTCTTTCCTTTTGCTGTTAGTCATCTCCTTTTATCTATGCTGATTAGTCCTTGACTCCGGGTTCTGTAAATTATGTAATTACTGGTTACTTCATCTTTTCAGGGCACCAAGTTACTCTACCTCAATTGAGATTAATGGTGAGGATTCTCGAGAATTTCTTGCTGGGTTTGCTGAAAACATTGGGCTTGAAAATAGTCGTGCTGCAACAATTGTGTCTGCGTCTGTTGCTGCACGTACTCGCTCTTGTCTTCTACAGGCCTGGGTACTTTACTGCCATAATTCTTATGTTGTAATACTGTTGTTTCTATTTGAATCTTAAGCAGAACTCATTTCCTAAATTAATTATTGGCAAAAGCTATTGAAGTATTGGTTTTCTGTGTTAACTGTGTAAATAGGCTAACCGTTTGGAGTTTACCATAATATCTCATGTTTTCAGTATTTTGAAAATTACAAAACCTTGTGACGAGGAAAATTTACGTCTAAAAATCTATGATTTTTTCCTGGTCACTGACTTTATAGTTAACACAGTGAACTATATATCATTTCACTTTATTAATTTCTTCATTTGTTGAATTACTGTCAATTTGAATGTTAGTGATTTCTTTTTGTTGGTTGAAAAAAAAGGTCTTTCATTGACTCTAATAATATTTATCTTCATCTATGGATGAACTGAATCTTTCTACTTAGAAATTTTGTACGGATCGTCTTAATTTCTTTTTATATTCATGCTTATACTTGGTGTGCTTTCAATTACAGGCTCTGGAAATGCAAGGTAAACATGATGAAACCAAGATGGAACTGTCAAAGATATGCCTTCTTCTGCGTATATTTCCTCCTGAGGATTCTTCAGTAAGTGTCTTTTAACACTTTTTTTTGGGGCTTTGTGGCAAAGTGTTCTGTTTTTACTTTTTAGAATGGTTAGTCTTTTGGGTTTTCCCCCACAATTTATTTTTTTAAAAGGCTTTTATGTTTTGCATACATCCTATTCAGTTATTTGTGTGCCTCTTGATTTCAGAATTATGGTTTACTACTTTAATTTGGGTGATTTTAATTTAATTATACGTAATTAGAGATGAGTTTGAGCTTAGTGATATGATGCTAGCTGTAGGATTAGGATATATATATTAATTGTACTCCTTCCATTCCAAAACATTTGTTGTATTTTTTCTTTTTTTTGTAAATACCGTTCATTAATCAATGGGAGAGAGACTGAAGATAATTTTTTTGGCAATGAGATTGAAGGTAATTAAATTTATGTTAGAAGATAAACTTATTATTAAGGGCAATTCTGAAAAATAATATCTATTTGGAACAAATTTAAGAAGTTAAACTACTTTTGACAACTTTTCTTAATATTTTAGAGGTAATTTACTGTGACTTGTATTCAAGACCGGAAGTATAAGTTTTGGGAATGAGAGTATTTTTTTACAGCATATTATCAGTGTACTCTCAATTGTTATGATATATTGCATTTTTATTTACGATTTTTCCTGTTGTCGTGCATCAAATGATTTCCTCTATGCTACTCCTCCATTCATTTTTATAGGACATAGTTAACTACTATTTTACACAAACTAAGAAAATTATGCGATTTCTTTTAAATTACCTCATCTTTCCATGTGCCTTTCATTGAATGCTCCTCTCTCTCTCACACTCCCTCAATTAATTACTACCTAGATTTTGCAAAGCGTACAAAAAGGAACGGAGGGAGTGCTAAAAAGGCTCATTTATTTGATTTTGAAAGTTTTGCGATGTCATTCATCCTCTAAAACTTGTTTCTTGCTTATCCTATGCTGCTGACGCACCCAGGACTTTTTTGTTTTTGGAAGCTGTTTTGATAAGTATCATGTTGGTCGTGCTTGCGAATAAGTTGTCAGAGAAACACACATCTTTCTAGTTGCTGCATGCTAATAACATTTGTTGTGGGTGGGTCTCTGCAGCCAGAAATGGAGATGGTGGCTCGGGGCTTGGAGAAACACTTGAAACTGGAACAACGAAAACACCTCTTGGATATTTCTGCACAAGTTTTCGGCGAGGCGGAGACAAGTCTCAAAATTGCAAGAGAAGCGCTTGGTTTGGTGCGTTTTTGAACTCAAATCAATACAGAAAGATTTATAGTTGTAATTTCAATAACTGAATATTACAGTAGAAAGTGCTTGGAAGGAATTCCGCCTCGCTGTCAAGTGTTCTCGGGGAGGCACTTTAATTGCTCTTGATTTGTTTTTTTATTAATTTTAACCTGCCGCTTTCTTCTGTGCAGATGCATTTGCAAGATTTCCGCAGCGATCAACTTGAAGACAGAATTCTTTGAACTTGACTAAATCCATTTTCTACAACTTATATTCTTTTAAAATTTTAATAGTTCATTTGATTGTTTAGGTAGCTTATGTTGTATATTATTGGATAGTAGTCTCAATAAAGCTCGTCGGGTTCCCTAGGAAGAAAGAGAGGGAAATATGAGGATGTTTGTAATAGCGGTTGGAATTTTCAATCGTGATTTATGATATACGAGGTAGTTTTTACAGTCTATGAGGTAAATATATGGAAGAGTTTTATCTCGATTTACATGAATCAGACTTATGTTTAAGTATAAGTCTAAACAAACATCCTCATTTAATTAAAGATGTTTAGATAGATTATACTCTTTCGTCTTCAATATAAGATATATTTATCTAATTTGATTAAATTGATAAAATAATTTGAATTAGTTAATATGATATGCATTTTCTAAAATATCCTAGTTATTTTCTTAAATTCTTTTATTTTCTCTCTTTTTTTATAATTATTGAGGGAGCAATAATAGAAGTAAATTAAAAAAGATTGAAAAATATATAAATCATGTCTAATATTTGATGTCAAAATAAATTTCAAAATGTCTTATATTAAGGACAGTATATTTGAAAGGTACCAATTAATCTTCATGATCATGGTATTTATCAAAAATTTTATCAGATGAGATCTACATTTAGCTTTAAATACAACAATTTTTTGGCCAATTCTAAATGAGACCACTGAGTTTGAGCATTACTTAAGTTAGGTGAACATCTAGTGTATAGAAAAAATTTAAAATTATGACGTGCTAGTTATGATTTACAGGTAATATAACTTTCTAAATATTTTTTCCTCTAAATTTTCAGGTAAAAATATAAATGTTGATGACTACACTGACAAAAATTATTCTAATGAAATTGGCTCTGTTATTAAGGCCTATAATTTTAGTCATGTATACAGTGTACGCGTGCACAAATACATGATTAGGTGATACAAAATATGCATATATGAACATAAAAAACGAGCTTGACAAAGTGTAAATGGGTAATAGTGACCTAGAGCTTAAAAACGTAGCAGACAGTATTATAAGCATATCGGTGTGATTTTTCCTACGTACAACCAAAACGCTGTCGTCACTTCTTTTTCAGCCATTGTTTCATATAAAAAAGAACAAAATCATTATTCATCCGTAAATGGTTTAAAAGAATAACACATTAAAGGGGTGAAATGAAAATTAAAAGAAATATATGTAAAACAGGTAAAATAAAATGAAAGGTCTGGGACAAAAAGAATAGAGCAAGCGCCAAAAGTACGAAGACGTTTCCTAGTTCTCTATCAAAAGTCCTGAACTGCTCATCAGCTTCTGTAGATTCATGCAGTTCTCTATTAAGCAGGTAGAGAAACTCTATTTTTGTTTTATTTTGACGTAAAAATGTGTGCACCAATGCTACCATCTGATAAATATCACCAAAAATATCCTCCGCAAGATTCCTGCAACAATATATATAAGAACTCGTTCATTCCCATTTCCCAGAATGCAAAACCGTTGTGCTCCACATTGACAACTGCATATACCCTACCCTATTAAGCACAAAACTGATTTCAAGGAAAACCAAAATCATTCATCAGGTCAGGCAACTTGACTATGTATCCATAAAATTAAATCAATTATCTATGATAAGAAATAAGCAAATAATAGAAGAGAAAAACCATACTGTGGGTCAATCTAGGTGGGAAGAAGAGGCTGTCTCTCGTCATGCCCAACACGATGGCTTGCCTGCACATGCGGCAATGAAAACCTAAATGAGTATGATGTATAAAACTCAAAAGAGAAGCAAGGTGAACAAGGATCCTCACCTCTTCATTTGCTCCGGCAGCCATATCAACAAAGGAGTCCTTAGTCCTGAAACCCAAAAAAAAATTGTAACTTCAAAGGAAGGGAAAAGGGATTTCTTCCAAAAGTTTAATTGCATTAAAGCCCTTCTATAAATCCAATGCACTAAACTTTTCAGAAACTGAAAAAAGAAAACTCTTGCTGGAAAAACTACTCATGTCATTGCCTCATACAAAGCAACATTGCAATCAGCCAATAAGTAAAAAAATTCACAAGTACCTATGTGTGTCATGAACATCACGCAGTTCCATCATACCATTTTGTTGATCATCTCGGACTTTTGAAATAGGTGAAAAGAACTATAGACAAAATGTGAAAATGTGATACAAAAATATGTCATTGTTAGGAATGTTCTTTCTAAAAAGGTTTATAGCTAGCAATTTTATTTACTCGCAAAATTCTCCAAATTTAATTTACCTGGTGCATTGAGATGAAAACAATAGAAATCCCTAAAATAAAGTTCATTGTTAAAGTATGTCCGAATAATGCAGCAGAAGCTATGCCAGTGAAGATTGTTGCAACTGTTGAGGAGTACTTCTTCAAAATTGTATCTGAAGACACAAGAGGGGAGTTCAGAAAAAAATAAACAGACGAAGCGTTCATTCATACAGCAGGAGGTAAATTTAAGACAAACCAGTGATTTGCTTTTAGGTTTTTGGTGGAAAGCAATGTAATATAATAAGGAAGCATAAATATTGACCTGCATATTTAAAGAAAAAGGATGATAGAATCCCCTGGGCAGCATTGTTAACTATCAAAAGCATGGTGGCTCTTGAATGACCTTGCAGAATATCAAAGCTACTTGGACCTGAAACATTTAAAGCAACATCACAAGAACCAGTTAACATCACCATCAGATGAAAACAATAAACCAGACTCCACTTGAACTTATATAAAACTCAAAGTGATATCCATATTTCATCTGTATGCGTAAACTTTCAGTAGTTTGTTAATAAAAATCTTCAAAAAAATATTGAGATAACAAAGAGAGCCGTGCTTCCAGTTTGTTTTCTTAATTGCTAAGCCATTTGCTCAAAGTTCCCACATAATCCAGAAGATAGAGATTCATGTCTCACCCTTGACAATGGCAGTGCCAACTATTCCAAGAAAGTTGAATATAGCTCCGTACCCATATAAGAATAAGTTCTGTAAATCAAGAAACTCTAAATTAATAAAGGGAGAGTATAAAAGTAGAATTCAAGAGTTGAATATAGCTCCGTACCCATATAAGAATAAGTTCTGTAAATCAAGAAACTCCAAACTAATAAAGGGAGAGTATAATTGTAGAATTCAAGTGCTACACTTGAAACTTTCCTCTTTTAAAGTTGTTGATAATTTTGCAGCTAGAAAGTTAAGCATCTTGTTAGTTCCTTTCTCAGTTTTGCTTTGGATTTTTTTCCCTCTACTGCATTGGCAAGTGCTGAAACTTTCCTCTTTTCACCCCAAAAAGAAAAAGCGCGGAACTTCAACCTAAAACCTCTAAATATCCCCAAAAACTCAGGAAATCTCACCACTGAAGTCAAACCTCAGTGGCTTAGGCTATTCTACCTCCATTCCTAAATATAAGACTTAGTTGACCTTTTTGGAGAGATCAAGGAAACTAAATAAGTTACTTAATCATATGACGTGTTGTGCATGATTAAATTATATATCAGTTTATAAATCAGATAAATTAGTTTGAAAAAAAAACGATAAATATAAATACTTTAAAGTAATTTAATTAGCTTCCTTAATCCCCCTAAAAAAATCAACTAGGTTTTATATTTAGGACCAGAGGTAGTATTAGTGATTGACAATTACAATATACACTGCAGTACACTTCCCGTCAAATCAAGACAATCAATAATATGGAAAGGATTTAAACAATCAAAACAGGAAAGTTGTTAAACTGTTGAACATTTAAAAAAAAAAAAAAACTGGTACTGATTATTTTCTAGATCACTCAGCGAGAGAATTGGATGAAAGTTTACACTCATGCAGTAACACAATTTCAGTTCTCTGAGACATTTTCCTGTCTAAATCAGCATATAATATAATCATGTAAAGGTTAGAAACTTCACCTGGAGGTAAATGCTAGTATCATATTGGCTCTTCAAAGCATACTCATTGTAAACAGAGGCCAAAGACGGAACAGTTACCTGCAAAATAATTGCTTGGTTCAAAAACCAACAACAAAAATGAAGGGAATCTGAATACCTAAAACTACAAACTGATTGCATTTACTTCAAAAAATCTCTTGCACAACAACAAGACATTGAACAGCCAAAGTAAAAATAACCAATATACTTACAAATATACATGTATAAACATATGCACCCATAGTGATGGGAAGACCCAAAGCTGTGCTGCCTTCAGGAAAAGACTTCAGCTGATTAACACTTATACCAATAAGCAATAAAGCAAGAGCCTCCCACTGCAGTGAAATAATGAATCAGTTTTATAAGTGTGGTACTCAAGGATTAAGATCAACTGGGATTCAAGCAAGGAATTAAGGTTAAAACTTGCTACTTAATTAGTAAAGATCTAGAAAATCGCTACATAGTCAGTGTGTGCCTTTCCTATTCATACTTGAAAGACAATAGGCTCAAGCACAAACCTGAATAACAGAAAAGCGGCGTCTCATAATCATCTTTAACAAAATTGCTATCACTAAAACCTGCACATGCAAACTCAAACATGAGAAATTAGGTCAATGATTACTCAAAAAAGAAACAGAAATTAGGTCAGCTAAAGAGAATCATCAAGAAAATTATTTTTCCACTTGTTTTGAATAATTGTCACACAGAGATGACTAATGTCCCCTCTCAGAAAGGTATCAGTTCCTCTGTTTCTATGACAGTACATGCCAAAAGCATCTTCCTAAAATACTTCCAGAAAAAAGTTGCTCAACACATTAAGGCATCTTATAGCTCACAGGGAAGAACAAAACAAGACGGGACATGAGAGGGACTGCTAAATACAATAGTTAGAAAAGACCACCCTATAAACTTAAGCTTGTGCAGCCATTGGTTTTATCATAGTTCCCCTAAAAACTGACACTAACATAAGGCCAGGCTAAGAGTGAAACAAATAACTTTTGAACTACTAGTTAACTGAAGAGATAGTAACTGTGTGCAGGCCATAATTAAGCAGTCATTAATTAGTCATGAGAAAGCTTTAATGCCTTTTATCTTGAACTATAAATAGAGGATTTCATGTAGTTAGACTCAATGACCATCTTTCATTTAAAGGGTTTCATCTTCCTCTCAGCATGTAACCCTTTGAATGAAATGTGGCCAATGAATCAAAGCTGCATGAAATCCTCTATTAAGAGATCAACATACAAGACAAGGCATTAAAGCTTCATTGTGACTAGTTAAGAACCTACTAACGCCTGCAGAATTATATCATTTACGCAGTCAATTTACACTGTACAATAATTTCAACATTGCAATGACAAGCATCAGCAGTTCAGCACCCATCACTAAAGAAGCACATTGAGCACACTCATAAACCATTACTAATCATGCAAATGTACTGCCCAAAAACACAGCAACAAATTACCTTCAAATTGCTTAGCATCTTCACAGTGGCCGGATTAAAATAAAGCTGCATGAAATGTGATATCAACCTGTCAGACACTAGGAAATATGAAGTCCAGCATACAAGAGTTGTTTTCAATGCATAAAATGTGACAACAGCAAGAAAGATTGCAACATGGTTCAACACTTGGCTTTTCTTTTCTTTTTTAAGAAATAAAGGTAATTGTAGGATACCAAGAAAGTCAAATAACAAGGGCACAAACAAGAAACCACATCATATTAGAAATCCCTCCAACCATTTGCAGAAGACAGGTAGTTATGACATCATCAGTAAGATTACAGTTCCATCAACAAGCTAAGGCTCTTTAATGTGGCAGTAATTTTTAAACAATTTTTTCTAATTAGGCTTACAGTTCCATCAACAAGCTAAGGCCTAATGATGGTGAGCAGTATTCCAATCCATCAACATATTTTGTTGGAACATAATGATATGATGCCATATTTTCTAGGGGTCTTTACGCCATTGATTTAGCATGGGCGAGGGTTTAATTTGTCACCTCCTTCTGGTGCCTTGCTCATGGCTTTTTGTAACAAGTCTCTGTCTGATATGCATAGGGATTGGGTGGCTTTGTGAGACATTCAGTTCATAATAACAGCAATTGAAATCATTGAGACATAATAAAGTAATAGTAAGAAGTATACCAAGGACTAAGAGTACCTGCATAATAAATTTTAGATAGTTGTTTATAGCATACAGAAGGGCTGGAATAGCAAGAAGAACATTGTTGCGAGCTGCCTGCAAATAATAAGATTACAACATTCAGGATAACTATTAAGAAATTACTTCTTGTTTGTTAATTAAAAAAAGTAATAAAAGATTAATGTCAATAAAGCAAAGGATAAGAAGGTCCTCTGTTTTGTTTTCTTAAAAAAAAAAAAAGACTGAAGGCATGAAGCACTGATAACATTTTAGGATGTCCTTTATTTCAGTTCTTCCAACTTCATTAAAGATTAAATTGTCTAAGATCAGAAGTAAGTAGAAAAATATGATATTAATGGCTACAACATCCGGGATAACTATTAAGAAAAATCTTCTTGTTTGTTAGTTTAAAAAAAGAAAGTCATAAAAGATTAATGCCAATAAAGCAAAGGATAAGAAGGACCTCTGTTTTTTTTTTTTTTTTAAAAAAGGACCGAAGGCATGAAGCACTGCTAACATTAGAAGATGTCCTTTATTTCAGTTCTTCTAACTTCATTAAAGATTAAATTGTCTAAGATCAGAAGTAAGTAGAAAAATATGATATTAATGTGCTAAAAAATAGTCTTATCGTTTTATTTCAAAAAAGGTATGCTTAAGCAGTTTGTTTTGTGCTCAAAAAAGTAATCACATGTGACTAACCATTGAAGAAAGTCGGAACAACTGAAATAAGAGAGGGATTTCACAAGCTCTTCTTCTCACACAAAATTAATAATTCAAAATCTTCTATACCAGTGACAAAATAGTACCTGCACAAACGTAGAAATTGAGAGAAGAGGCTTCTCCCCAACTTTTTTATTCCTAGCCTGCAGAATTAAACACAATCATACTGACCAGTTTATTAAGAGGATCATAGAAAGTATAGGAACAAGGTTCAAAGAATTGAATTGTGTTAGTTCTGCTTTGAGATGGCCTATATTATGATACTCTATGAACTTTGCTAGATCAGGAACATTTTGAATTTACATTCGGTAAGCTGCCAAGAAATGCTGCTTTTGCTCAGTTTATCTGTCGTAGGATATAATAATAAACCTACAATAGTTCATTGATAATTGCTGCATGTATTTGGGCTTGAGTTTGTTCTTTTAGGAATTACTGGATCCTAATTTTAAAAAATAAGTGTTTTTCAGTAGGAAGTTGAAAGCAACCAATTCATGTTGCTATTATTTAGCGTATCATTTAGTCCCGTGGGCATTTTTATAAAATATGCAGTGCCTAATTTGATTCTGCAGTCCACAATCAAGGTCTTCATTGTGCCTAGAATTTCAAGTTTTTAAGAGTTACTTGATCAATACTAAATGGTCCTCGTAGTTCACTTATAGTACAAAGATTAAGGCATTAAGCATATAGGATTACAACTCTAATTCCTAGCCTCTTCAAAGTTCAATTGTGTTAACTACTGATTTCTCCAAACTAATTTTGATCTTATTTCACACATGCTTCAAATAAATGTAACACATAGTATAAGATTAAGACGACAGAATACAATTGGAAAAAAAAAAAAGGGAAATGTAAGATGTACCTGGATTAAAAGCATAACAATAGCAAAGAGAACCTTTGTAACCTCTGTCAAAAAATTAACACTGATTGGGCTAAAATTGAATTTCCCATCCACCTTGGACATATAGACAAGAATAGGCTGGCACGTAAAGAAAATAAAACATGTTAGTGGCTAGCAATAAGCAGGTTCTTTTTCTGCCCTACTATGATGAGATCATATAAACTGGGCACCATCAAACAAAATACACATTCAAACACAAAAACTAAAAGAGATGCCAACCAGGTATTAAAGTGCTTACTTTCCAGAAAAGAGAGAGAATAAGATGTTGAATTACCCTCAGGCTAACTGCTAAGCATCCGCAATATTACTTATTGACATTCAATTAAAGACTATGTTTTGGCCCCCAAAAAATAAAGGCAATAACTGCGCCATGGCCCAAAGAAAACCAACTTTAGTGTCTATGCAAGCTAGTACTTTGAAAAATGTTAACTACACTCGCATGTAAATTTTTAGGATTGAATGTATATTTTTTCCTGCGACTTTCCATCAGTGTTTGACAAAAAAATATCCAATTTAAAGATAACAATCACCTGAAATCCAACTAAGATGCAGTCACCAACAACCAAGAGGACATTAAGGGCACGCTGCTTGGATGATATCCTACTTTTGTGCTTGTCATAGGCCCTTGATATAGTTCTGGGACTAGGAGAAACCAATTTTGAATGGCATACACTGCATTCTATCATCCCGTTCTTCATGTAATTGCAACCACTATCTGGGTATGAACTATAGGATCTACAAGAATAAAACTAAAAGTTAGGATAACAAAGTTTACAACAACAATCATAATTCGTGTGTCGACCACTGAAGCAATTATGTTTGACACGCGACGGCTATCCTTGTTTTCCAAAACTATAAGATGTATAGCCATAAGATCAGCTAACCACACAATCTTAATACACCAGGAAAACAAATGTATCGAATTTTCCTTCTCCACTTTGCAAGAAACTAATTCAGTGATTTAAGAAAATCCATAGGTGAAATCCATATATAAGTGAAAGCTGCAGTAAGAAATTCCATCAGATCTTGTTCCGGGAACTTTGAAAATATCATTTCAACCCGACAGTAGAAACAAATCCCAAAACACGCTAAAGATCCGCTTTCGGAACAAACAAAAAGCTCAGATCTTGCTCCAAGACGATGATGACGCAAAAACCAAAAGAAAAATATGTATGATCAGGATCAACCTTCTAAGTAGACGAACCAGAAATCAACAATGATCCACCTAAATCGAGTCCGAACCGAGCGTTTAACCGAAAACTCGGTTTGATCTGGAGCGGCCGGCGCCGAAGTTCAACTAGCTCAATTTCCTTTGGGCGATAACAGTAACAGTATGATTTTGGAGCTAAACAATGCACGGACAAATCAGATTCGAATTCGAATGCGCCCTGTTTCACACGAATCGGAGTTTAAATTCCGAGAGATATGCTAGGAATATGCATTGACACACGGGAGAAGGGGAATGTGCAATATAAACTCAAAAAAGTAACAAAATGAGTTTAATTACGAACTCGCGAGAGGGCTTGCTTTGAATTTACACAAACACGAATTTCATGAGTTGTTTTCTGGAGGTGGAAATGGCAAAAACTCAAAAAAGTAACAAAATGAGGACAATAAAAACTAAAGGAGTCACCGATACAACGTGACAGACCAATCACGTGAGAGAAGATGCGAGGCAAGGAGTGGCGTGGAAGATGGCTCAAGAGTTGGGTGAGTCACTAGCCGGGTGGAATCATCACTGCTCCATTAAACCACAAATGAAAAATGCAAAATTACGGAACAAATTGCTCATTTCTGGTCGGCTGTTTCTTTCGCTTCAATTTTGTGACAAAAGCAAGTTTTGGAAATTCAGGGTACGTGAGGATTCAGTGAATAATTATTATTTAATAACAACCTTATAAAATCATGTACCTGTTCAAACTCGTAAAACGCAGGAGGGAAATTTATACTCGTATATAATTACATACGAGGAGGTTTTTACTAATGATTTTTTCTGAGATTCAAACCTTCTTATAGGTGAGTGGTTTACCATTTTAACTAATAAAGAATCATTTTTAGCTAATACATTTAAGGGAGAATGATCTAATTTTTTTTAATTATAAAATCTTAAATTATATTTATTACCCAAAATTAATAAACTAATAACGAAACTTAATAAATAATTTAACTCATTTAATGAAAAATATCTGATTTGAGATTTCATAAGGTTAAAACTCTTTTTTTTTTTTGGGACATTCTCCCAGCATTCACGACTTTTTTTCTTTTTTCTTACTTTTGTTAGGCACATATATCATACTCTTAGAAGCAATTCTTTTCGAAAGTTTGAGTAGCTCAAATTCATAAAAGGTAGGAGGAAAATTATAATCCCACTCTGATTTTACTTATAAGTTTAAATTATCAAATTCTCAAATAAAAAATGAAAGTTAGTTAACTTAATAAATATGGATTAAATTGATAAATTTTTTTAAACAATTATATTTGAGATATTGTCAAGTACTAAATATGAGCACATCTCCTAATTAGAGTTCGAATCTTAATTCACCATATTGTGAGGGATTAACTTATTCCATTAAACCGATACCCTTAATTTTATGACTTTTTTCTACAGTTACACTTAGGACCGAACCACCCAGTTTGACCTGGAGGCCGGCGAACTAACCACATGCCTGGTCCGAGTGAACCACTAACACGAATCACTATTTCCCCCTTTTTTTAATTTAATTTGATTTTTTAAACTTTCTTCATAATTTCACATTAATTTAGTTCAAGTTTAATAAACGTGCCTTTTTCACTAAAGAACGGATTCTTGAAAATGCCGCCATGTTGGGCCACCCTTTAAAAAGCCGAAGGCTAAGGATGGTATGCTTGAGCAGGGATAGGTGTCCTGTTGTTGAATTGGATTGAGCCCAAACCCATCCTAAAATTTTTTAAGAAGAAATAAATTAATTAAGAAATACATTTAATTTGGAACGAGTAGTTGAATAATATAAGATTTTGTGTGGAGTTTTTGAAAGGTGTATAAGTGTTTATATATATAGATTGAGATAAATTCTTTGTACATATTTACCTTAAATTATAATTAAAAAACTATTTCATCCAGATATAAAGGAAAAATAGAAAAAGTTATTGATCAAAACCAGAGTCGAGAGTCTACGTAGATAATAAGACTAAAAATCTCAGTACAGTATAAGAAGGAATATAAGAATTTTGTATTATAGATCCCATTCCTGTTTCCCCAGCTGAACCGCGAACTCCCTCCTTGCCGCCAGGCGGCGTTCATGGCTGCCTCTGCCTCCAAGCATCTCAACCTCTCTTCTTCTTCGAAGCCTCCCAAAATTCCCGTGGACGAATCAAAACTAGCCTCCATTTCCATTTTCAATTCCACTATTTCTTCTTCTCCTTTCACAATCTCTCACGAAAACCTTCCCCTCTCCCGCGCCTCCCACCTCACTCGCCACGAGCTTCTCAAGCGTCGTTTCCACTATCTCAATCAGCTTTCCAAATGCTACAGAGACTTATACTGGGCTCTCATGGAGGAGCTCAAAGCCCAGTACAGAGAATATTGCTGGGAGTATGGGGTAAGTCCATTCAGGGAAGGAAACATGCAGGAGAGAGAGGGTGGCAATTTCGAAGGCAATAGTGAGAATAATGACCGTAATGGTTCAAATAGTCGAGCTGATTTGGATGTTGTGAACAATCACAGATGCGCTTTCGTGGGTTGTAAGTTGAAGGCCATGCCATTGACCAGCTTTTGCCATTTGCACATTCTTTCGGATTCCAGGCAAAAGCTTTACAAGGCTTGCAACTATGTTATCAAGAGGTTTCTTTTTCTTAATGCTGCTTTCGATTTCGATTCATTCGCTTGTCAAAGATATTTATTGTTTGCTAGGATGCTTGTGAATTATGGTACATTGCTCTTGGTTTAATTGTGCTGTGCTGAAATGAATAACCTCGTCTATATGAGTGTTTAAATTATGCTTTGAAAGGTGGATTTATGTGTTTTGTTTCCTTCAATTTCTGACAAATATCCGTTGTTCGAAGAATGTCTAGGCAGCAAGCTTGTAGGTTTGAACCTGAAGCTAGAGATGATTGTGTTAATAATACAGATAATACCTTAGTTTCCATTATTATTTTCTTTTCCTCAGGATTTAGATAAATGAGAGGATTCAACAGCGAAAGCTTGGAGAAATTAATAGTTCTAAATATATTACTTGTGGAAAACATGTAAATACAATATCTCGATCCAGTGTGATGAACATTTTCTCAACAGTTATGAGTCCATGTGTTATCTGGTAACATTTAAAAGTTTGTTTCTTTGATATTATCGTAGAATTTTTACCATATATCTCAGTATTTGGAAATCCCTACAACCGTGGGGGACAGAAATGAGATTGGTTTATGCAAAGTTTTGTATTCAGGAACTTGGATGTTAGCCATAGCTGGTCTAGGTTCACTTAATCTGTAGGTGACAATGTTATGAATGATTCAGTTCTACCAATGTTTTGACCAACAAAGTTTGAATGAACCGTCTTCAATAAGTTTGTAGTGGGAGCATAGCTGCTGGTGTTAATGCTGATCACTAAAGATGCATTTTTGTATATTTTGAAATTGCTGAGTACTCTCTTGGTATAGAATGGTCAAGTTATGGACCAAACATAGGTTATGATTTCTCTTATATTATCACCATAAAGAAAGTATACTAGATAAGGACGCTGAAGTACAGAAAGACTCAGTGTTTAGTACTCAGCAGATTTTTTCTCTTTCTTGAGTTTACAATGGAAAATTGCACTTTACTGTGTTTGTATGTGGTAATGGACAAACATTCCAGTGACATAAAGAAAGTATACTAGATAAGGACGCTGAAGTACAGAAAGACTCAGTGTTTAGTACTCAGCAGATTTTTTCTCTTTCTTGAGTTTACAATGGAAAATTGCACTTTACTGTGTTTGTATGTGGTAATGGACAAACATTCCAGTGATTGTTTTTTGGATCATATCGATGTACCTGTTGGCAGCCTTTGTCCTTTCTATTCTTTTGGTGGGTGATGCCTAAATATGCTTGCTTTTGCTTACCAGAACTTGCACATTTGTTCTTTTATGCGTGTGACTGCCTTTCATCTCGTGTTATCAACAGAAGTGAGAAGACATGATCTTGAGTTGATTTCTTTTTTTTCAATTCTTATGTTGTAATGTTGTTTCTGAAACTAATTATCATTCATAAACTATATTTTACATCATTATTATTAGTAATTTCCATGGAATGATTTCTATTAAATGCGATCAATTTTTTGCTAAAACAGTAATGGCTACTCCTTGTGATGAAATGAATAGGAGAGATTGAGTTGTCGATGGGATGTCCTTGTAATTGCTTTTCTGTTTATATTCAGTGCCCAGGCTGGACCTATAACATGTGGAAAACCTATATTGAGATCCACCACCCCTTCTCTCTGCAGCGTCCATTTCCAGAAGGCTCAGAAGCATCTCGCAAGGACCTTGAAGAGGGCAACCCTAAATAATTCCTCAGCATGTAAATTGGCTCCTAAGTTTCATGTCATAGTCGTAGAATATGTTCGTCAAATTCAAATGAGAAGAAGACAACTAAAATCAAACAGAAGAATAATTGTAAAGGAAGAAAAGGATAGCTGAGGCTGCTGATAGTGGTTGCAAACTCATCTCTGATACACAAGTGGTGGAAACCCAGATGTGAGATGTAATTCTAACAGTATAGAGTTCACCATCTTCTGTTGTAACTTCAAATTTTCTCATTTTTTTTCGTGTTCCCTCTGCTCATTCAAATTTTTATCATCTTCAAGTTTCATTTGGCAACAAGCCATTTTCGAGACTTTGTAAAGTTGGTTCACAACAAACCCCAGTGATTTAGTGTTTGACTTATACATTTCTTTCTTATTGATGCTGGTAACAGGTCCGCGTGCGCGTGTTTAACTGTTTTCAACGTGTAATCAAACACGCACTGTGTTGTGGAGAGAGCAACGCAAGGTGATTTCTTTTTCATATGCATGCTCCTCTAAGCACAATTTTGTGGCCTTGTAGCATATCCTCTTGCTTCTTTTGATGATCTAGAGAATAAAACTGTGTGGAAGCTAGGTGTTTCAAGGACCTACACTACTTTAATGGATCATCAAATTCTGTGACTCATGATGCTCACTAGAGTTGATCTTAACTTTTCAAACCTGAGAGTTGGTCTTAACTTTCAAAGTTGCATTCCCTGAGAATGTCGCGAGTATTTTACAATTTACAGTTGACCATGCTTGGCACATTTCACACCAATAATGTTTTTTATGGTATTGTAAGTGGTCAAATATGCCTGTTCCTTCGCTTTAGTTGGAGTTTTTCTTTTTAGATAGTTTTGAGGTTCTGCATCCTGTTGATTTGTCTGATACCCCACAGAATAAACAAGTAAATAAAGCGTGGACATAAAAAAAAAGAGAAAACTTCCCTTTCTTGTTCTTATTGAAGTTTGGGAGCATTTGTAATGTATGAGTAAATAAGTGGCCTTAAATTTAGTTCTGGTTATTCAAATCTTACTATTACTCTCTACGATACAATTATGTCAGGCAAAAAAAAAAAACAATTATGGATGAGGGGAATATATTTTTTTTTTATTATGGGTTTTTATTTTGGAGACAAATCATCAAATTACAGCTGAATGCGATCCGGATTGACCGGATTTCACTTCTCACCGACAAGGTTAATCACAGGATGATAGTCCACATTAGGAGTTGCATTCAACTGTCAAATCTCCTCTCTCCTTAATAAACTAAATTTTATAAGAATATCTTAATATTAATCTCTCAACTGTCAAAAAATGACAGTTCCTCCGTCGAATCCACCTAATCCTGTACATTGCTTTGTTAGTTTTTTATGTCTATCGCATCGTATCACTCAACTGTCAAATATTTTTTACGACAGGATTGGATTGTGTAAATTACTGCCTCCAGTCATTTACATAACAGAGTCAGACAATTACAAATAGCCCTTGGGCAAATGCCTTTTCATCACTGATAGCGTACCAGTTATGAAATCATATACAGTGAATTTGTGGAATTGAATTAATCTGATTTTATTTTATTAAGTTAGCAGTTTGTGATTTGTTTAAGTGCAACACAAGTTTAGGAACCAGTGGAGTATGTTAGGCTTATTTTCCTAAGTCATGCCTTGGTGAGCCTAAATTTTAGGGAACATTGGTTATTTTTCTGTCCACAAATATTGAGGCTCATTACATGTAGAAATCATCTGAAATTAAATGAATATTTGTTTTTATCAGTGGAAATTCTCCTTGGGCTTTATTAGTTATTAGTTTAAGATCTTTGCTCATCTTGTACTAAAGGTTTTACTTCATCTTCATTAAGTGATGAAGTTAGATTCTAGTTTCATATCTTAAAAAAGATTTTTCTTCCTTCTCTCCCTTTACCTATGTTGGGTCAAATCAATCACCTTTGAATATAACAATTAGCCCAACATATGGATTTTTCATTTGCATTTTTTTAAGAAAACAACCTAACATCATGGGTTGGATTTGACCTTCTAAGAAGTAGGAGATATGGAGCTTAATGTTTCTATGCAATTATCTGCGACGATGTGGCATCTTCTTGCTTTTAATTCAATCCTAAAATACAAGCCCATGGTAGAGTCTAACTTCAATTATATCTATAAAGTCTTGTATATCATATAATGTTAGGCTTCCAATATCTCCTTATTGACTGATATTTTCCTCTACAAATATATGGGGGTTCTTGTAGTAGGATGAAGATTAAAGAGTTAGGAACTAGCTAGTTACCTAACAATATAATGGGAGAATAAAAGAGTTTGATATCAAGTCTTTGAGAAACGATGGTGCACTTACCTACAGTAAGAGAATCAGACCTTTCCCCGTTGACAGCCGGTTATAATCCTGGTCTCTTAGTTGAACACCATCTAGTTCTGTCCAAGGACTAGTTCTCAATCTTCCAAGGCAGAATAGCCTGAATCTCTGATATGTGAACGATAGAAGCAAATTAGTCAGTTCTTGAAATGTCAACAAAGACAATGTAGTCACAGTCCAGTGCATTATTTTTACCTCATGAATATCTTCAATAGTTCTCAAGGGAACAGCCCATTCTTCAATAGGCTTACTATAACGAGAATGTATCCGCATGAACTGTGTAACAAAGTAATAAATTGAGTAAGCTATTACAGAAGCAGAAGTACCAGTCATGTTTACTCATCCATATAGCTGTTGTTCAAAGCTGAAACATTTTTCTTTTACTTTCTTCTTTCAAAAAGTTATGTTGCAAATAAGTGATTTCACTAAAAAAAAAGTGACCCTTTAAGTAAATGCCACTCCATCATATTACCTCCACTCCTTAATATAAGACCCAGTGAACTAATTTGAGAAGATTAAGGAAGCTAAATAAGTTACTCTAAAATATTTATATTTAATATTTTTCTCGAAACTAATTGGACTAACTTATAAAATAAAATAAAGGAAAATTACAGTATAGCCTCAAACAAACAAAAATATAAAAAATTAGTCCCGCGAAATGGCATAATTACTCTCAAGTCCTAAGGGACTGATTTATAATAAATTGGAATTGTACAATTACTCAAATACCCCTAAAACATAAATAGAGAGAGAGATGACAAAAATATGACAGAAGCAAAAGAAACATGACGGAAATGGAGGGAAAAGTTGAATGTAAGGGTGTGATCAGGAGGCAAGGTTGAAGAGTAAGGTGAAATCTTGATATCAATACCTCTCTTATCTTCATTATTCCATTTGGTTAATGTTTTTGGTTCAGTCATATAAACAGATTTTGGGTTTTTCTTGAGGAATGTAAGTTCTGGTTGAAAAAAAAGCTGTCAGCTTTTGTGATCATTAGTCTGTTTTATACTTGTAAAATATGAAGAATGACCTAGGTAAATGTAATGGATATGCTTTAGGCGTGGTTTCAATGTGTTTGTGTATAGTTTAGTATGTGGTGTTTTTGCTATTAGTATGCTCTGTTTTTTACGTTTTTCTGTGCATGTTTCTGGAAAAGAAGGTGTAATGAATGAAGATGAAGGTGAAATGTTTGTCATTATATAACCTGATGGAAAAGGAAAAATGTGTTGTTAATGGAAGCGGCAACAGTTGTTAATATAGCTGCTGAACTTGTTAATGACAACTATAGGTAATAATTAAATATTTTATCTTCGTTTTTGTCGGAAAAGGGAGAAAACTGTCATCTTTTGTGGGTATTTTCTCAATTGTACTTGTAAACTATGAAGGAAGACCTGTGTATATGGAATTGATATCCTTTGGGTGTGGATTCAATGTGTTTAGGTGTAGTTTAGCATGCTCTATTTTCAATGTGACTATGTTCTGTTTTCAATGAGTATGCTCTGTTTTTTGGTTTATTTTAGTGTGTCTCTGTAAAATAAGGGATAAGGAATGAAGATGATGGTGAAAGGTTTATGGTTATACAAGTTGTTGTGCAAAGGAGAAAATGTATTGTTAATAGAGGCAGTGATAGTTGTTAATGTACATGTTGAACTTGTTAATGACAACTTCAGGTATGCAAATCGTATGAGGCCTGTAGCAACATATGATTGCCCCTGTCCTGAATCCCTTACTGTGACACAGCTGATGACACAAAATTTGTTGCGACCACCAATCACAAGAAGGCCCCTAGAAAGGCCCAAAAAAAAAGAAGGATTGAATCTCAATTTCAAACAAAAGGGTTTATCACTGTGGGAGATGTAATGAGGTTGGTCACACTGTCAAGACTTGCAATAATCCTAATCCAAGCTAATCAAACATGCTGCCTTGGGATCTTTTGTTTTTGGAAAATGTATGGCATCATATTTTTTGTAAATCTCATTGTATAGAAATCCATACCACTTATTTTTTTGGGGAGGTTTTGTCAATTAGTTGTTAGTGCCTTGTATATGCATTATTAGATGTAAATGAAGGTTGGATATACTATGGTTTTGTATCCAACTTTCATTTTCAGAAATTTGTAATCTAATGTAAATTAAGTTGTCAATGTATTCATATGTAGTTGTCAGTGGATGCACCTTGTGTTGTCAATAGACGCCCCAAAAGTTGTTAATATATATGCAGTTATGTTTATATATTTGGATTGCACTTTCAGTTCAGTAAATTTGTAACCTGATGTAAATTTAGTTGTCAATGTATGCAAATCAAGTTGTCAGTGGAGGCACCTTAACTTGTCAACGGTCGCCCTTATAGTTGTTAATATATATGCAGTGATATTTAAACTTTTGGATTCCACTTTCAGTTATGCAAATTTCTAATATGATGTAAATTCAGTTGTTAATATATGCTCATGAAGTAGTCTGTGAACCTCCATGACTTGTCAACCGAAGCTCTATGACTTGTCAATAGAGACTCTGTGACTTGTCAGTGGTGGCTCCGTGAGTTGTCAGTGGAGGCTCCATGAGTTGTAAATGGTGGCTGCGTAACTTGTTAGTGGAGGCTCCATAACTTGTCAACCGAGGCTCCATGACTTGTCAACCGAAGCTGCATGAGTTGTCTATGAAGGCTGGAGGAGTTGTCAATGATGGATGCGTGACTTATTAGTGGAGGCTCCATCACTTGTCAACCAAGACTTTATGAGTTGCCAATAGAGCATCCATGAGTTGTCAATGGTGGGTCCATGACTTGTCCATAGAGGCTCCTTGACTTGTCAATGGAAACTCTATGACTTGTCAGTGGTGGCTGCACGACTTATTAGTCGATGATCATTGAGTTGTTAACACACAACCCTGTAGTTATCAATCTAAAGCTAAAATAATGTGAAAAGTATATATGCATTATAAAACTTTAGCAATACTATTAACTAATGACAATGGCCGTGAACTTCATAAGTACAACAAACATTTGACGCCACCACAAGTCAAAACTTTATAATCAAACTAATCATTACACAAAAGTTCCCACAATTACAATGTCTGCACGTGAGGCTTACTATCCTATAATATTTTATCCATAAAATGAAAGTGGACAATGTCAAAGTTATCCACTACTGGGATTCCTCTTCTGCACGGCTTGAATCAATGACAACATTTTTTTAGCATGTGTGTTGTGAGGGTGGGTAACTAGCCACCACAACAACCCAACCTTCATTTCATGGAGTTCATCTTTAGAGTAGAAAGGCATCGTGTAATAATCTTCAACTTGCACGATTGCATCCCACATTTGTAACTAGGACAGAACGTGTACACCATAGGAATCCCTGCACATATAAGTGAAAATAAGTTGTAATAGTGGGAAGATTTTAAACTGGAATACTTTCAAATTAATTTCTTACTTGCAACTTTCGCACAGTTTGTTGCACTATATTTTCCATCATCACGAAAAGCAAGCCACTAAGCCAAGTAAATTCATAACAAGTATGCCACTCTCTTTTCCCAAAATGGAGGATATCAATGTTTTAAACTCTTCATAAGTTGTTCCTTCCTTAATGGTTTTTGATCTGACTCTTCCCCCAACATATGTTATATCACCGTCTCCACTAACTACAAATCTTCCCCCTATATGAAAAAAAACATAGTAGAGTCTTGTCACGTGTGCTAGCCATCACAGCTGTCCACCTATACAATACAGTTGTCATTAACAAGTTTATCACCTACATTAACAACTATCACTACATCTGTTAACAAGACATTCTGACTTAGTACATAAGGACTTCCATTCATACAACTTTTACACCATGTTCATTACCTCTAACTTTTAATGAGTTAAAACAGCTGAAAATACCAAAAAAACATAGCAAACTTTTCAAACCCTTTCCAAAAATCATTACACCCCAAGTTAAAAAAATAAATATTACCTGAAGTAGTTATTAACAGGTTCAGCATTTACATTAACAACTATCGCTGCCTCTATTAACAATACATTTTCTCCTTCACAAAGCAACTTGTATAATCATAAACCTTTCACCATCATCTTCATTCTTTATCCCTTATTTTGCAGAGCCAGACCAAAATAAACCCAAAAAAACAGAGTATACTCATTGAAAACATAGCATAGTCACATTGAAAATAGAGCATACTAAACTACACCCAAATGATATCCATTCCATATACCTAGGTCTGCCTTCATAGTTTACAAGTACAATAGAGAAAATACCCACAAAAAATAATAGTTTTTTCCCTTTTCTAACTAAAACGAAGATAAAACATTTAACTATTACCTATAGTTGTCATTAACAAGTTCAACAGTTATATTAACAACTACCGCTGCCGCTATTAACAACACATTTTTCCTTCGCCATCAAGTTATATAATGACAGACATTTCACCTTCATCTTCATTCATTACACCCTCTTTTCTAGAAACATGCACATAAAAACGAAAAAAACAGAGCATACTAATAGCAAAAACACTACATACTAAACTATACCCAAACACATTGAAACCACGCCTAAAGCATATCCATTGCATTTACCTAGGTCATTCTTCATATTTTACAAGTATAAAATAGACTAATGATCATAAAAGCTGACAACTTTTTTTTCAACCAGAACTTACATTCCTCAAGAAAAACCCAAAATTTGTTTATATGACTGAACCAAAAACATTAACCAAATGGAATAATGAAGATAAGAGAGGTATTGACATTAAGATCTCACCTTACTCTTCAACCTTGCCTCCTGATCACACCCTTACATTCAACTTTTCCCTCCATTTCCGTCGTGTTTCTTTTGCTTCTGTCATATTTTTGCCATCTCTCTCTATTTATGTTTTAGGGGTATTTGGGTAATTGTACAATTCCAATTTATTACAAATCAGTCCCTTACTTGAGAGTAATTATGCCATTTCGCGGGACCAATTCTTCATTTTTTTGTGTGCTTGGGACTGTATTGTAATTTTCCTATAAAATAAAATCTAATGATACTCATAAGTATTTTAGAGAGATCATATAACATATGTTATAATTGAGTAATTTATTTAATTTCCTTAATCTCCCTAAATTAGTCAAATTGGATCTTATATTAAGAAATGAAGGTTGTAGTTTACATAATAGGATTCAAACCTAAACATGTTACTTTTATGCAAATAATAATAATAATTTTAAGCATAGTATTGTAACATTGTTTTGCTTCATCACCGTTTTGGATTGCATACTGATTAAGTTGGTTCATCAGAACAATATTAAATAAATGTATGTTTAGTGTGAACCACCCACTCTTGAAATCATATCACTCCCTCACGATGTCAGTCCTCTGCCATGCTCATCATATTTATTCCAGATCCTTCATGTGTGAACAAACCTACAGTGGCTACCTGCTATGTGGATCTGATTTGTTTGACAACGCTATTAGATAATTAATTATTTGTGTAACAAATAATAGCAATGTAAAAAATAATGTCTGTATCATAACTATAGTGCTTTATATGAAAAAAAAATGTTTCGAAATAAACTTCTTGGACACGGAAAACATTTGTTTGACGTCTCCAAGGTCAGGATCGAGAGATTTTGAAGTCTTCAATTAAACCCAGATTCTGCCAGAATTAACGCAATTAGAATTTGCAATTAAGAGAAAAACTTCACAATAACAAAATCAAAAGTACGCACATCACAAGCTAATATGTAATTAAAGAAAAATGAGACAACCATTAGTACGCGTGAAGCTGATTTCTCCATATTTAGTGTATAAAGATGCAAAGTCTTAATTCCATGAGCTAGAATCTTTCTGCACATTTCTGCTCCCAGGTGAATTCCATAAGACTTGACTGCTTCTTCATTGTCCCTGATAGGGTCTAATGTGGCAGTAATTAATTTTGGAAGGTATCTAGAATATATGCAAAATATGAGAAGACTATATTAGAGTTCACGACAGTTTCCTAATATAACAACAGGTGGTAAAAAGCAAAACATATAAATAACGTGTGGAATGAAGTTCTAACAAACATGGCCTCAAGCAAATTACGTACTTGACTAAAATCTGACTCATTAGTAGGTATAAACACGAACGTTTCGACATTCATAGCAGCAAAGACTTCTCAATTTTATCCAACTAGCTAGGTCGAAATGTAAAAACTTTGCAATCTCTGACGATGCAACTGAATGTGAGGAAGCCACCCAATTGAAAACCATAAATGGGGAGATCTTGCAAAATGACTAGGATTCTGGTGAAAAAAAACAATGACTAAATTGTAGATTATTCATCTAATTGCAGGTTAAATTTAACCAGAAATCCTGGATTATGTGTTGTTGGGAAGAACCTATATGTTTATTTTTTATACACTACTGCACAACACTTGTTGAAGTGTGATTGACCCATTACATGCTTCAAGTTCCAAAAGGGAAGGCACAACTGAGGTAACTTTTCCTATAGCATATGCAGAAAAATAGAGATCAATATTCTTATATTTAGGATGGCATCTAAATTTCCAGGAAGTTAGTGAATATAATCACTTGTTTTATTTTTTTAACGTTTTAAAGAAGTTTAATTATTTTTTAAATAGATATATTTTTTTTCAATGCCAAAGACAAAGTTATCCTTTTGATTAAATTTTATTTTGTAAGTTTTAAGGTTAAGTTTATAAACATACAATAAACATGAGAGAAGTATAGTAGATTTTGTTCACTTAGTTATTGTTTTATGGTTTAATGTTTAATGGGTTAAAGTGTTAAAATAACCTTCAATTTTTATCAAAAGTATATCGGTAACCATAAGCTATTTTTTGAAGCAAAAATAACCATAAACTTTTAAAATTGGAACAAAACCATTAAATCCAACTAACTTTCTTTTATTATAGTGGCGAAAATTAATCTTTTAGCCCTTAAAGTTGTGACTCACTTATAACTCAGTCCTTGAACTTATAGTTTGCTTGCAACTCAGCCTTTGATGTTTCTGAGTCATCCTATATGGCAAAAAAAAAAGTTAAAATACTGTTAAAAATTGTTTAGGTGGATTTTACATAGATTAAAAAAAAATAAAAAGCCATAAACTAAGCTATTTTTTGAAGTAAAAGTAACCATAAACTTTTAAAATTTGAGCAAAACCATTAACAACATCCTCCACCAACTCGCTTCTCCCTCCACCTTTGTTTTACAAAAAATTTTGAATCATAAATGATGAATAACACTTGGAAAATGATGAAGTTAGAAAACGGAAGCACGCCTACTTCATAACATATCTTACGCACAATATCTCCTTTTAATAACAAATGGAACTATATATCATTTATATAATGCTCATAATTTTAAAGACCATTTAATATAAGAAAATCGATCTCACCTTATGCTTAAAAGGAGCTTCTGAAGGATTTGTCATAGATGTCGTGGATGCCCAGCAAGATTTATAGAAAACAAAGGTGGAGGAGGATTCGGGTCAATAGGGACGAGGACACTAGTTATTTTTTTTAATTTATGTAAAATCCACGCAAGCAATTGTTAATAGTATTTTTGTCATATAGGATGACTCAGAAATATCAAAGACTGAGTTGCAATTGAGTCAAAAATTTATGGATTGAGTTGTAATGAGTCAAATTTCAAGAACTAAGTTATAAATAAGTTAAAACTTTAAGTGCCAGAAGATTAATTTTCACCATTGAAATATATGGAAGTTAGTTAGATTTAATGGGTTTACCCCAATTTTGAAAGTTTATGGTTACTTTTGCTCAATAAAATAGTTTATGGTTGGTGTTACATTTTTTATAAAAATTGAAGATTATTTTAACATCTTAACCCTTATTTTATTTGTAAGAACAATTTGAGATTTTAATTCTCTGAACAATAAGGCTTTTAGTGAATAGAGTAAGAAGAATTTTATTAGAGTAAACTTGTAAAAACCTGTTTAGAGGTATAAATTATTTTTTCAACATAATTTATTATATATAAGGTAAGTATGTGAGAAGAATTTTGTCTCCAACGTGCTTTTTAAATACAAATTCAAATAGGCTCTAAAAAGTTTAACTTTTTCCTTTTTCTCTCCACTTTTTTTACCAATTTTTCGCTCCATCTACTTCTAATCAAGAAAGAAATAGCTACATATTATAGGAGTACCATGTTATCTGAATTCTGTCTAATAAAAACATAATAACTTATATCATTTTAATCATGTTTAGTTGATGACTCATTTGAAAAAATTTAAATTTTATCTTGTTTTTAAGAAAAAACATCTTAATTTAAATAAAAAGACTAAGACAAATTATCAACCAATATTTTTCTTAAAAATAAAATAAAAATTGATTTTTTTTTTAAATGAGTGATTAACCAACTATAATTAAAAACAAATGTTTTTATGGGTGGGAGTTCAAATGAATCAGTATCCATGGGTATGTAAGCATATCTCTCAGGGCCCTTATTCATGATTAACTAAATGTTTCTATATTTCATAGGCAAAGAGAGAGTCGCTCTCTCCATTTTGTATAAATGGAACACATCATTGACCGAAAACAAGATTTCCCGTGAGATTTGTTTTACTATTTTCATTTCATCGGTGATAATCCAACATACGGTTTGGCGCTTCCAGATATCCGCAGAAATGCAGCTTTGGGCATTCAGGAATTGGGCGTCGCTTCTCTGTCTGGGATTTGCCTTCTTTTTCTACTTCAACCCCTATTCATCCCCTCATTCTCCGATGCCTCAACAATCTGCTTACGATTTCACTGTCAAGGTCTTTTTTCGCCGCTTAGTATTTTCAATTTTTGTTGCACTGTGCATATATGTTGAAACTTGACGTGGTCAAAATTGTTTTAATTTTCATTATTGGGGTTTGGTTTCCTGATGACGGGGCTTCATATAACATGAAATGAGGAATTAATAACTGCAAACATGGCAGAGTAAGATGGAAACCCATTATTCGGTGTCCTCGGGTTTCATAGCTATTTCAATTCAAAGATGAAACCAATGAAGCCAATTCCTGTGAAGTTTATCGCTTGCCTCCTTAATTCCTATTTTTCAGTAGTTAAATGTATTGTTGTATTTGACAAATGATAATCTGTAAACATAAGTGGAGACTCTCGACCTTACAGGAGGCTGAATTTGCCATAGGAACATCATTTTATGTTGTATTAGCCAGTCAGTGAATGGCTTTTATACAATCACGTCAGCTTCTGCTGAGTCTGGTTATGCAGGATTCAGTTTTAATTCCATTTGTCTTATTCTTTTTTCCCTTTTTATCATAGTTTATATGTGCATTCTGATTTCTACAGACCCTTGACATCTTTCCTTTCATATATTATTTGGTATGAACTATAATTGCAGGACATTCGAAAAAATGATGTTAGTCTCAGTAAATACAGTGGGAAGGTTCTCCTAATAGTGAACGTTGCGTCACATTGGTAATACTAATTGTTTCATATCCCATTTTCTCCAACATGTTATGTGTATGTGCATTTCAACCTTCCCTATGATGTTCAAAATAGTGATCTATGTTGCTCTGCCTTGCATCATCAATCACCTCTCATGGCCAATGAGGCACTTTCGGTGATAGCAATTGAGGAAGTCCAGTTGTGTTAAAATGATAAAATGAAAAGTTTTAAAATTTTACATGTTATTTTCTCGTCCTGCCTTGTGATTGATTCATGATTTGTTTGAATAATCACTGTGTAATCAAAGCATCACTATCAAGAGTTGCTTAAAACCGTACATGCTTGATTCTTAATGTTCCGAGGTATAAAGAAGTACCATGTTATTGTTTTCATGTCTTTAATTCCTACATTTTTTTTATGCATATACGAATCCTTGTATTGATCTTGATGCTACAAAAGAAGCTATTCAAAAGCAAAAGGTTAGAGCAGAACAGAAGAAAGAATCAAATACTCCGTAGATTTTTTAAATTTAGTCCAAAATTCGCTTTCATCTAGTGAAATGATTGAACTCTGAAAATTTTGTCTTCAATTCGGACCCCAGATAAATGGTGTGTGATTAGAAAAGGTGAAAGATGACTCATGTCCCTGGTTGGCTTGACTGACGCATTGGTATCACATTGCTTGATTTGATGATTCCCTTACTTCAATTTCGATGTTCAAGCATGTCCTAAATATGCTAAGGGGAACTGTTCTTGTGATACAATTGGAAACAAGAATTCTTGAAAGCTTTTTATGACAATATTGATTTTATTCGGCAACCTTTGTCTGATTGGTGAATATTCTCCATTTCAGTCTATCAGCGTAGATCTTTATTCCAAAGCTTTAATGTGAAGAAAAATGGAATACTTTTTCTGTGTACCACAACACAGGGTGTTGTAAATTTACAATGTCCTATACTCTCTTATTTAGCAATAACTATAATTATTACTGCAGTGGGTTAACAGAAACAAATTACAGAGAATTAAATGCATTGTACGAGAAGTACAAGGACCAAGGTCTGTCTTTTAAGTGAAGGAAGAAACTACAATTTAAGTCATATTACTTGAGGTTATTAATTTGGTATAATACATGAACTTATGTTTTGTCCCTAGGATTCGAAATCTTGGCATTTCCATGCAACCAGTTTGGTAAACAAGAACCAGGGACCAATGAGCAAATTGAAGAAGCTGCATGCACAAGGTTCAAAGCAGAATTTCCTATCTTTGATAAGGTGATTCCTGATAATCTCATTGTGATTAATGAGAGTAATTTAGTTTCTCTATTGAGAAATCTGTATTTGCCGATCAATTTCACTCATGCTGTTCATTTATGGCGTGTAACGCGAGTTCTTTGCAATGTTTTACTCCTGTCTATCTAATCACTTCATATCATTATTATCTTAGTGAACACAAATGAAAATCATCCAAAATTGAATTTAATTATTTCAGATTGCAGTTAATGGGAAGGAAGCATCTCCACTCTACAAGTTTTTGAAACAGCAGAAAAAAGGAATATTTGGAGATGGTATCAAATGGAACTTCACAAAGTTCTTAATAGACAAAGAAGGGAAAGTCGTGGGCAGATATGCTCCTACCACAGCACCTATGAAAATTGAGGTTAGATACGATTTGTTAGCTTTCTATTTCAAGTAAGGATCTCTATATAAAAGGTTAGGCAATAAGGTTTTTATATGTCCCTTCTTGCAGAAAACCATTCAGAGTCTGTTGAACTCTTCTTAAGCTTCAAGGCCTGATTTCTACAGTGTATCCGATGCTTATTAGTTATTAGGTTAGTATTGTAATCATTTAGTTTTGGTTGTCTCTTCTTGATGAAACACTGGAGCCCACAGTATGTGTTGCACTTGCAATTGCCAAAAACTATATCAGCTGGGGCTGTCCTTCTGTTATTCTCTACGGGGCGTGGACAATATTTCCTAAAAGCATGTTGCTGTATTCTTGGTAGCTTGTCTTCATAAATTCTGGATATGTTTTGTGTTTCAGAATTAAATCCCCTACTCTTACTCTCTCTAATTATGGAGAAAGAGAAAATGTATATTATTGTTTAGATATGATGGCTATTTTGTATTCCGTACTGAACATTCAAACCCCGTTAAATAAATGAATAAAGAAAATATGTAAGTGCCAAGACAGGGAAAGCTTGGAAGATAGAAGTTTATTATTGCATTATTATGTACTCTTTTTCCAAAACTTCTGTATTAAATCCTGTCGAATCAAAAGTTCATAGTGTAGCGAACATTTCCTGCGTTTTTTCATTGTTGAAGGAACATATTCGTTGTAGCTCGAATTGCCATTGCGAGTACTAGTGCTTTTTCTTCAGGGTGTTCCTGAGCGAAATGAATTTCATAAGATTTAAAATTTCTTATAGCTATTAATTCTAGAAACTTCTATTTTGCTTGCTTTTCTCTCTCTTAAAAAGGGATTAATTCAGTTCGAAAGTTTGCAGATTGAACGTGAACATGTATAATGTCTCTCCGATCAATCATATCATGATTTACGTAAATCGAGATAAAACTACTCTCACATACTTACTTCATGTAAAAACTATCAAATCATGATTTACGTAAATCGAGATAAAACTCCCCTCACATACTTACCTCATAAATTGTAAAAACTGTTCTCAAAAATTAATTTCAAACACACCCCAAATCAGCATAAGTAATTTGGTAGGGTATGACACCTCTGCATAGGCCAACTGCATAGGTAGTACAGTATCATATTTTGGTCAAAATACAGGAATGTATTTTTCCCCCATATTCCTTTTTGAGATGTAGATATCACAGAAGTGAGCTTTTTACAAGACAACCAATTATCGAGATTTTGATCCTTTAACTTCTGTTAGATAGGGTGGCTTAGCCCAATTTCATTTGAGATCAAGGCCCATCGACTTTTGTTTTTTCAGTAAAATCCTTTTTCAAGTAAGTAGAATATTTTAAAACAGCAACGCAAAGATGCAAAGATTCATTTTAAGGAGAAATAATATACTAAGATAAAAAAATAATATATTGACAAATCTTATAGGTCAATAAGGACTTTTATGATATTATTTCTCTTAGTTGAGACTTAAAATGATATTCTCCCTTCATTTTATTAATATTTTTATTATTGTTGATGTTATTATCAAAAGGTAGTTCATAACTTGTCAGACTTTTGTGGTACTATTTCCCTTGGTTGGGATTTAAAATGATATTCTCTCCTCATTTTATTACTATTTTTATGATTGTCGTTATTAATGTTAACTGTCATTGTTATTTGGTCTAATTCATTTGAGCCTTTGATTGGTATTTCCAATCGTGTTGAAGGCATCCTCTGCATATAATTGGATTGGAGAGACCTTAGGCCTGACTATTTCACGAGACTTTATTATGGTTTTAAATCTCTGTTGCAGATAACCAACTTTGAGGAGTTTTCTCCCTTTTCACAAAGGTCTTCTTTGTTCTAGTCATAATCCTTGATCTCTCACAAACCATGATTGGATGGGAGTGGAAAATTTGCAATTTTTTTTTTATTCAGTTTAGCATGTTTTGTTGCCGCCTCGCTGGCAAATTTCTGTAGTCACCACAATCACATCTGAAATGCAATTTATCCTGGTAAACACCGAAAATAGGCGTAAACGTAGTTAGTTTGCTTTGGCCTCTTGTTGATAATTTTCGTGGCAAAGCCAACAAACAAAATCAAATCAACCAACTCTTGATTAAAGTCAAAACTATCCAAGATAGGCCTTCCATGCAAAACTAAGCAATAATTGGAGGGGAAATGTCTAACCAGAGGTGAAGTATCTTCACATTCTTTCCTCTCTTTTTTTTCCTCAGTTGCCTCTGAATACCAGTAGAATGAATTTACATCTACCCAGAAGTATGCACAAGCACAAGTTAGCATGCTTCTTACTGCTAGTATCAGGGACGATAATTTTCAAATGCAAGTTCATGTTATAGAAAACGAAAGAGGGGAAAATTCTACAGTTAGGTTAGTTACCTCAGCATATGCAGAGGTGATGTTGGTGAAGCACTTATTGGAGGCTCTCACCACTGCATAAAAACCAACAGCTATGGTTGGAACGTGTATAGTGGACATTGACAAGAAAATAGCAGCAATGGACAACTTTATTCCAATAATTCATTTTATTATCAACGAACCGGATACAATAATCAAAATATACATCTAGATATATCAGCCTAAGAAGGTCAAGTCAGGCTCATTTGAGGGCATTAAGTTGTTCCAAACCTGAAACCCTCGTTGATTCCTCTGCTCCTCAGCTAAGCTGACCTATCATTGATAGGATTCATAAGATCCATCTCCAGGTAAAAGAATAGCAGGAATGCTCGTTCCTCTGCGAAATTTGATCTGCGGCAGATCAGATTGTTGCTCTTCTAATTCTGCAGATTTTCGTGTAGCCCGTTTATCTCCTCGAAGGATCAAAAGATTTGACGTTTTTCAGTTGCAGAGCCTGACCGTGCACGCTACAGCTTGTGCCCAAAACTTGAGTCTAGCTTTAACATCTTCAGGATGGTCACCTGCAGGAGAACATCAAGAATTTACCCATTAGACCTTATGGAGACTCCTTGTAATAAACTACCGAACAGCAATTTATGATCAAAGCTATATCACTTTAAGCCACATGAGAATTTCATTTAAGCCCACGCAGAGAAAGGCATGTGTCAATATGCAGTTCAAAATATCAATGATAAGCAATTGTTGGCTCTACTAAGGAGAAATTAATCGATCCATGTCGATCTGCACCTTAAAAACACACTGGGATATAAAATCTATCAAATCACAGAAAGTTTTCGTTTCTAAGCTAAATCATCATGAATAAAACAAGTAAATTAAATTCACACATAACAGCATATCGTCGCAAGATTTGGAGACCTCCACATGTCAATTTGACATCAAGAGTAGAAACAGAAATCGATCTCAATAATTCCACTCAGCAAAAAGGGAAATGGAAATCAGAGAATCAACGAGTTGCCACTCACCAGGACTAGAGATTTTCCAGTTGGCCACGGAGCTGGAGGTGGAAGAAAAGGAATCCGCGGGTGACGGCTGGACCTCGGGCGAACTCTCAGGCGACTTCTGATGTTCATCCATGAACTTCTGGCTCATGGAATAGCACAACTCGAGAGCCGGTAAGGTGTTGCAGAGCTCAGGAATCTCATCGTAGCTGAAGCCAAAGCCAAGATCCAAGCATCCTTTGAGCTCATCCAGATCTTCATCGGTCAAGCTCTTGGTCCTGGTCAGATCCTCATCCGGCGTCTCCACATAACCTTCCAGTAAAACCTGATTCTTCTTCTTGCTCTTCATCTTCTTGCTGCTGGCAGACGCGCTCCCAAAACTGCGACTCTTGATCCTGAATCGCTCCTGCTGGGCGTCTCCTAGATCAAAGGCACACAAATCGTTGGTCCGGATCTCAGGTTCTTCATGGAAGGTGTTGGCGCGAGATAGAACTGATTCGCAATAGACGCTTCCCATTTTTTCAAACCGTGTAGAGAGAGAGCTATTTTTCTCGGGTGTGAGAGGAGGAGAGGAGGAGGGTGTGCTTATAAAGCCGTGTTTGTGTTGTTCTCAAAAAGCAGCCAAGAATATGCCTTATGGGGATGATGATGATGCCTTCGCATCATACATGTTGTATGTATGGATGGGAATGGTGAGTGTGGACAAGATGACAGCTGTAGTGTGATGATTAGGTTGGAGGAACGGGACACGTGGAGAGGGTGGGAGTAGCAGTGGGACCCACAGGTTTTGTTTTGTAGTCTCCATTTTGGTGACCTGCATGTGACTTTCTGAGGTCTGAGAAACCGATACATGCAGCAAAAGTCTTAGAAAAGTCTTCCTTTTTTCTTTCATTCTTTTTTTAATTAATAATAATAATTTCTCTCCGGCTTTTTGGATATTTCCTTTTTATCTTGTCTTTTTTTTTAATCTCGAGTAGATAACTCAGATGCGTTATTGATATGAAGAGCTTGTTTGTTATCACTTATCTGAATCGGGTTTATTATATAAGTCTGATTTACGTAAATTAAGATAAATCTCTTTCACATATTTATCTCATAGACCGTGAAAGCACCTCGTAGACCGTAAATTACAATTCATAAACACTTATAAAATTTTCATAAGCTATTCCAAACATGCTCGAAGACTGATTGATATGGGTATGGGCTTAGTAATCTTTGGGTAACACATAAATCGCGTATTAGGAGAAATTATTAAGTCCTCACTATAAGAGCTTGTTTGTTAACACTTATTTGAATCAGGTTTATTATATAAGCCTGATTTACTTAAATCGAGATAAATCTCTTCTACATATTTATCTTGTAGACCGTGAAAGCACTTCGTAGACCGTAAAAGCACCTCATATACCGTAAAAACTACCTCATAGACCATAAATTACAATTCATAAACATTTATGAAATTTTCATAAAGTATTCCAATAATGGAATAAATCACTTGATATGGGTATGGTTTCACAATTAGCTGAAGATTGTATTAATTTTGGTACAACTAATCGAGCAGATATTTTAAATCTTCGGCCATTTGTCTCCTTTCATTTATGATTGCTACTTGTGTGTACCTGATTCCAAATGGTAGCCTTCTTCGTTTTTGTCTTAAACTTCGGATAAATTTTGGATATGGGTCAATTTTTTTTCTTAATAGCAAAATAAGATTGGAATAATGTTCAGTCTTATGAAAGGAACTCAGTAGTTCTTAATATCATTTTCATTTCGTCTTTTACATTTAATTAGTAAAAACCTATCATTGCCCACAGTCTGCAAATATCAAACACCTAGAGTGAGTCCATTGTTCCTATCCATATTTTGTCATCTCTTGTTTTGGACAAATATTATATGTCACCTCTAAGGGAGAGCTGATCGACTCAATAATTTTATTTAAAAATAAAATATTTTTTTAACTTTAATTATATCAATGAGCATTGAAAAAACACTACACTCAAATATTTTCCTTGTAAATTGTAATATGAGTGATATTTAAAAAGTCTTAAAATTATAAATAAGATGAAGACTCTTTTAAATATCACTCATATTACAATTTAATTACAAGGAAAATATTAGAGAGTGTAGTGTTTTTTCAACGCTCATTGATATAATTAAAGTTGAAAGAATATTTTATTTTCAAATAAAATTATTGAATCAATCAGCTATCCATTAGAGGTGACATATAATACTTGTCCAAAAAAAGAGGTGACAAATAATATGGAGAGGGAACAATGGACTACTCACTCTAGCCTCTAGGTGTGTGATATTTGTAGATTGTGGCCAATGATATGTTTTTACTAATTAAATGTAAAAGACGATATGAAAATGATATTAAGAATTACTGAGTTCCTTTCATAAGATTGAACATTATTTCAATCGTATTTTGCTATTAAGGAAAAAAAAAAAGGACCATATCCAAAATTTATCCGAAGTTTAAGAAAAAAAGGAAGAAGGCGACCATTTGGAATCAGATACGCACTAGTAGCAATCATAAATGAAAGGGGACAAATGGCCGAAGCTATAAAATATCTGCTCGATTAGTTGTACCAAAATTAATACAATCTTCAGCTAATTGCGAAACCACCGAGTGGTTAAAAACCATATTATATATATTCAGAGCCTAATTCGAGTTGAGTTAGATAGAAATCACCAGACAGCATGTGCAACAAAAATCTTTGAATAAGTATATATTTATATACCCAAAATTTATAGAGTCAAGGGACTCAATATATAGAGTCTTTAAGTAATAACATCTCCTATTCTTAATATAACATTTATTTTAGTAAAGAAATTAAACTATAAAGTGGATCTTATATTAAAGATTAGAGGAATTTTTTTTAATCAAAGGGATGTGTCTAATAGCCTGATATTATAAATGAGATCGAATCCGTAACTTTTCATTACTTACAGAAAAGCTTTCATACTATATATTCTTTCCGGTTCTTAATATAAGACCCAGTTGATTTTTTTTTAGAAAATGTTAAAGAATATAAATAAGTTAGTTAATTATAACATATGTTGTGTATCATTTGATTATATATCATCAGTTTATAAATAAGACAAATTAGTTTCGTATAACAAAGATAAATAGAAATAATTTAAAATAATTTATTTAACTTCTATAATCTCTTTAAAAAAGTTAATTGAGTCTTATATAAAGTACCCCAAGAAAAAGGTAGCATTAGGTTACAAAGTCATTGTGTAATAATTTGAATATAATTAAGAGGAAGGACCACATAGAAAGAAGGCGTGGTGGTAGAAGGTGATCCACAAGAAGCAAAGCAATAAATAAGGAGAAAACGGTGAAAGCAACAAGGCACTTGCGTTGTGTCTGGTTAGGGACATGGAAAGAGTGAAATGTTATATAGGCCAATGTCTGATTTGCCACAAACAGGTGGGTCTCTCAAAAAACATCAAGCACACCATGTCTCATCATGTTCATGCACCCAACTTAATTGATTTTGTTCTTTTGGCTTCAAAAGAGCACAATACACACACATATAATCGCATATGAATGGGGCGATGCACAACACTTTTGCCCCCAACCAAAATACTTAAAATGTGCAATGAGGTTTCCCTTGTCTAATGTAATTCATCATCTTTGAGTGCTTTGCAATAAATGTGTGTCAATTACTGTTACTATTGCAATATCACCGAATATATATATATATAACCCATAAACATAAGGGAAGAGCCTATTTCAAAAGAATAACTATTAAACTAGAGAAGCTCTTAAATATATAACCCATACTTTATTTGTAAAGCTCCACATTATGAGGCTAGCTCATAAATAATGTATAATCGAGATTTTGTGCAAATTTTTTAGAACATATAGGTTATGTTCCAAGTAATACTTCCTCTTGTACTTAATTTATATAAGCTAGATAATTTAACATTGTTAAAGAAATTAGTTCAGTTGGTTGTTTATAAAAAAAATAACTACATTGGTTTTTCTAAATTAAAGTACCATTTTAATAATTTGCATTGGATGTTGCTTTTTTGATAAACTCCCCTTGATACATGAAATTAATGGAGATAATTTGGATGGAAGTCTTATGTATAGGATCAAAACAAACATCTCTATCATCTCTTATAATTAGTGGTCAAAGAGTAATATTAATAATGTGCTAGTTTGGAATAATGATTGGAGTCTTTAAAAGAAATTTTTTAATTGTGATTTATGGTATACAAGGTAAATACGTGAGAGGGGTTTTATCTCAATTTACGTGAAAAACATTTGCAAACCATTAAAAAATTTAATAACATTTTTTTTAATGGTTAGGGGATAAGGCTTGGGTATGAACAACACCCTAATAGGAAGGGTGCTGTAGTGGGTATGTTTTCACTAATCCTTTTTAATAAATTGAACAATTATAAAGAAAAAGTAACAAATGATTGACTAAATATAATTGATGATGGATCAACATCACACACACACACACATAGCCTTTTTCTTTTTGAAATTTTGGTTTACTTGCACATACATTACAATTATAGGCATTCACGTGGCTTTGTTCACAAGTCGTTATTTTCATTGCTGAGGTTCGCTCTCTCACAGTCATCTGTCTTATTGAGGCTGAAGGGGCGCTATCTCAATTCTCAACTATTATTTGTGATTTGTTCTTTGACTATGTTTAATATATTACGAGTAATTTGAAAGGGAAATTTTGTAGAATGATGTAGCTATTACTTAGGGAAGAAGTAAATTAAAATATTATGATTTATTAAGATTTGATTGTGTTGCACTTTCTCAATCCGATGGTCTTCAATGCGTTGACTCCTTCCATTTGATCCAAGTCTTTTCACTCACGCAATTTAAATTATTAAATTATGTATTTTATTTAAATTCAAATTAAATGACAATTGGCTCAAGTTGTTATTGTTAAAAAATGTATGTGCCTATCTGATTCCCTCCAATCAAGTGAATCCAACTCAATTAACACCTAATACTATAATTTATGAAAACCGGTCATCCAATGACTTATTATAAGGAAACTAAAAAAATGCAATGGAAAAGATGATGAATAATATTATTATGTATGGATATAAAAATATGATCATTTATTAATAGGATATGGATGATGTTATGTTTTTAGGAGATGAGAGAGAATCCGAATAACTAAGAAGGGAAACTTGTATATAAGTGGACACAAATTTTGTCATATATTTAATTGTGTCATGGCAGATTGGGTATCCAAAATCAGAGGGCAAATAATGTGCCCAGCCTAAATACTTATATGTATGTGAACAGTTGGTTGAAGTTGGGAAATAAAAGGAAATGAACAATGATTTGTTAAAATAAATATTAATAATAAATATTAAAGGAGTGGGAATGGGGAGGAATCAGTGGAATAGAAAATGAGAAGAGGCCAATAACAGCGAGGCTTTACGATGTTTTCTTTATTCTGAAGCTCCCTTTTTATCACAGGAAAAGATCTCTCCGCTTTATGTTTTTTAATTTAAATAAATAAATCCTATCTGTCTTATTCTGCCGCAAATAAAAGAGTAAGAACCACTCCAATCCCAATTAGCTGGGTGGTCCAGCTTCCTATTTCTCTCTTAGCTGGCTGCTTCCCCCACTCATATCATCAATAACCCATCTCACATATCATTTTGTTTTATATTTATCATAAAACCATTTTAAATGTTTAGTATAATATACTCCTTTTGGTTCTGAATATAAGACTTAGGATATATTCAATGAATTGATCTTGATCCTAAATATTTTTTATATTTTTTAATTTTTTTTAATTTATCTCTATTGATGCTTCCTCAATAATAATCAAGGATGAGAATAAATGAGAGAATTGAGGAAGATGACTAGGATATCTTTTTTTAAAAAAATACATATAATATTAACTAGTTTTCTTAATCTAATCATATTAGATATATATATCTTATATTAATTAAAGACTGGATGGAGTATAATGGATGTTCTATTTAAGCATTATGAATCCTAATTATAATTAATGATAGTTTTCTACACTGAGACCGACTCAAACTCTATATCTCATGTTTGAGCCGGTAAAACTCTTTAAGTAATAACTAATGCTTATTAGTTCTTCATGTAATATTCTTAATTAACTTAAAAATTACTTTCAAGCTTTTCAAGGGAAGTATGCAATATTATATTTTAAAGTGTATGTACTACCTATTATATCTTATCATGATTATGATTGAATTATCACTGATGGGGAATTAATATTATTATGTGGATCGGAAGCGTCCACTTCAGCGTCTCCCAACTCCAATATGTCTTAAATTTTATATATGCAACTTTAATGTACACAAATATATATATCCACCTGATGTTGATTTGGATAAGCCTGATGCAACTGATATTGTCAATATTCCAGAACCCTCTTCGGTTGATCCATATCTTGGTCTTACAT
Organism: Albizia julibrissin; assembly: GCA_037074505.1. Taxonomy (NCBI): domain Eukaryota; kingdom Viridiplantae; phylum Streptophyta; class Magnoliopsida; order Fabales; family Fabaceae; genus Albizia; species Albizia julibrissin. The sequence goes on along the minus strand of CM073482.1, from coordinate 1,879,363 downwards.
TATATATAGACAGTTGAAATATATATGCACAAATTTTAACTGGCAGGGTCGATATATATTTTTTAATTACAGGAGTATCCTAAGAAAAATGAAAACTAATCTCTTCAAGACACAAAGAATATAATATAAAACTCTATCAACTAGGTCCTATACTTAAAATCAGACAAATATTTACTTAAAATAATGATGAGAATTAACCTTTGCAACTGATATTATAGAGTTATTAAAGTACTTTCTATTACCTGTAAACAGACATATAGTGATCATGCTATAAATTTTATAATTTATATTGATATATTATAGACTCGTTTTATTAACAAATTATAAATAATATAAGGAAAAATATAAATTTTTATGGCTAGAGACATAAAATATGATTTCTTTTACGAAATCAATCTTTAATGTCTGATTAATAATATGTTTGGAATAATGATTAGAAAATCTATAAGTATTTTTCAATCATGATTTACAAAATATGAGGTAGTTTTTACTATCTACGAGATAAATATATAAAAAAAATTTATCTATATTTATATAAATCAAATTTATACAATCACATAAATCAAACCAAACATACATTAAAACTTTGATAAAGTTTTCAGGGATGACATGACATTGATATTATTTTCAACGTGACAATAATGTTTAGTAAAAATATATATTTTTTTTAGCCGGAAAAAAGGACCAAAGTTGATAACAACTCCAAAAATTGACTAATTAACTAAAACATAATAACGATCTTACCCTAAATTGACCACGATTTTAAGAATTAAAAACCGGATTTTTTATAAGATCATATTATATATATTTTAAAATCCATATAATACGTCAAAAAATGATTCCAAATGATACAGTAATACGTACACAATCAATCAGTTCAGGTGCTACAATCCACTGGCCTCTAATTATTCAACGAACTGAGTTTGATGTTGGAAGTCACTTCCATTGCAGTGGGGATCTATCTATCCCTCCAACGAACTGAGTTTAACATGAAAGGTTTTCAGTTTTCTCAAAGATTCAGGCGAAGCTGGCGCAGCGGCTCATGATTATTTGGAGCTCGCTTCTCTAGTGTCTGCTGCTGTTAGTCCTTTTCTCAAAACCATACCATTTTGAGTGTAATTTTAAGAATAAGATGATGGTGTTGCGTAATTTTTTTTTAAAAATGGCATATGTTATTTTGAAGTATTTTTTTTAAAAGTATTTAGTATTTTAAAATATGTTTTATGTAGCATATAATATTTTAAAATAATTTATAGTGCTTTTAACTTCTTAAAATATTTTTTATTTGTATCAAGTGTCTATGTCTTAAAAGTCTGACTAATATTTTACCTTTAATATATTTTTTCTAGTGAGTAATCAAAATTTAGTATACTGATATTATAGATTTTCACCCATTCTAAAATATTTTTTCAAGTATCGCTAGTATTTTAAAGTAGTTTTTGGAGCTATCTGTGTCATAATATATTTGTTTGGTGGCATTTGACATAGTAAAATAATTTTTAGCGCTCTTAGCACCATAAAATATTTTTGGATAGAAAAGTAAATCAATATCCTAAGTTTTGTGTATTTTTTAATTTACTTATGTTAAAAATATATAAAGGGTAAAATTGCAGCTAGCATCCTAAAAATCATTTTAGAATATCACATGTTATATTTAAAAAATATTTTAAGATATGAAATACTTCTGAAAAAATACTTTAAAATAATATATACCATTTTTTTAAAAAAAAAATGCTTAACCCCATCATCTCATTCTCAAAACTACACCGAACACCATTTTCAGTATAGTAAAGGACCAGCAACGAACATAATTGACAATGGAGAGAAGTCGGATCTTAATTATTTACATTCAAATATGGATGTTCCAGTATCTTAAAATAATTTTTTTAAATCCACACAACACTTTTCTAAATGCATGCACATTACAATATTTTGTGGTACAATTTTAATATTAAAATATTAAAATTTGCTTGAGAAACTTTGTTCTTAAATATTTTTTAGGAGTAATTTTAATTTTGCCGTTAACTTCTCAAAATATTTATTAAGTAAATATGCATTCAACACCTAAGTTTTTTTAAAGGGATTATTTCATGGTATGGAATGAACTGCAGAGTATTGTAAGGTCTGATTAAATCAGAAAAAAATATGCTGAATAAATCATAGAATACCGGAAGCTGCGGAAAGTAAGAGCTGTGATTTGTTTGAACATTATTGAAAGATTTATTATTGGCGAGAAATGTGAATGCGAGGAATGTGAAATGAATGACAGTAACGGCAAATAAAAAAAAAAAAAAAATGAATGACAGTAAGCAAAGGGAGGGGAAAGGAAAGCATGGGGTGCACGTGGACCCGAAGGTGATGGGGACAGGGGACGCAGGGGAGTGGTGGACCCCACAATTACGACACCCACGTGCCCCCGAGCCCCACTCGCAGCCCCACCTACATTTTCTTTTTAACAGCCCTTCATTTTCTAATTTCTATTCATCTTACATTTCCCACCAATTAGTTATAGGAAAAATCAATAAAAAAACTATGTTTAAAAATTTATTAATTCGAATGATCTTGAATTCAATTACTGATATTATTTTTATATAAAATTTTGAAAATTTTCAATATTTTATATAAAAATATATTGGTTATTCTTACGTATAAAATTTTTTTAAATAAAGACTTTTTTCACATTATTTCTTAAATATTTTTTATTACTATCAAATCAATAGCTCATTGCACATACTAAAACGGAATACAGTGTCATTGGTAGATTATTAATCACTAAAATGATGTCAACTTATTCAAGACGACTCCTGCTATTATTATTACGAAAGAAATTTCACTTTGTGGTTTCGACATAAATTTAAAAAATTACTAACTAAATTATAATATAATAGAATTAATGTGAGTTTTTATGCAAGTAAAATTAATAATATTTTACTAAAATAACTTTGAACTAAGAACTTTGTTAAAAATATGGTTAATATTGTATTAAAATTATAAAGTGACATGGAAGGATATTTTAAAAAGGAAAATGCGTAGGTTAATTTTCTTATATCTATTTTATCAAGTTTTCTAATCAAACGTGGTTATGTGTCTCATTTTTTAATTATTATTATTTAATTATAAACTCATATAAAAAAATAATAAGACATATGATCTTGTGTGATTGGAGAACTTGAAATAATATATATAAAGAACTTGATATAAGTATAGTCATTTTAAAAGGAAAATGTTTAGGTCAAGTTTCTTATATAAATTTCATCAAGATCTTAAATCAAATATAATCATGTGTCTTATTTTTAAATTATTATCATTCAATTATAAACTCATATAAAAAAATAGGACACATGATCTTGATGAAAACTTGAGAGATGATGTCGTGATACTAGTCCAAGCAATGTTATCAAAACCGGACTGAATTGGCCTATTTGGGTCGGAAACCGAACTACTGATGGTCTAACCAGTCCGGTCTGACGGGTTAGACCGGTGCAACTTTTTTAAAATTTAAAAAATAAAATTAATTCTCTCTTTTTAAAAAAATAATTATTTAAAATTTTTTATAAATAACTCTAAAATCTTCAATTCCTCACCTATCTAACTTCGAGTTAGTCCAATTTAACTCCACTTATTAACTTTTAACCCAACACCTTGATTTGTTCACCCGCCGATCAAGATTTAATTCCCTTGAGTCAGAGTAATCCTGACCGGAAATCAGAATTTTTATTAGCAAGACTCATGAAATCAAAGTGGCACAAACTTGGATTCAACAAAATAAGATTAAAAAAGAAAAGGGAAAAAACTTGGAGGCACGTGTTTTGCGTGTTGGTCCCCAAGCTTTAATGATTCTGCTCTCCTTTGCAGCCATATTACTACGCATTGAGAATAGAGGATACTTTTCAACCAACTAGCCAAGCAGCACACGGCAACTCCATTTGTTGTTGATGGAACCATGGACCCATCATTCCCATGTTCTCATTTATAGTGTTTGGAATCGGACCGGATGGGACGGTCTGGCTCAGAACCGACCATTAAACCCGGTCGGTTCGGCAATTTTTTTTTTAAAATCTATTTTTTTTAAAAAAATTTCTTTAAAATTTTATATTAATAAACCTAAAATATTTAATTTTCACCGGTTTGATCTCGATTTAGCTTCGGTTTGACTTCGATCTGACCCATTGACCCTTGACCTAATACCCAGACCGGTTCAATGACCGGTCCGGGTTTCAAAACCTTGCTCATTTATTACTCCTTCCTTTTTTTTGGGGAGAATTCCATATAAATAATTTATTAAATGAGAATTGAAAAAAATCTTCTATACCTAAGGAAAGATTGTTAGAACATAAGAGAATGTTAAATAAAAAAGATATATTAAACAAAGGTGAAAATTATTTGAATACAAGGAAATATTTTTTACACATGAAGAAGATTGATTGAATAAAATCTCATTTAACAAATAAGTTTTCAATGAGGTATTTATGAACAATTTTCCCTTCTTTCTTTCTATTGTTTCAAAATTGAAAGAATTTGGATTCCATTTGTCACTACAGATTATGTATTATCACAATTTCCTTTTCTTAATAGTCACTCATTTACCACAATTGACTAAAAAAACTGATATAAAATCATCCAGAGGGAGAGAGATAGCCAGAAAACTCAACGATTGGGATAAGAAATAAGTGATGAAGGCACCCCTGTGACGAAAAAAACTTATATAAAATCATCCAGAGGGAGAGAGATAGCCGGAAAACTCAATGGTCGGGATAAGAAATAAGTGATGAAGGCATCCCTGTTTAGGAAGATAATCTCTCTCATTTATTACGGGATAATTCTTGCTTGTCCCATAATTAACAATTAAAAATTAAATACTGACTAATTTGTTATCTAATCAATATGATTTCTTGTTCCCCAATTAAATAGTTCAGCCCATCAAGGACATACCCGTACCCTTTAACACTAACCCTCATTTTCGTATGTCCTCGTGGACTCTTTGCACTGTTTTCACTTTTCACACCTAAATCCCTCCTACCCTTCCATTTCTCATTATGTAACATTTTTCTTGACATTCACTTAATTGTAGTACTTCACGTCCCTGTGCTTTTGACATGAAGGATCCCTCAACATTACGTTACATAAATTGCATAAAATTGAATTTAGAGAATGACCACAAGACATGTTACATGTCTAGGGTTGATTCCCATGCTAAAGAAGGCTTTGTGTGCTAGGATCCTTACCATAAGCTCTTTCCCTCCATATCTGCTCCACCTCATCAAATGTTAATCCTTTGGTTTCTGGGACGTATACAGCCACAAAGAGAAAAGCAAGCACAGCTATACCAGCAATAATCAAGAAGGTTGAACCAGTCCCTAGAGCTGCGGCAATTGAAAGAAACGACTGAGACACAATCAAGTTTGAAACCCAATTCACAGTAGCTGCCATTCCTCCACATATTCCACGATACTCTTCAGGATATATTTCCGAGTTTACGGTCCATGGTACAGGCCCCATCCCAGGCGAAAAGAAGGCAATATATAGGGCTAAACCCAAAATTGCAAGCCACCCATATAATCCATTTGTTGAGTCAGGTGATTGTTCTAAGAATGACACAGATAGAAGGATCAGAGCTGTGATTACTCCAGTTAAGCTATAAAGAGCCAATTTTCTCCTGCCTGCATGGTCAATAAGGTAGATACCAAGAACCGTGCCAGCAGCATTCATGGCAGCTACTATGAGGGATAGGAGAAGAGCAAGCTCATTAGAGTGGAAGCCAGCCATTTGGACAATCGTTGGGCTGTAGTACATAATCGTTGTGCTAATGCTAGGTCGTTGCCTGTAAGTAACGCGCTGTATGGCTCGAGTACAGTGAGAAGTGAGCGAGGGCCGCTGCATCGTCGCCCGGAGGTAGTGTTAAATGAGCAAGGGCTACCGCTTTTTTTTGAACGGAGGCGGCTAAAGAAGCTAGTTCATGAAAACAGGATCAGATTTGGCACTTGGAACATTGGGACTTTGAGCGGAAAATCGTGGGAGGTGGTAGGAGTAATGAAGGATCGTAAGATTAATATCCTGTGTCTCCAGGAAACTAAATGGTCAGGAGAAAGGTCTAGAGAAATTAATGGTTTTAAGCTCTGGTACACAGGAAAGGTCAATGGACGGAATGGTGTTGGTATCATTGCTGACAAGGAATGGAGGAAGAATGTGGTGGACGTTAAGAGGATTGAGGATAGAATTATTTCCTTAAGAATGATTGTTGGAAAGGATACTATTAACATTATCAGTGCGTATGCACCTCAAGTAGGGGCATAAGTACATCTTAAGGAAAAATTCTGGGAAGATTTGGAGGGACTAATTCAGAGTATCCCAATAACTGAAAAGATTTTTATTGGAGGTGATCTTAATGGACATGTTGGTAAGGAGGCAGGACCTCATGCAAGAGCGCATGTTGGTTTTGGATTTGGGTTACTCAATAATGAAGGTCAATCTATTATTGATTTCTCCCTCGCATATGATCTCAAGATTGTCAACACTTGTTTTAAGAAGCGAGAGGAGCATTTAATAACATACAAGAGTGGAGCCGCAAGGTCACAGATCGACTTCTTCTTGGTAAGGAATTCTGATAGACGATTCTGTACTAACTGTAAAGTGATCCCTGGGGATGGCGTGACAGCACAACATAGGGTTCTGGTCCTTGATGTGAATATTAAGTATGTAAAACAAAAACGCCAACAAGTTTTAAACCCAAGGGTCAGGTGGTGGCAATTGAAAGGGGAAAAAAGGAGATTTTTAAGAGAACTCTCTTGGAGGAGGGGGAGTGGGAGTTGCAAAGAAATTCTAATATCATGTAGGAGAATATGTCTAAAAAGGTCCAGCAGGTTGCTAAAGCAATTCTGGGAGAATCAAAAGGTCTTGGTCGGCAAGATAAGGAGACTTGGTGGTGGGATGAGACTGTTCAAGAGAAAACCAAGCATAAGAAAGATTGTTTTAAAGCCATACACTTATGTAATAATGCTGAAAATTGGGAAAAATATCGTATGGCTAAAAAAGAGACTAAAAAGGCAGTGAGTGAAGCTTGTAATAAAGCATATGAAGAGTTTTATAAGGAGTTAGGGACAAAGGCAGGAGAGCGTAAGATTTACAAGATCGCAAAGAACAAGGAGAGAAAATCAAGAGACTTGGACCAAGTGAGGTGTATAAAGGATGAAGAAGGAAAAGTTTTGGTTACTGATGGAGATATTAATGATAGGTGAGAAGCCTACTTTTATAAGTTGTTTAATGATGGTGGAGAAGGGTCGCATTGTGACTTGGAAGATTTGACAACTCGAGAAGGTGACCTCAATTTTTCATTTTATCGCAGAATTCGAATTGGCGAGGTTAAAGAAGCTCTTAAGAAGATGGAAACTGGTAAAGCTGTCGGACCTGATGGTATTCCAATTGAAGTTTGGAAATGTTTGGGCGAGGAGGGTGTGTCGTGGCTTACAAAATTATTTAATGAGATCTTACGAACCAAGAAAATGTCAGATGAGTGGAGGAAAAATACTTTGGTTCCTATTTATAAGAATAAAGGGGATATTCAGAATTGCGCAAACTATAGAGGAATTAAGCTAATGAGCCATACAATGAAATTGTGGGAAAAAGTGATTGAATATAGGTTGAGGTTGGGGACTGATGTTGCTGAAAACCAATTTGGATTCATGTCAGGAAGGTCTACAACAGAAGCGATTTATTTATTAAGGGGGATAATGGAAAATTATAGGAGTAAAGGAAGAGATTTACACATGGTCTTCATTGATTTGGAGAAAGCTTATGACCGGGTGTCAAGAGATGTGCTTTGGAAAGCCTTGGAAAAGAAGGGGGTGAGGATTGCATATATTAAAGCCATTCAAGATATGTATGCGGGGGTTACAACCAATGTTAGAACGTCTGGAGGTGTTACAAAGGACTTCCCTATAAGGATTGGACTACATCAAGGATCAACTTTAAGTCCTTATTTGTTTAACCCAGTGATAGATGTTCTAATTGAACCTATAAAAGAGGAGATACCTACATGCATGCTTTTTGCGGATGATATAGTGTTGTTGGCTGAATCTAGGGAAGAAATTAACTTCAAACTTGAGATATGGAGGCGGACTTTGGAATTGAGAGGTTTTCGTCTTAGTAGGAGCAAAACTGAATATATGCATTGCAAATTTGATAAGAGACAAAGTCAAAGTGAAGTGGAAGTTAAATTGGGTGGGCAAGTCATCCCGCAAGTGACAAAATTTAGATATTTGAGATCAATTATACAACAAGATGGTGAGGTGGATGGAGACGTCAATCACAGAATTCAAGCCGGATGGTATAAATGGAGAAAAGCTACGGGAGTTATTTGTGATCGTAAGGTACCTAATAAGGTAAAAGGAAAATTCTACCGCACTGCTATAAGACCAGCAATGCTATATGGTAGTGAATGTTGGGCTTTAAAGGGATATCATGAACATAAAATGGGGGTAGCTGAGATGAGGATGCTAAGATGGATGTGTGGCCATACAAGAAAGGACAAAATTCGTAACACTCATATACGTGATCATGTTGGAGTGGCCCCTATTGACGAAAAAATGGTAGAAAATCGTTTGAGATGGTTTGGACATGTTCAGCGAAGGTCATTGAGTGCTCCGGTGAGAAGGGTTGATCAAACAGAATGGAGTCTTGTCAAACGAGGTCGAGAAAGACCGAAACGAACGCTTAATGAGGTCATTGAGAGAGACCTTTTAATTAATAATATATCGAAATCTATGGTCTTTGATAGAGCACAATGGCGTCGTGTGATCCATGTAGCCGACCCCACTTAGTGGAATAAAGGCTTTGTTGTTGTTGATATCAAGTACAGACCCTACTTCCAATAAGCTTCCTTGAACCTAACATGGCCTAATCAAAGAAACTTGCATTTAACAACAAACAACAGGTCATGAAACCGCAAAGCTGACACATCATTTTCTCATTAACTTGAATCAGAGGTCACAAAGCGCACAGACGACACAAGATGCACATCTAACAGTATATTGTACTGTAACATCATATCCTTGTTAACTTGTTCATAATTTATTACCTGCAGTCCTGCTCCAGCAAGAAATGCAAGTCTTATTTGTTTAAATTTAAAAACATCCCAGTATCTGATCTCCTTCGTTTTCTGATGTTCTTGCTCTGACTGAACGCTAAGAAATTCAACTTCATCCTCTAAGCGAGCAAAGTCATAGATCTTAGACAGCACATTAACAGCTTCATTTTGCCTATCCTGCACAGTGAGACCAAATTATAAGATGGCTCTATGGTTAATGTCGTTTGAAGGCAACATCATGAACATAATTTTTTGTGCGATAACGCATGTCTATATACCTTCACGAAGAGCCATCTAGGAGATTCCGGCAGGAAAAGCATGAAGACAAACTGAAAAACTGCCAGCACACCTGCAACTCCCAGCATCCATCGCCACGTCCCTGGGACCTGTCAGATTAAGAATGGGATATTTCAATGAAATAATACCAACAAGTTGGAAACAGAATATACCCTTGGACAAAAGATCAGGTCTTTCCATCTCTTCTCATGTAATTTGTTTCTGAGGTTTGGAACAGTAAATCCTAAACTTGTTAAAAACTGAAAAGCTCAAGGAGTGTCAGAAAAGTTTTCAATTAATGGCCAGTGGTAAGTTTGCTAATAACGGCATAGTAAACCCACATGGGCATGTCACTAATCAGTCAAGCTAGAAATCAAGTTCTTCAGCTTTCCTGCTTAAGCAGCTTGACATTTCACAACAAAATTATAAATCATCAGTCATTGCTTGGGAAAATGAGTTTGGATCCTTCAAACTGTCATGTTTTAGGAAAAGCATTTATATTGCATTTATCATAAACTGGTATTCTCCATAGAAATGAAGAGCACATAAACCGCAGTGGTTCTTGATCTTTGTATAGTACTTCGACAATGAGCTTAGCATCATACAAAATTTTATAATTTCTACTACTTATAACCATTAATTGTATGCTAAGCTAGAACAACCTCTAGCATTTTTGCAAGTTACAGAAACCAAATCCAAAAGGTGAAGCACGAAAACTAACCTGTGTAAAAGCAAGATTTATGAGGTAGGAAAGAAACTGTCCCCCAGTTATCATAAGCGTATTTATGCTTACTAATGCTCCTCTTATTTCTGAGGGCGATGCTTCTGCAATATACACAGGTGCAGTTACAGAAGCTATGCCTACACCCAGACCAACAAAAAGGCGTCCCAATATGAGAACATAAGGATTTGGTGCAGCAGCCATGACAACTGATCCAATAGTGAAAATAACATCGGCCATAAGTGTGGCCTTCTTTCTTCCATATGCATCGTTAATCCAACCACCTATTGCTGCTCCAACAATTGCACCAACCACGGCCATGCTGACAATTACTTCCTGGCAACACAGGTAAACATATCGATCCAATGAGAAAGCTTACTAAAATTTTTTCTGGAGAAATCTCAGAATTTTATTAATCAATTGTTATTAACAATTGTGTACCTGTGTCGTAACCGAAGAGCAGTCCACCGATGCCGGCAATGGCAGTGAGTCCCAGAATATAAGGGTTCTTGAAAAGAGACATTTTCCTCTCAGGGTGTAGATCTAAATACCCAGAGCTTCCTGGCGCGGACTGCATAATGATCGTCATCGCCGGGTACGAAACGAGAACACTCTATCTAAGCCAGCGTACAATAAGCGAATCAACAGAGGAAAGCCCCAAATTGGGCCGCTTCACGTTGGAAATATTCACACCCGAAATGACCAGTGAATATAGGAAAATTCATAGAATTGAAAATGAGAAATAAGGTGGGAAGCGATGAATGATTTCGCAGCATCGAAAATGGATTTACACTAGGGAGGAGTTACCATCAGATTTTGCAAAAAATATGCTACACTGAGCTATGGTACTGGAAGAAAAGCTTGACGATTTCAGAAATTTTTTGAAGATTTAAATTCTGTTTGAGCAGTTTCCAGAAAACGAAGTCAGCAGAGGCGACGAGAGCTATTTCGAGGACGAGGGAACTCGAACGTCAGTGCCAGCTGGGAGCCATCGTGGTTGTGCTAATCTGGTTGAAGGGTGATGTGGCGCCTGAATTTTAAAATTATGGCAATATTCTAACATTAAAATAAAATAAATTATTTTTAATAAATATTACTTAAATTAATTAACTAAGTCTTACATTAAAAATTAAAAATGTATTAACGAAATATTACTATTTTATTAGATACCTAAAATATTTTTGATTATAAATTAATACTATAATCATATTCTTAATATTATTATAAAGACCGTTCAAAAATATGCCGTTAGAGTAAATACTTGTGTTAAATACTGTAGGAAAAAAATACTTATACTCCTAATGAATAACAAAATTTTAAAATCATAAAATAAATTTTCTCAATTTTAATAAAATAATTAAACAAGATTCTAGAAACAAAAGTAATTGAGCCAATAATTTAAGGGAGGACAATGGATAAGAGCCTCTCAATGAGGCCGGTGCCATGCACGCAGCGCGAGGCGAGAGTGAGACCTGCAGCACAGCGAGTCATGCACATTTTGCCCCGTCGCATTCAACAAAATTATTGCATTTCCTCATTGCTTGCGTGTCCCTCTACAAAAAGATAGTTTGGTTTAAATTTTATGTATGTAAATTGAGATAATTTTTTTTATATATTTATTTTATAGATTGTAAATGTTATTTTGTAGATAGTAAAAACTATTTCATATTTTGTAAATCACGATTGAAAAGTATTTATATAAATTATCCAAACATACTAATAATCATTTTCTGGTTAAGGGGAAAATAATCATAACCAATCATTTGACCGTTCTTTTTTTAAGAAAAACAATAAATTAAAAAACAGAAAAATATATACGGCTCTAATTAGTAAAATAGCATCCAATACTATGATGTTAGTATTTCACAGTAGCATAATTTTATTTATGTGCACAACACCTTGATGTTATTTTTTTAATAAATTCATTATCCAATAGCTGATGGTATTTTTTAATTACATTTAGCACTCTGATTTTATTTATAGTTTAGGGTATTGAATGCGTTATAAATAAGATTATGACACTTGAAGCACTAGAAAAATAATATTATGATGCTAAATATATTATAAATAAGATTAGATTATTGGATGCAATTGAGCAATAATATTAAGATGCTAAATGCGATTAGAAAATAACACCAATAAAGTTTAGTTTGGGTATTTGGGAGAAGAATTTGAGGATTTGAATTCTATTTGAAGCTTGTGTGAGAACCGGTTGATGAGCATGTAAATATAAGTGTGTGTATTACATTTAATGGGCTAATTTTTTTTCTTCAAAAAATGATATAATTTGACACGTCTGACTTCAGACATTACTGCATGGTTAAATTTGAAAACAATAAGTTTGTTGGAATATTCTAAAATAAAAATATGTGTTTTTTTTAAAGTCATGTTCTTATTAAATTAAAGAATTTATGTGAAAGGTTGTGTAGAGAGTTATAACATTAAAGGTCACAAAAATCATGTCTCCTTAGTTCTAAAAGACACATGTGAAATGTTATAATTAAAGGTGTGATAACCACCATTTAGTGAAAGGTTATGTTGTTAATAAGAAAACTCCACATAATATAAATGTATAATTCTTCATATGTTTGTTATGAATCAATATATGGAATTTATAAGTCTAACAAGTGGCTATAACTTCAATTGAAGAGGTGTTATTTCAAAAGGCACCGCTTTAAAGTATCCCTTTATGGAGTATAAATGCTTATCTCCATCAATCTATTCTTATTTTTATAGCAAACCACATAAAAAGAAATCAAACTTTTTGTCTTTGTCTTTGAATGCATACAAAAGTAAAGTTAAATTATCACTTTGTAAAAGTCATTGTTATCTTGGCTTAAGTGTTAAGAGTGCAACCCATACTAAAGAGTGCTCGTTGTATCATGCAAGAAATTCACACATTAATCCAATTACGAAAGAGGGCAAAATGGTATTTTCACAATTAGAATTAATATCACTCAGGTCCTATAGGACTAAGCAGGGGTGGGTGATGTGCTTTCCTTACTGCCTTTTTTTTTTTTGATACATAGGATAGTTCAGAAACTAAAACATAACATAAACATCAAGGGGAAATGATTCCCAAGCATTCCTCAGACAGTAACATCTGAACAAAAGTAGGACTTGTAGTAAAAATAGAGGATCTAGAAATACCCTCCTTAGCTAGAGCGTCTGCAATTCTGTTCTTTTCTCTTGGGATATAATCAATCTGCAGGTCCCATGAATATTCTAAGAATTTTTTAATCCTTAAGAATAGCAAACTGCAAGAAGCTTGAATAATCTTGTTCCGCAATTTCTCTACTGTGTTCTTTGAATCAGATTCCACAATAACTTTCCTTGCTGCCTCTTGCCACCTCTTGCTGCCCTTTCATTTTTGGGCTTTCCCAAATGTATTTAAATCATTAGATTCTATATGAAATGGATGACATTTTGATATATTGTAAGCAAAAAATAGAACTGTTTTCAATTTTTTATGATTTTTCAAAGATTTAAGACTATAAGAGTGTGTTTAGTATGAGGGATTTGGTGGGGCGGTGGGGGGATGTAAATTTTTTATAGGTTAGAGTTAAGAAAATTGGAGAAGTGGGGTTACAACATTTTAATAGAAAGAAGATATAAGATAAAAATGTAAGAAATATTAATTAAAAACTTTTAACCCTATTTCTCTATATTTTTTTTAAATCTAACTCAAAATTTTTTTCCATCCACCTACTTTCCCTCCCCTCATACCAAACAAACTATAAATCAAAATGAAACTATACACTTTTGAACTCTTAAATCTTTTCAAAGATTTTGATATTTGTGTTTAGTGTAGTTGGTAGGGGTAATATTATAAATCATTTAAATTTTAAGATAACTTTAATGCTTTTAACTTTTTATTGATTTGTGAGAATTTATAGTTAGTGCCTTATAATAAAGATAAAGAGAGTAAACAATTTTTTCCCTCTAAATTTAAACTGCTTTTTTCCTTTCATACCCTATTAAATACACATTTTTATATTAATTATCCATCACTCATCACTGACTCTCTTTCATATAATAATTTATTACTCATTTTCTCTCATATTTTCTATTCATTCTCTTTCATTTATTTTTTATTTATTGTCTCTCATATGCTCTTTTCATAAATAAATAGGGGCATATTTGAAAAAAGATATCACATTTTTTATATATTTATTATTTTTAACTAATCTTAGTTTCTAATTTGTTTTACACAATAAAAAAAAGAATTGCTCATAAAAGGACTAGAAGGAGTAGTTTATAAATGAATCATTGCAAAGATAGTAAGGAAATACTTTATTAATAGAAAATTATACTCTTTTTTTATCTTTAACATAAGACATATTTATCTAATTTGATTATATTAAGAAAATTAGTTAAGTTGATTGATATGACATGTAATCTCTAAAACACTCTCACTATTTTTCTTAATTCTCTCATTCCCTCTTATCCTTAGATTCTTGTTAAGGGTGAATAGGGGTAAATTTAAAAAATATTAAAAAATATAAAAAATATGTTTTATATTTAAAATAATATCAACTCCTAAAAATATTCTATATTAAAGATAGGAAGGAGCATCAGAATCGGACATGAATACCACATTCATTGCCCATCTTCCTCTAAAGTGATCATAGAATTCACCTGACGTTGCCCCACACGGTCACTTCTAATTGACATGGTATTGCCACTTTATAAGTAAGTTACAGTAACTCTACTTACATGCCATTAAATATGAATAATAATCAAATATTGCTAACGGATGACACTCTCAAGCATAAAAAGTTAAACCTTCATGCTACTGATAAAATAGTATTTAAAAATGGCAGAGTGTTATTTCCTAAAAGCTCTAGCATTGATATGAACATGTGATAAAAGGCACTGTGTAGATTATGGTGGCTTCTCACGGTAGCTATAGCAACTCCGCACTATGCCAATACTAGCGGCTTCTCACCATGGTGGTTATGGAAGAATCAAAGAAAGAACAACTAATAGAGGTAGGAATGGAGGATGAAATCCCGTTGCTATGCTCTCTTCTTAATGCCTATACCAATACAAGCCTCAAAAACCACCTTGTCGGAGTACCACCATCGGTTGGCTGCCAGACGACAGTTGATATGCTTTGATACTAGTGGCTTTTTTGAGCCAAAGCGAACAATATCGTTAGGAAGTGCTATAATATTACAAATCTTATCAGAAAAAGCATGATATCGGAGAAAATTACAAATGGCCTCAAGTTAAAAAAAATGATATCAGAGAGGCATAGCATTATAGAAGATTACAAATAGTCTGAGATAGAGATATGGTATCAGAGGGAGAAAAATGGTATCAAAGAGGCATGACATTATAGAAGACACATGAATAAATCAAATCTTATAAAAAGCATCGTACCAATTCAAATATATTTGGATACTATAAAAAGCACAATTTTTTTTGTGCACAAGAGTATTAAAAAAAAAAACAATCAAATTCTTCTCAAATATAATTTAGGGTTAACGAGCATTTTTGCCCTGAAAGTTTACACTGAGAGGTAATTTTGTCTTAAAAGTTTGAAAAATGACACAATTTTACCCTAACCATTATCTCAGTTAATTTTAACCATTAATGGACAAAATCTGCTAAATTGACAATTTCCATATCATCCATGTTATTTTTGTTAAGGTGTGATTTTACTCTGAAAATTTTAAATTTAACTTTGAAAAAAGATGAAATAGATGACAGATATACTTCCGACACAAATTTACACATTAAAAAAATTGATATGGATAACATGGGAACTATTAGTTTCTCATATTTAGTCAATTAACGGTTAAAATTATTTATGATAACGGCCAAAGCCAAATTACTCATTTTTTAACACTTTCCAAACAAAATTACCCCTTAACAAACTTTCAAAACAAAATTGTGGTAAAAATTTTGGAAGTAAAATTAACTTTTAGCCTTATATAATTACACGGTTTAAACATCCGCCTCTTGACTTATTGTAATCACAACAATAGAGCAGTATCGTCACCCAATAGTCTTGAGATGCATCTCAAGGAAGAGGGGGAAAAAACATATACTGCTCTAATATAATTTACACAGTTTAAACATCCGCCTCTTAGCTTAGCTTTATTGTAATCACAATAATACAGCAGGATTGTCCCCAATAGTCTTGAAATGCATCTCAAGGAAGAGGGGCAAATAAATTATTACTAAGTAGGCATTACATCACCTCATTCTCAAAGCCAAAACTAGCAAGTTTCATCCATCACTCTACCTGCCAAGGAGTAATTACCAGTTCCATTCCATGTCTCTTTCGAAAAAATGAATGTGGGTGATTCTAAATCTCAGGCAAGTCTCAACGGTTCCAAATTCCAATCATGTCTCTCACCAAAACACATAATCCAAATATTGTAAGAGAAACAATGCAACCCACTAACATCAAACCATATATATGCAGAGGCAGACACCTAAGTTCTGCTTTCTTGCCCAAGAAGGCTATATGTGTTTTGGTTCTTCCCATAAGCCCTCTCCTTCCATATCACTGACACCTCTTCAAACGTCAAGCCTTTTGTCTCCGGCACAAACACGATCACAAAGAGTAGTGCAATAACAGCTATAACGCCGAGTATCACAAAACTCGAACCAAGCCCCACGGCATCCACTATTGACAGATAGCTCTCAGACATTATCACCGCGCATATCCAGTTCACGGTGGCTGCCATGCCGCCACAAACTCCTCTGAATTCTTCAGGGTAGATTTCGGAATTCATGGTCCAGGGAACGGGCCCCATCCCGGGTGAGAAAAAAAGAATGTATAGGGCTAACCCTACAACTGCGAGATACCCATAGGCTTTATTTGAAGAGTCAGATGCTTCAAGGTAACACCCTGTTGAGAGAACCACCAGAGATGCAATAACACCAAATAAGCATGAGATGGCCAACTTTCTTCGTCCAGCATGGTCAATAAGATAAATGCCAAGAACCGTTCCGGCAGCATTCATCCCGGCAACAATGAGGGATAGAAGAAGAGCTTGCTGGTTGGAACCGAACCCTGCCATCTCAATGATTGTGGGGCTGTAGTACATAATTATGCTAATACCAGTGAGCTGCTGGAAAATCTGCAGAGCAAGGAATCAAGTTTTTCAAACTAGTCAATGAATTTTATCTCAAAATATATCCACAAGAACAAATCACTATCAAATCCCTTAACAATACATATCGACACAATAAAAGAATTCAAGTAAAGTCACTGAAACCTGAAGTCCAGCCCCAACAAAAAATGCAGCTCTGATTTCCTTCGATTTGAAAACATCCGTGTATCTAATTTGGCTCCGTTTCTGACGTTCTTGCTCAGCCAGATTAGTAAGGTAATCAACTTCATCCTCTAAGCGTTCATAGTTATAGATGTTAGTGAGCACGGACACAGCTTCATCTCTCCTGTTCTGCACCCAAAGATAAAAATATCAGATCGAAAAGGAGGAAAGACACTAAGAAGCCATTTGGTAGGTAGAGTGGAATAGGATGTAAATGGAAATGGAAGCCCAAAGTTGAAAATTAAAAACAGGAAAATGTTATTTAGATAACTACAATTCATCAAGTAATATGAAATATGAATGCTTTTCACCTTGAGAAAAAGCCACCTTGGAGACTCTGGCAAGAAAATTATGAGACAAGCCTGGATAAAAGCTGGCACGCCTGCAACTCCCAGCATCCATCGCCATGTCCCAGGTACCTGCTCGATTAAGATTTCAGGAGGAGTCAGAGAATTATCAGAACCTTAAGTATAGGCAATATAATACCATTGCACCAAAAAATGATTGGGAAAAACAATCTGCTCTAGCTCTCATTTCACAAACTTTTCATTAAATACCCTTTTACTTTTAGAAATTCAAATTGTGATAAGGTCAGCACAGCATGCGTTTGCAACTATTTTGAAATGATCTACTTCATTGACACTGCAGTGTAACAACTGCAATACCAAGTGTGCAATTTTCCAATAAATAATGCATGTCACTGGTAATTTACTAGCTACAGTAAAGTGAAGGGAACTAACTCCCGAATGAACCCTCTCAATAGTCATATTTTCCAACTTTTCACTATCGATGGTGACTCAGGCAGCCAAAAGAGAATTATTACTTATGCCATTGACATAGGATTTATTGAAAAAGATTTCAGAATTTGAGAAATTCTTGACAACTAATGATAGATACTTCATGATATCCTTCTTTGTTCTGGGGGCACTAAATGGCACAGACAACCGGATGATCCAACAATTCAATCTTCAGGTTGGTAGATCAAATATAGATTTTATTTACTAGGTTCAGTTGCCCCTACTCCAGGTTACCTCAGAGATAGAGCCTTAAGGGGAGAAAAAGAACCTAGTTAGTGCACTAACTCAAACCTAGTTCTTGCACGAAATGTCCTGCTAACTAAGGAGCACTTCTACTATGGAATGGATATGCATTATTAAATATTTAAAAATCAGTATTATTTTGTATAAATGTTTAAACAATTTCACTTAAAAATATTGGCCTTTCAATTTATATTGAAATAGTGTCCATGATTTTTAAAACTCAACTTGAATATTTTAATGAAAGGTGAACACGTCCTCTAGCCACTTTGACTCCTTCCTTTCCTTTATTGACTGCTTCATATCAAATTTTGAATACAACAAAAAAATTCATGATTACTTCCTGTCTACCAAATACATTTTTTAGCCTAAAAATCACCCCATGGAAGCATCTCTCACTCTCCCTTTCCATTTGCCTAAAAAATAGTTACATCCTACCACATATGGTCTATCTTCCTAACCACCAGCTATACTCCCATAAAAACAGAATTTAACAAAGCTTAGGCAAGGCACTAAAAATGTTCAGCTGTGCACTGTTTTAATTTTCTTCTTAAAATGGATATTGTGAATGCACCCAAAGACGGGGATATAACAAACTTCTCTTCAGATATTAATGAAGCAGGAGCAGGTGATTTGAGTTTTGTCTCCACAACCCTTGTTACTTGATCAAATATATAAACATAACGGCTACTGTTACTATAAGGGCTGTTTGGTATGGGGGGAGGGGACGGAAAATAAAAATTTGATGAATTGAATTTAAAAAAATTGAAGAAGTGGGGTTATAAAATTTTAATAAAAAGAAAATATAACATAAAAAAGTATAAAAAATTTACTAAAACTGATAATTCGGTTCTCAAATCTTTTTAAATTCAACTTATACAAATTTTCCTTCCCCTCCCCTCCCCTCCCCTCCAAATCCCTCATACCAAACAAGCCCTAAAAGAATGGAGGGAAATGATGAAGTCAAAAGAGATGATCAGAAAACAAGAGCAACATATAGCCCCCATAATATACAGCCACTCAAATTCCTGCAGACTATTTAATAGGTTTCTTCCATACAACAATTATATACTCAAGATGAGTGTCAAGTAGTGCCAACACAAATTAGGAAGTTAAAGTGAACAGTAAGATAAGCCTTACCTCTGTAAAAGCAAGATTTACGCAGAATGAAAGAAACTGTCCACCAGTTATCATAAACACATTTACACTCACTAATGAGCCCCTTATTTCTGATGGTGAAGACTCTGCTATATACACTGGAGCAGTGACAGAAGCTACCCCCACCCCAAGACCAACCAGAAAGCGCCCCACTATGAGAACCCCTGAATTTGGTGCTAAACCCATGACAATCGCTCCAGTAACAAAGACGCCATCAGCACTAAGAGTGGCCTTCTTACGCCCAAAAACATCATTAATCCAACCACCTCCTGCTGCTCCAATAATTGCACCAACCAATGCCATGCTAACAATTGTTTCCTGGAAACTTAATGTATCATCGATCCATAAAGAAAATAGGAGAACAAAATAGGAAAGGAGAAACAAACAAATAAATAATATGCTGCATCTAGCATTAGATGCAAAACTAATTTTGCCAACAAAATTCCTGTAATTGCGATGAGGAACTGTAACTAAATTATACTCAAATGTCAATGGCTTCTTTTTTCCCTTTTCCAATAGTCAATATCGGAAAGCTCTGCGTGAAAACTAACATAGCAACTAAACAAACGAGATACTTCATTGCAAAACTCTAGTGCAAAAACTCGTACCTGAAGGAAGCTACTATCCCTAACATCCTCAAAATCATCTTTAATATACAGAAGGGCCCCCGAGATAACACCTACAATGAACAACATTCCAAATGAGGTAAGCTATCCATAAGAAACAAGGAACCTAGAAAAACCAAAAACAGACACGTATGCCCATGCGCACGCACAAAGTCTGCATAAAGTTGAAAACCAGAAATATCCAGTATTAAAAAATTCATTTAAAAAAAATTAATAAGCAATCACAAATTATTAACTTTGTCCAACATTCCAGTAGCATTTTACTATTTCTTATTTCTCACTTGCATTAGTCATATACTATGATGCAGGGACACTTCAAAATGTGTCCTTTTCTAACACATGTCGGACTTCTATTCAGACATGATGTAACACGACAAGTATCATCTTGACGCAGTCTCTGTGCTTGTGTTAGCTTCCAAGCTCATATGATGAGAAAGAAATCCCAGTCTTCACTCAAAATATGTCAAGCATAGCGTTATAGGAGGATATCAATCTCAACACCGCCCAATATTGAAATAGACAACAGCATAGACATTATTACGCTCAAGATGAGCAGTTCTGCAAATGGAAAATAACATCTTTGCAGAACAAATGTTATCTAAAGTGCAAATTAAGGTTATGGGATATCTCTCCCAAATGGAACCAAAATTCGAAACTTATTGAAGCAGCAGCAGCAGACAACCACCTTAACTACCTCCTGATTTCCCATTGCCATTCCCTTCTCACAAATGAAACTGAGGTGGAATATACCAGATAGTTTCTCCAAGAGGACATCAGTTTAGTAAAGAGCCGTGAGAAATGCATCTTCCCTGAACTACCGTTCTCGATTAAATAAGCCCAACATGGAAGGCCCTGCTTCTACTTTATCCTTCAGAATATATTATTTAACGACGATGAAAACTTGGAATTGCGACCTGGTTACAACAGGGGATGGAACTGGACCCGATTGATTCAATAGGAGTGGGACTTGGGAGGAGCGATGAGCTTCCAGAAACATCTTCGAAAGCAAAAACATAAACGCAGACAGCCCGTAAAAGTAAAAAAAATAACAACCAAATTTCATTTCTCGAACCATGATTAAAGGCAAAAATCACTGATTATATTAATAATTATGTAAATCTAAAATAAAATAATACTGTTAAATAACGTACTGCCAGGTTTGAAGATATTCTCAGCAGGAAAAGTGAGTGTTACAGCTCTCTCTGTTGTCACTCATAATCCATGAATTAGACTACGAAGGAGAGATAATGAGTACCTGTATCGTAGCCAAAGAGGAGTCCACCTATGCCAGCTGCTGCAGTGAGTACAAGTATGTAAGGGTTCTTGAAAAACCACATTTTCCTCTCAGGATACAATTCCAAGTACCCGGAGCTCCCCGGAGTGGCCTCCATGGTCATCACGTTGTTCGTCATCTTCTCAGACGCTCACACTTCCAGAACCACAAGCAAGAAAGAAGAGCAGAGCGAAACCTCAGTCTAAGCTTGAAGTAGGTGAAGAAGCTCAAAAATGCATAACTAATTTCCCGATTCTGGTTTCCCCACCTCCTCCCCCGAAGAAAAGTGTGATGATTGTTACAGAAACAGGGGAAGATGAGAAAATTTTAAACCCCAAAAAGCCCAAATTAGAAACGGGGTGTTACTTCTAAAGATGAAACGCTATCGCGTGATATCTAGTCACAGACAAATCAAGAGGACAAATCGCAATTCATAAGTTTTGCTTCCACGATTTGATTTGATCCGATCCGACAATTTTGTGCTTATCGGGAACGTGGCTTGTACATAGGCAAAAAGACGTAGAATAATGAAATATAAGTAGGAGGATTGATAGATTGGTTACCTCATTGTCGCCACATATAGAATATGTTGTGGAATCGCAAGAAGATGATGGTGCTAGATACTCGCGGTGAAAGTCGATGATATCCACGAATTGAGGGCGCGATCACGCGCGTCGAACCACGATAAAGTGTTTGAGATTTGAGTCGCCTTCCAATTTTGGGACACGTGGTAGCCCTTAATGTCAGATGTTGGCGGCTTGGCGCAAAAGTGCCGCAACAACAATTAAGCTCAACACAAAATTTGATATTGGATATTGCTTTTCAATCGAAAAAAACTCCTCCTCCTTGTATTTATAAATAACTTTTTTTTATAGACGTTACTTTCATAAACAATTTTTATTTTGTATTTGAAAATATAATTTTATTTTATTTTTATTAAATATATATTATTTATAATTAATTATTACACACATCAAAAGTTATGTTATATTCATGAGAGAGAGAACTCAGTAGGTGAATGAAGTTTACAAAGCATTGGAAAATGTATTTTACTATCTCTCATACTTTTTATATATTTTCTTTCTATTTTTATAAATAGGGGTATATATGAAAAAAAAAATGACATTTTTGACACACTTATTACTTTTAATTTAACTACCAGTTCATTTTACGGAATTAAGGAGAAATTTGTTTATAAATAGGACCAAAGAGAGTACTTCCTTTTATATTTTTATAAAGAATAAATATTTAAGTCACATGTTTCAAAATGTTAATTAAAAAATATTTTAAATATGTATAATTTTTTTAATTATACTTTTATTTATAAAAAATGCATAAAAAATAATAAGTAATATAATTTAATATGGGTAAAAATAAAAAAATTAGTTTAAAATATCAAATAAAAGAAAATTTATTACTCATGACCCTTGCGGGAGAAAATTTTGCTTACGGGGGCTCTCTTCTTCTTCTTGTTTTTTTTTGCCAAGGCTTATGGGAGTTCTCATTAGTTCATTACAGTCATGTGTTTATATTCAGATAATTTTCTTCGGTTGGAAGGAGTGAAAGACACATTTTCTAACATTTGGTAGGTAATTAGTTGGCACGTGTCCAATAAAAAGAGGACAGCACATGGAAGTGGAGCCCGTGAATTGCGTCGGACCAGGCCTCACAAAATTTTCACGGGTTCATGTGTCCACCACATTGGATCCTCTTTTGCCACCTGGCCTTTTATTATAATTGTGCAATCTTTACTCATTATTATTCTGAAATCTAAAATTCATGTTCCTTGAAATAATCTTATTTTTTAAGAATACTTTTTGATGTTTTAAAATTATAGTAGTAAGCTATACGAATTCTTATACCAAATGAATAAATTGGGTGATTAATCATCATCATACTAAGAGTGTGGAATTATTTCCACAGAACTATTAATTTTGGTTTGGTTTATATAATTGGAAATAATATAATGAAATGTAATGTAATCATGATTACATAATTTATTTGATTCGTCATTAGGGAAAGATAATGCATATATATAAAAATATTTTATTGGATTACATCGAACATAAGAATATATGAAAAATAATATAGCAAGTGATAAAATTATTCTTTTTTACACATATTCATGATAATTTTTTTAATTCCGTGTAATGTACACACCAGGTTCATAATAGTTTTTTAATATTTAATGGTGAAAATATTATAGTATATAGAATGGATTCATGTTATTTTTTAATATGTAATTATGAAAATATTATTTAATGAAATATTTTAATATTTTTTAATGGTGGAATATAATTTTTTTTAAATTTTTGAGTGGGGGAATATTTCTTAAATTTATATATTATTAATTATTTTTTAATATTTAATGATGATAATTAAAATTATTTAATATTTAACTGTATTTATAGGGCAACACTTTGGTCAATTTAAAAAATTATAATAACAATAGTGTCATTTTCATTGGATTACAATATATCTACATTCTCATTCATTAGTCCTAATATTATAATCATCTTTACATTATATAAACCTAATCAAATATTGTAATTACACTATTATATCAAGATTACATATAATCCTTTCTTATATAATCAAACCAAACATACTATTGGTCATATTTAATAGTATGAAATTGAGATATTACTCATACGGAACAAAATGAATTGAAGAACTAAGAGTTTGATAATTGAATAGGTGGGGCCACAACGGAGAGGGCAACATCATCAGAGGAACACGTGAGCGGCTCAGATTCGTCCAAAGGAAGGCTAATGAAGAATATTATCAGCATCTAATTTCTGGATATGATTTTATCAGCACCTTCTTCATCAATCAAGCTCAAATATACAGCATATGGCCTTCGGCTAATTTAATTAATTTAATTTTTAATGTGTGTATATATATATAAAACGGGAAAAGAAAAGGAATCGCTCTAGATTATTCTGGTATGCGCTAGTTCCCTCTGGGGCCTCTTACATTACCCTATTGATGAATCATAAAAATGCGCCTTTTCTAGTTTTATCTTCACAGGTTTATCTAATTCAAGGCACACATGTATCTATCATCAATTTTTTGTTTTTCTTTTTCATTTATGATATATAAGGTAAGTAT
This sequence comes from Albizia julibrissin, assembly GCA_037074505.1. Lineage (NCBI taxonomy): Eukaryota > Viridiplantae > Streptophyta > Magnoliopsida > Fabales > Fabaceae > Albizia > Albizia julibrissin. The sequence goes on along the minus strand of CM073482.1, from coordinate 1,854,787 downwards.
GTGAGAGGAATATTATCTCAACTTATATACTTTTAGAGCTCTAAAAGCCGTCCCAAACACAACTAAAGTCAAATAAATAAGAGAGGAGAAACTTGATAGTGAAAAAGAACATGAATATGGACCTGGTGAACTTTTTATTATTATTTTTTTTTTCTGGTTAGTGATGTGATGCAATCTTTTAACATATGCCCTTCCAATTCAATTTTCAGGAGAATACGAGGGAGAGAGATTGAGTCTAGAGACTCAGGGGGAGAGAGAGAGTTTACCATATACTTTTCTATATAGAGTAGTGTGTATATCAAAATATACTTTATTAAATGCAAGGTAAATGATTGCTTGGATGACTGGTTAGGATATCTTAGCTTTTAAGCCAAAACCCAATTTATTCAGGTTACAATAATTGATCATATAAGAAACACAGTACAATCTTGTTCCACAACACTTGAACACACAGCTACACACAATTGTCCATTGAATCTGACCCAGTATATATATGAATGAGCCGTTGAACTCAGATAACAATTGTGTAAAAACTAGCTAGCACCAGCAAGATAAATACTCTCAACATGTATTTCCTTTCTCAAAGAAGGCTTGCTCTTTTGTTGTGATCCTTTCCCCAGGCTCTTTCTTTCCATAACTGCTCTACCTCATCCAGTGTGAGTTGTTTTGTCTCTGGCACAAACAAGGCCACAAACAAAATAGCAAGTATAGCTACACCACCAAGAATCAAAAAACTCCCACCAAGACCTAAAGCATCAGAAACTGACAAGAAGCTCTGTGACATTATCACACTTGAAATCCAGTTCACTGTGGCTGACATGCCTCCACATAAACCCCGGTATTCTTGAGGATATACCTCGGAGTTTACTGTCCATGGAACCGGTCCCATTCCAGGTGCAAAGAAGGCAATGTACAATGCTAGGCCTAAAACTGCTAACCATCCATAGTTTCCATTAGAAGAATCTGATGAATCTAGGAAGGATCCAGCAGAAAGGATCCCCAAAGATACAACCACGCCGGATAAGCTCGAGAGAGCCAGCTTCTTTCGCCCGGCGTGGTCGATGAGATAAATGCCAAGGACTGTTCCGGCAGCATTCAAGCCGGAGACAATGAGGGAAAGGAGAAGAGCTAGTTCTTTGGAATGAAAGCCAGCCCTCTCTATGATTGTTGGGCTGTAGTACATCACAATGCTAATACCAGTGAACTGCTGAAAAGCCTGCAGAATATCATAGGAAAGTTGTAAGTGAAGCTTCTTTGGTTCCATGTAATGGTTCTTTAAATTGAACAACAAACTAACAAACTAGATCTTATATTAAGGATTGGATGTGGTAAAATCTTAAACATGCCATAAATGGCATTTGCTGTAAACAAGTGGATGGATGGGAGGGGAAAGAGGAACAAGGAGCCAGAACATAGTTGTCAGATATGGAGGTTTTCATTTAAGAAGCATAAGAAGAATATACTACCTTGAATACTTAATATAAGATATATTTATCTAATTTGATAAGACTAAGAAAGTTAGTTAATATGACATATATTTTTTAAAACACCGTAGTCATATTCCTTAATTCTTTCCTTCCCTCTCCTCTTTAGTTATTGTTGAGGGAGTATCAATAATGGTAAAATTAGGAAAAGATTAACAAATATGAGCAATGTTTATAACCAAAACCAACTCTCTAAATATGTCCTATATTAAGGATCGGAGGGAGTAGTACAACAATAACAGCAACAACGACCGATGTGAAACTGCTGAAAGATTAATCCATGTTCCATTATTGTGACCTCCATATGACAAAATGTGCACATATTTCCTTTTTTACTGGAGGGCATGTCGGTCTTATCTTTCTTATAAAGCAGGGCATTCTGAAGGATTATCCTAAACACCAGGAAAATCTAGTTCAAAAACAAGAAGAGTTCCAAGAAAAATCTTAAACCTGAAGACCGGCTCCGGCAAGAAATGCGAGTCTAATTTCTTTAGTTTTGAACACATCCAAGTATCTAACTTTACTTTGCTTCGCAAGTTCTTCCTCCAACTGAGCACAACAATATTCCACTTCATCCTCTAACCGATCCGCATCATAGATCTTGGAAATCACAGAAACTGCTTCATCTTTCCTATTCTGCAAACAGTTGACGATGATGAATAAGAAAGCTTTGAAACTGAGGAAACATCACAGAATAACACTATCTGATTTAATATTCTTTTAATGAGAAGATCAATTTTACTTGCATAAGAAGCCACCGTGGCGATTCAGGGAGGCAGAGCATGAGAAAAAACTGAATGACTGCTGGTACACCTGCAACACCAAGCATCCATCGCCATGTTCCTGGGACCTGCTTTGTTAATATTGTGTAAGAAGGTTATCCAGAAAGAAAGCTCTGGTTGATTAAAAAACCTGATAGAGAAGCGTCAAAAACATGTAGCAAAAGAAATAACTGGTGAACTTGGAGATTTATATCAGTAATCCTAGTTGCACTTTTCTTATGATAAAGCAAATATGAGACCATTAATATAGAAAATGAGAAGGCAAACACAAAGGAAAAAAGGATTTCCAGTGCATAATTGATTGGAACTACATAGCCAGAAGATACCAAATAAAATAGGAGTATTCTATTTCAAAAGACTGTTCTCAAGACACATGATGTTCACAAATGTATTTGCAAAGAAGGCAAAATAAAGCTAACCTGAGTGAAAGCAAGATTTATGAGGTAGGAGATAAACTGCCCTCCAGTGATCATAAGCACATTTATGCTGACAAGTCCTCCTCTTATTTCTGAGGGTGCTGCTTCTGCAATGTACACAGGTGCAGTTACAGAAGCCATGCCCACACCGATACCGACAAGAAGACGTCCAAATATGAGGACGTAAGGATTAGGAGACAGTGCCATAACTATTGATCCCAAGGCAAAGACTACATCAGCAATAAGAGTGGCCTTTTTACGCCCAAATTCATCGTTAATCCAACCACCTAATGCTGATCCAAAAATTGCACCAACTAAAGCCATGCTCACTATTGTTTCCTGCCATTTCAAAACCATTAGAATCTATGAATGAACAAATAAAAACTAATTATAGACCTTTGTTGACCAATTTATTCTTTTGAGTTGAAGTGATCCTTGACATGTACCACAGTTTTTAATTTTATATATTAAACCCTCTACATTCATGTATTGATCAGAGTGATACTGACACAAAAAAATTGTACACGTGTAAGGCTCACATCCCTTCTCTATACTCCCCCCCCCCTTTTGCTCTACCCTTCGTTAAATGCATTATATGTACTTAATTTTTGTGAGCATAAAAGATCCAAGTTGGAGTTCCTAAATCTAGGTGGTAGGGTGGGTTCATGCTTTGTTTAGACATAAAAGGCTGGACATTTAGTCAGATGCGTGAAATGTGAAACAGGGCATGATATGGGCATATTTAATTTTGGACTCTAGATTTTGAACCAAGAGGAAACAACACAAGCTTATATATATACCTGTAGGAAACTACTCTGATTCACCTCTTCAAAATCATCTTTAATATACAGAAGTGCCCCTGATATAACACCTGTAATATATATAGAGCGCTTAAAAAGAAGCACGACCATTTTTATTTTTTGAAGTTGTCTTTAAGTGCAATAAAGAATTAACAAAGTTTGAAGAAAACTTTGATTTCTAATATCTCAAAATGACTGAGTTCATATCATCATTAATCCAGTCTTTTAAGACTTCAAAAATATAATCACCAAGGGTAACAGCATGATTATTAGTGTCTTTTCATCATGCAAAATGAAATGTATTGCATTATATTTATGTTCACTCTGAACAATTCAAGTGAGTATAACAGAGATGTCAAATAAACATATGAAATAATATTGTATTTCAACAAGAACATGAAGCTCCATTAATTTTACCTGTGTCGTAGCCGAAGAGGAGACCACCTATACCAGCGACGGTTGTGAGGGCGAGAATGTAAGGGTTCTTGAAAAACAACACTTTCCTCTCAGGATACAATTCTATGTACCCTGAGCTTCCTGGCGTGAACTCCATTGGAGATCGTCGTTTTAACACCCCCAAAATTTGATTCAGATCAAAATGATATTTCTTTTTGTGCTCAATTCATATATATAAATCTTATGTTATATATATTATATTATAACATAAGATTTTCTTGAGAAAATGAAGCAGTTTCCGGGAAAACCGAGACGTGGCCGGAAATCATCCGGCTTCTGAAAGCAATACATCGGTGACATCATTTAAAGAGAAGAAAGGGACACTATTGGAAAAAATCAACAAATTATTACTTCTCCAGCTTGCATTTCATTAAGTGCTTGTTTGTTTGAGCTTATTTGAATCGGGCTTATTATATAAGCCCGATTCACATAAATCGAGATGAATCTCCTCCACATATTTATCTCATAGACCGTGAAAGCATTTCATAGACTGTAAAAGCACCTCGTAGACCGTAAAAACTACCTCGTAGACCGTAAAAGTTACTTCGTATTCCGTGAATTACAATTCATAAGCACGATTGAAATTTTCAACCGCTGTTCCAAACAAGCACTAAACTACGCAAAACCGTCAACTTTTCTAATAAAAACAAAATCAATTTTGTAATTTCATTGAATCATTTGTTAAGTTAATTGTAGAAATACCACATTTGAGGTGGGGGGAATTGGGGTTTGGGTTATACTTGTACTGTTAAATTTAATTAGAGTGTGTTTGGGTGAGAAGAAAAAAAGTGATTATGGGAGAAAATCTTGGTTTTGGAAAAAAATTCCCAAATACCCTTTATTTTTACATAATCCTGTTTTCAGCACAAACCATGGTTTTACTATCCAAAACCATAACTTGTGCTGAAGCTATTATTTTTCGCTGGTCTCTGAGATATTACTATTGGGGTAATAATTATCACTCTCATTCTCTTCGCCCCGTACCCTTCTGTTTGTGATTCCTTTTTCTTTTTCCCATTCTTGGTCAAATCCAATTTCCAGGCTTGATGTTTTATGTGCGTGATAATGCCATGAAAGCAATGAAAATGATTTTTTTTTTTTGGGTTGAAATTTTGTTCTACTCAACTCAAGCAATTTTTTTTGGTTGAAAATGATTTAATATGTATGTTTGAAAATTTTTTTTATTTTAAAATTTAAATTTTTTTTGGAAAAATTTATGTTATTTTTTATATTTATTGTGAAATTTTATATTAAATAATACATACAATATAATCTTATCCTATATATATAATTATCACAAAAACTAATGTCCTTATTGGTAATTTAACCATTAAAAAAAATTATTCTCAACACAATACCTAAACACTTTCATTTTATCACAATCATTTTTTCCCATAATCTATTCTTCTCATAATCTATTAAAAAAATCTTTTTTTTTTCACTTTTTCTTCAAAAATTATATCCAAACAAACTCTTAAATAAAGAGCTTGGTATCACGTGGTCAACAACCTCCATGTAAATTTTAATTTTGTTCATGTGAACATAGACGTAAAGTTTGTAAAAGGCAGGTGAATTTATCTGTTTTTAGTGCTGCTAATGACATGTGTTCTCACTTGTCACGAGTGATCGTCAATAAATTTTGTCAACGGATTTTCATGGGAAATTTCTAGCCACTCGTTAAGCAAATAACCGTTAAGCAGATATTTTTCCGCTAAAAAACCATTGAATAGACATTACCATGTGGTTCTGGGAAGAAACAAATACAGCCCATTACAATAATCACTTTTCTAATTAGATTTACGTGATAAATTATAATTACAATAACTTTTGCTTCGGTTAAAACTGGTAACTTCTTTACATATTTACCCAGCAATTGTGGGCTCGATGGCTTATGAGTATGAGGGACTGTTAAAACACCATAATGTAACTACAGTTTCTAGAGTTAAACTGTAGATGGGGCAGTTTCTAGAGTTAGTGGTAGAGTTGGATGTGGGGGTGTTGTACCAGATCACCTAGGAAATTAGATGGCTGGATTTTCCTATTTCTTGGGTACTTGTAGTGCTTTTGAGGCAAAAGAATGGGCCATGCTAAAAGGCTTAAACCTAGTTTGGGATATGAGGATCAGGAAAGTCATCATAGAATCTGACTCTAAGGAGCTTATTGATATGCTGGAACATAGAATACCTTCGGATAGATGCAACTTAAAATTTATGAAGATTCTAGCCTTTATGCAGCATGTATGGGAGCTGAAGATACATCTCATATCCAGAGATCAAAATACGATAGCTGATGCTCTTGCCAAAGAGGGTATTTTGAGTTCTTTTTTCACTGATTGTCCTCTACACCTCGGAGCCTTGGTTTCTGCTGAGCAGCTGAGATTAATTTCCCCTTAGTTTGTAGTCTTATTTAGATGTATATTCATCATTATCAAAAAAAAAAAAAAAAGAACTACAGTGAGAGAGAGACACACACGTATGTATGTTATCAGAAGGAGATTCCAAAACCTAAAACTCATCTGAATCTCTTTGTGGATCAAAATAGCAGCGCAAGTAATGCTATTTTCTTTCCCTTCAATATTAGCAAATTAAAGGGATACCTATCAACATATGCACCGTATCTTCCTAAAACAGAGTAAACTAATATTTTATTTCCATTTCTAAAGCCAAAGGGATAGATATCTATGGAGCCACTAGGCAAAGCACGACTAATAGACAGACAACTTGTAAATTTCACACAAGACAGAATAATACAATGAGATAAAGTAAATCCCACACTGTCAATCATCCAAAGTGAGTGATAAATAGTGATCTGTAGTCACACTATTTGGGATCTGGTATGGTGGAGCAAGCACTTCAGCAACTCCTTCAAGCATCTGAGAAACTTTTCTCATGGTGGGTCTAAGAGTTGGGTCCTCTTGTATACACCAAATAGCAATCATTACCAAATTTTCCAGGTTCTTCTTGTCATCTAGTGCCTCCTGATCTTCTTCAACCAAAGCTTCCAGAGAACCTGTTGTGTAGCAGTCATAAGCCCAATCTGCTAATATTGCTCTCTCCTCATTCTCTGGTTCCATGTCCACACTTCTTCTGCAACAGATTATTTCCAGCAGCAGTATACCAAAGCTATAGACATCTACTTTGGCCGTGATAGGCATGTTCTTGAACCATTCAAGTGCAACATACCCTTTTGTTCCCCTTATAGCTGTATGGGTTCGGCTCTGATTCATGTTTAAGAGCTTGGCTAATCCAAAGTCAGAGATACGAGCATCAAAGTAGTCATCGAGGAGTATGTTTTGAGGCTTTATGTCGCAGTGGATGATCTGGGTGTTACAATCTTCATGTAAGTAAACAAGTCCTCTTGCAATCCCAAATGCCATTTTTAGACGTAGGTTCCAGTTGGGTTTTGAGTCACTGAAAATAAGGCTAGCTAGTGTGCCATTGCTCATATACTCATAAACCAACATCCTTTCTGTTCCATCCTCACAGAACCCAAGCAACCGAACTAAATTCTTGTGATGGGTCTGACCAATGACATTAACTTCATTCTTGAATTCCTTCTCAGTTTCTTGCAAAAGAAAGGTGTTCAACCTTTTGACTGCTACGTTTACCGCAGAACCCATGTTAATGGCTCCTTTATAAACAACAGCAAAAGCTCCTCTTCCTAACTCTTCCTTGAATCCATTTGTGGCCTCTTCAAGCTCCTTATAAGTAAAACAGCGCAAATTGCTTTCAACAGCACTGTCACTTCGGTAAACATTTTTAAGCTGCTTCTTGAATTGGTAAATGGAGGAAAAACCTAGGCAGAATGCTCCAATTAATACGACATTAAGAAAGGCAGAGCTACCCAAGAGGACAGAAACCGCCAAAATCAAAGTGTCCTGATTCTTTCTTTCGATGATTGGATGACCAGGAGGACCAATTAGGGAGGAATTGTCTTTCCTCACCTTGAGAAGAGCCTTACCACCATTAAGACTCGTGTCATATCTGCCATTTGAAAGTGGAAACCTCTTTTTCCAGCAACTGTCACCTAATCTGAAAATGGCAACGGCACAAAAACAATCTTCCATGCAGGCCCTTTTGCACTCATCTTCTGTAAAAGGCCTTAGAAGCACATAATCAGAGAGAGGCCAATCAGTATCTTGCAACTCCACAAAGTCATATAGATCTTTCCCTTGACTAAGCTCATCTTCTTTACAGCCCTGTATGAAATCTGGTTTACAACTACCATATGGATCATCAGGATCTAGTAGGGAATAACCTTGTGGGCATGTACAATTTGGCCTACTATTATCACCCAATCTACAAATGCTATTATATCCGCAAACGCCTGTTCCTTCACTGATGCGCGTTGCACGACAGATATTATCTGGCTGTGACCAGATAGGTGTCCAAGTTCCAGATGAACCCTTAGGATGTCGATAGAAAGTGAGAACTCCATCAAAATTAAGAGTAGCTCGAAGATAAAATTGAGCTGGAGAGGGTAAGCTCTGGTCTGAGAAGGTGTATGTACCATTGTTCTCCCTTAAAACATAAAATTCTCCAGATTTGTTGAAGACTAGTCGAATTCCAGGACTTGAATTATTGGACTCAAAAGTTTCAGTATCGAAATAATTTTCATTAGCATACTCAGATGGTAGGTTTACAGAATGCAACACAAGATTACCATCATCCTGGAGAACAAGTTGAAACGTTCCCCGTGCGAAATCCGCCTCTGACCTCCGAGAGGAAAGTTTTTCTCCCTTCTCCAAAGTCTGTGAGGGTAACATGGTGTCTTTAGGATTCTTGAAGGTCTCCCAGACAGAGTTAGATGTCCCATCATGAAGAACAAAGTTGCCAGAGTCAGTCAAAGAACCAGAAGCAACACTACCAGAAGGGCTAATTTCCGGTGTCCATAGAGTTTGACCATCAGGATAAGTAAGCTTAAGCCCTTCTGAAGCAGTAAGCTGAATCCTTGACCCCTTTGGAGCAGGATTGTCTCCATTGGCATGCCAAACGATGGTTATGCTTGGAATGTTGGCATACCAGATGGAGAGTAAGAAGAAACTGTTGTTTTTATGTGGTTGAAACCCAAAGGCAAAATCCCCGGAAGGTGAAACCACCCATGAGGTGTTGTTGCCATCTGCGGTGAAAGAATCGCCCACTTTGATATTACTTCTGGTTTGGGCAAACACACAAACAGAAGGCAGGCACAGAATCAGAAAACAGAGGAGAGGGGGATTCACAGAAGAAGCCATACCCAGAATCAATTTTCTTCGCAGAGTTTGGAAACTGGAAGATAAGGAACGCGATTGAACTTTCAATATGCGGAAGCGAGGGCTCCAACAAGAGTGGGATCACTGGGAAGGGAATGAGGCAAGTCAAGCTCAGGTCGTCTTCTTGGACGTGAGAAACGCGGATGACGTCCTCTGCCAGTGTTTGAAAGTTGAAACACATGTAAGAAATTTTTTATCTCGATTTACGTGTTACAAAGGGAAAGGTCCTAGACAACCCTTACGAATTCGTTGAATTTTCCAAAGGGAAAGGTCCCGCCTGTCACAATCCAGAAGACTCCGGATTGATCCAGAGCATTCCAGACAACACCGGAGTACTCTAGAAGATACTGGAGCATCCTAGATATCTCTAGAACAATGTGGGGAACGCTAGATAATTCTAGAGTATTCTAGGGATATCTCCTTCTTACCTATTCTAGAATTCTCCTTGTAAATATCTAGATATTATTCTCATAGAATATTTTAGAGGATAAATGTAAACCGTTAGATCGAATAGATCTCCACCGTCCATTAAGGAGGTGGGAAGGTTCTGGAACAAGGGGGAGGCCTATAAATACTCCTCACCCCCCCATTTGTAATCACCAAGTAGAATTTCCAAGTTCTCAAGTTCTCTCAAGAGTTTTCTCTCTTGTGCTCTTTTGTGTCTTCATCTCATTCTTTGCCTACAACTTGAGAGTTAGGCTGACTTAGCATAAGATCAAGGGGTTGATCACGCTAAGGCCGGCACGGTACAAGGAAAGGGAGTTCCGAGTCCGTGACAACGTGGTATCAGAGCCTAGGTTCGAGGAACACATTTGTAGGCAAGGATGTCGGGTGTAACTTCAGGCATCACCAGTGAGGCTGCGGTGCATGTTGAAGAGAGAGGAAGGGAATCTCAACCTCCACACCAAGGTGGCAAGAAGGCAAGAAGCACTAGTAAGGTACGCACTGACGACTTTGCTATCTTGTCTGTCAAAATTGATGCCTTGGAGAAAGCCATGGAAGAGATGGTCAGTAAGGTTGAGAAAATTGAGGGTGACATGGGAACGCTAGAAAGTCACACTCTTAATGAACTGGGAGAGTTGAAAATGAGTGTAGATACTCTACAAAACTCTGAGGATCTACGTGAGGAAGGCATGAGATCCTTGGAGACCAGGGTGATGGATGCCATCACAGTTATGCAGAACCAACTCAACTCTCTCCGGACTTCCTTGGAGGGCCAAGGAAGGGGTTCACTAGCGGCTGGAACTAGCGGACCAAGGGAAGTGAGGGTAGATCTTCCCAAACCAAAAGAGTTTAGGGGTGTACGAGACGCCAAGGAAGTTGAGAACTTCTTGTGGCAAATGGAACGCTATACCGAGACCTTGGGGCTGAGTGATGATGGTACTAAGGTACATACTGCTGCTTACTTCCTTACCGATAATGCTATGCTTTGGTGGCGAAGAAAGCACGCAGATATGGAAAGAGGGCTTTGCACTATAAGAACCTGGGAGGAATTCAAGAAGGAACTGAAGAGGCAGTTCTATCCGGAGAACGTGGTCTATGAAGCTCGTAAGAAGTTGAGGGAGCTAAGACATAAGACCACCATATCCGACTATGTCCAGGAATTCACCTCCTTGACACTTCAAATTCCCAGCCTGAGTGGTGAGGAGCTTCTCTTTAATTTCATCGACGGTCTTCAAAACTGGGCTAAGCATGAGTTGCAACGCCGAGGGGTAAAGGACGTTGATGAAGCCATTGCCATGGCTGAGAGTTTGAATGAATACAAGAGGGAGAAAGGCGAAACCTCCAAGCCCAAGTCTTTCGAACCTAATCATGAAAAAGGTGGGGGAGACAACGGCAAGGTGGTGGACAAAGGAGGTGATAACAGGTTCTCAAAGAGGAGCCAACATGAGGGACAAAGGAAGAAGTTTAATGACCAACTCAAGTGCTTTGTGTGCAAAGGTCCTCACCGAATGAAGGACTATCCTAAGTTGGGTTCTCTATCTGCTATGGTGGAGAAAACCGAAGAGGAAGCTTGTGTACAGATGGGGTCTCTCACGCTTCTTAATGCTATGAAGGGGAAGCCCTTACATAAGAACACTAAGTGTGAGGGTCTAATGTATGTTGATGGGAAGATAAAAGGGAAACCTGTCACTATAATGTGTGACACGGGAGCTACGCACAACTTCATCACTCCTGAGGAGGCCAAGAGGCTAGGTCTCAAGGTGACGGCAGAAGGAGGGAGTTTAAAGGCGGTCAACTCACCTCCTAACCAACTTTGTGGCATAGCACAAGGGGTTGAGCTATGCTTGGGCAACTGGAGTGGTAAGGTGGACTTCTCAGTAGCTCCAATGGATGATTATAATGTGGTATTGGGATTAAAGTTCTTCAGACAGGTAAACGTTTATCCCATGCCATACTACAACTTACTTTGCATCATTGAGAAAGATGCTCCCTGCATGATACCTGCCAAGGGGAAAGGCAGCGGTCAACACTTATCAGCCCTACAATTGAAGGAGGGGCTTAGGAGAGGGGAAGTCACCTACCTTGCTGCGTTAAAGGAGGTAGATCCTGATGAAAGGGATAGTCAAAATCTTCCCCTTAAGATGAAAAATGTCCTGAAGGAGAATGGAGGAAACAGGGCATCTGGGCTCCCCAAGAGGTTGCCGCCTAGGAGAGAGGTGGACCATGAGATTAATTTAGAGCCAGGAGCCTCCCACATGGCCAAATCTTGCCAAGGACAAGCTGAGGTAACTAGATCTTTCCTTGTCAAAGCGGCCAAGAGAAGGAAGAAGTTTGCAGAAAGGAAGAAGCGACCCTTTGAATACCGGGTAGGAGATATGGTTATGGTAAAACTTCTTCCTCAACAATCTAAATCCTTAAGGAAGGTGCACAAGGGTCTCATTCAGAAATATGAAGGCCCTTATAAAGTGACGAAGAGGGTAGGAAATGTTTCATACAAGTTGAAATTTCCTGCCAATTTGAAGATTCATCATGTCTTCCACGTTAGTATGCTGAAGCCATATCACGAGGACCAGGATGATCCTACTCGAGGGACATCGTCACGAGCACCACCTGTGATGACGAAGTCTTATGATCGTCAAATTGAGAAGATACTTAATCACAGGGTTGTACGAAGAAGAGGGGTACCTCCAAGTACCCAATACTTCATCAAGTGAAAGGGACTGCCAGAGAGTAAAGCAACATGGGAATCTCAAGAAGATCTTTGGCAGTTTGAAGATGAACTCCACCACTATAAAGATGCCTTAGTGACGAGGGCGTCACTAAAATAGGTGGGGGAGAATGTCACAATCCAGAAAACTCCGGATTGATCCAGAGAATTCCAGACAACACCGGAGTACTCTAGAAGATACTGGAGCATCCTAGATATCTCTAGAACAATGTGGGGAACGCTAGATAATTCTAGAGTATTCTAGGGATATCTCCTTCTTACCTATTCTAGAATTCTCCTTGTAAATATCTAGATATTATTCTCATAAAATATTCTAGAGGATAAATGTAAACCGTTAGATCGAATAGATCTCCACCGTCCATTAAGGAGGTGGGAAGGTTCTGGAACAAGGGGGAGGCCTATAAATACTCCTCACCCCCCCCATTTGTAATCACCAAGTAGAATTTCCAAGTTCTCAAGTTCTCTCAAGAGTTTTCTCTCTTGTGCTCTTTTGTGTCTTCATCTCATTCTTTGCCTACAACTTGAGGGTTAGGTTGACTTAGCATAAGATCAAGGGGTTGATCACGCTAAGGCCGGCACGGTATAAGGAAAGGGAGTTCCGAGTCCGTGACAATGCTTTGTCACGGGCTTAGAGTCCGGCGCAGCTCACAGCGCCCGTGCGGCGTCCTGAGGGTACCACTTCCCCCAAGGACCAGCCTTACCAGATACGGTGCCAACTGGTTTCGCCCTGCCATGGGCTCATCAGGGGGATGGCATCAGCCCCCGACCAGTTGAATCCTTAGATTGGCTTCAGCCCCCTCACAGTGAGACCTTAGCGTCTAAGGAGAACAACGCCCAAATACTAATGTCGTCCTCCCATCACCCAATGGCAAGACCAGATGGCCCGTCTTTTATTTGGTCTTACACGGTCACGCCAAACAGGTCGTGACACGCCGCTACGTATACGTAGTGAAGGCTTGCAGCTCATTGCTCACAGATAAATCATTCCATGGAGTCTCCTAATAAAGCAACGTACGGCAAAGGAGAGTTTGGTGGCCATTTATATTTGGTTCTGTTATTGACTATTGGGACATTAAAATGAAGAACAAATTTCAATCATAGATTTTTCTTTGCCAGCAATTTCAACCCTAAAATTAAACGCTACCCAGCTTAGATATTTATTTACGGATGAAATGTTTATGCTTATTTAATGATTGATAATGATGATGATAAATTGATAATATTAAACAAATGAGGCATCAAGACCTTTATTTATTGTCAAACTAAGAATTGGTAACAATGAAGAATAAAAAATGAAAGCCAAGTAATCATTAATAAAAATGCATATAAGAAAAAGTTTAAATAATTTTGGATTTTATAAAAATCCGTATAAAAAAGTCGAGTAATGTGTTGTGATTCCTTCTTTAAAGAGAGTATGGGTCTATTTTTATTAATTGGTGATCCACGTACCTTAAAACATTGGCTTCTTTTTCTCAAGCTTATTCCAAACACAGTTTTTGGAATAGTGATAAAAGTCTTTAAAAATAATTTTTTAATCGTGATTTATGAAATATGAGGTAAGTATGAGAAAGAATTATTGTCTCGATTTACGTGCATAAATACTTATAAACTAAACAAACACTCAACCAAACATTTTAATAAAAAACTCGGCAATAAAATCATTTTTGTTTTTGCTTCACTCGTGTCTTCTCTCTCCAGGGTAGAATCCCTATAAATCTCTATTATTATTGTTGTCAAACTTGCTAGTTGATTCTTCAAATTTATCGTTTTTATATTTATATCTTATAAAATTGTATAAAGTCACTCTTAAACTCGTAATAGTTATAAACTCGGTCAAACTCGTGAATTCACACACTAAGGGCACGTTTGGTTCGATCCCATTACACCCTGCAGTGCACTGCAATGATAATGCAATGCAATATTAATTACAGGGCTAGTGTTTGGTTTGATTTTTAAATAAGGTGCAATGAATTATTATTTTAAAAATTATTTAAAATTAATATATTACACAAAGTCTATTTTACCCTTATTATAATCTTTGTAAAAAGAAAGTAAAGAGTTAAGTGGAGGAGGAGGAGGTGGCGGCGGTGCCGGGTGATGGATGGCTGCAGCGACGGATGAGGAGGAAGATGAGGTAGTGGCAGCGGTGGCAGGAGGCGGTGGCGGCGGCAGAAGAGGAGGAGGAGGAGGCAGTGGTGGTGGGAATGAAGAAGGAGTAGGTAGTGGCGATGGTGGCGGGTGGCGGCAAAGAAGAAGGAGGTAGTGGTAGCGGTAGGTGTCGGCGAGGGAGGATGAGGAGGTAGAAGCGGTGGGGTCGGGTGGCGGCGGAGGAGGAGGAGGTAGTAGCGACGGTGCCGGGTGTAGGCAACGGCAAAGGAGGAGGATGAGGTGGTGGCGGTGCTTGCAACGGCAGAGGAGGAGGAGGTCATAGCGGCGGCAGAGGAGAAGGAGGTGTGGTGGCGGGAACAGAGAAGGAGGAGGTAGTGGCGGCGGAGAAGGATGAGGTAGTGGCGGTGGCGAGTATTGGCTAGGGAGGAGGAGGAGGTAGTGGCGGCTAGGTCGGGCGGCGGCGGCGGAGGAAGAGGTAGTAGCGGAGGTGCCGAGTGGCAGCAGTAGTAGAGGAGGAGGAGGTGGTGGCGGTGGCGGCAAGTGGCAACAACGGCAGAGGAGGAGGAGGTGGCGGCTGTGGTGGAGGAGGAGGTGGCGGCAGGTGGTTGCAGTAGTGGAGGAGGCGGCGGCGGCGGCGGTTGTGGTGATATAGCTAAGTGAAAATATATAAGTAAAATAAAGAGAAGTAAAACTAAAGGGTAAATTAGACTTTTCTAACTATGCAATGGGATGGTAATGAGGATTCATAGGGGGGAGGTATGAATGAGGATTACCAATTTTTTGGTAATCATCATTACCATGGTAAACCCTATTACCATGTTAAAGAACAACCAAACACTCTTCTCATGGTAATGCAATCATGATTACCATTGCATGCATGCATGCAATGCAGTTGAACCAAATGGGCTCTAAATATACCATTCTTACATTTCTAGCTTACAAAATTATATTAACTAATTCTTAAACTCAGGCTAATTTTTCCAAATTGATCATACTCGGTGACTTTATATACGAATTTTATTAAAAAGTCTTTGTTGAGTATGAGAAATTATAATGTTGATGATTCAATTTCAATTACTTGGATTTAAAATATATTTAAATTAAATTATTCTCATTTTTTTATACTTGAGTCATTTAATTATGCACTATTAATACATATTTTATTGGTGAAAGTAAACTCTTACAAGTTTACGATTTAAGTCTACGATACGATTTTATATTATTATTATGAATTTGTTTAAACTCGTGGTTTGACAACCTTATCTATTACGACTATCATATACTTCTCAAATTCTTAATGTATTACCTAATTTGTAGGTTGATGTTAGTCCTAAATGTAAGAACTATTTCACATGTGTATTAAATTTTTCTCAAAATAACTCTATTGATCTTTCATCAAGAATAAAGAAAGAAATTAAAAAAGATAATTAATGTGTTTTAGAAAAAAAAAATTGTATTAACTAATTCAACTAACATTCTTAATCTATTTAAATTAAAAAATTAAGTATTAAATTAAAGACACAAAGAGTACCTCACTCGTGGTTCAATGAAATAAGGGAGAATTGTTAAAAAAAACACCTTGCAAGCAAATTAATTGCTCATTACTACCATTGCACACGGTGGGTGGTATGTTGCACACGGGCGGATGATATTTTGCACATAAGGGATGGTGTTTGCACTTTCGCAGGGATGCTTTTTGCACATGTAGATGCTGATTGCACATGATGAATGCTTGCTTGCACATTGGTACCATTTAGCAATTAATTTACTTAAAAGATATTTTTTAACCATTTTCCCATGAAATAATGTTAATATTTAATATTGGTTTCAAATCAGATTAAAAATTGAAAAGAATAAATTTTCAATCCGATTTAAAATAGAGTCATCAGCTCAAATTTAAAATAATTTAATCTTGCTAATCTATTTCAATTTCAAATAAAGAGTTTAAATACAAATCCTCGAATCAAACTTAAAACAATTTCAATTTCAATTTTAAATTTGTTTCAAATCAAACTAAATAAGCAATTTAGAATAATAATAAACCATTAAATGATATTCAAAACAAACGTTAAATAACATGGATTCTCAAATCAAATTTAAAACAATTTCAAATTCTAATTGTAAGTTTGTTTCAAATCGGACTGAATAAGTAATTTAAAATATTAGTTAGTTTTTAATTATTGATTTTTCAATCTAATCAAATGATAAAAAAAGGACCTATGAAAAACAATATTTATTAAAAAGAACCATAAAAATGACAAGTATTTAGAAGGACTAAATATTGAAATAAAAAGACTAAATTGCCCCTACCCAAATTTTCTATATTTTCTCTAACTCAACGGTTAATAATAAATAGATAACAATTCAAATTACCTCAATTTCTACCTTAAAAATCACATTCTCATATTTGTTGATGACGTGCATCTAAGCGTGCAACTCTCAGTTCTTCCCAGTAACTTAATTTCTCGTTTTTATTAATCTTAATGTTTTTATGTCGCTCTTCTCATCTTCTTATCCTTTTGGTTATATGTTAATAAGAAAAAAACGATGAGCATTATGTGTTCCTATCTGCTTCTACAATTGTAACTCATGTGTATCATTATTGTAGTGCATTTTGATGGTATAATAGTAAGAAAATGGCATCTGGAGTTGGAAAAAAATGAAAGAAAATGACATTAGGAGATTGATTAATTAAAATGGCATTTGCATTTGAAAATCCTTCCCTTACTATTGAAAATGGTAAGGACACGAGAAGAAGAGGTGCAGGAAATAACACAAGGGTAATTTAGACTTTCTAATTTTATATTTTAGTATCTAATCCTTCTAAATAATTACTCTATGGTGCTTCCTAATAGTTATTATTTTTTTCTTGGTCCTTTATTCTAATTTCCTCTAAAAAAAAATTTTCAAATCAAAGTAAGTAATTTATTTTTTTTAAAATATTAAAAATTGATTTTCAGATCAAATTGAAAAAACTAGAGTCTTAAAATAAAATTTGAAACAATTTATAATTACAAATTCCTTCAAATGAAATTAAAAAAGTAATAAGTAGATGGGAAAATTGCTAATAAATCCCTATTTAAGAATTTTTTTGCTTGGAATGACCTAGGTCTTTTAGGACATATATGAATAAAAATGAAATGACTAAAATGCTCATACCACTCTACCACAACACTTAGATGCTTTCACACTCTCTTCCCCCTTCTACTTATGAAACATAAGGGAAAAAGGAGTTCCTTCCCCCTTCTCTCTTCCCCCTTCCCTTAATCCGTTTCACATCAAATTTAAAATTGAAACTTTTTAAATGAAATTAAAAGAGTATATTCAATTGCAAGTTTTTAAAAATAAAGTTAAATAAGTACCTTGCAAGAATTTTTTGATAAATGTACTCTAAAATGTTAGTAAACTATCAAATATTAATTTCCAAATATTAGTAAAAAGAATATTAATATCCAAATAATGTTTAAATAATAGGGTTAAATAAGTACTTTGCAAGATTTTTTTTTGATAAATGCACTTTAAAATATTAGTAAACCATCAAATATTAATTCTCAAATGTTAGCAAAAAGAATAACAATATCCAAATAATGTTTAAAATAATAAGATAACAAAAACCATTTAAAATTACTCATATTTTCAATCAAATTAAACAGTTAACCAGGTATTTCAAAATATGAGTTAACTCCAAAATATTCATTTTCAATCAAATTATATAAGTTATTCAAAATGAGTTTACTATTAAATATTACACATTTTTTCAATCCAAATATTCAAAATATGAGTCAACTATGAAATATTAATTTTCAATGTTTATTATTAAATCAAAATAAAATTTAAAAACATTATTTGAAATTTCAAACAATAAGACAACGAATTTTTAAATCACATTTGATGAATTTCAAATCGAAAGTAATAAATACTTTAAAATATTTGTAAACTACTAAACACTGGTTTTCAATTTTCAAACAAAATTCAAAAGAACAATATAATTAAATAAACTTTTAAAATCACACATTTTTTAAATTAAATTAAATAAGTAATTTGAGATGTTAGTTCACACCTAAATCAACTTTAAAAGATTAAGACGATGGAACATTATATTGCAGAAAAAAAATGATGGAGCTTCAAATCAAAAGTCAAAACAATTAAAATTTTCAATTTTTTTTCAGATCAAAATGAAATATTGATTTTCAAAACACATTCAAAACAATCTTTATATCAAATTTAAAACAATTTAAAATTACAAAATGTTCAAATCAAATTTAAAAGTTGCAAATTTTTTCAAATCAAATTGAAAAATTACTTTAAAATCGTAGAAAACTGTTAAATATTGATTTTCAAAATATTGATCTTTGAATAAAATTTAAAACAATTTAAAATTAAAAAAAAAATTCAAATCAATAAAGTACTTAAAAATAATAATAAACTATTAAAGTAAGATAGGAGTGTTGGGGTTAGCACATAAATTCACATGCAATCCAGCAAATCTTCCAACTCCACTATTGTTTTACAGATCCAATTGGCAGTAGCAACTACAAAGAAAATAAATAATCTGAGTCACGTCCAAAGATGTTGTCCTTAAAAGCTATTTTGCAACCACTGGCTAAGAGGAAGCGGCACTCTCTAGGATAAAACGGATACTTCCTGCAAGAACAGGGTGAGCCAAACAACGAAATATGATAAAACTCAGCAAGCAAAAATCAGAGGAGGAGAGAAGTGCTCGAAGGCTCAAGAGCCGGGTTGCCCAGACCTTCGATCTCATACCATTTTGTAGGTTGTAGGTCACAAGAGAACATTAGGCACTTAAACACATTAAAACGTCAGTTACAAAACATTAAAATGTCAGTTACAAAATCATTAACACGCTTAATAAATATTTATAGGGAGGTTACTAGCCGTTAGGTCATTAAACACATTAATTGGTGTTTATGATTCATTAATGTAGCAATAAGGCATACAAATCAATCTTGTATTTTCGTACAAATATTTTCTAAAAAAGTGTCCAGTACCACATTTAACTCGCATACAAGGGAGAGGGAAATTACCAGATTTCAACTACATTTCCGATGACACTTTATCTTGACCTATTTATTAACTCAAAATCACAAATTTTTATTTAAACTTTTATGCTTCCATATTCTTAAACAATATAGAACATTTTCCATTTTGACGTACTCACAAATATACAGTAACTCGAAGAAGGAGTGCCACAAAACGCAATGTAAATAATTAACACAGACGGCGGCGGAAAACGGAACAACATAAATAATGGAAATATTGATTAATCAAAAACAAAAAATGTATCTTGAAATGAAATTTAAAACTGCAAATTTTATTGAACGAAAAAAATTGCAAATTTTGTTTTCAAATCAAAGTAAGATAGGAGTGCCTCAATATGTAATGTAAATAATTAACCCATTAGACGGCGGCATAAAACGGAACAACATATTTTAGTTCGTTTGGATTAGCTTATGGAAGCTCCATAAATGCTTATAAATCGTGATTTACGGAATACGAAGTTGCTTTTACGGTCTATGAGGTAAATATGTGGAGGAGATTTATCTCGATTTACATAAATTGGGCTTATATAATAAGCCCGATATAAATAAGCTCAGGCAAACAAGCTATTGCAAAAGAGATTATTAAACCAGAAGAAATAGGTGAAGGGCTCTTTGGAAAAGAGCTTTATGCAACCTTACAAAAGAAAGAAAGAAAGGGAGAATTGCTTAAAAATATATTAAGGATAAATTAATTTTTAAATGCTATCATGCAAGATCTATTATATACTATGAAAGATATTTTTCACACAACGAAAGATATTTACACGTTCGTAGGAAAGATTTATGCATACACAGAAGATCTGTTGTACACGACAAAAGATTATTTACACGTGTGATAATATTTGATAATTAATTTACCCCTATGTATTTTTAAAACATTCTCCCAAAAAACAAATCAATTTTGAAAATGAATCAATATAGCGGTTGGAGGCTACGTATAAAAAAAAAAAAAAAAAAGCAGTTGAAGGCTAACGGGATGTCATAGGCAGCAATTAAGAATCCTCTCAGCTAATTTAAATCTAATTTGTTTCAAATCTAATTTAAAATATTACTTAGTAACTAAATATCTACTTCCAAATCAAAATCAGAAATTTAAAAAACTTAGTAAACATTAAATATTGATTTAAACTTGCAAATCTATTTCAAATCAAATCAAATAAGTGCTTCAAAAATATAAGCAAACGGTTAAATATTGATTTTCAAATCAAATTTAAAACAATAGCAAGATGGATCTTCAAATCAAATAAAAAAAATTTAAAATTGGCATTCAAGTCAATCTTCAAATAAGATGATCTCGAATCAAATTTTAAAACAATTTCAAATTTGTAAATTTACTTCAAATCAAGATTTAAATAAGGGAAAATTCTAAAAAAATACATTTTAAACTTCAAAATCTCGTTGACAAAGTCGTTAATGAGATTAACAAGAATGGTAATGCAATTGACAAAACATTTTATTGTTAAATCATCTATTTGGGATTTTGAAGTTTAAATGGTATTTTTTTTAAAATTTTCCCTTTAAATAATATAGATCCTCAATTAAAATTTAAAAAATTTTCAAAAATGTAAATTGTAATGTTTCAAATCAGAAGAAATAAGTAATTTAAAATATTAGTTAATTTTTAAATATCGGTTTTCAAATCAAAATTTAAACAACATGATAATAAAAAATTTAGAATTAAAAAAATTCAAATCAAAATTAAAAAAAAAAGAATCATCAAGTCAAATTCAAAACATGTTCTGTATAAAAAAAATATTTTTTTTTGCTGACAAACCTTATTTAAAATCTGCAATTTGTTTGAATGAGATCATGTATCAAATTTTCAAAAAAAAATCAAAATCAAATTTAAAAACTTATTTAAAATCTTTTTTTTTTGTTGGCTCACAAACCTTATTTAAAATCCGAAACAATAAGACAACGAATTTTTCATTGTTAAATCAAATTAAATAAATTAAGAAAATATTAGTAGACTAAAATAAAATTGTTTCAAATAAAATTCCAAATGTTTCAAATCAAAATTGTTAAATTTCACATCAAAGCTAGAGCTGAATTTTTTTCTTTCATATGAAATTAATAGAGTAATAAGTAATTTTAAATTTCAAAAAATTAGCTAAAACAATTTAAATTGAAAGTTTTTAAAAATTAAATTAAATAAGGACTTCGGCCAAAAAAATAAATAAGTACTTTAAAAGAATGCTGAATTTTGATCCCCCCCTCCTCTCTTCTCTCTCTTCCCTTACCCCAAGCCATGTCACATCAAATCTAAAGTTGGAATTTTTTTTCATACGAAAAAAATTTGAAGTAATTTTAAATTTCAAAACATTAGCCCAAACAGTTTAAAATTGCAAGTTTTTTAAAATAAAATTAAATATGGACTTTGACCAAAAAAATAAATAAGTACGGTAAAAGAATGCTGAATTTTTAATCAAATCTAAAACATTATTTTTTAAAAAAAAAAGTTAATATAACTTTTGGCTCTAAAGTTTGGCCCGATTTTGATTTTGGTTCCTCAAGTTTACTCCGTTTATAACTATTGATTCATCAAGTTTACTCCATTTATAATTGTTGGTCCCTTAAGTTATTAAGTCATTTTCAAATTTAAGGGACCAACAGTTATAAACGGAATAAACTTGAGGGATCAAAACCACCGATTTCAAATTTGAGAGACCAAAACTAAAATGGAAAAATTGCGCCAAACTTCAGAGACCAAAACTTTCAATTTCAAACTTAAGGGACTAAAATCAAAATTAGGCTAAATTTCAGGGACCAAAAGTTATATTAACAAAAAAAAGACAAATAATTTTCAAAACAAATATAAAACAATTTAAGGGATCAAAACCCTCAAGTTTAATCTGTTTATAACTATTGATCCCTCAAGTTATTAAGTTCTTTTCAAATTTGAGGGACCAACAGTTATAAACGAAGTAAACTTAATGGATCAAAACCACCGATTTCAAACCTGAGGGACCAAAACCAAAATGGAAAAATCGAACCAAACTTTAGGGACCAAAATCAAAATTGGGCTAAATTTCATTGACCAAAATTTATATTAAAAAAAGACAAATAATTTTCAAAACAAATATAAAACAATTTAAAATTACAAATTTTTCAAATCAAATTAAACAATACTTTAAAATAATAATAAACTATTAAATATTGATTTTTTAATAAATCAAGATTTAGAACAATAAAAAAATGTATATTCAGATGAAATTGAAAACAGTTTAAAATTGTAAATTTTATTTTCAAATTAAAGTAAGATAGAAGTGAAACAAAATACTTGTCGATGTAAATAATTACAATCTAAAACAATAAGACAAAGAATTTTTCTCATATAAAAAAAAAGACAAAGAATTTTCAATCAAATATAAAAAAATTTAAAATTGCTAATTTTTTTAATTCAAATCATATAGATACTTTAAAATATTTGTAAACGGTTAAATATTTCTTTTCAAATTAAATTTAAAAGAATAATATAATTAAACAACCGTTTTAAACAATAAAAAAAATGTAAATTCAGATGGAATTTAAAACAGTTTAAAATTGCAAATTTTGTACTCATACAAAAAATTGACAAAAACCAATTTTGTTTTCAAATAAAAGTTAGATAAGAGGAGTGCCACACAAATGCTTATCGATGTAAATAATTAACCCATTAGACGTTTGGCATAAAATGCAACGACATAAATTATGCAATATTCATATAAGCTTTGAATAGAAAAAAGTGGAAAAGGGAAAACATGAAAATAAGTACATAAAATCTAAAGCAGACCTCAAATAGAATTTTATACTAATTATTTAAAATCAGACCAAATAAGCAATTTAAAATATCAGTCAGTTTTTAAATATTGATTTTCAAATCAAATCAAATTTCAAACAATAAGATAATAAAAAAATTAAAAATTGAAAAAAATAGAGTCATCAAGTCAACTTCGAAACAACTTAAAATTGCATTTTGTGTAAGTGAAATCACGCTTCAAATGTTCAAATCAAGTCAAATTCAAATTTAAAACCTTATTTGAAATCTGAAACAATAAGCCAACAAATTTTTAAATCAAATCAAATAAATTTAAAAAATATTAGTAGACTAAGTATTCTAAAATAAGATTGTTTCAAATAAAATTGCAAAATTTTCAAATCTTTTTTTTTTTGCCATTGCAAATTTTCCAAATCTACTTTAAAATAATTGAAAACGGATGGATAATGATTTTCGAAACGAATTTGAAACAGTTAATAAGTGTATATACTATTACATATTTTTTTAAATAAATCAAAATTTAAAACAATTGCAAGTTTTTTAAAATTAAATTAAATAACGACTTTGTAAAAAAAAGTACTTTAAAAGAATGCTGAAATTTTTAAATCAAATCAAAATCAAGTTTAAAACTTAATTTGAAATCTAAAACTACTTGATAAAGAATTTTCAAAATAAATTTAAAACAATTCAAAAATAAAAAAATTTCAAATCAATTAAAACAGTTTAGAATTGCAAATTTTGTTTTCAAATACAGAAGTGACACAAAATGTTTATCAATGTAAATAATTAAAATATAAAACAATAAGACAAAGTATTTTCAATCAAATTAAAAAAAATTGCAAATTTTTTAATTCAAATCAAATAGATACTTCAAAATATTTTTAAACTGTTCAATATTGATTTTCAAATAAAATTTAAAAGAATAAGATAATTAAATAACCGTTTAATTTAAAACAATAAATAAAATATATCTTCAGGTGAAATTTAAAACAATTTAAAATTGCAAATTGTGTACTCATCAGAAAAAAAGTGCAAATTTTGTTTTCAAATTAAAGTAAGATGAGAGGAGGTGTTTGGCTTCGCTCCCTAACCATTATAGTCCATTGCGCCTCGTTACTTGCAACGGCAACCTTTTTTGTGTAAAACCAAATAAGTGACTTTTGGTGTAATTATCTAATTTATGGAATAGAAAAATAAAATGAAATGGAAAACTTTTTAGTTCTCAGTAAAAAGATGTATTTTATGCTTTTAAATAAATAATATAAAACTATTATTAATTGATAATAACATATTTATAAAATACTCCCTAGTCAATTAATGTAAGAGCCACTTAATAAATTTAGAGAAATTAAGAGTGTATTTGGATGGAAATCAAAAAAGTGTTTTTTCCTCAAAACCTATGAAAAATTACCAAATACTAAAAAATTGTGCATGATCCCTTTTTATCCCAAAACTATGGTTTTGGTGTCTAAAACCATGGCTTTAGGAAAAACTCTTTTTTTTTTCTTGTTAGTGGCCCCACATTCCTCTCTCTCTCTCCTCTATCTTTTTTTTTTTTCAAAATTCTCTCTCTCTTATCTAGCATATGTTTTTTTTACAAATTTAATTTAAAAAATTTAGAAATTTAATTAAAAAATGTAATGTTAAATATTGAAAATTTTTAAATTTTAAATATTGGGTTAATGTACAAATTTAATAACCAAGTTTTTCCTGAGGGGCGTTTGGTACAAATAAGTTTTGAAAAGGGAAAAAATAACAATGAACAATTAAAAAGGGTGCAAATTTAACAAAATCGTTAAATTTAACATAATGTTGTTATGATTTTTTTTTCTCTTATTTTTAATAAAATATAACCTTATACTCTATATATAATTATCACAAAAGCTAATGTCCTTTTTGGTAATTTAACCACTAAAAAAAGTGATTCCCGACTTAATATCCAAACACTTTCATCTTATCAAAATCACTTTTTTATCCATAATCTATTCTTCTCATAATCTATTAAAAAATCAACTTTTTCACTTTTTCTCCAGAAGCTATTCTCAAAAGTTAGATTAATTTGATTATATAAAATATGACTTGATCCTCTAAAATACCCATGTGTAATACTAAATTATATAATAAAAAATAGTAAATGTAGACTTAACAGTCTTACCTCAAAAATATGATTTTTTTACCTTTTCAAAAAATATGATTTAATATCTCTAAAATACTCGCGTGTAACATTAGATTGTCTAATAAAAATAATAAACATATATAGACATAATTTAACTAGAAAAGTATGAGTTGATTTCCTTAAAACACCCATATTAACCATTAGATTGTGTTACATATGGGTGTTTTAGGGAGACATCATACATAGAGGTATTTATCTTTTAGGTTGAATCGTTATATCTATATATGTTTATTATTTTTATTAGACAATCTAATGTTACATTGGCATTTTAGAGAGATTAAGTTATATTTTTCAGGTTAAACAAACATTAAACATTTACTCTATGTATGTGCAGAATACATGTTTATTTTTTTTTATTAGACAATCTAATGTTACACATGGAGATTTTAAAAAGATTAAGTCATATATTTTATGTAAAAATGTTAAGTTTACATTCACAATTTTTATTATATAATTTAATATTACATATAGGTATTTTAAGAGATCAAGTCATATTTTATATAAATCAAATTAATCTAACTTAGTCTCTCCAAATTTGTTAAGTGGCTCTTACATTAATGAAAGATCAGGGAGTATTTGATAAATATGTTATTATCAATTAATAATGGATTTATATTATTTTTTTATTTAAAACCATAAAAGACATCCTTTTATTGAGAACTAAAAAGTTTTCAATTTTATTTTATTTTATTTTTCTATTCTATGGATAAGATAATCACACCAACACCCATTAGTTTCGTTGAAAAAAAAACCCCGATGTCATTGCAAGTAAAGGAGGCGCAATAAACCTATAGCTTGTTTGAATTAGCGATTGAAACCTTTAAGAGTGTGTTTAGAAACATGTTTGGGCCATCTAAACGCACAGTGAGGAAAACAAGGCCAGTGGATTAGCTTGAAGAGTGTTTGGGTCCACGGTTATTTTCACTGAGCTTTTTTTATTATCGCATCTTTTTTTAGAAGCCCAACCTTGTTGCTTCTTCCTGCCGCACGGTGTGAACAAAATCTCTCAGCTTGCTCTCTCCACTCTCTTCTCACCTCGATAGCTTCTTCCTCGTCACTTTCAGTGTGGCTGCTCCTTCGTCGGCACTCCCTCGAACTCGGTGGCTTCTGTCTGTAGATTACCAGTAAGAAGGCAGGCGGTTGTCCATGCCTAGAGGGTGGCGTGACGAAGTTTGTCTGGGTTGTCCTTTGGCCACACAATCCAACCAGATCCCAGCTCCTGTACTGGTAAGTGGCAACGATGTGTTTTCCTCCTTGTATGTCGGTGGTTTCATTGATCTGAGGGTGAATCTTGTTAGATTGCGTCGAGTGTTGGTGGCGGCTACGTGGTGGTTGTCGGATCTGTGTGTTCTTGGCGTTTTCACTGTTCCCATCTGTTGGGCAGATCCGTGGTTGGGTGACCTGATCTCTGCTCGCCGGAGCTGTGGCCGTTAGGTAGGTCCGTTATTTGATTTTTTTTGTTTCAGGTGGTTATTGTGCGACATTGGCATCACACCTGTTTTCCCTCCCGTCTGGTATCACCCATATGTTCCCTTACCCTGAGGCTGTCGTTGCACAGCGTCACGGTGCCCAGCGTTATTGTAGCAGCCGAAAACGAAGCTCTGATATTCTTGTTTTAGCTATAACTTTGTTTTTGTTCTTATTTTTGCTGCAACTCTGTTCTGGTTTTGCCGAAAATGTGTGTGAAAGAGGCATCAGATTTGTGTTTCTACTAATCCTACCTCACATTTCTTAAAAGCATCATCATGGTAATTGTAGCCGATATCTCATGAATCAATATCTACTGAACTGATCAAATATGCTTTTTTTTTCATATAATTGTTCTTTTCTCATCCATTTCCCTGTTGCCAATTTCATTTGCTCTTTGTATACTGCAGTTGCCGAAAATCAACCTCTAGTGTTCTTGTTGTTGCTATAACTGTTTTTTCTTCTTTTCGCTGTCACTTCTGTTGATACCTATAATTCGATGGGGACAAACAAAACTAGAACACATAGTAAAATCATTTTAATTATATGCTAAAGATAGATTCCTTTTAATTAATATTAATATTAATATTATAGCAATGATGATAATGGGCGTATGAAAGGGATAATATACATTAATAAACGATGATAGGCTTGATTCATTGTTTCACAGGTCAGACCATTTGATGTCTCTTTATTTAAAAAGAAAGCAAAAGAAGCAAAGAAAACAACAATTCAATAATAACTGAAAGCAAAGGCATTTACTAGACAAATAAAACTAAAATGCACCTAATTTATGGATTTCTGTCTATTTTCTTGTTTTGGAAAAGAATGGAGATGGAATAATTTTAATGATTTTTCATTCGAAATTAAGCATTATTTGATATCCTACCTACTTATCTTTGTTAGGTGCTTCTTGGTACAACTATCTATGTGTCTTCCCATTTTTTCACAAAGCGTAGTTATTATTTGGTTTGCTATTTTATTTATTTATTTATCACGCTTTGACCACTCAATTAACGTAATTGAAGCTTTACCATTTTGCTTTGTATTGAAGTTAGACTTTTAATGAATCCTGGTTAAATAAAGTAGGGTAAAATAGTTGAGTTTAGATTTAATTTAGTTTATGCTTAAAAAACATAAACCTTCTTATGTTGATTTCTTACCAGCTTAATATTAACTAAAAATCGGTATATTTACTTTGCCCAAAAGAAATTTAGTGTTTTTATTATTTATTATTAACTAGTTCCTTTACTTGTTTGTTTGTATTGTTTTGTTCATTCATTTATTATTTGATTGGGTGAATGCAATAACAAAAGGCACATGATTTGAGTTTGCCACTCAAAGCATTAGCTGTATGCGTAGTCAGAAAGCTAGGGGATAATTGCTTGTACTCATACTCAAAGCAAACTTACTGCTGCCTAATCCTCTATTCCTTTCTCCATTAAGATAAATGCTTGTATAATTTATTTATATAAAGTATGAAATCAAAGTAAGTGTTAGGTCATGTTAATTTATACTTTAAATTACCTTGCATGAAATATAGACATGATTTTCTTTACGAAATCTATTTACTTGTGAATAATTTGAATGTTTAACCACTATTCTATATAGAGAGAGATATTACTATTTTGTTCATTTAAAAAACTGTTAAGATATACATTTAAACATTTTGTTCACATAAATTGCATTGCATATAATAAATTGACGAGCCTATACATGATGCATTTTATATTAAAAATCAAATTCATTGACATAAATCTATTTATTGACTTTGGTTTTGTTTCCAATCATTAGTTTTGATGATTCTGGATTTGATGATCCTTATGGGTTCATAGTTGACATAGAAGTATGAACAAGGACAAAAGTAAGGCAACGTGGGATGCAAGGACCATAGGGGTTTTCATACACGAATGCATTGATCAAATATACAAGAAAGAACGACTAGGATCGTCATTCACAAAGGAGGGGTAGAAGAATATTGCGCGCTCATATAATGAGAAAACAAGATGATCATATGACAAGAAGCAACTTAAAAATAGGTTATAGCTTAAGGAAAGAATGTAAGGCATGTGATAAGTTATTCTCCAGAGAGACGGGTATATCTTTTAACTCTGTGAAGAATATGGTGATTGCAGAAGATGAGTGGTGGGACAGGAAAATATTGGTACAAATTCCTTCTTATCATTGTTGTTGTTGTTATTCTTATTGTTGTTCTTCTTATTGTTAAATGTATTGTCATTATTATATGCATACAGGAGAATGGAGACTACGCCAAGTATAGGTACAAATGGCTCATGTTCGCAAAAGAATTAGAGATACCTTTTAAGGATGTTATGGCATCAGGAAACAGAATGTTCACACCCTCTTCTACACAACAGATGTCACTGGCTGATGACGATGACGACGTCTATCGACCCACGATGGACCTAGAAGAAGGTTCAGGAGATAGTGAGGAAGATCTTGAACCTCTTAGTACTAGACTAAGTATGGGAGTGACACAAGATTTCCAAGGATTACCTTGATGACAGACACTCCACCTAGTGTGCCTAGTGGTTCAGGAAGTAGTGGGAAGAGAAAGAGGGCTGAAGGGTCGGGTAAATCGAACAAGAAGAAAACCACAAACTCAAAAGTAATAGTAGATACGGTTAGCAGAATAGTTGATGAATATGCTATTAGAGCAAATGCACTAAAGAAGATCGTAACAAATGATCTACAATTGAGCGACGTCGTAAAAGAATTACGAGCTATTCCAAAAGTTGCCAGTGACAAGGACTTTTGTCGCCACTATTGTAATATGATGATGCATCAGGTTGCTCGCGACATGTATGTGGAGATGAGAGAAGATAAAGAACTCTTGCTAGAGTAGTTGCGCGAACATGCTTACAACAGTCCTGACCTTCAAAAACCCTCGACTCGTTGAACTCTACTTTATGTCACTTTTAAAAACTTTGTTATGTATAATTAAAACATAACGCTAATCCATTTTAAATTTGACGTTGATTTACTACTGAATGTTACTAAACTCTCCTATATGATGTTGATTTTCAATTTGCACAATTTTATAATTGTGTTTGATTTCATACAATCATGCCACTCACACAGGTTACATCGTTCATGGCAAGTTCGAGTCGTCAGGATATTTAAGAGGGAACGGAGGAAGTAGGATCGTCTTGTGCAGATAAAAAGTCCTAACTCATATCCCTTATAGATTAAGACATGACAGAGTCTGAGCATGTGGCTACTTTGATGACTCAATATGTTGTGCCTTATGTTTGTAAAGAACCACGCATAACTAGTAAGCAAACAGGTGCACAATGGGTGCAAGAGTATTGGAAGGCCATGATAGAGTTTGCCTTGAGAATTTCTGAGTGGAAAAGCATATCTTCCATCTCTTATGTTCTAAATTGGTAGAACATGGGTTACGGAGGACTAGGTATATTGGAATAGAAGAAATGATAGCCATGTTTCTGTACACAGTTAGATATGCACAAGGAAATAGAATCATACAAAAATGATTTCAACATTCTGGAGAAACTTTCCACAAGATCTTCCATAGAGTTTTAGATGCTTGTGTTAACCTTTCAACATAAATTATCAAACCACTTGATCCTAAATTTCGTGATTGTCACCCAAAAATCATCAACGATCGACGATATTACCCATATTTCAAGGATGCAATAGGAGCAATTGATGAAATTCATATCAAGTGTGTGCTCAGTGAGTGTGAACAAGAGAAATATATCAGTAGAAAGGGATATCTGATGCAAAATATCATGGCCTGATTGAGATATGTGCTTTACTTTTGTGTTGGCATGGTGGGAGGGAACCACATATGATGCTCGTGTCTTCCAAACTGCTATTTCTACTCTATCTATGAATTTCCCCCATCCTCCTGAAGATATCTCTTCAACACCTAAACCTACATTGTGTGTTTGTTTATTTTTTTTGTGACATTCGCTATCATTTTACGGTGTTAAACAAAATTGTGTATTTATTAGGAAAATATTATTTGGTTGACGTCGGCTACCCAACACCAATCGAATATCTTGGTCCATATAGACGCGAGGGTTATCACATTCTAGATTTCAGGTAACACCAGGGATTCACAACTCCGAACGAGATGTTCAACTATTATCATTCAAACTTGAGGACCGCTATCGAAAAGACGTTTGGAGTATGAAAGAATAGATTTCAGCTCTTGGGAGAAATGAAATCATTTAGCTTCGAAACACAAGTCCACATTGTTTGTACAACAATGGCTATACATAACCTTATCCGCAAAAATTCTCAAACAGATGTGGATTTTCAACAAGCTGAAACAAAGAATGGATTTGTTGAAGGTAATAATGATTCAATTGATGTAGCATCCACATCAACAATTAGTAGATTATCTTCAACACACATGAATCATGTTCGTGACACGATCAGAGACCAACTTGCTAGGAGTAGATAATCCAATTATGATCAAGGTTATTAAATCCGGACCGGTCACTGAACCGGTTGAGGTACTGGGTTAAGGGTCAATAGGTCAGACCAAAGTCAAACTAGAGCTAACCCAGGATTAAACCGGTTAGAAGTTGAATATTTTAGACTTATTAATATGAAATTCTAAAGAAAAAAATCAATTTTTAAAAAATAAAAATAAAAAGGTGATCCGGACCGGTTTACCGGCCGATTCGCCGGTTCCCGGTCCGGGTCTGAGAACACTGATTATGATACACTTCATGTATGCCATTCAGATTGAAATATATATTTATCATTTTTTACTTAAGTATTTCAGTGTATTTTTCTTCTTTTTCAATAATAATTAAACTTTTTTTATTTTATAAAATTTTATTTACATTTTCCCCTATATATATATAGTATTCAATAAGGTTCATGCCTTTTTCAGTCATTTTTCACTTAAACGAGATTTTCAAACGCTAAACCAAACAGGTTCAAGGTTAGAAAAAAGACACTTCTGCCATCGTTAATCCAAACACAAATCACATTTGCAATTTGACTTTTTTTTTCAAACTCACTTCTACAAAAGTTAGATTAGAAAAAAAAACCATTTCTCCATCGATAATCCAAACATGCACTAAAAACAACTTTTCAATTATAATTTACAGTATACGAGATATATATGTGAGATGAATTTTGTCTCGATTTATATAAAAAATACTTACAAATTTATAAAAAACTATTCCAAATATAGCATTAATGATTAGGGAGAGAAGCCAGTCGCATAAGAGGACTAAAGGAGTGCCACAAATGTTGTTGCACTTTACGCCATTTGTCTAATGGGTTAATTTTTCTTTTGCCATATGGGTTAAGTTTTGAATAGAAAAAAGTGCAAAAGATAAGTGGAAAAGGGAAAACATGAAAATAAAATACATAAAATTATAAGGCTTTGTTTGGTTGGAGGTTTTTGGAGGGGAGATTAGGTGAGGGGAGGGTTGAAGATTAAAAATGAGTGTTTGGTTGGAAATAGAAGAGGTAAGGGGATAGAGGGTTTTTTGTTTTTTAGTGGCCACCTCCCTTCCCTTACAAAACCTCCAAATTTGGGGTTTTTTCTAGGAGAGATGATAATTATGTCAAACTGTGACTAAATTGCCCATGGTAATTTTTTAAAATTTCAAAACTGCCCTCACTTGTTAAAACCTTCCATCCCATTACCCACTGCACGAATTTCACTAGCGTCCCTATAACATTATCCAATTTTCTTCCCTCGCAAAACTCATAGGATTTAACTATATTGTGATTAGTTAGGAGTTTTTAATAATATATTGTAAATAATAATTATTAATAATACATTGTAAAAGAAAAAGAAAAATATGTAGAAGGGTATTTTTGTCTACTTATAATTAACTCTCCTCACCACCCCTTCTGAATCAAACAAAAAATCAAACCTCCCCTCCTCTCCCCTTCCCTCCCCTTCTCTTGAATCAAACAAAATTATAATCTTCCTTAACCTAACTTAAATAAACCTAACCTTTATTGAACTAAACACACCCTAAGACAATTTAAAGCAAACCTCAAACAGACTTTTATACTAAGTGCTTGTTTGTTATCACTTATTTGAATCGGGTTTATTATATAAGCCCAATTCACGTAAATCGAGATAAATATCCTCCACATATTTATCTCGTAGACCGTGAAAGCACCTCGTAGACCGTAAAAGCTACCTCATAGATCGTAAAAGTTACTTCGTATTCCGTGAATTACAATTCATAAACACTTATGAAATTTTCAACCGTTATTCCAAACAAGCTCTAATTATTTAAAAGCTTGCAAAAGAGAATATAAAGCAGAAGAAAGAAAAATGGGGGTGAAAGGTGGACCTTTGGAATGTGGTGTTTGGGATGAGCCTTTGGAAGCACAGAAATCACCGAGAAATCAAAGAGAGGTTCTGAATAACTGGCACTTTGCTCCAATTGGCCGGCCTCTACCAGATAATCGATCACGTAACCCTCATTCCCTCAAACGTCAAACCTAAACCGTGAAGTCAAAGTAGAATCACAACTAGCCACAGTCACAGACTCGCCGTCGCGGTGTTCACTCCCTCAACCTCATCCACCGTTGAAGTCGCCGCTGCCGTGCTCACTGCCTCAGCCTCATCTGCCGTCGAAGTTGAAAGCAGAACCACAGCCGCCGTTGCCGTGCTCAATCCCTCAACCTCATCCGCCGTCAAAGTCGAAGCTGAACTACAGGCCCAAGCACAGAGAGCCTAACCTACTCGTTTCCAAGGTTTGAATCAATCGATCTCCTTGTGCTTGTCAAACCCTAAGAAGAAGGACCTCAGCAAGGAAAAGCTACCCAGAAACGTCCCTTATTATCCTTCAGCGTTGTTCTTTGCACACAACACTGAATTCGGCGCTGGATCGCACACAACGCTGAACAATGAATTTGGTATTTGCCTGTTGGAGCCTTTGGAAGCAGCAAACGTAACGACCATATATTAGACTGGCCTAAACGGTGGAGAAATATGTAGATGGTTTGGATTAGCTTATGGAAGCTCTATGAGTGCTTATGAATCATAATTCATGGAATATGAAGTAACTTTTACGTTTTACGAGGTAGTTTTTACGGTCTACGAGGTGCTTTTACAATCTACGAGGTAAATATGTAAAGAAGATTTATTTCGATTTATATGAATAGGGTATATATAATAAACCCGATTCATAAAAACTCATCCGACAAGCTAATGGTTTTAGATGAAAATTGCAATTGCCGGTGGAGATTAAAAAAAAATTGTGGAAATTTGACTCATAATCACCCCGGAAAGATGGCTTTCAATTAGAGCCGTTGGAGATAAAAATGTGGAAATTTGGCCCATAATCTTCCACGAAAGATGGCTAAAAAGGAAATTATTTTGAAAGCAATTCAAAATTCCAATTCTCTCTCAATTAGAGCCGGAGATAAAAGTGTGGAAATTTGGCCCATAATCTTCAACTAAAGATGGCTAAAAAGGAAATTAATTTTTAAAGCAATTCAAAATTCCAATTCTCTCTCAATTAGAGCCGTTGGAGATAAAAAAAAAATGTGGAAATTTGTCTCATAATCACCCTCAGGAAGATGGCTTTCAATTAGAGCCGTTGAAGATAAAAAAGTGGAAATTTGCCTCATAATCACCCCGGAAAGATGGCTAAGAAGGAAATTAATTTTGAAAATGAATTATAACAATTAGAGGCTTGTCTTTTAAGAGAAGCCGTTGGAGGCTGATTGGATATCACAGTAATACAATATACGTGTTTTTAATGAGTTAGTTTACACAAATATACTTAAAAAGAAATAAAAAAGATCCAGATAATAAAATTTAATCTATTTCAACCCAACCGATCTTCATTATTAATTGAACAGACTGTTTTTCATAAAATATAAAATACTCCAACAAATAAATAAATATAACCTAATTAAACTCAGTTGCTTCATTACTATTCACTGAAAAGTCTAAGTAAAGAGGATAAAAATATGATTCATCAATAATCATTACATAAACAATGCAATCGTTGAATAATATAGCAGTTCATGGCCGGGGAATATGTCCACTAACTTGTCACCTTCCTCCTCACTTATTATTTTTATCTTCAAATCAATTTTTAATGGTTAAAATTTAACATTTCATAAAAATATTACAATAATATTAAGTATGAAATATTAATTAATTAAATGAATTTAAACTATTAAAATTTCAAATGAATATTTGCTAAAAATTTTGATCGGAATAGTTTACAGTAGTATATCTTTAATTTTTTTTATTTATGATGAAATTTTCCATTGCAATATTCCGCCTTAACAAACTTAACTAGTCAGTTGTTAGTAACACTAGATACTAGTGGATTAATAAAAAAAACAATTGAGGCGTGAAAAATGTTAATTTTTTATTTAGATGCAGGCTAAGTTTTTCATAAAATACGTGTGTGAAATTGCTATGCTTATGTTGACTCAAAAAAAGAAAAAAAAAAGAAATTACTATGCTCATAAGTTCATATAAAAACTAAATCTAAAATAAATTATAAATTCAACTCCCATCACATTTGTTTCACACAATGGTAAGGTCCTTGCACCTAATTCTTAACGCAGCAGATTTTTCACATAACCATTTCGTAGTGATTTTTTGCTCCATACAGTATCACCCCATCCGCACCGGGTATTGCAAACGGGACCTGTACTAGTTATCTAAAAAATTCTGAAGCCTATATTGGGTCCCTACTATATTTACTGTGAAAATAATGAAAGTTTTAATAAGGTGCGTGAGATGAAAGTTTTAAAAAAACACATTTTAGACGAGGTTAAATTCACCCTACAGACGAAAAACAAAAAAAGATACAATATGTTTGGAAACTCTATTTATAATCGGGTTTATTTTATAAGTCTGATTTACATAAATCGAGATAAATCTCTTCCACATATTTATCTCGTAGACCGTAAAAGTAACATCGTAAATCATAAAAGTTACTTCGTATTCCGTAAATCACAATTTATAAGCATTTATGGAGCTTTCATAAGCTAATCCAAACGAGCTAAATTTGTTTAATGAAATCATGAATCGCAACTAAGAAGTTTCTACAACCAAATTTAGGGTGTGTTTGGAATCAGCTTTTGAGAATAGCTTATGGAAAAAAAGTGATTTTTGAGAATAGATTCTGGTAGAATAGATTATGTGAAAAAAATGATTTTGATAAATGAGAGTGTTTGGATATTTTGATCAGAATAGCTTTTTTCATGGTCAAATTACTGAAAAGGACATTAGCTTTTGTGATAATTACATGTAAAGGATAAGATTATATTTTATGTATTATTTAATAGGAAAATTCATAATAAATATAAAAAATGACATAAATTTATCTGAAAAATTAAAAATTATAACATTGATCAATTATCTAACATAAAAAAAATCAAACATATATATATATATTATAGGGAAAAATGATTTTGATAAAATGAGAGTTTTTGGGTATTGGTTAAGAATAACTTTTTTAATGGTCAAATTACCAAAAAAGAACATTAGCTTTTGTGATAATTACATATAAAAAGATAAGATTTTATTTTAAATATTTTCAACATTAAATTTCATAATAATACCTAAAATTAAATAAATTTGTCTAAAAAATTAAAATTATAACATTGGGCAATTATATAACATCATAAAAAATAGCTCAAACATATATGTATTAATAAATTATATAAAACATTTATATATAGTAATTATTCAAAATAATACTATATTTTAGATTGAAATAAATAATCCCTCCGGTCTTAAATATAAGATAGAATTGATTTTTTTTTAAAGATTAAGGAAGCTAAATAAATTACTTAATCGTATCATATATTTTATATCATTAAATTACATATAAGTTTATTATTCAAATTAATTAGTTTGGGGGAAAAAATTAAAATATAAATACTCTAAAATAATTTAATTAGTTTTTTAATCTCTTAAAGAAAATTAAATTTATCTTATATTTAAAACTAAAGAGAATAATAAATTTTGACATGAATAATGATTCTTTAAAAAAAACCACACAATAATTTTTTTGTAATAGGTATTTGAAAAAAAAAATGGAAACATGGGATGAAAATAAAAGAAATGAAAGAGGGAAGATGAAGAGAGAGAAAATGAAGTGAGACCCACATACAAAATATTAGCTTCTCCCAAACCATGGTTTTGACAAAAAAGTGCTTTTTACTTTTTTTGTGGTGTTTGGATGTTTTTTACCAAAACTATGGTTTGAAGTTGAAACCATGGTTTGTGTTTAACATCCAAATACACTATTAATGAGAACGATGAAAATTTGGGCCACGCTTATAAATAATTTAAATTTCAATAAAAAAAATTATTAGTTTACCAAATCCTCCGAACTTGGCATTCCCACAACACTTTAGCAAAAAGCCATTGGCTTCATATGTAAACATCAAAGGAAAATGCAAATTAACCAATACAACAATGGCTTTGACCTGCAAGGCATCTGTGACTTCAAATCTTGAACAAACAAATGGCATGCAACCAATACATTTTATATCTTGTTAAGCACAACAGAATTTAACTACTATATACAATATAAATACTCTCAATTTCCTGCGATCATACTTTCTCTACTTTTTTTCCTTTCTCTCCTTTTGTTTTCCCCCGTCTCTATAGTTTCTAATTAGTACGATTTGTAGTATTAAGAATATATGACTGAGAGAGCAATTCATGAAGAACAAGAGAGCATACATACACCTGGTCGATACGCCCAAGCTGGAGGCAAGCGAGCATATTTTTCCATTCCTGGCTGCTCATCAAATGGACGCTCCATCAGTTTAAGCAATCTACGGACTTCTCCAAAATCACCCATTTCTGCAGCATCAATTGCAGTCTGGCAGAGATAGTTCCTGAGAACATATTTGGGATTCACAGAATCCATTGAGATCTTCCTCTGCTCATCTGAAATTCCGCTGGTAGAAATCTGAATAGCCCCAAAAATAACCAAAAATAATGAGTGGATATACCTTTCTAATCGATTCAACAATTCATAAAACTTACAAGAAATAAAAAGATTATAAATGTGTTTCCGCATAGGAAGTTCAAAATCAACCAATTTATCGACTGGCAAAGCTAATTAGCCACTAAAGAAGTGTTCTCAGACTTGTTACCAAGGACCATAATAAAAGAAATTCCATATTTGAAACAACACTTGATGCAGCACTTCTAAAAAGTGATCGTTTTAATAAAATCTCACCTAAACCATGAACCAATTTAGCAAAACTAAAAACCAACTGTACCTCATGAATGTAAGCTTTCACCCAATCAGTCCAGGCCTCTTTACGCTCCTGACCAATATCTAGCAGAGCTGACTTCAGTGGGACCAGTAACTTGTCATCTGGAATGCTTGTATCTGCTTTTAGATTGGAAAGCAGCCTAAAGAAGTTTGTGTAATCAACTTTATCAACAGCCATATGACTAAGAAGTTTACTTATCAGCTGCTTATTATACTTGGGCAGGCCGAGTTTTTTGGTCATTATTGCTTGATAGTCATCCATAAATTTGGTCCCATATCTAAGAAAACATAGAATAAACATAAAAAAAAAGGAAGTAAAACTCATAAGAAGGAGATAATAAGTTTAACAGCCATTTAGACTAGTCTCAACTTAGAGAGAATATGGTTTCAAGATTGCACCCACCTTTCCATGGCATAGTTCGCCTCCTTCTCATTTATTAACTTAGCAGCAGATAAAGTTGTTGCGAACTGCGCAATATTCCACAAACCAATATCTGGCTGGTTTGCAAAACAGTATCTTCTACCAGGAAGATCGGTGGTATTTGGGGTAAATCTAGGATCAAAAGCATCCAAAAACCCAAATGGACCGTAATCAATAGTGAGACCCAAAATGCTCATATTATCAGTGTTCAGCACCCCATGAGTGAAACCAACCCCTTGCCAGCTTGCAATCAAAGAAGCAGTACGCTCAGCAACCTCCACAGCCCATGCTGATATAAAGTTCCATCCAACCAAATTTAACAAGCATTTATTTGAAAGACAAAAAAGCTCCCATAAAATCATAAGTAGAACAGTCACAATGTAGTCTGATATCCAAGGAGTGTGCATGCCTTTTCTTTTAACTCACATATTACATAATAATATGACTATTATTTTCAAGGGGGAATGTAATTGAAGTTGAAGAAAATGAATTGAGCTCTGAAACAGACGATGCAGACCCATCACAGTTTCTTGCTGGGCAAATCTGCATGGTCTTAACTCTAATTACAGAGTCCGGCTATGAGCGGATATTGAACACAAACACACACAGGCACAAACTCAACCATAAAATCTCAACATAGTTGCTGATGATTGGCACATGATCAGATAAGCTGATATTTCAGATGCACTTTGAAAAACCTAATAGTAAGTAAACAGAACAGTAGACCTAATCCACTTTTAAGATGGTCACTATAAAAAGAAAAACCAACAAGTTTAGTCAAATACCAGCATACTTGTTTGAAGTAAGATCCACAACAGAATCTTCTTCACCACCGGTGCTGAAAGACAAACTTTCACTCTTACTCATGTTCTCAATATGAGGAAAGTGATGTCTAATGGCATAGTCAGACAAAGCACAAACAAGATCCATGTCCTCTTCACCTCTGGAGGCATGTATTTGGTATGAACCAAAACGCAAAAAAGATTGTGCAACTCTACAAACAATTGCACCAGGTTCTTCCTTAGGATTGCCACTGCAAGAGAGAGATTTATACAGTATTTATTTAATAAATTTTAGCATGAGCAGAGTAAAAATTCTAAAACCAAGACTGCAGTCCCAAGCCAAATCCATTATTTCATCATTAACACAACTTTAAATTAAAACATGAAATTCTCCTATTACGTAGGAATAAGATTGATGTAGAATGGGGGAAGTAAAAAAGAGGAGGGGAAGGAGAAAGGATAGAGGGATGGCAAGATCGGAGGAGAGGGTTGACATCAAATATTTATTCTCAACAGTCAACAATAATTCATCAAAAGCTCTTACAATGAAAATAACTTGGGGCAATTTATAAAGCCCTAAAAGCAACAATAACTTACCCTAACTTAAAAATAAAAGTAAAAGAAAATCTAACTTAAACTTCAAATAAAAGAAAGGATAAATAAAGCCAAAGAAAGCCAACTAGGAAACAATATAAAGTCAAAACAATATATTAAAAAACAAATAAATAACTCATAATATTTTATCAAGGACGTTCAAATTTAAGGTTTTTCTTCATTCAAGTCATTAATATTTGCAACTATAACTTTTGCATGATAATAGTGGGGTCATCAGCTAATTCAATCTTCCTTAGAGGCGGGAGTTTTTTCTAAAAAAAATGCAACAGGTTTTACAAATATGATATCAAAGAGATATGCAGATAAGCAACAGTCTACATTATTTTAATTTAGATTAACATACTCATAGAACATGTCTCTCGTGACAAACTTTCCCGTGGTCACTAGACAAAGGGCACGAGTTGTTGGAATCCCCAAATGGTGCATTGCTTCACTGCAAAGGAATTCCCTGATGCTACTACGTAATACTGCAAGACCGTCTGCAAACCGACTGTAAGGAGTTTTCCCAGCTCCTTTGAGTTGCAGCTCCCATCTTTCAGACATTGAACTTAGGACCTCTCCAAGTGTAATTGCCCTGCCATCACCCAGTTGCCCAGCCCACATACCAAATTGATGTCCTCCATAACACTGAGCATAAGGCAACCTGTGCAATAGAATACCATCAATGAGCTATATGAGGCATTCCTAAATAGCATGATGTCAGAAGACATGAAGAAACTTACACTCCCACCAAAGATGATGCACCAGAGAGTAGAAGGGGGAAATCTGGTCTTTCAAACCTGAAACTCAGGCACAATGATGGTTAGTACCTGAAAAGGAAATCCTAAGGCATGGGAACATAATCTTGAGTGAGAAAGAGAGAGAGAGAGAGAGAGAGAGAGAGGAGGTGGACAGAAAATACAGACAAGAGACAGCCAGAATATTGAAAATATGACATAGCTGCAACAAATAATCTAAATTTGCCAAATACAAATCCCTCTTCTAGATGCTTTGATATAGAAATTTAGCATTGCTTCAGTATATCAATATTAAAGTACTTCAGTAAATCCAAAAGCAGGGCGGCAAACCTAACACACTCACTCTCTGTGGTCCAAATCAAGGAGGTCAGCAACTGCTTCCGACCAAGCTACAAGTTGGGGGTTGTCTACTTCAGCTGACGGTGATACTTTGGTATAACAAGCATGCAGCACCTGAAATGGAAAGGAGAGAAGAAATATATGAAAGAGAGGGCAACATAATCTAGTTTCCAATGCTAAATACCACGTTAGAATCTGTCTTTGACACTGCACAAGCAACTTAGTGAGAGTAAGAGAGAACAATATCTTTGTTCCTAAATTGTACAACTTCACTGATTCCATTGTTGTCCGACACAAGCCTAATCCTAACACAATATTAATTCCAACCTATCTTCTTCAGTTCGATTTGTACTGCTCTGCATTTTTTGTTTTGCCCCATTTTATAAACGTATAGTTACTGCTTTAGCATCGAAGAGGCCATCTCATCAAACCTTATGGCTTATGTAATTACTCTTAGTCTGTATAATAAAGTTCATAATCACATCAATCTAAAAGACACAAGGGTATAAGCTCAACTCTTCTATTCCTGACCTCCAATCTATTCAGTAATCATAGCCATAAAATATACAACACGTTTTCACACTTCATTAAGAACACCTATCGACAAATTCAATCAATATAACAAGGAAGGGCGGAGAAAGGGAGAAAAGAAAAGAAAAATTACAAGCGGCCAACCTCTCTAGGAAACAAATCGGTTCTAGGATCACCAGGCAATTCTCTAACGAAGGAGTGATCCCAATTCAGATCTTCGAGCTTCGACCGAGGTTTTTCACTATGATTACGATCAGCATCTGCGCTAGAATGGCTTTCGAGGCTCTGATTCTTCAAATCCTGGGTCAGAGAATGAACGGAAGCTGTAAGGTCCTGCGCCGGTGAATCCATGGGAACGCGGCCACCGGAAGCGCGGCGGGAAGCGCGAGAGAGGCGGAGAGGAGCCGATTGGAAATGGAAGAAAGCAGAAGGGTAGAAATGGAAATTGGGGGAGCGACGGAGGGAGCAGAAGGAGAAGGAAGAGAGTGATGCGGTGCTGATGAGAGAGAAATGAGAAAGCATTGTTGTGTTTTTGTTGACTAATGGCAGTTGTGGCCTGGCTATGCAATCTGCAACTGCTATGGCAAAAAAAGAAAAAAAGAAAAAAGAATCTGCAACTGCAAAAATTTGCCACATTCTTTTAAATAAAACTAAAAAATTAAGCAGTCCTTTTTTATCCATATTCTATTCAATTTAATTATCATTTTGAGATTTTAATTTAGTTTCATCATAAAACAAATTAATGTATATTCATAAACTGATTGATTGATGAATGATTGAGATTTTGAGAGTTGTTTGACAATGAAGATGGGACTATGTTTCTCATGTCCACACGAAATTTCATAGTTTTCTATACAGTTCATATTCTAGTTTTTCTTGTTAAATTATGGGGATTGGTCAACGTGTGATAAGTTAGTGAGTTTCTTTGACTTTGATTCCCAGTCTCGATAAATTCTGACCATCAATTTCATTTCTTTAAATCTTGGTGGTTAGCAACTTCTGACGTTTAAATCTTGAAAAAACCGTTTAAGATCATATCCTAAATTTATATACATAAGTCGAGATAATAGTCATCTCACATACTTATTTCGTATACCATAAATTATGATTAAAGAATTATTTTTTAAAGTCTCAAATCACTATTATAAATAAGCATTTCATTTCACTCTTCATTTTAGTCTTTTTTGAATACCTTTATCTTTATGCCACCAAAGCATGAATTAGA
This sequence comes from Albizia julibrissin, assembly GCA_037074505.1. Taxonomy (NCBI): domain Eukaryota; kingdom Viridiplantae; phylum Streptophyta; class Magnoliopsida; order Fabales; family Fabaceae; genus Albizia; species Albizia julibrissin. Next base: position 1,811,964 of record CM073482.1, on the reverse strand, counting down.
GAGCAACCATAGTATGAGATCTTATATATGGTTTTATGCTTATTTGGAACATCGATTACAGTCTTCAAAAATAATTTTTCAATCATTATTTATAATACATGAGAAAAGTATGTAAGATGTGTGTTGTCTCAAGTTATATGTATAAACACTTTTAAATTCCCCAATCATAATTTCAAACATATTTTTTGCCTCGGTTGAAAATCAAGCTATTAGTTGGATTGGAGCATATGCTATGACCTGAGGGAGATGATGATGATATTATAAATGATACTAATCATTAAATTAATTAATTTTTTTACCATTCTCTATAGAAAGTAATTTAATCCTTTGTTACTAAAAACCTCTAAAATTACTAATAAAAGATCCAATTAATAAAAGAATTGATTTATAATCATAAAATTATGAGTTTAATCTAATTTATATGATAATTTTATTAATAATTGATTAGTAAATATCTTTGTAACTACTTTTTTAGTCTAGAGCATGTTCAGACCTAAACGAAATTTCATACTTAACTCATCTAAACTTTATCTATATACAAAAAAAAAATCCGTAAAATCTCGAAAGGAACATCTAAATTAATCAAACGATCATTTCTAACATTTTCCTAATGACGAAAATGAAACTCGTCGATTTTTTTTTTTTTCAGCGTTGTCCTACCCACGTTAAAATGATTTGTCCCGACATGGTTGCCGCCGGTGGTAACACATGTTGTAAATTGTCCATTTGCCTCTAAATTATAATAAAATTTTAAATTAGCCCCAACTCTTTTGAAAAATTACACAACTCTGCCCTCAACAGGCTGAAACACATCGATCGCGTTCGCTCGGCCTCTGTACCTCTTCGATTCGACTGTTCCTTCTGTTTTTGGTCTGGATTACGATGTTAATTGTTTTCAATTTCCTGTTCTGAATCTTTAGCATCGGTCAGCGGCTAATTTGTTGGAGCACTTGATTTGATTTGAGCTCGCACTGTTTGTTGTGACGGGGGTTGGAAACTAAGTTGGCGGTTTCAATGGATTACGAGCTCTCTGATAGCAGTGGTGGGTTGTTTCAAAGAGATGATTTTCTTAACATTATTTTTCTGTAATCCCTTAATTTTCAAAATATTAACGATTCTTGGTGATTAAATGAGTTTATAATTCATTATTTTGATCTCATCTTATTGCATTATGGTGACAAGTCTCACAACTGAAATTGCACCGGTTTTTAATGACACTGGAGTGCAATTGGAGTTTTACAACTTAACTGTCAGGCTTCTGCCCCCCCCCCCCCGGGGGGGCCTCTGTTTGTTCTTATGCTAAACCTTTTCTATTGGTCGTATGTTCTTTTGTTGTTTTAAGCTATTACTGATGCTTCTGTTCTTATCGAAAGTGAAATTTTGATCTCAGAAACGATTACTTTATGGACCTTTTCCAATCAAATGTTCACTCAGAGTAAGGTGGCTGTTTCTTGGATGAATTTAATTCTTCTGGTGGACGAGAATCATTGTCTCCCTGCAGCTGATTAGTTGACATTTTCTATAAGGCTTTTGAATTTTTGAATAATATAGTGCTAATTATTCACTCATTAATATGGTTTATAACTCAAGCTATTACGTCTCATAATAAGGTTACTATTCGATAATACCTGTTTGGTTTCCCACATTATCAGGGAATGAAGTTACTCAAGAAAACATGTTAATCACTCCTTTTCACCATACCTGATTTTTTAGCTTACTCATTGATTGTGATCATGACTTCAGGCCGATTAGCCAGGTCACTAGTGTGGATAAAGATCATCACTAGATGCTACCTCAGTTGCTAATGAAGTTATGGATAATGTGAGAAGTTAAAGTAATTAGACATTGGTGTCAAAGTTGAACTTTGAAAAAAGACTTATGATCAGTCCACTGGAGTATCTTAGATTAGGTTCTTGATAGAAAGAGCTTTGTCTATCTACTGGCTACTCTTATCTCTTCAGTGATGGTGAATGGTAAACCTAGATATTGCTTTTGCAGTCAAAGAGCGGCTATAGAAGAGGGTCCTTTGTTCCTTTTCATATCTTTTTAGTGGTAGATGTGCTTGGGGAGGAGGGGGCTGATGTCTCTAGTGGCTCTGAGACTGTCTTAGAGGATATTTGTGGCGAGTTCAAAGGTGCTTTTGATTTTTAACCTCCAGTTAGTATATGATATCACCCCCTTCATGGAGTGAAAAAGAGATAATTTTTCTGACGTTCCTTTTTTCCTCAAGTGTTACAACTTTTTTCTGGTTACAAGATTAATTTAGTTCAGAGGCTGATCATTCTTTCTCTTTGCTTGCTTCCTTGGCTGGGTGCGGAACATTTCAATGGCCTCTCAATTAATGAACGTGTGCAGAAGTACACTGGATAACAAATTTAAACTTATCAATGTTTTGTTTCTTGGTTTTTTTTTTTTTTTTTTAATTTCAGACAGGCTTACTGCTTCTTCTAATTTCTTTCCATTCTAATCCTTTTTTTATCCTTGTTTGACATTATTATTGGAAGGTTCCAAATGTAAATTTGGCCAGTAAGTTATATTCCCACTGACCTTATACTTGACAACGATCCCCCGCCCCCGGCCATGTTTAAGAAAGAGGCTGCTGGTAAATTGAACATAACAACATAGGCCTCTAAAATTTATAACTCTGCTTATTTTATAGCTGATCCCAGAAATAAGTTGCCTATGAAAGTAGATTTTCACTAAAGTGTGAATAATCAACAGTCAGCTTTGGAATAGTAATTAGATTATGCTCATTAATGTTATATCTTACTGATTGATTGCAAAGACGCAATGACTTGAGCAAGACTTCGGCTTAGTTATATATTGATCTATATTTCTTTTTGTGAATTCAAAGAAAATACAGAACCATTATATCATATATCTTACTCATATTATATCATATCCTGAAGATACAACGAAGGTGATATTTATACACAAAGATTCCTAACTATGATAAATGCTAGCATCAGACGTTACCTAGCTTTTCTCCTATCTCATTAATTACATTTGACTAACGCTTCAGATCATTAATTACATCAAAACGTTTCATAACACTCCCCCTCAAGTTGGAGCGTAGATGTTAATCAAGCCCAACTTGTTACAGAGATAGTTAACCTGAATTCCATTTAAGGCCTTCATTAAAAGATCACCCAACTTATCATTAGATCGCACGTGTCCAGTAGAAATAAAATTTTCCTTGATCTTATCGCGTACAAAGTGGCAGTCAATCTCAATATGTTTTGTACGTTCATGAAACACTGAGTTGGAGGCTATATGTAGGGCGGCTTTATTGTCACACCACAGTTTTGCAGGAAATGTCGTGGTAAGATTGACTTCCTTCATTAACTGGCAAATCCACACAATTTCCTGCGTTGACTAAGCCATGGCTCTATACTCAGCCTCGGCACTGGATCTAAATACCACATCCTGCTTCTTGCTTTTCCAGGATACCAAGTTCCCCCCTACAAATACACAATATCATGTAGTAGATCTCCTAGTTGCCTTCGATCCTGCATAATCTGCATCACAAAAACATTCAATCTTGGTGTGGCCATGATTTGTATAGAGTATACCACGGCCAGGTGAGCCTTTTAAGTAATGTAAGACATGTTCCAAAGCTTCTCACTGAGCAACGGTTGGTGCTGTCATGAATTGGCTAAGCACACTGACAGGAAATGTCACATCAGGACGAGTTACTGTGAGGTAGTTCAATTTTCCAATCAATCTACGGTATCTCTCAGGAAATGCAAATGGTTTGATCTTTTCTGGATCAACTTTATTTCTCACATCCTCAGGTAGCTTATCAAATGGCACGCTATCATCAATGTCCAAAAGAGGATTAGGAATCATGGGAAAACTACTTGGTGCTGCCCCAAGTTTCCCTGTTTCTTTTAGTAGATCAAGGACATATTTCCTTTGTGTTAAGAGGATGCCTTTCTTGCTTCTTATAACTTCAATCCCAAGAAAGTACTTCAACGGACCCAAATCTTTGGTCTGGAAATGAGATGTAAGAAAGGTTTTGAGTGAGAAGATTCCTGAAGTATCGCTTCCCGTAATGACAATGTCATCGACATATACCACTAAGAGAATCACGTCAGCATTCGTTCATTGATAAAAAAATAGAATGATCACACTTACTTTGATTCAAGCCAAATTTCTTAACCACTGAGCTAAATCTGTCAAACCAACCACGAGGACTTTGTTTTAAACCATATAAAGATTTTTGAAGACGGCATACCTTCTCATACTCCCCCTGAGCAACAAAACCAGGTGGTTGCTCCATATAAACTTTTTCAAGAAGATCGCCATTTAAAAACACATTTTTAACATCCAGTTGATGAAGATCCCAACCATAGGTCGCGGCCATAGAGATAAAGAGACGAACAGAGGACAACTTGGCCACAGGAGAGAAAGTTTTGGAATAGTCAATACCATACGTCTGAGCATAACCCTTGATAACCAATCTAGCCTTCAAGCGATCTAAGGTTCTATCGGCTTTTGTTTTAACGGTGAACACCCATGTACACCCAATAGCCTTCTTACCAAGAGGTAAATCAATGAGAGTCCAAGTACTAGCCTGATCAAGGGCCATCATCTCCTTTCATCGCAGCACGCCAACCAGGATTGGCTAAGGCTTGATGAAGATTAGAAGGAATGGTGATAGAATCTAAGAATGCTATGAAGGCACAAGATGGAGATGATAGGCGATTATAGGAAACAAATGAGGAAATAGGATAAGTACAAGTACGTTTCCCTTTTTCGGAGGGCAATAGGCAGATCAGCAGAAGGAGCATCAATATCAAGGGCTTCAGGCACTGTTGTGGGAGGAGATGCAGAAGGAGGAGGGACTACATACGGATCAAACATCGAAGCGAGTATTGGCGAGTCAGGGACATGACTGATGACATTACCTTCCTTGGGACGCCTCCGATAAACATGATGGAGAGGAGGCGGAGCAGGTTCTGGCACAGATGCTTGCACTGGTGATAAACGAACCTCATACACTAAGATATCATCAAGACTGGGGGTGGTTGTTGAAGGCGTATCTGGATGGGAGACCAAGAAGAACGGAGTTGACTCATGAAAAGTGACATCCATAGACACAAGATAACGTCGAAGGGTAGGAGAGTAGCACCTATAACCCTTTTGAACTCTAGAATAGCCAAGGAAGACACACTTGAGGGACTTAGGATCGAGTTTGCTAATAGTGGGACGAACATCGCAAACAAAACAAATACAACCAAAGATTTTGGGATCAATGGTAAACAAGGGTTTCGAAGGAAACAAAGTTGTGTATGGAATGTCACCATAAAGAACAGGAGATGGCATGCGATTAATAAGGAAGCAGGCAGTTGACACAGCATCAGCCCAAAGGTGTTTTGGAACTCGCATTTGAAACATTAGAGCTCGGTCACTTCTAATAAGTGTTGGTTCTTTCGTTCTGCAACACCATTTTGAGCAAGCATATCAGTACACGAGGACTGATGAATCATGCCATGCTGAAGCATATAGTTGTAAAACTGGGTAGATGAATACTCTTTAGCATTGTCACTCCGTAGAGTTTTAACAGAGACACCAAACTGAGTTTTGATCTCAGTATAGAAATTGCAAAAATGAGAAAACAACTCGGAATGATTTTTCATTAAATAAAGCTAGGTTGTTCGAGAGAAATCATCGATGAGAGTAACAAAGTACCTAAAACCAGTTGTGGACTCGATAGGACAAGGACTCCAGACATTAGAATGAACCAAATCAAAGGGGGACACAACCCGTTTATTGACACGAGGTGCCAAGTGGACACGGTGATGTTTAGCAAATTGGCACGACTCACTCTAAGGATGTCAAATGATGAAATTGAGGATACAACTTTTTTAATGATGACAACGACACATGACCCAAACGACAATGAACATCAAACGGAGAAGAACCACCAAAGCAAGCAACGGAGCGAGAATCTCAATCCTTAAGGAAGTAATGACCACCAGATTCAAATCCCCTACCAATAATGCGCTTCGTCGTAAGATCCTGAATCAAACAATGATCAGGGAAAAGTGAGATAAAACAGTTTAACTGGCGAGTGAGTTGGCTAGGGGATAAAATGTTAAAAACAAGGTCAGGAACATTAAGAACAGGCGAGAGGGAAATAGATGGAGTGGGTGTAACAGTGCCCCGATCCAAGTACACGGGAATAGGAGCCATTAGCAATAGTGATTGATGAGGGGTTGGCATAAGGTGCATACGTAAAGAATAAATGAGGATTACCTATCATATGATCTGTGGCACCAGAGTTGATGATCCACTTTGAGGAAGAGGTAGTAAGACATGAATCACAATTACCTGTAACAAGCACAGTTGGTGTGGATTGAACATAATCAGAATTATTAGTAGACTGTGCCAGATGAGCAAAACATTACGTTGTTGCTTATTTTGTAGCTTCTCTCAATAACATTTGGTATGTCCTGATTCCTTGTAGTAAAAGCAAACGATAGCTCCAAAATTTTGAGGATTAGTACCTTGTCTTTGGTTCCTGTTGGTAGTAGGAACTAGATTCGATGTACCATTGCCTTGTCTCGGGAAGCCCTGGTTCTTGCTATCAGTAGTGTCACGGCCTACTAAAGCACTTGCATGAGAAGTAGAAGTCGATTGAGATAGGCTATCAGCACGCAGCACACGAGAGTACACATCCTGGAGTAATGGAACTTCAAAGCTGGACAAGATCTGAGATCGGACTGTCTCATAAGTCGGATCAAGAGCAGTAAGAAAGCTAATGATCGCTTGTTTTTCCATGTTATTCACTTGTGCCTGAAGGTCGGTCGTTGGGGGCATTAACATCTTCATTTCTTCATACATCTTCTTAAAGTCCAAAAAGAAGTTCTTCAGGGGACGGCCCTGCTGTTCAGCACGATAGAAACCTTTGCAAACATCATGAATGCGAGTAATATTTCCTTTCCCAGAATATAGGAACTCCAGGTAATCCACAAGTTCCTTCACAGTGTTACAATGACTAACTGAGGAAAGAATATCAGTCTCAATGGAATTTTGGATTTGTAAGAATAACCTAGCGTCGGCTCTAGCCCAAGCCAACTCAGAATCATCCTTAAGAAGAGTCTCAGTTAAATGATCTTCTTTTTCAATACTGAGTAGGTACATGTGGACCGTTTTGCTCCAATCCGAATAGTTTGTCCAATTGAGCTTATGATCAGTAATTTTATTTGAAACAGGAATCATTTCAGTAGTATCATTGGCCTTAGATTCAGCCATAAGAGTTGACTAGAGTTAACTAGATGGCTTCAAACAGGAAGTAGGAAAGCAAACAGCAAGAACACCCAGACAGAAAGGAGCCAACTTGCATGAATAATCAGGCAGCAAAGCAAAAAATTTCAGAAATGGTACTGCTTGAGTCAATAAACAAAGGGACCCATACCTGGAATGAGGGACCCACTCCTGAAAAAGCACAATGAAGACAGAATTCCAAAAGAAATTGTTCCAGCAGACAACGAAACAAGTCACACTTAAAAAACAATTAGAGACCCCACACGCAGAAACTTTCTCATAAAGATACCAATACTCAGCTGCTTCAAAACGATGTCACCTCAAATTACAGTAGTGAAAATAAGGCAGAATGAGCATGCTATACTAAGAAAAGAGCACAGCAACAGGTACTGATAAAAAACCAGAGGGGAAACAGCACAAAACTCTCTTTGAGATTCAAGACAAATTGCAAAACCACTAAACCCGAACCTGACAACCACAGGGATGCATCAGAAAAGAGATGGAGACATCGGCGGACAAAACAACGACCAAAAAATTGCCGGAAAATGATCTCACGCGCCTGCGCGTGACTCTGACGGCAGAGAAGATGACGGAGCGTGAGATTCACGCGCTTGCTGGAAGATTGTCGGACTAGAAGAGAAACGCCGATCAGGACCTCCTGATGCTTCTCATCTAGCGCGTTTCCACAGACGACACCACTCACAGAAGCCCAAACCTCTGTTTTTCAGATCCGTCTGACCGGAGGGACACCAGAAAAATCGCAGCTCTCAACTTCTCAACGTTCGTTCTGATACCATGTGAATTCAGAGAAAATACAGAACCATTATATCATATATCTTACTCATATTATATCATATCCTGAAGATACAACGAAGGTGATATTTATACACAGAGATTCCTAACTATGATAAATGCTAGCATCAGACGTTACCTAGCTTTTCTCCTAACTCATTAATTACATTTGACTAACGCTTCAGATTATTAATTACATCAAAACGTTTCATGGCACTATTCAATTTTTTGGGTTTTTATTTTTCCCCTTTCTGTTCATGCATGTCTTGCCTTTTGGGAAATTGGAAATCCTGAAGTTATCCACTAAGTGTTCTTATTATGGGTCCTCATCCTCTACAGTTTTAATAGTCTTGTTCTGGACACTATAAAGTAAACACCAGGTTGCTCTACTGCCACAACTTTTTCCATGGTAAAGCCAAATCTCACGGATTGAGATGATTGAACATATCAGATATGCTTGTGAACCAGAGAAATTGATTTTAATTGTGTTACTAGTCTACTTCATGTCTCTTGTATTCAAAATGATTCTTGAATAATAGTTGCTATGATCTGAAATAATTGCAGGAACAGACAATGATCTTCCCCCTTCACATCAAAGTAGATTTCCACGTCCAGGCCATGTGGCTGGAAATGGAAGATCAGCCCTTGTTGGGTCTGGTCCATTTTCCAGGGTGCAGAATGACATGGAAACTCAGATACACAACATTGAGCAAGAAGCATACACATCTATCCTGCGGGCTTTTAAAGCTCAATCTGATGCAATTTCTTGGGTATTTATTCCGTGATTTGTTAATTAAGCTGTGTGCAAAATTATGTTGGATATTCACAATAATGCATTTTATTCTGTTTTGGTTCCTGTGCACTTTAGGATAAAGAAAGTCTAATTACAGAGCTTAGGAAGGAGCTAAGAGTGTCTGATGAAGAACATAGAGAACTTCTATCTAGAGTCAATGCTGATGACATTATCCTCAGGATAAGGTCATATTACATTTTGCTATTTTCTGCTGAGTGTTTCCTTATGCCATTGTACAAAACATGGTTTGTTATTGATCTGGAGTGTAACCAATTTGTGCTGTTAGGGAGTGGAGAAAGGCCATTGGACTCCAATCTGGCGCAGGAAATAGTGCTCAACCAGCTCATGACCATATACCCAGCCCTACCATCTCAGCATCTCGTAAGAAACAAAAAGCGTCACAATCCTTAGCTCCCTTATCCTTGGGTGCACTGTCTCCAGCAGGTCATCCATCTATGCAACCGTCATCATCAGCATTGAGGCGTGGACCTCCACCAGGAGCAAAGACCAAAAAGCCAAAATCAGTAAGTGAGATGGTTTTGGAATATTGATAGAAAACAAGATTCTGAATTACTGATATTCACTTGCTTTGTGATCACTGATCCCTGTTTAAAATAACAAAATACATTCACTACCACATGTTTAATGAAGTCTGTGCAGTTCCCTTCTGCAGGTCATATCGGAAGGACCCAGGCTAATAATCAGGGTTCTTCAGGTGCCTTTGCAACGAATGAACCAGCTGAGGCAGCTTCTTATGATCCTTTGATTGGAAAGAAAGTTTGGACAAGGTGGCCAGAAGACAATCACTTCTATGAAGCTGTTGTAACTGATTATAATTTGGCCGAGGTGTGTGTATTTCTCACTTAAGAAATTTAGTCAAATGAACATCTAGTAACATTAACTTGTGGATATTTGGTAGGGTCGTCATGCTTTGGTTTATGATATGAACACTGCTAATGAAACGTGGGAGTGGGTCAACCTTAAAGAGGTAAAGTTCTTGCAACATTCTTTGCCTGTGTAATATCAACATTGAGTCTCATTTTGAATTGGATATGAAGTATCTGAAAAAAAAAATTGACAAGGTAAACATTATTTGCATGCCTTGCATCTAGTTTGGATCTGTAATTTATGTAATTGGCAGTCAAAGTCTTTTCCTTGGGTGTGCATTAATGGGGAACGCCTATCCTATGCCACTACATGGTGTTCTCTCCTTTCTAGGAATCTTTATTTGATGCAAACAAATGAAACTCAAGCATGCATGGAATAATCCTTTTTAAAATGAAAATTGGCCTACATCTTTACTCTTAAAGTAGGAATAATATGCTCAAGTTTCTGTTCATATGGTTTTATGCTGCCGTTCCATAACTACAATGTTGCATTATCTCAACATTACCTGCCTCTAGCTTCCTCATTCGTTCTCAAGTGTTGACTGTAAATGCTTCTATTTCTTGATATTTTTTCCCTTTTAAGTCACTGTGATGTAAGGCCTCTAGCTTGACGATATTGTAACGCATCCAAATTCAGATTCGGTTTTAATGGGAAATGTTGGGAATATGATGAAATGATATCACTTCTCTCTTCTTATACATCTATCTGTCATTGTGAATTTAATGTCTCTTTTTTACAGCAAAAGCATCACAAACCAGATTGTTGTTGTCATTTACTGTCATAGTTGGTGAATAGTTGTTTAAAATGTTTTAATTGTGCACTGATCGTAAGAAAATATGCTACCATTTGAAAATGTCACTACTTGCAAATTTAAAAGACCAATATTCTGGTTTGTCTTATCAGTTGATTACTTGAGTTCTTTGTTCCATTTGAGCGTCAATGATTCTCTCTTAATTACATTTTATCTTGTGTTTCTCCATTATTCCTTTTCGCTTTCCTCTTCATTAATATTTTCTGAACCAACAGCAAATCTAAGAGTAAATTGAGTCTGTTTTGCTAATTATCAATGACTTCATTGATCAGATCCAAGTCAATAACTGCTAATTTCATATGGCAGATATCGCCAGATGATATTCGATGGGAGGGTGAAGATACTGGAATGCCTCGCAGAGGGGGGCGTCCTGGCTCTGGTCGGGGAACAAAGAAGTCTACGTCTCGTGGTGGTGCAGTTACCGGTGCAGGAAGAGGTAGAGGAACGACCAAGGTACAGCCTAAGAAAGATTTCACTTTATCACAAAATGGGGGTAGGAAGAAGCCCACAGGTGATATTGAGATTCTACATACGGATACCCTTATCAAGGAGGTATGAGCATAACCATTATAAATTTCTCCAATTCCTACTACTACAATGTCAACATGTTACATGACCTGATAAAATGGAATTGAACAGGTTGAAAATGTTTTTGGTGCCAATCAACCCGACCCCACAGAAATGGAGAAAGCAAAGAAAATGCTAAAAGTAAGCATCAATCTTCTTCCTCGAATTCCCGGTGTACTATATTTTAATTTCTTCAATTATAGATTTATAATTGCCTAATTGGTCCATCGGGGAATGTAGGAACATGAACAGGCCCTGGTTGATGCAATAGCCAGGCTTGAAGATGCATCTGACGGTGAAAGTGGTAATACCTAACATAGAACTGTGTTTTGTTTGGAAGCATATAGAATTTCAGCACATTCTGTTGTATATCAAATTTTCGGACATTCAAGTCCATAATGTAATACGAGGTTGTTAATAAAATATGTGTTTTCATTTTCTTCGTTATTTATCATTGTCTCAGAATTGTTAATAATTGCCTCCCTATACAATTCTGGAATTGAATTTTCCATCTATTTGTTTATTTACTGTACAAGTCTTGTGAATATTGATTGCGAGAATTCCACACTTTATGTTGCATTCTGTTGCTATAAACCAGATGGGGTATTTATTATATTTTCACAGGGGCAATAAACGGATCAGGAAAGAGGCTGGAAGAAACGGCAGTATGATGAGCTGGGTGATGTCAAGGTTGAAAATGGCAAATTAACAAGAGACACAACTTTGTAACCTGTTGAAGTGGGCAATGACACATGACCCAAACTTGTACTTTGTTAATATAATATGTTTTATATTGTATCATTAGCAGGTTTTATCTATTTCTTAGGCTAGCACCTAGCAGGTTGGACCGGTTCCAATCTTGCTGAATATGAGCCGTGTAACTTCCTCAGATGACAAAGCATAATGGATGGTACTTAATTTCTGCCCTCTCTCTCTCACACACATTTTCCAATCTGAGCCTGGTTCCTTCAGTAGATGACATGTAACATAAATAAACAGTCAAATCTCCAGTAGAACGAACAAACGAACAAGAAAGTTGCATTATGTACACAAACTTTTATACCCATAAGCCAATAGCAGCTAAAATTTTAGTAGCTTGTCTTACAAGTTACAATGATGCGATAAATTGAACAATAAGATCCACCATCTGGGCATCATAAGCAGGCCCTTCCATCTGGAAGTGTCCAACCCCATCAATAAGACGTGTTTCTGCGCGTCCTGCTGCAGACTTGAGCTTGTTTTTGAGCTGCTTCACACTCGTAAATCCATCCTGAGTTCCCATAATGAAGAGCTTCGGTTTTGAGGATTGTAGTATGGCTTTTTGGTGTCTTCCAAAAAGGATTGAAGCAGTCATGCCAAATGGATAGCCTATACTCACATACCCAATGACTTCTTCAATCTGATCTACTGCTGACCCTGCTATTGGTGCCCCTGCAACCAAAGAATCGTTCAATTCTTTTAGTTTTCCCCTCAGGGCACTCCTGAATGATTTGGGGACACACAAACATGTCGCTACGCACACTCAAGCACATACACAAATACATAAATTCCCATCTGGAAAAGATCAACTAAATGAAACACGAATGCAAAATATTTCATCTGGGCATTAGCATCGATCACCATTTCCTTTGATACCAACATGATGACAAGTTGTGAGCAGAGAAACTAAATATTTAAATGCAGCCAACACAAGAACCAGAGCAAATGATCCAACTTCTTCCCATGTAAAGGTAATATTAAACCAAACTAAACTCCTAATTTCAGTCTAAGGCCCTAGCTCAAATCCGATTCTACTGCCCGTTTAAAACTCATGGGGTCAAGAGACAAGTCTAGGATAATGTTTTCGCACAAATTTTCTCCATTGATCAGATAATCTCCCAGAATAACAATAGTGGACGTTGTAAGTTTAATTTGCAATAGTCAAACTGAATAAGAACAATTAATCATGCACAAAAAAGATATGGCAAAGCCAATAAAGATGTTTACAATACTCAAAACAAAGCATCCCAGTTCTTTAGCTGTCAATTTTCATAGAACTATTTCCAGTTTAATGATAAGATTGCAAGCTATCATTAAGAAATTCTCATAATCTTGAAACAAGTCTTCACTGCCTTTCAACAACACTTTGCCCACACAACTGATGTTGGTCATACTGTCACTATAAATTACACAAGTACAATAGTTGACGGAATTCTCCAAAAGACATCCTTTCAGATTTCCATAATAATCAAAATTCAAAATCCAAATCAGAGCAGCGGAAAATTCAATGAGACAGCTCTCAGTAGAAGGGAATAGTAAATTAGAAGCTAGATTTATGCCCCAATCTGAAAAGGTACAACGGCCTACAAATATTATCTGCCCGGCAATTCAGCCATTGCAAAGAACAGAAACAACAAAACCCAGGCCGTAAAATTACAGTGTGATGGTTGCCCATCTTCCTTTGAACCTCTAAGATCAGATCACAAGCAAACCATTGAGGAAAATAGCCCCAAAAAACCTCCCCCCGTAAATTTTTCAGGATTATGCTAAATAGGGCTGATATAAGCAAACAAAAAGGAAAAGCATCACTATGGGCCATAATCGAAACAAATTTCACGGATCTGAAATATAACAATCATAGGGTAGCACACTGCAACCTAGTCTACAGCCAAATGCATTATACAGACAACCATAAAACCCCTTGATCCATGTCATCAAGCAAGAAATGAAGGAAAATTAGGGGGTAAGATTATACCTGCGGAAGAACCCACCAACAGAGTCTTATCGACAGACAGATTATCACAGACCCATTTGCAGACTCCAATGACATCCTTAATTTCTGCAAACCCAGTGAGGGATGGCCTCCCAGAAGAACTCCCAACGCCTCTCATGTCAAAGGTCACTGCCCTAAAACCTTTTTCGGCTAATCCAGAAGCTATACCTTTCAACAGGCCCTGACAGCCACCCAAAACGGAGTAGGGATGGACAAGAACGATGACCAAGTCGGGTTTAATCTCTCCAGTAGGTTTGAAAAGCCTTGTTTTAAGCTTGACTCCATCATTGGTTTCCACCATGGAAGACTCCACTGTGCAGTTGGACATGTTGAAGTGGGGGAGGAGGAGAAACCCAGAAGGAGAAGGAGAAGGAGAAGGAATGGCGTGTGAAGTGAATTTCGGGAAAATAGAAAACTCTCGAGTGATTGCTTAGCAACAAAAGAGAGCGTTGTTGGTTGATCGGATCGGACCGTGAAAGAAACTTGAGAGTATTGAATCTGATTGATTGGGCTGGTTTGTTTGCTTTGTGACTCATACGAGTCTCCTCTCCAAAGGCATTGAATTCCATGGCCAGGAGGGGGATGCAACCAACTACTACAGGCACAAACCGGTGGCAAGCCCGTTAACTGAAAAACGACTCACTTGTGAAATTTATATTTTGAGCCCGAAATTGTTTATTCTTTAATAATACTTGTTCACACATTTTATTCAGTTTCATGCAATTTTAGTTTTTAGAACACTGCACTTTTTTCGAATTCAATAAAATAAATAAGATCCCATTATTTTTCATGAAAAAATTTTTTTCAAAGAAAAGCTTATTTAGATGCATGAACATTTATATAAAAAAATAACTTCTTTTTAAAAAGAATTGCATGGTAAGTCTAAATTAACAGGACTGGTTTCTTGGGCCAATTTCCTAACGCTTGAAAAGCCTATAAAATAAATGTGTTAGGTGTTTGTTGAGATATGCAAATCTGAAACAATAAAAATAAATTTGTTAAATCATTTATTTAGTCTTACGTGTTATTTGCAAAGTTATTCTTAATATTTTCAATAAGTTAATTCCAAAAAAAATACTTTTCAGTTCAAAAATTCAAGTAATTATTTTTTTGTTACTAAAAATTCAAATATGAGTTATTTATTCGTGATAGGGATGTAAAGTGGAATTGTGAACTCTGATATGTAATTAAATAATTAAAATATAAAAAATGACAACACTTTAATCTAAATATAATTTAAATTAAAAATAATTGAATCTAAATCCATCAAAATTCATAAATTTTTATTAAATTTATATATTAAGCCACTAAATATGATCAAAATTAAAAAGCTGGCACAAGTTTAAAAGCTGGTTGATGTGCCTCTATAAGATTAAAATACAAAAATGGTAAATTTGGTATATGAACTCGCATATTCATTTAAGTTTATAGTTCGTACAAGTTTAAGAGTGAGTTAATCAATAAGATTTTTTATGATAAAAAACGATAAACTCAGATAATTAACTTACGAGTTCATGATTATATACATAGAGATGTAAAAATAATAAATTCGGTATATAAACTCACGAATTCAGTTGAGTTTGTAATTAGTATGAGTCTAAGAACGAGTTAATTAACATGATTTTATAAAATAAAACAGAAAAAAGGGTAAAATCGGATCATCAACTTGCGAGTATGTGAGTGTGTGTATAAACTATAAGTCATTGTATATCTTTCTTTTATTTATATATGAAAAAGATTATAGAAGAAAAAAATACAGCTGGAGACAAGAGGCGAAGATTGCTTGTAATAGTTATGGATGCGTTAATAATTGAAGAAATTAAAATAAATGAGTGAAAAGTACACCCATTTATAATTTGGACATAACCCCTTTGAAAGCAATTTGCCACTCACACGTTATTATTGATAGCAATTTGATTTGAAAATGAAAGCAAAAATGTGGAGGGAATGGGTCCCACATTCTTAATTGCTCATATAATTAAAATTGAGACAAATAATGGTGTCCCCACAAAGCTTGGATCGAGCTTATCCTAAAGGCACAGTACGTTGTCAAAAACCATTAACAGTATTTATTTTTAAATTAAGAGGCTAATTAATCTCGGGGTAAAACCGTAAAAGCCCTGACTGTTGTGTTTAATTTTGTGAAAGACGATGTTTTGTTTAATTTAGTTTCTTATAAAGTCATCTTTTCCCTTATAATTGTATATTTTTCAAATTAATTAATGTTTTCACAGTTAAACATCCACGTTCATTGTCTCTTAATTAAATAGAAATTGTCTGCTTGTTTGAAATACAACCTTTAAAAGTAACTTTTCAATTATGATTTACAGTATTTGAGGTAGGTATGTGAAAAGAATTTTGTCTCAATTTACGCAAAAAAACACTTATAAACTCTTTAAAAGTGATTCCAAACATGCTAATTGTAAATTTTCTTATATTTAAATTCAGGCTTTTCTAGGCACAAACATTTTTGTCAAACTCGTGAGTTGACTCTCCGAGGTTTATTATTTCTACGTTTCTAACTTACAAAATTGAGTCAAGTCGTAGGTAAACTCATGTCAGTTGTAAACTCGATTAAACTTACAAATATATATACCAAATTTATCATTTTTACGTTTATAACTTACAAAACTATGTTAACTTTTTTCATTTGATCATGACTTTATATATGAATTTCATAGAAATTTCTTTGTTAAGTAAGATATATTATTAATGTTGGTGGATTTAATTTCAATTATTTGAATTTAGAATATATTTAAATCAAATATTTGTCATTTTTTATGTCTTAATTAATTAATTATACACTATTAATACATATTTAATGGTAAAAATAAACTCATATGAGTTTAAAATTCAAGTTCACGATACAAGTTTATGTCACTATTATAAATCTATTTAAACTCATGAGTTTGACAACCTTAACATAAATGCACAAATCAGAGAAGGAATCAAATGCATACATGTCCGTCAATACGTGTGTGTGGCTAATAAGGCTATATGTACCAACAAGCTGTTAATTAGGGTAGTAAGCAGCCTCATCCCGAAAGGAGGAGAGAATACAAGTTTAAATCCCTAATAAACGTATTTATTGGGAGAGATGAAAATCTTTTGCGCTCTAAACCTCAAAGGGAAAACCATTCATTTAAAAAAAAAGTCCTATGCACATGAATAGTCAATTAGTCAACTCATAATATATATATATATATATATATATATATATATATATATATTATATTATCACGCAAAATTAATTAATCAGATTAATTAAATTAGTAACAATGTTAAACCAAAAAAATAAGAGGCGTTATTTCCCTTTGAAAATTAAACTACTAAAGCCACTTTTTATAGCAGTGAAGTGGCTTAATTTTCAGGTAAAAAAAGTGGTTTAATTTAAAATTTAAAACCTCCAACGTACTACGGTTGGAAAACATTAAATAATCGCTACTTTAATTTAGCTAAAATAATTGATTACTTTTTTAATTACAAATAACAGAGCAACCCAGGTTTCTTTGTATGTAGACATAAATTAATAATTGATTGATCTCACACGTCCATATATTATATGCCGTTGCATGCATATAAATGCACACTACACACACATATATAAATGATCAGATCTCCATATAATTTCGGCCAAAAACATACCTCAATATAATTGAATAATTACCATCGGTTCGATGTATCTAGAGACATTATCTGAGAATCAAATTAATTGCAAGAAAAGGATTTGTCAGTTTTGTTAAACTTGATAAGTTGAAATACCTTCTTAAAACTTATCCCCCAAAAAAAAAAATACCCTTCCTAAATATAAGGTCTTCTTAATTAATATAAGAAAAAGTAGCTAAATTGTTAATTGTACTTAGTTTATATAGATGACATATTTATATTTTTTTTCAAAAAAATTGATGATCAAAATTTAATGCACAGGAAGATAAAAATACCCCAATAACTAGAGGTATCATACTACGAAAAAGAAAAATTTAGTGTGAGTGACAAAAAATAATAAAATTTTGTGGACGAAAATTTATGAGAAGCCATTAAAACCTCAAATGGCCAAGTCAAAAACTGTGAGGCAAGCATAGTGATTTGACTGAGGCAAATCATCACGGGTCTTATATATACAAAATATAAGTGTCAATTAATTAAGGGAGTGTCTGGGGGGCAAATTCTGCGTCAGCAAAAAGAAATAATCACTTTTTTCCACATCCATGTATTCTTGTGGCTGACATTAATTATTTGTAGCGCGTATAAACAAAAGCGTCTCGTTATCATTTTTTATTCGAAAATTAGAATCTATGATACGTAATTCAGCTTATGGAAATTCTCCATCTCGTATATACTATAATTAGTGTTTTTAACTTCATAATTATACCAGAAAAGGGGAAAAAACAGTCTTTTGAAATAAATATAAACCTCTCGAGACCTCGTCATCATCTGGCCATGTATGATTAGAAACTATCCGAGGATTCGTTGCATCTGGTTAACAACTAAAACGACAAAAGCTCAGGAAAAAAAAGGGAAAAGTACAAAATATTGTGATTAATTGGCTATAAATAGCTAACTTGGTGATGAAATAAATAAATAAAAACATGTAGGAAGATATATATTTCAATTTGTTTTAGTCCAAGCGTGTGTGTGGATGTGTGGGTATATACGTAGTCATTAATAAATGGAAGGAAATATGAGAATAGATTCATGATTGTGACAGAGAAAATGATAATACAAATGCAATATATATATATATATATATATATATATATATTAAGTAAATTTATTTCTCTTGTTGATGATTGATTACGTAGTCATTAATAATTGGTGTGGCCGAGTGGGGACTATAATGCTGGATACACGCACCAATTAAATATCGTCCAATTATTAACAAGCAAATATCGTCCAATTATTAATATATTCATGTATGTAATTATATCGGGGATCGATCGTATTCGTGTGCATCTAAATTAGCTTGTTTGGATTAACTTATGGAAACTCCATAAGTGCTTATAAATCGTGATTCACGGAATATGAAGTAACTTTTACGATTTACGAGGTTGCTTTTATGGTCTACGAGGTAAATATGTGGAGGAGATTTATCTCGATTTACGTAAATCAGGCTTATAAAATAAACCCGATTATACATTGAGTTTCCAAACATGCTAGGCTTTTGGTTAAAGTGCTTTTATAGTTTTCTCATCAATGTTTGACTAAAAAGAGTATCCTCGTTAAGTTATTGAATGTTTGCTTGGAAAACGAAGAAAAGGACAAATTATTAAGGACGATATTCAATTATATATAGCAAGGATGTGTGAATAATTTTGTAGGACTAAAATTTTTAGATTGATTATACGAAACTTATTACAATCAGATGGTGTTTGATCTCTTAATTTCACAGCGTTTTGAAATACGTTAAACTTCTATAGATTATTGAAAGTTAATCACTAAGGTAAACAGGCATATAATTAAGTTCATCTCCTGAATTAAACTTACACATGAAACAAAACATTGGTGAAGTTAAAATATACTACTGATGTATAATTAACACTTACGGTGAATAAGTTATTCAAAATCCTTAGTGCATATATGATCCAATTCATCAAGGGCTAAAAAAGGTGTTCTCTTTACTAAATAAGTGTTGGTGCTAGTGGAAGAAACTTTAATTACTTAATTAGCATGAGCTATATATGTCATAAGTTTGAGCATACATATAAATGTAAAAAAATGTCTTAGGAGAGTTATTCTTAATTAAGTCCAACAATTTCTGAATTTGACCCTATAAGATATTCAGCTTTATTAAAAAGAAGTGTCCTTTTCACATCACTAATTTCCTAGATATTGTACAATAATTAATCACTTTCATCAAGAGTACTAGGCATGCCACCATATATATACAAGGGAGAAAAACACATATTCACTAATAAAACTATCAATAATTCTCAGTTAATTCTTACACCGAAAAGCTTCAAACCCTTTTGTGCAGCAAGATCTGTTGGAGAATGCAATAATATTTCCTTGATTTCTTTTGTATCATCATCATCTTCTTCTGTTATATTGTTGAAACTCAACATTTTCCCAGAAGACTGTGTCCTTGAGCTCTCATTTATATTATCTTCATTATTATAGATCACATCAATCAAATAAAAAACTTGACCAACATTATCAATCCCCATATCAATTATAGGCTCACACTTATAAAACACAATAACGTCCTTAGCCTTCAATCTCTTGTCTTTCACAAACCTGTTCCAACCCCTCGTAAACACAAAGCTTTGACTGCTTCTCCAATAACAGTACCTAAATTTCCACGACCTCATTAGCTTGTCGTAAAACACAAGCTCAACATCACTATTAATCATATCCGTCGTCACATGATTATTATCATCATCGTCGGCTTCTTCTGTAGTGCCAGAAACGTAAGGGAAATACCTACTTGCATGTTTCTTGGGGATGACAAGCCTATTGAGTTTGCCCACGTCACTTGGTGTAAGTTCCTTTTGGAAAAGTTGGGTGCAGGAGAATTTTTCTTCACCGTTATTTCTGGCCCTTGTTATTTGTTCATGGCCATTTAGGGTTAGGGTTAGGGTTTGAGTGCTTAAGAGAAAAGAAGCAAACTTTGAAGGATATGTACCATCTCTGATCATGCTTAGGACTGCTTCTGTGCTGTAATGGCTTTGGAAAAGAGGCTCTTGAACCGTTTGATCATTCCACGGGAAATTCCGGTGGCTCTCGCCGCTCCGGAGCTTGATGGTGGCGCTATCGTAAGCCATGGCGGCTTCACATTTAGATTTGAAGGTTCCAAGCCATATTCTTTGGTGATTTGCATATATTTGAGCACCCCAATGACCATTTTGCTGTGGCACTACGCCTTTGAATTTTTGCATATTGTCATTACTTCTAACATTATTCATCTTTCTTCTTCTCTTTGATTTCTCAACTTCTAATTTTCAGATGAAGAAAATAAGAGGGAAAGAAAGGAAAAATTAAGCTTCGATTCTGTTCTGTTCTGTTTGTTGTGTTGTTTTAGATATTTGTTGTGGGAAATCTAACAGACAGCTACAACAATAACATCAGTGCTGATTTATGATATTTCAGTTTTGTGTAAATGGTAATTGATAAAGTAAAACTATATTTGGAGGTATCAATTAATTAACAAGCCAACTCAATTAGGAAACCTAACTCTTGTAGTTCAAACAAATTTGAAGTTATACGTTGAGTCTAGTCTGAATTAAGTGGTATTGTTCTCCTAATTTAGAATGTATCTGGCTAACAGGTATTGTATATCTATTCAAAAACAAAGTATTAATGAATCGTTAATTAGTTTTTTCATTTCCAAACGTTGTTGCCTTGAATATGTCACACGCACACTCATATATCGTGCATATTCCTTCGATGACTGTAACAACAAATTAAAAACGAACAAGCTGTGCATGTTCTAGGGGTTTTGTTGTAATTAAGACTGACATTATTTGTGACATTATCTGAATATTACTTACATCATTGTCACCAGAATAATATTTTTAATTTAAAATTTTTGAAAATATTGTACTATTTTTATAATATTTAAATCATGTCAAAAACCTGTAGAAAACTATTTAAGAATAATTAAAAAAATCACGAGAGTTCTCAATATTGTACTTAAAAGAAAGAATGACGAAAGGATTTCATATGAAGGTTAATACAACATTAGGATTTTCTTAAAACATTTTTTATTATTGAAATATAGAAAAATGAGAACTGAATTTTGAAACTTTAAGTTATGATGAAGTTCTAATTTAATACTATGTCGGCTCTCTCACACACACCCACACATAATTTTTTCTCTAAATTACACAACATATGATATGATTAAGTAATTTACTTAGCTTCCTTAAAAAATTAATTCTATCTTATATTTAGAATTAGAAGGAGAAATTATTAACATTATTATGAGGTCATTAGTTGTCATTCCCCGTTACTTCCAAAAAAATTACTAATACTAAGACCACTATACTTTATGTTATGGACGATAAAACTGAAAAAATAAGTGATATATTAAAAAATAAAACTAAAAAAAATAGCTACAAAATAATGAATTAATCAAATATTTATTTTTTAACACTTTGCATATGATTAAATTTTTTTTAAAAAAAATAGTTTCTGGAATCATCCGCTAAAAAGTTTCATCTGTCATAAAAAAAAGGTATATTCTGATTATAACAGTGATCTGGATCCAAAATTATATGCAAAAGACATCCAAGGAGCTAAACTATAACTGTTTCCTACACATTAGGAGTTTTCAAGTTTGAAACTTTGAATTGCATGCAATTAAGGACATAGAAATTACGCACATTTTATGTAATTGATTTTTTTTTTAAGTCTATATTTTAAAACATAAGGCGGAAAATAACATAATTGTTAATAAAAAAAGGTAGTTGAAGTTGAATGGTTCAAAAAAAATTATGTCCATATGTCGCACGCTTTTCTCCGCGAAATGTACAAACCCTGCCCATCACATTACAAGCTTTCTCCCTTATACTTAGGAGTGTTTGTTATTTGAACCCCACATCGGCCTTCAACACCGACCACATACATACTTGAAGAAGAAAAGGGGTTCATAAAGCTTTGATTTACTAGTTAATTGATTATTAGCTAGCTGGATTGGGTGCATCTATATTGTTCCTTCTCATTGATCCTTCTCACCGTAAATGACAAAAGGTCTGAATCAAACATCGATCAGGACGTCGACGATTACATTGGCCTTCGTGATCTATTCTCTCTCGGTGCCGTCGCCGAGTTTTGATACTATTCCGGAGCAGTTCACTCTTTCTGTCACCAAGTTTCGCAAAAGGTTTGTTCATCACTAAAGTTTTAGTTTCAGATCTCACTGTTAATATAAATACATTTTAGGCAACACACCGATAGTTTCCTAAGTGTTTGATAATATGTAATCGATATCTCAGAATTGTGTGTGTTCAATTTTTCTCACCCACTTTAATCTGTCACGATAGATCCAATATCCTGTTCGAGTTTTAGTTGTAGATCCATCCAGTCTTTAATTTCTGCCAAACTCATTGGTCATTTTGCATGCATGTGTTACTGTTTACCCTTAATTTTGCTCTGTTTTCTGTGGATTTTCTTGTATTTTTTCTGTAGTCTGGGAGCTAGATTTAAAGGTTGCATGTTCTTTTTTCGGGTTACGTGTACTTGCATGCATGTCATACATATACACACACATATAATTGACTTTTCATACGTGACTTTGTATATCCAGATTTTTTATGTGAACTTTTATAGTTTCTCCCCCCCCCCCCCCAATTGATATTTCTTTTCTAAATCAAGATTGAGCGAAAAGAAGCTTTTACATCTTTGGTAGGCCCAACTAGTAGTCATCAGGTTCAGGTCTTTATTGCATGTATTGCATTGTTTAGACAAACAGCTCGGTGGACAATTAATAGAAGCAAGAGAGATCAGAGCTTTCCCTCTTTGATATGACCATTTTATGCCAAAAATTTCTTGCACAAGTAAATTTTCAAAATCATATATAAGAAATTTCTTTTCTTGTTGCTGAAATTATATATTAAAACTTAAGGTGAAAATATTTTTAAGAGTACAGTAACTTCATATATGTATGTATGTATAACTATTGAATTATAGTGTTTAATATATGGGAAAATTACAATTAGATTCTAAGTAAGAGGTAAAATGAAAAAATAGTTCCTTAAAATCTCAAAATGAAAAAATAGTTTTAAAAATTTGTCAATAGAGCCCCTGAATTTGTCAATTATCTTTTCTTGAAACTGTGGATGAGACCATTTTTTCATTTTAAGATTTCAGAACACTATTTTTTTATTTTGTCTCTTGTTGGACCTGTAATGTTCCCTTAATATATATATATATATATATATATATATATATATATATATATATATATATTATTAGATTGTAAAAATTTAATCTCTGTATGCTAGATGTTAGATTAGTCGTCTTTCATTGAAGTTTCACCACACAATTCCAAATGTGATACGCATGTCAGATGATGAAATATGTGGAGAAAACAGAGAACTTGAAAGGGACAATGTTTATTAGGTAGAAACCAACCTATAGTGTTTTGTGGCACAAACTCTTCTATTTTATTTATCAAGAGTTTTAACACTTCTCCTCTTCCTCACTTGCCACTATTATTTTCCCAATTTGCCACTCTCTCCCCCCCTTGCTTTTTCCATTACAAACCCAACGCTTTCCTTCTCTCTCTACCTCTTTATCAATCATAAAGCCAATTTGAAAACGACATCTCTTCATGTCTTTTACCTCCATCTTTCCTATATATTGCATGCTATCATGGTTCACTTCTTATCAACCTTCTTCTTTCTTCTTCCTCCATCTTTCATCTTATCTTATATCTCTATACTCAATATTCCCTACTTCTTGTAAGTGCCTGTATTTTTCAGTACTACGCTATTTCCTTGTTTGCATCATATCTTTAGACCATATATATATATATAGATCTTCTCTATTCTTATGTTCTTCCTGGCCCTTCTTGATTGTGCAGCATCATGTAATATTTTTCAAGGCTTTTTGTAGGCCAAAATATTGAGAAATGGCCCGTTCTGAATCAGTTTCTTTTCCTTGTTGCTTTTTGGTCAGTTATTAGTTTACTAAAGCAGAGTTTGTTAATATATTATATTGCAGATGAGACCAGATCAAATGGCCCCTCCATACTCTGCCAGCTCCAATGAAGTTGCTGAACCCGAGGTTAGTAATCCCTGTTGGTTTGAGAAGGTCAATTCAATACATCAATAGGAGATTCCACTATGTACTCTATATGACAAAAACTCACACGTCAGAATGCTTGGAATTGTAGTTTCAATTTGCTTCTCAGTGATGGTGATGGAAGAGGTTCTGGTAGTGAGTACTAGATATACTATAATAAAACAAAAAGCATTTATTCCAATCATCTATAGGCATTACTTTTCCTATTCATTTTGTCTAAAAATCCAATTTTTACGTGGAATCATACCATACACTAAATCGCTAGTTTAAATCACTTTAAATGATTTGTTTTCCTTTTGAGTGAATCACTTTCGTCAATGCACGCAAAATATCAAGTTACCCACCAGAGTATAAGAATTATATATACAAGCATTCAGAGGGAGGTAGCTGGCTAGCAATTTTTGAATGGATCTCATATAATCTCATAATGACTTGTGTATTAGATTTTGTAGCAATCCTTTCACAGAATATGTGTGTGTGTGTGTTGAATTTGTTGTAATCATACTTTTATTGTTTTTCGTTCGGTTAAATGATTACCCACAGTGTACAACTACTCTTAATTATACTTGACTCCTGGGACCTCAAATAATTGAAGTCTAATGAATCAACTATTACCAAGAATATTTACATGGAAAAAAAGTAACTGGTTTATGCATATAATATGATCCTAATTTTATCCTCTAAATACCATATATGCTTTCATATTTTATGCAAGACTTTTAACAATTTGATTATTTTATTTTATATAATTAGTTGCAGGAAAATCAACAGTTAAGACAAGAAAATGACCAGTCTCCTAGGGGAGAAAATTGCAAAATTGTTGAGAAGAAAATAGGAGGGTGGAAAGTTGCAACCATCTTGCTAGGTACCAATCAAAACCATTTGATCATTACATCTTATAAATTTCAAGAACTACAAGCCAGAAAATGATGATAATTGTGCTGTTTATGCATTTGTTTGATTGCCACTTTTGTTTTTCCTCCATCCTTTTTATGCTCTGCTCTTATCCATTCATTTATACATCATTTCCTTCAAGCTTTTTTTTTTTTTTTGCATCATTTTTGTTCAATGCAGTGAATCAGGCACTAGCAACACTAGCTTTCTTTGGAGTTGGAGTGAACTTGGTCTTGTTCTTGACCAGAGTTCTTGGTCAAAGTAATGCTGAAGCTGCCAACAATGTCAGCAAGTGGACTGGAACAGTTTACGCATTCTCAGTGATTGGGGCCTTCCTTAGTGATTCTTACTGGGGTCGATTCTTAACCTGCTCAATCTTTCAGCTCATTTTTGTTGTGGTAATATATCACTCAACTTTCTGTAACCTTAAACAAACAAAATATTTCAACCATCTAATCGCTAACAAGCTTCATGCATGTGTGTCCGAATTCTGGTGTTTAATAGGGATTAGGGCTATTGTCCTTATCATCTTGGCTTTTCTTGATCAAACCACTTGGCTGTGGTGCTGAAGAAAAACCTTGTGATGCTCCATCCACGTTGGGAGTTGTCACCTTCTACTTGTCCATATATCTAGTGGCATTTGGCTATGGAGGTCACCAACCTACTTTAGCTACACTTGGCGCTGACCAATATGATGAGAAAATTCCTAAACAGAAGAAATCAAAGGAAGCTTTCTTCTTTTACTTTTACGTCGCCCTCAATGCTGGGTCATTGGTCTCCAACACCATATTAGTGTACTATGAGGATACAGGAAACTGGACTCTTGGTTTTGGAGTGTCACTGGCATCTGCTGTTATAGCTTTTTTGTCATACTTGTGTGGAACTCCATGGTACAGGTATGTGAAGGCAAGTGGTAACCCAGTGATGAGAATTGCTCAGGTGTTTATGGCTGCTGCTAAGAAGTGTGGTATTGAATCACCAAAGGCTGAAAATCTTTATGAGGTTGAAGGACCAGGATCTGCTATTAAAGGGAGCAGGAAGCTTCTGCACACCGATGGATTCAAGTGAGTGTTTTGAGATTTGGCAGCAAATTATGCAATAATGATTGTTCCGTTTTATAGACATTCTGATGGAACCAAACCATACAGCTATTGACTAATTTTCTGGCAAGAAAAAACTAACTTACCTGATTGCAAGGTTATGATCTAAAACCCAAAAAAGCACAGAAAGTAGAGTTATATAATGATGAATATGCTGGAAGTTTCCTTTACTTATGGCCATTTGATTTTATATGTGAAGTGCGGCACACATCTCTCTGAGTTTGACAATCATAGTTCTGTCAGTTTTAATTTGACTATTACATGTTTCAAGTTTTGTGAACTCTGTATAAATTTATCAAAATTGCAGATAAGTACAACTAGCTCCTCCATTAACATCAGTCTCATAAACTCTTAATCTTTAAGATTGGTCTGAGCTTAAGCCTTTAGCTGTAACCAAAAGAGGAACTGAACTTACATTATTAATTTGCGTTCTGTAGATTCTTGGACAAGGCTGCAACAGTCACAAAGGAAGAAGTGAATGGGCCAATAGATCCATGGAGGCTTTGTACTGTAACTCAAGTTGAGGAAGCCAAAAGTGTCCTAAGAATGTTACCAGTTTGGCTTTGCACCATAATTTACTCCGTTGTGTTTACCCAAATGGCTTCTCTTTTCGTGGAGCAAGGCGATGTCATGCACGCCTACATCGGAGATTTTAAAATACCAGCAGCCAGCATGACTGTTTTTGACATCTTTAGTGTTCTTATTTGCACAGCATTCTATCGCCAGATCGTAGCTCCAATAGCTGGAAGACTAACTGGTAACCCTTCAGGACTAACTGCACTTCAAAGAATGGGAATTGGCATAATTGTTGGAATGCTAGCCATGGTTGCAGCCGGTATCACTGAGATTATGAGGTTGAGAGAAGTCACTCCTGGGACAAAATTCAGCTCCTTAAGCATATTTTGGCAGGCCCCACAATACATTCTAGTTGGTTGTTCAGAGATTTTCATGTATGTTGGACAGTTAGATTTCTTTAATGGGCAAGCCCCAGATGGAATAAAGAGTCTTGGGAGTTCACTGTGTATGGCTTCAATAGCACTTGGAAACTTTGTAAGTAGTTTGCTGGTGAGCATAGTGATGGCAGTTACAGCAAGAGATGGCAGACCTGGGTGGATTCCAAACAACTTGAACAAAGGACACTTGGATAGGTTCTACTTCCTCATTGCAATTCTATCTGCTATTGATTTTGTTTTTTACTTGTTCTGTGCTAAGTGGTACAAGAGCATCAATGTTTATGAAGGTGAGGAAGATGAAGCAAGTGTTGAGCTTAAATGTTCAGAGGATGTTGCTGCTGCTGCTGCTGATAGAGTGATCAACAGAGTTTGATTTGTTTCATCAAGTGTTTTGAAAATGATTTTTTTCCCCTTAGTTTTTATACTTGTGTTTCAAGTTTAGAGTAATTTAGATGCTGGGTACTTTTATAAGGATGAGCATTTTATTTTATTTTTTATTTCTTGTAAGCGAAAGCATGACCACCTCAACTTTTCAACATAGTTGGTGGGGTGATTGCTTTCATGATTGTGTTATCTGGAAATGCTCTAAATGCTGGCCAAAAAAAAAAAAGGAAATGCTCTAAAACTGTTATAAATGAGAATAAATTATTGATACAATATCTCATTCTTGGCTTCTGCATCGAACTTTGTGTGCTATTGATGTTTAATGCAGCGATATGACATCTCAGATGAAAAAAACTGTAAATTCTTTGTAACAAATTAAGCTAAAAAGGATTAACTTATAAATTGACAGAAAACCTGTACTGATTCTACAGACATCTATTTATTCATGATAAATTTGACCAGAATTTAGATATGAAAGAAACTGAAAGTATTGTGGCCAGCTAGCTACACAGAGTGTTATGGAGAATTTCTAAAATATAATGAACGTAAAAGTATACATTCACTCCTATAACTTTATAGCATAAATACATATTTTAAATATTGCTTTTTTATAGTAGTGATTATTATTTTGAAAATTAAACTTTATATGTTAGTATTTGACAATGTTTGGTCAACATCAAAATTTTAACACCAACAATTTTAATCAATGATAGAAATATTTTATAAATTTAAAAGATTAAAAAGTATATTTTTTCCGGTAATGATCAATCATCCATGACAATTTATGCAACAAGTCATACGACCACCACAAATCCACTGACAAGACCCTTCAACGTTATGTCACTCTAAAGAACTGAAATTATTTGTCTATCAATATATTAAATCACATATAAATCATTTATATATAGAGATGGGAAGAAACAAATTCGAGAAAACCTAAGGGATTATTGATCATTGGGCCGAGAATCCCCAATACAGATATCAGCGCGAGCTTGCTGAGAAAGTTTCATCTTCGAATTTTATATTATAGTTTAAAATATTAAATAATTTTAGTCACCGTTCATGAAAATAACAGAAGGCGGGACCCAGTAAAGTCATCCTTTCACGGCGAGACTCAAGGCCAGTGAAAGCCGCACAGATTTGCATGCATTAGAACTAGTGGGGGGAAAAAAAAAAAGATCAGTGACTTGGAGCGACGTCGTTTTCAGTCCAAGAAAAACAGGTGTCATTATTCATTAGTGCTGTCTTGTGATTAGTTTTCTCACACAGGGACAAGGTTGGTGTGCCAGATTTGCCAGAATCCGACATTGGACTGAAGGAGAGATCCATGTCAAAATCAAGGGACCCACCAAAGCACCCAAGCACCCGCTTTTTAGGGATATATATACAAGTACTGCTATTTTATAGAAAATCAATTTAAATATAAATTTTGTGCTTGTGTCACAAACTAGTCTATTATTATAAATAAAATCAATTTAAATGTAAATTTTGTGCTTTTGTTTGTATGTGACTGGCCAACTAATTTAATAGGCATGTCAGTTCAACTATAGAAACAACTGTTTAGAGTCGGTGTTTAGGTCTTTAAAAGTGGCCGGATTATGACAAGGCATATTTATCTTATTTACTATTAAATCATTTTTAAGGACATGATATAGAGGAAAAATTGAATTGCCGAAGAAGAATGCGGATAGAGTTAACGTCCACATCAAGTGCCGTGACATATCTATCTTGTATGATACGAATGTTATAAATATGAAAGATAGATAATTAATTTGTAGATATTAAAAAAATAATTAAATTAGTTATGTGTGTAAGTTTCTTTAAATTACTTTTTTAGTAGGCATAATTTATATTGAAAACTTACTTCATAGAATGTCTAATCAATTAAGAAAGTTGGGGAAAAATTATAAATTTAGTTGACAAAGTTAATTGAAATCTTACACACATTTGTGCTTGTTTGGTAGAGTGATCTTGAATTGGGCTTATTATATAAGCCCAATTCACGTAAATCGAGACAAATCTCATCCACATATTTATCTCGTAGACCGTGAAAGCACCTCGTAGACCGTAAAAGCACATCATAGACCGTAAAAGTTACTTCGTATTCCGTGAATTACAATTCATAAGCACTTATGAAATTTTCAACCGTTATTCCAAACAAGCTCATGAATAAAGCAAATCAATATATTAAGTTTGGAATAATGATTGAAGTCTTCAAAAGCAGCTTTTCAATCGTGATTTACGATATATAATATAAGTATGTGAAATAAATGTTATATCAACTTACGTGTATAAACACTTTTATAATATTCAATCGTGATTCCAAACATACGTTTAAGTCGTATATTCAAGATAGGAGGAACATAACAATGATGTCAAAATAAAGCAAGAAAAGAGAAGCCGCCAAAAGTTAAGAGAACAATGCATAGAGCTGACCCGAGTTTCTTTAGATCTTTATATATATATATATAAAGTTTAGATGAGTTGGATCTCGGAGGCTCATCAAGGTCAAAGCATGCCTCTGGTTCAAAAAGCGCTTATAAAGGTACCTTATAGATCACTCACTAACAAATGTACTCATATTGACGGGATTCAACTTTCAATCTTATGATTATGAATTTCTTCAGAATTATAGGTATATTCATTTATTACGTTCCATCTGATCCTTAATATAATATTTAATTTGTAGCTCGATTTTTTTTAATTGAAATATATCTTAGATTAAATACCAGAGAGATTACTATTTTGAGGTAATAGCTATTACGGCTCTTGTCACTACTACAGAAAACACTTTTAACATCTCTTTTTTTAGTCCTTTTAACGTTTAAAAATATAGGGACGCCTATACCAGGAACGTAAAAAATCAGGATACAACGACCTTTAAAAAAGGGACGTCTAAAGTTTTTTTTTTAAACCAAAACTTTAGACGTCCCTTTTTTAAAAAGGGACGTCTAAAGTTGTTTTTTAAAAAAAAAATTCGCTTATATTTTTCATTGTCTAACAATTATAATCTACAGAAACAAGATCGAACAGTTTTTCATAAACCAAAATGTTCTTACAGATTAATATTAGTGAAGGATGATAAATCAAAATGAATTTATAATGAAGATAAATCTAAATCTTAACTCAACAAAATACATATACAATAATCTCAGTTTAAAACTTAGCCTATAAAAAGAAAAAGTAATTATCCATACATTTTGACCACAGTAGAAGAGGGATGATGGAGGCCAACGGCGGGAGAGGGAGGGAGGAGGAACCAATAACATCAAAGATTGAGGAAGAACAATGGCGACGAGCTTCAACAATAGAGAGGAAGAGAGAAAGACGGTAGATGGTGATGGTGAAGATAGAGGATGACGACTTTCAAAAAAAGAACAACGATAATAAAACGAAGTAAGAGAGAGAGTTATGGTGGAAAATGAGCTTCAAGAGAGTGATGAAATATTCAACTTTGAGAGAAAATGAGAGTTTTGAAATTTGAATCGAGGAAGCTAGCTTGCGGAGGTAGACACAACCTTAAAAAGAATGATGTCAGTATCAATTTGACTGATTTACGTTACCTTTAGACGTCTCTTTTTGAATTTGAGACGTCTAAAGTCTAAAAAAATAATTTTTTTTTATTTTAGGCGTCCCTTTTTGATAAATGACGTCTAATGTTATACTTTAGACGTCCATAACTTTAGACGTCCTTTATCAAAAAGGGACGTCTAAAGTTACTTAATTCTTACCCACAATTATAAAAATGATATTATCTTTATTTTTTATTTCCTTTTTTTAAAAATAGACATCTTTTAAAAACGTAAAATTTACATTTTATAGTAGTGCGTGTCCCTCGTTTCATTAGAAGAGGAGCGTATCAAAATGAAGCAGAGTCAACTACAAAGCATATGAATAGAAAACAATAGCACTGGACGTTCAAGCTATTGTTATTTCCAATCATGTGATGGAGAATCTTCTTGTAACTACAAATTCAAGACTTTCGAACATGAACCAGCATCAAGTAAATAAAAAAAAAATCCAGCTATAGACAATATCGTGTACAACGTATAAGAATGCAAATATTTGCATAGCCATTATTAAGAATCTACAAGTTTTGTCCATTATTAGAAGGTTGAGTAGAACCTGTGTCACAGTTTTAACTACCCAATTCATCAGCAAAATCAAGTAGATTTTGCTTGAAGAAGTTGTCTATCAAAATTTCTCTATAGACACAAGAGAGATGAATATATCAAATCAAATATATTAGACTTTATTTTAGATAGGTTAAAGACGTGAGCCAGAAAAATCCTTTTACATTGTTTTAACTTGCTTTCTAAACTATTTGTAAGAAACTACATTTCTGATGTAGAGTATTACTTAAGGTATATTTAAGATTACGTTTAGGATCATAAAAAGTGTTTATTCACTTAGATTAATATAAAATTTATCTAATATGATTATGTCGTATGTTGTAAATCACGATTGAAAAACCGTTTTTAGAGGCTCCAATTATCATTCCAAACAAACACTTAGTCCCCTCATAAAATTTCATAGTTTAGCATTCATTTTCTTCTCACCATCAAAGCAATATTCGCTCATCAGTCATCATCATTGGTGTCACATAATATAAGATTTAATTTGGAACTAGGTTAAGGAAGCAGAAATAAAATTCTACGCAATTCAGTGTTACAATATGGAAAGATATAAATGTTATAATTATTAATTTAAAAATTATAAAACAATATATTAAAGTAAGAAGCTACAAGTAAAAATCCAATATGATCCAATCATGTTGGGCCTGGTGCATATACAGGTGACCATAAAGAAAACAAAAGGTAACACAGATGAAACTGTTTTTTTTTTTTTTGGTACAAAGAGGGCCAAGCCCAAAATTTAAAATAGCTACACCCATGAAACTTGGAATAAATATGAGACGTTAAAGACTTCATATAAGACTTGAGATCCAAATCGGCAGAGAGAGAGTTGGGATCCAACAATATGTGATGTATCTAAAAATATTCTCTGCACTTGTAGAGTTAATTTAACTTTAATTGCAGTGTTTACTGGCTACCAAACTGGAGCTTTATTAGAGACACTGGCTTGCAGTTGAAATAGGAGCCTCCTGAAACGTTACATAACTTGCTGTATAGAGATCAAATGGGCTTAACCAAGCCAATATTGGTCGGCCTATGTAAAGAACGATTTATTTGGTGTTTTGTCCTGTTTTACACAAAAAATAATATATATATTCCTTTTTTAACCCAAATGTAGGCTTTTTTTTCTAGACATCGGATGCTCTTGTTCCCATGTTTAAAATCCATCACACACACACATTAATGAGTTAAGAATAATATGATTTCATATAAATTTTATATCACGACAATGTATATATTGATATTGAATGTTAAATTATGAATAGTGTGGATTTTTATAAATTTTATATTATATATTTTTATAATTTTCATATATCTTTTATATCTAACCATGTTATATGAGTTTACATTTTGAACACAAATTGATATAGGCTGAATTATCAGTAAATTTTGGTTAGCGTAGGAAATGTAGTAGTGTAGTATTGGGCCAGGGCCCAAACTGTATTAACTGTAGGTTTTGCTGGACTTGTGAGTAATAGGACATGACAGTATATAGTATATAAGTAGGGGTTGAAACAGGTCAGACGGCTTAGCCTATTTCTTGTATGATCAGGCTAATAGGCCAAGCTAAGGCCATTTCAAAGGCATGTTTATGTTAAAAGGCCAGCTTAGGCTTACTGACAAGCCTGTTAGGCCGGCCTGAGCCTGTGAAGTAATTAAAAAAAAATTATTGCTCCGTTGTGTGCATTAATATTAATTTATATAAATGGGCATGTTTACGGCCTGTTTGAAATAGGCCTGTTGTGAGGTATGTGGCCTGTTAGCCTGCTTAAATTTTTTTAAAATTTCAGGCCTCCTTACCAGGCCACAGGCCAAGGCAGGCCTGTATATAGGCTATGCTCAGGCCGTAAAATAGGTCTGTTACAGGCCACAGGCCAGACTCATGTCATCCACTTCCAAAACAGGTATAACCTGTTTCCACCCTTATTATAAGTGTGATTCCGTAATTTATTAAGTGCTTGTTTGTGATCACTTTTGAGATTTCTAAGTGTTTATTTACATAAATCGAAACAAAACTCCTCTCACATTCTTATCTCGTATACCGTAAATCACAATTAAAAAATTACTTTTAAAAGTTCTAATCATTATTCCAAACAAGCACTAAGACTGATTTTCAATACATCCTTTGTATAAGATATTCTCATGGTAATAATATAGTGATTTTATTACATGGCATTAGAGCAATGCTCTTACTTAGGATCATACATGACTTGACCCAATTAGCAAGATATGCTTGTCATTCTTGATTCTCGGCCCCTATTGCTTGACCCAATGCTGAACGGGAGTAGAGAATCCTAAATCTTGTCCATCCATATGATCTAATGGCTCACAGTGTGCCAAGTCATCAAGACATCGAATGAAAAAAAAAAATCCTAAGAAAAGGCTCACTAATGCCTTCAACCTTGGTCTCTCTTTTCTTCCTTAATCTCCCATCTCTCTCTCTCACTGCTCCTATCCTCCTCCTTTCCCTGTATAAAGAGTGCCCAGTCATTAGGAATTTAGCTGGACTGCTAACACTCTTACATAGTTGAATGAGTTGGATACTTGATGTGTACTAACACTACTGACATGGAATGCGGGTATTGGAAAAAATTAGCATAGATTTGATGTAACCAAAAACCCATTTTGATGGATGACAAAATGTTTCTTCTAATAATGGTGTCTCCAAACTCAATTAACATTCTTCTTATTTCAATATGCCTTCTTCTAAGATTCTCCATCGAACATTCCCTACAAGGTTCAGTCTTTTTCCTTTTTCTCTTGCCGCTGAGACTTTCTCATGATTATGTGCACGATAATATCAGTTTTATACAACCAGAGATTAAGAAAAAAATTCACTTGCAACAGCGCAACGAAATGGTCACTAATGGTTGAGGGTTAGAAGAAGAGAGAGAGAGGCCGAAGGTTGAAAGTGTTGCGTTGGTGAGTCTTTATTAAGATTCAGCTTTTTTTTTTTTTTTTTGAATTTAATGACTTGATGATTTGGCGTAATATGATCTGTTAGATTATTTGACAAGATTCTGATGGACGCTGACAAAGATGCTTCTGAGAGAATCCGGACCCAATGTTGAAGCAATCATCTCTCCCTTTCGGTCATTGTCTGTTTCTTCGCTCCTCCCTGTCGGTGACTCGGTGACCTCCGTCGTTCTTGGTTCCTAGCTCATACAAAGCCCCATCGGCAACTCTAGTAATCTCTGTCATTCTTACTTCCCCGATCGTCCCGAGCTCCAGTAGCCTTCGTCATCCTTGGTTCTCAAATCTCTCTCTCGACCTCCGTCCCTCTCTGTCGAACCCTTAATCACGTCATGGCGGACGATGTAGCTACTGGAACAGGCTCAAAATCTTCCGGTGATTCACCTCTTTCCGGTCTTACATTCCATGACCCCTTCTTCTTACATCCTTCAGACACACAGGGCACTACGATTATTCCGCAAATCCTTACGGACAGTGAGAACTATACTATTTGGAGTCGAGCCATAAAGACTGCTCTCCGGGCAAATCATAAATTGGGGTTTGTAGATGGTTCTTGCACAAAAGAGCAACAGGACAGGCAACTCCAAGAACAGTGGGAGAGATGTAATGCCGTAGTGCTTTCGTAGATCCTGAATTCTATCTCAAAAGAACTTGCTATGTCTTTTGTGAAAACGATCATCTTGTATGGATTGATCTTAAAGAACAATTTGATAAGGTCACAGGGTCACGAAAATTTTTTCCCTCCACCGTGAGGTTGGGTCGCTGAAACAAGGGTCTATGTTAGTTTCTAGCTATTTCGGCAAATTGAGAGAGCTATAGGAAGAGCAATCATGTCTAGTGCCAATTCCATCTTGCCGTTGTGAGACTTCTAAAAACTACTCTGATCTCATTTAACAGCAGAAGGTTATGCCATTCCTTATGGGAATTAATGAAGATTTCAATCAGGCAAGAAGCCAAATTTTACTCATGTTGCCTCTACCGACATTGAATCAGGCGTATGTTATGGTCTCCAAAGATAAGGCTCAAAGAAAACTTGTTCATACCTCACAACATTCTCCTGTGGAAGGAGTGGCTATGGCTGCCCGAGGTAGAGGGCGTGGAAGGGGTAGGAGTTGAGGAAGCTCTGCTCCAGAATGTTCATTTTGCAATAAGAAAGGTCATGTTAGGGACAATTGCTATCAACTTGTTGGATATCCTGTGGATTGTAAGGGAAATAAGGGTAAAATGTTTCTGAACAGCAGTGGAAAAACAGAGGAATCATCATCTAAAGGCAACATTATTACACCTAGTTTTACTCAGGACCATTATGCACGATTACTTGAGATACTGCGCAAGGATTCTGAGCAAAGCGTTCACGCACTCACTGGTACAGGTTTGGTTGACCCTAATACTTCTTATAGAATGCGCACATATTGGGTTATAGATTCTGGGGCCACTGCACATCTTGATAGTGATCTATCACTTTTTGATACATATGAAAAATACTTAGGACCCACTAAAATGATCAAAATAC
The DNA here is from genome assembly GCA_037074505.1 of Albizia julibrissin. NCBI lineage: Eukaryota > Viridiplantae > Streptophyta > Magnoliopsida > Fabales > Fabaceae > Albizia > Albizia julibrissin. The sequence continues at coordinate 1,775,393 of CM073482.1, read as the reverse complement.
CTAATGGGGACCAAATGCATATAACACACGCAGGGAAGATTAAGTTCTCTGATAATTTACAGCTTGATAATGTGCTATATTCCCCTAGGCTTAAATTTAATTTGATTTTGGTGCCCAGAATCACAAAGGAGTAGCGCTGTATGGTTGTGTTTTTTCTTGATTTTTATCCTATGCAGGGCCTTTAGGGTCTATTTGGTTTGACCCGGGGGGGAGGGGAGGGAAGCGATTTTAATATTAATAGTACCTTGTTTGCTGATGAACCACGCACATACGATGAGGCTGTTAAGAATAGTAATTGGGTAGAGGCTATGAAATTAGAGATTGATGCAATAGAGAGTAATAAAACATGGGAAGTAGTAGCATTGCCAAAAGGAAAGAAAGCAATAGGATGCAAGTGGGTGTTTAAAACTCAATACAAACCAGATGGTAGTGTAGATAAATATAAAGCAAGGTTAGTAGCGAAATGATACACCCAAAGGGAGGGAATCAACTATCATGGAACGTTCTCTCTTGTGGTAAAAATGGTAACCGTAAGGATAATACTTAAAATTGCTGTATTGCATAATTGGAATATATATCAAATGGATGTACACAATGCTTTTTTGCAAGGAGATCTTAATGAGGAAGTTTATATGTCATCGACTCAAGGCTTTGAAAGTAAGGCGGAGCACATAGTATGCACGCTAAAGAAGTCCCTCTATAGCCTTAAATAAGCATCTAGACTGTGGAATCGGAAGCTTACCAAAGCGCTGGTTCGAGGAGGTTTTGTACAAAGTAGACATGATTACTCTATTCGAGGAGGTTTTGTACAGAGTAGACATGATTACTCTATGTTTACTAAGCATTCTGGTAATGATTTGATAGTAGTGTTAGTCTATGTTGATGACTTGTTGATTATAGGCAGTTCAGATGCAAAAATACAAAAGGTGAAGGAGTTCCTTCATAATAATTTTAGAATTAAGGATTTGGGAATGATGACATATTTTCTAGGCATTGAAATGGCTAGATCTGAAAAGGGACTTGTTTTGACCTAACGAAAGTATACTCTGGACTTACTCTCTGATGCAGGTCTTACTGGTTGTAGGCCACTCATGATACCAATGGAACAAAACTTAATTTGGTAGCATACGAAGAAGGAAAGGATCATAAAGAGGATTTGCTTGAGAATCCAGAGTGATATCGTAGATTAGTAGGGAGGTTGATATATTTGACTGTTATTAGGCCTGACATTTCATTTTCTATGCATGCATGGAGTCAGTTTATGTAGAATCCAACGAAGAGACATATGGCAGGTGCTGTAGCAGTTCTGAGGTACCTGAAACAGAGTCTGAGGTTTGGTGTTTTGATAAGCACAGAAGGAGACTTCACTTTAAAAGCTTACCATGACTCAGACTGGGCTGCTTGTAGAACAACAAGGAGGTCCGTGACAGGTTATCTTCTCAAATTGGGAGGATCTCTTGTCATGTGGAAGTCCAAGAAACAGGGCACCGTTTCAAAATCTTAAGCGGAGACCGAATATAGAGCGTTGGGTTCAACTATATAAGAAATAGTTAGGTGGTTGGCTTGCTAAAAGACTTGAGGGTTAACCAACCTGGGCCAGTAGAAGTCCATTGTGATAGCAAAGCAGTTATCCATATTGCTACAAATCTCGTTTTTCATAAGTGTACAAAAGCATATTGAAATAGACTTGCACTTTGTAAGAGATAAGTTACAGGATGGTTTGATCAGTCTTCAACATGTAAGGACAAGTTTCCAAGAACCAGATATCCTCACCAAGGTAGTAGGAAGAGAAATTGTGGTCAGAATGCTTGGCAGGCTGGGTGCAACAGATATCTTTGGCCCCCTAGCTTGAGGGGGAACGTAGGAAATGTAGTAGTGTAGTATTGGGCCGGGGCCCAAATTGTATTAATTGTAGGTTTTGCTGGAGTTGTGAGTAATAGGACAGGACGGCATATAATATATAAGTGTGGTTCAGTAATTAAGATTGATGATCAATATACTTTGTATATGATATTTTCATGTTGATAATAATATATTCATTTTATTACAGTTAGTTTAATTATTACTTTTATGTATTTTCTATCAATGATGGTTGGCCAAAGAAGAAAGAAGGGGGAAACAGAAAGAAAAATGAAAATAAAGACTGAAAAAGGAATAAAGAGTGCCTTATATATATTACTTCCTTTTTTTGAATTGGAGAAAATCATCTATACAACTAGACTATAAAGCGGTTGGCCTTTTAGAGGCCTCTTTGAATTGCATGAAATAGAAAGAAGGGGAAAAAAAGACAGCTCCTCAAAATATTGTCCAATCATCGATAATCACTATGATTCATTTCCAGGCTATCACCAAATTAAATTTCACAATTGATATAAATAAATGTAGACACCATGTCGCGCCTTCTAGAAGGAAAAATAGTGTTAGCTTAACAAACAATAATTTAGAGAGCTCTTATAATTTGCAATTTCCCATGCTAATAACAATACCATATATATTCCCACAAGCAATGACACTAAATTATAATTTTTCTGTTCCTATTTATAAGCAACTTTCTCTCTTATTGAGCTAGTTCATTTTATAACTAACTTTCACTATGTCTGAAAATATAAGCCCATTTTTCCTATTTTACCCTTATTAAATACATATTATTGATAATTAACTATCACACACACCAAGAGTTCTATTTAAGAGAGAGAAAGAAAAAAAAGAATTCACGAAGTAAATGAAATCAACAAAGTATTAGGAAAATGTATTTTATTATCTCTCATATTTTCTATACATTCTCTCTCTGTTTTCATAAGTATGGGGCATATATGGAAAAACACGACATTTTTGACATGTTTATTATTTTTAACTATCAGTTCGTTTTACGCACTAAAAAAAAAATTGCTTATAAATAGGATCAGAAGGAACAAAATTTATTTTTGATATATGACAATATGAAAATAATACAATCACTTGAAAACAACTATTGAGTATTTTTTTAATAATAAAAAATTCATACTTCTTGAAGCTCATTGTAATAACAGCCTATATTCATGTTCATTAGCTAATTTTTTGAAAGCAAGTGAAATTAATGATAGTTGAGGAAAATACAAGCATTTTTTCCGCGTAAGAAAAAACATAGCATTCAATTACCATACTAATTAATTGAGATTTGAGATACCAATAGGATTTTGACAACATCCAAAACATTCATAGCTGAAATATTATCATTGGTAACTTACTCAGGCCATTAATTTATTCCCATAAATTCCACCAATTGGAAGAGTCCTTCCTCACGATTACACGCCACGATGGGCTGAATCTGCAGAAACGCCATTGGCCTAACAAATTTTTCCCTTCCATCCAATGTACCAATTTAACAATAAAAACCATCACCTTCTTCCTCCAAGCTCAATCATATACTCTAATTTGCTTTCTTTCTTCCTCATTTCTGAAATACAATGGCCATGGCTCTTCTCATCTCTTCCTGCTCCAACAACCAAAAGCAACTTAGCTTCTCTGTTTCCTCCAACAGCTACAGAAACAGAGGCCTCTCTGTTATTCCCAGCTTCAATGGCGGTGATCAACAAGTCAATGGGGTCTCTCTGAATCACTTCAACCAGACCAACAGTAACCTCTCTGCGGTTCCTAGCTTCAATGGAGGTGATCAACAAGTCATCAATGGGGTCTCTTTGAATCACTCCAACCAGAAGAACAGAGGCCTCTCTGTTTTGCCCTGTTTCAATGGTGGTGATCAACAAGTCATCAATGGGGTCTCTCTGAATCGCTCCAACCAGACCAACAGAAGCATCTCTGTTTTACCCTGCTTCAATGGTGGTGATCACCAACAAGTCATCAATGGGGTCTCTCTGAATCGCTCCAACCAGACCAACAGAAGCCTCTCTGTTGTGCCTAGCTTCAATGGAGGTGATGAACAAGTCATCAAAGGGGTCTCTGTTAATTACTCCAATGGTATATACAGAGGTCTCACTCTGGCTTCAAGCTTCAATGATTGTCAACGAGTCATGAATAATGGAATAACATCTTCCCATTATTCCTCTTGTAACAAGCAAGAGCTTGGCTTTTCTGTTTCAAGCAGCAGCAATAATCATAGAAACAGAAGCCTCTCTCTTGTTCCAAGCTTCAATGGTTATGAACCAGCCATGATGAGTACTGGGGTCTCTTCCAGCTATTCTAACCAGCAGAATCTTGGCTTTTCTGTTTCAAGCAGCAATTATAAAAACAGAAGCCGCCTCTCTCTTGTGCCAAGCTTCAGTGTGACAGAGAGGAGGACAATAAGCTATGTGAGAAATGACCATTTTTCTTATTCTGCAAGACTTTTAGCCATGCGAAAGATCGTAAGAGCTTGTCTCATATCTGCTTTCTTCGCCAGACGCCGAATGGTCATCAACCAGGAAGAAGCCATGTACACCAGATCAGGCTCAAGCTTCAGTTCTCAAATCAATCTTAATAACTCGCAACAACGTAGAATTAGGCTCACCATAACAGAGCTTGATGAAGAAGCATGCTCAGATGAAAATCAAACCAGAAGCAATAGTGGTGGTGGAGCTCCAGCTCCTGCTCCTGCTCCTGCTCTTGATACTACTCCTGTGAGTGTTTATCATCCTTCTAGAACAAATGATGGGAATGATGATGACAATGGTGATGATGGTATAACTCATAGTCTTCTTTATAAGAAATATGGGCCCTACACGTGTCCAAGGTGTTCGGGAAAGTTTCCAACCTCACAGAAATTTGCGGCTCACGTGAGCTCTCATTACAAATATGAAACTAAAGATCAAAGGAGGAGGAGGCTTATGGCCAAAATCAGGAGAAGAAATCTCCGTCTTCACAACTCAAGGGAGGGAATCTCTTGTTCCCACAGAACCAGTTGCTCAGCCTGAACCTGTGAACATGGCTGAAGCAGAAGCTAGAGGTGATGGTGGAGCGTTATCCATAGTCCAAATCAAGGAAGACCCTAGCGAGATTTAAGTCAAATGTTCAAGTATTTAGTGGCTGGCTGTTTGATTCAAGGGATAGGAAGTAATGGAATGGAATAGAATGTAATGCAATGTAATCGAACCTAATCCAATGATGATTAAATAATTTATTTGGTTCGTCATTAGGGAAATATGAAATATATATAAATGTTTGATTACATTAAACATAAGAATATATGAGAATGATATAGCAAGTGACAAAATTACCAATTTTTACATATATAATAAAGCATACGTTGGGTTCATGATAACTTTTTTTCATTTTGTGCAATGTATATGTTGAGTTCATAGTAATTTTTTAATATTTAATAGTAAAAATATTATACAGTGTATAGATTGGATTTATGTTAATTTTTTAATATTTAATTATGGGAATATTATTTAATGAGATATTTTAATATTTTTTTTAATGGTGGAATATAATTTTTTTAAATTTTTGAATGGGGAATATTTCTTAAATTTCTATATTATTAATTATTTTTTTTATTTTTAATGGTGATAATTAAAATATTTAATATTTAACCACATTTATAAGTGGGCACTTTGGTTAATTTAAAAAATTATAATGATAATATTGTCATTTTCACTGGATTACAAGATGTTTGCATCCTCATTCATTAGTCTTAGCAGTATAATTCTGATTATATCAAATGATGTAATCAATATTATAAAATGTAATCATTTTTACATTACATAAACCTAACCAAACGCTGTAATCACGCTATTATATCAAGATTACATATAATAATCTCTCATGTAATCGAATCAAACGGCTTATTACTGTTTTTCTTGTTTTGCATCAGTGTCTATCCGTAGTGTTTGTTTTGTATGATTGGCTGATGTTTCCTGTTTTTATGATGTTTATCAATAATTTTTTTAAACGGTGTATGTAGTGTCAATTGGGTTATAAAGCTTCGACTTAAACTCGGTGTTTTAAACAATGCAAAATTGCATCTTATCTCGTGGATAAATTATAGAAGTTGAAAGGTGAACAAGCAAAGCAAAAAGAACATGAACAAACATATAAAATAGGTGTTTCCCCCTCAAAGTGGATTATGTTTATAAAATCACCAATATTATCAAACAGTAACCACACAGGTTTCTCTCTTAAATGCAATTTGTCTAAAAAGTTCTCCGTTAATAAAAATCACAAATATTGCCAACAAAAGTTTGTCCTCTTGATAAGAAATTACTTATAACCTGAAAAGTCATAAATTTAAATCTTACTATTAATGTAAAGACTTTGTTGATTCAGTTGGATGTATGTTCAAGCATGTTCTAAAACCCAACACAACTAAACTTTTATGTGTAAAAAAATCACAAATATCCGTACATCCCAACCTCAGGAAAATTCTTCAGATATTTTCAATGACCCAAAACCTTGGGTCTGATTTTTCCCCAATAGCTTATTCATCTGATTTAATACAAAGAAATCAACGTGGATACTGTATACATATATATGGATAACTTTTGTTGGCAGAGAGGGATCCACAATGTTGAGAATAAGGGGTTTTTCAGAATTGGTATCCAATTGCATTTCCCAACAACGTTACAAATCCACGCCAGAAAAAATCGCATGTAGCTGCTTTGCAGTCCATGTCACATCAAGTAGTTCATGAAGAGGACCATCAATATCTTCTGCCATAGCCGTCAAAAGTGTTCTGCATTCTATAATATAGAAGTCATGTCAAATTAAAAAAAAAAAAGAATAAAAATCTGTATATATATTCATCATCATGTGAAATATTCTTCCCATACTATGTTCCAATAATAGCTGCATTATGAATTAAATTGAACGGAAAGGTGTCAAACCTGATATTTTGCTGAAATTAAGCAAGCACATAGAAGCAAAAATCTTGAGTTCAAGTTCCCCATTTTCCAGGACTTGTTTTATCTCATAAATGACGGCTAAGAAGGTATTAAGGTGTAATCCAGCATTATGCTGCATAGAAAGCGAGGAGCTCAACCATGCAACAGTTACCAAACACATGCTGACCAAATCTGGGTGTCCAGAGTCTAAACATTTAGAGATAGACTTCAAAAATGGACTCTCTCCATCACCAATAATAGATTCTAACAAGTTCACCAACCACTCTTTGCTCCGTTCTTCTTCCTTTTCCTATAATTGGAATATTAACAGTAATTATGCGTATTAGATAAATGTTGAAGGAGATGTTATGTTTCATCAATCTTGATATAATACAGAGAAAGACCCTATGAGATGATGAAGTAATGTATGAGAGAAAACTTACAAATGAAATGGCTCCATCCCATAATAAATCATCTTCCTCATGATCATAAGTGTCAACTTCTGAACTATCGATTATATATCCCACTTCTTTTAGAATGCTACTCTTGGTCAGTACCTTCCCAGTGGAAGAAAAATGCCCAGACAAGATAAAAAGTGCTCTACAACAATTTTCTCGGACTCTCTCTTCATTTAAGCCGGCATGAAGAGCCTCTGAAATGAAATTCACAGCCTGGTATCTGTATGAGCCATAATTTTGAGTCTTTGCCTTTGCCTGAAGTGAAATCTTATCATTGCCCAAAAAACAGAAACAAAACAAATGCTTTGAGTGAGTGTGATGATGAAACCCTTTTTTTTTTTTTTTTTTTAAATAAGACTATATTGGAGCATACCAGTAGATCAAAGTGCAACAAAAGGACAGCAATTAGAGGTTTGTGATGTGGTGGAGAATTATTGAGGTGCATGAGCAGAACACGCATTGTAATAGATATATCCTCACCCTTCAAGCTATTTAAGAATGAAGTAACATCCTTTCTTCTACACATTACATAAATCACCCACTCAACAATTAAGAAAAGAGCTAGACAATAATATTTATCAAAGGCACAATTAGTCAATCACGCAGGACCTCACATCAAAATAAATATATATGACAAATCACTCCCTTGTAATGTTGGAAGTCCAAAGATGGAGAAGTTGATTATTAAGGGAGTGTTAACAAAATAAGTCAAGTACCATAACTCGACAACACTCACCTTTTTAATGCTAACAGTTTGGTAAGCAATAATATTGCGTTAGTTCTTGGAGTAACCTCCCTGTGGTGAAGAAGATCAAGAAGAAACCTTTTATTAATATCTCTCGAAATCTGATACATGCAACAAGAGTCTGCCCCAATAAAATTTGGCAAGAGTGCCGCCACACGTGTTTTCTCTTCCAAATTTCCCAATTCGAATCTCCTAAGCAGAAATTCTAAAACCCCCAAGGATATGAGATGCTTGGCACAAGTTACTTTGTCCTCTTCATTTAACAAAGTGAAGAGAATCTCTAATTTCGAAGTAATGATCTCATCCCTATCCTTTAGCATTGACTCTCTTGAATTTTTTGAGATTAGGGAAGCGGAAGCCAAGAGCTCACTTAATTGTTCTGACTTCCAATTATGAATCAATCGCTTCAAGACAATGCTAGTCAGTGGCATAGCTACAAAGTCTAAAGTAACTCTTGTTACAGGACATGTTCTGTGTCCCTTTTGGAACCATGACTTGAGGGCTGCATGTTCAAAGGTTTGCCCAGTCTCTATAGTGATTGGTTCCTCTAATAATTTTCCAGTAAGAGGACAAAGAAATTCTTGTGGAATGGTTGGAAAAGATAATCCTGCATTAAAAAGTTTATGCAGTCCAATTACCTTTATCATAAGAAATCCCAAGTAAACAAAATATGCTATCTGAAGGAGGTTGAATGAGAAAAGGAAATATTTTTCTCACCTTCAAGAGAAGAGCTTTTCTTAATTGGCTGAATTTGAAAGAATAAGGATCAGAGGTCATTGGAAATAAATAAAGACTGCAGCATCAATCTTTGTTTAATAGTCAAAATTACATCAGATATGGTTACCTTTCCAAAAATGACTTCTTTTTCTTTAATGTCTGGCATGTAGTCGTTTCCAATGCCATCACAATGATTTCTTTCTCCCTTTTCCTTTTTATCTGTTGTTGAGATTCCTTTCTGCCACAAAAATGTTATATGACAACCTTAAATCATGTGAGATATTAAGTGAAAGAAGACATGAGCAACTTATCAAGTCATAAGTAGTAATTCACCATGATCAATTCCTCAGAAACTACTAGTACCAAAATATAGCCTTCTGGCTACAGAAGAAAACTTCAAAGACAATTTTCAAAGGAGAGGAATAATTATTTCCTGTTCTATATGTTTGTTGTTGTAGAAAAACACTCCAACCTAATAGTTGAAAGAGAAAACAGCTGTAGTAATAAGACCAAAGCATGAGGGTTTTTTTTTTTTTTTTTTTTGGGAGGGGTGAATTTGAGATAGCAGAAAACTTACAGGATGCAATGAAACAAGTGCCACATTCTTAGTGGAGTCTTCCTTGACATCTTGATCAGTGAATTTCACAATTTCAGATACATGTGTTGATGTTTGCTCAACAGCAGCTGAACCGTAACAACCTCTGATACAAGTATGTATGTCATTATCCTCCTCACTATCTTCATGGTCATCAATTCCCGGTTCATTCAAGCTACCAAAGACAGAATGATAGAGTCTTTTGCTGACGGTTGGTTGAGGTGAGAATGAATCAATGGGACTAGAAAGCTCTGACGAATGACCCAGCGAACTTCCCAAGACAGAGATCGATGGTATACTGATAGAAGGAACAGATGGAGGTTCAACTCCTTCGGTGAGCCAATTTTTGTAGTATTCAGCAAACATGTAAGTTCCAGAGTCCAAATGTTCCTCATAGACTTTTTCAAGAAGATTTTGTTTTCTTGCTCTGCTTGGCCTATTGGCTAGAATGTCAACTTCCTCAGAGTACCATGCCTTCAAATGGAAAAAATGAGGAGAAAATAGATCCTCCCACAGCTCAGGCAGCAACAATGTCCGTGCCTGGAAAGGTGAATCGCAAAACACTTGCAAAAGATGCTTTGCTGACGCCTTATCTTTTCTCTGAATCTTATATAATGCACTGAGGTAAAGATGAGCAGAAGCTGACAACTTATAATTCAGAATCCCACATGTAAATCCATATTTGAAATCATTTAAACTCAAACCTGCAACAATGCTTAGCTGCAGAGAAGCTCTTTCCAATTCTTCTGAAGGTAAAGATTCTTCAACAGCTCGTTTGACTGTCTCAATTCCTTGTTCAAGACTTGTTACTTCTTTGGCCTCAGAACTGTTCTCATCTTCTGGCTCAATGAAACTCAATGAAGAGAAACAATTGGGACGCAATGTAGTCCGGAAGTCCTCATCTTTCATAAAACGTTTGATATGTCCATTTAGAATGGAAACAATCGCTCGGACAGCAACTTCATCAAGAGCTAGACTAGAAGCCACCTTTTCATGATGCTTTTGGTAACTTTTATCAAAGCTTTTGCTTGTAGATCTACTGTAGGAATTCCTATGTTCTTTCATACTTTTCTTTGCATTTCCTCTGAAATGTCCAGGCATATTTGCATCGAGATCACTGTCATGCCTCTTATCCACCTTTGCATCCATGACAGGCAATTCACTTGAATTCTTCTCTTTCCCTCTCGGGGTATCAGATGTCTCATTTGAATAGACATCTTTAATTATGCTATCTTCTTTCTCCCTTACCTCAGTTATCTCAAATCTTGGCATAGTTTTTGATGATTTTAGATCAACCTTTGTACTTACCTCAGTACTGCTACAAAGTTTCTTATCGTTTATATTCTTCAGTCCTTCATCTTCTCTTTTATCAAGATTATCCCTTGGCCTCGCGTTCTTAGCAGCATCACTATACAATAACTCACTTCTGATCTGATAACGCGAGACATCAGACTTTGCTCTCTCCGTTAAAATTCTCTCACCAAATATAGAAGGTTTCCTTTGTCGGTTGTGGAAAGAGCGATATGGTGGCTGTGCAGTTACAGCATCAGACTGCAGGGAAGATATGGACCTTGTCATTCTTCTGCTCTTTTTGAACCCTTCCTTTGCCAGAAGCTCCTCCAAAGATGAAGCCATTTATCCAGAAATTCAGGTCTTCTAAGCAATAATACTCTCACACAAAGAAGTAGATGCTACTAACAGTGAGATGTTTTTCAAGGAAAACTCTCTTCCTGTAGATAAGGTTGCCTAAATCAAAATTATGATTCAGATTTAGAATGCATTTAAAGTAGGCCTAATTATGAAGCTGAAAAGATATGAATATTAGAAAAATAACATCATCTTGCAAGAAAATACAAGCCTGCGCAATCTACACTAAGAGTAAACTTCAAACATGCTAATCTACGATAAGTTGGCAATGAACACGTATGGCTATTTGGGGTGCAGCAATTTGATACACTGAGCTATCAGTGAGAAGGACAGATGCTGATAAAGTGACATGGATATGGAAAATAATGCAACGTGAAGCAACTTGAAGAGCTGTGTGTAGCTCCATTTTTTACGTATTGATGCTTCTTATAAACAGAGGCAAGAAAAGTAAATAAAAGAATGATACAGTAGGACTTGTGTTAATTTGAAATATTTATCAGTTTTACCTGAGTCTCTCTCCCTGAGATTAAAAGACTTTGCGCTCCAATTACAGGCTTCATGCAACAGAAAAGTTGTAGCAAACACCTACATTGCAGTCGATCTCAACCCACAGTCGTCAATCGAGCTTTTTCTTTTTCTTTTTATTTTTAATGCGAAAAGCTATAGATTTGAAACCAATTCTGAAATCAAAACTTAGAAAGGGGCGTATAAGAAGTGAAGGGAAGTCAGGATAGGCCATGAGAGTATCGTAAACGAAGGACGGCAACAAACTGACTAAAAAAAATGAACAAGCAAACAGAAAATTGGAAAATAATAACGAAGGAAAAGAGGAAGCGTAAGAGTTGAGAGGGAAATTGAAAGCTGACAAATGAGAGGAGAGGAAGAGTTGGGATGGGATTTAATGCTTGGATTTGAAAGTTTCAAGGGGTGGGTGTATTTGTCTCTATCAATAGCTTCGGTATTTGAAGGTGATTTCCATAGAATGATTAACAAAAACAAGAAGTTACAAGAACAAAGTACTAGTTTAGTAAAGAGTAAAAACAAAGCGCAAGGCCATTTGAAGACGCTATGTAAGCAAATAAGAACTGTCTTCAATCGCCACCGCCTCCTCTCTGTCCTTACCCAATTGGTCGTTATAAATGAGAACGCGCGTTTTTTTCCCATTTGGAAAGGCCGAGAGGGCAACTCTTCAATTCGTTTGATCGAACGATTAACACAAAAACACAATATATATTCAAAGTGAGATAAATTACACCTTGTGAAGATAACTGGGAGAAGAAAGATGTTGACAATAATACATAATACTAATGATCAATAAGCTCAATATACAGGGATGAAACTTTATTGATCTGTGGTATGTTTAAAAAAAGAGAAAACAACAAGCTTGTTTATGACTTTATCCTGGCCTCAAAAAAACAAACTGTAAAGGAGTCTTTCGGGGGGGGGGGGGGGTTCTTTTATGGATAATTAACTCACCATCTTAGAAGTTCTTATTCTTTTGATATGATTCACTCAGTCATTGAAAAGGGCCTTCAACTTCAAGGGCGGATTTTGCCCAAGCATATGTTTAGATTAGCAGTGCAGATTTGATTTTAGGCAATGTAAGATGAATGTGTAAGGTGAGTTTCATCTTGCTAAATGCAAAATCCGTTTTTTAAGCTGATTCAAATATGTTCTCAATTTGTAGAGGCAGGAAATGACATCTGATCCGTTGCAAGAAAATTGTTTAGATTTTAATCTATACTTTGAAAAAGAGTGTTATATACATATAAATATAAAAAGATCATTAGTTTGAAGGGACTAGAATATTCATAATTATGTTGGCAGAAAAAAAAAATATTCATAATTAGACCGTTTATGTGCCCCATAGTTTATACTATGAATGAATATTTTGTGGGGGTGGGATGTCAATGATCTTTTATTAGAAAGATATGCATGCAGATGCAAAGTTATTAAATATAATCCAATCACTGAATCGATCAGAGTACTAAGTTAAAAGTTAGTGAGTTAGATTGAAGTCAAATTGTAACTAACCTGAAAATAAATCAATAAGAAAGTAAAGATTTAAGGATTATTAATATAAAATTATGAAAAAAATTTTAAAAAATTATTTTTGTATATTACAAAAAGTAATTGGATTGATAATCGGACGAGAAGGACCGATTTTTATTTGGACATATCTAATAACCCTATTGAAATGGCAAAGACGGCGCTGCTTTATTATAATTATGATATTTCCATTAACAAGTCGATTTCTTAATTCTCAAGTCCTAACCATGCACAAGTCTACTGTGAAAATTCTTAGCTGACCTCCGAAAGCCCAAATTCAAATGGTCTCATGAAAGTATTGCAAAAACTTTTGCTAAAGCAGCGTGTAAGCTCTTCTTTCCATGCAGAATTATCAGATTCCAATCGCAGCCTCGGGTCTTAAAAGTCTACCGCTGTTAATATGAAAAAGTTCAGGAAATAAAAAAGCTTAATCAAGTTATTAAATTACTTATTAGAATTTGTTTGAGATTTTTTATGGATCTTATATTATAAACATGATTAAAAAATTATTTTTAAAAATTCTAATTCTTATCCCAAACAAATCATAAAACTCCTGATATAACGATGCTGTTTTGATGGGCTTTTGTGAATCGGGCTTGTTATATAAACCCGATTCACGTAAATCGAGATAAATCTTTTTCACATATTTATCTCGTAAATCGTAAAAGTACCTCATAGATCGTAAAAATTATTTCATATTCTGTAAAGCACAATTCATAAACACTTATAAAATTTCGATAAACTAATCCAAACAGCATCAACATCAACGTGGAGGGAAATTCGTTGCTTATAGTTGGTGGGACGTGGGAGTAGAAAAATCGAAGCTCAAGACCGGCGCCAACATTAATCGTGGCCGTCACGTGCCTCGCTTTCATTCATTCTGCGGTAATTTGCTTTTCTTCTCCGCGTCAAAGACCTGTGAGTCTGTGACTGGGCCCCAGAACAGCCGGTAAATTGCCGTGTACGACCGGCTGTAACCGGTAAATCCGGTTCTCTTCTCCGGGGCAATACATTTCTTTCTGCCATAACCCCGAAAATCCACGCACTTGCTGTCTCACTTTCACATCTACGTCCGGCTACTTTTTGTCAAAAGAAAGGACCGCTTCTCCGGTGTCCGACACCGATTCAGCTCTTTCCGAACGTGGTCCTAGGGTTTATGAGGTTCGGCATTTTTGTTTTCTACCCTTATTTTCCTTTCACCTACGTTTGATTCACGAGAAAATTTGGATGTAAAAAGGCTCAGTTTTTTCCTCCTTTGATACTATTTTCTTAAGTTTTGCTAGTTCATTCCTGTCTGGACCATTTGATCTCTACGTACTGTGTTTTTTAAGTTTTTGTTATAGCTTTTCTATGTACTTTTGCTCGTTTCCAGTTTAGGATAGTCGTAGCTGGCTATGGCATTTATTTGTTTCTAGTTTTTTTTTAACGCTAAACATGCTGAACTTGTCGTAAATCTATGAATTCGACTGGACTCACTTTGGTCTTACTAATTTGATGCTAGATGCTGAGGATGAAGTTGAACTACGCTGTTCAAGCTTGATTGTTAAAGTTTGTGATTTTTCATTCTGTTTTGTAAATTTTAATGTAATCTGTTATTTACTGTTTGTAGAAAATGTCTCGAGTTGAGGCACTATGGGAGAGATTAGTCCGAGCAGCTCTGAGGAGGGAAAGGATTGGTGATGATACTTATGGACGGCCTGCTGTTGGAATTGCCGGAAACGTACCGTCCGCACTTGCCAAAAACAGGGATATTGATGAGATATTAAGAGTTGCAGATGAAATTCAAGAGGAAGATCCTAATGTCTCCAGAATCTGTATGCTTTCACTGTTTGTTTTACTTTCCAACGTATTTTATCTGCATTTTGTAATACTTTGTTTTAGTGATATTCAAGGATTGACTATTTGAGCATGGAAACTAAATTTAAATTGTTTACATGCTAGAAGTTGCATCAATAAAACAAGAGAGAGATGAAAGGAAATGCTCTTTTTGAATTGACAATTTAAAAATTCCAGATATTGAAAATGATATTAAATTCAGATTTTTGCAGAACAATGAGCTTCTAAGCCTATTGTAAACCCTGGGCTTTGGATTTATTTGTATAAAATATACCATGATCGTTATCTTTTTTCTGTTTTATTAATTTGTTGCGATAGTATCATGTCATACCTTTCCTACTTGCATTTCCTTGTCTTTGTTAATTAATATATTTAAATATATGAAGAAAACTGATGTGAATTTGAAATGCGGATGCTTGTAATCTCATATATGGAATCCGTTCTTGTACTGCATACTATTTTCTTTTTACTTTTTTCCAGTAAATAGTAATTCATAATGTTTCCTTTGTTGCTTAGTGCCCTATCTTATATACCTTATTTACATGCAGTATGTGAGCATGCTTATTCATTATCTCAGAATTTGGACCCTAACAGTGAAGGCCGAGGCGTTTTGCAATTTAAGACTGGTTTGATGTCTGTTATTAAGGTATGGTATATGTGGTTTGATTTCAGTAGTCTCAAGTTTAACTTGAAATTTGTGCAATGTTGTCCCTAGGAAAAAGGAGAAGAGGAAGGAGAAAGAGGGAGAGGAAGAGAGGGAGGAAGGAAGGAGGCAGGAAAAGGCAAGGGAAGAATCTGGTAGTTCAATTCAAATGCTTTAGAAAAAACTGACATACTACTAGGGAAAGGACTATTTATAGGGAGCACGTTAGAAGAAAATAACCTAAATGAGAATCAGAAAAGAAAGAAAACAGAAAATATATGAAGTTCTAAGGTGTAGAGAATAACCTAGAAATTCCCAAGTTTTGTATAATTTCCCATCACGGTCACTTGGGCAAGCCCTGGATCAACAGCCACTGAGAAGCCCCGAACAGAATCTTTTCCTATTAGGCATCTAGTGACAGTAAACAATGTTGAAATTATGATCATTCCCTCTGGCCAAATATCCCAAATATTACAAAAAAGAAAATTGCACATTGAACCCCCCCCCCCAATTCAAAAACTTGGAATTGGATATGGAGAGCCTGCTCTAGATCACGTGACTTACCTGAATCTCACTAGACACCAAACAATTGATTCCACCAGAAAGCAGCGACTCAGTAATGTAGAAATGAATGAGCTGCATTCTGCTCTATTTTGCACGTCATACAAATGTAAGGGGACAAAGATGTCTTGGTTCCCCAAATGTGCAAGGTGTCATTTATGTCAATTCCATTGTGTCCCATTTTGCACATCATACAAATGTAAGGGGACAAAGATGTCTTGGTTCCGTGAATCTGCAAGGTGTCATGTATGTCAATTCCATTGTGTACCATTTTGCACATCATACAAATGTAAGGGGACGAAGATGTCTTGGTTCCCCAAATCTGCAAGGTGTCGTTTATGTCAATTCCATTGTGCACCATTCTTCAAATAATAGATTTGTCTTTTGAAGGAGCCTAATGTTTTTAAATGGGTTTTTGAGAAGAAAAACTCCCTGGTGGGAAATGAAATGAGGGATGAAATTATTATTTACCACCATGCTAACCAAACACATAAAAATTCCAAATGGATGTTATCTTTAATCGGGGGAAATTTAACACTGTCAAGAAGAGGCTTTAGGGTTTATTATTGGTTGGCATCTGAGCTTGTAAGATCCTCAAATTGAACTGTAGTCTTATGCGAAAGGAAAAGATGTTCAAGATTTGGGAAGGCCTATAATTATTGCTCATTAATGAATGTTAGCTAGAGCTTTTGCTTGTAGATTCTCTTGTTCAAATTTGATTTTTTTTTTTAACTTGCTGTATATATTTTGGAAAAAGCTCTATTGTGTTTTTGGACCTGTCATCAATTTATCAAAATATAAACATAGAGTTTTGGTGAATGATGTATGTTTGTAGTTAGTCGTTGGTAGAACCCAATGTTATTATGCAATTCGTGTAGTTGACTTAATGGGATAAGATATCTTGCTGTTGTTGTATAGACACAGAGGTTTGGTTAAGCAAGTGCCAAATTATTCCATTTATTTAACTTGAAAAAGTCGTGTGTGATGTTTATGGGAAGAGGTGACAACAAGTCCAAGGGCAGCCTGCTGTTCTGTATAACCTTTTCATTTTTCATTAATTTTTATATTCATTGATTTTCTTTATGCAAGTATTGTCTCACTTAGTTATACTCCAATGATTTTTTGGCAGCTATAATTTATATTATCTTGCTCATTTATTAACATATTTCAGCAAAAGTTGGCTAAGAGAGAGGTTGGAACTATAGATCGAAGTCAGGACGTTACAAAATTACAAGAGTTCTACAAGCGCTATAGGGAGAAGCATAATGTAGACAGGTTGCGGGAGGAAGAGATGCAGTTGCGGGAATCTGGTGCCTTTAGTGGAAACCTTAGCGAGTATGTTTGTGTATTAGCAGAAGCTGCCCATTTAGATGATCTTGTGCTTTCTCTTTCTCCCCCTTCCCCTTTAGACACCATTGCTCCCAAAGTAATAAGTTCTGTTGTGCAATCTGCAATGGATGTGATTTATTTTCTCTATTTTGTATGGAGAGGACCTCTTTTGCTCTAACTCTATGTTTCTTCATGTTGTCCTTTTTTCTCTTCAATAAATCTTTTTACTTAAAAAAGTGATGCTGTTGAATCAGTAACTCTTTTTTTGGCCAAAGAATTAGTAAGTTTGAAAATTGAGTTTTCAAGCATTTATGCTATAGGTTAGATAACTGAGCTATATATAGAGAATATAGCCAGAAAATAAGTGCTGAGTAAATAGAAAAATCACATGATGAACAAAATACGATTTTGATTGAGAAAATATAATGATGGACCAAGAAGGACAGGAGTTGTAGCTTGAGTTATATCTGTTATAGTACTCATATTCAGCTTTCTTGACCACCAATGATTTGGTCAGTCTTTCAATTATCACCAAGATTGAAGTGGCTCCCATGCAATTATTTGCTGTCTCCTTGTTTACCTGAAGTCTCTTTCATGTTACATATTGTGAATATTTTGTGTTGTGTGTATTCCTTTTGGAATTTAAAGTCTTTGCTGTTGAATATAGGTTGGAGCGAAAGACACTGAAAAGGAAAAGAATTTTTGCTAGTTTAAGGGTTTTAGGCATGGTAATTGAACAGCTGTCCCCAGAAATACCTGAGGAGGTTAGCTTCCCTTTGCTTTTACATGAATAATCTGAAGATGCAATGCTTATCTTTCAGGAAGGGTTCTATTTGGAGTCTCTAATTTAGTACATATGTTTATGTGTATGTGTGTGTAAAAGACATGTAAGTTTATGAAGTGTTACAGTGATGCTACCTTTAGAAAAGAAGTGGTGATGCTTTTGGAGACTTTGCTTATCATTTTCTTTTATATGAATCATGAATGTTTTGCTTCTCGTAATCCATCCCCCTCCCCCTTCTTGGTTTTTCTTAGTGTTTTAAAATTGGACCGGTCTTCTTGATGGAGAATGGATGTTCATAATTCAGTTTTTTGGCGGACCAACTCGAGTGTATTGTGTTTGCGTGATGTTTAACTTGATTTGAAGTTTATGATATTGCCTTTCATGTGCTCATACCAGTTTCCATACTCCATACTACAAAGGGAGTAAGCTTGACATGTTTTCCGGGTTGATAGGAGCAGGGATATCTGTTGGAAGCATGTTTTTGTACAAAATTGGTTTTCCTAAGCTACTGTTGTTTGTTATCTGGTGGAGCATGAGTTTTTGGTAATGTTATTAAAAATAATCTTTTAACACATTTTTCTCTTTGTTACAGCTGAAGTCTCTGATGGAATCAGATTCTGCAATGACAGAAGACCTAATTGCTTACAACATTATTCCCTTAGATGCTCCTTCCTTAACAAATGCTATTATGTCTTTGCTTGAGGTTAGGGATTTATTTTGCTTCCTATATAAGTTAGAGACCAGGAACAAAACAATGAGAGAGAGGGGGAGAAAGAATGATCAGGAAGATAAGCCTGTATTATTGCTATGTACTCTGGTATCTATAGACATGTCTAGTATGATTTACATAACCAAATATCTATACGGAGGATACAGCTGTCACTGAACTAACTAATTAATCTAACTCACTGTCATTACATTCACTAATACTTAGGACTCCCGATTTAGTACATTATTGTCTGGTTTTTACCTGAAGAAAAACGTATTGCTAGGTTCAAGCAGCAGTTTCAGCTTTGAAGTACTTTAGGGGTTTGCCGGAGTTGCCTCGAGGTCATCCAGTTCCTGCTGCCAGAGATGCTGATATGCTTGATTTTTTGCAGTGTATATTTGGATTTCAGGTCAGCATGTGTGAGTTTTTACTGGGATGGATCTCATTTTTTAAAACCTTCAATCATTTAGGGTTTGTGGGAATAAGGGGGCCAAATCCTTTGATATTTGCAATTTTTTGTGTGTTTTGGTGCGTTCAGTTGGAATAGTTGCCTGGATTTATTAAGATGTCCCTTTGTCCGTTCAGATGTTCTGTATGTATGTGTTCATCTTGGTGTTCAGCTCTTCAAAGATTACGGTGATTTCTTTTTAACGTATGGAGGGAGATTGGATTTTTTGTTGCATGTTCAATTTTTGTAGTTTACTGTTTTCTTGTTGTCTTTTCTTTTGTTTGTTTTCTGGTGATAAGCTTCTATTTTAAATTGTAATGTATTGTGATTTTTGAGTTGAGAGATTTGTTAAGATATCAGTTGAATTAGGCTGTAAAGTGTTGAGCGGAGTTTTTCACAATTGTCACTGTCTCTTCTCTGGTCGTTATTCTTATAATTAATCGTTTTATATAAATGGAAGAAAGTCATAGTCTAATTCATTTGATCTCATGTTCTGATAGGAATTTGTTAGATGCATTGGTAGTATCAATGCAAAATCATTCTTTCTCTCTTGCATCTAATGACTGACATTTGTTTTTGCCAGAAAGATAATGTCTCTAATCAGCGAGAACACTTAGTTCACCTGCTTGCTAACGAGCAGTCTCGGCTTGGAATTCCAGCTGAGGCAGAACCTGTAAGTCTCAAATCCTTTTGGATTTCGTCTTATTTTTTGGCTTTTGCTTTGCTGAATGTTCAATAAGTTGTCTTTGTCTTGCTCTTAAATGTTCTACAATGCGTCATCAATTATAATCAGAGTAGTTTTATCTAGTAATGTAACAACACACCCTACATCATTTCCTAGAGATGAAATGTATGAAGTAGGCTTTCATAATTTTGAGGTTATGGAGGGCTGTGGGGAAGGTACTCGTGTTCTACTACTTACTGAATCAAGTTATTCCATTTAAATATCTGATAGAGTGGAAGCGTGCATCATAAAAGTAGTTCTAAAATTGTGGTGCATCAGTCTGTTGAGTTTGCTTTTATGGATTCTGAGTTTGTGATTGTGCTAAGCAAAGGGGTATATGTGATCGGTGTCATTGTTTTACTTTCTGCTTTCTGCTTCTGGCAGTTCTAGCAGGATTTACATCCTTTCCTTATGTACACTTCCTTATTGTAAAGTCTAGCGGTACAAGATGATAGGGTGCAAACCTTTCATCCTTTTTGTTTTATGGGATGGGGGAGCTCTTGTTGTCGGTTCTCCCTCTCGTGTTGTCTCCATGGTTCTGGTTGAGTTTATACTTTATAGCGTCTATTAATGTTATAGTTCTGTAGTAATTCACAGAACAGAACCGAATAGGAAAGAGAGGAAAGGTAGGTAGAAGAGGAAAGGAAGGTGAGAGGCAGAGAGATGAGACAGAAAGATGAGAGAGACACGAGAGAGAAGACTCAAGGACCACTGAATAGTACTTTCATTAATCACAGATTAGCCAAACTTTACAATGGATTAATAGCTCTTGTATATAGAACTATAGGATCAGGGGACAGGGGCGGGGCAGAACCGTTCCCTCTTATAATCCTAATGACTAATCCTATTCTAATTAGCTAAGGGATACAATTAAGGTGTGTTTGGCTAGAGCTACTCTAAAATAGCTAATGCCACTCTCACTATACATTGCTCTTCCCTTAACTAACTACCTAACAATTGGGAATTAGGGATTACAATTAGGAATTAGGGATTAATAATACAATTTCATATCAATTAACCTGCAATACTTCTGTAGTGTCAATAAAACCAACTAAAGGCCTGTGTTCTGGTTGGGTTCTTGTGGTCTCTGTATCTGTACTGTGGGTCTATATTTCTTCCTTTGTAGTTTTTGCTTACAATACCTTTCTTTGAGTTATTAGATCTGTATCTCTCTCTCTCTCTTTTTTGGCTTTTTTTCTGGGAGGACTTCCTGTCCTTAGTTTTGTTTTTTTTCCATTCCTTCAATATTTTTTTTTTGGTGTCTTGAAGCTAGAGCTCAAAGACTGGAGAATCTGCAGCCATGCCTCATGCCTTCTTTTTTCTTTTTATCAGGAATTTCGTGTACTAAACTCTTACCACTTTGTTATGAACATTCTGATGTCATGATGGTCTAATAGCTAAAGCTGTTAAATGAAAGCTCCTGATTGGTTTTATTAATATTTTTAACACTTAATATACAACTTGTTCCCGGGGGGGGGGGGGGGAATCTGGCCACAATATGCCATAGACAACCTGTGGATATCTGAAGCTTTTATCCCTAATTTCAAAATAATTTAGATGAATATGCACCAGAGGAGTCAGGAATACGCTTAAGTTATCACCTGCTCTGCCATTTGTTTTTTTAATTCAGTGTCAGATGATCTTTTCTTACCCCCTTTTCTTTCTTATGATTTATGTCGCTTGCTTCTAGAAATTGGATGAGGCTGCAGTACAGAACGTATTTGAGAAGTCCCTTGAGAATTACATGAACTGGTGTAATTATTTAGCTATTCAGCCTGTTTGGAGCAGGTATAAATATTATCAGCTTTTTGTGACTGAGTGCTGAATGTAATTTATGATGACTGACAGTTGAGGATTTGTATTGGTTTTGTGCAGTTTGGATGCTATTAGCAGAGAGAAAAAATTGCTATACGTTTCTTTATATTACCTAATATGGGGTGAAGCTGCCAATGTCAGGTTTCTGCCTGAATGCTTGTGCTACATATTTCACCATGTAAGCTAACTGAGCAGAGAATCTGAGTCATTTGTTTTTTGGTTGACTCTTTAAAAGTTCATGTTAATTAATTTGTTGATGCTATTTATTAGTTCAAAGGAGCCTTTAGTCATACTCATTTCATTGATATCTAAAATGGGCAGATTACATTCTTTATATAGATGAAAAATAAAGTGAGCGGGAGGGTAATTGACTGAGAGACAGAGAAGTTAATAGAGAGTGATTGACGGAGATCTAAGAGAAAGTAAAAAAAACTCCTGCTAATCAACCGATTTGCTCAACTTTTAACACTCCCCCTTAAGCTGGAGAGTATATGTCGATCATTCCCAGCTTGCACCTAAATCCTTCAAATTTAGTTTTGCTTAGTGGTTTTGTCATATATCTGCAATTTGGTCAACAGATCGTATGTGGGACAAATTTATGATGCTTGCTTCAATCTTTTCTTTAATGAAGTGTGTCTATCTCAACATGTTTTGTCCTATCATGGTAGACTGGGTTCTCGACCATTTCAATGCTGGCTTTGTTGTCACACCAAACTTGCATTGGCCCCTCATGTGGAATTCCCTTAAGTAATTTGATGACCTAAATTCCTTCACATACTCCATTGTTAATAGCTCTCAGTTTTGCTTCGGCACTACTTTTTGACACCGCAGTCTATTTCTTACTTCTCCATGTAGCCAGATTTCCCCACACATATGTGCAATACCCTGAGGTTGACCTTCTAGTCTCTCTATCCCTTGCATGGTTTGTATCGGTGTAGATTTCGATATTTCTGATAGTGCATTTCTTAAAGAAGATTCCTCTTTTAGGGTTAAGCTTCAAATAGCTTAGAATTCTGTATACAGCCTCTATGTGCTCTTCTTGTGGCTGATGCATAAATTGACTTACTATTCCAACTGCATAGCTAATATCAAGATGTTTGTGGGTTAAGTATATCAATTTTCCGACAAGTCTTTTGTATCTTTCTGAGCTAACTGGCACGCCTTGTGGCTTGATCTCTAAGTGACACCCTTCTTCCTTTAGTGTTTCCTCTGGTTGGACACCTAACATTCCTGTCTCATGTAACAGGTCTAGGGTATATTTTCGTTGAGATACGTTGATACCTTTTTTAGTTCTCACCACTTCCATGCCTAGGAAATACCTCATTTGTCCAAGATCTTTTACTTGGAACTTTGCTGACAAGTCCTGTTTTAGTTGAGCAATGGATTCTTTATCGTTTCTTGTAATGACTATATCATTAATATAGATGATCAAGATGGTGACTCTGCCATTAACACGTTGGATGAATAATGTGTCATCTGCTTGTCCCTGAGTATACCCAAGTCCTTTCACTGTTTTGATGAATCTATTGAACCATGCCCTAGGAGATTGCTTAAATCCGTACAACGACTTGTTGAGTTTATGCATAGAGTTGTTAGGAGATAAAATTCCATCTGGAATTTCCATGTATATTTCTTCCTCCAAGTTTCCATTCAGAAATGCATTCTTCACATCTAGTTAGTGCAACAACCAATCCAAGTTGGTTGTCATTGATAGTAGCACTTGGATGGTGTAGAGAAATAGGGAAGAGAAATAGAGAGAGTAAGTATTCTGAATTGTGTGTACAAGTATCTCATATTAGAATGATTGACTATTACCTATTTATACATAAAGGAAGGGACATAAAAGTAAACACTAACATAAATTAAGGAGGAAATTAGGGAGGGAATTAAGGCACAATATTATCCTAAGATTCTCAACACTCCCCCTCAAACTGGAAGAAGCTTGCACATGTAGCAATTGATCTTCAAGAAAATAATGATCCATAGCCTAAGACTCGAGCAACAAAGAGTATTAAATCAGAGTAGAAGTTGCAACAAACGATCTTACAAGGGACGAAAGCAATAACGAACGGTTTCACAAGGCAACCAAACAATGCTCCAAACGTCTCACCAGAGACAAACACCAAACGGTCTCACTAATGACAAAATAATACTCCAAACGTCTCTTCTCCAAACGTCTCACCAGAGACAAATACCAAACGGTCTCACTAGGAACCAAATAATACTACAAACGTTTCACAAGAGACAAACACCACCTTGAAACCAAAGAGAACAACAACCAAACACACAATACCTCGTATTGGACTAAACAACTTAGAAGAAGGCATCACTGGCGCGCACATACTCTCTCCCCTTTGTGAACAGTGAAGAGTCATGGTCACTATTAACAGAACAATACATTGTGTCGATAAACAGTACCTCACCGATGATACAGAACCTACGAACAGTACCGACAGTACCTATGAATATTACTAGCGAATGAACAGTAGCGAACATCACCGATGAATAGTAGCGAACAGCTCCCAATGAACAGTGCTGAAGCCCAAAAACTGGGAACTTCACTGAATTCATATGCGATGAATAGAGACAAACAATACAATGAACAGTGCCAAAATAGTGACTATGAAAAGCCAAAAACAGTCTATGAACAGTACTTTAGAAGAAGATGCACCGAAAAACTCGATAACCTCGACGAACAGTGCCACAATAGTGACTATGAACAGTGACAAACAGTACTATGAACAATACTTGAAAAGAACAGGCAATCTGTGGATGAACAGAGCAGCGCTGATAAGCAGTGTCAAACAGTAATGATGAATATTGTCGGAAGTCAGGAAACATTGCCAGAATTTGGGATGAACAGTGTGGGAAAACTAAAGAACCTCGCCTGAATGTGTGGATGGATAGTATCTGAACAGTCCCCCCATGAACAGTAAGAGACAGTGCAGAAGGACAGTCGTCGGAAAACTCAAAATACTCACCGGAGTCTGGAAATTCCTTGTCGGAAAATTCATACACTTGCCGGAATCTGGAAATCAGTCGCCGGAAAATTCAAATAGTCGTGGAATCTGAAAATTTTCAGAGAGCCCCATGGCTCTGATACCATGTAGAGAAATAGGGAAGAGAAATAGAGAGAGTAAGTATTTTGTATTGTGTGTACAAGTATCTCATTAGATGATTGACTATTACCTATTTATACAAGTATCTCTGAAAATTTTCAGAGAGCCCTATGGCTCTGATACCATGTAGAGAAATAGGGAAGAGAAATAGAGAGAGTAAGTATTCTGAATTGTGTATACAAGTATCTCATATTAGAATGATTGACTATTACCTATTTATACATAAAGGAAGGGACATAAAAGTAAACACTAACATAAATTAAGGAGGAAATTAGGGAGGGAATTAAGGCACAATATTATCCTAAGATTCTCAACAGATGGTATTAAGCTTGGCTACTGGAGCAAATGTCTCTTGATAATCAATTCTATATGTCTGGGTATATCCTTTTGCAACAACTCTCAACTTGTATTTGTTGATACCACCATTAGGATTGAATTTTGGGGTGAAAATCCATCTGCATCTTACTGGTTTCTTTCCTTTAGGAAGAGTTGTAATCTCCCACGTTTTATTTTCCTTGAGTGCCCTTAACTCTTCTTCTACAGCTTGTTTCCAATTCAGATTAGCCACAGCTTGTTGGAATGTGTCTGGGATTTTTATCTGTGCATTGTTTACAATAAAACTTTGCATTTTTGCATACAGGTTACCATATGAGACAAAACGTTGAATTGGATACTAAGTACAAGATCTTACCCCTTTTCTCAATGCAATAGGCCAACCCAGTTCTTCAGGATTTAATCCCGGATTAGAATCATGGTCGTTCCTTCGCATGGGAGAGATAGTTCTACCAGTGTTTGGTTCATCTAGAACTTGTAGTTTGGACTCTTCCTCTCATTGTGGTTTGGCATCCATCCCTGAATTGATCTCAACATTTGTTCCAATTTATTAGGTGTTGGTTCAGGTTGAGGTGGAATATGTTCAGATTTATGATCAAGTTGGGTAGGACTAGGTTGGCTTGTGGGAGCAAATGAGTCAATGGTGGCTATAAGGTTAGGTTGTTGTGGTGACAGTGATGATGTGTGTGGTAAGCCTTTGGAGTTAGATTTATACCCCCCCTGAATGGTTACTTTAGGATAATATGCTTCTTCCAAGAAGACGGTATCCTATGAGATAATAAGCTTCTTGGAAGTAAGACAATAGCATTTGTATCCTTTGAGTAGAGGAGTAGCCAAGAAATATACATTTGTCAGCTCAAGAAGTGAATTTGTTGCCATCATTTTTATGAATAAAGACAACACAACCAAACACTTTTGGAGGTAATGAATTGATTAGTAGGCAATTTGAAAAGTGTTCAAAGAGTTTTTTGGATGGCATGCGGTTAATGAGATAAGCTGCAATGAGTACGGCATCATCCTAGAAGATGGTAGGAACATTTCATTCCATGAGTAAGGTTCGGGTTACTTTTAATGGGTGATGGTTCTTTCTCTCTGCCACTCTATTTTATTGAGGGGTGTAAGGGCAGGAAGTTTGGTGATGAATTTCTTGTTGATCAAGAAATTCTTTAAAGGCGTTGCTCATGTATTCCTTGGCATTATCACTTCGTTGTAGCTTAATAGAAATGTTGAATTGGGTTTGTGCAAGGTATTAAAAATTTGAAATACTTTGGCTACTTCGGATTTATCTTTCATTAAGTAAGCACATGTAGTTCTAGTGTGATCATCTATGAAATTAACGAACCATCTAGCATTGGTGAGGGTTTTTATTCTTGCAGGACCCCAAATGTCACTATGAATTAGTGTGAATGGTGAGGAAGGTGTATAGGGTTGTTTGGGATATGAAGATCTAGTTTGCTTTGCAAGTTGGCAAGTTTCAGGATGAGAAGGAACGGAATTTTTATTAAATAAATTTGGAAACACATGTTTTATATAATCAAAACTAAGGTGGCCTGAGTGACAGTACCATAAGTGTGCATCATAATTTTGAGAGTTGGAGCTAACCATTGCCCTTTTTGCCTTCTATGCATCTTTGGTTTTCAACTTCGATCCTTTAAAGTAGAACAGTCCATCCTATTCTCTAGAAGTCCCAATCGTCCTCCTCATTTTTAAATTATGAAAAACACAAAGATCATCATCAAAAATTACTCGGCATGTTCGACCTTTAGTTAACTTGCTCACAGATATTATATTACAAGTGAGTGCTAGCACAAATAAAACATTTTGTATTTCCAAGTGATCAGATAATGTGACCGTGCCAATTCCCTTAACCTTTGTGAATACACCACTAGCTACTTTTACTTTGAGGTGTTCATGACATAATTTAAGGTTGTGGATTAAAGTTTTGTTACTGGTCATGTGATCTGTAGCTCTGAAGTCAACAATCCAAGTATCTTTACTAGTCATCACAGCGTTGAGAGCTGCAACGGAATTACTTGAGTGTACTAGATTCACTCTAGGAACAGAGTTTGACTTATTCTGCTTGTCAAGTATCTGGCGAAGCTTCTGTAATTCTTCCTGGCTTAGGTAATCAGTGTCTTCCGCTCTTTGCTCAGCTGTAGTGAGGTTGAAATTAGGAGTTAGGTGTTGTTTGTTGGTTGATGGCTAGCCATGTAGCTTCTATCATTCCTCTTTGATGTGACTTTTTTTCTTACAATAATTGCACCATTTATTATTTATTCGTTCGTGTTTTGGTTCTTTTACTGCAAGAGCCGAACTTTCAATTGGGTTGTGATTGCTTCGATTTAAGAGTTTCTTGCTTTCCCCACACTGTACATGGTTGACGACTTCAAATAGGTGAGGCAGGGGTTTAATCCCATGATTCGGCCTCTTATATCCTCAAAAGAATTATTGAGTCCAAGAAGAAAGTCATATACTCTTCCTTCGTCTGCTATTTTTCTATATAACTGAGCATCTTTGACAATCTCCCATGGATATACTTTGAAGAGGTCTTGCTATTATCAGAGTCTTAGCAAGGCATTATAATAGTCAGTTACTGTCAAGTTACCTTGCCTCAAATCTCGAAGTTGTCGTTTTAGGTGGATTAAGGCAGCGATGTTGTTGAGGGAAGAGTAGGCTTGCCTTGCTGCATCCCATATTTCTTTTGCAGTAGTTGCGAGGAGATAACCTTCACTGATGTCATCAGTCAGAATTGCACATCCAAGTCATAACTTGACTGTTTTCAGCAAACCATGTGTCAAAATTAGGGTCATTTGGGGTAGGTTGAGGTGCTGCTCCATTGATATATTTCTTCTTTCATTTACCATGAATATACCTCAACACAGTTTGGGATCACTAGAGATAGTTTCTTCCATTGAACGTATGGTTAAAGGCCATAATCTGACTATCGGAGAATTCTGTGCCTCTGATAGTAGAGGAGTTTGAGGAAGAAGATGAATCTTGGGTTTCAGAATTTGTACCAGACTTGAGTGCCGTTGGAGTGGCCCCAGTTTTGACTGAACTTCCAGGGATAGAGCCAAAAAGAGGAGGAAATTGGTTTGGACCCATGTCTAGGAAGCATTCAGGAGGAAACAAAAGATTGGCTACTCACGCGCCTTTTGGGAGAAAAAAAATGCCAGTGTGTGGAGTTCACGCGCCCTTAAAGCAGAACTGTTGCTGGTGCATGGATTTCATGCGCCTGGAAGCAAAAAATGTCACCAGCACGTGGCGTTCACGCGCTGCTCAGATTGACGCCGGATTCTGGGAAATGGCTGGTCGGAGGCCTCTGATTCTTCTTGTGGGGGTGGCGACACACTACTCTCTCTTTTGCAGAGGTTCTGGGTCACACGCCCCCCCTCTCTCTTTTGCCACCATTTTTTTCTTCTGTTTACTGCTTACAGCCTCTCGCACTTCACCCAGCACTTTGATACCATGTTAGTTTAGAGGAGCCTTTATTCATACTCATTTCATTGATATGTAAAATGGGCAGATTACATTCTTTATATAGATGAAAAATGGAGTGAGCGGGAGAGTAATTGACTGAGAGACAGAGAAGTTAATAGAGAGTGATTGACGAAGATCTAAGAGGAAGTAAAAAATAACTCCTGCTAATCACCAATTTGCTCTTGACTTTTAAAACTATTGAAGAACATTTTCATCCTATTATCCTTTTTGTAAGCCTTAGTAAATTTTTTAATGTGAAGAAAAGCATTTAATACGCTCAAATTTTTATTCCATATATTCATTGAATTACCTTGCTCTGTGATTGCAATATTACTCCCAACCTTCAGTGCCTATGCAGGTTGTTGAGTGACAACAACAGACTTTGAAATGACCTTTTAGGAATAGGAACTTGAATACTATTGGATACATTGGGTTGGTTTGAGTTTGCTCCTATCAGTCTATTTCTTGCTAGTTTGGCAGATTGCTATACTCTCCTTCCTCTATCCTTCATGGCTTTATTTTTGTTTTGGTTTCACATCGCATGCTTTCATGTTTTTTGTCTACTAATTGTTATATCTCTTGTCAACTTTTGTTTACAGCATTTGATAATTACTCATGAATGTGGTTTGCAGATGGCTAGGGAAATGGATGAAATTGTGAGGCAGCAAATTGCACAGCCAGCTAATAGTTGCATTACTCAGGATGGTGTTTCTTTTCTAGATCAAGTTATTTTGCCTCTCTATGACGTTATTGCTGCAGTAAGTTTCTACATGTTTTATAATTATTTTACTAACTTTACACACAAGAAGCCATGTGCATTGAAATTTATGTTAACTTGACCAAAGTTTTGACTGTAGACAGTGCTGAAGAGCTAAAAACAGAGAGGCTTATGTTTGATTTTTTACATTTTTTATTAAAAAACAAAACTAAAAGGCCTCCAGAAACTGAACAGCTAAAACTAGCTGTTGTTGGGGACACCATAGAATATTCTATTAAGCAGCTCAATGTATGACTTGGGCATTCTATATAACTTGGATTCCCTTCAATTGGCCACTAAAGCTGATATTTCAACTGACACACTCTGACACTTGGTATCTTACAAGCAGGGTAGGTTATGTGGAATTTATCATTATAAAAGCTAGTTTTTGAGGTGGAAATCTATTTTACTCAAGTTTTTAATTATGCAGTTGATGCCACTTGATTTGAGATTTTGGCATTCTATTGTACTTTAGTACCTTTCAATATGATAGAGGCATTCTTGTGAAAAGGTATATAGTTTAATGGGGTAGTTTAAAATTTAAAATTATTTTTAAATGAATAGAATCGCGTTTTTGTCCATGGTTTGAGGGGATTATCATTCTTCCAGGATGGAATCAGCATTATCAGGGGAAGGGTAATTCCCTTTCAAAGTTGTATGAGTACTTTTTAAATCCTTCCTATCTTTATTTCCATTTCTACACCGCCATTCTAATCAATTAAGTGTATCCTTAATTTTTGCCTGATGAGTCTCATATCCAGTGTTCGGAGGATTACTTATACGCAAATAGATTAGACAACTTTGTTGTATGCTTAGTCGGGGCATCTTGACTTACTATTTTCTTTTGATATTTCCTTTTTGGGATGGTTGCTTTCTCTATATATGATGTACTTTCTTGCCTTTCTTCCCAACAATATATTGCGTTTAACTATTATTCTGAGATTCGTTCTTACTCAAATGAAGCTAATTTCTGTCTTTGTTATCTGAAATTGGAATTTGATAGCTTAGCTCTGTGGACTTTCAGGAAGCTGCAAACAACGATAATGGGAAGGCACCTCATTCTGCCTGGAGAAACTATGATGATTTTAATGAATATTTCTGGTATGTACTGCTTGATAGCTAATGCTAAGGTGACCAGTTCTCTCTCTTTTTGATGTCCGATTGGTTCTTTTCTAGGTCTCTCCACTGCTTCAAGCTTGGTTGGCCATGGCGCCTAGGCTCTTCTTTTTTCCAAAAGCCTCGTGGATCAAAGGTTTTAATTTCCTAGATCAGTTATATAACCTTTTAATTGCTTAATGCTGTATTTTTTGGTTTATTTTCATTTATTGAAAAGGTAAAGGTAGGCAATTCTAGAGTGATAAAATGGTTGGTGTGGAGACCCTAGGCAGCGGTAATTTGAAAGAATTCATTCAATATTCATCAACAACTCTTCCTTCTCTTTTGTTTTACTTAGGCCATCTAGTGGTTGGGAAAATCAGTTCCAATTCAGTCAGACTTAATTACAACTAACTTCTTAACAACCAACACTTGTTTGCTCACTGTAACTATCAAGTCCCTCCTCTTACTAATTCTAGTATGGAACAACAATAGAACTGTTGCATGCAGTTAGTCTTAAAGGAAATGTCTGTCAATATTTCACAGTCCTGTAATGCCAGCTTTGTTGTAAGAAAGGTCACATGCTATGGTTGTAGAGAGAAATTCTATGACGGCATCTATAAAAATTGAACCTTTGTAGTTACCTAAGTTCATCCTAAAATAATGGGAGTCATAACTTGATTTTCTTTTTGTGTATATCTTTGGTTATGTTATACTTTTGCCTCTGATGCAGAACTTGCTTAATTCTAGTAGAAGTCAGCGACAGGGAAAGACATCTTTTGTGGAGCACCGAACCTTTCTCCATCTCTACCACAGTTTCCATCGGTTGTGGATATTCCTTTTCATGATGTTTCAGGTTTGTGATTTCATTTACTTGCCCTCAGCCCTGGCTTCTAACTTGGCCAATGGTTGCTGCTCCTTGGCAGTTTTTAATTTATGACATTGTTTTTGTTATTCATGCTGGCAGTAATCTATATATTCCCAATTTGTTTAATTTTATGGTTCATGCATACTTTTCTGGGTCTGTGGTAATTTTATTCTTATCTTCAGGGCCTGACTCTTGTTGCTTTTAATGATGGACATCTTAATGCTAAGACTCTGCGTGAAGTTCTTAGTCTTGGGCCGACATTTGTTGTGATGAAGTTTCTTGAGAGTACGTGTTTCTATTTTAAAGTCATGCTTATTTACTTTTTCATGTGTTCCTTTTTTCTTGATGAATGAAGAACCCATTATTGGAAAGATAGGAAAGGACATCCTGGTAAATTATCAATTGTTTTAGTTTATTATTTGCTTGAGTTGCAAGTTTTTTTATTCATTGGGTGTCCTAGTTATCCTTTTTCATTATCTGAGGGGAAACATATAGTAGCTAATATCTGTCTTCATATAGTGTATAGTTGCTGCAATGGTGTGTTGAAGAGTTATGCTTGTTTTCAAGCTTCAACATTCATTGCATTTCAATTTTTACCTTGAATTTTGCATGGTATTGTATCCTCCTTCAAGGTTGGATTAGCCTTCAATATCTGAAGATTTTGAGGGTTGAAGATTTGTCACCTTCAAGATAGCTCTACCTCCCCCATTTCTCCATTATGGCTTTGGTCTGGACTCTCCACCCTTTTTCTTGCAACTACAACATATTCCTTATTCTAGTTTTTTACAAGTACCTTATCCAGTGACACTCCAGTCAAGTAAAGAAGTTTTCTTATTGATCTACTCTTTAGTTCAACATCCATCTAAGAACCAATGTGTTTCCACTTGCAATGACAACACTTTTGGCCTGACTTGCCTTGTCTAGCATGTGAAATGTTGATGACCGAATTGGTGAACTCAAAATGTATTGGTGAAACATTTAGAATCACACCTTGTCTTATTGTTTCAGGCTGTGAAAGTCTGTGGAGGTTAGGTTTTCCTTTGTGTTTTTAAGAAACAGACAAAACCAAGATGTGGTATGCTTTTGGTCTGGCCATATTTAAGTCCAATGGGTTTTGGTGTGAAGGGTCATCTTGGAGATTGCAACGAAACTAATCATGGGATTTTTTTTAATTTGTTAAGCTTTTCTTTTAAAATGGTCCTTGACTAGTAGCTTCTATTTTCTGAAGATGCAGTTTCCACATGCAGGTGTTCTGGACATTTTCATGATGTATGGAGCATATACAACAACAAGGCACCTAGCCATTTCTCGAATTTTTCTTAGATTTTCATGGTTTGGTGTTGCATCAGTCTTCATAACCTTTCTTTATGTGTATGCCTTGACACGCAAACTTTTTCATTAGACTGATTTCTTCTTGCTGTTTCTGTTTTCTTCGTTTTATATTGTATTCATGTTTGCAGAGTATCTTTTTCTGATTGACTGTGTTTGCCTGCAGGAAAGCTCTCCTTGAAGAGAGCAAAGGAAATGGAAATCCAATTGTTTTTAGATTATATGTGATTATCATTGGGATCTATGCGGGTGTACAAATTTTCATTAGTTTCCTCATGCGAATACCTGCTTGTCATCGTCTGACTAATCAATGTGATCGTTGGCCCTTAATTCGATTTGTAAAGTGGATGCGTCAGGTTTTTAATACTTTCATTTGTACTCATTCTTAATAAATATATTACTTGTTTAAATATTTTGGGTGGTAATGTTGACTGATTGGTTTACTGTTTATTGGCATATCTTTTGATTGCTGTAGGAACGATACTATGTCGGACGGGGAATGTATGAAAGGAGTACTGATTTCATAAAGTATGCACCTTGATCTCTGTTCTTTCATCTTCCTCCCCGCAGTAATCTGCATTTCTAATAAAGTACAGATATTTTATTCTTGATCCTCTTCTGTTGGAAGAATTCTCCATCATAAGAATTCTTTGTTTAAGAGTTCTCCTTGTCCTGGACGTGCTACAGTTCTCTTGTTTCATGTTCCCTAATTGCTTCTATAGAAAGACAAATTCAAGTTGTGTGTGGGTGTTAGTGTTTCATTACTAGTTTTTTGTGAGAATAGTGAGCAAAGGTGAGGGGGAAATAGAAGGAGCTGAACACAATATGTTGTTGAAATACTTGAGATCATGTGTAAAAAGAGGGACCGTATGCATTAAAGTACTTGTAAGTCCTGTATAGGTTAATTTTATTACTGGACAGAGACCTTATTTGCCTTGGGTGCATTACAAATGACCCGTAACCAGAAAAATTTTCTTGAATTCTTAATTTCTCTTAAATGGGTGACTCTTCTTAACCTACAAGATTTCTCTAAATATCAATTGACAATAAAGGAAGAATGTTTACATGAGATATTTATATAAGAGACAGAAAAAAAGCTAGGAGACAAATTGCTAGACTAAATGGTTAAATCTCTGATTCTATGTCTATTTCCTAGGGTCAGCTAATAATTACATAGTCAACTATCAGCTAGTATAATAAATCTACAATATCTAACATTAATAGCTGTAAACAAGTTTGATTTTCCCCTCTTTTTTCAGGTATATGCTATTTTGGCTTCTTGTTCTGGGTGCGAAATTCTCATTTGCTTACTTTTTACAGGTTTGTCATGTAGTCATAAATCTGGGTGTATATTTCTTTGCACATGTATCTAAATATTTGTTTGCTTACAGGCAAACAGATTACGTGAATGCCTCTTCCTTTGTTATGTGTATATATATTTTAATTTTTTATTTTCTTATCTTATTTTTTTTCAGATCAGGCCACTAGTGAAGCCAACAAGAGTGATAGTGAACACGGATAATCTTCAATACTCTTGGCATGATCTTGTTTCTAAAAGTAAGTAGTGGACTAGTTGATGAGAAGACAGCAGGATTATGTTTAGTTTTTCTTAGCTTGCCTATTAGAACTTTCGAATATGCAAAAGAGTTATTTGTTACTTGTCAATTTCAGAGCTCTGAACTTTCTGAATTATTATTTGATTGAAGAGGGACGCACCTATAAGTGGAGGGGAGATAGCTATAAAACTAGTTATTCAATCTGTTAGAATATTAGGAAATAAATCTGGATCCCTTGATTATTGCTCCTTGATTCTAGGATCTTGATTATAGGAACTTTATTATTTGATTTCCTACTCTTAATTGTAATCCCTAATTTTCCTCCTCTTATTTCTCTTCATTAGCCTATATATTTTAACCTCCTTTCATATGAATAATAACACAGTGAGTATTTTGCCTCTGGTATAAGAGCTCTGGCCATTAATCCAAGGCCAGAAATAGTGCTTAAACAGTGAGGGGGAGAGAGACATGAGAGAGAAAGAGAGAGAGAGAGAGAAGGTCTGATGACTCCAAGATTTGGTGAAGGGTGGCATGTGTGAGCACACTACAGGCACAGGAAGGACTGGAAACTGCCAATCAGCAGATCCCAGAGGGGCGAAGCCGATCGGAGTAGTGTGTGGCCCCACGCGCCACCACAACACAACGTGTGTACCCCACGCGCCGTCGTCCACAACGTTTTCTAGCGACCATTTTTCTTGAACCATGAATCCTTCTGAATTTCCTCCTCTTTTCGGCTTTATCCTTGGAAATTCAACAAAAACCAGGGCCACTCCTACAACACTCATTTTTGGTACAAATTCTCAAATTCAAAACTCATCTTCCTCCAATTCCTCCACTACCAGTAGTACAATGATGGTGCTAGAATTCTCAGATATTGAGATTATGGCCATTAACCATAGGTTCAGTGGAAGAAACTATCTCCAGTGGTCCTAAAGCATGCTGAGTTATATTCGTGGCAAGCAAAAGAAGAAATATATTAATGGGGTAGCACTCTAAACAGCCCCAAATGACCCAAATTTTGATACATTGTTTTGCTGAAAATAACCAATTCTCTATGACTGTTGATACCAGTGAAGGCTATCTCCTAGCAAATATTGCAAAAGAAATTTGGGATGCGGCTAGAAGAACCTATCGTCGCTCAACGGATAAAAGTTACTCTAGGGATAACAGGCTGATCTTCCTTATGAGCTCACATCGACGGGAAGGTTTGGCACCTCGATGTCGGCTCTTCGCCACCTAGGGATGTAGTATGTTCCAAGGGTTGGGCTGTTCGCCCATTAAAGCGGTACGTGAGCTGGGTTTAGAACGTCGTAAGACAGTTCGGTCCATATCCGGTGTGGGCATTAGAGCATTGAGAGGACCTTTCCCTAGTACAAGAGGACCAGGAAGGACGCACCTCTGGTGTGCCAGTTATCATGCCCACGGTAAACGCTGGGTAGCCAAGTGCGGAGCATATAACTGCTGAAAGCATCTAAGTAGTAAGCCCACCTTAAGATGAGTGCTCTCCTATTCCGACTTACCCAGAGCCTCCGGTAGCACAGCCGAGACAACGATGGGTTCTCTGCCCCTGCGGGGATGGAGCGACAGAAGTTTTGAGAATTCAAGAAAAGGTCACGGCTTCTCTTAATAACACTGCTTCCTTAATCCACTTGAAACGACAACTTCGAGATTTGAGACAAGGTAACATGACAATGACTGATTATTATAATGCCTTGCTGAAATTCTGGCAACAACAGGACTTGTTTGAAGTGCACCTATGGAAGAATGTCGAGGACGCTCAATTGTATAGGAACATAGTGGAAGAAGGAAGAGTATATGACTTTCTCCTTGGACTCAATGATTCTTTTGAGGAGATAAGAGGCAGAATCATGGGGTTAAAACCTTCATCACATCTGTTTGATATTGTCAATCATGTGTAATTCGAAGAAAGCATAAAACTCTTGAATCGAAGCAACGCAAGTCAATTGAGAGTTCGGCTCTTGCAACAAAAGGACCACAAGATGAACAAAGAAATAATAAATGATGCAATTATTGCAAGAAGAAGGGCCACATCAAAGAGGAATGTTGGAAACTGCATGGCAAGACATCAACTAGCAAACAACATATCCAACAAAGTCACCTCACTACAACTGAGCAAAAGGTTGAAGATGCTGATTCCTTAAGCCATGAGGAACTGCGGATGCTCTGCAGGATACTAGAAAAACAAAATAAGTCCAACTCTATGCCCAGTGCCAATCTGGTGCAATCAAGTAATTCTATTATAGCTCTCAATGCTATACGGGCTAGTGAAGATACATGGATTGTTGATTTAGAAGCTACAGATCATGACTTTTCTTCGAACTTTATTTACAACTCTCAAATTGTGCAATGAAACCTTCGAGTCATAGTTGCTGATGACGTGTTCACCAAAGTTGAAGGAATTGGTACAGTCATGCTGTCTAATTCTCTGAGAGTTCACAATGTTTTATTTGTGCCAGCACTTACTTGCTATCTAATATCTGTGAGTAAATTAACCATAGGGCGTGTATGCTGAGTGATCTTTGATGATGATTGTTGTCTTTTTCAGGATTTAAGCTCGGGAAAGACTATTAGGACTTCTAGAGAGTAGGATGGACTTTTCTACCTGGAGAGATTGTAGTTGAAGAATAAAGATACTTGGAATGCACGAAAGGCACTGGTTAGCTCAAGTTCTCAAGAAAAAGATGTATTTTTATGGCATTGTCACTTAGGCCATCCTAGTTTTGATCATATGAAACATGTGTTTGCAAGTTTATTCAATAAAAATTCTGTTCCTCCTACCAAAACAGCCAAACAAACCCTTTGCTCCTTTCTAACTAATACATAGTGACATCTGGGATCTAGCAAGAACAAAAACCTTGACAAATGAAAAATGGTTTGTCACCTTCATAGATGATCACATTAGAATCACGTGGGTTTACTTAATGAAGGAAAAATATGAGGCAGCCTAGTTTGTCCAAAGTTTCTATAACTTTGTGAATAACCAATTTCAAACTTACATCAAAGTCCTCCGAAGTCACAATGCTAGGGAATATCTAAGTGGCATGTTTAAAGAATTTATTGATCAGCAAGGAATTCATCATCAAACCTCTTGTCCTTGCACACCTTAGCAAAATGGGGTTGTTGAACAAGAAAACCGTCACCTATTAGAGGTAATCAGAACTTTACTAATGGAATGAAATGTGCCTATGGTATTCCAGGGTGATGTAGTCCTAACTACCGCCACTCTCATCAATTGAATGCCCTCTAAAGTCCTTGACTATGCCACCTTTATTCAAACACTCATTGAAACCTTTCCTAATTGTCCTCTTATCAATCCATCACTTGAAAGAGTGTTCAGAAGTGTTGTCTTTGTGTATACACATGATGGAAGCAAATTTGATGTATGTGCCCAGAAATGCTTATTCTTTGGCTACTCCTCTACCCAGAAAGGATACAAGTGCTACTATGCTATCTCAAAGAAACTGTTTGTCTCCAAAGATACCGAATTTTGTGAGGATCCTATTATTCCAAATTATTCATTCGAGGGAGCACTCAGATATTGAATGGTTAATTTCACATGAACCATGGCATGATCATCCTACTTCTAATACCCCTAAATCCCATGATACCTTGCAATCATCCTATTCTAATTCCTTACCAGTTCCTGGTACATTGTCATCATCCCCTTCTGATCCCACTTCTCTAACCAACCAACCAACTTGAACTTATACCTAATGAATTGGAAACACAGGTTGAAATCATTTATGGGATGGATAGAGGAGGCGGATCAGAAGGAGAGCACAAACATTTGTCTCAGGAAGAAGATAAAGGTAGAAATGTTCCTTCCACTCAAAGGAATGAGCATGGCTCTGATCCAGGAT
This sequence comes from Albizia julibrissin, assembly GCA_037074505.1. Lineage (NCBI taxonomy): Eukaryota > Viridiplantae > Streptophyta > Magnoliopsida > Fabales > Fabaceae > Albizia > Albizia julibrissin. The sequence continues at coordinate 1,737,121 of CM073482.1, read as the reverse complement.
TAGATCCTAAAGAGACGGGCTGGCCTATTGCACTGAGAAAAGGGGTATGATCTTGTACTTAACATCCAATTCAACGGTTTGTCTTGTATGGTAATCTGTCTACAAAGATGTAGAACTTTGTTGTAAACAGTGCATAACCTAAAATTCCAAATACTTTCCAACAAGCTATGACTGATCCAAATTGGAAGCAAGTTGTAAAAAAAGAGTTCTCAACTGGATCTTAGAAGGCACTTAAGTAAAACTTGGGAAATCATAGCTCTCCTCGCAGGAAAGAAACTGGTAGGATGCAAGTAGATCTTCACCCTAAAATTAAATCCTGATGGAAGTATCAACAAATGCAAAGTAAGACTTGTTGCAAAAGGGTATACTCTAACTTATGGGATTGATTACCAAGAAACCTTTGCCCTAATAGCTAAATTGAATACAATCCAAGTATTGTTGTCAATTGTAGCTAACTTAAATTGGTCAATACATCAGCTAGACACCAAGAATGCATTTCTGAATGGTGACTTAGAGGAAGAGGTCTATATGGAGGTTCCCAATGGAGTTCTAGCTCCAAGTGACTGTGTCTACAAACTCAACAAGTCTTGTATGGGCTAAAACAATCTCCAGGGGCATGGTTCAGATGATTCTTCAAAGCAGTAAAGAAACTTGGGTATAAACAGGGGCAAGTAGATGGAACACTGTTTATCAAACATGATAATGGGAAAATCACTATCTTGATTGTCTTTGTAGATGACATAGTTATTGTCGGGAATGATGAAGATTCCATTGCCTAACTAAAGAGGGACCTGTCAAGTGAGTTTCAAATGAAATATCTTAGCCAAATGAGATACTTCTTGGGTATGGAAGTGGTAAGAACTAAAAATGGCATCAAACATATCCCAGCAGAAGTATACCCTAGATCTATTACATGAAACATGTATGTTAGGGGCACAACCTGAAGGAACACCTATAGAAGAAGGCTGTCACCTGGATATCAAACCAAATGGTGTCCCACTTAACTCAGAACAGTACAAAAGACTTGTCAGGAAGCTAATATACTTAACACATACATGTCCAGACATTAGCTGTGTAGTTGGAATAGTAAGTCAGTTCATGCACCAGCGACAAGAAGAGCACATAGAGGCTATATACAGAATCCTGAGCTATTTGAAACTTAATCCTGGAAGAGGAATCTTCTTTAAGAAAGGCATTGCTAAAAATATTGAAATCTACACTGATGTAGACCATGCAAGAGATAGGGAGAACAGGAGGTCAACCTCAGGATACCCCACATATGTGTGGGGAAATCTGGCTACGTGGAGAAGCAAGAAACAAACTATCGTTTCAGGAAGCAGTGCAGAAGCAGAGCTAAGAGCTGTTAAGGAAGGAATGTGTGAAGGATTCTGGGTTATTAGACTTGTGAACTTAAGTGATCAAAGGATATATTTGCATTCATATGTATAAGGGATATATATACACAAGTAGGAGGCCTTGGACTAAATAGGCCCATTATCACAATTAGAAGCCCTAATACCTAATATTAAATACATTAACAAGACTGTTGACGGAATCGGGAATTCTGTATGAGGGACCCATGCAACTCTGGTGTAACAACAAGGCCAGCATCGAAATGATGAAGAATCCTGTGTATGATGATTGAACGAAACATGTTGAGATAGACATGCATTTTATTAAAGACAAGGTTGAAGCAGGCATTATGAATCTGTCCTACACACAATCTGTAGATCAGATTGCGGATATAATGGCCAAAGCACTAGGCCGAGCCAAGTTTGAAGGGTTTTGATGCAAGTTGGGAATGATTGACATATATTCTTCAGCTTGTGGGGGAGTGTTAGAATATTAGGAAATAAATGAGGATCCCTTGATTATTGCTCCATGATTCTAGGATCTTGATTAGAGAAACTTTATTATTTGATTTCGTACTCTTAATTGTAATCCCTAATTTTCCTCCTCTTATTTCTCTTCATTAGCTTATGTATTGTAACCTCCTTTCATATGAATAATAATACAAAGTGAGTTTTTATCCTCTGTCCAAGACAATCCCTGAATTCTGACAACAAATGTTTTGAAATCAAAATTACCAAATCTGTTATATATGATGAGTAAAAGGATAAAGTTGACTACCTTGTTAATAACACAATAAAATCAAAATTCTGACAACAAAATCCCCGAATTCTGACAACAAAAGTTTTGAAATCAAAATTACCAAATTTGTTATATATGATGAGTAAAAGGATAAAGTTGACTACCTTGTTAATAACACAATAAAATCACAACAAAAAATCCTGTGATTCCCAACACTTTGCTATAATCCAGTGAGATTTTGTTAGGACAAGTAGATAAAAATGAGAGTTAGTTATGGCATTGTAGCTTTGTCTTGATTATTGTTATGGTAAATTAAAGTGCACTAATTCTTGCAGATAACCATAATGCTTTGACGGTTCTTAGCTTATGGGCTCCAGTAGTTGCTGTAAGTTCAAGGCCTTTATATTTAACATGCTTTTGTTGTAGGAAATTCAGTGATAATTATGGATATAGTTTGACTGCATTTCTTTGTGCTTTCACATTCTGCTGTTACACTCTTATGTTTATTGAATCGCTTCAATCAAGAGGCTGAAAAATGGAGGATATAGATCAGTTAATTTACAAGTATAGAAAATTTGTGTCATGTGGTGTGTATTCTTTTTGGTTTTTCTTATTTGATAATGCTGGAATCGAGTTCTCCTAGTGCAACGAAGTTTAAATTTGAATCAATGTGGTATATTCTAGGGGAGCTTGCTATTCTTCTGTTGAAAACTGTCATGGGAAAGAATGCTCAACTATTTCAATCATTAGTTATTAATAAATATAAAAAGCTGTTTCCTGGTGATCAAGGCTTCTTTACTTCCTTTTATTGTTTTGTTTTGCTGATCCATTCTTTTTTCTCCTTTCATGGTTCTGTGCTGTCGTTACTTATTCATCTATCCTGGTGGGTTCAGATGTATCTTTTAGATGTTTATGTGTTCTACGTACTTGCTTCGGCCGTTTGGGGTTTCTTGCTTGGGGCAAGAGATCGCTTGGGAGAGGTATGTATTGCTTTTCGCAATTGTTAGACTGACTGCAGCTCCTATTGCTAGCCAGTGTGCTCTTTTTATAGTTACATATGTTTCCTTCTACTAGACTTAATCTGTCAAGCAATTGCATATGCAATTGGGTGGTAAATTTTTGGTTCATGCCTGTTTTTTATCACACCAGATTAGGTCATTGGAAGCCCTACACAAAGTATTTGAGCAGTTTCCTGGAGCTTTTGTGGACACTCTTCACGTTCCTCTGCCCAACAGGTTACACTTGCTATTCCCCCCCTTCAAATGTATATAATTAACAACTTTGTTATCTTGTTTGGTTTTTATTTATAATTATTATTCTTTGTGAATGTTTGGTTTGGTAGGAACATAGCTGTCTAATGTTTATGCGCTCATTGTTATCTTTTTCCCTGTTGATTCATGATTTTTGGCCTGTATCTGCTAACAGAATTCTTTCTCAACTTCTTTTAGGAGTTCCCGACGTGCATCTAGTGAGGTAAGTTACTTTCATTCACCAAATAAAGATAAACTATGTTCATTTCAATATTTCAATAAGATTGTGTATCGGATACAAACAATATTTGGCCAACTTCATTGTAGAAAGTGAGAAACACTACTCATATTGACGAGTATGTTATTGTAAAGCAGTGTTATGTGACTTATCCAAGCTTGAGAACTCTTGTATTCACTTAATTACCTCTGCATCTGAAGGGTGTGGTAAATAGCAAGGTTGATGCTGCACGCTTCTCCCCCTTTTGGAATGAAATAATACGAAATCTGAGGGAGGAGGATTATATAACTAACTTGTGAGTGCTAGCACATGTTTTCTACAATTTTTGTTTGCCTGAGTTTTGTTTGGGGATACTATATGATTCATATGTGTATTTTTCTGCTTGCGTGATTGATGCCTATACATGTTTGTTGAATCTTTACAGGGAAATGGAGTGGCTTTTAATGCCTAAAAATTCTGGGAATCTTCCTTTAGTTCAGTGGCCTCTTTTTCTACTTGCTAGCAAGGTAATTTGGGTCTTCTAATTAAAATAGCTAGCACATTAATTGCAGATGAATGCATGCATGTGTGCCTCTTGCTTGTAAAAACGACCCTTGTTTTAAATTTGTTGATTGTTATTTCATTAATAAATCTCCTTTACATGATTTTGTAGATATTTCTTGCCAAGGATATTGCTGTTGAGGGTAAAGATGCTCAAGATGAGCTTTGGGACAGGATTTCAAGGGATGACTATATGAAATATGCTGTTCAGGAGTGTTACTATACCATTAAACTCATATTGACAGAAATATTAGATGAAGTGGGAAGGATGTGGTGAGTGCCATTAAAAGTTGATGCAAATTGAATCATAGACTTGTACGACAGGAAATATGGTTAATCTATTAACTATTTTCTTGTTTATTTTGTATTTGTCACCATTATGCCAGGGTTGAAAGGGTATATGATGATATTAATGCAAGTATCACGAAGAAGGACATTAATGTGGATTTTCAACTTAATAAGTTGCCTCTTTTGATATCAAGAGTATTTGCACTTATGGGTATTTTGGTTCGTATCAAGTAATTTAAAGTCCCTGCATTGTTTTGTGCATGTTGATAGAATGATTCCAAGAGTCATGTCGATGACCAAAGTTTATGTTGGCTTTTTGACTATTGACATTTGTTGTGAGTTTATAATCATTATTGACCAAAAAATTTTTTTTGAGTCAGAGAGAAAAGTGCTAAAAAGAGGACAAGATATGCTCCACAAACAAATGAAAATTATGAGGCTCTCTAACAGCTTTCTATTGCTTTGCATGGCCTGAAGTTTCTTAGCTGAATGTAAGCTAGATGCGTCTATTGTTTCCCTCATGTTTTATAGGTCTAATTAAATCGGAATCAGGCATCCTATCTTTTTTCCCACTATTGTTCTTAAGATGGCATGTCACTTGTCAGACTTGCAATATTCATCATTACACTTCAGGTGAATTCTATGCATGGTGTTTTACAAACATAGTGAGTTCTAGCTATAGGATGCCACCTGTATGTATTTTCATTTATTTTTCTTTTGAAAGTATTGTATGATTCCATGTCATGGTAAAATTACATAATTATATTATCTGGTTATATTATCTTTGTTTCGGGTTTATGATTTGGCGAATAATCTCTTATTGATGTGCTGATTTTATGATGAAATGTTTAATTATCAAATACTATGTAAATTTTTCATTGATCTGTCTTTGTTTAGAAAAAGCCAAAAACACCTGAACTTGAAAGGGGTGCAGTTAAGGCTGTTCAGGATCTGTATGATGTTGTGACACATGATATCCTTTCTATAAATATGAGGTTTGTCACACTTGCTGAGGTTCTCTATTTTATTACATCTCCTGTCTCTTTAATGCTCGCTTGCTCATCTAGGGAAAATTATGACGCTTGGAATTTACTGTCAAGAGAAAGGCAAGAGGGCCGTTTGTTTGCAAAGTTGAAATGGCCCAGCAATACTGATTTGGTATGCTTTGCTCATTGTTTCTATTTTGGTATAAATCTACACTTGTTTTCTGAATTTAGCAACTAAATTTATGTAGAGTGAACAAGTGAAAAGATTGCATTCTCTGTTGACCATCCAACATTCTGGTTCAAACATCCCTAAGAATCTTGAGGCTAGACGAAGGCTGGAGTTTTTTACAAATTCTCTTTTTATGAAGATGCCCGTTACAAAGCCAGTTAGAGAGATGTTATCTTTCAGGTAAATCTTTCTCTTCAAGCGGCTAGTTCTGCTTGTTGCTTCTAGTGAGCTTATCCCTTGTGTTTGTATGCAGTGTCTTCACACCGTATTATTCTGAGATAGTGATTTATAGCATGGCTGAGCTGCTAAAGAAAAATGAAGATGGCATATCGATTCTATTTTATCTTCAGAAGATTTTTCCAGGTAGTTCCCCCATCATTTTGCTGGAATATGCTTCCAAGCTGATAGCTTGCATGATTTAATGCGCCTTATCTTTGTTGGAAAATTGGAGTTCATGGGATCATTGATCCTTTGGATTGGCCTTGTAGTCTAGTGGAGACTTAATTTGATCCCACTTCTATTTATATATATTTCTTAATTTACTAATTTATTGGAGACTTAATTTACTGTTAATCTTGTTCCAGCTTAACATCTATATTTACCTGTGTTTGTTAGTTGACTAATGATTTATATTTTTCAATATCCCTCTTTATAATGAAATTTATTTTATTTTTGTCTTAAACTGTAGATGAGTGGAAGAACTTTCTTGCTCGAATTGGACGTGATGAAGATGCAATTGAGTCGGAGCTTTTTGATAGTCCTGGGGATATCCTTGAACTGCGCTTTTGGGCATCTTATCGGGGACAAACGTTGGCTAGAACTGGTAATGGTTTTCTTTCAAATGCTGAATATAGGGGTTCTTACATCAATGCTGTGAGACATTCCTCCATGTGGGTGTTAAAATATTTTTCTTGAATGATTTAAGGTCTTGTATTTCATCACCCTTCTGCACCTTTGTGTGTTATTTGTCTGTCTTATTTATATACTCCATTTGAATTGTAATAAATTTCTTTAATGTGGTGGTTTTTTATGCTAACAAATTATAGCAAATTGAATTTATTTGTTTACTTTCTTCAATTGTCATACAGTTTAACATGACCATAAACTTCGTTGTGCTTCTTCCCTACTTATCTAAATCCTCTTATACCTTAATGCTCCCCTTTTCTGGTTGTAAGGTGTTGATTGTGTGATGGATTTTCGTTCTTGTTATGGTTTTATTTCTCATTTTTCCTGTTGTCTATCCAGTATCTAGTTCCTTTCAAATATGTTCAGAATTATTGGTTGTAACGTTTGACAATTGAAAACGGTTTCTTGTTAAATGAGAAGTTTGGCATACTTTGTTTATTATGTGTTTTTTTCTTGATTGTTTATGTTTTCTGTATTCTTCTAGTTTCTTTTACCAGGATAGATTATTCTCTGTTCATGCACCTCTTTCTTTGTCTCACGTAAAATTTCTTATTTAAAAATAGCAAATAATAATGAATTGAAGAATTTTCTTTATTAAACTAGATGGATAAGATTGTGTATTAAGTCTTGGAATTTCTGCTATCCTATTTAGAAAAAAATTGTCCTAATCTGCTTAATTATTTTGTGTGGGATTAACAGTCCGAGGAATGATGTACTATAGGAAAGCCCTTATGTTACAGACATATTTGGAGCGGACAACCTCTGGAGGTTAGGTCATTTGATCTTTTATTACTTTCTTCGGTTGTATTTATAAGATACAAATAATCGAATTACCTATATATAAGATACAAATAATTGAATTACGTAGATGAAAAAGTTGGTTAAAGGCAATAAATGTATAAAATGTATTTTTTCTTTTCAAAAATTGGGGGGAGAAAGAAAGAGAAAGGATGAGTAGGAAAAAGAGGTGTGTGAGACATAATTAATGTTGTGATATAACTTGTAATTATTGGGGGGAAAATGGAAAAAGTTTGTTAAAATTTCAGACATAATTTAAATGTATCTTATAGATAGGGCCAGGCCACCTCAAAAACTGTATCTTACATATAGGACCGGAGGGAGCATTGTTCATGTGATGATAACAGTAATCTAATTTGCCTTTGGTAATGTAGATTTGGAGTCTGGAATTGGAAGCAGTGAAGTGACTGATACACGTAGCTTTGATTTATCACCTGAAGCACGAGCTGACGCAGATCTTAAGTTCACTTATGTTGTAACATGTCAAATTTATGGAAAGCAGAAAGAGGAACAAAAACCTGAGGCGGCTGATATTGCCTTGCTCATGCAAAGGTGTGTTTGGGAATTTTACGGACCAACTTTCATATGTTTGTTTTCTCTTAATTGCTGCTTTTGGCTTGAATTCTGTTGATACTGTCATATACAAGAGAGCAATTCTGGCTTTTTTGGTTTTTTTCCCTTTCTTTTTCCTCCCTGTGAGTATGGTACTGATACGTAGATTAGCGCACAGGATAAAGTCAAGGAAATGAATTTTGCTTATTAGATATCTACCCCTTAATTGCAAATTTATACTAATGGTCCGTTTGCATAAATTTACAAAATAATCGCAGAATGTTTATAGTTCTTTGACACGACTAACATGCTGAGGAATAGATGTCTTCCATATGCAGCCTAGAAATTGATGGATTGAAAATTGACGCATAAAGTCATATTTGCTCTAATTTACAAAGTAACTGTAGAATATTTCTTGCTCTTCAATGTATGCAAATCTAATTTATAAAATTTGTTCATTTTGCTAGGAATGAAGCTCTTCGTGTTGCTTTCATTGATGATGTAGAAACTTTAAATGGTGGGAAAGAATACTACTCAAAGCTCGTCAAGGCTGATATCAATGGGAAGGACAAGGTGCCATTGATTTCTATTGTTTTCTTCTGTACATTACCTTCTTTTCTATATGCAAATATGATATTTGATTGCTCATTAGCAACTTTTTTGACAAGGTCGGTCTTTTTTTGCCCCAATTTAATCTCTTTCTAGGCATAAAGCCCCCCCTGGGTGGTCATTTATTGGAGTCATTATGGATTCTAATGCTTAATGTTATGAGGGAGTTAGTGTAAGAATGAATAATTTTTGTTAGTTGTTACTTAGAAGTTGCTAACTCTTTGCATTCCTACTGACTATTAGAACAAGGCTTGAGTGCATGGAGACGTTGTTGAATAATGTGTTCCTTAATACTATCTTTATGTTGTTTGTTTGGTATCCCTTTAGGAGTCAACTACTTTGTTTGTTTTCTTTTTAGAAGCTGAAGAAGATAAAGCAGTAACTGCATTTTAATCTCAAGAGATAAACTAATAGACATTTAAACTTTTAGCTATAACTAATCTGGCCGAAAGTACTTGGTATAAAGAAGATAAGATAAAATTGTTTTCCAACTATTGATAAGCATAGCGTAAGGGTATCTTTTCCTTCTAGAATTGGTACTGATCATTCACATTTAAAGTAATGTGCTTATAAATATGCGTATTTTTCAACAAAATCCTTTGATTTTGGACTAAAAACCTGTTGGTTTATTCTAACCCATGGAGTATAGTGTTTGGATAATGTCTACTGAATGTGAATAAAGAAGAAGATGGAGAGCTGGGATGGTTGATGTGTTAGGTGCTAGTTGTTCTTTTTGTCCATAAAACTGTTAAGGATATGAATGGAAAACTGAAATGGGGTTATGCTTTAGATTCAAAGTGAAGAAAACCAGAAGCTGTTTCCTGTTTTAGTTTTTTGTTTTTGTTTGTGTGCATGTTATCATTATTATTATTATTTTTTTTCTGAAGTTTGGATTCTTGGTTGTTCAGAGACCTGTCTTTTACCGATATCCTCTTACGAAATAGATAGGCTACATGATGTTTTTGAAACCTAATATTAAAGAAAAGAGTGGCAAGTTTTAGTGACAATAGATTGCGTTGGTTAATTGCTACCTGTCATACCAGAAGGCCTTTTATCTTGCAGGAAATATATTCAATCAAATTACCTGGAAATCCCAAGCTTGGTGAAGGGAAACCTGAGAATCAAAACCATGCAATTATATTTACTCGTGGAAATGCAGTCCAGACAATTGACATGAATCAGGTTCCTTTTGAAATCTATATGTGACTTTTGTAAAAAAGTATGTTGGATTGATGTTGTTTTCATGCTGTCTTGAATTCTTGTTCAGTCCTGCTATCTTTTTAATTTTTAATATTTCTTATTTTTTAAGGGCGGTTAACTTTTTGATGGTAATCTTCATCATGTTTGTGACTGAAAATGGTTGAGATATTATGTTACTCCGTTGTGATTTTGTTTATCCCAAAAGGTCTATATATAAATAACTGAGACTTCATGCCTGCTTTATCTGGCTGAAAGAGTAGCTTTAGTTAACGGAAAAAGGAGATAGGATTTAATCCACCAAATCAGCAACTTGAACGTTTGATCTGGAGATAAGGTAGTTAATGCATAATATAATAAAATAATCATTATCAGTGTAACAGCCCTGATTCCTTGTATTTACCTACTGTAGCCTTTCTTTGAGTTCAAATTAATTCCCTGGGCTCTGATGTTTATGGACCTTTTTGTAGAAGAAACAGAGAGATATGAGAGAGAACTAATCAAAACTGAATTTCATTAATACTGGGAAACCAACAATCCTGTTTCTTTCGCTCCCTTTTATGCACTGGTGGTTTTTGCCCATAGAATGTCCATAAGGAGTGGCCTTGGTTGAAGTATGAAAAGTGATATTATACCAACATTCTGCTGATGGCAGCCACCTATCCCAATCCTTTGGCTTTTCCCAGCACACGCATCTCAAGTATGTTTCCAAGCAATTGTTAAGTACCTCTGAATGGCTATCCATTTTTGGGTGGTAGGAGGAGGTCAATTTTTGTTCAATACTCAAAACCTTCAATAACTCTGTCCAAAAGTTGCTTGCAAAGATTGAGTCCCTATCACTTATGACCTTTAGCGGAGCCCCATGCCACTTGTACGCATGATCCAACAATTGTTGAGCCAAAATTGAAGCTGTAAAAGGGATGGGATGATGGCAGAAAATGGGCATATTTTCTCAATCTATCAATTACAACCCATATTGCAGACTTCCCATTAGACTTAGGCAACCATTCAATGAAATCTATTGTTATGCTTTCCTAAATTCTATTGGGTAATGGGAAGAGGCTGCAATGTCCCTGGATTGGCCGATACTTTATGCATGCATGTTAGAAGCTAACCTGAAAATATAGCAATTAAATGAGAAAGGATGGAAAATTCTATTAGAGAAATTAAAGCAAGGATCTCGCCTTTAATTTTCTAATAGCTTGGAGAATCTCCTGACACAAGTATTTCACTCTATAAAATTCGATGTTCATTGATAAGGGCCATGGGGCCAACTTATAATCAAACTTACAGGACATATTTTTGGTATTTTTGAAATAATTAATAATGACAGAAAAATAGGAAACTGACTCACTAACTCTACGTGCCTAGTGCAGCTAATCATGGGATTCCCCCCTTATTCCTCAACAAGAATACAAAAAACAATAATTAAAACATTTAAACAAATAAATAGAAATTAATTATTAATTCCTGAATCCACTCTCGACTGTTTCCGTGTTGCTGGACCTCTATCAATACTTGCCTCTTGGAAAGACGATTTGTCTTCAAGTCAGAATAATGGAAATTGAGCTGAAAGTAAGTCATAATCTTCCCAGGTTGAATCTTCAGTAGGATGCGACTCCCATTGAATTAGTAATTCCAGCTTACCTTCCTTGGTCCAGCGGTGTTGCAGTACTTTTAGTGGGGTGAGCAGTAGTTCCACATCTGCAGAAAGAGAAGTGGTGCTGGGGGGTTGCAAGGTGGCTGACCCACCACTGGTCGCAGTAGAGAGATGTGAAAAACCGGGTGGATCTTGGCATCAGAGGGGAGCTCCAGTTCATATGACACTTGACCAATTTTTCTGAGCACTTTGTAAGGTCCGGAAAATCTAGGGGAGAGTTTTTCAAGGTTTCTATTTGCCAATGATTTCTGGTGGTAGGGTTGTAATCTTGGCCACACCACATCAGCCAAAGAGAATTGCAAGTCCCTGCGTTTCTGATCTGCCTGTAATTTCATCCTATTTTGAGCTTTCAGCAAATTCTGACGCAATATTTTGAACATTTCATCTCTTAACCCAGTTGCCCTTCAAGATCAGCCACCAATGTCTCTCCCTTCACATATGGAACTAGAGGTGGGGGTTCTCCCCCATATGCCAGTTTGAATGGGGTAGTTTGTGCAGACACATGAAAACTAGTATTAAAAGAGTAATTTGCCTAGCAAAGGAATTTGCTCCACAAATTGGGTTCATGAGTAAAAGAGCGTAGAAAGTCTCCAAGCAGCGGTCCATAACCTCGGTTTGCCCATTCGATTGTGGGTGATAGGCGGTGCTCATTCTTAAGCGGGTTTGGTTTAAATGAAAGAGTTCTTGCCAAAAACCGCTTAGAAAAAGCAAGTCACGATCTGGTACAATGGATTGGGGCATGCCATGTAGTCTGACCACCTCTTGACAAAATAATTCAGCCACTATCTTTGCTGAGTACGGGTGGGATAAGGCTATGCAATGGCAGTATTTGCTAAGTTGATCTACTACCACGATGATGAGGCCATGAAATGGCAGTATTTGATAAGGTTTTTAGAAACCCACAATGACCACCTGTGGGTGTGGCGTGAGCTTCCTCTAGTAATTTAGCTCTGTGGGCTGTTTGATTGGGTATGACTAGCCTATTTTTGTAATACAACCTGCCATGAACTACATAGAAATCAGGGAATGAGTCAGGATTCTATTGCACCCCTTCAATTATAGTTCTGGTCTCGGCATCCTCCAGTAAGGCTTGCAGTGAATGCAGCAATTCATCTGCCATAAGAATGACAATCTGGTAGAAATCCACATATTGAGGCCTTCGTGACAAATAGTCAGCTGCTGTGTTGTTTTTCCATGACTTTTATGAAATTGTAAAGTCAAAGGGAAGCAACTTTACCATGAGATGCTGCTGAGAAGTTGTTAAAGTATGCTGATCGAGCAAATGTTGCAGGCTGTAATGATCAGTTTGCACATAGAAATGATGACCCAGCAGATAGTGTCGCCATTGTTGAAGGGATAATACCAAAGCAAAAACTCTCAATCATAAGCCGATTTATACCGATTGGAGAAGGAGAATCCCTTACTGAAATAAGCAATCAGGTGGCGATTTTGCATGAGGAAAGCACTTACTCCCTCCATTGAAGCTTCACATTCGACAGTGAAAGGAACCTGGAAATTGGGTAGTTGTAAAACTAGAGTTGTGGTTAAGGCAATCTTTAAATTTTTGAAGGCCTCTTGAGCTGTCTCTGTCCACACAAAAGCATCTTTTTTAGTTAACTCAGTCAATGGACAAGCAATAATACCATAGTTCTTCACAAACCTCTTGTAATAGCCTGTAAGCCCCAAGAATCCTCTTAATTCCTTCAGGGAAGTTGGTGTGGGCCAATGAGCAATGTCATGAATCTTTTTGTGCATAACCTCATCCCCTTGTGTAGATATAATGCGCCCCAAATAATTGATGCGCGTCTACCTAAAGGCGCACTTTGTATTGACATAGAAGGAGTGCTGCTGCAGAATCCGAAAAACAACTTGAAGATGTTCTAGATGTTGAGGCATCAGCACTATAGATCAGAATATCGTCAAAAAATACTAACAAATTTTTGTAGATATGGATGGAGTAAATCATTCATAGATGATTAAAACGTAGTTGGTGCATTAGTGAAGCCAAAAGGCATTACCACAAATTCAGTGTCTAGCGTGTGCACACAATGCAATTTTGTGCACATCAAAAGGGAGTACACGGATTTAGTGGTACCCAGCACGTAAATCTAATTTGGAAAAATATACTACCCTATGTAATTCATCAAATAACTCATCAATGTTAGGAATTGAAAACTTATTTGGGATGGTGATTTTATTGAGGCGACGGTAGTCAATACAACCTCTCTCATGCTTTGAGTCCTTCCTTAAGGCTGTTGATGAATACCCCTAATAGACAATGGTCCAACCAATTTTTTACATGTGCTTGCCATCTTGCGAACTCGGATTTGTATTCATGCATCGAGCCTGTCTGCTTGATAATGCACAAATACTCTTCTAGATTTTGATATTCCGGAGGCCTATATTGCTCTTTTACAAGTTCCTCCTAAAACACCACATTTCTTTCCCCATTATCCACGAGAATAAGTCGAGAGCATCTCCTTCTAAGTACATCGAGGCGATGCCAACCTTGTCGTCTTCTGGAGTCTTGTAGTACCTAAAATACTCCTCCGCTTTTAGTATCTAACCACTTGGATCTCCTCCATAATTCAATCTTTGTATACGGCAACCTTGAGTTTTTTGAGTGGATTTCTGATTTGTCATTGCTTTCTCGTGCTATAAATTGGTAGACCGCTCATTACGCATAGAATGGGCCTCCAGTGCAACGACCTTTTCATGAATGTTTAATGCCTCCATTCGTGAAGCAATGGTGGCTAAAGGATCTTTCCCGCAAGGATTGGGTAGTGTGACAACTATCGCTCTGATGCCAAATTTGTTAGAAGCTAACCTGAAAATATAGCAATTAAATAAGAAAGGATGGAAAATTCTATTAGAGAAATTAAAGCAAGGATCTCACCCTTAATTTTCTAATAGCCTAGAGAATCTCCTGACAAAAGTATTTCACACCGTAAAATTTGATGTTAATTGATAAGGGCCATGGGGCCAATTTATAATCAAACTTATAGAGCATATTTTTGGTATTTTGAGACAATTAATAATAACAGAAAGATAGGAAAGTGACTTACACTAACTCTACTTGCCTAGTACAACTATTCGTGGGAATACCTATTTTCTCCCCAACAAGAATACAAAAAACAATAAGTAAAACATTAAAACAAATAAACAGAAATTAATTATTTATTCCTGAATCCACTCTTGACCATTTCTGCCTCCTCGTGTAAGTCAAAAGTGGCGCTAGACCTCTATCAATGCATCAACCACTGGACCTCTATCAATGCATCAGCCACGAGTGTCACAATGCTTGATGAAATCTCTCACATCATTGAACATCTTGTCCCACCAGAATAAACTCTTCAACTTTTGATAAGTGGCTTGCATACCAACATCACCCCTTGAGTACTGGTGTGCACTATGCAGCCAATCTAATAATGGCAACCTTTGGAAATCAAATCCCTTGATTATAGCATCCCAGATTATGTGCATTCAGATTAGGAAAGATTATGTTTTTATGTTGATTGTAATCTGATTTTATTTCCTATTCCTTCTCACCAAGATTGCTTTATTGTGAGCCTATATATTGTAATTCACTCTCATATGAATAATACAACAAAACAGAGAGTTCTCTGATTTTCTCAGTAAGATGTCAATTGTAGTTTTGGAGAGCCAAAGTAGTATGAGATACCGCATCCTACATTACGTATAGGCTATTTCATAGGATGCTTAAATGGGTTGGTTCCCCTGCCATAATAGCTTTCACATCCCTCTTACGCCCATCACCATTTCACTTTAATATTAAGTAGTTATTTGCATGGATATCGATTTAATGTTCTAGATTTTATTTTATTCATTTATTATTATTATTATTGTTAAGTCATAATGAATGATATCTTATATTCACAAAGGTTACAACATAGGTATTTATACATGGAGAGCTCACTGACCATAATAAATGCTAACCACCAACTACTTCCTAACTCAATAATTACATCTGACTGACGTTTCCTAACTCATCAATTACATGTGACGTTTCCTAACACTCCCCCTCAAGTTAGAGCGTAGATGTTAATCAAGCCCAACTTGTTACAGACATAGTCAACCTGAATTTCATTTAAGACCTTAGTTAAAAGATCACCCAACTGATCACTAGACCGCACACGTCTTGTAGAAATAAAATTTTCCTTGATCTTATCACGTATAAAGTGGCAGTCAATCTCAATATGTTTTGTACGTCATGAAACATTGAGTTGGAGGCTATATGTAGAGCAACTTTATTATCACACCACAGTTTTGCTGGCAATGACGTGGCAAGACCAACCTCCTTCATTAACTGGTAAATCCATACAATTTCTTATACTGATTGAGCTACGGCTCTATACTCAGCCTCAGCACTAGATCTAGACACCACATCCTGCTTCTTGCTTCTCCAGGACACCAAGTTTCCACTCACAAACACACAATATCCTGTAGTAGATCTTTTAGTTGCCTTTGACCCTGCATAATCTGCATCACAGAAGTATTCAATCTTAGTGTGGCCATGATTTGTATAGAGTATACTACAACCAGGTAAGCCCTTTATGTAATGTAAGACATGCTCCAAAGCTTCCCACTGAGCAACGGTTGGTGTTGTCATGAATTGGTTAAGCACACTGACTGAAAAGGTCACATCGGACGAGTTACCGTGAGATAATTCAATTTTCCAATCATTCTGTAGTACGAATATGTACTTCGGAAATTGTATATTTTTCATTCATATGCACAAGGATATATATACACAAGTGAGAGAATCCTTACAATTAATACAATTAATGATAATTGATCTTAATATCCTAATCCTTGATTTCTTGCTATCATAATTTCCTAATCCCTGATTTCTTGCTATCATAATATTTCCTAACACTCCCCCTCAAGTTGGAGCGTAGATGTTAATCAAGCCCAACTTGTTACAAAGGTAATCAACCCGAGTCCCATTTAGTGCCTTAGTTAAAAAATCACTCAATTGGTCGCTGGACCTCACATGTCCCGTAGCAATGAAGTTCTCCTTGATTTTATCACGTACAAGATGACAATCGATCTCAATGTGTTTCATTCGTTTATGAAACATAGAATTGGAAGCTATATGCAAAGCAGCCTTGTTATCACACCACAATTTTGCAGGTAATGATGTGGTATGGCCAACTTCCTTCATTTACTGGTGGATCCACACAATCTCCTGTACCGACTGAGCCATGGCTCTATACTCAGCTTCGACACTAGAGTTCGAAACCACATTCTGCTTCTTGCTTCTCGAGGACACTAGATTTTCTCCCACAAGCACATAGTATCCTGTAGTGGATCTCCTGATAGACTTTGACCCAGCATGATCCGCA
This sequence comes from Albizia julibrissin, assembly GCA_037074505.1. NCBI lineage: Eukaryota > Viridiplantae > Streptophyta > Magnoliopsida > Fabales > Fabaceae > Albizia > Albizia julibrissin. Next base: position 1,720,411 of record CM073482.1, on the reverse strand, counting down.
TCACAAAAACATTCAATCTTAGTGTGACCATGATCTGTATAGAGTATACTATGACCAGGTGACCCCTTCAAGTAATATAAGACATGCTCCAAAGCTTCCCACTAAGCCACAGTCGATGTTGTCATGAATCAACTCAGCATACTCACTGGGAATGTGACATCAGGACGAGTCACTGTGAGATAGTTCAACTTCCCAATCAATCTACGGTATCTCTCAGGGTAGGCAAACAGCTTAATCTTCTCAGGGTCAACCTTGGTTCTTACATTTTCTGGTAGTTTATTAAATGGTATGCTATCATCAATTTCCAGAAAAGGATTAGGAATCATGGGAAAGCTACTCGGGGCTGCCCCAAGTTTTCCTGTCTCCTTTAGCAGATCCAGAACATATTTCCGCTGCGTCGAAAGAATACCTTTCTTGCTTCTCAAAACATCAATCCCAAGAAAATATTTTAACTAACCCAAATCTTTCGTTTGGAAATGAGAATTTAGGAAGGCTTTTAGGGATGAGATTCCAGATGCGTTGCTCCCCGTAATAACAATGTCATCAAAATATATCACTAATAAGATCAAGCCAGCTTCTGTTTGCTGATAAAACACAAAATGGTCACACTTACTCTGATTTAGACCAAAGTCCTTAACTACCGTGCTAAATCTGTCAAACCATGCACGAAGACTCTGTTTTAGGCCATATAGTGATTTGTTAAGGTGACATACCTTCCCACACTCCCCTTGAGCAACAAAGCCAGGTGGTTGCTCTATGTAAACCTCTTCAAGGAGATCACCATTCAAGAAGGCATTTTTGACATCCAACTGATGAAGTTCCCAACCATAAGTGGCTGCCAGTGAAATAAATAAACGGACAGAGGACAATTTTGCCACAGGGGAGAAGGTTTCAGTATAGTCAACACCATAGGTCTAAGCATAGCCCTTGGCAACGAGCCGTGCTTTCAAGCGTTCTAAGGTGTCATCGGCCTTAGTTTTGATTACGAACACCCACTTGCAACCAATAGCTTTCTTGCCCGGAGGTAGATTAACAAGATTCCAGGTACCTGCTTGATCAAGGGCCATCATTTCGTCCTCCATAGCAGCACGCTAACTTGGATGGGCTAAGGCTTAGTGGAGAGTAATAGGGATGGTAATTGAGTCAACAGAAGCTATGAACGAGCAAGATGGAGGAGAAAGATTATTGTAGGAAACAAACGAGGAAATAAGATAGGCACAGGAGCGTTTACCTTTACGGAGAGCAATGGGCAAGTCATTATCAGAGGTGTCGAGGACGGTGGGCTGATCTGACTCAAAGGCAGGAGTGGAAGGGACTGAATCCGGATCAGACACCGAAGCGGGCACTATTGGTGGGTCATGAACAGGAGCGGCAACATTACTTTCCTTGGGACGCTTCCGATAAACATGATGGATGGGAGGTTTTCCCAAATCTGGCACAGTTGCTTGCACAGGTGGTGAACAGACCTTATAGACTAATACGTCATCAAGGCCGTTAGGGGTGGCCAAGGAAGGGGGCATAATAGACACAAGGAAGAACGAAGTGGACTCATGGAAGGTAACATCTGTAGAGACAAGATAGCGCCGAAGGCTGGGAGAGGAGCATCTATAACCCTTTTGAACTCTAGAGTAGCCAAGGAAGACACACTTGACAGATTTTGGATCAAGTTTGGTAATTGTAGGACGGACATCTCGAACAAAACAAACGCAGCCAAATATTTTTGCATCAATAGGAAACAGGGGTTTAGAAGGGAATAGGGTAGTGTATGGAATGTCACCAAGAAGGACAGGAGTTGGCATACGATTAATAAGGAAGTAGGTTGTGGACACAACATCAGCCCAAAAAGGTTTTGGAATGTGCATTTGAAACATCAAGGCCCGAGCAACTTCTAATAAGTGTTGGTTCTTTCTTTCGGCAACACCATTTTAGGCGGGGTTATCGGCACAGGAGGACTGATGAATCATGCCATGGGTAAGCATATAGTCATGAAACTAGGCGGAAAAATACTCTTTAGCATTATCACTCAATGTTTTCACAGAGACACCAAACTAATTTTTGATCTCAGCACAAAAGTTGCAAAAGTGAGAAAACAACTCAGAACGACTTTTCATTAGGTATAACCAGGTAGTTCAAGAAAAATCATCAACAAACGTAACAAAATACTTGAAACTAGACATGGACATGAACCCCAAACATTATAATAAACCAAATCAAAAGGGGATGTAGCCCGTTTATTAACGCGAGGTGTTAGATGAACACGGTGATGTTTGGCAAATTGACACGACTCACACTCTAAGGACGACACATGATGAAACTGAGGATACAATTTCTTCAATGAAGACAACGACAGATGACCAAGGTGACAGTGAACATCGAAAGGGGGCGAACCACCAGAACAAGTAACAGAATGCGGTACCGTATCAGCAAGAAAGTAATGACCGCCTGCTTCATAGCCCCTACCAATAATCCACTTCGTCGTAAGATCCTGGATCAAATAGTGATCAGGGAAAAGTGAGATAAAACAATTCATTTGGCGAGTAAGTTTGCTAGGAGATAGAAGATTAAATGCAAGATCAGGCACATTAAGGACGGATGACAAAGAAACATAAGATGTAGGGATAACAGTGCCAGATCCAAGGACACGAGAGGAGGAACCATTGGCGATTGTTATCGAAGTGGGGTTGGCGTAAGGTGAATATGTAGAGAACAAGTGATGGTTACCTGTCATGTGATCAGTGGCATTAAAATCGATGATCTACTTAGATGAAGCAGTAGCCAGGCACAAATCATAGTTACTGTAGCAAGTGCAGCCGGTGTGGGAGAAACATCAGATGATGGAGCCATATGAGGATGATCAGATGATTGAGCCATATGAGCAGCACCACTACGTTGCAATTTATTTTGTAACTTATGATAGTAGCGTTTGGTATGCCTTGGTTATTTGCAATAAAAGCAGATAATAGGACCGGGGGGTCAAAGGATTGTTGCCTTGCCGTAGAAGACTTTGGTTCCGGGTATCAACAGAAGATGGTGAGCTATTTCTAGGTTTTGAGAAGCTCTGGGACCGGTTATTAGTGGGACCACGGCCAGCTAATGCACTAACAGTAGTAGTTGGGTGGGAGGGACTATCTGCAAGAACCAAATTACCACAAGCCAGAAAATCCTCCAGAGCACGAAAATGAACAGTAACCACGAGCATAAATCACCAACCAGACAGCAGAGATGAATGACCCACATCATGAAACCAGCGAGGATAGGACGGGAATCGGCGCATGTAACCGACGGCGGAGGTCCTGTAGCGCCTGAAGGCCACGCGCACGGCAGACGAAGGTTGCGTCGGTGGGGATGGGCCGATCGGAGGGTGCTGAATCTCCCTAGGCGGCGTATGTACACGAACGGCGATATGGATAGAACCCTAATCCTCCCTCTCACACTATTCATGTTGCCAGAAAATGAACCCTAATGCTCTGATACCATATAGTATGAATATGTACTCCGGAAATTGTATATTTTTCATTCATATGCAGAAGAATATATATACACAAGTGGGAGAATCCTTACAATTAATACAATTAATGATAATTGACCTTGATATCCTAATCCCTGATTTCTTGCTATCATAATTTCCTAATCTCTTATTTCTTGCTATCATAATATTTCCTAACACATTCTACGGTATCTCTCAGGAAATGCAAATGGTTTAATCTTTTTTGGATCAACTTTGTTTCTCACAACCTCAGGTAGCTTATCAAACGATACGCTATCTTCAATGTCTAAAAAGGGATTAGGAATCATTGGAAAACTACTTGGTGCTTCTCCAAGTTTCCCTGTTTCTTTTAGTAGATCTAGAACATATTTCCTTTGTGTTAAGAGGATGCCTTTCTTGCTTTTCATAACTTTAACTTTTGTCAACCAATCTAGCCTTTAATTGTTCCAAGATGCCATCAACTTTTGTTTTAAATGTGAACCCCACTAGCCTTCTTTCCAAGGGGTAAATCAACGAGAGTCCAAGTACTAGCCTTATCAGGGGCCATCATTTTCTCTTCCATCGCAGCACGCCAACTGGGATGGGCCAAGGCTTGATGAAGGGTGGTAGGAATGGTGATAGAATCTAAGGATGCTATGAAGGAACAAGATGGAGACAATAGGTGGTTATAGGAAACAAACGAGGAAATAGGATAAGTGCAAGTTGGTTTACCTTTGCGGAGGGTAATGAGCAGATCAGTAGGAGTATCATTATTAAGGGTTTCAACCTCTGTTGCAGGTCCAGAGGTAGGAGGAGGGGGAACTATGTCTGGATCAGACGCCAAAGCAGGTACTGGCGAGTCAGGAACATGATTGACGACATTACTTTCCTTGGAACGCCTCTAATAAATATAATGGAGATGGGGTGGAGTAGGTGCCGGCACAGATGCTTGTACTGGTGATAAACGAACTTCATACACTAAGATATCATCAAGACCTGAGGTGGTGGCTGAAGGTGGAGATAGATGAGATAGAGAAGAATAGAGTCGACTCATGGAAAGTGGCATCCATAGACACAATATATCGTCTGAGTAGGAGAGTAGCACCAATAACCATTTTGAACTCTAGAGTAGTCAAGGAAGACACATTTGAGGGGCTTAGGATCAATTGGAAATAAGGGTTTAGAAGGAAACAAAGTTGTGTATGGAATGTTACCATAGAGAACAAGAGATGGCATTCGATCAATGAGGAAGCATGCGGTTGACACATCATTAGCCCAAAAGGGTTTTAGAACTTGTATTTGAAACATTAGAGCCCGGGCTACTTCTAATAAGTGCTGGTTCTTTTGTTCGGCAACACTATTTTGAGCAAGTGTATCAATACACGAGGACTGATGAATCATGCCATGTTAAAGCATATAGCTGTGAAACTGGGCGGAGGGATACTCTTTAGCATTGTCACTCTGTAGAGTTTTAACAAAAACACCAAACTGAGTTTTGATCTCAGCACAGAAATTGCAAAAGTGGGAAAATGACTTGGAACAATTTTTCATTAAATAAAGCCAGGTCGTTCGAGAGAAATCATCAATAAGAGTAACAAAGTACCTAAAATCAGTCGTGGACTCGATAGGACTAGGACCCTAGACATCAGGATGAACCAAATCAAAGGAGGACGCAACCCGTTTATTGACGCGAGGCGCTAGGTGAACACGGTGGTGTTTGACAAAATGACATGACTCACACTTTAAAGACGACAAATGGATACAACTTTAAAGATGACAAAGACACATGACCTAGTCAACAATGAACATCAAACAGAGAAGAACCACCAGAGCAAGCAACGGAGTGCGAAACCCGATCATCAAGAAAGTAATGGCCGCCAGATTCATATCCCCTACCAATAATATATTTCGTCGTGAGATCCTGAATCAAACAATGGTCAAGGAAAAGTGAGATAAAACAGTTTAATTGACGAATGAGCTTGGTAGGAGACAAAAGGTTAAAAGCAGGTCAAGAACATGAAGAACATACGAGAGGGAAATAGATGGGGTATGTGTAATGGTTCCTGAGCCCAGAATACAGGAGTAAGAGCCATTGACAATGGTTATCGAAAAGGGATTGTCATAAGGTGCATACGTAGAGAACAAATGATGATTACCTGTCATATGATCAATGGCACCAGAGTCGATAATCCACTTCGAGGAAGAGGTAACAAGACTTGAATCACAATTACCTGTGGCAAGTACAGTTGGTGTTGATTGAACAGTACAGAAGTACCATAGGACTGGGCTATGAGTAGAATTACTACGCCGCTGCTTATTTTGTGACTTGCGACAATAACGTTTGGTATGACTAGGTTCCTTACAGTAGAAGAAAACAATAGCTCCAAAATTCTGAGGAAGACTTTTGTTATCAGCATAAACTAAATTCGGTGCACCATTGACTTGTCTCGGGAAGCCCGTGTTCCTATTAGCAGTAGAGCTATGGCCAGCTAAAGCACTGACATGAGGATTAGAGGCCGATTGAGATAGGCCATCAGCACGCAGCACACGAGAGTACACATCTTGGAGCGATGGAAGCTCAGAGCTAGACAAGATCTGAGATCAAACTATCTCATAAGCTGGATTAAGAGCAGTAAGAAAGCTAATGATTGCTTGTTTTTCCATATTATCCATTTGTGCCTGAAGATCAGTCGTCGGGGGCATTAACATCTTCATTTCTTCATAGATCTTAAAATCCAAAAAGAAGTTCTTCAGGGGATGCTGAACAGCTGTTCAGCAAGATAGAAACCTTTACAGACATCATGAATGCGAGTAATATTTCCTTTCCTAGAATACAAGAACTCCAGGTAGTCTATAAGTTCTTTCACGATGTTACAATGACTAACAGAGGAGAGAATGTTAGTCTCCATGGAATTCTGAATTTGTAAGAATAACCGGGCATCAGCTCTAGCCCAGCCCAAGCCAACTTAGGATCGTCCTTAGGAGGAGTCTCAGTTAAATGACCTTCCTTTTCAATATTGAGTAAGTACATGCAAACAGTTTTTCTCCAGTCCGAATAGTTTGTCCAATGTAGCTTATGATCAGTAATTTTGTTTGAAACAGGAATCATTTCAGTAGTAACATTGGCCTTAGAGTCAGCCATAGGAGTCAACCATAGAGGGTTACACGGTAATAGTCACAAAAGAGTTTCAGATAGCAAAAAACAGCAACCCGAGAGCGGCAAATAGGACTTAAGAAACCAAACAGTAAGATCACACAAACAGAAAAGAGTCAACTCGCACAAATAATCAACTAGGCAGCAAACCAAAAAATTTCAGAAATGTTAATGCCTCAGTCAACAAACAAGGGACCCGCACCTGAAAACTCATAGTAGGCGCCGAAAGGAAATGAAGATAGAATCCCACGTCCTAAAAAAAAAGCTTCAACAGACAACCGAGGGGCCCACACCAGAAAACCCACAAAAAAATATGAATTAACAATATTGAAGGAATCTGAAGGTGATATAACTTATGGAAATGCTGTTACAGAAGTGAATCCCAATATGCTAACATTTGTATCAGAACACAGTTTTGCCTCTGTTATACCACCTGAAGATAATTAGGTGAACACAGTGCTGACCATTGCTGAAAAAAAAAAGATAGAAAACCCAACACAAGGAGAACCTGATGATCAAACGTACTCGAATGAACCCAAACACACCAGAGGAAAATTGGGTTGGAGAAGTCGACTTAGGCGGAGCAAACAGCCATCCAAAACTCCGGCACACACACCGGTGACGGAATCTGGCAGTTAGGCGTGTGCATCCATGCGCCGCCGTCTCGGTGTCGGATGGCTGCCAAATTTCAAACGGCTGCCGGTCGTTTGCCAGCGATTCCAACGGTAAGGCACGTGTACAATAATCACGCCAAGAGCAGAACATGACCCCTCTCTCTCTTTCTCTCAGTATTTCAGATATTAGGCAATAGGTTTTTCTCGCTCTGATACCATGTTAAATCATAATCACTGATATCTTATATTCACAAAGGATACAACATAAGTATTTATACGTGGAGAGCTCATTGACCATAATAAATGCTAACCACCAATTACTTCCTAACTTGTTAATTACATTTGAATGGCGTTTCCTAACTCATTAATTACATCTAACGTTTCCTAACAATTTTTTGTTTTGTTTTGTTTTGTTTCTTTGACACAGTCATCTTGATCTATAAATAATGTGTTTCTCTGTTATGAATAATAATAATTTGTCTGCTGCCTCCCTTGTTTATTGAAATAAATATTTTTCTGCTAAATTCAGCATCATCTTCACATAACAACCCTGCCCTTTTTTTTTGGGGGGGGGGGTTGTGGAGTTCTTTTACGTTGGGCCACATCATGTGTATTATGGTTGCAATTTCTTTAAGCTGTGATGTTAATTTAAGTCTTATAATAGGATAACTATTTTGAGGAAGCTTTGAAGATGAGGAATCTCCTTGAAGAATTCCATCGCGATCATGGTCTTCGCCCCGCTACCATTCTTGGTGTTAGAGAGCATGTATTTACTGGAAGGTATGTGGAATTTGGGTGCTGTAATATTATATCTTTTCTAATCGATTACTTGTAAATATTATCAAGTAATTTATTTCTTTCTACATGCAGTGTCTCATCTTTGGCCTCATTTATGTCCAACCAAGAAACTAGTTTTGTTACTTTGGGCCAGCGGGTCTTGGCAAATCCTTTGAAGTAAGTCCATTGTCTTTTGCTAGTTGATTCCCCTTCTGCATGTTGAAAGTAATGGGAGCCAAATTGTGCTAAACCGCTAATCATGATTAGGGTCCGGATGCATTATGGCCATCCAGATGTCTTTGATAGAGTATTCCATATTACCCGTGGTGGCATCAGCAAGGCATCTCGTGTCATAAACATTAGTGAAGATATCTACTCGGGTATGAATGGTTGCTTTATTTATAAGTCAGGCCTTGGTTTTTTTGGACCTTTTGCTTCTTAAATCTTGTTAATATACAGGATTCAACTCAACCTTACGTCAGGGGAATGTTACACATCATGAATATATTCAGGCAAGGATTTTTTTTGTATGATGCATCTATTAATTATTGTGATTCTAATAAAGAAGTTTACAGGTTGGTAAGGGAAGGGATGTCGGGCTCAATCAGATTGCTTTATTTGAGGGGAAGGTTGCTGGTGGTAATGGTGAACAAGTTCTCAGTCGAGATGTATATAGACTTGGGCAACTTTTTGATTTCTTCCGGATGATGTCATTTTTCTATTCAACTGTTGGTTTCTACTTCTGTACCATGGTAAGTCACATACTAAGAATAATTTCTGTCTGTCTTGGATTTTTTTAAAGTCTGAATGAGTTATATTTTATTGTTAACTTATAGTTGGAATTATGTTGGAGTTAAATGTATATATCGCATACAACGATATGCGTTTGTGTCTTATTATTCTAGTATTCATTAGCATGCACGCTTAAATACTCTGTTCTCTTACATCTGAACATGCTATCTATATTATCTTGCAGTTAACAGTGCTGACTGTGTACTTCTTTCTTTATGGGAAAGCATATCTGGTAAGATGGATTTATTTTGAAGTATTGTGATTGTAGACTATTTAGCAGTTCATCATTATTTATAATTTATATATTTTTAATGTTTGTTGATTTCATTCTTCGATTTTTATACTTATTCTCTTCCTAAGGCTTTGTTGGTGTCTAGTGTTTGTAATTCATTCATACTTTATTCCATAATTATACATATGGATGCCCTCTAAGTGTGAGATCACTCACATGAGGTTTTAAGAAGAATTTAGAGCATTGTTGCAAGAACTAGGATGGTCTGCAGGTCTGATAAAACCGCAAAAAGTCCATCGTCCATTTTTTATTACTTCACCTAATAACCTGTGTATACTTAAATCAGTCTAGAAACTTCTGGACTGTCTGGTATTTGCTGAACCAGTTGACCTAGTATGGGTAGGTCTGATCAAGTGGTTTAGCATGGGATGATGGGATTTCTTGAGATGTTACAATTTCACCCATCCATTTTAATGTCTAGTTTTGCAACTTCAAATGTTAATTAGGGTTTTGAACCAGGCACCTTTAGGATGGCAAGACAAACTTGGTCAATTAACAGTGCTCTGCTGGATCATCCACTTTACAATATAATATATTTACTTGAAACAATCGAACATATATATGGTATAAATAATTAGAACTGTTGGTACTTTAGAATTACTGTTCCTTGCTGCTTATTATCTATCTCTAACTTTGGACTTTTTGTTTTCAATGACCTGACTTTATAAAGCATGAATATCTCATGAATATTATGTGGTATCTTTTTCTAGTATTCTTGTTTTTTACTTTACGCTTGATTTATGGTCCGTTATTAGTTTGGCGATACTTTTCCATTATACTCGGTTTTTCACTAAGGGTATGACTTGAATACTCAATTACTGTACAATTCACCTAAGCTGCACTGCACTTTATCAACAACTTAAATCAGTTGGTTATCTAATATTTAATATGCATAATTTGCAACAACAGTCATTGGATTTCTCCGTTCTTGGTTTTTCCCCCCTGGACTTTTCCATTCATAATAACTTATACTTCTACTCTCTTAGTTGTTTGCATGCTGAGTTTGTTCCAACTGGGATTGATCTGATATCTAATCAAGGATTATTTTTTTCCCAGGCACTATCTGGTCTTGATGAAGAAATAGAAGAAAGGGCTAGGATAACTAAGAACACTGCCCTGACTGCTGCTTTGAATACACAGTTCCTCTTCCAAATTGGAGTCTTCACTGCCGTACCAATGATCTTGGGCTTCATCCTGGAACAGGGTTTCCTTAGGGTAAATGTTTGCCTATATCCCTTTTTTGTGCCCTCGATGTATGCTCACCAAGAAATCGTCAAGCATTGTTTCAGTTATCTGTATCTTCATTTAGTGAGTGTTGTGCATTCTGAATAATAATGTAGACATGTGTTGGTTAGCCTGTACTTCCTGCTACCTTTTTCTTGGTATTGAAGGGAGGGTTCGATGTGGAAACAACTGAGATAATTTAAATAAGTGAAGAATCTTCCCGTTACACGTTATATATATATATATATATATTATCTTATCTAGTGGAAAAAATTAATGTATTCTCAATATGTTCTTTTCTTTGAAGTTGCTTATACATCTGAGTTGCTGCAGGCCATTGTTAGTTTTGTCACAATGCAGTTTCAGCTATGCTCCGTCTTTTTCACATTTTCCTTGGGTACAAGGACTCATTATTTTGGGCGGACCATTCTTCATGGTGGTGCAAGGGTTTGTTTGCTGACTTGATGCTGTCCCTTTTTATATTTGTCTGCCCTACTATTAATTTGTTTATTTGCCTACAGTATCAAGCAACTGGTCGTGGATTTGTTGTCCGCCATATCAAATTTTCAGAGAACTACCGACTCTACTCTCGCAGTCATTTTGTTAAAGGGTGCGTGTTTCTCTCTCAGATAATTAATATATAATTCTGATATCAAGTTGTAGAAATTAGATGTAGGACTTTTGTTCTCCAACATTCAACTGTTTACCCATAAATTGGTATTAGAGTTGGTGATCAACCATTCAAGAAAGGCTACCTATAAGATGGTTCTAGCTAACAAGAAGTCGAGCGAAGTAGCACAGAGTGCAACTTTCGAGACCTCAATTTCAAGGGGGCTAATTGATTGGCGCTTAGGCTGCATAGGATGTCTGTCTTACATTGAGTAGTAAGAAATTCCCAATGGGGTATACTAAGTGTTTGTTTTTTTTTTTTTTTAATGCATCGGAAAATGGAGGGCAAAAGCTATACTAAGCTAAGATCCAGATTCAGAGGCTAGAAGCTCCATCAATGATTCAGGGCCATAGTCAACTGGCCGTAATTAGATAAATATACTTGCAAATTTTTTATCATTATCTTAGATAAACAATTAAAAAAAAAAACTGAAAGAATAAATTTTAAATTAAGAATTTAAAATGAATAAGGATTTTAAAAATTAAAAGATATCTGAAAGAAAATTAAAATATAAAGAAGTGACATTTAATTTATTAAATATTGGAAAAGGAAGAAAATGTGTCGAAGCTTTGTGCGCTGTAAATAACTGTTTCTTTAACCTGCAGGAATGTCCTAGATTATTTATATTTCGTAACAGCAAGTATTTTCTCATCCACCAGACTCCTAAATTACTAAAACTTCTGAATTTATATTGTTGTCTTCAGGTTGGAAGTTGTGCTTTTGTTGATAGTATACCTTGCCTACGGATATAATGAAGGCAATGCTGTGTCATACATTCTTCTGACTGTCAGCAGCTGGCTTATGGCCTTATCCTGGTTGTTTGCTCCTTATTTATTTAACCCATCTGGATTCGAGTGGCAAAAGTAAGTACAATCTTTATGTAGTTTCAGCCCTGTCTACCATGTTTACTGATTCCCTTTTCTCCCCCATCTCTTTAGGGTAGTTGAGGACTTTCGGGATTGGACAAACTGGCTTCTGTACAGAGGTGGAATCGGAGTCAAGGGAGAAGAAAGCTGGGAAGCTTGGTGGGATGAAGAACTGGTATTTAATATTTTACCAGTGCACATTAAAAATTGATGCCCTTGTGACATTTTGAATGCTTTTCCCCCTAATAATCTTTCGTGTTTTGCCACATCTACAGGCACATATCAGAAGTATTGGCTCAAGAATAGCTGAGACAATCCTTAGTCTTAGATTTTTCATCTTCCAATACGGTATTGTGTACAAGCTTCATGTACAAGGGACAAATACTTCATTGACGGTATTATCTCATATCATTCTACTTTATCTTCCTTAAGAAATTCTTAATGATTTTAATGTACTACTACGGGTGTGTTACTAGCAGCTCTTTTCTGAAGTCTTAACATTTCCTTACATTCTTGGCAGTCATAGCAGTAGTGGTAACCTTTTGTGCTAGTATTCTTGTTTCTTAGGAATTAACTTTTTAAGGTTCAGCTGAAGCCATTAACTTATTCATGCTATGAACTCGAACCAGTGGCTTGAGGTGTTTTTCTTGTTTGGTTCGGTTTTAGAATGAATATGTTCAACCATATTTTTATTGGTTAATACTTGGTCAACTCACTGCCTTTCTTTTGGCTTGTTTATAGGTTTACGGTCTGTCATGGGCAGTGCTGGCTGTTCTTATACTTCTTTTCAAGGTATTAAAAATGCCTTTTTCTGTTGTTAAATATATATGGTGTTAAACTGTATATCTTGAGGTTTTTTGTCTTTTGCCTCAACAGGTGTTCTCCTTTAGCCAGAAGATATCTGTTAACTTCCAGCTTCTGTTGCGTTTTATCCAAGGCCTTTCCTTGTTGTTGGCGCTGGCTGGAATTGTTGTGGCAGTCGTACTTTCTGATCTTTCTGTAGCAGATATATTTGCTTCTATCTTAGCGTTTATTCCTACTGGATGGGGAATTCTTTCGGTGAGTTCTACTTTTATCTGAACCCTTTGCTTCATAGTAATTTATGCGTGTCTGTGTGTATTTGGAGCGTATTGGATGTTTACTATATCATTAGATGATCTAGAATTGATCGTGTTTTCTGTCCAGCTGTAAACTGCTAAGGGCGGTGGTATGTATTACAAGACATAATTCTTAAATTGTGACATTCGGAAAACATATTTTTAGATTGTGCCCTGCAAAATCTAGTGACAGGTGAAAAATAGCCTGAAATATAAAAATATGGCATCTCTGTCTTTAATATTTGCATAACATACCGGGGATAAGAATTTTAATCAAGAGACTCTAAGCCTCTCAGGGACCTTTTCCACGCTGTGTTTCTGGTATGTTTCCCGTTATTTGCTACTGAGAGTAATAAATTCTTGCTGTGTATTATTGATAGATTGCTGTTGCCTGGAAGCCTGTGGTGAAGAATATAGGACTATGGAAATCCATACGATCAATTGGGCGTCTATATGATGCTGGCATGGGAATGCTTATCTTTATGCCCATCGCTTTCTTCTCGTGGTTCCCATTTGTATCCACATTCCAAACCCGTCTCATGTTCAACCAAGCTTTCAGCCGAGGCCTTGAAATTTCTCTTATCCTTGCTGGAAACAATCCCAATAATAGCATCTAGCTTTGCTTATGCTTCATGCTCCTTGTTGTGCCAGAATTATGAGTTTCTTTCTTTTTTGGAGCTAGGAGAGGTAGGCTATAGTTGTTGACCCCTCTAGGAAGCTTATTATCTGAGTTTTGGATTTTAAACTTTGTGAATATGCAGTATCATTTCTAGTTTCTGGTATGCTAATTTATGTAGATTCCGAGATTGAACACTTTTGTAGGGTTCCGAGATTATAATATAATTCATTGTAAATTTTATTATATATATCTATTATTCAAACGATTCTAGCCCACGAATTGACAAGAGGATCAAATTGCCCCCAATAAATAAACAAAAAGACGCTGTCACGTTCCATAGAGGGCTCCATCCCCAGACCCGAGTCTACACTGCAAAACCGTTTTTTCCCACATGTGAAATTTTATTACCAAAAATTTTACAGTGGGGCATTGCGGCACTTACAAAATTTGTCAAAAAATGAGAAGGATAGAATTCAATTATTCTTTATCAACAAGTTTATATAGGAATTGCATCATTCAGCTGAAAAGTTCTGTAATCTGGCTAATCTCGTTAGAACTTTCTTATCTCAAATGGGTTTCAAAGAATTATATAGATTCAGACCGAATAGTCTTGAGAAAAAAAAAATCGAGACAAGTAGATATGGCCGTATAGGTCTTGTTACCGACATACTTGTCTGCAGCTGTGGGCCCATCACAATCACTGACGTGTTTGCTCTCGGGTTTAATGTTTTTTTGGGCCTGAAGTTCGCTTCCTTCAAAAATCTTCACTTCTGGTGGATTTTTTATGTCATGGTATCCAAGTGATTGTGATGCGCACCATCATGGTACATGAGAGATCATTCCGTGCTTTCCAAGGACCATATCCGTCGTATTTTTACCCTTAATAAAAATAGTATAGATTAGGGGGGGGGGGGAAACATAAATAGTGAAGTACTCTAATAAAAATTAAAAACAAAAAGATGAAGGATACACTCTAATAAAAATTAAAAACAAAAAGATGAAGGATGCGCATGTAATTATGTATTGAAAAAAAAACTATGAAAAACTTATTTATTCAATTTTATGCCTAAAATTTATTTATTTAATTTGAACTCTCTATTTGTGAGAATATATATTACATGTATTTTGATAATATCAAATATTTTTCGCGGATTAAACTATATAAATATATAAGATAAGATAAATAAATGAATTTCTATATTTATTTGATTCTAAAATTTGAAATTGAATAAACTACTATGTATATATTTCATTAAAAAGAATCGTTATGTTTTCATTTTAACTTCAGCGGACCAATTTTGACGGACCGTGTATTCTCTTCATCCATTCCGAAATCGGGTGACGCGTGTTCATTGTGATCTGTAATCGCAGCCGTTTACTGATCAAACTGATATCTGACCGTCGACTTCATCCATTGCCCACTATATATATAAGATGCCCTCAACTGTCGGGGCCTTTTCTTAATGATACGCTTCACAGAATAGATTCAAGAGATTTCTGCAAGAACGAGAAAGCTCCTTTAAAGTTCGACTTCAGGGTTTTCTATTTCTGAAATTTCCAAACCATAGACGAGGAATCGTATTTTGGTCTTCGTTTTATTGAGGATCAAATCTCAGATTTCCTTGTTCCGAGTCGGACGATTGGGCCTCTTAGGGTTTTGATATCTGTTTTCTGCTAAGCTGTTGTGTCGGCGCTTATTCCGATTAGTCCCTTTTGGTATTTTTATCTTAAATTTTCTTCAAATTTGAAGAAACTGACACGGTTTCTTAGCTGTAGGGTTTCGTTGGTATTTGGTTGCGACGATGAATGATCAATCCCAAATTATGATGAATATGAAGCAGATGAGTCAGCCTCAGATGATGAATCAGGTTCAGATGATGAACCAGCCTCAGGTAATTAACCAGTCTCAGATTATAGGTCAGCCTCAGGCGTTGTCTCAGCCACAGATGCTGATCCACTCTCAAGCATTAAATCAGCAGCCGCAGCAGCAAACACAAATGAAACCATCTCAGATGTTGATGAACCAGACCAAACCTCCGATGATGAGTCGGGGCTTTAAGGCTTGGTCTCAACAGCCCCCTGTGGACCCTAACATGAAGTTTCAGAACCCTATGAAACAAAATTATCCCAATTCCAAGTTGGGACGAAGCAATTGGAAGGGGAAGAAGATGACGGACAAGCGCAAGGACCCAAGAAGAATGGATAAACCTAACCCAAGTGCCTCGACAAGTCAATCCAACGGTGTTGGGTACATACCACCTACTCTGCATGAATTGCAGTCTCAAAATCGTTTAAAAGCCCGAAAATTTTACCCCAAGAAGAAATTTAATAATCGATTTGCCCCTTATGCCCCGAGAAACACAACATCGTTTCTTATTCGTGCTAAGAAGTCAGGAGGCATAGCTTCACTCGTATCACCCTGTCCTGTAACCCCAGCTGTTCTCCCTACACCTATATTTTCGCCCTCGAGAGAGGTATTAGGGGATATGGCAAAAGAAGAGTGGGGTGTTGATGGATATGGATCCATGAAGGGGTTGATTAGGCTTCGATCACCAGGGCATGATGCAGATATACACGAGGACGAGGAAGATGAGGAAGGTGGTGCTGGGTCAAGTGAGAGTGATGTGGAAGAACATGTGGAGGTGGAAAGAAGGTTAGACCATGATTTGAGTCGGTTTGAGATGATATACCCGAATTATGGAGTTGAGTATAACAATGTATTAGAGAATAGGGTAGATGATCAGGATTCCCATATAGCACAATTGGAGGAGGAGAATTTGACATTGAAGGAGCGTCTTTTCTTAATGGAGAGAGAATTAGGTGATCTGAGAAGGAGGTTACAGTTTATTGAGAGGCAGAACCAAATTGGGGATGATGCCAACGAGGAAGTGGTGGAGAATGGCTCTGATAATGAAAGTGAGGGGGGATCGGATGCCCAAGTTGTGGGAACTGAGGATAACCCAGAGATGGTTGATTATGTGCCAGAGGATGGGAGGCATGAAGACGATGATGCTAATGCTAAGGTAAAAAGTGAGAGAGTATCAGAGACTGAAGATGTACGAAATGTTTGTATGGAGGAGATGGTTCCGGATGAGGTGATTGCTGGTAAGTTTGAGATGAAAGGTGATGTGAGGAATGAGTTTGCAGTTAATACGAACGTGGGGAAGGAGCACAAGGATGAAGAAGCTATAGAGTGTTGTGTGCCAGATCAAGTTATGGCAAAAGAAAATGTTGTACATCAAAAAAGGAGTGGTGAACTTGAAGTGGTGGATGAAAAAGAAGAGTTAGAAGCCCAAGAAACAGGCAATGGATGTGTACGAGATAAATTGCTTACGGAGAAGGATGAATGCAAGAATGAGGGTGTTGAGGCATGCTTGGGAACTGATTGAGATGAATTGTCGGTCCCTCGTTTTTCCCTGGGTTGAGACTTTTTTGATTTGAGGACCAAGAGGTTATTATAAGGCTCTTCTCTCTCTCTCTCTCTCTCTCTGTGGGTTGGGTTCTTGAAAGATGTTAAAAGCGGTAGATAAACTTGCAGGTTCTTTCCCCATTAAGGCATTAGTAGGTTCTGTACGCGAAATGTTTCCTCTATTTGTTTGTAAATCTAGCGGTCAAGCTGTGTGAGGATAACTAGTTTCTACCTTGTACTTTGGCTTTCCTGGCTGTGTGGAAACTTTGATATATTCCCCATGTACTTGAATACTTCTAGATTGTACCTATTAGTATCTGTTGTTTTGACGCTGTGCTTAAGCTGAGCAGAATTGTTACTAATTTTGTTGTTTGATAACGACAGCACAAAAATATATCTTGATATCTAGCATGAGTTTTTTTATTGGTTATTCTTTCAAGGGAAAATCAGTTTTCAAAATTCTATTAAGCCTACCGCTGGACCTATCCTATGGCATGCATTGGCTCCTTTGTTGTTGGGTTTAATTGTGGAAACTGCCATGATTTTGATAAAGCTGCAACAGATTTCTGATCTGAACACGTTACCTTCTTTTCTTTTGTCTAGTAAGGAACCTGCGCGCAGTCTTCATTGGATGTTTGTGACCCTGTGGCGTAAAAAGTTGTCGCAACTTCAGATCTCTGGTTTTGTCTGGCAGCAAATTACACATTTTTGGGCTTGCCTTCTAGATCAAGAGGTCAGGGCTATTGGGAGGTTTGAGTTTTAAACAGTAGTATACTTTGATGTTATTGTGGTGCTGTTTAATCTTGAACAATTAGTCATCGCTTTATATCTTGTACCAGTAACATTTCAAGTTAAAATTGCCTGTAGGGTTGACACCATAATTTATCGCAAAAGGGATGCAGCAGTCTTGACCAACCGTTTTACCGTTGGACCGTAATTGTAAAGTAGCATCTTGGCTTGGTGGCTTCTGGGAATGAGTTGGACCTGTCTTTAATGTCCTGATCAAACTATAGGGCAATGTTTTAAAACTCAGACCGGAGTCAGAAAGGTCAATGATTCATGGTTTAAACGGTTAGAATGGTCGAACCGTTATATATATATATATATATATATATATATATATATATATATTAATTACAATTAATCTTTAGTCTAATTTCATAGGAAGTTAATAAAGTTACAAAATATTATTTAATAAAATCAATCATCAATCTAACAAAATACACTAATAATAATGATTTCATGATTTGTTAAATATTTGTGGCTCTTGATTGATCAATCAAAACATGAGTTTTTTGAAAGGCATTTGGACCATACCACTCTGATCCTATTTAATAGTCTTTTTTTACCAAAAAAATTAGTCATATTTATAAGTCCAGTTTCAGTGTAATAAATGAGATTGTGACAATTTTACCCCCTATTTATTGTACAAATGAAGAAATAATTTAAAGATACATAAAGAATAAAGAGTTGAAAAGTACACATTCATAGATGAGGGTATAGTTGTAAATTTACCCCATAATCATTGAGTTAACTACCTCTCATTGGTATGTGAGATTTAGTTAAAAGGAACTTATAAATAAGACTAGAGTGATAAATGTCATCATCTTCTTGAGGAAATGACCGAAAATCAAAACCTTCAACTCCAATTCTATTCTTCTAATTTCATTTTTATCTTGAGAATGAATCTCATTGCATTTTTCTTCAAAAGCATCTTTATAAAATAGTTTGCAACAAACCAAATTATTAAAATTAGTAACATATAATATAAATAAAATAAAGTAACACTAAAATTTATATGCCATTTTTTTTTTTTTGCAGCATTAAATTTTTTTAAAAAAAAAATCGTATTTTTATTGGATGGGACGGTTTTTGAAAAACAAGTTCGGTTTCTGGCCTAACAACAGTTGACGGCCCAATAACAGATAAACGACAGTCTAAAACAGCTCCCTTAAAAAAGCGGTCCAATGCATATATCCGACCCGTTTCAGTGATAGGTGGACGGTCCGACTGTCCGGTTCTCTAAACAATACTGCTGGGTACTAAATCAATAGAAAAGTTTTTTTAAAAAAATTGTAAGATTAACGTTGAGTAGAAAGATCGGTTATTTTGAAGTACGAGTATCCTGGAGCACGCAGTTCTGTTCTGTTCATGTCGGTGAACTTGGCTTTTGACTCTCTGGTTTGCAATTCCTGTTTTACTTATGATGTTATCAAAATGCAAGTCGTTTACCAACTCGGTTTTTGGTCTAAACTAATTCAAGCTAGCGTTGGCTGTCCATTGAGAAGTAATTCAAGCTTCTAAATGTATTCGCTGAGAGACTAAATATTTAAAACCCATCACCATGAATCTCACGCTTGCCATAATGATAATTGACTTTCAAGTTCAACTGCCACTTTGACAATCATACCATACAATCGTGTCTTCTTTTGGTTGTTAACATGTTATGAATTCTTTGGAAATATGCATCATGATTTACGCCTCCAAATCAATACGGATAATTAAACTATGAACACTACATATTTCCTGTGGTAGTGGCATTTTAATAAATTTTTCTTTTGGATTCCTAGGCTGATAGAATAATTTTAATTCAAATTTAAAAAGAGAAAAATTTGGAAAAGTTCTTATTGAAAATTTTAAGGCGAATGTGCAATTCTACCCATAAACATTTTTCGAAAGAGCTACAACCACATTAAACATTTTCTGAATGCAAAAATACCTATAAACATTAAAAAGTATACCGATAATATCAATTCCGTTAATTTAGGCTAACGATGTTATTTTTTATTCATGTGAGCCCACCTATTTTTTAACCAAAAAATAACGCCGTCAAGCAAAATTAACGAAATTGGAATTATCGGTCTACTTTTTAATGTTTATTGGTATTTTTACACCTGAAAAATATTTACTGTGCTGCTAGCTCTTTTAAAAAATATATATAGGTATAATTGCATATTCGCCTAAAATTTTATTAGTGAAAACAACCTATCGAATTCTTATATACAAAAAGTATATGTAATTTTCAATAGGTACATTTCCCCAATTTTTCCTTTGAAAACTATACAAAAATAGAAATAAAATTGTGAAACTTAATTTTTTTTAAATAAAAAACAATACAGGGTTATAACCATTTAAGTAAAAGGGAAAATTACATTTAAACGTCACCCAAACTTGCAAAACTCACAAAAGTCTATTAACACTTAAAAATGATATAATGATGACTGGTATCAAATTGATATTTTAAAGTGTTAGTGTTTTTACCATTTTGCCCCTCAAAAATTTTTTTTTAAAAAAAAAAAGGTGCTCCGGTACAGCTGACCAACGACCGACTTGAACCCATTGGCGCTCCTTTGATATATATATGAAAGCATAATAGCTTTAACAAAATTAACAATGGAAATGATAAAAATATGTAATGGTACTGACTAAATGAGTAATATAAATTACTAATGTTATTAACTAAACAAGTAATGAGATTGAATCGGATTGACTAAACGAGTAATGGTTATGAGTAATGTCAATCTCATTACACTTTAGTCAATTTCATTACTTATATTACTCATTTAATCAATCCCATTAATAATTTATATTACTCGTTTAGTCAATTTTATTCAATCATATTGCTTATTTAGTCAATACCATTAGTAATTTATATTACTCATACTTATTTAGTCAATCCAATTAGTAATTTATATTACTCATTTAGTCAATACTATTAGTAATTTATAGTCAATCCCATTAATTATTTAGTAAATCTCATTACTCGTTTAGTCAATACCATTAATAATTTATATTACTCGTCTAGTAAATCTCATTACTCGTTTATTCAATCCAATTCAATCTCATTACTCATTTAATCAATACCATTAATAATTTATAATACTTGTTTAGTCAATACATTACGCATTTTGTCATTTTCATGGCTGATTTTATTAAAACCATTATACCTTCATATGTGTGTGTTTGTGTGTGTCAAAGGAGCTCGTTGGCCCAATGGCCACCAAGCTCCTTTGCAAAAGGGTGAGGTGGGTTCAATCCCACCCTTTACCCCCTTCAACCATTTAAATCCCCCCAACAAAAAAGCCCTTGGCGGTCGGAGTTTAGGCCGCCAAAGGGTTCAGGGCGACCAGCAGCTGGATCTCCGACTAGTGGTAAGGGTGGAAACAGGCCAGGAAACTTGTCAGGGGTCTGCGGCTTGGCCTGTTTCTGGCCTAATCAGGACTAGCCTGTTAAAATAAAAACCAGGCTTAACCCTATTTTAAAGCTTGTTTAGAAAAATAGGTCAAGCTTAGGCCTATTAATAAGCCTTTTAAGCCTAACAATATTTATAAAAAAAGTCCCTAATAAGTGGACTTCTCTACCCTAACACCCACTCTCAGTCACCCATTCTCTTCTTTCCCCACTCAAAGTCCCTAATCCTAACTCTCACTCTCTCCCAACAACCAATACCCACTCACTGTCAATTTGCCACTCAAAGTCACCGTCACTGTCGCCTACTCTCATCGTCGCCATCGCACGCTTTCTATACTTCTCTAACTGAATCACTCATTCGCCACTCGTCGCTCATCTCTGAGGTAATGAAGCTTCAAATCTCTTGCCGATTCGAGCAAAACTGTGACTTTTGAGGTTGATAGTGGTTTGATTATATGAGCTGGGTGGGATGTAATGGCGAGGCTTTGAGATACACGGGGATTGATGTCATCCCAAGCATGGGGAGGCAGCGGAGTTGACGGCGGTGACCGCCATGGATGGTTAGGGTAGTAATTGAAAACGCTGAGACCAGGTAGGGTGGTTCTATTTCTACCAACAACATTGGAAGTGATCTAGTAATTTCTAGAAGGGTCTCTATCAGCTCTCACAAGAACAGAGTATGTCTCGCCGTCGCACACTTTATGTACTTCTCTAATTGAATCACTCACTCGCCACTCGTCGCTCATCATTGAGATAATGAAGCTTCAGATCTCTTGCTGATTCGAGCCGAATAACACAATACTCTGTTCAATCTTGCGATCGTATTGCCGTTCCTCTTCATGAGATCTAGAAGGGTCTCTAAACGAAGTTCATTTCTAATCTCTAAAAGGGTCTCTATTAGATCTCTTGCGATTGTATTGCCGCTTCCCTTCGTGAGATTTGTGATTTTGGTTTTGGAATCCACTGTCGTGTGCTCCTCTATAGGTGATTCTCTCTTCTCCCTGCCAAACTATTTGTCTTAATTGTTTCCATGTTTGTCTGTTCAATCTTTCTACAATTGTTTTTTATTTGTTTTGCCAACCAATTATTTTTTGTTCAAAATATTAGAAATGAACTTTATACAAGTTCTAAAACCTATTCTTAATTGTCATGATGTGACTTTTTTTCACCTCCATTTTCAGTCATCCTTAACAAACCACAAACCAAGTTAACCCTGTCAGGTTTAGGTCTAAATAAAGGCCTCTAACAGGTTAGGTTCAGGCCATCCTATAACAAAAGACGGCAGAAGCCTAGCATGGCCTGTTTCCACCCTTAACGACTGGCCGACGGTGGTGCTCCAGCAAGAGGCACATTTTCCTTTTTAAAAAAAAAATTGAAAAAGCAGAATATTTAAAGTATCAATACTTTAAAATCCTAATTTGATATCTATCACATTTATATCATTTTTAAATGTTAATAAATTTTTATGGATTTTATAAGTTTATATAGTATTTAAATAAAATTTTCCGCAAGTAAAAAGTCTCGAAATGGTGTAAATACAGAAACTGACAATGCTCGAAACGACCCAACTGCCCAAATACAACTATTATTCAGGCTATTATTCAGTGTGGATTTGTTTTCGAGCTTACTTGACGGCGATGACTTAACGATCAAAATAAATAATTACTCATTCCCGCCAACCATTAGCGGAATGCCACGTGTTTCATTCCATCGCCGAGCTCAAAGCATTGAGAGCGTGAGCCACATAACATGAAACAGAATCCAGCTCGCTCACTCCCTCACTCATTGCCACTCCTCTTCCCCAATGGCTCTCAGAGTCGCAGGCTTTCGTTTTCCCCCAAATTCTGCATTTTCACTCCCTCCATCTTCCATTCGTCTCTCTTCTCCCAAATCCTCTCTTATTCCCAAAGACAGCTTCGTTGTTTGCTCTTCTCAAGTTCAACAGCAAGAAGAACAGATCCCCTTTACAGAACCCGAAAACTCACTCATTGATGCCCTCATTGGTATCCAAGGACGAGGACGTTCTGCTTCTCCTCAGCAGCTTGATGTATGTTCCAACTTTAGCTAATTAGTTTAGGATTAAGTATTTAATTTGTTTTCTATTGGACTCTATTCGTCTTGCAGGCCGTTCAGCGTGCCGTACAAGTCCTCGAAGGTTCAAGCGGTGTGCCCGATCCGGTTTGTGTTTATTTAGCTATTGTTACTTCTCTGTGTGCTCTATCGTGTTTTACCTGCGTTGATTTGTAAAACAACTGGCTTATTTATTCTGATCAAGTTTAAATAATGTTTATCACTTGTTAGTCATCTGGATTATTTCAAAGGGCTCTTCAGTTAGATGCTTATCATTGATTAATATTATTATATGCCTTCACAATTAGGTGCTTAGGTGCTTACTTGGATAGTACATTGTAAAAAAGTTGCATTTATGTATATTTGTCTCTGAATACTCCCAAACCTAACTAATTTTGCAGACTGACTCCAGTTTAATTGAAGGTCGATGGCAACTAATGTTCACTACAAGACCAGGAACAGCATCTCCAATTCAGGTTCCCTATTGGTTGCGTTTCCCTGAGATATGCTAATCAGATACATGTATATGATATTCTAAAGCATAAGTGCTTTGATTTAAACATACTATCTCATGGAACACAAACGTTATGAAAACAACTCTATTCGTTGGTTATAAGTTGATATTTTATGCCACAGAGCTAACCAAGGCATGCCTCACAATTTATGGTTTTCTTTGTCACTCTTTCAGAGAACATTTGTTGGGGTTGACTTTTTTAGTGTATTTCAAGAGGTTTATCTTCGAACAAGTGATCCACGGGTATCCAATATTGTAAAATTCTCTGATGCCATAGGTGAGCTTAAAGTGGAGGTAATACTAAATTACATCAATTGATGTTTGTTTTGTAGTTTGATTTACTGAACAAAGAAGATAAAATACGAGGATGAGTGTAACTCCTATTACATTATTATATTCGACAAGATTCTTCCAAATATTATTTTCCATCGTGGGTATAATTCATTTTCTCTATGTTTCTCAAGATCAATGGTTAATATTGATGGCTATTAAGCAATTTCTCCTTATTCCTAAGCTAATATGCTGATTGAATTTGCCGTCTGTGTTTTTGCTTATTGATATCTATTTGATCTATTTATATTCCTACATTTATGCAGGCTGCTGCTTCAATTGAAAATGGGAAAAGAATCCTCTTTAGGTTTGATAGAGCAGCCTTTTCTTTTAAATTTCTTCCATTTAAGGTACCATATCCAGTCCCATTTAAGCTACTCGGAGATGAAGCAAAGGGTTGGTTAGATACCACATATTTGTCCCATTCTGGAAATCTCCGTATTTCAAGAGGAAACAAGGTGATTAGGCATTTTGAAGAGAAACATTGCGGTTTTTATTCCCTTGAGTAAATATTTTCTTGTCTAGTACAGGACAAAGTTTTTATTCCCTTTATGTTTCTAAGCACTGTTAGCAACATATACATAGTGCAGGGAACTACATTTGTGTTGCAGAAGAAAACTGAACCTAGGCAGAGGTTATTATCAGCCATTTCCTCTGGGCAAGGCATTCAAGAGGTAGGAATGTGTGCGTAGTTGAGGGTGAAATGTTTCTTTTTTTATGATCTACTGTGATCGTTGTAATTTTCACTTCCAAAATTTCAACAGGCAATAGATGAGCTTATATCTTTTAGTCAAACTAATCGTAATGATGAACCAGAACTGCAAGAAGGAGAGTGGTTGATGGTATGGAGTACACAGGTAGCGTTCTGACATCTAAAGAAGGAGCATACATCTACTTTGTAGTTGTGCAACTCAGTTTCTTTCTTTCATATTTTTCCTATAATCAATATGTTGTTCCAATTGTCTTCAACTACAACTCAAGTTTAAGGGGTTAGTGGAAGTGTGAATGGTAGACTGAGACCATGAAATTGATTATAGAACAAAACCACATTATGCTGAGTTCTTGTAAGGTGCAATTTAGAACATCTTGTCTGCATACAGATTTTAGCGGCTATCTTAGCGTCCATATTTTGTTGACCTGCTTGTGAATTGTCACACCTTGTCATTTTGTATTTTAGTACTGTTATCACTTTAATTAATAAAAGCCTTACCGTGTGTGATGTTGCTGCTCCATCTGTGTGTGTACCTGCTCTTTTTATGTTGTCAAGATTCTTAAATATGGGTATAAGGAGTTAAATCTTTTATCAACATTGAGTAAACTGAAGATACATAGGTGATGCAATCAGAAGTCAAACTCAAGCTAATAATCGCTTGAGTTTTTCCCTTCTAGTTTTTCTGTGTAGATTTGGGTATGCTGAGGAGTATACGAATGTACCAGGTATTTAGGAGAGTATCCTTGGTGACTATGTGTCGTTTTATAATCAGAGTTCTTGTGAAACTAGAAGTTGAGAGCCAAGTTATGTCCAAAAATAGAAACCATTTGAGTTTTCAGTGAAAACAATTCTAGTTGTTCATCGCCCTTTGGAAGATCCTCAACTATTATCACTGACTTCAATGTTCGAAGCTAATTGAAATATGAACATTTCTTTTAATTTTTCTTTATACTTTTACTGACAACAAATTAACAATACCTTTTCTACTATAGAATGAGACAGATAGCTGGTTAGAGAATGCTGCCAATGGTCTTATGGGCAAGCAGGTAGTCAGTTACTCCTTACATTATTACCGTTGTCTGATCACCATAACTTCTGCAATCTGCATATTTCTGTGACTGTCAGATTATCAGGAATAATGGACAGATAAAGTTTGTGGTCGACATCTTGCCTGGATTCAAGTTTTCTATGAATGGAAATTATAAGTGAGTTTCACTGAATGCCTATGTAATCTTAGGGAGAGTTGTTGACGCTTGGGGCTTTATTGAATGAGCTATCCAGACATTAAAAGGAGTTGAAGGAAATTGTTGAGTAGGACCTTTTGGTGAATAGTATGTCTAGAGAGTTGGTTGTTGATAGCACATAATGGCATAATGCAATTTATATTGTCGAACCTACCTAATGGAATAAGTTATTGCTGTGCTTGCACCCTAAAAATATGAACAAAATTGTCCTCCATATATTTCACTTATTTAGATCTTCTATATAATTCATTCATAGGCCAACAAATGAATAACTTGAGCTCTTCTTTTAAAGTCTTTCTGAATGTATAATCAAAAACCAATTTTCTTACATCACGTTGGTCCAAAATTGGCAGCAAGTCTGGCTCCAAAATGTATGACGTTGCAATGGACGATGCAGCTATAATTGGTGGTCCGTTTGGATATCCTGTCGGATTGGAGACAAAGTTCGTCCTGGAGGTTCTGTAAGATGACGTGTCCCACATAACTGTCTTTCATAATCCATCCATTCTATATATTTAATTTGCAAATGAAGTAGTAATTTAT
This sequence comes from Albizia julibrissin, assembly GCA_037074505.1. Classification (NCBI taxonomy): domain Eukaryota; kingdom Viridiplantae; phylum Streptophyta; class Magnoliopsida; order Fabales; family Fabaceae; genus Albizia; species Albizia julibrissin. The sequence goes on along the minus strand of CM073482.1, from coordinate 1,693,827 downwards.
GTATGCTTTATCCCCTGTGAAAGGAGAGAGTATATGTTCATTATTGAGTTTTCGATTGCAGATATAACGATGAGAAGATCAGAATTAGCCGAGGTTTCAAGAAATTCCTTTTTGTGCACATACGCGTGGATGGATCAACCAGCAATCTAAATTAAAGAGCTAACTGAATGTAATGATCATTTTTAAAATTTTTCCTATAGCATATAGCAAAACATGCATTTGATAATTGAAGGGGGGAAAACCCATTTTGTGGCTGATTGTAAATTTGTCAATTCTGGATTATAATGCTACAATTCGTTTGGGGTTTATGAAAGACTGGATTACTTTTCTAAGAATTACTCTTATCTTTCTGCATCGACTCTGGTTTCACGAATCTAATACCTGAATGGTTGGATTAATTAATATTTATTTTTATGAAGAATAACTCCGCATGTGAGATCTCAAATTGGATTGCCCATATGCTTTTAACTTGATTTGGTGAAAGTGGTACCTGTAGGAAAAGCAATATCTTGAAAGTGGGTCTGCCAAATATGAAGAGAATGGCCAACAACAGAAAAATCAAACTTGCTATCTTGAATAAAGACAAGATTTTTAGCATCATGCTTTGCATTCGCACAGTGATGTGTTGAGTAATGATCAGACGGAACTCTAATGGAATCTGATATAATAAAGTTCGGTACCAAAACTGCTAGAGGACGAAGCACTACATGCATCAATATTATATATTAACCAAATCCTCTTTAAATTAACAGCCCTAAAATGATATTAGCTCATTAAATGCGTACACAACTCGAACATCTTGCCCAAGTGGTAGCTAACTGGATATGTATCTCTCCAATTTTCCAACACCAGTAGTGCTTCTGAATATGTCATCGTGCATGAACTCAAAAACTAAACGTGCATCAGTGTTTAATAACTACAAAAGGCATCGCACTATCATATATAAAATATGAATTCGGTGATACAGAAACCTCGAGGATTTTTACATTTATGGGCATAAAATGATAAAACTAAATGGAAGTGCAGATTTCAGTCAAACTTGCAGCCGCCAGCACTAACCAGAGAGGAGGAAAAATATTAAAAAAAACACAAGTAGTGTTATAATGGGATATATGATTGTTATATCTCCTGTGAAATTGGCTATAAATTAAGCATTTTGGGTTTTCCCCATGCAACATCGTAGCCTCTATATTGCCCGCTTACTTTGCTTGTGTTGTAACCCACCAAACTGACAATGAAGAGGACAAGTTGCTCTAATGGTTATTTCTGGCTTATCAATATGTTTATGCTGTGTTTGGCTGTGAGGTCCCAGCTGACACCTGATTTTTACGCACCATCTTGTCCAAACCTTTTGAAAATAGTTAGGAGAGGGGTTATAAACGCTCTCATGAATGAGATGCGAATGGGTGCATCGTTGCTTCGTCTTCACTTCCATGATTGCTTTGTGAATGTAAGTTTTCTTTTCAAGTCAAAATCTCACTGTTTTGTTATATATATATATATATATATATATATATATTGGTTTGTTAAGTTCAACCTTGTTGTTCTTGTTATATCATGTTCAGGGTTGTGATGGATCAGTACTACTAGACGGAGGTGCTGGTAATGAAAAATCTGCTCTTCCAAATATGAATTCTCTGAGGGGATTAGATGTTGTAGACACAATCAAAGCTTCAGTGGAGAGTGCCTGCAATGGCACTGTCTCCTGTGCTGACATATTAGCCATCGCTGCCAGAGATTCTGTTGTCCTTGTAATTCTACTCACAGCCCACTTTGATCTTAGAAAAGTCGGTAAAAAGTCCCTATTTAAAATTTTTATTGGTAAGAAGGACTTGATTTGTTTTAATATAAGTAAAGTACCGGTATTCTAAAACATCCTATACATAAAAAGTGTCGGTAGTCAAATTCATGTCCTCCTAGCCAAGAAAATTTTTAAATAGTGAATTTTCACCGATTTTCTTTTATATGTTACACATAATAAGAGTAATAATATTATGAAAAAAATGCTGTTTTGTAGAATGGTGGTCCCTTTTGGAATGTTTTGCTAGGACGGAGAGATGGATCAATCTCTAACGGGACATTGGCAAATTTAGCTATTCCTTCTCCCTTTGATTCACTCGATACAATTGTTTCCAAGTTCACTAATGTAGGCCTCAATCTCTCTGACGTTGTTCCTTTATCAGGTATGTTTAGACATGAACACATCACATCATTAGGATTTAGTTAGACTTTAATAACTAGTCCCTATACTTTTAATGGGTATTGTTTTGGGTCCTATACTTAAACTCAAACCAAGTTTTTATAAAAGTAAATGAACCAAAACCAATATTTTAAAATTAGAGCGACCAAAAATAAAGTTTGATTAAATTATAAAAATCAACAATGATATTAACTCAATGATTCAATATGATAACTAGTGTAAAATATTGATTGAATATATGTGTGTGTGTATGGAAACAGGTGCTCATACCTTTGGAAGAGCAAGGTGTGCATTGTTCAGCAACAGATTGTTCAACTTCTCAGGAACAGGAGCACCAGACAGTACACTAGACACTGACATGCTCTCTGATCTTCAAAAGCTGTGTCCTCAAAATGGAGATGGAAACACAACCAGTGCTTTTGATAGGAACTCACAGGATCTATTTGACAACCATTATTTTCAGAATCTGCTTACTGGGAAGGGCCTCCTCAGTTCTGATCAGATCCTGTTCTCAAGTGATGCAGCCAATTCAACAACCAAACCTTTGGTTCTGGCTTACAGTAAAAATGCTTCACTGTTCTTTCAAGACTTTGTGAATTCCATGATTAGAATGGGTAATATCAGTCCAAAAACTGGCTCTAATGGAGAGATTAGGAAGAATTGTAGGGTCACAAACTCATAGTGATTACTTATAAATGAGATGTGTTGTGGGATGGCCTAGTGAATGAATGTTGTGTTTGTTGTATGCATGAATAAATACAAGTGACTTGATCTCCCAAACACCTGATATTGTTATGTTTAAAACGTGACTGTATTTAATAATTAACTATATGGTTTATATATATAATAACTTTTCTTTTCACCTATTCTTATATACCACGATCCTATTTATAAGTTCATTTTTACCAAAAATTTTGATAATTATTATAAGTCAAATTTCAGAATAATAAATGTATTTTTTTACTTTTTTGCCCCTGTTGATTGCAATAATTAAAAAGAATTTATTCATGTTAACTTTTGAAACCAATCATAAATAAGGGAAAAATTGAAAATTGAACCCATAATTAATAAGTTAACTAACTCTCTTTGACATGTGAGAGTTAGTTAATCTAGAACTATAAATAAGATTAAAGTTTTGTGTGTGTGTGTGACCTCGAGCATAATACTAAAGATCCGTTTGCTTCAATTACATATCATTTTGGTAATGCAATAGAGTGCAATGTAATAATGATTACCATCAGTGCAATGTAATAATGATTACCATCAATATGTTTGGTTGGTTATTAACCAGATGTGGAAAATTATTTTTTTATACTGAATCAAAATTAGTAAAGGTCCAAAATGCCCCTTAAACAAAAAAGTCTCCATCTCCAATCATCTTCTTCCTTCGTCAAAATACCAATGTCAATGCAGAACCCAAACAAGAACTAGCAAGTTTAAAAAAAAAAATTGAGAAAGTTATCTTTGTTGAAATACCCTCTTTTTCTTCCATCCCCCTACACTTTACCATCGTTATTTACTCTAAAAGGAGCAGCTTCAGTAGGAAAGAAGGTCAAATTATCGCCATCAGCAAATCGATTTGACACCATTAATATGTGTGAGACTGCAAACACAGTCGATCTGGTGAGAAACTCCTATATGATATAAACCCATGATTATTACCCATATGGAATAATTCACACTATTAATTCATCTTCTACTCGTGTGTTTGTTCTTGTGTTAGGGCTCTTGAAAAAAATTATTTGATTGCAACATTTGTTTATTGGGGGAAAATCTTGTCTTTTAATTGTTTTATCAAGGTTAAAATTGAGATTTTATTAAGGATTGCAAGCTTGCAATAATATTCATAGGGTCCCCTGTGAATATAGATTATCAAAACATGGGCAATCTGTTTTATCATTACAATGTGTATTATTATTAATAAGTCCAATTAAACAGGCCATCTATAATAATATGATAAAGATTACCATCGCAGGTATACGATGCAATTAAACCAAACGAGCCCTAAATATAATGTATTGTTCAGCATCTACCATAGCAATTATTAACCTCAAACGGTGTGGAAACATTTATTAACGAGTTATACTTACATACTTGCATAACAATCCTTCCCACCACCACCCAAAAAAAAAAAAAACAAGAAGAAGAAGTGCATTTCACAAACACATTTGACCATTTGGGGTTTATGATAAGACTTACAAAATAAAGTTTAGGTGTCTTGAGTTCGAAAACTTGTCAAGGTCAGTATGTCTCTGAGTTCAAAAGTGATTATAAAAATACTTATAAATCACCAATCAATAAGCTCATCATATCAATAAAGAGATTTGAATTTGAGTTATAAGTCAAATCCTTGTTTGTAATACCTCCACGTTAATTAACACGGTATTTGGTAGTGAATTGCCCATAGTGTGGGCTGGGCTTATCAACTTGTGGGTTTCTTTAACTTCATAAATCTTTTTGGGCCCATGAAAAGTATAAGTTTTGTAATAGATCAGTCCAAAAATTTTAATTGGATTTAGTCAACGTTCAACTTACACAGGGACTTATCTTTATTGTACCAAAAAAAATAAAATAAACTTTATGCAACTTATCACTACTTCACTTGGGTGATATTATTCCATTTTTAAATGTTGAAGAAGAATATTGCACTAATTTAAAATTTAGGATATCATATGCTTCTGAACAAATAGTTGAAGAGAAATTTTTTTTAATCCTTTATAATTTTATAGAAGGTTGACTCACAAGCAATACAATAAAAAAGTTAAACGAATGAAGTAATTTTGGAGTCGCTGAGCAAATTGAAATGTTTAAACAATCTATAACTACTTATTGAAAACAGGAGTGGTAGTTAGTGTAAGTTCAACATTTGAAAGAAAAATTATTTGATTATGTGTTTTCGTTGACTTTAATAAATAAAATTACAAACCATAGGCCACTAGTTCGTGGACCTTTGTTAGTTGTGGCTTTATTCATGGGACAAAATAATACTTTCTTTCATCTTTTTCATAAGAGTTTAAAATTTAAATTGTCATGATAGTTTTTATAAAAGCCTGATAAAAATTGTCTAAATATTTAATAATTTTTTTAAATTTTTACCCCTCATCTTTTTTTCATACTACATTCTCTTTCGTACTTAATACTAGTATTACTATATTTCTCTCTCTTATTTGCCCCCTTATAAATAAGGGTATATTAGAAAAAAAATTTATTTCAGATATATTTATTAATTTTAACTAATTTTAATTACTTTATCAAATCATGTAATTCAGTTATTAAGCCCTTATAAATAAAATGGGAGGGAGTAAAATAAAAAAAAATTAAGTAACTATGCAGAGTATTATTAATCCCAACTCCCAAGAGTCATTATAATTTAGAGTGATGCCCAAATTATTTTTCAAATATGATGTCTAAATTCCTCATCTTGGTTCACATTATTCTTAATTTGAATTACTAATTTTTTATTTCTTTCTGGAGCCAAAAAAAAAATTATGTATGAAATATTCAAAAGAATACTTGAATTGTGGTCTTTTAAAAAAATGCACAGGAGAAATTAATTTGTTAAAAACAATATGCTTGACTTCTAGAGAATTGAACTTATTAAACCGGACAAAGAATGATAAGCGTGATGAGGTTGATAATGATTTACAGAAATTAAGTCAAAAGTGCGTTTAATTAAGTAAAAAATTTGTTTTTTTTTTTATGGGTGACTTTTAAGAGAGGCCACACGATGTTACGCAGGAACAGATTAGCAAGTAGAACTTGGTTTTCAGGAAGAGCGGATAATATATTTAACACTCAAATGTTCAATTGCATAATGCTAAGTGGCCACGTCATCTTGATCTGTGTAACATTCATACCTATCTCAAACCTCAGATAACTTATACAATTTGGTCGTGGCGTCTTCTGCGCCTGTTTTTTATTCTGCCAACAAGAGAAATACTAACATGTTCTCAAATTAAATTCTTGTTCATCCTTATCTGATTAAATCATTACTAGCCTCTAATTTATTCCAACTTTTAAAATTTATTAGGAAATTTTCATGTGGAGATCACATGCGGCCCTTAACGTGATGATGATGGAGAAGGTTCATGCATCGATTCTAAACTTCTAAGTTAAAGATTGAATCTTTTTCCTACGTCACAAATAAATGTTCTTTTGAGGCCAGAGGCAAAAAGAAGGGGGGAGAAAGATAAAAGGGAATAATTTACTAACGCATCTTCCCTTTAAAAGTTATTTTATCTTCATTATGTATTATGCCTTTCAACAAAATTAAGGAAAAATGTTAACTCATTAAATCTTTCTTAAATTAATTTTTCTTTTGAATTTACCCCTATTCAAATCTGTTTCAATTCTTTCTTTCTTCTTCTTCTTTTTATATCCAATTTGTACCACAAATAATTAAGGGTAAAACTGAAAAATGATAGAATAATTAATAACTCTCTAGTTGACTGGAATATGTAGAAGACGCCCTATACTTTGGAGGGGAGGATAATTTTTCTCTTCAATAGTTCAATGGACCAGAAGACGAAGCATAATGTTGGGCGATAACTGTAGAATATTCTTGGAGAAGAAACGGTTCAGGAATGGAAAAAAGAAAGTTAGTGGGAAGGGCAAAAGATAAAGGAGGAGCAGGTTGCAACTGACTTTGTTTCTTTTCATTCTTGGTGTTGTGGTGCTCACATAGTACACCTACAAATCCATATTTTATTATTGCCCTTCTCGTCCCAAAACAAAAGCCAACCATTTGAAAATTGGAAAAAAAAAAAAACACACACACACACACACAAAGAATGCAATAAAAACAAAGGTTCTGAAACCTGGATCGAACACTGAACTGGTCGGGATACTGGATCAATGGTCAGTGAGTCAGATCCGGGTCAACTCAGAGTCAAACTGGGCTAAACCGGTAAAAAATTAAATATTTAAGGCTTATTAATATAAACTTTCAAAAGAAAAATAAAAAAATTTGATTGAGTGTGAAAGTGAAACTGTGAAATGTGAATGAAGTCATGAACAAATAAGTTATTTAATTCACTGATCAGAGGCGCGAAACTTGAAATAAACTAAAGTTTAAATGTTTTAAATAAAAAAGTTAACCCGGGTCAATTCGGTCAAGTTAGGCCGGGTTTATCGGGTTGACCCCGGGTTAACCATCAAACCGGACCGGTGTTTCGGCCGGTTTCCGGTTCGGGCCGGGTCTCAAAACAGTGATAAAAACTCATACCTGCTCTATAAACCAACAATTAAGGTTGAGACAGAACACGGCAAATTAATAGTAGTAGTGAATGATGACGCTGGCAAGCCAAAACACATCTTTTGTTTGGATGAGCTTAGTTGAATCGGGCTTATACCGATTTACGTAAATCGAGATAAATCTCCTCCACATATTTACCTCGTAAACCGTAAAAGTTACTTCGTATTCCATAAATCACGATTTATAAGCATTTATGGAGCTTCCATAAACTAATCCAAACATCTCTAACTGCCAGACCTGGCCGGCTGGTTACAAATTCCTCATCCTCAGTTCTGAGAAGAAATGATGTGTCAATAGATGCATTCTATAATATAAAATAAATATACATATTCGCGCACACACTTTACATGTAATCTGGTTTTTAACCAGTGGATTCAGGTATAGTCCACAGGAACAGATAAAGAAAACTTACCTTGTTATGGGGAACAGTTAACAGCTAACAAAACCAACATTCAGAAACATGCCCTCTTGTCACTTTGTTACTTAGCCAGGACCATGTGAGCCATCCATAAACTAATTGAAAAGAACATTATTAAAAAAAGTCTCATCAGACAATAAACTACCGGTTATTAATAAAATGTGGCCAATAAAGAATCTGTCCCTCTCACAGCAGCCCTTTAAAACGGTAGTATTCTTTTCCTCGGAATGGTCATATGCCAGGGGCTTTGAACAAAGCATGTAACTTCAATTTAGAGAAATGAATCTCAATTAATGGTTTAATTCTAATAATTGCAAACTCCTATGCACTACCTTTTCACCATTTATTTTTGTGTCCGTGACCGTGGGATGAGTTGTTTATCACAGGTGTCCCGTTGATGATCTCAAAAGACATTGAACTGTTGCACCAAAAGGAAAGTTCAATAGGTCACATCTGTGCTGTGCTCATGCGCTTTTAGCCATTTGTTTAATACTAGACCTACGAGAGGTAGCCTTGGCATACATCATCGGGCTATCCCAAAGAAATTTTAAATCATATCCAGCTTAGAGAAACTTATTTAATTTGCACATGATAATATAGATAATCAACCTCTGCTAGCTGCACCACTAAGGAATCACTAATAAATGCATCTTATGAAGATACCTACCACTACATCTAGTGATTACAATTTCAAAAGACATTGCAATTAGTACAAAACTGATTCTAATACTGTAAATCACAAGGAATTACCATGATTTAGTAACCAATAATAATGTGTCAAAGGTCAACAGGTTTCCCACATTAAATTATATTTGCATAATGGGGAGGAAGAGAGAGAAAAAGAGAGTATAACCTGTGCGTGTTCAACGAAATCACATGACCATTGATGAGAAATGAGAATAATATCCAACAAAATAACAAAACATAAACATGAAGTCTGAGATTGCTGTAGTTGCTGCCATGAAACGAATGTCAGTTCATCTATGCATTGAATAGAACACAATAAGACAGCTAATCCAAGGCTTGAGCTGTCCTATTCTGATTGGTTGTGAGGGAAAATTAGAATATTTCTAAGGCTTGCAAGCATGAATTCTGGGGGGAAATGGAATCTTTATTATTTCAAAAGAAGTAGATCTGAATGTAGCGGTAACTTGGCCTTGTGAACACAAAGTAGGTTCCTCTAATATTCTATTGAGGAAAAAAACAGATACAGTCAGAATGAGGTGTGCAGGGCAAATATATGTATATAAACATATTGCCTTTAATTGCATCATTTCTGTATACCTTTTCCCTTAAGATTTAACTCACTGAAGAATCCATATGGATTACAAGTTTCCCAAGATGGCAATCTCCAAGGAAAAAGAATTTTCAACTTGCTTTAAAGAAACGGCAATTGGATCAAATCCAATCATTAGAGGCTCTCAGACTCTCACTGCTGCTCATCACATTCATGTGGCAAGAGGGATGGATTCAATTTCATCAGAAAAGCTTCTTTCAATTTCAGATTCTACATCAACAATAGAAGAGCTGACAGGGGCCATTTTCACTAGTCTTCTCTCTCAAAGGTTCACTGATCAAGAGGAAATCACCCAAGCGCAACAGAAAAATCAATTCCTTTCTGAATTCAACCCTATCTGTACTCCTCCAAATGCTTCAACCTCAGGAGCCAGAGAGAGTTTCATTCCTCTAAATCTATTGGAAACACTTCCAGCATTACCAAAAGCAGACGCATCTGATGAGTCAGCTTCTCCAGCTTCTTCAACTGCTACCTCTAGATTTCCTTATTTGACATTGTTTCTGCAGGAGCCCTCAAGGTTATTTTCATCATCCTCAAAGGTCACTGAGTCGCCAGGCAAGCCAACAATTTCAGACACTTCATTTTCTGTGTCCCAGTGTCATGCAATTCAGAGCCAGGAAGTTAAGGCTCCACTCAAAATGAATCAGAATCTTAAAAACTTCAGATCCAAGTCTCTTAATGACTACTGCTTGAGCACCACCAAGACTCAGCCTATGAAGTATTCTGCTGGACGAGGCAAGCTGTTTAAGGGGGTGAGGCAAAGACATTGGGGGAAATGGGTTGCAGAGATTAGACTACCAAGGAATAGAACTAGGGTTTGGCTAGGAACATTTGACACAGCTGAAGATGCAGCCATGGCCTATGACACAGCTGCATACATACTTCGTGGAGAATATGCTCAACTCAACTTTCCAGATCTGAAGCATCATATTAAGGCCAATTCTTTGAATGGAACAACAGCCGCCCTACTCGAGGCAAAGCTTCAAGCAATATCACAAGGAATTTCTTCTCAAAGAGTGCCCACTGATTCCTTGCCAGGATCATTGGATAAGAACCCTGTTGAGAACGCCAAAATCAATGGTAAAAATCAGAATCCAGCTAAAAAAGAATGGCAGTTTGAGATACAGAACAAGGTTGGAGTTGATGAAAAAAACAATCATCAAGAGATATCGGACATGGAAGCTATTCAGTTGAGTAGAATGCCCTCCTTAGACATGGACATTATTTGGGATTCTCTTCTAGTCTCCGATTCATGACCAATTTAAGTTTTCATTTCAAAAGCTTATATGATACCTGCGTCATTCATAAACTGCATTTCTCGTCAATTCATTATGAATTTTACATATCACACAGCACACCACCTCGATATACAAAATCTTCTGAATCCTGATTCTGCTATCTTGAAATTATATATTGAAAGTCGAATTGTTATCAATGCCCTTGGGTTCAGGTCTCTTGCTTCGTTCTATTTCAGACATTTAGCAGTTCTATGCCGTGACGAACTTTTGATTTCTTGACTAAAACTTGATTGGATTACTGAGAATCCATTCACTAAAAAAGAGCAGTGTGTTAAACAAAAACTACGAGCCTGGAGACGAATACCAGGGGCGAACAAGAAGAAACCTAGATATCTATCCCTATGAAAACAGAGCAAGGCTACGAAGCGAAACAATACCCTTTTGCTGTGGCTTGCTAATGCAGCCATTGGCGCAAGCCTGTTTGGATAGTTTTTAAGGGTATGTTTGGTATGATAGAATTGGGGGGTATGGAATTGGAATTGGAATTGAAATTGGATATCAATTCCATGTCTAAGTTTGTTTGGTATGATGGAATTGGAAATTTTTGCAATTCCATGTGGAAACCAAATATCCCCAATTCTATCAAATTGGCTTCCACCTAAAAAGCAAATATTTGCAATTCAATGTAACTAAATCTATTTTTACCCTTCAACTTGCATGGTTTTATCCAAGGTTCTTAAATTTGGACCGGTCAGAGTACTGGGTAAAGGGTTAGTGAGTCAGATCAGAGTCAAACTAAAGCTAAACCATGACCAAACCGGTGAGAAATTGAATATTTTAGACTTATTAATATGAAATTTAAAAATAAAAAAAAATTATAAAAAAACACCGAACTGGAGCAGTCAAAGTACTAGGTCAAAGGTTAGTGTGTCAGACCGGAGCTAAATCAGGGCTAAACCGGTGAGAAATTGAATATTTTAGTCTTATTAATATAAATTTTTTTTAAAATAAAAATAAAAATCATTTTTTATTTTTTTTAAAAAACCGGTCCGATCCGGGTTTAGTAACAATGATTTTATCTCATTCCACTTTATTAGGTTGACATATTGGTAATTTTACATTTTAAATATAAATATTAAATATAAATAATATTTGAATTCCATGTACATACCAAACACACTTTTAAACCACATTTTTATTTCCATTTTCATATCCATATTCATCAAAATCAATTCCAGTGTATCAAACGGGCCCTAAGGGTTTATGAGTGTTTGTATATGTAACTTGAGATAATACTCTTATTATATGCTTATCTGTATTTTGTAAATCACGATTGAAAAGTTATTTTTAAGGATTAATCGCTATTCCAAACGAGCATAATGAAAACTTGTGATGAAAATTAATCTCAGACTAAGGGCCTGTTAGCGGTGGTAGAAGTGACTTTTTTTTTAATCTGATTTTTACAAAAGTCAGATAGGATAAAAGTCAGATTGTAAATGTAATTTGTGTTTAAATTGATTATGACTATTTTTAGTAAAATCAAACTTTTGAATTTCTTCTCATAAACTACTTTTAAAATAAAATTTAGCTGCCAAAACGCGAATTTAAATATCTTAAACCAATTGCCACTAAACATTAAAAAAAAAAAAAAAAGACACGTTTGAGATGGAACACCGTTACCATGCAAACAGGCTCTAAGTTACATAAAATACACGAAGACGAAATTGTCAATAGAATGATCTGGAACTGAAGTCCATTAACTCATAACTTCATAAAAACTGTTACATGGGCTATATGATACTTTATGAAAATCAGATTGTTTTGTGTTTGTGTGTGTCTGTGTTCTTTTTTTTGGGCTACGCAGGAGGCAATCCTGTTATGTTGTTTATATAGGCTAACATCCTAATTTTTTTTCTTTTATTTTTGGGCCAAGAGGCTAAGATCCTTATTCCTACATAGTTGTCCGTTCTTGTTTGTGTTTTCTTTTTTTTGTTTTTTGTTTTTGGGCTTCACAGTAACCTATTCTAGTAGGCTAGAAGTGGAACTTTTTTTTCATTGACCAATTCTATTTTTTTATCAGCTGAAACCTTTTTTTAATGTATCATTTTATTTAGTTAATAATAAAATTGTCTCATAAAAAAAAGCTTTTTCATTAAAAAATTTTCACTTTCCTATGACACCGTTTTTATTGTTTGACCGGAATACATATCAAACAGTTCCTTGCCCGAGAAAAAAAGAAAAATAAGTTTCATATCTTTCTCTTGCATCATTTAAAGATGACATAAATTATAATTAGAAAAAAAAAAGATTAAATACCAGTCATCAGATGTCCGAAAGTGACAGAAATCAGTTACGTGTTTGTGAGTGAGAATTGTTACAGGCTATGGGTTAGAAATACTATATTCATTATTTACAGTTGTGGTTTTTTTGGTTGAAAAATGGAACCGAAAATAGAGACCTCCCTTAAAAGGAAAAATAAAAATGATGAATGAAGAATAGAAAAATATAAAATAAAATAGCACGGGACTAATTCCAAAGATTTTTTTCTGGCAAAAAAAATTATAAAGAGTATTTTATTGTTAATCGATATAAATGAAGGTTCATTAAAATACAAATGGAACTGCTATTACGGCACACATATCTCACTCCCACCCTTTAATTTCTTGGAAAAATTTCACTGCACCCATGCAACATTTCATATCAAATAGCCCTCTAGTTTTCTTAAACTTTACTATATCTTTTATGACTAAATTGAAATTAAGTTTTTTTTTTACTAAAAAAACATATATACCTTATTTTGTATATACTTGAGATAATCTTACAAGTTCTCATGTGTTGTGTAAATAAACATATTTGTTTTGTAAATAACATGTGTTTTTGTGAATATACCCTTATCTTATATATGGTTAAAATGATATTATAATTTTATTTAATTCTCTTGTAAATAAGTATATTTGACTTGTAAATGTTTACATGTCTTATAAGTAACATATGTTTTTTGTGAATACCTCGTTTTATACATGACTGATATGGTTTTATAAATTATCACATATGTTTTATAAATACGCATATTTGACTATTAAATTTTCACAATTATCTTATAAATAACATGTATTTTTGTAAATATGCTACTTATCTTATATATGGTTGAGATGATATTGTAATTTTATTTATCTATTTTATAAATAAATATATTTGGCTTATAAATTTCCTCATAATCTTATAGATATAACAATTGTCTTATACATGGTGGAGATGTTGTTGTAAATTTTCAGTAAACATGCATATTTGACTTGAAAGCTTGATTTATTCTTTCTTTCTTTTTTTGTAGGGTTGTTTTTGTCTATTCGCTCCATAAATTAATTTTATTTTCCCCAAAAGTGCTCAGTGATGTTTTAAATTTTGATTGGGGCAAGGCAATTGAGAATTATTTTACTATAATTTAGTGGGGTATCTGAAATTTTCCTTATTTTCTTTTCCACTCTTTTATTTTTTATTTGTTTGGAACCTTAATCTTATCACTTATCGTCCAAAAAAAGAAAAGTTTTGTCACCTAGACTCTTCATCTCTCTTCCTCTTGCTCCTTCATCGGGCCGTTTCATTCGGATTCCGGACAAATCCAATTTTGTTAGGGGAAAATTGCATCTAAATACCCTAAATCATAAATATTTAATATGAATGGATGCCGCTCATAGCCTCATAAAACATATGCGTTTAAATCATGTAACTAAGTTCTGTAAACTTTGGGGAAAAAAATTTACTTTTGTCTTGGTATATTCTAAGATCTAATTTATCGGAAATATTACATAACAGAAGCAATTTATACTCTTTTTTTGTTTTCCAGAAAATAAATTATTTCCAAAATTATCAAAATTCTAATAATTTTAATAAAATATCTCATATTTTTTTTAAATAATTGTAGTCTTTAAGAATAATAATTATTTTTTAAAATTTGTAACATGATTTTGTAAAGACTTGGGTCCTCAAAAGTAATTCTCCCATATGCTAATCCCTCAAACACCCTTTTTATTACATCCACTCATGTTTTTTTAAAATAAATGTAAATTGACATTTATATGTAATAAATAAATAAATAAATATTGCTATATTAATATTGAGGGCACTCCTCCATCTGCCAAAAATGACCTTTTTGATATTCTTCATAACTAAGACAGAGAAAAGTAAATGGAGAGAGGATTGTTTTTTTTTTTTCGGAAATAAGTAAAACCCACCCGGTCAAATAGTGTTCTTCACCGTTCATTCATAATAATACCTCCTTAAAATAAAAAATATTACATTTGAGAACAACAGAGACATAATAATAAGCGAAATGAAATCCTGACTCCCACCACCACAACCATCTTTTATATATTCTTAAGCTTCCTGCTTAATTTTTCATTTTTCATTTCCATCATTGCATGTTCAATATTCTCTCGCTCACTCTTGGTAAGTTTCATTTCATCTTGTTTATTTTAAATACATTTTACCTTATTATATACATTTCTGCTTCTGCCTCTGGGTTGGTTTTCCTGGCTGTTGTATTCTTTATTAGTTTGCCCGTATTATTCATATCATGCTCCTCATTATCCAAATCTTTAAATCTATGACCTCCGGTGAGTATAAAAATATTATGAAAAAGGAAGACAGTAATGAACAGTTCTTGGCCTATTTTGTGGGAAATCTTTATTTCTTTATCATATTTTCTCTTATCGTTGTCCTCCATGAGGGAGTGTGGAAGGCCAGACAAATCTGATTTGAAATTTCAGGAAGTGGGTCTTCAAAGAAAAAGGTGAAGTTTCCGTCTTTGACGATGGGCCCTACCTCTCCATTTTCCCTTTTTGCGCTGATGCAATTTTTAGTTAACACAGAAATATTCGGTATAAAGTGAAAGACTTCTATTTGCGCGAGATCGTCTGGCTATAGCCGTAGCCGTGTGAAGTGAAGGAGAGACATTTTGCGTGTCGTTATTGCCATATTATCCTGAAAGGGTTTCTTCTCTTTCAGTCTCTGATTATTTCAAAAAGATTGAGGTTTAATGGGTTCTTCGTCTTCGTACTGTTGTATCCTCGGGACTCATGAGGGAATTCATAGCTTTGACAGTTTTGCTGTACCATTCTCTCGTTTTTTCCTCTCTCTCTCTCTCTCTCGGGGTCTTTATTTTATCTCCCTGGGAGCTATTTCGTCAGCCCTGGTGGTTGTGGATCTCATCAACCTTGTGGTTTGTTTCTGTTCTCCAATATAATACCATAACGTATAGTGATTTTGATGGGCTTTTTAACCCTGCTGTTTCCCCACATTCTGCTACTAGACTTTTCAGTTTCTTTCTTCTTTTTTATTACCCCCAATATTTGGGTTTTCTCGATTTCCCTTGTCTGCGTGCTGATCAATCATAGCTTTTCACTGCTTAAGTTTTTTATTTCTTGGCGTGTCTTTGCAATGTTCTTGTCCTTGTTATTGCTTGTTCTTTTACTTTTCTATGTCGTCCGACTCTTGTAAGGATAAATCTTGCAGTGCTATAACAACTGGAAAGATTATTGCTATTTGGATAGTGAAACACTGAAGTGAAGGGCAAGGTTACCAAAGAAAAACGTTCAAAATGGCATCATCATCGAGTGGCCCCAAGACTGCATTCCCTGTGACAGAGGCAGCTTCGAACCATCGTCTGTATCCTTCTGCTCTTGCAAAATTTGATGATGTCGCGGCTGATCCCAAGCTCTTTATGCAAACCTTGGAGAAGCTCCACCATTCTATGGGTTCCAAGTTCATGTAAACTAGTTCTCTCTCTATAAACACACACACACACACACACACATCATCATCATCCTCTATGCGCTATATTTCCTTCTAACTTTACAGTGCTAGGATTTGGATTCTTTTACATAAAGCAATGATTAGAAGTTTAATAGAAATGCATTGTGTAAACAGTGTCTCCTTGTCTTGAGCTCTTGGCTCTTTAATGTAGTATATCATATTTGAAAATTGAAAGTGTACGGTTTTTTTCTTGTCCATATTTCGAAAATTACAATATGCCGCCATTCTGCCAATTTCTTGTTCTGTGTATCAATATCATGTTGCCATTTTGCATCCTTGTCTATGATATTTTTTTGGTAGCTAGGGGCTCTGTTTTTGCAGTATCTGCAGAGGCGTTTTTGACCAATTATTCAAGGACTTTCGTCAAAATTACCTGTGGACAATACTTTCTATATTTTGTTTGAAATATTGGAATCTTAGACGAAGATAATAATTCCCTTATAGGGTTTAATTATATATAGTTCTGGTTTATAATCTATTCATGCACTTTAGTCTTTTCTTCAGTGTTTAATGTAATGAAAGAATAAAGGGAAAGTGACATAAGGCCGAGCTAACAGATGATAAAGTACTATTCTTTGACTTCAGTATAGACTTGGCCATGGATTTTGCAATTTTATTCTGTTGAAAATGTTTATTTCAGTCATGTGTCCAAACGCTTAATTTTTCAGAATGATCTTCAAATCCAAGTTGGATTAACTTGTAATTATTTTGACAAGATATATGCCCACTTCTTCCTGATCTCTGTTCTGTTTTTTATTTCCTCTGTGGGATTCCATTTTATTTCATTACCATAGATTGTAGTTTGGACAATGCCTTAATGTTTATCAATACAATTTGTTTGGAGTGGTTTTTCTGCTCTTATCCGTACAGGAATATGTAGCTTTCCATCATTCAGTACTTGGCTCGTTTCCACTTCATATAATTTTAAGAAATATTGCTCACGGAACTAAATTTGAATGAACATTGTTTCAGGATTCCCATTATAGGGGGAAAAGAACTAGATTTGCATCGGCTTTTCTTGGAAGTGACTTCTCGTGGAGGCATTGAGAAAGTAAGATGTGAATGATTGAGTATTTATTATTGTTGGTGCTAAATATTTTCCCTGACTTGTTTTAAATTAGTGCGATTAATGGCGATACCTTAAAACTGCAAGGGCCTTTTAGTATCATTCTTCAAGGATATTAGTTTTAGATGCAATGAAGTAACTAACTAAAGGGCGACGTAATATTTGTAAGCCAACGCCCTTATAACCAATCAAATTTTAAAAATGCTCTAATTGATGAATGTTATGAACTGATATCAAATCTGTAATCAATCATGCAAATGTTTCATTGAATGGGAAAGATGTTGCAATTCATGATGCAAATTGTTGGTTTTTATTTGTTTACAGTTAAGTAATGATAATTGCTAAAGAATCTAGTTAATTTGCTGCACAGATTATAAGGGAGAGAAGATGGAAAGAAATAACTGCTGGTTTCAAATTTCCATCAACAGCTACGAATGCTTCTTTTGTGTTGCGGAAGTACTATGGTTCATTGCTTTACCACTATGAACAAATATACTATTTTAAGGCCCCAGGATGGAACCGTGAACCTTCTGGTTTGTGTGTTTAATCCAAATTTATTGATTCCAGGGCATGTTTTAAAATGCATAAAATAACAACTGGTTTCTGTCAGATGTTGTGCAGAGTCCATCGCCAGTGCCGGTTCCCGCTCCAAATGTGCAGCAGTTTTTGCACCCCCAAGTTAATGCCTCTCAATTGCCTGAAGGTATATCCTTTCCCATCTAAATATAAGATTGATTACTAACTTTGGAGAAGAAAAAGTTGTTGCAGTCACAAAAATTGTTTGGCCCGTTCATTAATTTTCTCTTAGCAATGATGAAATGGTTAAACCTTGTGGAGCAGACTCTTAGCATTTGAAGTCAACATCTCTAAGTCAAACCAAAATATTTTTGTATGGTTTCAACAGATCATGTTATTCTACTGCCTAGTTTTTTTTTTTTTTTGAAGTGTGCCTATTATGATATATTTAACACTACAGATTATCTTTTGAACTGCTTAAGTTACTTGCGGCAATCACTTGAACTGGACAGTCTCTTGTATATATAAATGATATGTAATGTTGAGATATTAATCAGATGTGGATGTTATGACTGGAAATAATTTAAGGATGAGGTTGCTGACATAGTTTGAATTAATCATTTCTTGGATTTGTTGTTTTGCTCTGTTCTGGTAACTTGCAGATTTACCAGCTACATCTTTTCTTATTTA
The DNA here is from genome assembly GCA_037074505.1 of Albizia julibrissin. Classification (NCBI taxonomy): domain Eukaryota; kingdom Viridiplantae; phylum Streptophyta; class Magnoliopsida; order Fabales; family Fabaceae; genus Albizia; species Albizia julibrissin. The sequence continues at coordinate 1,675,337 of CM073482.1, read as the reverse complement.
AATTTTTTTCCTGAATATACTATAATGAGCTGATGCGTGAGCAATACTGTATAATGTTTTTGTGGTTTAAGCGACTTCAGCTTCTTCTGTAGGAACTCCAGTGATTGGGGTGATTGATGGAAAGTTCGAAAGTGGGTATCTTGTTACTGTGACGGTGGGTTCAGAGAAACTTAAAGGTGTTCTATACCAGGCTCCACAAAACCCTGCGTTGCCAACAATGCCGCAACATGGTAGTGTTCCAGTCTATAATAGTAATACCTCATCTACTGCTTTGGGTGTCCATCGTCACCGACGCAAGAAATGTGAGATAAAAAAGAGAGACCCTGATCATCCCAAACCTAATCGAAGCGGATACAATTTCTTCTTTGCAGAGCAACATGCTAGATTGAAACCACTTCACCATGGGAAGGACAGAGAAATCAGTAAGATAATTGGTGAACTCTGGAACAAATTAATGGAGCCGGAGAAAGCAGTAAGTAATTTATTGAATTTTTTCCTTTGCATTTATGTTTTTCATATTTTTGAGTTCATGCTCTGGCACTCAAAACAGACACTCCTCAATTTATTCCTTTAAACCTTGACCTTTTCATTTCGGTCCTCTAAAGTAGATTCTGTTATTAATGAAGTCCTCACATTAAGCCTGCTAGCAAAAAGTAAACAGAAACATTTAATTACTTGGGGCAACCAAAAGCCAACAAAGCTTTTGAATACTTAAGTTGTGTTTCAAATGTGGGAACACAAAATTACCATGATGTCTGGTAGCAAAATTAACTTGTGGCTTTCCCTTGAATTTAGGTTTATCAAGAGAAGGCACTTAAGGATAAAGAGAGGTATCAAGCTGAAATGGAGAATTATAGGGAGAAACTGAAAACAGGCCAGGGTATAGGTGATGCTGCGCCGTTACAACAACAAATTCCTGATAAGGATATGATGGACGCTGACTTGAAAGTGGACGAAACCGTGGGAGCAGAATCTCCTCAAACACCTAATGAGAGCTGTTCTGGTGAAAGTGATTCTGAAGATGATAAAGGTACAGAGCATAATATGGACGTGGATGTATCTGCCGGAATGACAGGAGTGGGTGCTAGCCATCTGGGTGCAGAGAATCTATCAAAGGAGAAAGAAGGGAATGATGATGGAGATCAACATGCTCAAAAGATGGATGAGAGCTCAAGCATGATGGCTGTGTAGTAACAATCCTGAGCAAAGGATGATCAACATTTTTGAATTTTGAGACGGCTTTACATCCCAGGCTTAATATAGGTTAGATTGCTGCAAACAAATTAGCAAGTTGCAACTTTTCGTCCCCCCCCCCCCCCAAAAAAAAACAAAAAACAAACAAACAAAGAATCTTCATTATGCTGTAAATTTATCACGCTGCTATAGACACTCGCTAATGAAGCAATGGGTTGGGTACTGGAGGATTTTTGTTATGTTGGGTTAACAAGCAAGAATATGATTTGGTCACACATGATACTACTTTATTCTTTAACCACATTATTGGCCAACCATGAATCTTTTGGCATGCTCTGGGGATTTTCGAATCTAAATCTCCCCCATCGTCAAAGAAATGCCAATCTTGCACCGGAAGTAATAGTGGTTATTGCTCAGACATTAAAATGAAATTGACAAAAAAAAAAAAAAAAGAAGAAGAAGAAGAATCCTAACGTGCAACAAAAAGGTACAATTGTGTGCGGAGTTTGCTTGACCTTATTTCATAGTATAATGTCGCCATCCTGCAACTTTATCGGTGTGATACGAGGGTCACGACTTTATTCCAAAAAATAATGGAAATTATTATTACAATTGTCTGCGTTAGCACTTAGCAGTCACGATTCTTTCCTAGTAGCGGGGCATCGAACTCTATATTATAAAAAGGCATAAACTGAACAAAACTGATACTGTAGAAAATATTATGAGAAAAAGGGAGTGAGCATATATATACAGGTAGCAAAGAAGTTAACTTGTTGACTAGCAATACGTTGAAGCAATCGACAATGGAGGTTGAGGATGAAGGCTTGTTGAGTTATGCCATGAAAGGCCAATGGAAGGAAGCTGTGGAGGCATGCATAAAGAACCCAAAAGCGTTGGGGGCCACAACCAAGTCAGAAGACACAGCAATACACATCGCTATCTATGTGGGGCAGACCAATTTTGTGACAAGCCTCCTAGATAAGATGGAAAAGGAAGAATTTATAAGAATCCTGAGCATGCAAAACTCAAAGGGAAACACTCCTCTTCACTTGGCTGCAGAGCTTGGTAACCTGGAAATCTGCAGAAGCATCGCAGGAAGAGAACCTGATCTCATTTCGCGTCGAAACATGGAAGGCGAAACGCCGTTGTTCTTGGCAGCTAATTATGGTAAGAAAGATGCATTCTTTTGCCTCCATGGTTACCTCAACGACAAAGGTGATTGCTCACCCTGCAGGAGAACTAATGGGGACACAATCCTTCATTCCACAATATATGGTGAATTTTTCGGTTAGTTCGTATTTCTATGAATTACTTTGCTCCTCAATTATTGTGTTTTTCAAATGATTGATTAATATATTATAATTCATACTTAAGTTCTTTTGATTGTATCTTATTGTAGATTTGGCATTTCAAATAATTCACTTGTTCCCCAACCTCGCGTTGTCTAGGAATGAAGAAGGTGTGTCGCCACTCCATATCCTTGCCATGAAGCCTAACTGCTTTAAAAGCAGCACCAGAATGGAGACTTCTGATAATCTCATATACCATTGTAAGATGTCCTTATTGCCATTTAAGTTTTCCCATTTGGTTATAATGATTATTTGTCTCTCACTTTTCATATAAAAAACATAACTTCAAGAATATTACGAGCATAATCATATATACATCACTTACTGTAGAAGATTGTTGGTAGTTAATGAAATCATATATAGTTTTTTTCCCCTGAAAGCATATAGCGTTTGTTCTTGAAGTAAAGCATCAATTGGCTTTTCCTCTCTAGAAGTAGAATCTCTGCAACAATAATTGTTTCATGAAAGTATCACTCTGCAATTATAACAGGGCACCTTTATTTGTATAATTTCTAATAACTAAACATGTTTTTCCAGGTCTAATAGTGGATGAGTTGAAGGAGGAAATTGAGGACTCAAGTAGAGCAGATAGAAAAAGTAACGAGTTTGAGTGTCCAGAAAACTACAGAACATGCATGGATGTGTTAGAAACTTTGAAGAAAGTACTTAAAGTATTAAGTGAGTCAGATATACATTCTCATAACTTTTAAATGTGTGCTACATATTTCAAGGCTTATGGCCAGCATAACTCATTCATGTCTTAACATTTATGCTGTAATAAGCAACTGGCACTAGTGGTGGTAAAGCTGCAACTGATGAAGAAGATCCCTCAGCTGGCAGATTCTTCCCCAAAAATACTGGTACCTATTTCATGATTTCATCCTCAATTCTAGCTAACCTGATCTCTATATATGTATTTATAAGCAATAATGATAGAGCTAACTTGATATTTATCATATTGTGGCATTGTGGTTTCTGTTTTATAGCAGAGAGGAAACAAGAGAGAAGCCACCGGTTCCCTCTCAATTGGGAAGCTGCAATCCGATTCCTAGTGATTATGATGAAGGTTTTTCTAATCGTTTTTGGTGTAGGTAGGGTTCTTCAAATAATCTGGCATATCATATATATGTCATTAAAAAGAGAAACATCTTAATCTGCATATATACATTTATAATATGTAATTACAGGAGCATCTTGGATCCGGAAAATCCAGAGAAGAAAAGAGAAACATGTGTGGGCAAAGCAAGTAATGGCGGAGCTAGTTCGACTAGCTTCTGTCCACAGATATGAAAACACAGGAAGTACTCATCACAAGTATGACACAAGAGAGGACATGGAGAATCAGAAGAAGAGGACGATAATAGAGACACCTATATTGATAGCAGCAAAAATGGGAGTGAAAGAGATGGTAGAGAAAATACTTGACACTTTCCCTCTGGCAATCCAAGACGTTGACGCAGACAACAAGAACGTGGTGCTTCTGGCCGTAGAGAATAGACAGCCTCATGTGTTTAACCTTCTGAGAAAAATGGAATTTGTGAAAGAGAGTGCTTTCAGACAAGTCGATTCACAGGGCAATAGTGTTCTTCATCTCGCTGGTTCTTGTAAGGATCATAAGCCTTGGCGTGTTCCTGGTGCTGCGATGCAAATGCAGTGGGAATACAAATGGTATAAGGTTCGTATATGTGTAATTCGGATCTTTATTTTTCTGGAATTCGAGAGATGAGAGAAATCGATCGTCAATTTTGAAGTTGATTTGTGATTTTTTCAGTTAGTGAAGGAATCGATGCCACCGAATTTCTTCTCTCGATACAACATTCATGGCGAAACAGCGAAGCACGTCTTCTTAAGTACACACGGACTTCTGATGAAAGAGGGGAGCAAGTGGCTGACGAAGACGGCGGAATCGTGCTCGGTGGTAGCGGCGCTGGTGGCGACGGTGGCATTCACCACGTCGACGGCCATCCCCGGAGGATCTGACCAAGATACCGGCGTGCCTCTGCTCCAAGGACAGCCTCTGTTCGGCTTCTTCACGGTGGCGTCTCTGGTGGCGCTGTGCTCGTCGGTGATGTCGCTGGTCATGTTCCTGTCGATCCTGACGTCACGGTTCCAAGAGAAGGACTTCGCTGTGGGACTGCCCAGGAAGCTTCTGGTGGGGATGTCGTCACTGTTCACGTCAATAGCTTCGGTGTTGATATCTTTCTGCGCCGGTCATTTCTTGATCGTGAAAGCTAGTCTGAGAGTCGCCGTTTATCCGATATACGTGGCGACGTTATTGCCGGTGACCTTTTTTGCATTGATTCAGCTTCCTCTGTATTTTGATCTGGTTCTGGCTATTTGCCGCAGGGTTCCACAACGGAGCTACAAGGTCTTCTCTCACGCAACAGGATCCTCTAACCCATCGCACAATGGCAGAGAGAGACACAAAATTTCGAAACACCATGAATGTTGACTTCCTTATAATTTTTTCATGCTGAGGAAAATCAAATTGTCGTTCATAAAAGTTATAAATTAGAAATTACACTTGTTTTGTGTAATGTAATGACTAATGAATCAGGATTTCTTTCTCTCTTTTCTTAATTTTTTTTTTCAAGTTTTTCATGCGTTACGTTTGTGAAAAATATATATCAACTGCATGATATTTTTCAGAATGACTTGCGAATGAACTGTTCAACTACGTTAATTTCCACCCACTTTTAATATTTTGTTGCTTTCCCATCAACAATGATCAATTATTGAAACCAGTTTCAGTATCCATTACAATGATGAAGCACAACATCTAAATGATATTAATTAATCATTAATAAAATTAATATAATAATAATGAATCATGATCTTCATTATAGATCCTCTAATGTTTAAGACATTAGATGAAGCGCGAAAAATAATTTCCCAGCCTTCCATCGTAGGATAAAACTTACACACAATGTTTTATATCCAGTTTATCAATAAGGAAATGACACATGACATTTTTTATACATTATCAATAATTCTGTTCCCAGCCTTCCATCGTAGGATAAAATCATCCTCTTCATTCTGTTTTTACTTTTTATCTTCAAGAATGACTTACGAATGAATTTTTCAACTACTCTTGATTTTTTTTTTTTTTTTTTTTTGCCTTCCTATCAACAATGATAAATCGGAACCAGTTTCAGCACGATGAAGCAAGCACGACATCCAAATGATATTAATTAATCATTAATATAATGAATATAATAATAATGAATCATCATCTTCATCATCCAGATCCTCCCATGGAAATGCTGGTCCAACCTGTTAACGTCTTCAACAGATGCTTCAGAAAGAATAATGGAAGCTAGAGGAGGTGGTGGATCCAAGATCAGACGGTTAGGTTCCAACTCCCTTGAAACTAAAGCAGCCAAACAATCGGCGGCATCGTTACCCTGTCGAGGGATAAGAGAGAAGGATAGAAGACTTCGTTCAGCCATCAAATCAAAGATCTCCATAAGTAAGCTATGAAGAGACCAACGACAGAATTTAAGATTTTTCAAAGACACTCCATAAGACAGATCCTGGCAGTCAAGCTCTACTCTAGCAGGTTGGTTCGCCCATTGATTAGAAAGGGATATCGCTTTAAATGCTGCTAGAAGCTCTGCATGAAAAACTGAGCAGGCCTTTACTTTCTCAGCCCAACCTCTAAAATAAATAGGCCCTCTGATTTTCTGCAGACAATACCAATGCCCGCACTCCCGTTCTTCTTACAAAAGGCTCTATCACAATTAATCTTGATTGATTCAGCCTTTGGTTTCCTCCACTGAAAATCAGCTTCTGTTGCCACAAGAGTAGGAGTAGGCTCTAGCAAAGAATTAGCATCCCAATAAGCGTGCATGCATTGTCCTGTTAATTCAATCACAGCAGCTGGGGTGGGAATTTCCTGTTCAAAGATCAGCTTGCATCCAAGTTTCCAACACATTTGTTGCAATAGAGGCTTTTCCATACTCCATTAACAAAAAATCCTCAATCCAGAAGGTAATGTTCTGGGCAGAGGAAGGATTAATCATTAGACTCAAAGGACAACCAAACCAAGCAATATTAACCCAGTTACACAGCAAGAAAAGATGTTTAATGGTTTCCACATACCGGGCATATAGGATGTGGGGCACACTTACGTTTGAATAGAGCCTCTCTTGTAGCTAGGGCTTGAAACAAAATTGCGGATTTTAGGCATTACCTTCAGTTTCCACATTGCTGCCCATAGTCTAGTATCCACCTTCCTCGCAAAAAGGACTTGTTGCCATCAGCAGAACATACAGCGTCCCTATAACCCTTCCTAACACAGCAGTGCAAATCAGCTTATCAGACCTGGGAATAGTAGTCAGGGGAATGTTTTTCACAAGATCAAGGGACTTTGGTTCCACAATATTACTCGAAGGATATAAATTCCACTGCCTGTCTTGTACTAATTCTGCCACTACCATTTCAGGATTAAAAGTCATAAAATCTTTGAATCCCATGCCCCCTTCTTTTTTCAGTTTTGAGAGTTTTTTCCATGCAGACCAATGAATTTTACCAGCCCCGTCCGTATTCCCCCAAAAGAAATTAGATACCAAGCTATCCAATGCCATACATGTTTTCTTAGGGAATTTAAAGTAGGACATAGAGTAAATGGGAATAGCACTTACCACAGTTTTAATCATAGTTTCCCGTCCGGCAAAAGACAAGCACTTCTTCTTCCACCCTTGCACTTTCCTTCCCACTTTATCTTGAACGATGGGAAGACCAAGATACTTCCCTGGATCAACAACTTCTGCAATATTTAGGCACTCCACAATATTTGCTTTTACAGAATCTGGAGTGTTCATAGAAAAGAAGAAGCTAGATTTGTCATAGTTCACGTTGCCCTGAGACATTGTAATAACCATGTAGGATTTTCATGAATAAGCAGCAATTATCCACATTAGCATTCATAAAAATGATTGTATCATCTGCAAAAAGGCAATGTGTCAACATTGGACCACCTCTTGTTATTTTAATTCCCTCAAAATCACTATGATCAACATAGAAAGAGATCATAGAGGAAAAAGTTCCAGAGGCCAATATGAACAAATAAGGTGAAAGAGGGTTCCCTTGTCAAAGTTCCCACTGTGGATCGATGGAGGCAATCTTGTTTCCAGATAATTAAACATTAAAATATACACTTCTCACACAGCTCATGATCCATGAAACCCAAGTATTACAGAAATTGATTTTAAGCATCATCATTTTCAGGAAATCCCATTTTAACCTGTCATATGCCTTATTCATGTCTATTTTAAGAGCTACTTCAAATTTTTCCCCAGTTCTCTTATTCCTAAGATAATGAAAGGCCTTATGGACAATGATACTGTTATCTTGCATAAGGTGATTAGGAATAAAAGCCCTTTGATGTTCTGAAATGCAATCTCAAGCACCATGCGAAGTCTATTGGCAAGGATTTTAGTATGCAAAATTACACAGGCGAATTGGTCTATATTGTGAAACTGTCTTAGGCAAGCCAACTTTGGGAATTAAGATGAGGTTGGTCATTTAAAGAGTCAATCAACTCACCATGCTCAAAGAAACTTTTCACCATTCTAAGAAGAGAGTGACGTACCTCATTCCAAGAAAATTGGTAGAAGTGCCCATTAAAACCATCCGGGCTCAGAGCCTTGAATGCACCAAGTTGGAAGTTAGCTTCCTTAACTTCTTCTTTTGTAACAGTACGAATAAGGCATGAATTTTGCTGTTCGATGATTACTGGTTTCACATAATGCAATACTGAATCCAGGTGGCCTTGTATGCTGCTTCGGAATAAGGATGCATAAAAATCAGCAACTAACTGAGCAACACCCTCCTCTTGTTCTACCCAGCTGCCACTTTGATCTTTAAGTCTCAGAACCAGATTACGTTGCCTCCGAATCATAGTGGTGCGGTGAAAAAACTTAGCATTCAAATCTCCAGTCTTGAGCCAATTAGTTCTCGACCGCTGCCACCAATAGAGTTCTTCTTTCTTTCATATCGCCTCTAGTTCAGATGTAAGAGCATCTATAATGCACTTTGATTCATCAGTGTAAATGTCAGCCTTCAATGTTTCAATCTTCCCAATCAGCTCAGAGATCAGTCTTTTGTTATTCGAGAACATCTTATGGCTCCATTTAATGAAAATTTTCCTGCATCTATCCAAACGGCTCACAAAGGAAACCACTCCATTGGATACATCAGCCTCATCTGAGCACCAACAACCCCTAATCAGACCGGTAAAATCAAGAAGCTTCAAATTTAAAAGTTCTAGGGGGTTTAGAATCTTTGAAGCATAAGACCATAAGAAGCATATGATGATCGGATGCTACTGGTTCAATGTGAAAGACTAAAGCTTTAGGAAAAGCTTCTTTAAAATCAAGATTGCCCATCGCCCAATCAATTCTCTCTTTGACATGATCATCTCCAATTCTCTGATTACACCAAGTGAATGTAGATCCTTTAGCCTCAATATCCATCAATTCACAATCAGATAAAAATTGTTGAAAGTTAAAAATCTAAGTGCACGAGGATTACCACCCAATCTCTCATCTTGGGACATTAAATCATCGAAAACCCCTATGCATAACAATGGAGAGGTGATATTTTTTGCTGTGGCTCGTAGCTGATCCCATATTTTCATACACTCATTTTCTCTTGGAGGGCCGTAAATAAAGATATATACTGTGGAAATTCCCAGACTGCCGAGCTAATGAGAGAATAAATGACATTTTTTGAAAATCACAGAATCCAACCACCAGAGAGCCAAACCACCAGAACGTCCAACAGGAGGCACATACCAAGATTCATCAAATTTACAGCATCTATGAATTTTTTCCAAGTAACTAGTTTTTTTCTTCGTTTCCATTAGGAACACGATTTGGGGCTTATTCTTTCTGACCTCTTCGTTGAGGTTTTTAACTGCTAAGGGTGTCCCTAACCCTCGGCAGTTCCAAGCCAGGATACTCATGGCCCTTGGGTGGCTGATGGAGGATAGCCACCGAAGCCTTCAGTTAAGATCTCATCATCAGAAGATTTCTTGTTGCCAATAAAAGAAAACCAACTTTATGGAAAATCTATTTCCTCTGAGATTGGAACATCAATGAGGTCTGGAGGAATACCTGGATTCTTATCCCTTACAATTTGTTTCATTTTCCTGACACTCATGCGTCTGAAAGCTTTTCTTGGAGATTTAGGCGCATTTGTACCTGTAAATTCAGATTCAGGTTCTGTAGGAAAGTCTTATCCTTTAGCTTTCAACAGGAGATTCAGGGTCAGGGGCATTCCTTTTTAACTCAACTCCATCCAGCTTCTTAGCAATCTCAGAAAAAGGGGAGAGTTGTTTATTAGTTGTTCCAGACAGAGCAACCCTTTGTTCAGGGAAGGATTAATTCGAATCCCTGTAACCTCATTTCCATCTGAACCACAAGAATCAATAAGAGGTATATCCATGCTTGTGCATTCAAGGCTCGGGGAAGAGCTACTAGCTTGAAACGTTTCAGCTTGCCACTCCAACCGTTTGTTCACTGTTAGATTTGAGCTCCTATTGTTTCTCCAGTAACATAATTTATCAAATTGAACCATGACCTCTTCTTTGTCACGCTCAGCCCCTGTTCTTAACCAAGGACCATATCCATTTTCACCATTCTCATCAACTGTAGCGTCCCTTCTGCATGTACGACCATCATGGCCTATCAACAAAAGGCCTGTAGGCGTTCATATTTTACAGTAATCCAAACCTCAGAGTGATCATTTTGCTGGGTAAATTAAGAACTTACCATGCTGCGACAGACCTTAGTAACTGTGTCATTTTTGTTATCTTGGGGTTACAAGCAAGAATCTGATTTGGGGTAATACAACAGAAACAAATCATTCCTTAACCCCGTTTCTGAGCTACTAACTACATATATATGAATTAATCTTTTGGCAAGCTTGGTACTCTTGAAATAACAGAGCGAGCATCCGGGTAACAATAAAGTTTTACTGCTCGCTCCTCTAGCGCTGTGTTTGATTCACATATAATGCTGGAATAATCACGTAATATAATTAACTTTGCTGCTTTGTCCCAACATATACTTCATATCTAATCAAGCCGAAACCTTTGACTATTGGTTGGAGTAATCCCTGGTTACAACTTTATTCTAAATATGTAATAATTATTTTTAATTGATGACGATGATGATTCTGCATGCAATTCCCTATTTGCGCCCAGAAAAACTAATACTACCATAACAGTCAAACTGATCATATATATATAAAATAACTCATACTTGCACACACATTTACATGCTATAAGGTAATAATGGAGGTTGATGATGGAGTTTTGTTGGATTATGGCATGAAAGGCCAATGCAAGGAAGTTGTGGAGGCATACAAGAAGAACCCAAAAAGTGTTGGAGGCCATCAGCACCACAAAGTCTCATGATTCAGTAATATAATGCACGTGGCGATCTATGCAGGGCGGACATATTTTGTGACAAGCCTCCTAGATCGGATCAAACAAGAAGAAATGTGTCTTATTATGAGCAATATTCTGAGTATGAACAACTCAGAAGCAGGGAAGCAAGTGGCTGATGAAGACGGCGGAATCGTGCTCCCTGGTGGCGCTGTGCTCGCCGGTGATGTTCCACGACGGAGCTACGAGGTCCTCACCGACGAAATGAGACCCTCGATATCGCACAGGGAGAGACAGACAAAGGGTGTGTTTGGATGGGCTTTTTCAACCCCTTAAACTCAATTAAAAAGTTAAAAGCTCAATTAAATTGGAGCATATGATTTTTGGGTGTTTGGTTGAGCTTTTGATAAAATAGCTTATAGTTAAATAAGTTCCTTTTGGAATAAGCTCAAAGTTGGAGCTTTTAGCTTTAGTTTTTAGAATAAGCTCATTGTTTGGTGGTAGAATGTTATGGTTGTTTATGATTGGAATAAATATGCATTGTTTGTGTAACAATGACTATACATAATTTCATTAGAAGAAATTCTCAAACTGATGTGGATTTTAGGAAAGAAAAAAAATGAAAATATAGTTTATGTAGATATATTTGACTGTATCAAAAACTTTAACTTTGTATCATTTTTAATTTGTTTTCATTTTAATTACAATTTAATTATCTATTTGATCATTGTCAAATGTGATTAAATATAGTTTTCTCACTTTTCATATATTTTATAATTTTTTTATTTTAAATATCATAAAAGTCACTTATGCAAAAGTCAAACCAAACACATTTCACTTTTATAAAAGCATTTATTCAATCGTCAATCCAAACATAAATAACTTACACAATTTAACTTTTACTCAATCTAACTTATCCATAAATCACTTTTTAAATAAATCACTTTTCTCACCGCTCATCCAAACACACCTAATAAAAATTGCGTCATGAATTGAACTCCATGAACGTTGCCACCTGCCGCCTCTAACGACATGAGATAATATAATTTGTGTTAAATTTTCCTTTTTTTATATATATTGAGTTTTCATCTCTATTTATCTGGAAATAAGTGTTTAAACTTGTTTTGTAATGATAAGTGTTTTTAATATTATTTTAAATCTTAATGTGTTATATATATAATTAAAAAAGTTATCAATTGTATCATGTATTTCTTCTCTTCTGTGTGCGCATAAACGGGTCATGTAATTTACAATAATTAATTAATAATAACTATAGCCCTGTGTACAGTTTATTTAAACTTTATGATATACCGTCACAAAAGTTTAATATATAGACTTGATGGGCCGGTTTCCTGCCCATCATTTTGATGAGTTGAGAAAACTATTATGATTTGGACCGTTTAGATCTGACATAGATGATTTAGATTTAATTTTTTTAAATTGGTGATTTTAAAATAAAAAAAATTATTTTTTGAAAAAATATTTTTATTTTATATTCTTTACCTATTAAAATAATTTTTTAAAAAAAATAAAAAAAAATTAAATCTGAATGATCCAGATATTGAATAAGCAGGGGAGCTAGTTCTGACTTGGTAAATGATAACTGAAGAATAATTATAGAGGTATACTATGCAATAAACTATGGCTTACTCTAAAATTGCTTGCCTTTAATTTGCTTGAGACATTGTGAAAGACAAAAAAAAAATCAGAAATCAAAAAAGTATTTTATAATAAAAAAAAATCTCCATGCCATTAATCTCCCTCGTTTAATACACAAGTCTTCTCCATAAGCTCAATTAACGGTCCACCAACTCTTTTACTTTTTCATCTTCTAATTAAAAAAAAAAACACAAGAAAGAAGCCAAGAACCTTTTGACTTGTGCTCTCCTTACATGAAAGGCAGAATCTAATCCGGAGGAGTTAGTATTACCTTCTCGACTCTTCCATGAGCTCATCAACTTAGAAGTAAAATGGTGTCATTTTGCTGAATAAGCTTATAAGTTCATGAATGAGCTAAGTATATAATGCGGACCCAATTTTGGAGTGGGTATGTGGTTGATGGGTGTGTAAGCCTTCATTTTCTATGAGGGAAGGCTTGAGGGTTAAATTTTTTTTTAAAAAAAAAAATAATAAATCATATGCTATTATCAAAAATCTAAATGTTGTTGAGACTATAAGTGGGATCAAATATGTTATCTCCTACCTACTGGTATAAGATGACTTTTGTGCTATTAGATTACATGACAATGATGATATACTCTATTGAGTCTATAATATTGGGTTATTTAACTAATCATTTGAATCAAAAAGTGAAAGTTAGTTCATTTAGGCTATGTTTGGCTCGATAGAGGGGAGGGGAGGGATTTAAATGGAGGGGAGGGGAGGGGAGGGTTTGAGAGGGATTTTCTTTTACTTTGTTTGGGTTAACAAAAAGAGAGGGGATGGGAGGGATTTTAATAGTATTATGTTTGATATAGGAGGGGAGGGGAGGAGAAATATTTTTATATGGACAATTTTGCTCTTATTTCATTTAATTTGTAATTAATAAATTTCTAACATATTTAATAAAATATAATTATATAAGGAATTTAATACATAAAATTATAATTTTATAATTATAAAAATTAAATAAATATAATTATAAATGAAATTTACTATATAAAATTATAATTTTGTAATTAAATAATGAGAAGGGTATTGTGAGAATATTTTAAAATGGTATGAACATATTAGTCAATTTAAGCTCAAACTTAACATTTCCCTCCAAATCCCCCCAATTTTGGAGGGGAGGGTTAGGAGGGGAGGGAAAATTTTAGAAAATTCTCTCTCCCCTCCTAAAATTTTTAGTTATCCAAACAAGAGGAGGGAAGCAAAATCCCCTCATTTCCCTCCCCTCCCCTCATACCAAACACACCCTTAAAGTCTTAATTTGAAATAAAATTTCACTTTTACTCTTTTATTGAAAAATGTGAATTGAAAAAAATTCAAGGCCTCTTCCCATTAAAAAATGAGGATTACCGGGAGAGGGAATGGCCATTTCATCAAACTCTCTCATGCGAAATGATGCTTTGAGGGAGGGAGAGAGTCGCATATCATCATATTAATCAAACTAATATGTTATATTGAAGAGAGTGAATGGCCAAAATTGAAAATAAGTAATAACTATATCAACAAAACTAAAAGATGAGTATTAATTAATTTTAGATCATATCATTCTTTTGGAGGTATCTGAATTATAGGCCAGAGGGAGGATATTTGATTATATTGAATATAAAGGTTATTCAAACTGAAACGAGGGCTATGGTGATAAAAATATTAATTAATACATAACACGGCCGACAAGCGAGTTAAAATTAAAAATGGTACAAGTGACCGAGGGATTTTAATAATTATGTACTCTCTATCTAATTTAATTAGATTAAAGAAGTTAATTTGATATGGATAATCTAAAACACTCTAGTCATCTTTTTTAATTTCCTAATTCGCTCTCTTTAATTATTATTGAGGAAGTATCAATAAAAATAAATTAAAAAATATTAATAAATATGTAAATAGATTACAACTCCCCAAACAGCACGGAGTATTACCATAACTACTGAGTATAGACAATAAAACCGTGATTACGTCCACAACTACTACCAAGTCGTTCGTTCGTTTTGGTATGAAATGGAAATTTATCGCCATCAACTGACGTAAATTGTACCAATTAATATATAAAATAAAAGATCGGGTGTTTCGTGAGTTTTGGTTTACTTAATTACTTATTTGTTTAAATTAATTTAGCTAATCCACTAAGCTGGGGGGCGACCTGCCGCCCGTATTAATTAAGATGGTGTGATGATCTGTAAACATTTGACTTTGAGGCCCAACTTATCCACTGATTATTTGATTTAAAGAAAAATGAGTGATAAGGAACATTGGTAATTTTCAGACAAAAAAAAAGGGTAGAAGAGGAGGAGGAGGAGGAGGAGGATTGTCGTCCATATGTGATATTAAATTTAAAACTATTATCGGACCAAATCAAATCAAAACTTATTTTATGATGAATTCTATGAGAAATTTTGATTTTTAAATTCTTGAATATTATTAATTTATATATCTTTTTCAAAAAATGGATCTAAATAAGTTAAGAATATTGCTTTCATACTTCATTGCTGATGACAACATATATTCCCACCTGTCCTACACGCTTTCGCTTTCACTTTAATTTGAAGCAATACCAAATATGATCATGAAGAAACTTGTGCCTAATGTACCATTCCACCTATGTGGAGAGAAATTTTGTAATCAAATATACTAATTATTTCTATTGCGTCGCTAGATTCCTTCTTCTTCTTCTTCTTCTTTTTTTTTTTTTTTTTTTTGAGTTGGATGAAATAGCTAGATTCTCTTCCGCAATTCTTTAACTTTCGTTTTAAGTTTTGTTTGTTTGTTTAATCAAACTGTATCTTTCTTTAAGTTTTGAGTTTTGCTTAAATAACTAATCTCTCTCTAAAGATTCCCAAGGGCACTATTTGATAATAGGCAACACTAGCATGGTTTTGTTTTTGTTTTGGACGATGCTACGAAAAATTTGACGTCTTCAAACATGAAAACTCTAATCATTTCTTTGGGAAAAATCTGTACTAGGTATTTTTTCATTTGTTTTCTCCAACTTGAATTTTTATTTCGTCTTTTAAATGCATGTATTCTGAAGTAATTCAACGGAGCAAAGGCTTTGGCCAAAAAAAAAAAAGGAGCAAAGGTCACACTCCCTTCGCGGAAAATTTTTATGAATTTATTTATTTATTTTCTAATATTAGTATTATTGACTACTTTGAATTTGGGTATTTATTAGCCGCATATGGAATGGAACTCTCTCAGTTATTATGAATTCAAACTTAAGATATTGATGAAATATTTTGTGAAAGCAGATTTCTTCTGCTTGACTTGATGCTTTCTCATTAGAGAAGAAACTTCAAGAAAAAAGAAGGTATTAGTAGTGATAATGACTTTATAGCCTAATACTATGAAAATCCCCTTTTAATGAGTCTAATCCCGCTTATAACCTCATCATCTTAAGTACAAAAACGGTTCTAAATTCAAAAGATGAAAAAAAAAAGTGGTATGAATAGTAAATCAGATTAAGCTTAATTGTCACAATCTCCTCCCTCCCAAGGGCTTTTCAATTTTAAGCAAAGAATGTACATAAACGGTTCTTGATTGATGAACAACTCATTTGCAGGGTTAGATGAAAAGCCATATCACCTAAATTCAACCAGAGAAAGCTGTACGAATTTGTCTTAGTGGAATTTGATTTTTGTCTTTAAGCCCTATACTTGCGCTGATATGGATATCCACCTCATGAAACACACGGAGCAAGACAGTGACAACCTTTCACTTCAGATACATATATTATATACACACACATACACAAATGCCTTTTGTTGTTGGCACAATTTTCTTCCTCTGCGGCAAAATTCAAGGATTGAAAACTTGAAATTAAGTCAGGGAAATTTTCAAAAGTTTCCAGAAAGAATGTGAGATTTTCAATAAAATAAATTAAGCCAATGAAATCATCTTTTGGTGAGTTCATATAAAGGGTAGGTTCCAATTTGGCAGATAGTTGTATACAATTCAACCATGCTCACCTAAACGCGTTGAATAATACCACCCACCACATAATATGTCGCATTCCATCAGCTTCATCATCAAGATCAATCCCTCCTTCTTCTTCGTCCTACTAATTATACCAACAAGCTTCAAATTCTTCTTGCTCATAACCCATTAGGCCATCACCATTTTTCTCCATGTTCATCTTTCTCAGATTCAAGCATAGTGCCTAAAGCCCTACCACGACCACCATGCAGCTCAAGCATCTCTGCGTCATTTTACCTGCAGATTCTGCTGAGTTTAAGCAACACCCACCATCAAAAGTCAACCAATCTTCCCAGAAAGAAACCAAGACAAAGACAAAGAAACAACACAGGGCTTGTGGGGGTCAGGTTCTTGCCTTCTTTCGTGATTCTGTGAGCAAATTATATGGCACAAACTGTTCGAGGTTTTTCCACAATGAAGTGGGGAAAGGGAACCAAGGCTCAGTCATGCTGTTTCATGACATGGATGGAGTACAACTCTCTGCTAAGATTGGTGGGGACAGCCCAAGAATCTTCAGCTTCGCTGAGCTTTTCATAGGGTCTAATGGTTTCAGTGAGGATCATGTTCTGGGAAGTGGAGGATTTGGGAGAGTGTACAAGGCTGTTTTGCCCAGTGATGGAACAGTGGTTGCTGTCAAATGTTGCTTAGCAGAGAAAGGCCAGCAATTTGAGAAGACTTTTGCTGCTGAGTTAGCAGCCGTGGCTCATCTTCGACACAAGAACCTTGTCAGGCTCAGGGGTTGGTGTGTTCATGAAGATCAGTTGTACCTTGTCTATGATTACATGCCTAACCTCAGCCTTGACCGTATACTCTTTCGCCGGCCGGAGAGTCCAAACGCTGAGTCTCTCAGCTGGGGAAGGCGTGGGAAGATTATCAAAGGCTTGGCAGCTGCATTGTACTATCTTCATGAGCAGCTAGAGAATCAGATCATTCACAGGGATGTGAAAACCAGTAATGTGATGCTTGATTCCCAGTACAATGCCCGGTTGGGTGACTTTGGCTTGGCAAGGTGGCTAGAACATGAGCTTGAGTATAATAACAATCAAAGTAGGAAAACTTCAACCAAAATTGACCCTTTCAGGTTAGCTGAGACAACGAGAATTGGTGGCACAATTGGGTATTTGCCCCCCGAGAGTTTCCAGAAGAAAAGCATCGCTACCTCGAAATCTGATGTGTTCAGCTTCGGTATAGTTGTGCTGGAAGTGGCATCTGGAAGGAGAGCTATTGATCTTGCATACCCTGATGATAAGATCATTTTGCTTGACTTTGTTAGGAGGCTATCTGATGAAGGGAAGCTCCTAGCAGCAGGCGATTCTCGGCTACCAGATGGTTCCTACAATCTTTCTGATATGGAACATTTACTTCACATAGGCCTTCTTTGTACACTCCATGAACCACAATCAAGGCCTAGCATGAAATGGATTGTAGAAGCACTTTCTGACATTTCAAGCCCATTACCAGCTCTTCCTTCTTTCCATTCCCACCCTTTATATATTACTTTATCTTCTCCATCTGATACAAGTCTAAGCAGCACAAATGCCTCCAGCACTGTCAACACAGAAAATGTCAGCATAATCACCAACTATTCTTCATCCAACTATGTTACAGCAAATGGGAGGACAATATACATGACTGCTGAAGATAGAAACAGCGGAATCTCCTCCGCAAAGTGCATGTATCACCACAACACATCATTTCCTGTGGTTGAAGCTCCGAGGGAGATATCATACAAGGAGCTTGCCATGGCTACAGATCATTTTTCTGAGTCTAGGAAAGTAGCAGAGCTGGACTTTGGAACTGCTTACCATGGCGTCCTTGGAGATCGTTGCCATGTCATGGTGAAACGCCTTGGAATGAAGACTTGCCCTGCGCTGCGCGAAAGATTCTCTAATGAACTGCGAAATCTAGCAAGGCTTCGCCACAGGAATTTGGTGCAGCTTCGAGGTTGGTGTACCGAGCAAGGGGAAATGCTTGTTGTGTATGATTACTCTGCAACAAGACTTCTCAGTCACCATCTTCTCCATGATAACAATCTTAGAGATGGGAGTTCTGTCCTGAAATGGCATCACAGATACAACATAATAAAATCACTAGCTTCTGCCATTCTTTACCTTCATGAGGAATGGGAAGAACATGTAATTCATAGGAACATCACTTCTTCAGCTGTTGTCCTTGAGCCTGATATGAACCCAAGACTCAGCAGTTTTGCCCTGGCTGAATTTCTGACCCGGAATGAGCATGGGCATCATGTAGTCAAAGACACCAGCAAATCGGTTCGAGGGATTTTCGGCTACATGTCACCGGAATATATGGAATCCGGCGAAGCTACCTCTGCTGCTGATGTTTACAGTTTTGGTGTGGTGATGCTTGAAGTTATCAGTGGACAGATGGCGGTGGACTTCCGGCAGCCTGAGGTGCTATTGGTGAAGAAGATTCATGAATTTGAGACAAGAAAAAGACCACTGGAGAATTTAGCAGACATAAGGCTCAATGGAGAGTACAATCACAAAGAACTGATGAGATTGGTGAAGCTAGGGATTGCATGCACCCGGTCTGACCCAAAGTTAAGACCAAACATGAGACAAATAGTGAGCATCCTTGATGGAAATGACAGACTGATCATGGAAAAAAACCAGAAAGAGAGCACAGAAGAATGGAAAGAAAGGAATGCTTATTCATTGTCACTGATCAGGAGAATCCAAGCTCTAGGAATCCGTTGAGAGTTAATTCAACACAAAGATGCAAAATATGTGCTTTAGGAGTTCGTATTGATTAAGAATGCTTTTCTTCTTTGTCATTTCTTGATTGAGCTAGAATTTATGTCATGTCTAAATATGCCAAGACTGTATATAACAAGACAGGACAGCTAGACTAGTGTATTGATGTATATCCTTCTGCTGGAGTGGGATGTTAATTTTGTATTCTATAGTATTCATGCTTTGCTTTATTCCAGAAATATATACAACACTTTAAGTATGATTTCAGTAAAATAAGCAAAGATTAGGGGGCTTAAAGAGTACAATTATGATCAAATACACGCTGAGTTTTCGGGTTTGAAAGATGTGAAATTAAAAAGCTGCACCCCCAGCATATTTATAACACTTAAAGTCATACATATTTAACAAAGCCTAACATCAGTTAGTCATCTATCTCTGCAGGATGACCTTCTGTTTGATGATTCAATTCATCCTCATCAATCCCAACCCATTTTAAGAAACCAAAGAGGAACTCCCTGAAAGTGACTTGCCCATTTCTGTCCCAGTCCATTTCTTCTGCAAAAAATGACAGACAGAAAAAGGAATTTAAAACAGATAATAAAACAAGAAAGAGAAAAAGAAAAGAAAAAAAATGTAGACAATATTAAGTGAAGCAAATAAATACTAAATCTCATCTTAGTGATGTTAGCTGGGGATCTTTCCCAAGGATAAGTCTCATTCAGGGTCTTGTCCACGTCCTTCTTGTTAAGCTTGCCATCACCATTTTTATCTAGAAACAGAAAGACTTCCACTATGGTATTAAAAATTTTTCCCAGCTGTGTTAACTCCACCTTGATGCAAGAAACAAAAATCATCATATAATAATAATAAGCAAAGCTTCAATATCAAGAAGGTAAAAATAAAGCCAAGTCTTTTGCCCAATACATTATCAGAGGATGAATGCTCTTCTAGAAGATAGATGAGGCATAGAAGAACGATAAATTCATTAAACTGTATGCCCTTGCTTCCATCAATAGCACAGTAATGAAAAAGATCCTTAATCTCCTCCTCTGGTAGATGAACTTGCAGTTGTTCAAAGCACTTTTTTAGTTCATTGTAGTCTATAGATCCATTAGAGTCCTCGTCTTCGTAACATGTGACATAAAAGTTAGTTTTCTTTCAAAATTGAACTATAGTTCAAAGGAAAGTTGGTGGGATGGATGTTGAAAATGGGAACTTACCATACTCTTCAAAGACTCCTTTTAATGTTTTGAGTCCCTCCCTGATCTGAGGGAACCGAATAACAACACTATCAATTGACTTGAAATTTCTTTGACCAGCAGAAGATCTATTAATTTCAACTATTTTCCTTTCTAACTTCCTATCCAACTTCTTGTATTTGTTTGCTGTGGTCATACAACAAATCATGGCTCCCATTTTATTCAGAAATGGACAAGGATAAGACATCCCTTGCAATGAGAGACAGGGAAACCAATGAGTCCAGCAAAATATATGAACTACTTCATGTTCAAATTGAGTCATTAGTTATTGTTTTAAGTTTAACATAAAGCAAGTTTCAGTTACGTAAAATGTACTTAAATGATTCAACGCAGAGCAGGATAATCAATGTTTCCACATTCTTTTAGAAAACTAGGTAAAGGATTTGAATAAGACATTATAACTTACCTGTAGATGTATAAAATTATGTATAAATGCAATGTTATTACAGATGGTGACAGACTGCTCTAGTCTATAAAACTGACTTAAGATGCAGCTGCCTTGAACTGCAAGAAACACCAAACTTCAGCTCTAAGCATGTAAAGCTAACTACTATTTCTTTTATGTACTTATCATAAATAAGATTCCTTTTCTTTTTCTATTTTTGGGTAAAAAGCAGAGCTCAGAGCTAAGGTTAATTCGCCTTTAATGAAAGAGATTTATTCACCTATGTTAATGGTCAAAGTACTTTTGACAGATCATTGAGTTCTAAGCATAATATCAAAGTAAACGATTCTAACACTATAATCCATAGAGAAGGACATTAAAAAGAACGTTTCAATTTCTAATTCTTTAGAAATCTCACCATGTAAAGGAATAGAAAGACGCAGTAAATGTTCTCCAGCAAACTATAAAGACATTCAGTAGACCAAAAGGAAGGAAATTGTATATATTTTCATTGAAGTGTTAAAGGTATTTTTTACTTGAATCAAGTATTCAAGTTTGATGATAATCTACTCAAATCAAAATCTGTTACATTAGCAAATTGCTTCGCACAAGGATCAAACCAAGAATTATAAGAAAATATATTGTCTCCTTTTACGAGCTAAATTAACACAATCCTCATTACAAGAATCGAATTGAATATCTTCTTTAAGGAGTTGCAACTGCAAGAACATTGAGAGCGGGATTTAACAAACAATTCCGGAAAACGGAGAATGGGAAAGAAGAAAAACTTACTGAGTGACACTTTGATGGTTCTGGATCGATGAAGAAAATGAAGGGAAAAGGTGGAATATATGTATATATAGATGAATGAGAAGGAAAGAAAGAAAGAAAGAATAATGGAGATTGACAGAGAGAGGAATAGGAAAGAGTAGTGGGATTCCAAAGTTGGGGATACCACGACGATAAATCCCTCTTTCTAGACATTTCTCGGGAATATGTTCCCGCCTTATCGTTAATTACAAACTACGAATAATTTGGTTAAATTAATAATTAGCTCATGAAAAGTTAAAACCGGAAAAAATATATTAATAATGTTACTATCGTCAAAAAATTTTATTATAATTTTTTTTTTGGGTGATCAATAAGTCTTATCTCACCTAAACTTGTCATAAAAAAAAATAAGTTGACTACTCTGGCTTTCATATTGTAAGAAGTTTAGGAAATCAGTAATAACTTACAAATGGTATAGCTTATTATATACTCATTATATGTATAATATATAAAAAGACATATTATATGTAGATTCATAAATTGAAAATTTTATTGAGAAATTTTGGAGTAAATAGTTAAAAACCATAAATTGTATCTATAGTTATTAGTTATTAGATGATTTCACGTGTTTTTGTATATTAATTAATATTATTAAATCAAATTTAATTATTATTGAATTGAATTTATATATTTTTTTAATTTAATTCAAAAATAATAAAATACGGTTTAAAGATAAATAACTCGTAATATTTGCAAATTTAATAATGTTAAAAGATTATTGACCCAAAAAAAAAGATTAAAAAGAAAAAATAAAGTTTTGGTCCTTATAGATTATGATTTGTACATATTTTGAAATAAGTCATCTGGTTTTAATTTGTCTTTAATCCTTTCCAATACTTTGCATATGGAATCTGGATTATCTCCATTGCGTTCCCATGCATTTTCTCTCTATTACTTAAAATATTACCGTTTTGGATAAAAAAAAAAGGAAGTTAGGTATTTTTTTTAAAAAAATATATAGCATCCTGAAGTATTTTTTTAATGGCACCTAGTATTTAAAATAATTTTTTATACACTAATCACCCTCGAATATTTTTTTTTAGTAGTAAGTACTGTTTAGCAAACGACACTCTAAAGTATTTTTTCAATAACACTCAATATCATAAATTAATTTTTAACTCACTCAATACCTTAAATAACTTTTCAGTAGTAACTACTGTCTAGCAAACTACACTCTAAAATATTTTTTTAGTAATATCCTATATCATAAATTAATTTTTAACTCATTCAGTACCTTAAATGATTTTTTTAATAATACTCAGTAGCCTACATCTAATCCCTGCAATATTTTTTTATCAATACTCTATATCTTAAGTTTAGACTATTTATAGCAATTAGAAAAATATTTTATTATGCTAAATGTAGAAAACATTATTTTATGATATTTGATGGTATTAAAAAAATACTTCAGGGTTCTATGTATATAATTTTTTTTTTAAAAAAGGACCCAACCTTTTTTTTTTTGGGACCCAAAACATAGTGTTTTGGGTATAGAGAGGAATGGGATGGGAACACCATGGAAAGAATCCGGATTCTTGCATGTTACCAAGTTAATTCCCAACATTTTAAACCGACGAAATGTTTGGAATAGTGGTTGAAATTTTTAATGGTGTTTTTTAATTGTAATTTATGGTATATGAGGTAGTTTTTACGGTCTACGAAGTAACTTTTATAATCTACGAGGTAAATATGTGGAGGGGTTTTATCTCGATTTACGTAAATCGAGCTTATACATAAGCATAAGTCCAACCAAACATCCTCAAAAATCATCCCAACCGCGTTGGAAAACTTACGCTTTCTTTCTTTAATTTTTTCTCCTGAAAATATTCTATTTCTATTAAGTGATAATCCTAAAAAATTAAAATATTGTCAGAAAATGTAAATCTATTATAAAGATATACTAAATATATTTAGATTTGAATTTAAATTAATCATATTTTATCTTGAAAAATATTTAACCCTTTAATTATCCTATTTTATCTTGAAAAAATAATTAACCTTTTTTAAAAAAATAATATTTATCTATAACTTTAAATCAAATTTAAAGAATTGTATTGGAAAATATCCACGCATGATTTTAAATGATAAAAACTTAAAAATAACTTTAATTTAAAAATTTAAAAATAACTAAGTATTAACTTCAGTGTTATCCAAAACAAAATTGAAAATATTTTTAAAATCATTTGAATATGAAAACAGGCATTAATTAAACAATTTTATATCTATAAAAAAATGTTAATAAAACGTTACTCTTTTTTAGTAAAATATAATGATAGGATGGACATTAAATTTAAATTAATCTAAATATAAATAATACAAATCATATATTTAAAGATATAATAGGATATACTTTATGATTAAACAAAAGGTTAAGGTGCAGATTTAGCAACAACAAAAAACTATTTTCTAATGTGTATTCAATACAACTAATTATTTTGATGTGTAAAAGTAGACATGATAAAATTTTTTTTAGCAAAAATAACAATTTCGTTATCTAACCATTAATATTTTGGGGTGTAAAAATAGACACAAGTTGCTATTTTGTTTTAAAAAAATTATTAATATCTACTTTTACACCCAAAATAGTTAGTTATATTGAGTGCATATCAGACAATAGTTATTTACTATATTTATACCTTAACTCTTAAAAAAAAATAAGTTGATAGGATTTTAATTCATCTCTTTAGGAGTTTTAGTACATTTGTCTCTGTCAATATAAAGAGATGGTTACTTCTTCAGTTCTTCATCACTCATTCTTCCCCTCAAAGCCTAGTCACCTCCATAAATTCATCTTTAGCCCTTACCTATCTCTCTCATCTCATTACTCTCTTTCCTTACAAAAGTCATTATCACCGTTAATCCAAACATGGATGCTGCTCACCGTACACCGAGTGCCACTATATCACACACTCTTCTGCCTCCAAATCATTCTGATTAAAACTATTTTTATTACTATGTTCATCCAAATTTAAGTAATCCTTCTTATTTTTCCTATAACCATCCATCTCCTCCCATCATGCCACCATATTATGGTCAATATCCTCAACATTATGTAACATCCTGTTTTTTTTTTTAAAAAAAATAATAATAATAATAATAAAACAAAAAAATAAAAATAAAATAATAATATATTATTATTATTATAATATATAATATAATATTATAATATAAAATATTATATATATATATATATATATATAAAGGCTGCGCCATTTTAGAGAATTGGGGGTGGCGGCCACCCCCAATTATTAATTGAATGTGGTAGGTGGCAAGCCACCTACCACGTGAATGGAGGGGTATATATACCCCTCCCAATTCTCCATTTCATCTCACGATGAAGTGGAGTTTATTTTGGAAAGAAGGGGTTACGAGTTAGCTTTGCAGTTTTAGAGAGATCAATAAGGTACTCAAAATCTCTTCTTATTATAAAACTTCTTTTATGAAATATTTTCTAAATGATTTTCTCTTTCTTATAATATTAATTTTGTACTGATTAGAGAATATTTTAAGATTAGCATTTTGGACAAGTTTGAGTTTTGTTAGTATAAGGCTATAAAAATGTAGAGAATAATTAATAGCTAATTTTAATCGGTTTATTTTTCTTATTTAGTTGGTATAAGATTTTATAACGAATTTTCTATATAATTAGTCTATGAATAATTCTATATAGGACTTTTTAACCGATTAAATGTGGGTTAAAAGCTTTATTTGAATTAATGAAGGTATTACTGAAATTTTAATTGGTTTAGTTTTGAAATTTAGAGGATTAAACTGTCATTTATGAATTTCGGAGGACTAAACTGTCATTTATGAAATTTGAAGGACTAATCTGTCATTTATGAAATTCGGAGGACTAAACTGTCATTTATGAAATTCGGAGGACTAAACTGTCATTTTCGATATTTGAAGGATTGAACGGTCATTTATAAAATTTAAACCCAAACTGTTATTTTTCAGTTTTTAGAATATATTATATATTATTATTAAAAATTTGTATATAAGTTATAATTTTGATTATGTGGAATTTTGGAGAGTTATTAATGGGTAGTAAATTGATTATGGTAGATTGATTTTCGCATTTACTTGAGCTCTTGGATTAGGAGCAGTGTGGTAATAAATAGCTTTGGCGAGAGGTAACCACTTTCCTCTTGTTGTGCATGCTTGTATGATGTTTGTGAGAAATTTTAATTACGCAGATTTATAAATATGGCTGCTGATATATGATGTGGTTTTGGAAAATATGTTGTTAATGAAATTGTCTTGTGGGACTTATTTTCATGGAGAAAATGACTAGCAATATTATATTATATGAGTTGGTATTTATTTATGAGATTGGAAAGATCCTTTTTGATAATTATGAAATTATAATGACATGTCATAATCACATAATATGGATAAGATAGGGGATGGTGGATGTGGAATTTATGGGAGGTTACTCAAAGGGCATGTTTGGTATGATGGAATTGGGGGGTATGGAATTGGAATTGGAAATCAATTCCATGCTTAAGTTTGTTTGGTATGATGGAATTGGAAATTTTTGCAATTCCATGTGGAAGCCAAATCTCTCCAATTCCATCAAATTGGCTTCCACCTAAAAAACAAAGATTTGCAATTCCATGTACCTAAATCTAGGTCAGGGTACTGGGTTAAGGGTTAGTGGGTCAGATCGGAGTTAAACCGAAGCTAAACCAGGGCCAAACCGGTGAAAAATTGAATATTTTAGGCTTATTAATATGAAATTTATTTTTTTAAAAAAATAAAAATAATTTTTTATTAAAAAAAACCTAACTGGAGCAGTCAAAGTACTAGGTCAAAGGTTAGTGGGTCAGACTGGAGCTAAATCAGGGTTAAACCGGTGAGAAATTGAATATTTTAGTCTTATTAATATGAATTTTTTTTTAAAAAAATAAAAATAATTTTTTATTAAAAAAAAATCTGTCCGGTCCGGGTTTAGTAACAATGGTTTTATCTCATTCCACTTTCTTAGATTAGCATATTGGTAGTTTTACATTTTAAATATAAATATTAAATAAAAATAATATTTGAATTCCATGTACATACCAAACACACTTTTAAACCACATTTCCATTTCCATATCCATATCCATTTCCATTTCCATTTCCATATCCATATCCATCAAAACCAATTCCAGTGTACCAAACGGGCCCAAAGAGGAAATAAGGGGGTGGATTCTTGTACAAAAGAGGAAATAAGGTGGTGGACATCCAGGTGTACACTGGTTAGTCCTTTAGCCCATTTGTACTCCATAGGGCTATGACACCCCACTAATGTATTTAGCCCATGGGTTCAGTCAGAGGAAATACGGTGGAGAGGAAATAAGGGAGGAAAGAAAATAAATTATTGTGCATTAACTCTTGTACACTTATATGGTAAATATGAGAATGACAATATGATATTGTGAATTATTATGAAATTATTCGTATGGACAAGTGATATTTTAATAATATTATACTTTTATAACTGTCCCACTTGGCACCTCACGGGCACATACTTGTATGCCCGATGAGATGGATTACTGGTTACTGAGGCTTTTGTCTCACCCCGTTGATTTAACATTTTTCCAGGTTATAGTTATCGTGCGGGTCCATCAGGGAAGACTCCGGAAGCTTAAACTACTTCTGATAAAAGTAGTGTTTCCATCTTTTTAATATATGTTGGATTATTGTATAATGCCACATTAGGGCTCATCTTGCATACTCTGATATATTTCTGAGAACTTGATATATTATTGCTTCTGATGATGTTAGAAGGCCTGTATGACTTATGATGTGTTCTAAACTTGTGGATCCACAATTTGATCTGAAAAGGATATTTTAATATCTGATGAGATACTATTTAGCAAGAAAAATGAGTTATAATAATAGGATTTTACAGTATTAAGGAAAGGATTTTACACATTACATTGTGAATAATTTGATAATTAACTCTTCTTGTTATATCCTAAGTTATATCCTAAAATTGTAAGCCAGATTGAGTATTATTTTAGTGAAGAAAATTTGGACACAGATGCGTACTTAAAAAAATAAGATTGATCGATATAGTTGAGTTGATGTGTTTATAATAGCAGGGTTTAAAAAACTTAAAGTATTGACCGATCATACACATCATATTTTAGAAACACTTGTTTATTCTTCTGTTGTGCAAGTGCGAGGTAATAAGATGAGAGTACGATATGGTTTGAAAAAATGGATTGACCATTCAATTTTTCAGCCATAAACTTGAGTAATAATATTGTAATTGTTTGATTATTAACGTATATACAGAATTTTTTTTCTTAGAAAAGTATGATTTTTTTTCTCACATTCTGTTTTATAGCAAAGCTAATCTTTAACTTCTTTTTTAATGGCTTAGGTTGAAGAATTTCAACTCTTGATGAAAAGAACAAGGATCGAGTATATCAATAAAGCATCATGATTGTTTTGAATCTTGATTTGCTGCCTGGGATTTGTAGACAGTCAGCTGTTAATTTAAAAGTGTTTTGTTCTATAGTGGAGGGTAATATTTAATGTTTGATCGATCTTGATATTGTCAAAGTTTATTTGTTCATTTTTTATGGGACGAGTTTTGCAAAGTTACATGAAATAAATTTGTATTTATCAAAATTTCTTAAGTGGAGAGTATATGAGATTTTTTTTAAAATAATAATAATAAGCCCAATCAAATCAAGAGGTTACTGACTTAAGGGTAAAGACAGAAGCCCAATTCTTTTAATTTATATTAGACATGAATTTATCTCATATTGATTTTTATTCCAAACCTTAAGAACGAAATCCTAAACATTATGCTAAATGTATACACTGAGGTACACCTCAATTACTTTAACTTAAATTAGACTTGGGTCACTCTTACGATTTTGTGGTCTGATAAGTCGAATTCAATCCACATCCCCTTTTGAACCAATGTATTAATCTCTAACTACAAAATTGCAGCTTCATTAAGGCTGTTTGGATTAGCTTATGAAAGTTCAATAAGTGTTTATGAATTGTGATTCACGGAATACGAAGTAAATTTTACGGTCTACGAGGTAGCTTTTACGATCTACGAGGTGCTTTTATGGTCTACGAGATAAATATGTGAAGGAGATTTATCTCGATTTACGTGAATCAGGTTTATATAATAAGTCTGATTCACAAAAACTCATCCAAACAGTCTAACTTGTTTGGATTAACTTATGAAAACTTCATAAATATTTATAAATCGTGATTCACAGAATATGAAGTAATTTTTACGGTTTACGAGGTATTTTTACGGTCTACGAGGTACTTTTACAGTCTACAAGATAAATATGTGGAAGAGATTTATTTCGATTTATGTAAATCAGACTTATATAATAAACTCGATTGAATTAAATTTAGTCAAACGCGCATTTGAAATCTCCTGCAAAAGCGTGGTCGAAATTAATTTTTAGACAAGCTAACAAGCTTTCTTAAATGAAAAAGAATTTATCTTAATTTTAATGAATAAATATTTTTAGAATTTCAAAAAATGATTAATCATTACAAGCCCTACACCTCATCGCCTCCACCTTTCTCTCTCCCTCATTCCCTCAGACAAAAAATTTCTTCCCTTCTTCGATTCGCCCCCACTCGTGGAGATACCCACACAAACATGTTTATCGGAAACCTTATCGGAGATGAAAACCATGCGTGCATTGTTGAAGTTTGTGCTGGGCTTCTCTGTTTTAATCTATCTGTTTCTGTCATCCTCTGCTCAAACCTGTGGAACCCTAATGAAGAAATCTGGGCATAACAAATCGCACAACACGGACCCCTCCATCATCAGCGAAAGGAAAAGAGGGTTTCCTCACGAACCCCTCCAACATCAGCGGCAGTTTCTTCAGGACGCCCTGATCGCTTTATCTTTGCCAAATACGTAATTAGATCTCTCTACTCAGAGTATACACAATTCGTGGGATTCTAATAAACTCGTGGAGATACATTCGAAATTGGATAAATTAAATTTAAATTCAAATTCTAGAAGATTTGTTAATGTCGAGTAATAGAGAAACATGAAAGTTCCATCAGAGAAGCTTGATTGTTTTTTTTTTTGAATAAAATGGCAAGCATTACGCTTGAAAATTACATCTCAACAAAAGTCTGTGTCAAGGTGGTATGAAACCCCCATTTCAGCATCTCTTAAATCTTGATTCATCTGGACCCAGCACCATGTTGGTGGATCATTTAAAATGGTAAAATCTGACTGTGCTTCATGGGCAGTACGAGCAAGGAAGTCCGCGCTCCTTAAGGCTTCACGCTTCACATGTATTATCTCTAGGTCCCAATCAGAGGAGATAAGTGACCTGATATCACCTATTTCATCTCTGAGCGGATGTTCATGACCACAATCGGTTAGTAAGAGCTGCATAGCCTCAATAGAGTCAGAGAACAATTTTATTTTTGAAAGATTCAACATTTTACACATTTTCAACCCTGTGCCAATAGCTATGATCTCTGCTGCAGTGGAAGGTGCATAACCAACTTTTTGCTGGAAACCTGCCACCCAATGACCTCTTTCATCACGAATCAGTCCTCCAGTTGTAGCATGATGCTGGTTAGACACTGATCCGTCTACATCCACTCTAACATAGCTTGCTGGCGGTTTGGTCCATCTACTATTTGTTCTGCCTTGAATCTGAAATATGTGATGCTTGTATTTGTCATTCTCCACCCCCTCCATGAGTTGATATATGCAGCGGTTCACTAAGGCTTGAGGAGAGTCGCTGACACCATCAAACGCCTTTCTACACCGGTTCTTCCACAGTATCCAGCACACTAGTCCAAATATCCTACTCCATGGCCATCTTGCGAATCGCCGAGAAGCCGGATTATTCTTCAGGTTCCACCTCAACCATACCTGCAAATCACAGCTAAAAAATACAGATATATATAATGGGTTAATTAATTGCAACCACGTGCTTTTTGCAGGCTCACAATCTCTCAAGGTATGAATAATAGACTCCTCCATACTGCACTCAAACGGACAATTAGGAGATGTAGACTGGATACGTTTAGCTCTCAGAGAATTTGTTAGAACTCTCTCATGGAGAACTTGCCACATGAAGAATTTTGCCCTTTCAGGGATATCCCATCGCCAAATGGTCTGCCACATAGGATCATGCATATGGTTCAGGCAGTTACGAGTAAGGTCGTAAGCAGATTTCACATTAAAATTACCATCAGTCGATTCCTTCCAGTAGAAACCATCATCACCCAAGCCTCTCGGAGGTTGTACTAATTGGATCTTCTGAATGACCCATGTAGGAAGAAAATCCCTCCATTTCACAATATCCCAAGAACCCGTGGAAGTAAGAAACTGATTCACCTTCGCCTCAGGATCAACCAGATGAAAGTTTTTATCCACAAATTCTAAGAGAGGCCGATCAAGAGGAAGCCATTTCTCAATCCACGAGGTTCGATACTTTCAACACTTCATCCCCTCAGCTTGTAGATTGTGACCACGAGGTTCGTATATACCTGTGTCGTGATCAATTTTGTTCTTGCCTTTTCCACTTGGCTTACTATCTCTAAGTATTCCAGGATGTTTTTAATAACTTCAATAGTTTTTTTCATTCCTTGTTCCTTTAAAATAGTAATTAGAGTATTTAAAAATAATTTTTTTTATTATGGTTTACGGAATATAAGATAAATATGTAAGAAGATGGTTATCTTAATTTACATATATAAACACTTATAAACCCACAAAACACTGAAGCAAACATACACAATAGCTTCAAAAGTTTAGCTTGTATATTTGGGGGACATGTATAGTTTGATTTTCTGCCAAGATGATAAATAATGCTTGTTCAAGATTGTGGTTGCAAACATATGGTAATTGAAGCAAGTTATAGCTGTATAAATTTATACAGCAAGTTGTACTACAGTGAAATGCCATTGTAACCTGAGATGTAGCCCAAGGGATCAAGAAAGAATTAGGAGAGCCACTACATATGGCTGGTGAAGTTGTAGGGTGATGAACTGATATCTCACACTCTGCGTGACATCTAATTTAAGCCTGTTTGTTATCACGGTGAGAGGCTGAAAACGTGCTTTTTTTAAAAAAAAAAACACAATGGTGATGAATGAATCTGTTTGGGTTTACGTTGCGACCCACTGTGCTTCAACAGGTAACGTGACTTTTTCCAAAAGCCCAAAATCTTAGCTTTTTTCTTCATGCGGCGAGCTTTAACAGTAGCATCACTGGAGATAAAAAATAAAACTTGATAATGAGATGTGTTACGAAAAGCATCACTGGAGATAAAGCATCACTTTTCTTTTGTTTTTATTAAATAAATAAATAAAACTTTTGTAAAACACCCAATAATTTAGTGTATTTTTTTAATAATAATTGAGTTTTTTTATTTTATCAAATTTTATTTATATTTTTTCACATCAATTATAACATTATATTATAACAATATATATATATATATATATATATATCTGTGTGTGTAGTATTCAATAAGATTCATGTTTTTTTTCAGTCATTTTTCATCTAACTAGGCTTTTCAAACGCTAATCCAAATAGATTCAAGGTTAGAAAAAAATCACTTCTGTCACCGCTAATCCAAACACAAATCACATTTACAATCTGACTTTTTTTTTAAACTCACTTCTGTAAAAGTCACATTAAAAAAAAGTCATTTATCCACCGCTAATCCAAACATACACTTGTAAGTGTGATTATGAATATGGTGCATTTGTAGCTTCCTGACAGAGGGCTCTCTAGGCTCTGTTTCGAATAACGCTCTTCTTTGTTTTCCAGAAAGAGTGAGTGAGGGAGAGAGAAAAGGAGAGGGGATGAGGTGTAAGGATGCGGTAGAAGAATAAGAAAGTTTGTGGCTGCCATGGAAGTAATTAGGGTTAAAATTAACAAATAAAATAAATGGCAGTTAAAACAGTGTAACATTGTTGCGTTTAAAATTTTTTATGATTTTTTGGGTAATATTGTGATAAAAAATTTGTTTAGGATAATATTACTCTTTCGTGAATACTTTTAGGACAGATTTATACCTTAATTCTTAAATTTATGAAAAATTAATTATTTATAATTCTACTGTAATTTGTTATCAAAATTGTTAAATTCATGAATTTAAACAAACACAAGAATATGAACTGATAAACTCACAAGAGTATATACTCTTATTAATAAAAGGACTAGGCGTTAAAAATACAAAATTAAATAATAAAAATACAAAATGAGAATAATTTGGTTTAAATATATTTTAAATTTGAATAATCAAAATTAAATCCATCAACATGTATAACTTATCATACTCAATAAAGAAATTTCTATGATATTAATGTATAAAGCTATTGAATATGATTAAATCAAAAAAGCTAGCACATATTTAAAAGTGAGTTTACACATTTTATAAGGTGAAACTTTAAAATAATAAAATTAATGTGTAAAATCACGGGTTCAACCATGCTAGTATTGGTTTAAACCACGGTTTTAGAAGTTAACAAACCCACAGTTAAAAACTATTCATGCCAAGTCTCGGCTGCTCACGCAAAGTACGTCAATCTATAAATCTATCAAATAGGTAATTAGCTGGAGAAATTTGGTCACTGGCGACGACGAGCGAGAGGGAGAGAGCTAAAGAGAAACAATGAAGGGTTCAGTAGTTAGCAGCGTAAAGGAGGCTCCAGTCAAGGTACTTCGCCGACTTCTTGATTCTCCAGGGATTCATCTAGGCCCTGCTTGTTTCGATGGTCTTAGTGCGAAGCTCGTTGAAAGAGCTGGATTCCAATACTGCTTTACCAGTGGTATGCGCTTCTCAATATTTAAGGATTCAGTCGTCGTTACTATTATTTCTGGACAATGAATGAGGATATGATTCTTTTTTGATAGATGAGGATGTGATTCTGGTCGACGAGTGAAAGTAGAATTTATTGATTATAGCCATCATTCCATGTGCTTCCATATAGATAAATGGGAACCATTCAAGACCATAAATCACCAATAAAATTCTGGTCATTCCATGTGCTTGCTTGTTATCCGTCATTCCTCTACATATAGATAAATGGGAACCATTCAAGACCATAAATCACCAATTAGATTGCACGAGTATCACAAAGCGTCTAATTCAAAAGTCGCCGATTTGCTCTTGAATGTTAAAAATGGCATTAAAAGATGTTTGATCATGGAATATCGAAAATTACCAGGATCAATAAACATCAGCCTCATTTTGCTATATTATAATGCGAGATGCCGAGATGTGTTTCAGCTTGCAGATCAGCAATTTAACTTTTCTTTTCTGTGATTTGTTTAGGTTTCTCAATGTCGGCTGCCAGATTGGGTTTGCCAGATGCAGGCTATATGTCTTATGGAGAAATGTTGGATCAGGGGCAACAAATTACAGAAGCTGTGTCAATTCCTGTCATTGGAGATGGTGATAATGGATATGGGAATGCAATGAATGTTAAAAGGACAGTCAAGGGTTATATTAGAGCTGGTTTTGCTGGAATCTTTCTTGAAGATCAGGTTTCTTTCTGTATGTCATGTTTTTATTCTGTAACAGTTATGTGGTGATCTAATAATTATCCCCATTCTCTTTGTATCTGTCTCTAACATCAGTCCTAGCATTCCTGATGACATGGATTTGACTTATTCTATTGCGTACTTTATTCAGTTTTGCCTGATAATTATTGCCAGGTATCTCCAAAAGCATGTGGCCACACAAAAGGAAGGAAAGTGGTACCCAGAGAGGAGGCAGTGATGCGGATTAAAGCAGCTGTAGATGCTAGAACAGAGAGTGGTTCTGATATAGTCATTATAGCACGAAGTGATGCTCGCCAAGCAGTGTCATTGGATGAAGCACTCCAAAGATCAAGGGCTTTTGCTGATGCTGGAGCTGATGTTCTTTTTATTGACGCGCTGGAGTCCAAAGAGGAAATGAAAGCATTTTGTGAAGTTTCTCCCCTTGTCCCAAAAATGGTATTTTTTTTATCTGCACTCAAATTCTTTTATAAATATATACACACATTAAAAAAGCTATTTTACTCATTTGTCATATGTAAAAGCTTCTAGGAAGTTTATAGAATTTTTATTTAATAAGCAATGACTGTTGTAAAGTCACATCCTTAAATTAGTCTTGTTTATTAGAAAAATTTTATGAGTAACTCCCAAGTAATTTAACAACATGTAGAATGAAGAAATCCTGAACCAAAATCAGGAAAATGTATGCATTATTGTAAGATCTTGTGGTCTCGTGTAGGCCAATATGCTTGAAGGAGGAGGCAAAACACCAATACTTGATCCTCAAGAACTTGAAGAAATTGGCTTCAAAATTGTGGTATATCCACTTTCTTTGATTGGTGTTTCTATACGAGCAATGCAGGTAACATGCCCTTTTCCTTTCCTTTTCTAAGAAAAAAATACAAGTGACTGAATTTGCTTATTGGTATATAATATTAACTGAAATATAAAAGAAAATCCCAACGCTCATCTTGAATAAGTTGTTACCATTATTTCTTGATCTAAAATTAACACCCTTAAGGGTGTATCTAGATGCCAAAGTCCAAATGCATGCTTTATTTTAATTGATGAATGTAATATAGGGCATCATTTATTTGCAGCAATACTATTTAAAGCGAAGAAGGAATTGCTGTAACATAATCTTGGTAGGGAATATTATGAAGATTATCTAGAATAATTTTATCAGAACTTTTACTTCGCGGTGATGATCTGGGATCTTTGAACTAAATAATTTTGTAATTCTAAATTTATTTCTGTTGTGGATATTTTAAATGAGGTAAATCTACAATGACTTCCAATCTTGCAAATAATGTGATAGGGTCAATTGTCCAGTTACTTATTTGACATGAAGTTTTCGACCTCATTTCTGTCCCTCATCCCTGAGTTGAGACTTGAGGCATTGAGCGATTATTATGTCCATTTGTCTTGCTTGTTTTCACTTATTGAAATTGTTGATTTGGAAACCTATCCAACCTCTTTCTGTATTAAGTCAGAACTAAAGGATAATTTAGTTTTTTTGTAACTAAGAATAAATGATTTCCATGACTTAACATGTAGGATGCCCTGACTGCCATTAGAGGAGGTTGTATTCCTCCTCCTGGAAGCATGCCGTCTTTTGAAGAAATTAAGGATCTCGTAGGTTTCAATACTTACTATGAAGAAGAGGAGCGTTATGCTACAAGCCTGGATCAGCTCCCTTCAACGAGAGGTTAGTGAAAGTCCTCTTACATAAAAAGTGCTTTGCTTGTCTTAAGATTACATCATAAAGCAATGGCGCTAGGCTTCTCATTTGTGATATATACCTTTGAATTTTCTTTTAGATTAGCCCACTATACATTCTTGTTTTCCTTCGTTTTCAAGCAATGTAGTGCTTGTATATATCTTGATTCAGCATTCTACTTCCACAAATGTGTACGAAGGGAAAGTTCTTTTGTTGATAATAAAATCTGTAACATCCTAGAAATTCAGTCTCTGAAATCTATGCCATTTGCCGCAACAAATGTCCAAAAATCCAGAGTTCTTCTGTGTGTCATCTGATGGTGGATGTTGAATTTTTGCTGTATGTATGCTATTGGAAACTATGCTGTATGGCTTGATATGGAATGATGTTGAATACATGATGATAGACAATTTCTTACTGAACTATTCAAATGATTTGTTAGTGGCAGATTGAGAGGAGTATTTGATATGTTGTGGCCACATGGCATGACCGCCATATGGCGCTCTATGGTTGGCCCACTCTTGCCAAGGCAGCATCCCCTACCGGAGGAAGTCATGGGCCCTTGTGTGCTCTGTAGACTTTAGTCGGTTTACATCACATTTGTGAAGAGCTCATTAGAGTAACAAGTGACATGGTCTAGTATTGAGCACATGGGTTCAGTCGGCAGAAATAAAGATAATATAAGGGGGGTTTAGGAGTTAGCCTGATGTTATGAGACAATGCATGGACTGGAATCCTATTGTAACTGTTCTAAGTTCTGACTGCCAATTAATGCTACTGAAATGTATTTTATGTTATGTTGATGTTTGGAAATGCTTACTTCTGCTGTTAACCGTTAGACCCACCTGGCACCTCATGGGTGGTGCTGGTAGGGTAAGGTGAGTAGAAATTGTGTTACTAGGATGGTGGTCTCACTCTGTTATTTTTACCATATTCAGGTGAAAGCTCGGGGTAAGGCATAGCGAGGAAGGCAATGCAGGTCCGAAGCTACTGCAATTAGTCTCACCTCCAGCTTTTAGTTTATGTTTGTGATCACCGCTCATTGCTACATTTAGGACATCATGCTTTTATTATTATCTTTACTATGCAAATTGTTTGCTGGTTTATGGAATTTATACTGGACTGTGTGCTGGTAGTTGGCCGTAGACCGTGGGATTTATGTGCGGGCTTGATCTATGTGGATCCACTGAATGATGTTATGTTTTGAGTATTATTTACTTGAGAAATCCGGATTTAATCTGTTGAGTAAAGGCATGATGCCCCTTAAATATAAATTGAGATTATACTGCAGTTAATCAGGGGTTTACCATGTTAGATGGGCATCATTCTTTTCTAGCATGGTTCTGCGTGTGAATCTGGCTTAGTCGGAGGGGCGGTATTGCCTTCCGCCCAAATTAATTGATTTGGCAATTGTGAGTTAAGATGAGTTCTTTCTATGACCTTGATAGTGCCATTGTTCTTATCCGTAGCTGAAACCTTTTCTATCAAGGTTTTGTCCCCAATTTAACATGATTCCATTTATAACCATGATAACTTTCGTGTGTATGAAATTTTTTCCAATCATGGTTATACTAATCACACTCTGAGCGTTATCCTTTTATTACCATGATAATGGCTTTTATGGCAGAATTGTTTTGTCGGCTAAGTGCCCAAGTGTTGTGATGACTGATGAGTAAGGTAGGTTGTTTTAGAATCACCATGGGTTCATCTAAATAGATAATTTATCTTGGAGAGAATCTTGTGGAACTTTGTGGAGAGTTTTGTTTATGCGGAGAAAATATTCTCTGGGACTTGTTCGATCATCAAAAACCAAGACTGCTGATTAATAGTCAAGACAATTAGTCAATTTTCTTTTTAGAGAGTATCCATCTCACCATTGTACTCAACTCCATACCATTTCAAGGCAAAAAGATTAGCGATTGAAGAGAAAGATCCACTGAATTAGCATTCACATTATATGTAAATAAATATATATTCTACATTCTTTCTTTTTTTTTTGGCCTTCATACATTCTTCATTCCCCAATTGCATTCTTATGGTATGCAGTTATTTGATACTGGGCAGCGAGGTAGCCTCTACTTATACAAAGGAAGTATCAAATTGATATAGAAGAATCCTTGATCAAAGTTCCTTCCATTACAATCAACACTTGTTGATCAAAATACCCTTTTCAAATAATTTGTATTGAAATTATGTCAAAAAAATCCTTAACATAAGTTAATACAGATATTTTATTTAGAACCAAAATGAATTTTCAGCTAGCTTCTATACTTAGGACTGGATAGGATAAAAAGTTGTAATAATTATCAGTAATTTAGGGAAAACTATTTTGTCAATCCCTAAAATTTTACTAAATTATTAGTTCTTATAATTTATTTTCTTTTTATTAAATCCTTAGAGATTACTATGTTAACAGTGTTGGTCCTTCTTTAGAAACGTTAGACATGGAAGAACAGACTTGGGACTACCGTTAGATGTGCTAAGTGGCTGATAGGTGGATTATCTAAGTGATGAATACAAGTGGAAAAAAAATGCCATGTCACTTCTGAATGGACTTATATCAAATAAAGAAGACTGAGAATATGAAGCTTTCAGGGTCTATGAAAGATTGAACGCACTCAAGGTTTTCTCCAGTTTAACAGGTAATCGCTTCCTATATCCTGATTGATTAATGGAAGATTTAAAACAGGAGTGGAAAAGATGAAATGAAATATTAAAAAAAATGAAGAAACTTGTAGAAGAAGAAAGTAAGTGTTTGGAAACCTTTAAAACCGTGGTTTTAGAAATCTTTTTCTTAAGTTGAGATAAAATTCTCTTCACATACTTATCTTATAAATTATAAAAATTGTTCTCTAAAAGCTAATCCAAATGCACATTAAACCTTGAGGGGAGTTGGTGCCACGTGGTGAAAGGAAGACGCTTTCAACTTTCATGTTCTAAATTTTTAATTATGATTTTTGCAGGGTCTTAAATGTAATTTTGATATGAATTTAGTGCTTGTTTAGATCACTTTTGAGATTTCAAACATGTTTATTTACATAAATTGAGACAAAATTCTTCCACATATTTACTTTATATACTATAATTAAAAAATTAATTTTAAAAATTTCTATCGCTATTTAAAAAAAATAGGGAAAATGACTCTCAGGTCCCAAGGGACCCAATCAATAACAAAAAAGTCCCAATACAAATTTCCATGACAGAAAAGTCCTAGGGACTTTTCTGTTATGAATTCCCTGTTTGAAAAGACGAGTATGCCCCCAAAGAATAAAATAAGGAAAAGACAGAAAACCCATAGAAAGAGCAAAGAGAAAACACATAGAAAGAGAAATGGAGGAAAACGCACAGAAAGAGAAAACGGAGCAACGTCATGGTAGTGAGAAATCTTAGTGAAATAGTGACCATATCAGAATCAAAGTTACCAGATCTCTCAAAGGTTGCTCTCGTGGACAAGAGATCGGCGCTTGAGGAGCTGGGTGGGTCTGCCGAAAGAAATTACGAGAATAAAAGATCAAATAAGAAGGTTGAAGATGGCATGCTTAATCTTGTTGCAAGCCTTGTGAAGGTAAGCTATTTCTGTTTTCAGTTGAGATTCACATACTTGCAAGTTGCAATTGTTTGAATTGGTATTTGCAGCTCTTTTTTGAATAAATTTTTTTGAGACTTAACTGTAATGAACTTTTGGCGCCCAAGTGTTATTCTCCCTTGTTTCATGAACGATATTATAATGATTGACGAACATCTTTTGATGAGATGAACCCCACTAAATAAAATCAAGGGATTATGTAATTAAGAGTTTGGAAACTTGAGAAGGGACTTGAATACACCAAACTACTGTCCAAGTAATTGCTCTTAAAGCGTGCTAATTACTTAATAGCCTTTTAAAATGTATTGCTTATGTCTGCTTCCATCTTATCACTTTTAACCCTTCAATTTGTACAGATGTAAAAGAAAGTCTGTGTATTAACCTGGTTGGAAATAAGTTAAAGGATGCTTACGTTTGAAACCATACTTGGCAATAAATTGGAATGAAGGATATTTGTCAGTCTTTTTATAGTACCATAGATCTTTTAGGATCCCTTTATCTAGAAGTTGAATTTGTTAGGTGAAGGCAAGAGGTGGATATTTATATTTATGATGCACCTCTTCATGTCATAATCATTTGGACTGGAGCCATTAAAAACTCTAGATTTTAGAAACTATGTTTAGAAAATAGTCATACTGGGAATCTTATTTTAGTTCACTTGTTTAAAGAGCCTCTAGTACTATTTTAAAGAATCACACATTCCAATAGTTTAATCCATTAGGTGAAGGCTAGACGTGGCATCATATATTTTCTTGATGATAGTTGGAAAATCTTATATTTATATACTTTATATGTTGTTGTTCTCATACGATTCATTTAATTGGTTAAATATCTTCTGCTCTGTAGATAGGGGTGCATGGAAGAATTTTTTCTTCAGTTGATGGAAGGCCATTTCCTAGGTATATAACTATCAAGGGAATCAATTACACAGTATGTTTGAACTTTTGGTTAATTTTTTTCCCTAAAAAAACTCATGGATGCATGTTTTCCCTTTAAATTATGACAATCACGTTGTTTGATTTGACATGTTTCAGGTCTGCTGATTAAACTGGCTAAAATATGAACATGGAAGCTATTATAGTCCTACTATTTTGATTGCCTTGAATGGCTTAAAATTTTCGTAAGAAATCAAGGATTTGTAACTTCTAACTTATGATTTCATGAGCGTATGTTTATGTCTACATCTATGGTTTGGACATGTGGTGAAGAGTATATGTTATGTGTGCACTCGTGTGTCTGTATAAGTGATGTATGGGACCCTATGAATCTCTATTACCATTTTTTTTGTAATCAGGATTACCAAGATAAATGCCACCGATACACACTTTCTGTGGTAATGCCATTGGGATTAACATTACTAGGACTCCAGTTATTGAAAAGATGCATTAGAAATTTGTAACTCATGTAATTTGTTGCTAGAGAAGTTATGAATGATGGCTCATACATTGTCATTAGTACCAGTGTAACTTGTTATTTCTTACAGGATTGATCAATTATTTAGAGGTGCAGGTGTCAGTTTCTGTCAAAATTGACACAATGAGTTGTTCAAAAAGTAGGGATAAAAAGGTGTTGAAATACTAATACACTTTTATGGCAATTGACACTTGTGAAAATTAAGATCTCCATCGGGACTGACACTTGTAAACAAACATGCGCAGAAGGTTTTGTCCATTGTACCTGGCAGCCAACAAGGCAAGATGAGGAAAGAGACATATGACTTTTTTTGTTATTTTGTACCGAAGCCTTCTTGTTATGTAAATATATATTTTGTCAGCTCTATGTTATTTTGAAGGAAAGACTTGTTATGACAATGACAACTGTTTGTGGCAAGTTATAACAAATTATGCAATATGTACTTTTAGTTCTGCAACCATGTGTCCTTACTGC
Organism: Albizia julibrissin; assembly: GCA_037074505.1. Classification (NCBI taxonomy): domain Eukaryota; kingdom Viridiplantae; phylum Streptophyta; class Magnoliopsida; order Fabales; family Fabaceae; genus Albizia; species Albizia julibrissin. The sequence continues at coordinate 1,633,882 of CM073482.1, read as the reverse complement.
TTATATGGTTTTAAACAACATATCTTGTCACGTTTTACAAGTGAGTCAGTCATATTCTCAACAGCATGAGTTATATTTACAACTGCATAGTAATTCCTTGAGGCATTTGAAATTCAATAACTTCCTATGAAATTTCAGAAAATGTGATTTAGTGTATTTACAACTTGTTTAGTAGGTTTTAATAACTTTATTATTCATATTTACAACATCATCAGTCTTCGTGGGCTAGTGGCTAAGCTGACATGAACCAAGTCAGAAAATGTAATTTGGTGTATTTACAACTTTTTCAGTAGGTTTTAACAACTTTATTAGCCATATTTACAACCTCAACCATGTCAATTTATGCCCTTTGGGTTTTTTTACAACTTAGTCAGTAGGTTTAAACAACTTTTTCAGCCATATTTACAACATGATCAGTCTTATTAGGCTTAAGGCTAAGCTGACATCAGTCATGTTAGTTTATGCTATTTGGATTTTTTTACAACTTGTTCAGCAGGTTTTAACAACTTCTTCATCTATATTTACAACATGATCAGTCTTCTTAGGTCTAAGGCTAAGCTGACATCAACCATGTTAGTTTATGCCCTTTGGGTTCTTTACAACTTGTTCAATATGTTTTAACAACTTCTTCAGCCATATTTACAACTTGATCAGTCTTCTTAGGCCTAAGGTTAAGCTGACATCAACCATGTTAGTTTATGCCCTTTGGGTTCTTTACAACTTGTTCAATATGTTTTAACAACTTCTTCAACCATATTTACAACTTGATCAGTCTTCTTAGGCCTAAGGCTAAGCTGACATCAACCATGTTAGTTTATGCCCTTTGGAATTTTTACAACTTATTCAGTAGGTTTTAACAACTTCTTCAACCATATTTACAACATGATCAGTCTTCTTAGGCCTAAGGCTAAGCTGACATCAACCATGTTAGTTTATGCCCTTTGGGTTTTTTTACAACTTGTTCAAGAGGTTTTAACAACTTTTTAAGCCATATTTACAACATGATCAGTTTTCTTAGGCCATCAACCATGTCAGTTTATGCCCTTTGGTTTTTTGACAACTTGTTCAGCAGGTTTTAACAACTCCGTCAACTATATTTACAATATGATCAATCTTCTTAGGCCTAAGGCTAAGTTGACATCAACCATGTCAGTTTATGCCATTTGGGTTTTTTTACTTGTTCAGCCGGTTTTAACAACTTCATCAGCTATATTTACAACATGATCAGTCTTCTTAAGCCTAAGGCTAAGCTGATATCAACCACGTCAGTTTATGCCCTTTGGTTTTTTTACAACTTGTTCAGCAGGTTTTAACAACTTCGTCAGCCATATTTACAACATTATCAGTATTTACAACTTGTTCAATAGGTTTTGACAACTTGTTCACTACACATTAACAACATCATTAGGAATAATTACAACTTAACGAGTTTTCCTCGACTAGTGGCTATCCTGACATGAACCATATCAGAAAATATGATTTTGTTGTTTACAACAAGATGTGCATATTTTGCCAAGTACTTCAGCCACATTAACAACTTAAGTGTTAGTCCCGAGGGAGGTTCTAATTATCAGACATGCCAACTGTCACAAAAGGATATCAGCATCAACTTTTTCTCCCTACTTTTTGAACAACTCATTGTGCTAATTTCCACAGAAACTGACGCAACCTGTAACATAACCTGATATTAACAATTGCATCACTAATATTAACAATTACTAAAGCTAATATTAACAACAGTAATTTTATATCAATTCACCATTTTGTTATCACACAAACCACAATCAAATTCATTCATTCCTACTTAAAACTAATAAATCCCTCTATTACGTTTCCATGAAACAGAGCACATTTTATGTATTAACAACTACAACAGTCATATTTACAACTATAAATGCATGTATTAACAACATTATTTTAATATCATATCAGTGTTATCTCACAAATCAACCCTACCACATTCAACTATTCCCACTACAACAAGCGCAGTCCCTCTGTAAGCCAACCCAAAAACAGAGCACATTAACATTCTCACACCCCCAACCATGTTGAAACCCCAAGTTCAATGATCAAAATCATATTTTCACCAAAATATTAGCATTACTAATCTATCTCTTACCACATAGTCCACTATTGACTCTAAGCTCCAACATTTGATCAACCCATCAATCTCAATGCACCTACCATACAAAATAGAAAAAAAAGAAAATTTTGATTTTACTGTTCAGTCATTATAACAGTCCATAACGACGACAGAAGCTCTAATCGTTCGCGAGGATGTCATCACCAAACTTCAACTCTTCGACATTCCTGCTGAACCAACGTGGAGTTCCTAGAATGCATTTTTTCTCTTTCTCGTTAATCACCGAAACATGGAGTTACTACCTTCTGTAGGTTTTTTTTTCTTTTATTTTGTTGGGGGCATGATGATATTTTCACTTTGTGAATTCATATCAAAAAAGTCCCTTGAGACTTTGCTGTCATGACAATGTATAATGAGACTTTTTTACTATTATTAATTGGGTCCGTTAGACCTAAGAGCCATTTCCCCAAAAAAATATGTACGCTGCCTACGCCAAGCACGACAAACTATCTAATCCGATATTAGCAGAAGGAATCTGGTCCCTAGCGAGCTCGAGCGAGAGTGTGTGAAAGAGAAACAATGGAGGGTTCAGTACTTAGCAGCAGAAGCTACTGTGTGTCTCATCTTCATAATCATGCCCCTTCACCCCATAGATGTGCTCTATTATCAGCGTTTCCTAAACTTTCTACATTTTCAGCTGAATGCTCTCCGCCGTCTCCTTCACTTTCGCTTTTCATCTATCCTACGCACAAGAAATCAATCACTAATCTCAACCGATTTCATCGCCGATCCTTCATAGCTTGCTCGGTTGACGGAGACTTTGTAAAAAAGGCTCCAGTCAAGGTACTTCGCCGACTTCTTGACTCCCCAGGGGTTCATCAAGGCCCTGCTTGTTTCGATGGTCTCAGTGCGAAGCTCGTTGAAAGAGCTGGTTTTCAATACTGCTTTACCAGTGGTATGTACTTCTCAAGATTTAAGGATTCATTTATTATTATCATTTCTGGACAATGAATGAGGATAGGATTCCAAGAGAATGTAGAATATATTGCATGTAGCCATCTACTTCTTATTCGCACTTCAAGCACTGCAACTTCGAACTGAAGGTTACTGAATTACGCTTGTACTATGCTCAAATGTTTTCCCCCCCGATCCTATATTACATTACTTTAGATGTATAATGATCGGCAACTCAAGTTCTCTCCGTCTGTAAGCTCCTTATGAGTTGATTTTAACTGTTTGGTATCAATTTAACAACTGATCTTTTTAATATTCCATTACAGTAAATATGTCATTTTGCAGATGTTTGGATTTCAAAAGCTTGGAAAATTGCCATTTTCACAGCTAGAACATTTAACCTTTATATTATTCCTAAATCCCGACCATGTATGGGCTTATACTTCATTTTAGAGTTATCTTCTCTAACTCAATGTTCACAGCACTTAAGTTTTGTTATTTGTAAAATATATAACATATAAGATATAATTGCTTTTGTGTTAACAGAACTATATTCATGCCAAAAGGATGTAATGGCAAATATAGGCCTTCGAGGACATTTGAAGATAAATAAGTGGTAGGAAGCAAATTATTAGGATCAATAAACATCAGCTTCATTCGCTATTTTATACTGCAAGATGCCGACATGTGTTTCAGCTTGCAGATCAGCAGTTTAACTTTTCTTCTCTGTGTTTCGTTTAGGTTTCTCAATATCAGCTTCCAGATTGGGTTTGCCAGATGCAGGCTATATGTCTTATGGAGAAATGGTGGATCAGGGGCTACAAATTACACAAGCTGTGTCAATTCCTGTCATTGGAGATGGCGATAATGGATATGGGAATGCAATGAATGTTAAAAGGACAGTCAAGGGTTATATTAGAGCTGGTTTTGCCGGAATCATTCTTGAAGATCAGGTTTCTTTCTGTATGTCATGTTTTTATTCTGTAACAGTTATGTGGTGATCTAATAATTATCCCCATTCTCTTTGTATCTGTCTCTAACATCAGTCCTAGCATTCCTGATGACATGGATTTGACTTATTCTATTGCGTACTTTATTCAGTTTTGCCTGATAATTATTGCCAGGTATCTCCAAAAGCATGTGGCCACACAAAAGGAAGGAAAGTGGTATCCCGAGAGGAGGCAGTGATGCGGATTAAAGCAGCTGTAGATGCTAGAATAGAGAGTGGCTCTGATATAGTAATTGTAGCACGAACTGATTCTCGCCAAGCATTGTCACTGGGTGAAGCACTCCGAAGATCAAGGGCTTTTGCTGATGCTGGAGCTGATGTTCTTTTTATTGATGCGCTGGCATCAAAAGAGGAAATGAAAGCATTTTGTGAAGTTTCTCCCCTTATTCCAAAAATGGTATTTCTTTTTCATATGCACCCAAATTTTTTGAATATATAATTTGAGAAAAAAACTATTTTACTCATTTGTTATATGTAAAAGCTTCTAGGCAGTTGAAAGAATTTTTATTTGATAAGCAATAACTGTTGTAAAGTCACATCTTTAAATTAGTCTTGTTTATTAGAAAAATTTCATGAGTAACTCCCAAGTAACTTAACATGTATAATGAAGAAATCCTGAATCAAATTCACAAATCAAATATGAATGTACAGAGTCCATCATTCGATTCCAGCAAATAAAATTATGGTTTATTATAGTAACTTACACAACTAGTTTGTTGTTGTTTGATGGTTTCTGTAGGTTTGTTTGTGTGTGTGTGAAGCCATCAGGAAAATGTATGCATTATTGTGAGATCTTGTGGTCTTGTGTAGGCCAATATGCTTGAAGGAGGAGGCAAAACACCAATACTTGATCCTCAAGAACTTGAAGATATTGGCTACAAACTTGTTGCATATCCACTTTCTTTGATTGGTGTTTCTATACGAGCAATGCAGGTAACATGCCCTTTTCCTTTCCTTTTTCTAAGGCAAAAAAATACAAATTACTAAATTTGCTTATTGGCAAATAAAATTAACTGAAATTTGTCTGCTTATATTTTAACACATTTGACATATAAAAGGAAATCCCAATACTCATCTTGAATAAGTTGCTTTCATTATTTTCTTGATCTAAAGTTAACATCCTTAAGGGTGTATCTTGATGCCAAATTCCAAATCTATGCTTTGTTTTAATTAATAAATGCAATATAAGGCATCATTTATTTGCAGCAATACTCTCTTGTTCCCTCTCAAACTTAATTTTAAGATTACCTATAATTTTATCATAACTTTTACTTGGGGGTGATGATTTGGGATCTTTTAACTATATAATTTTGTAATTTCAAATCTATTTTTTGTTGCAGATAATTTGAATGAGGTCAATCTACAGTGACTTCAAATCTTGCAAATATAGTAATAGGGTCATTTGTCCATTTACTAATTTGACATTAAGTTTTGGACCTTATATCTGTCCCTCATAAGTGCTATTAAGTTTAGGATTGAGCAGCTATTATTATGTCCAATGGTCATGCTTGTTTACACTCATTGAATTTGGAGCTATACTGTATATCAAAATTTTTAGCTCATGATTTGGAACTCTATCCAACCTCTTGTAATATTTCGTCAGAACTAAAGGATTTTTTTTTCTTTTTTCTTTTTTGTAATTAAGAATTAAATAAGTTCAATGACTTAACTTGTAGGATACCCTAACTGCCATTAGAGGAGGTCGTATTCCTCCTCCTGGAAGCATGCCATCTTTTGAAGAAATTAAGGATATCTTAGGTTTCAATACCTACTATGAAGAAGAGAAGCGTTATGCTACAAGCCTGGATCAGCTGTCATCAGCGAGAGGTTTGTGAAAAACCTCTTACATAAAAAGGGCATTTATTCGTTTTGAGAGGCATCACAAAACAATGGCACCAAGCTTCTCACATGTGATACATATCTCTAAATTTACTTTTAGATTAGCCCACTGTACATTCTGGTTTTCCATTCTTTTCAAACTATGTAGTGCTCATATATATCTTGATTCAGCATTCTACTTCATAAATGTTTACGAAGGGAAAGTTCTTTTGCCGATAATAGAATCATCCCATGGGTTTATCTGCATGGATGATTTGTCTTGGAGAGAATCTTCTAAATTTTGTGAAGTTCCCGTTTATGCGGAGAATATATTCTCTAGGATATGTTTGACCACTAGATGTTATTAAAAAAACTGTTGATTAATAGTCAAGACAATTAGTCAGCTATCTTTTCAGGGAGAATCCATCTCACCCTTGTACTCAACTCCATATTAGTTCAAGGCAAAAAGATTAGCAATTAAAGAGAAAGATCCTCTGCATATTACTGATATTCACATTGTATGTAAATAAATATATATTCTGCATTCCACAATTGCATTCTTATGGTATGCAGTTATTTGATAGTGAGCAGTAGCCTCTACAGTATACAAAGGAAGGATCAAGTTGATACAGAGGAGACAAGCCAAAGTTCTCAAGAACCCATTGTGGAAGTTATAACCCCTGACGTGTACAATAACTATGGTGCAGATGATTCAAAGGACCCCTTTTCAAGGATCTGGTCTCGGACTCTAAGAATCAAAATAACAGGAAGAGATGGATTTGAGAAACTTGATCTAAGGATTCCTGTAAGTCACCTTGTGCTTCCAGAGATGGATTTGCAATGGATAATTTTTATTATTTCATTTTGTTGTCACAACTTATATTTAAGGCTGGAATTGATGCATTATGAATCCTGATTACTGGAATTGTTGTAATTCTTACCCATTTACCCACTCACTTAAGAAGCTAATATGTAGTTCATTATTTCTAATTAAATATATGTTACCCTATCGATTACTTATATCTTGTTATGTTTGGTACCCTGAAAAAAGCTTTCTTTCTCCTTTTTCTTGACCACTTTTTTTTCCTTTCTCTGCATCATACATTTTATTATATACAGGCGGGATTCTTAGAGGGAATCACAAATATAGTTCCAGGTACTTTTTAGGATTTCTTCCATAAAGTTACGGTATAAATTGATATCTACTCTTGGTTTGCAACCTAAGTTGAGAACTTGTGTCTCAACTTTCCACAGCTCTAGGGGGCGTAAACCTCAAAGAACTGTTGGATGATGCAGCAGAGGAAGTTGGGGGCAAACAGTTGTTAGATTTTAATGACACTATAGGTGACAGAATTCAAGTATTTCTGGAGTGACACTACATTCCCATGGTATATGTTCCCGGACTGCTGGCATGTTATGGTAAAAAAACTATTCCTAAGCCACTACTTAGGACCCGAGTTTTTTAATTGAAATGGTTGTTGACAAATATGACGGCAAGTGTTTTTTTTTAAAAAAATAAAAATAAAAAAAGTTACTGAGAGCTAACAATGCCTGTTTGTTGTCTTCTTCTGCCCTTAATTTCTTCTTGTCTGTTGATGGTGCTGTCCCAGGTTTCATAATGGTGGTAAAAGTAGGCTGGGATGATCAAAGCCTACTCAAGGCACCCCGTGGGAATTTGAAGTGTTCAATCGAAGACAGGTATAGTTCCGATTGTTGCCTGTAACTTTCACAACAACTACACTCGAGAGTTTCAAAGATTTACCTGGATTAATAATGACCTCAATACCATATTTTTGGTTTTGGCGGTGTGGGTGGGTGGATGGATATACAATCCTTGCATAACAGATGAAACTATAAGCTGGCTCGAATGGGTTGGATTGTTTAAAATGGTAATCTTATCTGCATTTTCTTGATCCCTTGCTCTCCAAGTATTTTATGCCCCAACTGATGCGGGGAATCAATCTATGCGCAATTTGCCATCCTGTGGCGATTTAAGGGTTCTCAAAAGCATGCCCAAGTAGGTGCAACTTAACGAAGTCATATAATGTTCTCTCTCGATTCAGTATTAACTTACCTTAATATTTGGAAAAGCTTCCGGTGTTTCACGAGTAAACTGTTGTTCCAACTTCCAACATTAACCATTCGCACTTGAACTCGATCCAGTTTATGCTCAAAATATTTCTTTTTTAAAAAAGAAAAGAAAATCTTACGCAAGCAAAGTTAAATCTATTTATGTATAGTGGAGTTGTATTCCATTAATCTGCTGGGCTCACTTGACATATGCCGCAAGTCATTAACCACTCATCTGTTATGCCACAGAATGCGGCAAGATCAAATTATGAATCCATAAATTAATGTTTCTTAGGACCAGTTAATATAATCCATCCTGTTCTTGATAAAATATACATTTTATAGTTCAATTTTTTTCATTAAAGTCGGCATTATATTAAAGATTTGTCATTATCAGAATGTGGATTGATTTTACCCCTTTTGTGATACTTGTTTGAGCAATTCATTTATCATCCACCAAAAGTCAAAAATTAAAAATTATAAAATGAGGTGTTCTAAATTTCTACTTTTAGTGAGGAATTTTAAATTTAACTTAGGATTAAGTTTATCTTCGAAGTTTTTACTGAATGTTACCTTAAAAGTTTTTTAGGTTTAATGTTACCTCAAGAGTATTAAAATGGAACAATATTACTCATTTCTGTTAAAAAATTAATCATCAATATTAATTTGTTAATAGAATATAATGACATTGTTATGTTTTGAAACTTGGAGAATAACATTAAACATAAAACAGATCTTCTCCAACGAAAACTTTTGAAACAGATTTACATCTTAACCCTTTAATTTATGATAAATTGAGTTTAACTTCTTGAGAAATACTTCCTCCGGTTTTATTTATAAACAAATTTTTCTCTCATAGGGCTGGTCCTTTTTATAAACAACTTTTATTTTGAGTCTGAAAATAGAAATTCATTTTTTTCCATTTTACCCTTATTAAATACATACTATTTATAATTAATTGTTACACACACCAAGAGTTATATTTAGGAGAGAGAACTCATTAGATGAATAAAGTCAACAAAATATTTAAAACCTATTTTATTATTTATCATATTTTTTAAACATTCTCTCCTTATTTTCATAAATAGGGGCATATATGAAAAAAAAAATATGACAGTTTTGACACACTTATTAGTTTTAACTATCAGTTCGTTTTACACAATAAAAAAAAGATTACTTATAAATAGAACCGGAGCAAGTAGTATGTCTAGTGAACTCAAGTCAACAGCTAGCCGCAACGCAACTCGCCACGTTAAATATGCCTGAATGAGATCTGAGTATCTAGCAAGCCCTCTATTGCAAGATAAATGAAAGAATCTGACCCATACTAGTAAAAAAAAAAAAAAAGGCTAATGTTTCTTAGGACTCCAATCAGTTATATGTAATGTTCGAAGTAGATTCTGTACATGCATATTTGCAGTCAGTATTCCATCGTGAGAATGTTCTCACTTACCTGTCTGTGTTCAGCAGAAAATTACAAAAGAATATTAATGATATATGGAAAAAGAATATATTTAATTTCACACCACAGGTTGGTGTGTAAAAATGAGGAACAAACCAAAAAGACAGTCGCCTGAGGATATTCTACCCATTCACTGGTACTCAATACAATTACAAGCCAAAGCTCATATAGAAACATGTGGCCCAAAAAAGAATGACAATAGCAGATGTTGAACAACAATCATACATCACACTGGGTCACTCTACAAAAAATTACAACTCATGTTAAAAATACAATGCTTCAAAATCAAATCTCAAGATGTTGACCACTAAGGTAGTAGCACACTTGCATCAGTATTGCCATCGTAACGTAACAGAGTAAAAATACACTTTACCTCGCAATTTAGAAATGATGCTCACTTTCATCGGTAACCGCCACCATACGGCTGTTGAGGGTAACCACCTGGACCCATCATCGGGTTATAGCTACCTGGTATGTTGGAGGCAGGAGGTTGCATCTGGACTCCTTGTCCCATAGCCATGTTCATCCCCATTCCCATTCCCATAGATGGATTCATGCCCCCATAGCCTCCCATACCCATTCCAACTCCAGGACCATTGCCCATTCCCATACCCATTCCTGAACCCATCATTGGGTTAGGTGTAGCTCTGAGAGCACCAGCACCAGCACGACCAATTCCTGAGCCTGATCCCATAGCTTTACCCATGGTCACAGTCGATGTCACAGCGGTGGTTGTGGGCTTCTCCATCCTCTTTTCCTTTCTATTAATCGCATCAAAGTCAATTCCTATATCTGCTAATGGGTTTATTTTAGCTGCACGGAAAAAGTATAAAATCAGTTACATGTTCCAAGTGAGAAAATATAAAATAAAACCAGCTTGACAAGGTGTGAGACTCACGGCCAGATATATTCAAGTTGACCAGCCCTCTGCTTAGTGTATCTGCCCAAACAGTTGATTTTGTCTCGAACTTGTCCTTGGATTGTAGAGAAACTAGCGCATTTGATCCAGACGAAGAAACAGCATAGGATGAAGCATTAGGAGCATTTCCTCCAGTTGGACCAAGTAAACTACCTAAAACGTCATTTTGTTTTCCACCAGGCACACTTTGTGATTGATGGGTAAACGATGAACCAAAGGGAGCTGCAGTCCCCTGTTGTACAACAACGTTCCCACTGTTATACTGTGATGCCGGACCAAATGGAGATTGAGCAGTAGAACCTCCCTGCTGTAGAAAATAATTTGCACTCTGTGAATCCTGTCCTGTTGGAGCTTGAGAAGCCATCGGTGATGGAATAGGAGCTGTAGATCCTTGAGGGAGGAAGCTCTCACTGCTCATCTGTCCATTATGTGTATTTTGGTGTTGAGAGATGTTTGGAGGCTGTGGAGTCAGAGATCCCACCTGAGAGTTGAATCCACCGTGTAGATTACCACTTGGCTGTGCAGATTGACCCCCAGGAGCAGAAAAAGGTGGCTGTGTAGAATGGTCAGTGGGAGATGAAAATGCATACTGTACAGGTTGACCAGGGTGAGCCGAAAAGGTCTGATATGGTTGTTGCCCAGAGGGAGTTGTAAAAGGTTGGGCGTGTTGGCTAGTTGGAGCTGAAAAAGGAGATTGCACCGGTTGGCTTGTAGGAGCTGAAAAGGCTTGCTGAACAAGATGGCCAGAGGGAACTGAAAACGCTTGTTGTCCAGGTTGAATGTTTGAAGCAGAGAAACCTTGCTGTACAAGTTGACTGCTTGGTGCAGAAAAAGATTCTGGTGCAGATTGCCCAGTAGAGGGTAAAAAGGATGGAGGTGAAGGTTGGGAAGCAGCAGTTGATACGTTTGGATGTGAAGTCATCACCACGGATAATGGTGCTGGAGGAAGAATGTCTGCAAGAATATCAGTTTCCTGCTGTGGAGCTGACAAATCTTGAGGCAAGAACTGGGAGCTTGATGAGAAAGGTTGTGTGTGAGTGGCACCAGGTGCAGAGTGTGGTGCAGCAGAGAATGAATCCCCAAACCCAAAGTTTGAGACATTTTCTGAATTAAGACCACTTGATTGGGATGGTTCAAAACTCTGATATGTCTGGGGTTGATTTGGAGCGGTTTCAGAAGACAGAATAGCCTTGAAAGGTGAATCACCAAATGGATCCTCAAATGGCTGCCAAAAGTCATCAAACAATATTAGTTTGACGCATATTAATATTGCTGGTGACTTGACATGCGTTTAAGTGCATGGCAATTTAGTTTTCAATTCTTTTGATGGCAGAAATATTTTTAAATATATTATTTTCAAGGTTAAAATAATACCGAATCCATTCATCATACACACATCTATAGAGATATCTATCCACCAACACATCCACCTATTATATTGAAATATAACCTGTTTTATAGCCATCCATCATCCATTAACACATTCACGCAGTTCCTACCTGATTGATGTTATTGGACCCAGATGCCGCAGCAGCAAAGGGACCTGCAGAACCATTACTTGCAAAGGCTTCAGGGGGAGAAGTTGCAGATGTTGTTGGCACTAAAGCCAATGCATTTGAAGAAAACGACTCTGAAAGTGAGCCAAGCAAGTCTACTTCAACATTTTTTGAAGTGACTGGGGCAGCTGAGAAGAAACATAAAGATATGGTAAGAGTATGAAAGCGCAGTGAATATTACTTGCAGAAAAAGCAGTCTCGATGTTAAAATGCATCTTTAGGGCCATCAACAGAGAAATTGAAATTATAACAAATATCAAATGACTGCCAATAATAATTCCTGTTACATGTTAAAGTTTACATTTGTAGAGTAAATATTAGCGATTCATTATACTTAGTAACTTTATTTTACTACCCATTGATCTACTCTTTATTACTCCCCTAAAATTAAGACAACATTGCAAGATTCAGTTTCAGATGTATTCATAGTTTCAGCACAACAATGTGTAACTTGATTCTATGATACAAATCTACAAGACAGTCTACTCATCAGGGCGAGGATACCAGAACCTATCTTGCTTTACTGACAACCACATGAATAGCAGCAAATTTTTCAGCACCCTGATGAGTGGAACCGACAACAAAGCCATTATTGTGACTTGGGTGCGTAAGAAATATACCCACAGATAGGAGTAATTGATCAAGAGGTTATCAAATGAAAATCCAGTTATCGTTCACCTCACTATAGAATTCAAAGCAAATTACAAATAGTGCTTTCTCAGCCTTCAATCCAGCAATCGAAACAGCAACCAACCCCCACCCTCCGCATCAGAAAAGGCAGGAAAAGAGTATTTGCTGAATATAATTTAACAAGGCACATGAAGCAAGTGCCAATACTTCAACTCAAACACAAATTGAGAATTCTTTAAGGAAAAAAAAAGGAAGAAAAAAACTTACCACAAGCTTGCCTAGGAGAGACAAAAATTCTAGAAAGAACTTTACATACCTGATAAAGGACCACGGGGATCAAATTCATCAAAAGAATCAGCTTCTTGGTTTGCAGATGGAGCAACACCAACAGCATCAGTTGCTGCGGCCGGATTATCACTTACATGAGGAGAAGATCCTGTTGGAGCAGAATTTTGAGCTATATTACCATTCACATTGGGAGAAGAACCCCTTGGAACAGATGCTGTTGAAGCTTCTACATCCCTGCATTCAGGAAAACATTAGTAGCAGTTTTCTATTGTCAGTACTTAGAACATCAGGTCAAGTATAACATTCATACCTTTCACTGTGTATTGGGCTTCGAGATTCACTAACAGCTTCTTCATAGCTAGGAGGGGCAACGGCATTTTGCTCAGAAAGTTTGCGTTCTAGCCTGCCATTGTATAGTGAATGATCAATCTCAATAATACCAACAGGCAATATGAAAGCAGGCACAAAATGATAGATGAAGAGACAGGAAAATAAAGTGTAAGGTGATTGGTGGATATACCTTGCTTCCAGAGAACGATCTTCAGCCTTCACACTGCTACCTCTGAAATAAAATGACAAAAGATTAAGTAAATCCATGATTAAGCTATGCCACAGGGAAAAAATTCACAAAAATCCCAAATTTTTTCCAATATATGAGTGCGCCAATTTTTTATGTTGAAAAAATATTTGAAGTAATTTGATTGCTGGTATGCAAAATACACTTAAAGGCTCAAACCAGGAATTAGTCTTCTGCATAAACACCAAAACCTAGTAAATAGACTTCATTACTAACAGTATAGAATCAATTTCTTGAAAATCAAAACAATCTAAAGCCAATACAAACCCCTAATATGGTAATCAAAACACCAAGTAGAAGAAAAGGCATAAAACTGGATGACATCAAGAAGGAAATTATTCAGAACTAAAAGAACATTTCGAATAATAAATATAAAACACGTTTTCTCTTTCATATTTGTAGAAAAAATAACTTCATAGAATGAATTATCAAATCCAGTTATAGGGGCATACTGAGATGAATGTTGGCCATCATCATCATAATTACGGTCCATATCAGCACTCCTGCTTCTTGAGCCATGTTGGTAATCATCAGCGCTTGGACTTCTTCCTCTGTATTCATCATCCCTATAGCCATCTCTACTATAGCGTTCTTCATTATCTCTGCCATAACGATCACCATCACGGCTATACCGATCATCTTCCCTGTAGCCATATTCTCTCTCTCTGCCATAACCATACCCATATCTATCTTCATCTCTACCTCCATATCGATCACCATCATATCTATCACCATAACCTCCACTGCCAGAATATGACCCGGGCCTATACATTCCACCTGCTGAAGTGTTTCGAAACCTGGTAACCCATTTATGACAGTCACATATCTCCTCAAATATGAGAAACCCACATATACTTGCATCTTAAACATAATAGACCCCTTGATTCTAGGCTTATAATTTGAAAACCAAAAGTTCCAATGGAAAACCAATGGATCTTCTAAACTAAAAGAAAATAAAAATGCCTGATCTAGCAGCAAAATAATCAAGAAACATATCAAAATTAACTAGTGAGAGCAGACTTACTTATCTCTGTTAGCAGCAGCTTTCTGTCTAACTTCTATTATCTTTTCTTTATCATTCACAAGGAGGACAAGACTCTGAGATTTCCTCCTAACATTGTTACCCTGGTCTTTTCCGCTGGAATCAATATATTGAAAATCGGACAACGTCTGTTGACAGTTTCACATACCATCATATCAAGTTGCATGAAACTTATAAATCACTACCAAAAAAAAACAGAGCATCTGCATGACAATTAAAGAACAGTATGTAACTTCAAGTGGAAGGCAGGAAAGAGAAATTACAGATATTTGATAAGCATGTTCTCGGATCTCATCTATAACTCGTTCTGACCCATGAGCCACCAGATACTCTAAGACTGTCAAGGCCTGTTAATCACAGCATTAACATCAAAATGTTTGAACACATTATCAAAACATTTTAAAAGTAACAAATTGTACAAAAGAAAATGTCCTTGGAATGTATTAACCCTATTCACCACAACAAATTAAAGAGCTCTAAATGTGTGAAAACATTTATTCTCAATTTCTTTATTATGAATAACTCTATTTGGAATTTATTAATAAATTTTTATAGTCATATTATTTATTATCCTATGCATGGATATAATTTATTACTTATCAACTATAAGTCAATAAATAGTCAAATTATCATACTGATTTTTTTATCCATATTCCCATATTTTTATGCCAATATAAAAAACGTGCAGTGTCTTTGAATAGCAGTAGTGTACAGTTATGGTCTTGGGAAAGGAATTGGATAAGCAACAAGCATTCATTAAAAAAACATAAGTTCAATGGTAACCTTGTAGACATGCCGCCAATTCTTGCCAGTGTCATTAATCCGCTTCCAGATCACTGCCATAATCATTTGGTATTCATGACTGCAGAAACACCCAATGTGAGCTTCTTAGAAAAACTACAATATCAAGCATAAAAAAGTAAAAGTAAAGGTAAAGCTTACTAATTTCTGGTTGCCTGTGCAATATCTGCGAGAAGTGATCCATGAGGACCCCATGGTTCATTGCTGGTTGCATCAAGAACCTGGAAGAAGGGAGATAGAAGGGTCAACCTAGTCCAGATTTTCCTTTTAAAATTATACTATGCGATCTTCAATATGATGAAAAATTATCATAGAAAATAGTCAGGCTTTGGTCGAATCCTTCCACCAATAATGAGAATAAGTATGGACATGCATAGTTTCACAGAAAATATCGAAAGAATAAAATGTTCACCTTCTGTTCTATCCCAGGAACTTTCAGCACCTTCTTATTTACTTCTCTTTTACTGCAACAATACAATAAAAAGTGAGACAGAATAAAATAAGACTGAACTCCAAGACAACATTAACAAATGGAAAAATTAATAAAAAAAAAAAAAGGAATATGCTTATTTTTCAGTAAGAATCTGAAGTTATCCTACTGTAAGAAAATTAGTATGATCTTGCAAACTGTATAAATACATACATATAAGCAACTTAAAATAGATATTAGATTTGTGTCAATTTTTAACCATGCAATAATAAACAGGAGACTTACAGGTCTCTAACAGTTTGACCAATGGCCTTCTTCATTGTAGTTGATGTTCAGTATGATCTATGAGCCAGCACCACAGAAACTTGTCCTATTTAAATAAGGCCTGCTCCTAATTTTTCTCACGCACTGATTCAAGGAAAGCCAAGACATTTTCAGTAAAATAAAATGGTTACTTAAATTTGAATAAGTAGTTCAAGCAATCTTTTATGTTTTTACTAGCACAGAAATTCTCATCAGTTGAAGAGATCTCAATTACGTAGATACTTGATTTAATCATAAAAGAATAGGCAGGGGTTACCCGTTATCATTGTCTATTCAGCAAGTGGTGAAAGAAATGAGCACAAACGATGTATTCAGTGGAATCATTTTTTAATGAACTTGCTTGGATGCAGCATCGAAATTGAACATAAATGGAATGTCCAATTCAATCAAATAATCACTGATCATGTGAAAAGGCTTAACTACAGAGAATAACTCATCACTCATCATCAGAGCAATCCAGTAATAATTCACGCGTGAATCTGAATGGATCAATCTAAGATCACAAACTTCCCAATGAACCACCACATAGGACTATTATCCTATATCAAGATCTCATAGAGTTAACCCCGGCGCATGTCATAAATTTTCAATCGGAAAATGCCAAAACTGATGAAATGACGTAAAATATATGAAGTCTTGAGAGCGGAAGCGGGTTAAACAGAACACCTGCAACTTCCTCGAACAAAAGTAATTGAAGAGAACAAATAAAGACCAAAAGGGGACATCAGGACTGCATACAAATAAATGAGAAAAGAACAGCCTTTATACTGATCCAAAAAAGCAACCAATGAACAAGAAAAGAAAGGCTGTCAATAAATAATACACCATTTACACGATCAGACCCCAAAAACAATCTAATCCAATTCAGAGCAAGGATAATTCTTGTAACAATTGTTAAGATTGATATATTCAATACATGTATCAGATCGAACACGCTGAAAACTGAAAAAATCAAATCCAAAGCAGATCTAAGTAAGGCGAAATGAGATCGAACCTGATCCAACCGGAAGCTTTTTGTCGGCAGGAAGCGGAAAATGAACAAGGTTGTGGAACAGAAAAAACAGGAAGAGAGATATCACAAGGGATAAGAGGGTTTCACAATACAGAGGAGCTATAGAAGTTGAGATTTGATGAAGCCTCACCCTCAAAACAAAAATAATGCGTCGAGGAAGAGAATTATGAGGGTGGCTGGGCTGTCTGCTGGCTGGCTCTGGATCCCTTATTTTTCTTCTGATTTTCTCTCTCTCTACAAACTCGGAGTTAATCCAAAGAAAAAAGGACGAGAGAGACAGCGCAACTTACACGCAGAGAATTCAGGAATAAAAACCTTTTCCATTTTTTTATATATCTTTATTCTCCTCCTATATTTGTGTTTATTTTTATGGAGAATTATTTTTTATTATTATTTATTTATGAATTTATGATTTATACATATTGTGATTATTATATGCTTTTTGAAAAGCCATATATGGGGTAATAATGATGTTTGTGTGAGTGAATGCCATCCAGAAAGCTGTATGGTTGAATGAATCGCTCACCAGTTTTGACAGAAACCGATGTGCCAACTTTTATTTATTTATTTTTCTTTCCTTTGTTTACATGTATTTGTTATTATTCATCTATCCACAAAGGATACCGCCAATTTCTTTTGTTCTAAAATATTCGTCAAAATAATTAGGAAGTTTCCAATTAATTATAATTTATTGTCCCAAGTTGACTCGTTATAGATAAATGGCAAATCAAATTGGGAGTCATATTTAACTTTCGTTCTCCACCTATTTCTATTCATGTCTTCAAGAAAACGTATGAAACTCAAGTCTCCATTTTATATCAAGGGTCACAATTATGAAATAGTGTCATTCTTTATTGTGCAGTGACTACTGTTTTAACTTCTTGTCTGAATTGTTTATATACGCATTAATCGCATTATTTTTTTATTACACAAATTATAAAAAAAAATAAGCTTATTCAAAGTGCCATATAAAATAAGACTCAAAATATTTCAATGTTATATAACATATGAAGTGACATGATACAATAAAAAATCCAGGGGTATAGTATAGAAGTTGAGTCAAATATTGATCTCTTATAGACTGATATGGACTACCGTAATTGGTGGCAGCGAGATAGGTTTCATCTTTAAGTTTGGTCACAAGAGTCCGATTTTTCTATGATGGTATTTAAAAAAAAAATTTCCATGGCATTATCAGAAAATTAGCTAACATCCTTAAAATAATTTCTGAAACTAGAGGTATGGGTATATAACATAGATTTTCAGACCCCCTAGCCGAACCAAACCAAACAAAGCATACAAAGAAAATTAATATCGTAAATAAATAAGGTCAAACACGTGATTATGTATGTATATATATGGTAAGGTCTGGTAACAGTATTTTGAAGACATATAGGTTTACATAGAAGTATATTTTTGTGAGTCTTTTTGGTGAAAGTGGACGTAAAAAGACTTCGACAGTACAACCTAACATAACACCACCTTTGAGCACTTTCAATGGGGTTGAAACTTGCATGTGAGGGTGCTTGTGAAATGTGAATGTCAAATGTGAATATAAGGAAGTGTTTGGTTATCTTATTTTTAGAGGTTGTTTGGATGAGTTTTTGTGAATAAGGTTTATTATATAAGTCTGATTTACGTAAATCGAGATAAATATATTTTACATATTTATCTCGTAGATCGTAAAAACACATCATAGGCCGTAAAAGTTACTTCGTATTCTATGAATCACAATTTATAAATACTTATGGAGCTTCCATAAGCTAATCCAAACAGCTTCTAATAAATTAATGTCTCATATTATCCTTTTTTTTTTGTAGCCGAAACTGTCTCATATTATTCATATTCAGTATTAAAGTCATTTATTCAGTCTCCTCCCACTGTAATTGCCACAGACCAAAAAAAAAAAAAAAAATCAAAGACCATTCGTGTATATATTTAATAATATAGAGACAAGTTACACGTAATTGGGGTTGTCTGGTTTACACCAAACACCTCCTTCTTAGGATTCCAAGTTTATAAGTTATATATATATATATATATATTACCTACACAAAACTTTTTTTATCATTCAAGTTTATTACTTATAATGTTCCAAATTTTAAAAATTAAACACTAAATTCGTGCCTTTTTTATAGATCTAAATTCTAGCTTTTTTATCATATAGATATATTATCCGGTTGCTCGTATTATCCGGAGTTGAAATGAGTTGACTTATTTATAGTCTATTTTTTACATTCAGGTTTAAAAAAAATGGTCTGTTTTTTTTTCCATGAATTACTTAATTGTATAGACTTCTCTATGGCAAAAAAAAAAAATAATAATAATAATAATTGTATAAGATTTAGATTAGATTATATAAAGAATTAATATAATAAATTATTATTAATAAATATTAATATTAATTAGAATTATAAAATATTAATTAATTAATTATACTTCTCATAAAACAAAAGGATGATTGGTTATCCCGCGAAGGCGCAGGCCCTAGCTGATGCCGGGCCGTGGATTCTAGAATTTTCTTGCATCCCTTCTCTGTGGCGTTAGTCGGTGAGCTTTGTATTTTTTTTCTTCTTTTTCGGTTTTTCCTGTTCGCGCGTCTCTCTGTTTTGCATCTATTCACCCTTCACAAACCACTTCTTGATTGAATTTGCTGCTGCTTACCCTTTCAGAAATTGATCGATGTCTAAATTTAGGTGTGTATATCTTGCTTAACCTAATTATCTTCTAACTGGGTGGGATACAATTTGTTACTATATTATTAAGCGCTTCTGTCGCCTGAACCATTCTTATCTGCAAGATGATTCCCCCCAACTTTTGATTGGGAGGACTACCTAGACATGTGCGCAATAATCGTTGTTTCCAAATATGCAGAAACCAGCTGGTTGAAGAATATCTCTTTTATCCCTACATGGCCTAGTTGAAATTTGATGATTCTTGTGCCGAATGCTGATACAGTAAATCATTTTCTGTAATATGGGAAAATGCTTTTGAATAGGTGTCAAAGAATGCGATTTTTACTAGTTAGAATGGCTCCCCAATTCGAGTTATTTTCATTTTACACTGATTTTGTTTTCACACAATAATGAATGGATGGCATGGAAAATTGTGTTTACCTACTTAAGCTTGGTGCTCTGGATACCAAAGTTTGATTTATTATGTTGCTCAAATAAATCTGAATGTATGAGAAGAAAGCAGTTAAATGAAATCTGCAACTCATGAATAGTAAACACTGAACAGAAACCGCAGAATATTTATTTGCATGTATGGACTCACAATTAAGAACAAATACATTATAAGGAGTTATAGGTTCATGACCATCCATAGGATCGAAAGTTACAAGTGATTTATGGAGAGATACCAGTAAATATTTTGGGGCATGATCTAATTTTGGGGCCAGGTGCTAGGTCGAGATGATATCTAGCCTGACTAGTCCCATGCGCATCCCCTGCCTGGAAAACTCATTTCGGGAGAAAGGAGGCACCTTATAATGCAAAAGTAAGTGATCAATTGTTTCATAGCTAGATAAGCATATAATTCAACTATTTGGAGAAAGGGAATAAGGGGATGAATTTGGTTTGTGATTTTTTACTGTTAATTATATCCATCGCCCCTATCCAAATGTAAGAGTTGAACTCTGGACGAGGCTTAGATTTCCAAATAGGTTTCTTGAAAGGAACATAGGCTTTATTAGGACATACATACATACATTTCTATTTGTAGTTGTTGGCTAGCTTCCTTATCTTGCCCTGTTTCATGCACAACGATATTGTTATGCTTTAGGGCAGTTTGGTTGACTCATAGCCTTTTGAGGTCTTCTATACATTAATGATATTTTCTTGCGATGTCAAGTATGAATTTCATTACCCATTTATTTTTTCTATTTAGGTGATTCAATAGTATGACCCTTTTTTATTGTAGGATAAACATAACTCGCTGATATCCAAAAAATCCTCAGTTCACGGGAAAGAATTTGAGCTTTGGTGTCTTGGAGCTTATTTGATCGATTATTTTGCTATGGTAAGTTTAATGAGATTCCTTGTTATAAATTTTCTTCTGTAATTTTGAATGAAACAGAGAGAGGATAGGGAGTGGAATTTATATTTGACCTGATATGCTAAAAGAAAAGCAGGCTCCTGACCCCGCTGTCAGAGCATTTTGATTCTAGAAATCTTCCCGTTCTAGATTCTGAATAGGGTCTTAAGTTTAATTGAATTATTTGCACAGGCTGCAAAGATTCTTGCAAACCTTGTTGTGATGGGGGGTGGCATTTTGGCTAGAGCATTCGTTCAAGCTTATCGTCAAGCTCTTGCTAGTAAGTTTCTTATATCATGTGGCAAAAACAGTTTCTTGGACTTATCAAGTCTATGCATTGATCTGCAATTTGGGCACCATACTTGATTGAAGCAGGTTGACTGGTAGGTTTTAAGCCTGAGGTGGTTTCCATTTGTTTTTTTGTTGTCTGTTATGTACCTTGAACATATGTTGCTAATATTTTTTCAGCTCAGAGGGTACATGATATCTAATGTCCAGCTCTACACTAGAATCATCTAGAATTTGAAATACTCGACATGAACAAACCTGGGTCAAAAGTCACCTTATGGAAAGAGTTTTGGTATTACTAGCAACCAAACTGATTGGCCAACAATTGTTTTGCTGTTTTTCCTCTTAAAACTAGGTTCTATGTGGTAGACTTCTTGACCATCCCAATTTTACCATTACCATGAATTTAGCAAACAATTTCAAAAGACCTTAATGAATTTCTGACAAGTCTGCATTGCCTTGATAAAACCATTAGTGCAGTTGATTTGTCTCTGCTCATGCTATAGATAGCCCTTTTTATCTTCTATTCAAAGAGTCTTTCCAGCCAACTAAAATGTTTGGGGATGCAACTTCTGTCCTGATCTTTAGTAGACGTTAGACAATGAGATTTCTATGTCTACAAAGAGTTTAGATATTTCCTCAGCAATTTAAGAAGTAACTCTTACCTATGTGCCTTCTTCAAGCTCTCATCACTTTAATATTGTCCTTCTTGTTCTAAACGGCCCACTGCAAGAGACTTCTACCTCCAGTTTTTTAATTTAATCAAAGCATGGATTTCTCTCATAATATTTAATGCTTACGTCATTCTCATAGTTGTGGTTTCATTTGGTTTATGTTTGGTTCGGGAACATCAAGCTCTTCTAAAGAATTATTTGTGGGTGGCAATGATGAATATATCTTGGTAGGGTTCTTTTATAATCGTGGTATAGAGGAATTCATGTCCTCTCTAGTCCTAACCAGAGTTCTCTGACTGTATATTTCATTGTTTTGTCATGTTATTAACAAGAAGTTGTTGCAGATGCGTCAAAAAATGGCGTGGCACAAGAGACAATACAGAATACCATTCGAAGAGCTAGTAAGGTCATGACAGAGCAGGAGGCTCGGCAGATTCTTGGTGTGACAGAAGAAACCCCTTGGGAAGAGATTGTGAAGGTCAGTCTCTTGACTTGTTTTCAGTCATTGCCCGTTTGCCAAATGTTGGTTTCTAAATCATTGTTATGTGCAGAGATATGACAATTTGTTTGAGAGCAATGCCAAGAGTGGAAGTTTCTACCTTCAGTCAAAAGTTCATCGGGCCAAGGAACGCCTAGAGGCTGTCCCACAACAAAAGGGCCAGGATACACCTACTTGAGGACATCAATTTTTTCACTTCTCAACCTCATGTATAATTATTTTGGGCTTGACTTAACAATCTATATTGTATGCGTTTTTTGCATTATAAGTTTCGCAAAACCGAAATTATCCTTTAAAAGATTGTAAATAATTATCGTTAATTGACTGCGAATAAAGACATCCAAAAGCACTGAAATGATGTGCTATTCTTTTTTACCTTAGTTTTGCTGCGAAAATGAAGGAATGCAACACATTTGATAGTTGCTCTCTTGGCTTGCCTATGCTTTCTGTAGTGCAGAAGAGTTTAGTTGGATGTTCTTGAATAGAAACATGTAGTTCTTTGAAATATTCTATAACATGGCATTGAAGAACATTGGATTATTTTTTAGATTTTATGTAACATTTGAAGAAACGTAATTAACAAAGAGAAGAATTACATTGAGATCTAAATATTATTTTTATCACAGGTTTCTCCATTTGAAGCTTATAGTGTGAAGGTTTTTTGTTTTTCTCAACAAGTGTATTTTTTTGGATTTTAATCTGTGTTATCCTGTTGACTAAGAGTTTATTGGTTATTGAGAAATTAACACTGAAAAAGAAAAGAAGCTTTCTTAGTTATAGAGAAGTCAACTACGGCGAACTTGTCAATACGTATGTTATGGTTAAGTTTTCTTCGGATATGAGAATGGAAAACAGCTATGAGGAATGACTTGTATACCAACCGTGCATTGCAAGGCAAGGGAAAAACCCAGTGAATTATTTCGGATCAATTCACTCACTCTTGGCGTGGAATGCTTTGTCGTTGGGTTCTTGACCCCGTTCTGCTACCGTCCAAGCATTTGTCACTTCCACCATTTTGATTCCTTCTCACTTATGAAAATTTCCACTTCTTTGATCAAAGATGCTTTCCACCATGACCAATTCCTGTTCACTTCCTTTATAATCATCATCATCATCCTCAAACCCTCCTAACGCCCCCACCATTCTCTTTTGTCTCTCAAGAATAATCTACATTATATTATTGGTTACAATTTAAACAACAAATTGATCACCTTCAATAATAACAATTGGAACACACCCATACAACTTCCCCATCCATTAGATTGTTTACATCAAGTTGAGCCTCTTTTCCTATCTTCATGTCTTCCCTTTTAGAACAAGTTGCCACTTTTCTCGTAGATTCATCCTATTTAAAATCTTTTACTTGCTTGTAGTGTGGAGAGATTAATGATATCTTTATGGAGCTTTATTTTTCTCTCCTTTTGGAAAAAGACAAAAAAGGCGCAAGATCAAATGGCTTTTTAGGTTCCTACCTGCATCATGAATCATGCATCTCAATCAATTTAGGTCACTAAATACTATTTTTCGGTATTAGATTAATGAAAATAATTGAAATTGTCTCTTTCTGAGATATTATGGGTAGGAAATAATTAAACCTATGTAATAGAGGGCCCACTAATTAAATAAATGGAATTTATGTGTAATGGGGAGTTTATGCTGATTTATAGATAGTGTTGCCAGCTTGATCTCAGGAACTTTAGCATTAGAGTGTTGCATTTGTATATACATAAATATGCATAATGAGCCAAGTGAAGTTGGGAATCCGATGGATAATAAGTATTATTGGTGCTTCCATCATCCAAAGAAAAAAGATAATAATCATTGCCTCTAATCATCTGTCTGTTAGCTCATCAATGGTGATATTCTTTGGACTTTTTGATCAGGACATTTGAGAAGGCTGAATGCTGTAGGAGATTTAGCTTTTCATTAGATTAATTAAGCAAAATTTGTTGGTAAATCAACTTTACTTCTCCAAATTCAGCCAGCTGTTTCCATTAACTAGAAAAAAAAAAAGTTACTTGTGAAAGTGAGTGGAAACAAGAAGAAATAGCTTATATATATATATATATTGAATTTTTTTGGTTCGAGTATTATTATAGCATGTCAAGGTAGAAGAGAACAAATAGAACAAGTTGCAGCAGGCTGGCCACTAACTCCTGTAAGGCCTTCAAGACCATGTCTTGCGCTGTTAGGTTCTGGAGAAGGGACAGAGAGCACTAACATATGAAAAGGAAAAAGATGTGACCTTAATTCCCACTAAGGCATAATACTGTAATGTATATATAGGAAGCCTTTTTGTGTTGAGTTTGGAGCTATTTGAAATTTCAAATGGTTATATTATATATAATTTAAGTAAAACTGTGAGAGAGGAAGGGAAGAAAAATGAATTCATTTATTACTATGCCCATTGTTACAAACAACGCAATAGGATCAAATTCAAAAATTACACAATAAATAAAATTCAAATCATACACGGCCATATTAATTCTATACATAAATAATTTAAGGAGATCACTAATGGCAGATTGTACTCGTCACTTTCAAATCGGCATATACATTTTAAATTAATCTCGCTTCCTTTTTCTGCCTTGTTTGTCTCTTGAACACAATAAGCACAGGACGTTCAGCATGGCCAGCAAATAAATAGAAGTAACATCGTCTGAATCATGGAGATTGTAGCTCAGAGATAATATATTCAGACTCTTATTCCAAGAACTTAAACTGGAAGCTAGATCTTGAACTCTGCTCCGAGTGGAGCCTGCCTTTATTAGACAACAAAAACTAGAAAAACCTGAAATCAATTGAAGGTAAAACGTCAAAAACTATTTTTAAGATACTGGAAGCTAGATCTTGAACTCTGCTCCGAGTGGAGCCTGCCTTTATTAGACAACAAAAACTAGAAAAACCTGAAATCATATTGAAGGTAAAACGTCAAAAACTATTTTTAAGATAAGTCAATGTAAAACTAACACACACATCAATGCATTTATCATTTTTAGTAGTAGTTTAACTTACATAATTTATTATGGACGGTTATTTTGCAACCCAAGCTTAATAAACTGGAGGCGGTGGGGAAGCATAGATGTAGACTGGTGGTGGAGATGGGGATGGTGGGGGAGGAGATTTATAGTAGTACGGTTTTGGAGCTGGAGCCTCAACCGGTGGGGGTGGAGACTTGTAGTAGTAAGGTGGCTTATATTCTGGTGAAGGTGGGGGAGGGCTCTTGTAGTAGTAGGGTTTTGGAGCTGGGGCCTCAACCGGTGGGGGTGGGGACTTGTAGTAGTAGGGTGGTGGTGGAGATGGGGATGGTGGTGGAGGAGACTTGTAGTAATAAGGCTCTGGTGCTGGAGACTTAACTGGTGGTGGTGGAGACTGGTAGTAGTATGGCTTTGGTGAAGGTGGAGGTGGGGACTGGTAGTAGTAAGGCTTTGGTGAAGGTGGAGGTGGGGACTGGTAGTAGTAAGGAGGAGACTTGTGCTCAACTGGTGGTGGTGGAGACTGATAGTAGTAAGGCTTTGGTGAAGGTGGAGGTGGGGACTGGTAGTAGTAAGGAGGAGACTTGTGCTCAACTGGTGGTGGTGGTGGAGACTGGTAGTAGTAAGGCTTTGGTGAAGGTGGTGGTGGAGACTTGTAGTAGTAAGGCTTTGGTGAAGGTGGTGGTGGAGACTTGTATTCATAAGGAGGAGACTTGTGCTCAACTGGTGGTGGTGGAGACTGATAATAGTAAGGCTTTGGTGAAGGTGGTGGTGGGGATTGGTAGTAGTAAGGCTTTGGTGATGGTGGTGGTGGAGAGTGGTAGTAGTAAGGTGTTGGTGCCGGGGATTTAACTGGTGGTGGAGGAGACTGATAGTAGTAAGGCTTTGGTGAGGGTGGTGGTGGGGACTGGTAGTAGTAAGGCTTTGGTGAGGGTGGTGGTGGGGACTTGTAGTAGTAAGGCTCTGGTGCTGGAGACTTCACTGGTGGTGGTGGAGATTGGTAGTAATAAGGCTTAGGTGAAGGCGGTGGAGGAGATTGGTAGTAGTATGGCTTTGGTGAGGGTGGTGGAGGAGAGTGGTAGTAGTAAGGTGTTGGTGCTGGGGACTTAACTGGTGGTGGAGGAGATTGGTAGTAGTAAGGCTTTGGTGAAGGTGGTGGTGGAGATTGGTAGTAATAAGGCTTTGGTGAAGGTGGTGGTGGAGAGTGGTAGTAGTAAGGCTTTGGTGAAGGTGGTGGTGGGGACTGATAGTAGTATGGCTTTGGTGAAGGAGGTGGTGGAGAGTGGTAGTAGTACGGCGCAGGGGTGGGCTTGGGCTTGGGCTTGGGACATTCCTGATCATGAGGGTTCTTGGAAGCATAGGCAAAAGGCTTAGCCTTGAGCACAACTTCATACTTGTCCTTGGAGTACACCTTCAAAGGAGTTCCCTCATTCCACTTTGTGGGGAAGGTGTAGGGTGAGTCCTTGGGAGGGGCATGCAGGTGAGCCTTGCATACAGTGGCTCCGTATTTGGCATAGTCAAAGCCTTCAACGGTAATGCTGTATTTGCCATTGATCTTGGTTGTACCATAACTCTTGATGGTCTTGTCTCCAGCTTGGCACACCACTTCCACAACAGCACCTGCTCCATCATTATATGCCATAGTTATGTACAAACGCACAATCAATAATAAAATATATACATAATTAAAAAGAAATATTATACATCTACCAGTAAATAACTTTTTATTTTATTACTCTTTTCAAACCAAATTAATTGTTTGCCTTTCATTTTGGATTCACAACTATTTTATATTATTGGAGATAAATTGAAAGTCAAGGGATATATACATCTTACATCTCTTAATTATTTGAAATGTGAATCATGGTTTTATAATAATTAATCTCTATAAAGCGCATATATATATATATGTGTGTGTGTGTGTGTGTCAACAATTTTTATTAATTTTATATTGAAATTAATTTTTTTAATGCTAAAGAAATTTCTCAAAAATATTTTCTCAAATTTTGAATAAAATTTTAAGTAGTATAATGGCTATTTTTTTAAAAAAATTATCATATCATATATGAATTTCCAAATAAAATTTAACAAACCTATTGAATGGATTACAAGAGAGTAAAATATGTATAAAGTGCAGTATGTTTTTCAAGAGATAATGAGATGGCATAAAAATATGATCCAACGAAGAAATGTGTGCTAAAGTTTGAAAAAGAGCATGTCAATGATAATAAAAATGAAGACTTTGGAGCCAAAATATATAAATATATAAATGATCCAAATTTATAGGAAAAAAAAGAAATTAGACATAGTGTACCTTTGAGATGTTTCTTGTTGTGCGACTTCTCTGGATACTCCACATCATAGCACTTGTAGACATAAACTTTACCGATCACCTTTACAATCAATGGGTGGTGGTGAGGGTATGGATGAGGGTGAGGGTATGGCTGAGGGTGGGGGTATGGGTGTGGAGGGTAGACAGCAGGTGGAGGAGGAGAATTGTAATAGTAAGGTGGGTGTGGCTTGGGAGATGGAGGAGGAGGAGACTTATAGTAGTAAGGTTCTGGTGCTGGGGACTTCACTGGTGGTGGTGGGGACTGGTAGTAGTAAGGCTTAGGTGAAGGTGGTGGTGGGGACTGGTAGTAGTAAGGCTTTGGTGAAGGTGGTGGTGGGGACTGGTAGTAGTAAGGCTCTGGTGCTGGAGACTTCACTGGTGGTGGTGGGGACTGGTAGTAGTAAGGCTTTGGTGAAGGTGGTGGTGGGGACTTATAGTAGTAAGGCTCTGGTGCTGGAGACTTCACTGGTGGTGGTGGGGACTGGTAGTAGTAAGGCTTAGGTGAAGGTGGTGGTGGGGACTGGTAGTAGTAAGGCTTTGGTGAAGGTGGTGGTGGGGACTTATAGTAGTAAGGCTCTGGTGCTGGAGACTTCACTGGTGGTGGTGGCGAATGGTAGTAGTAAGGCTTTGGTGAAGGTGGTGGAGGAGACTGGTAGTAGTATGGTTTTGGTGACGGTGGTGGTGGGGACTTGTAGTAGTAAGGCTCTGGTGCTGGAGACTTCACTGGTGGTGGTGGAGACTGATAGTAGTAAGGCTTAGGTGAAGGTGGTGGTGGAGATTGGTAGTAGTATGGTTTTGGTGAAGGTGGTGGTGGCGACTTGTACTCATAAGGAGGAGACTTGTGCTCAACGGGTGGGGGTGGAGACTTATACTCATAAGGAGGAGGCTTGTGCTCAACCGGTGGGGGTGGAGACTTGTACTCATATTTAGGAGCAGGAGCCTCTACCGGTGGTGGTGGAGACTTGTACTCATAAGGAGGAGGCTTGTGCTCTACCGGTGGGGGTGGAGACTTGTACTCATAAGGAGGAGGCTTGTGCTCAACCGGTGGGGGTGGAGACTTGTACTCGTATTTTGGAGCAGGAGCCTCTACCGGTGGTGGTGGAGACTTGTACTCGTACGGAGGAGGCTTGTGCTCGACCGGTGGGGGTGGAGACTTGTACTCATACGGAGGAGGCTTGTGCTCGACCGGTGGGGGTGGAGACTTGTACTCATAAGGAGGAGGCTTGTGCTCGACCGGTGGGGGTGGAGACTTGTACTCGTATTTTGGTGCTGGAGCCTCTACCGGTGGTGGTGGAGACTTGTACTCATAAGGAGGAGGCTTGTGCTCTACCGGTGGGGGTGGAGACTTGTACTCGTATTTTGGTGCTGGAGCCTCTACCGGTGGTGGTGGAGACTTGTACTCATAAGGAGGAGGCTTGTGCTCTACCGGTGGTGGGGGTGGAGACTTGTACTCATAAGGAGGAGGCTTGTGCTCTACCGGTGGGGGTGGAGACTTGTACTCGTATTTTGGTGCTGGAGCCTCTACCGGTGGTGGTGGAGACTTGTACTCATAAGGAGGAGGCTTGTGCTCTACCGGTGGTGGGGGTGGAGACTTGTACTCATAAGGAGGAGGCTTGTGCTCTACCGGTGGGGGTGGAGACTTGTACTCGTATTTTGGTGCTGGAGCCTCTACTGGTGGTGGTGGAGACTTGTACTCGTATGGAGGAGGCTTGTGCTCTACCGGTGGTGGGGGTGGAGACTTGTACTCATATGGAGGAGGCTTGTGCTCTACCGGTGGTGGGGGTGGAGACTTGTACTCGTATTTGGGAGCAGGAGCCTCTACTGGTGGTGGTGGAGACTTGTATTCATATGGAGGAGGCTTGTGCTCGACTGGTGGTGGTGGAGACTTGTACTCATATGGAGGAGGCTTGTGCTCGACTGGTGGTGGTGGAGATTTGTACTCGTATTTGGGAGCAGGAGCCTCTACTGGTGGTGGTGGAGACTTGTACTCATAAGGTGGTGGAGGAGATGGTGAAGGTGGTGGTGGAGACTTGTACTCATAAGGGGGAGGCTTGTGCTCAACTGGCGGGGGTGGTGACTTATACTCATATTTGGGAGCAGGAGCCTCCACCGGTGGTGGTGGAGACTTGTACTCGTAAGGGGGAGGTTTGTGCTCAACCGGTGGTGGAGGAGACTTGTATTCATAAGGAGGAGGCTTGTGCTCAACTGGTGGAGGTGGAGACTTATACTCATATTTAGGAGCAGGAGCCTCTACTGGCGGTGGTGGAGACTTGTACTCGTAAGGTGGTGGAGGAGGAGACTTGTACTCGTATTTTTCAGTGGGTGGCGGAGGAGAGTAGTAAGGATAACCATCGGCAGCCACCAAGTTAAGAGTAGTGGACATGAGAACAATGGCCAATGTGAAGGCCATTGGCCTTAGACGACCCCTTAAGGGGCCGCCACGTCTAGCAACCATCGACGGCGGAATGAAGAAAACTTACCACTTCCGGCCAATGCTCCGATCAAACTCTCACTGATATGACTTTTAGTGTGAGAGGGGGGGGGGAGAGAGGGGAAGAAGGATTTGGTGATGGGAATGACTGAGAAAGCAGAGTACTTATAGTGAAACTGAGTCGTTACTGAGTAGCTGTCATGAGGGACCAATTCAAAATCTCCTATTGGCTTCATTTTAATTTCTTAATTCAAAAATTAAAGAAGCTTCCCCAGCTGGCCTTTCACTTTTTTATTCCCACTGCCAGACCTTCATTATTTCCCTCCATATGTCTTCAACTCGTCCCCATTCATCCAACCACTCTCATCCTAAATTTAACACAAAAGCCTCCATTATTTAACCCAAATTAAATCAAAGCTACACATACCCAGAAAAATGAAAAAGAAAAAAAAATATATTGCTATTCTTTTATCATTTTCCTCTTACTTACCTGCCCCTCCTGAGTTGCCTATCTTGACGAAAAAGAAACTCCAGCATGCTTTTTTACTTGTTCGCTAGCCAGCTTTATCTCTTTTTTCCTTTTTGTATTTGGTTTTTGGAGGGAATATAATTAATATACTGTATAATGAGATAATACAGATCCATATCTGAATATCTTATAAATAATGGCCATTTAGGTTCGAGTAGTCCCCAGTGGCCTCACTGGCTTTTTAGATCTAAACCCTTTTAAAATAAATAAATAAATAAATTGAGGGGTGAGGATTTTTGACTTTTCATTATAGTATTTAATTTGTTTCGAACTCAAGTCTTTGGCAGCTTTTGATGAGGAAGAATAATCCAATATTATGCACATTTTAATTTATTTCGCTCATTTTGTTATTTGGAGCTAGCCGGCCACCACCACTACTTTAATTTGTGGGGCTCTTTATATCCCCTGCAAAAATGACAAAATAATAAAATGCATGATGAAATTAAGTTTTATCTTGCAAAATATAATTCATTTCCTTACGATGTTCTCCAGAACACACATGGTACGCATAATTATATAAGTTCATTATTTGTTTTATTTTTGGAGAGTAGGAGACAGAAGAGAAAATGTTAAAGGAAAGTGGTGGCTCATTTCCTCATTGACTCACCTTTCCATCATTTTGGTAATTTTATTTTTCTTTTTTTAATTTTTTTTGTTTATAATAAGTATGTTTCTCGACCATGTGATTTCTCAATTATGAGAAGAGCATGTGATGTTACGAATACTTCTCGTCAAGTGGGGAAGCAGCTTTTCAACATTTTGGTGCCACAAAAATCTACTACAATAATAAATGGAGGAAGCATTTTTTTTTAAACAAAAGAAAAAAGAATTATTAAAAGAAACAGAAATATTTCCCCCAGAGTTTCATTTCGTGCAAGAAATCATAATTGAAAAATATTGCTTCCGCCTTCAACTTTAGGGTTGTCCTTGAGCTCCTTTTGATAACGACATTTTTTTTCTTATAAGCAATTTATGGACCACCCGTGAATCATATCGTTCCCATAATTAATTTATTTTTTTCCTGAAAATTAATTAACATAACTTAATATAAAATTAAATCCTGAACACTGGCGCAATTTAATTACATTTTTCTCTTATGTTTCATTCGTTTGGCAGTGGTAACATGTATATGGAATTTTTCTGAACACCTTGGAGGAATAGGAAAAATATTTATTTGACATTGAAGGATATATAATGTATGTACATATATGTAGGCATTAATTTAGCAACTAAATTGTCGTATTTTCAGAAGTTGGAGCATATATAATTCTCTCTAAAAGAGAGGAACGTGAAAAGTAATTGTCGTATTTTAGTACAAACATTGATTAGGCTTATTAATTCTGTTTAATTTAATAGTAGTTAGATCTATAGATATTGGATTATTGAGGGAGTAGCTGAGCATTTTACAGTATAAAACAGCTGTAGGGTGAGCTTGGTGACAAGGAAATCAGATGCATATTTTCCACATTCTTCAGAATAAATAATTATATTTTAATTACTTTGAAAAGTCAAGATTCTCCTGCACGCCGTGTAATTACTATGCATTCTAACTTTTAGACTTTAATTTAGAGGAAACGTACACGAATGTGATGATAATTAACTCTGATTACTTCTTCTTTTTTTTTTTTTTTTTAACAGTAGTGAAGGATAAGGATAAATGAGTAATAATAATTATTGAAATGCACCAATTAAAGATGGACAGCGTGGTGACAAATTAATGAAATTATTATCACCGTATCTGTGTATAGAGTTAAGATGTAATTTTAATAATCAAATTTTTGGCTATGAGTATTGACATAATTAAGTTTTGAAAGATATTAAAATAGTGTAATTTTCGTAATTCTATTAAATTAACTCAAATTTTTATCTCTTTTTATATGAGACTCGTTTGTTCTTCCTTTAGTTGATGTTTGGGTTGATTTAACAGAATTGTTAAAATTATATCATTTTTAAAAAATTATATCTATTTTTACACATTTCAAAATTTAATTATGCCAGAAACAACTACAAAAAATATTGTTATTAAAATTGAATCTTAACTTTATGCATACATACAAGGGGCAAAATAACCCATGCCCATGTGATTTTATACCGAAATTCTAGGGCTTGTCCCCAATCTATCTCTCTCTGGAATATTTTTTGTTTAAGAAAATATAAATTTGATTCTCTCAGTGGTGCCTGGCAGAAGGCAAATGGCAATAGATTCCCAGGTTGAGAGCCTAAGCTAAGCAAAGCAGAGCATTATATATAAGTAGAAATTTTAACACTTAAACCTCTATCTTATGTTTACTTTGTTTGGTAATTAACACACACATATAGAGAGAAAGATGCATAGTAAATGAGCATTATATAGCAATAAAAACAGGTAGATAGACGTGTCCTTGAAGGCGAGAAAATAAATGAAATTAAATATAGTATTGCTTTGAATAGTCAAGATTCCACAATCCCCACCACGTGGATGACAATGACGACATCGAGGTACTTGGAAACTGGTTCTACTATACAGTACCAGGTACAAGATACGTAGACAAAATTACATGCGCGCTGTCAATAACTTTTTTTCCATCATTTTGGAGGAAATTACACATACTAACGCGCTAAATAATTAACGCTTTTTTTTTTTTTAAACATAGCTATGTTGGCTGAGTTAGTGATTATTGAAATCTACTAATTAAATAAATATATACTCTTGTGTCATCTATGAGTTGGAGCGAGCAGGTTTTTTTATCCTGGTTTTGTTTGGATTAGTGTTGGTAAAATTAATTTTTATTTTATTTAAATTTTACAAATTAAAATTAAGATAAAAGTCAATTAGTGTAATTATTTTTTATTTGAATAAACTTTTATAAAAAAAGTCAATCTGACATAAACTTGTTTTAATGATACATTAAAATGTCAGTTTCATAAGATTTAAGTATGAATAGTTTCACACACACCACTCTGATTTTATTTATAAATTTTTCTTATTAAAAAATTAGATTATATTTATAAGTTCAGTTTCATGGTAGTAAATACATTTTTTACTTTTTTACCCCTATTAATTGTAGTAATAAAAAAATTTATTCATGTTGATTTTTAGAATCAATCATAGATAAGAGCAAAATTAGAAATTTAGCCCATAGTTAATGAATTAAATAACTCTTATTTATATATAAAAATTAATTAAAAAAGATTTATAAATAAAGTCAGATTGGTGTGTGTGTGTAATAACAAATTTGCCCGGCTTGTCTCCCATATAACTCTCTCTCGTTGACGACCAATAAAGGGCAGTGTAATAATACACGCACGCACTGGTTAATCTTTTTCTGTAAATTAAATTAAAATTCATAAAACTAAAGATTTTAATAATCACTCGGCGGAGAATACCTATATTTTTAGTTGGGTTTTTTTTTTATGAGAATTTTTCGTTTTATGTACGCAGCTAGCTATAAGCATAATATTTGATTGTGAGATATACTCCTAGATCGAGCTAGAGAGGTTAATCATTTGAGAGATAATATCTACTCTTGAATTAAAATTATATGGGTAGATCGGGATATATATTCTCGTATGTATGTATGTATGTTTTGGGGTGGAGGAGATAAATAAAATGGGAAGAGGTTACTTTTGATGGTAATGATGTTGGAATGATAAAATAGCACTAAATTAAATAAGTAACTGTTGTAGTCACCAAATAATCATATCACAAATAAGGCCCTTTCTCTTTTTAAGCTAGCTAGCTACCTACTTGTCATTATATGATTACCTAAAGCCATTGAGAGGGTATGTATTGCTATTAGGTGAAGACGAAGTGATATTATGTTTCTCTGTTACTTTCACAATTTTTGCCTCTCAATTAAGTTATCGCTTTCTCACTTTACTTTATTCCCATGCCATGCCTTCACACTTTCCTCCTCTTCCTTTTGACCCCCACACTCTTATCCCCTTTTAGTTTGTTTTTTTCTCCTTTGTCTATATATGAAGACGTAGCGCTTAATGGATCCTACACTAATCTCGTATCTTTTTCTTCTTAATTTTCTTCTAAAACACATTAGTAGTATTCTTTTTTATTTTTAATATACAATTTTGTTTATAATATAAATTACATTATGAATAAGATCTTTTATTAATAATTAGAGGTAGTGTAATATTTTACTTGTGCTATCAACAACTACATACATAGTTCAAGTATACATCTTGAGAGATGTATTTATGTGATGAATGATTTTTTTATGACAATCGTTATAATGCATTAAATTTCAACATGGCCGATGCCCGGCTATATTTCATCGTTCAATGTTTGGTGAAATATGTCAGTAATTAGGAGGTAGTAGTCTAAATTAGGCAATAATGTTATAGGGAAATAAGAGATTTTGTTTGAGTGATGATGAATATATATAATGATTAAAAAAGGGAAATAATTAATTAATAGAAGCGAACAAATATTAGATTGGGGACATAATAATTGCCTTCAAATTATGATGCTGCATGGGATGGCTCAATTAGTTAAGCGTGCAGTTATTTCATTTTCAGTCAAACTTCTTTACCTTTCAGGGGAGAAAATTTGTTTATTAATTTTTTTTTTAAATGGAGAGCTACACGACAGGGCAGTGTACCAGGATATAATATCACATTAATTATATTATATTCAAGACTTATTACCAATTCAACACGTCATAATTTACTTAAATCACACCTTCATAACGTTGACCGCCACGCTTTTAATTACTATATTTTCAAATAATACCCCCCGCATATAAATATAATTACCACCGTCATTATATATAATTTGTGCACCGACACTAGCTCCAGTGGGAAGAGGAAGATCTAATTTTTTTTATGTTATGGACAGACGTGGAAGAAAAATATATAAAATTATTTTTTAAAAACTTCGTGTTATGCATGTAAAAGAAAAATGAAGGATTTTTTATTAATTATCGAATATTTCAATTAATTGTCGTTTAGAATTATTGATGAAGTCAAAGGTAAGCATGTTCTTTGTGTTTGCCTTGGTCATGTGAACAGGAATATATGCAGATTTCTTTTTTATCCAACATAAATAGAAGAATTGGTATATTGATACCTCCCTCCCTCCCTTTAAGCTCACATGAGTGCATATAAAAGAACGGCAATTTGGGTAAATTGTTGCCTTTTAATTTTCTAAGTGGCCTCTAAATTTTTTTATTTTTAATTATTCATGTACATAAATTTTCACTAATAAAGAAAATTACACTTTAAATATATTTTAAAAAATAATACCGACTTCTTTTATAAAATATAAATTATTACAAATATTTATTACTTCACTGTTTAGCATTCCTATTTTGAATTGAAAATTATAAAATGAATTTGTTATAAATTTAAAAAAAAATATTTGATATTGATTAAAAAATTAAATAGTTGTTTATAAAATATATTTGTTTTAATAATTTTGTGTGTGTAAACAAAAGTAAGAGTGTTTGTGGAAATAGAGGATTAACTGAGATGTGAACTGTAATGAAAGTCAAGGATTATGAAGAAAATTTGGCTTCCCTTCTAGCTAGGGCTCCTTCTTCTGAAAGAGAAAGATGTACCCACCATGTGTGTATGTATGTATGTGTATATATATATATATATATATATATATATATTTATTTATTTATTTATTTATTGTAGAGAATATTAAGTTTAGACATATTAATTAATTAATTATTATTAGAGACATCGTTTAATATTTATTAAGATTAAATATGAATATTATATTTTAGAAATATATCTTTAAAATATTATGATTTGATTTGATTATGATAGATTTTAGATTTAGGGTTAAAGTTAGTCTATTATTTCCTATATAAAGGCTTTTTTATATTCTATTTTATTCTTAAGGATCAATAATATTCACAGTATTTCTCTTATGCTTTAATGTAATCCTTTATTTTCAACAATATACATATATATATATATATATATATATATATATATATCATGGGTCTACAGGTATTAATTTCATATGAAGAAATTAATTAACTAACTAAGCATTGTTTATTACTTCGAAACACTATTTAAGTCGTGATTTTTGTAAGCGCACAAAAGAAAAAACCCAAATATGGTTAGGTGCAAAGTTGAGTCATAATATAATTAATGTTAGTTCTTAAAATAAGAGGAAAGAAAAAAGATTAGTGAGGGTCACGAATTTTATTACATAATCAACGCTCACACTAATCAAACTCAAATTCGAATGTTTTATGTAAAATTAGTAAGAATTCTATCAAGGCAATGAACTAATTTTTTTTAAGAAAATCATTAACATTATTAATCGAGGAAAAACAAGTCTTGAAAGCTAAAGTTTACCAGATTAATTAATAAATTAAAAGTGAAAGTATCGGGATAAACCGTCACTAGTTGAGAATTAAGGAGTAAATAATAATTAAGGACACATGGAAGCGTTAATTGTGTAACGTACAAAAAATAAATATATTTGATCGGAAGCGTACAGCATCGGAATTCCTCGAATATTGTTGATCCATCAGTTTAGTGTCTTGCTTTTGTGTTTTTCTATTTAGCTTCATGTGCTTCCTAATTCAATGGCTTTTTTCTACTTCATTGACTTTCCCTAATGACACATTCAAAATTAATTACTTCCCTAAAATATATATATATATATTAAAATTAGATTAAAACTGCCTTTTATTTTCCACACAGATGTTTGAATTACACATTGATGATTCATTAATTCGTCTTCTGTCCTGTCACACCAATATACAGAAATTTTCTTAATCACGCCTAACACATAAGTAATATATCTTTGTCATTGAAGATTTTATTAAACGACATAAATTTTATGTCAATATTATTTATTTTACGTGAAAAAAATTGAATTTACTTCGACTTTAAAGAATAAAAATATTAATTTTACACAAAAATAACACACTCGTACATTGTTTGCACTCTACATTAAGAAGAAGGAAGCATAAATTTTAAAATAAAAAGAATGATTGCGTAATTCAAACATTTTTTTAGAGAAGAATATACGGTTTCCTTTTAAAATATTATTAATTAATATAATAATATTGCCCCTATCCTGATGGCCGTTATATAATTTCCTAAAAAAGCCAGACTGTCAGAGATATTGATAGCCACTATCTTATTAAATATTATTAATTATATATATTGAAATACAACAATCATTAGTTGCATTGTTCAGCACATAACGTACAAGGGTTGCCTTCTAAATTCTAAT
This sequence comes from Albizia julibrissin, assembly GCA_037074505.1. Lineage (NCBI taxonomy): Eukaryota > Viridiplantae > Streptophyta > Magnoliopsida > Fabales > Fabaceae > Albizia > Albizia julibrissin. The sequence goes on along the minus strand of CM073482.1, from coordinate 1,595,946 downwards.
TAACCTTAATTATATTATTAGTGATATATCTGGCACTAATAATCAAGTGTTGATTTACTATACTTATTTCAATTTACTCCAATTTAATCAAATGCTCATATTAATATCTTCAATATAATTGTGCTCCTTCAATGTATCTATATGCCCACCTAGCTGACTACCTAGATACCTATGTGCATTATTTGGAAACATGCATTAAGCTTCGAAAGTCCTCTTAATTGATTACTTTTATACCTGTTCTAAGGATTAATTCTTGTTCGGTTCAAATTAATGATTAATTCATATGGTCCCTAGCTATTAATGTCTTCGCTAGGAGCCTCCCTAAACTTTTAAATTATGTATATCACACACACACACGCTGAAACACTTTTTCAGTTTTCACAGAAAACCATGTTCAAAATTAGTTTAAGATGGACTAATTAATGTTTAAATACTAACTAATCCCCAAGTTGTTAATTATATATAAATAAACAAGCTAGTTACAGCTGATCGATCCGATTCCCTCCTAAATAGAGGTTCATATTTTCATTTCTATTTTTTAATAAAATAATAGTGTAATCGGTTTTAAGCCTAGAATAATCACAAATTGGTGAATTACGTACGTTGCTTTCGATCTGTTTGACAAAGTAACCTACCTAAACACAGACTCAAAATTAAGGCACAAAATAAATAAATAATTAATTGCCTGCTATCTAGTGATCATCAGAAACTTCTAGGATACTGTCTCATCGATCTATTTAAATTTGTTGGATTAAAATAATACCTACCGACACTAAATGTGATGATTTTAAACCAAGTTGCGAACTGGTCTTGGTCATAATGGTATTTTATAATGTGATAGTTTGAATATTTCAAAATAATATAACGATCACCAACATGAACATGCATACTCACACTAGAAGACAAAAACAGATAGACATGGTGTAACGACTCTATATATACTACGCTCCTTCGAAACGTCAAACTACATTACCTTTTCTTTTTTTTTTTTGGCCAACATCAAACTGCATTAGCTGCATACATTATAAAGCAACAATAGCTTAACTATATATTGTGTGTGTTTGTGTATATATATAGTTTCAAGCATAATCAAAACCCATCTTTTTAAGCAACATTTGCGTGTGTTTGTGTGGATATTTGTCAACAATGCAATATCCATAATCAACACAACCGAAAAAAAAAGATGATATTAAAAGCTACCTACATAATTACACTTAATTTATGATATTTTGAGCAATGAGAATGTATCTTTTGAAGTAATTAATTAAGGTTTTACTTACATTCTAATGGATGCATTATTCAACTTGATTCGAATTATTTAGGTGTAATAAAAGTATATAGAATTCAAACCTTATTATGCGTGTCTATATACATATATAGGATGGTGGATAAAATTAAGTTAGACACAACGGTCACAAAAGTAAAATAATCAAATTAATCTTGAGATCTGCATGTGTTTCAGTACTTTCAAAAGTTCATGGGAATCTCCCACATTGTCATGTCAGATATTTTAACCTTAATTAAAAGCGTCGCAACAAAATTACTACGTGCAAGAATATCCAAGCAGCAGAATTATTTAAGTTTAATATAATATAATGCATCTATAATTTCACTGTCTTTTGCACATATTTTCATATAAAGATTTTAGCTTTTTGGACGTACGTGGCATGCAGTAACATATAACTGTAATGACATTCTCCTCTAGCTATGCTTTCATATCTCTTCCTACTATATATATATTATCTCAAGCAATATATAAGCTACATTAGTGTATTATATACAAACAAGGCAAGCTATGAGGTTTGCTTCAAAGAAATAACAAGGTTGTTAGTTAGCTATAGCTGACTCTTCATTAATTATAGACTAGCTTAGCTAGTGGCCGGAGTCACATTTTTTTTATTAACACAATATTTTAATTTGTGCAACAAATTAATTGGTGATGAATAAAGTCTCTAGGGAAAAATATGCATTAACATTTCCCTCGTTTTCTTAATGTTTTGAATTTAAAAAATTTAAAAGGAAAGGAATCCCTTTAGTTAAAGTGAAAGGATCTCATTTTTTAACTTGCTTTTTTTTTTTTTTTTTTTGCTAAAGTATATGAAGAGGGTTCTGAATCTTTTACATGCCTATCGACAGTCACAATCCACTGATCTTACCTTTATTTTCCCTCTTTATTGCATATGACAGATTCAATGGCCACAAATCCTCAAACCATTACTAAATTATAATGTGATTTTTATTTATTAACTGACATATATAGGCAGATAACAGTAAATTAATAAGATTATTGAGAGACACCATATTAATTGGATTGATGTATGTGTTTGATTGAATGTCATATCTGGATGATGTTGCCACGTGCATTCATTATAGGAGGAAAAAAAATCTATATTTAAATAGGTATTTATATATTAATTGGCAGTTCTCACGTTGAAAAATAATATTAAGTAGGTTAAACCAATTATAATTCTTACTATATTTATATTCACTTCATTAACTAGTTAATTTATTGGCCAGTTGGATCCCAAATTAAAGTCATGCAACTAATTAAACAAATGATATTCTAATAACACATCCACTTGTCTTGCTATATATATATATATACTTCGGGATGCCTTCCTCCAAAAGTGAATTATGTGATCTTTGTACAGAATAGAGATGAATATGTTGAATTCCTTTTCGTTGTTCAAACTAACATTAATTAAATTATCGAGGAAACACATGCAATATGGTGATATTATGACTACCCATGTGTTGTAGAGATCTAGATCCGATATTGTACATATTTTTATTTAAAAAAAGAGAGTCATTAGTCTCTCTTTGATATATTTTAATTAATTTTATTACTTTACTAATTAATTTTTTAATAAAAAAAGGCAGACTGGCTAGATGAACCAAGCTAGCACGCCAACACGTTCTAATTATATTATTATACAAAATAGTAATAAGTAGTAGTAAACCTATATATGGATTTGTGGGTTTCATTTATTGGAGGAAAAAACTTCAGTTATACTTGATTGGTGATTTAATTTGATGATAATATAATTCAATTTTTTTAGTTGTCTCAGAATTTAGTTTTGGTGATTGTATGGATATTTGTCTATCCCTTCATTGTTACTCTTCGATCAAACATTTTGCAAACGATTGGCCCCACACAAAAGGAAAAACAAACATATCGTAGGTAACACGAAATTATTAACCGAAGTTTGATGATCAAATGAATGTTGTTTGCACTTAAATATTAATCAATATTAGTAGTGATTTGGGAGTGTTTATATTCTATTGAAGAAACGACCGGGACAAATAGTTTTTTTTTTAATTTATATTTATGTATAAACTCGATTTATATAAACTGAGATAAAATTTTTTCACACATTTATCTTATAAGTCATAAAAATTATATCATATATAATAATAATTTATGGTTAAAAAGTATTTTAAAAATGTTAATCATTATTTTAAATACCATATTTTACGGGCAAGTTAAATTAGGGAGATGACAATATGAAAAGACAAAAGTTACGGCATTAAAATAATGTGAGAGTGGGAGAAACGAGCCTGAATAATAATGGTGGAACATAAATAAATAAATAAATAAGCCCAAAGCAGGTTGCGTTGGGGGGGCGGGGGGAGAGTGAACGACCGCATGTGCAAATAGGAAGAGACGTCGTTTGTTGGGTAAATGCGAGTTAGGTAAGTGTCGTTTGCGGTACGTAGTGTCGGTGAATTGGAGCCGCCGGGCCCACCATATTTGAATCACCCCAATCCTCATCCTCATGGGGAATTCCATATTTGTTGCCGTGTTGTATTATACTATTGAGACATCTCCCTTAAAAGCTTTACATTACCGTTGTCGTATTCATTGTCACCCCTCTCTCTCTCTCTCTCTACGAGTAAAACATGGTGGGTTAAAAAATCTGAGCTCCAAAATTCAAACCGATTAATTGTTTGTTGGCATATTATATATATGTTTGTTGGCATATTATATATATGTATATGTATATAGTATGTTTGGATGAACTTTTTAAAAATAATTTTATAATGTTTAAAATGAGTATGTGAAGTTCTTCCCTTTTTTTTGACACGTACATAAAAATGCCTTAAAAAACTATGGTTTGAGGGTTAATGTACCTTAAATGACTAATTAGAACCTAATGTTTAGTATTGCACAACCTTTTATATATAAAAAAAATGTCGAGTTGTTGACACAAATTTAAATGTGAATATTATCTAGCTATGGATAAAAAAACAGTTCTCTTAATAGTAAATAACAATATCTGAATTCACAATTTTGTGTGAATGATACCATATCTCTTGTGTCATACTCTGATTTTAAAAATAAAATGTATTTAATAAATTGATCAGATATAATTTTTATATTTATTAATTATTTTTAATTTAATCTTATTAATATTTTTTTAACAATAATCAATATAGATAATGAAAAAAGAAATTATGTAAGATGTGTTTTAAAAAATATATATAATAATAAATATTTTTTAAATTTAATTTAATTAAATAAATATATATTATATTAAACATCATATTAATATTATATTTAATGGGAGATGTGACACTGATATTATCCAAATGTACGTTGCGCTCTCATTTCAATGCAGCACTGTGAATCAATTTGAACGCAAGCCTCATACCGACGGAACGAATAAAATTTGGAAAAATTACAGTAAGGTAAAAAATAAAGAAATGATTTTAATAAGTTGTTAATGGAGATCCTTCAAATTATCAATGACTAATATCTGAAATTATCAATGTGCTTCATTTTTTTTATTTTAAGAAATTATTTTTTCATTTTTCTCCTTATTTATGATCTTATTATAATTTTTCCATAAAATTTCTAATGTGGATAATTCATAATTCACCGCACCTCTCTGTCTGTCTATATATATTACTGATTTCATGATAGCATATGAAGGGAGTAAAATATAAAAATTAAAGTAGGAAAAAAACTTTTTTGGGTAAAAATAAAATAAATTTAATTATAAAAAAGGAGAATATATATATGAGCTCCTAACACTTAACCTCACAGAATATGATAGTGCATTCATATATATAAAAGGGCTCTGTAGGGTACCTAATATGCTAGGAATGAAGTAGGTGAAGGAGCCTTCACTTACTAATAACTTTACAAGTGTTGATTTGGGAATATAGTGTTGATTGATGATTAATTTTGACCGAGTGGTTAATTAATTGAGTTGGTGTGTGTGTATAGGTAAAGAAAAAGTGTGTGTGTGATGTAACTCTAATTTGGACGCTTCAACTCCCTGTGTGACAAGTTTTCCCAAATATATATGTATGTACACTATGATGTCAAGGAGGTTTTGTAGTCTAACAATTTATTTCAATTGAAAAAAAGGTTAGTTTATAATTTTGTTTCTGTACTTCCGTAGTACCCGACTTGATGGAAAATGAGGGTTTTAAAATATTCAGATTCATTGTAATCATCATATATAAGGATTAACGTCAGATTATTTCTCACTTAATAATGACGTTGCTCACTAAAAATAACTACGTATGTAATGACCGTATATTTATAGTACAAAGAACATATCACTATTAGGAGTATATATACGTCAGCAGTCCCTTTTTATTGTTTTTATAATAATATGGGAAATATACGAAATGAAAGGGATGGATGGGACCCGCGGGAGCTGGCAATTTGAATATAATAAACAAACCCCACCCCTTTGAAAGTGGACTCGGCTAACGTTCACGGCACAAGCGTATGCCGTTGATCCTTTTCACCTAAATTATATTGTTTTGGTGTAGTTTGAGTAAAAATAATAATAGAGTTAGATTTTTTTAAAAAAAATTGTGTATAATATTTTAAATTTTTTTAAAAGTATATAATATTTTAAAATATTTTTTAAATAACATGTAGTATTATAAAATAATTGTTTATGTTTTTAATTTCTTAAAATATTTTTTAAATTTTATCCAATGTCTTATCAGATTGATTGTAATTTTATCTTTAATTATTTTTCAGTTTTAAAAATTACTTTAAAGTATTTTTTTGGGTGTTTTTAACCCTTTAAAATATTTTTCAGTTGTACCCAGTGTCTTAAGAGACTGATTACATTTTTACCAGTAAGACATTGGGTAAAAATGAAAAAATATTTTAAGAGATTAAAAATATAAAAATTATTTCAGGATACTACATGCTACTTAAAAAATATTTTAAAATATTATACACTTCTAAAAAAATATTTCAAAATACTATACATTATTTTTTTTAAAAAAAAAACCAACCCCACTACAGTGTAGTTTGAGTAAAAAGGACCGGCAGCGGACGCTGATTCCTTCAAAAGTACCTTCCCATTTTTCATTTTCATTCTTTTCTCCTATCTTTTTATTTTTTAATTACAAGAGGTCTAAAATTATAAGCTAATACAAGACCTCTTCCTTATGGAGAAACTTTCATAATTCATACACTCAATTACAAAATCATTGCGTTTTTGTATCATTTTAGATTATCATATTTTGAAATCAATTTTGGCCTGCCCCCACCACCTCTTTCACCTACGTTGAGTATTAGAAAGAATACCATTTGGATCCCAATAAAAAAATATATATATTCATGAGTCTCATAATTTATCAATAATAATTCTTTCATTTATTAATAGAGACTTTTATGATATTATTTCTCATAGTTGGGATTGAGAGCCCGATGATATTCTTTTTAAATTTTAAATTTTAATGTCCCAATTATTGTCCAATATTGTATTCATTCATCAAAACTATAAAAACTTCTTCCAAGCCCACAATTTAGTATTAATATCAAGTTACTAATTAAAGTGCTAATTATTAGACATATTGCTGTGTCTCAGGTATATTCTTGATAAGTTTTGGCATATGCTTTTACTCTCACCCTTCTGTTCTGTAAGGTACTACGTACCTTTCCTTTCTCCATTTCAACTTTCAAGGATATATGTGTCATGTCCACTAAATTATTTCATCTTTCTGTGTTTTACTTCTACAACAATGTACCGAACATATACAAAAATTTAAGAGAGAATTTTCGCTTCCCATTTAAAAACTTGCACATATATATATATATATATATTATCCAATTGCGTCACCAATAATTTAATAAAGAGACAAATGGGTGACAGCTATATGATGGAAGATTCATCAATAAATAATTAAGGAAGAATATATATATATGGAATTTAAAAAACGTGTGACACGTCACTCCATAATGTAGAAAACCAGATATTGCAGGAAGCAGTAAATTAACTGGTTTTGTTGTATTTGGGTAACTAACGTGTCAGAACAAAAGTAGCCCCATTTTGTTGTCCTACCTCCATAATTTAGACCCTACACTATGTGGAGTTCAATGGATCCAGTTCCCTTGACTTTTCGTTAATTATCAGACCTATAAGAATCAGAATGATGACTCACACTTACTTTGCCTTTGCCATATGTATAAATATATATACCACAGAGTACAGACACACACGAAGATGAGAAAGAAGAGGAAGAAGTATGTGGGGTTATGGGTGATAATGAAGGCTCCATGGAAGGATCAAACTTTAAGAAATCAAACATGGAGGGTTTGAATTTGGTCCCCCCCAATTTGGCATCCTATGCGCTCTCTCTCTCCCTCACACAGACACACAGTCTCACTTCAACAGCCACCACTTAATTTAGCATTTGTTTCTAATTACTTGTTTTGTCCAACAAACGACACTTTCTCACCAATAAAGCTCCTCATTTCATTTATTCCCTTTTCAAAGTTTGTGACTTTAACAGGAGACATATATATTTATATATATAATAGTGAAATGTATACTAATACAATTTAATTTGATCTCTGATTTACCAACTAAAGACACAGTGACTTGACCAATATCTTTCAATATCAATTATCAACCTCAACATACATTTTTATTACCACCTCCTGTCCCTAGTATAAGATTTTGTTTGTAATCCAAATTGTAGAAGTCTTATACTAAGCACATGAGTCCGTGTATATATATATATATATACTTAAACACGTGTTAGTATAGTGGATAGTGGACACCATCATCGGGTGAACATTGTCATGATTTGAAGAGAAAGATGGCAGATAGGACAGGGTGTAAACTTTCGCTCATGACCTCGTATTTAGGATTTACATGATTCCTCTCGTCGGGACGTGAATATAAATAATAAAGCTACATAATAATAGTGTTTTTTTTTATATATATTTTATGTGAAAGTAACATTATGAAGTTAGGCGATCATTACAAAGTTTGAAAAGTAACCAAGAAAAAAAGAAAAAGCTACCCCTAATAATACGGGTCCCTCCCTCGGTCTCATCCAAAGATCAATCCTATCCAAGCTTTTTTATAATTGTGGGGGTGGCTCAATTACGAGACGCTGCATTAATACTTATAGAATTATTAGGGTTATAGGGACCATGGAGATGACTCATAAGTCTTTGTTTCTTTGTGGGGCCTGTTAAATGTCGGTGTCCCTTGTTAAGGTTACCCATCCTGGGCCCTCCCCTGTTCAAATCAGTCCTTCGATTTTAATTCATTCGTCTTCAAATTGAACTATTCTACTAAGAGGAATTTAGAATTCATCTAGAAGCTGAAACTAGAAGGACCAGTTCCAATGGGCCAACGGTGATGATATATCTTACGTCTATGATTGGTGGACTATAATTGCAGAGCCTCAAGTGGAGTCCTTTTTTTGTTGGAAGGCAAAAAAGGAACCGTGAATAATATCTCAAGAGTTCATCAGTAAGGGCAAGTGATAATAATTCAAAAGGCTTTTTATAAAGGTACTACAAAATTAACCAAACCACCTAGAATAGAATATCAAAGATATTGTGAAAAAGTGCAATCCATACGAACCTGATTGATACAGAGTTTTTCATTCCGTATAAAACCTAAAAAGAAGCTGGTCGGTCATGCAGATCACTCCACGATAGGTATCTAAAATCATGTTCAACAAACCTAGTTTTTATTCCATGCTTACAAGTTAATCATAACAATGGAATGGTTACTTCATTTATAGCGAGGTGGGAAAGAATTTGGAAAGAAATTCTAAATACACCTTTCACAGTCTAGGAAGAGAAACTAAACAAAGCCCATGAACAACCATAACCATAATTTAGGATCTTTATCTGATCATGATCATATATTTGCTAGCCCTGGTTAGTGAACGGTGTTATGAGTTTCCCATTCGTTGTAGATATGCAAATCATTATAGAAAGTTCAGTACCTTTTGAGAACACATGGAGACCAACTTGTCATAATACTTTTTTCTTGCTTCAACACATTCTTGAGAAAAGCTATTATTTCCATCGTATTCACATGTCAGAGTCAGAGAACCAAAATATGACAAGGCAAGTTGGAAACCCTTTTGTTAGACAAACAAACATCAAACCGCAAGAGGGCATTCAGTCCCTTTCCGAGCTCCGACAAGTCGATCACGGAGCTGCAAAGCAGTGAAAACAAATGTAAACTCTCTGCAATTCTTGTATGTATTTGTCGTGTTGTTGTTTATACCATCAAAAACAAACAAACTACAATAGGCAGAAAATCCATTACCAACAAACTAACTATTCTAATTATAAAATCTTGATTATCTGATCAAATGTATTACGTCACCAAATTAATTCAGACTGTCGTTATGAATATGTAGCTTCAAAAATTTGATGATTCAAGATATGAATCATTGATCATCATAACAAGTTGCTATTACCACCAGGGACTAAACACAAACATCCTTGTAAAGCATCAGATAAAATTTTAAGGAAAAGTAGGAATAGGAAAGAACAAATGTTTCCATGATATCTTGAACTGGAAAAAATGGAACTTACGAGACAGGTACTGTACAATCCATCCGACAAAAGGAATATGATAGAGGAACACTTTGATAGATGGCCCAAAACCGCTGCAACAAAGAAAACAGAATTGATAACCATACCTTGCCGCTGCTCAAAATACAGAATGCAACTTTGGTCTCAAATATGAGGCTACAATTGAATTTGGGCTTCTAAATCCCAGCTGAGCCGACTGCAGGCCACGACTGGGCTTTGCCTTTAAAAAATCCCAATTCTGGCCCGAATTGTGTTTTTCAATGCAACATGTTCAAAACTTTCAAAACAATTTGGCATTCAAAACCATACCCAAAAATGTACTTTGATCTCTAAAAGTCTCAGCCTGTGTCAGGTCTAAAGTGTGACAAGTATTCTAGAATTCAAGAAGGATCGCACCAACTAACCTGAAGAGAACAAAACAACCATATATTTCAAGTATTATACCAAATATGGGCCACCTAACAAAAATGAAGAAGAGCCCTAGAAGAAATGGTACAGAACCCTGCAAAAGAGGGGGAAAAAAGCTCTTCATCTCCATATAGAATGCTTCCTTTGCTATATACATAGAGAAAATAAAAAAAGAATACAAAAGGGTGGCATGCTTATAAGGCTTTCCATTCACATAGAAGATCTATGGACCTCAAAACCCCATAAACAAAAAAATGCAGTGATGTGGCGATAAAAGTTTTTGTTCATCAAAACACTGGTCAGAAATTGTTTCATTAGTCTCTAGAATGTAAAACTGACTAACACAATGAAAGCATAAAAGAAAATGAGACTAGAAAACAGTCTCTAGAATGCAAGTGGACAAATACGTTCAAAAGCCAATTTCTTTGTCTTAAACTGTCACAGAAACAATAATGCTATGTTTAAAGTGAGGGGAAAATAGGGGGAGGAATACTAGGGGAAAACTCCCAAAAATAGTAAAACCCCCTCCTAATTTTCTCTCCATCCAAATATAGGGTACAGGTACAAAATGGCAAGCGGCAAAAAGGATGCCAAAATCATCTAAGTTAGCAAAACTAGTTCGGATCAAATTTACAAAAGTTATCATGCTTGCCAACTCATCTGTATATATTATCACTAGAGAAAGAGAATGACAGTGAGAGATGGAGGAGGGAGGGGGGGGGGAGGAGAGAGTGGGTATGTTTTATTGATTGACAGAAAATTCACCAAGTATACCTTATAGTTTGCTCTGTTGGTGAAGAGGTTCAATGTGCAACGCCAACCAAGCAAAATGGCAACACCTGCCAACCAGAATATCTGATTCCCCAATGCCAAAGTCAGTAAAGTTTTTCCTCCTTACATTATGTTATTTTCCAAAAGGAAAAAAAATTCAATATTTAGGTTCCAGAGGAAAGCTTTACATTTCCCAGAGCCAGTAAGCCGCGGTCAAAGAAAAGAAGTATGCCAAGAAATGAGAAAAATATGCCAAAGCCAATTAGGCCAATACCAGCCTCTGCAATGTAAGAAATTCAAGGTCAAAAAGACATTTAATGATGTCTAAATATGCTAGTAATAACGCATATACTTATATACTAATAAAAAGGTAATTTGCGCATTCAACTAAAATTTCCACGTTCAGTTAAGAAAAGTCTCAGAATCCCTAAAATATTAGGATGAATAAAGCCTAATCTTTTTAAGAGTTCAAACTCAATAAACCACAAAGCATTCAGATTTATGCACACTAAAAGAAAATTATGCTCCTGCCAAGTAAATGCTCAAGAAAATTCATAAACAAATAAAAATTATTCAACACTGAAGAGAACCAGATCAATTGTTCAGATATAGAAGAACACCAACTAAAATTTCAAATAGTTCACAAATTGCAAGTGTCAGGGATGGAGAACAACACCACAGTTTAAATTAACACTCAAAGAAGTTATTTTTATTTACACAGAGTATATTTATCAATTATGAACTGAATATTGAGCATGCCTCCTAGTGCTCTGAAACGAACAACTCTTACTCTTTATCTCGCTTATCTCATAGGCCATATTGAATACTAAAACAGCACCAGATGAACCAAGGACAAGAAGGGACTTCTGAAGAAACTGCATCAAATGGAGAACACTCATATCAGATCATTGATACACATGCTCATAAACATATTAAAAGAAAATATACACGACAGGAAGATACTATTATTCCTTTGAGTAGCATTTTCAGATCTTGTGCTAGTCATCATAAAATTGCTTCACATCACTTATCTTGGAGCAGAGGAGCTTCATTAATGCTTAAAAAAGCAGTTACAAGTGATTGGACCCAAAAAAAATAAAAAAAATAAAGAGACGCAACCTATGCAGACATCAATCACGGCTTATTGCAGTAGAGGAACCTGACCAAATAGCAATATCGCGGCCCTAATTGCGATCCAGAATTCAAAACCATGGTAGCAATTAAATTACAGGCTATGCAAAGGCACAAAGGTGCGACACTACAGCTGAAGACCAATGATTTGTACGGTTATAATTGCTAAGATCGGCACAATGAGAACAATGAAGGAATGATTATAAGACAACCTTCCATGTATTTCAGCGGAAAAATACTCTTAGGGATCAATTCCAAAGTGATTAACTTTAAAAATAACACTACTTGACAAGATTATGAATACCCAGTACAGATTTCAACATCATGATTTGCAAATAGAGTGAAAAATGGGAATTATCAAAAGATAACTGAAAAATTGCCTTTGATTTTCGAAGTGTGAAGCAGGGCTAATGCAGCAGTTTCCGGACACTTGATACTGCCAACCAGAATCTCAGTTTAAACTTCAAGACCGGAAGAGCATTTCATGCTCCATGTGGATTTGAGTAAAAAAGAAGGAAGGAAAGCTGTCTGAGCGTCACCCTGAGTGAGTTAACGAATATAACGGAAAATAAAGCACAAATGTATAGGGGAAAAAAGAATCAGGATCCATCCGCATTAGATTCAGGCATTCAGCGACGAGAAGAGAGAGAGAAAGAGGTTTTCTACCTTGAAATGACCCGGTTAGCCCAACAGCGAGGGAATCGCCATGTTTTATGGACCTGGGCATGTTAATGGGCTTAACTATGTGATCCAAACTCTCATGGGATTTATCATGATCTCAAAAAGTTTAGCCCAAGAAATTTCAAAGTCAGCCTAGGGCTGTTGCCAAAAATATATCCATTTGGACTCTGCTATTCATATGGTTAAATCCTGTGTGAATTTTCGTTGACAGGCGTGTGATTCTACAACTGGATGATATATTTGTCATGCTTCAATTTAAATTTATTCGTTCATGTTTCATGTTTAGATATATTTTTCTTAAGAGTCAATCATCAATATAGTATATTAATTTTATAGAGCTCGAGGCACGCTGCTTATAATTAGGAAATAGGAATAGTGTAACTTTTTTATTAGGCTCTATGCAATCTTTTTTTGGATGATCAATATGACATAACATGAATTTGGTGCTGCCTTGGTTAAATAAGGGAATTGCCATGCTTATTTTGATGTGGTTTTTTCAAAGTCTATAATGTACAAAATATATATAAAAGAGCATTTATGTTTGATTATTTGGAAGGAAACTCTTGTGACATAATTATTAATGTAACGTGTCCGGCAAAAAAAATTATTAATGTAACCTGGCTGAGAATTGAGAACATGAATGTTTTTTTTTTTTTGTCAAAATTATATATTCATCGTGATCCCATTCAATATAAAATGTGAGAAATTCTTGACATATAAATAAACAAATACAATTTCTTTATGGATAGGGATAGCCTTTTTTAAAATTACAAGGATATAGTACAACAACATATCATGAAAAAATTACACCTACCTTTGCTTTCATAGCAGCAGGTAATATAAATTATTGAGTGACAACTATAGTCTATTGGTATGCTCTCATTATTTACCCGTGCAATGAGATTCCTTCCCTTGACTGAGCTTTTCGAGCCTCCAATAGTTTTTGCAACGCCATATGACACCTGAAAGTCCAAAATTTGACCAAAACAAATGTCATCAAACTAGTTAAGGCGCAGGCCAAAACATTTTTTTTTTAAAATGTAAACGTCAATATCATTATTGATCCTTGCAATTTGATTAAATTTTAATTTTGATCTTTATAGTTTTAAATCGTTGTTTTTGCTTCCTATAGTTTCATAATAATGACTTAGTCTAAGTTTAAGTATAGAATCTAAAACTAAAATTTGTTAAAAGTATAGGGACCAATCATTTAACTCGTATCAAATTTTTATAAAACTATAGTACTAAAACCAACAATTTAAAACTACATGAACCAAAATTAAAATTCAATCGAATTATAATGAATAACAATGGTATTAATCCACAAAATAATAATAAACTAGCAAGGGTATGAACACAACAATCATATTTGGTAACGATAAAAAGACTTGGTTCGGGGCTCGTCGTACCTCCAAGGGAGATGGTCAAGGAACATGGATGGAGAAACAACAATATCTTTGAATTTTTCTCTATCTGCTATATAAGCTTTGTAATGATTTTCCTTCCCCCGCAATCTAAAAGGTGTCCAAACTGCGTTATGAGAGTTTCTAGGTTCTGGTACTATATGAATTACCAGTCCTGGAAGATAAATGTTGGGGTGGTTGCTGGCTGCCTCCATCTCTGAAGCTTGAACTGCATCTACTAAATGAGACACAGGATCATTGTTTGAATTCACATCTGCAACAAAAGGATTTGTCAATTCGCCATCATGAATTTCATCAACCTGGTCTCTTGTTCCATCGCCAACCCAGACAGAATATTCTTCAAGTTTACTGTTGCCTGTAGTAAAAAAGAAAGCACTTAAGAGACAAAATTTCTGTAATTATGCGATATTGCTATGGAAGCTATCACCACTGTAAATGATTTACAACCTTCACCAGCAAAATAATTTGTAAATTCACTATTGTCACTTTTTACACGACCACTTCTGTTAGCTTCAGACCATAGTGGAAATTCTTGCTTATCTTCTTCCGTGTTACCTGCAGCATTAATTAAAATCTGTTAGTAAAGCACCTTTGACCCATAAAATCAACAACATACCTTCTCCTAAATGCCAACAACAGAGTAAGAAACTATGAACAACCTTTAGTGCTAATCTCAGTCTGGCTTCTGCTGATTTGATGGTTTAAATCTTCCCAAGGGATGGCCCCTGAATAATAACCAGATTGATCCCCAGCTGAAGTAATCCCACTACATTCACAGCTCTTGTACAGAAACTGACGGGCAAGTTGCAGAATTGTGTCAGCATCAGCTCTTGGATATTCTGACAGGGAAGCGATGGTATCTGCCCTTAGTCGCAGAACTGATCCAATTGAAAGGCATGCTGAAAATTCATTGCCAAATATAATACTGCATAAAGAACGAATGGCTGATTTAAATGAAATAAAAAAAACACAATAAAAATAGTGCATAAATTCCCACTGCAATCACCTTGTTACAAATTCCGAACATGCATTTGCCACAACCGAATCCACACATGGGAGTGGCCCATATGCATAGACATGCAGATTAGGAAAGAGGTGATAAAGCTGCGCAGAAGGTAACAAAAAAATGAACATAAAAACTAAATGGTGAAAAGCTGAGCTTATACAACAATAAGATTGGGATACAGATAAATCTGCTATGTTCTTTCTCACAAAAAGATTGGACATAAAAGACTAGCATATTTGCATCTACTATCTGCATTGGTAAAAGAAGCAAGGACATGCAATATTTTGTTCACAATACCCTGCATTCGTTGTAAATTCAATGCAATGACAATGGAAGATGGTTACAGAACGTCAACCAAAAAAATCATTTTTAAGCAAAATGTCATACTCGTATTCCAAGCAACGCA
Source organism: Albizia julibrissin (assembly GCA_037074505.1). NCBI lineage: Eukaryota > Viridiplantae > Streptophyta > Magnoliopsida > Fabales > Fabaceae > Albizia > Albizia julibrissin. The sequence goes on along the minus strand of CM073482.1, from coordinate 1,580,290 downwards.
GCAATAGCACCACCAAGAGAATGCCCAACTACACGAACATCATACCCAAAGCATTCACAACCAACTCCCAGTAAGGTAGAAAGAAGACCGCTGGATTTAGATTCTGCATGGCCATTTCCATGAACATGAGGATTATATCAAGTAAGAATGTCAAGTGCACCTTAATAGTCTTAAAAACAATAAATAAATGGCATCATTTGGTTTGGGAATGATTATATAAAGCACATTATTGTAGTTGATTAAATAGTCATTATATGGTGATTGTTTCACTCTCACAGTGGCAAAATTAAAGAAGTAGACAGAGGCAAGGAGGTGAAAGTGCTCTGGGGCGTAAGTTTCTAGATCAAATAACCAAGAATTCGAAGAACTAGAAGGGCTTCTCACCATGTTCCCCAGAATTTCCTTCAATCTGCATAAAAATCTCCCGGGCAGCCTCAACAATACCTGAGTGCCCATAATGGGGGAATGATGAGGTCACACGTTTCCTTACATCAGAATGAATGCGGTTGCAGCTGCCAATACGTACATAAAGCACTGGAGTGAGCAGCCAATTAATTAAGGACTCAAACAAGTAAAAGATAAAAAATTTGAGTAACAAATTAAAACAGTAAGAAAATAGAAAGCTTATTATAAGGGATAATGCTAAAAGCAGGGCTTTTCATCGATGGATAAAAAACCAGACCGGACCGGCAGGTTCAACCGGTGACCGGTCAGTGGTCTAGTCTGGTTGATGTATTAGCCCGCGATCCGGTCAAAACCGGTGGTTGGACCAGTTGAATATTTTAATCTTTCTTTTTTTTGCTGAAACACATTTTTTTTATTCTTCTAACTACTATCTCATGCTATTTTTTAGGGGAAAATAAAAGTTTAAAGCCCAAGATAAAGAGAAAAGTAGATAAAGAAAGAACAAATCTAAAAAAAAAGATTTTGGGGGGATATAATAATAAATTAATTATAGAAAAGGAGATATCATTACTTAAGAATAAACATCATAACTAATATTAATAGATTTTAAGCATTTTTTTTTAAAGATCGTCATTTTTATCTATAGAAGTTTAAAAATATATTAATATATATATTGTCACTAATGAATTATAATATTTAAATATGACCGGTCCGACCCCGTTGGCTCATTGACCCTTGAACCTGTGTTGTGACCGGTTCATTGCCCGGTTTGATTTTTTGTTCCTTGCTTTTCATGATGCTTCCTCAAAAGTCAAAACGTCAAATCTTCATATGGTTTGCCATTTGCCATTGCGTGGCTTAAAAATGCATTTCATGGTTTCATATAAGATTCCTTGGCATGTAGCCATCTTCAGCGTCGTTCTATAATCATATATCTCATCTAACTGCTTAACTGATAGTGTCATGCTAAAACCATATACTTGATCTGAGTATCTAACTTCAATACCAGAGAACTGACTGAGAGATTCATAGATATTCCTTCATTAATGTGTCAGATTCTAGTGTTGCACACAAATCTTCACTTGCTCTGATCTTGCAGTGGTTAGCTTTCAAAATTAAATCTATATACTCCATAGCTTTTTAAAGCTAAATACTGCAAACTGGTCTTTTTAGTACAACATAGAGCTGCAACCAATTCCCTGCCAACTCAATATTGGGTTACTTAGAATAAACTGCATAACTAACGGCTCAGAAGTTGGAACTCAAATCAAGTCAAATTAACAAAGGAAATCATCGAAGCATTATGGGATGGATGGAGAAGTTGTTAAATAGTCAAATAATAGATTTAGTTGATTAGGAAGATGCTTAAGGGACGAAAAGAATCAGGGGATTCCATCCACAGTAGGAACCAAAATTTTCTCTCGCACCTCATAGTTCTGCATTTGAAAACGTATAAATGCAGATAGTGGGAGAGAGGAAGAAAGGAAAATACTTTATTAGACCAGCCAAATCCTCTGTAGAGAGGGCGCATTCCTTGCATAACCCATCAGTTATTAGGTCCTCAGGGGTCTCAGTTCCACGGATAGTAATCACTACACATCTTAGACTATGCAGAACCACAACAAAGTATGCAGCTTGACACTTAACCTGTCATGAAGAACAGACAAAAAAATTTAGCATGAATGTAACTTAAGCCATTCTATAATCACAACATTACACCCTGATGAACTGAGATGTGTGCATCTCAAGTTAGGTAGGCCTGATTTCCCACATTTAAAGCTAAACCTAAAATTTGGGTTCCAAAACAAAAACAAATGAACTGCTTAACCAACAATAACCAGAGTGCAGGAAGTCAATTCGGTTCATTTCACCAATGAGAAAAGTCAAGAAGAACAGAATATATTTTAGCAAGGCTCTATGACTGTAATATACCATTAATTTGAGAAACTTAATGCTAAATTATACATTTGGTTCCTACTTTATTGCATTTACATTGAAGCACCTATACTTTAACAAGAACCAACAAAACCCATTAACATGAGTGTTGTGATTGTGAATATAACATAAACCAAGAAACCCCGAAGGCCGTCACACAAGAGCATCCTAGAACAAAAAGTTTTCCAATTTCAGATATATTTTTTTAAGCATCCTTTAAGTTCCTTTTCATTCCTACATATCTCCTACTAAAATTAATTCATACATTGCTAAAGGTGAGCCTCCGTCACCTAAGTCCTAATATCAAGAGACCTTAAAGCAGATTAGTGATTAATTGAATAATCTCACCTGGTTGATACATCCATGTCTGAGCACATCAGGGGGCAAATTGACATATTTCAGAAAGGCCGCTGCATGACCTCGCCACCAGTTATCACCAACTAACAAAGGTCGTCTAAAGAAAGTGATATCAATGATGCAGGAGGAAAGAGGCAAAAATAAATCAAATTTTATGAATGTTTGCATATTTGAAAAGACTGCAGACGAGACATCAGATGAGAGAGTAGGAAATATAGTGTGAATGAGTAAGTATCCATGGCCTAAGCACTAAATCTAACCAATTAATGGGGTTTAATACTGTCTGAGCACTAGGTGGACAAGTAAGTAATATGCACCTGCTTTCATTATATGATTTTTCTTTTTGGAACAAAGTTTTCATATGATTTTAAATTTAAACATCTATGAGCTTTCTAACAATAATTTGAAAATATCCTTTGCTGGCCTATTACTGATGGGGAATATTGTTAGAATTACTTCATGTTTTAGTAATTAATTGAGTTTAAAGTTTGTTTTCTATAAATTATTGTAGAATAGGGTATCTAGCTTATCTTTTATATAGGTTTTAAACTAGTTTAAATAATTATTAAAAAAGATTATGTCTTGGGCTCAATGCCATCTCTCTTTTTTTTTTAAATTCCTTGAATTTTCCTCCACGTTTTCAATAAGTTTAAAAATAAGGAAAATTTTAATTTAACCAAGTATTACTATCTTTCTTTTTAACATGTTATCTTTCTCATGCATTGCACAAAAAAATATCTAGTTGTGTAATTATTTTAACTCTGAAAACATTTACACTGTTCAAAGGAGAGAATACCTAATCGCATTGAAGCTAGGGTTCAACTATCATCCAATGATCCACACATTCAGGTTGAAGTTAATAAGCATTGAGTTATAAATGCCCATAAAAAAGGGTATCCAACAAGATAACACCAGCTCCAGTTCAGAGAGAGAGAGAGAGAGACCTGCTGCGTGTCCATGGACACAAAACTCCTTGTCTATAGAGCCATGCGCAAGGAAATGTGAAAGGATTTCGCCCAACATCAAGCAACGGACCCTGCATCATAGCATCAGAGAAATGCTCAAGTTAACAAGCAACAAATGTATTTGATTTGCTAGAAGTATTTTGATCTCCCTACCGTGTAGGCAGCTTCAGCAAATTTATGGAGAGCCGCAGCCTCCTGAATATGCATTTCTGGTGCTTCTGTGCATTCACTAGAGTACTCTGAAGATTTTCTATCCCTTTGAAGTAAAACCAAACCTGAAGAACAAACACATCCATGTCATACAGCACAGTGGTAGTATGACGCTGAAGTTAAAATTGGTAAAATGGTAACACAAGCAATGTTATTTGGATTATACATCCAGCAACATCTGAATCTCCCAACTTGATCAATTCTACCTGGGCCATGTTTTTTGTAATCATGGTCTTGACTACTGGAGTACAGTAGCAGACAATAAATAATCAGGGCCAAAGATAATCAACTTCCAAAGGAACCACTTGAAGACTAGAGCACCAAATTACTAACACCTCAAACCAACATATATTAGGCATACAACTAATCATACTATCTCTTCGTGAACATGAAAACAAACCTAGTAAAATATTTCATTTAGTGAGCTATAACTGGGAGGATTAAGGCTAATGTCAAAGGGATTTAGAATTCCTCCTTTTCCCTTACTCTCCTCTTTCCTCCTTTTCTTTAATCTTGACCGTTGGGTTAAGATCTCAACAGTCCAGATTTTTCTTTTATTATAAAAATGATATTTATTATTATAAAATATTTAAAAATATAATAATAATATTTTTTGTAATATATTAAATCTAGACCGTTGAGATTTTAATCCAACGATTCAAATTAAAGAAAAGGAGGAAAGAGGAGAGTAAGGGAAGAGGAGGAAATCCAAATCCATGTCAAAGGCCTAAGAAAATGCATCGCTTTATACATTTCACCGTGATAAATTTTAAAGCTTCTGAATTCATGGCAAAGAGGAAATGGTATCATCCTTTGGTGTCTTTAGCTGACGAGGGAATCTCATACATAAAAGGGGAAATCTGTATCCCTAGATTTGATATACGATGGGATACTTTTTTTAGGTGTCTTTCAAGTGTTCATTACACTGATTCTCTCAGGAAATTTCTTCGATAGTGGTATAAATGTAGAGAAATCAGCCACACCATGTTACGGAAAAAAGTCTTATACACCTGCCAAGAGCTCCAAATGCCCGGTGCCAGATGCACGATATGCAACAAGATCACCCAATAACTGCGCAACTGAATAGACTTCATCTTCTTCCATTGTACTCCTAGAGAATTGGGCAGAAAACTATAGATCAGAGCTAAGATATATCCAAAAATTTATTAAGATAATCAAAACTCAGAGGAACAAACATGTATCTGAACCGGCCTAGACAGCACAAAGTCTCCCGTAGGCCATGATCAAACACCTCCCTGTAGTGGTGCTTCCAAGCATCATCATGGGTTTCATAAAAAGATCTCCATTTAAGAACATCAGACCCGGAAAAGCACTGCACTAGGGCTACAAAACATATCATAATCATGAATGAAGCCAGTAACTTCTGCATCCACCAGCTTGATTTTGAGTCCAATTCTGCATTACAACAGTGGCAGAACATAACTGTAATAAGGTTCTCAGAGATATACGCTGGTAATAACAGCTAAGTGCACCAACAAACTCTAAAGCAAAACATGAAAATATAGCCATAAAAGTAAACAGTCGTTTTTTTCTAGCTGACTGGCGTGTTTTCTTTTCAGGAGGAAAGGTGGTGATTGATGGAATTTAAATGAATGTTTTCAATTAAGAACCCAAGCTGGTTTACTAATATCATCAGCTCCTATAAGGTTGAGTAGATGCGTGTTTTCCTATTAGAAGGGGCCCAAAACTAAAAAAAAAAACAAAAAACAAAAAAACAGCCATGTTTCAATCGGTACTCAAGCATCAAACACAAAATAACACTTGTATAACTTGACTTGAAAGATCGCTCACCTCTATTAGGTGAAAGAGGTAAACTTGCTTAATGAAGTCATACATTATATGCAAAGAAGTATGAATTAATGCAAATATACACACATATACGCATATGCTATCCAAATAACAGACATTTGATGTTTATGCAGACTCAAAGTATTAGTTGAAAGCATAAATTAAGACAAGGAAGCATACGGGAACTCACCTTACCTAAAGCACAACCACTTGATGTTCCATCTTTTGAGAAATATTCAGTTGTCTTTAATATAAGGTATGTTGCACACGCAACTTGCAGCACTAACACGACCACGGATAATCGACTCCACCACAGCCATTTCTTATACCTTATCTATTTCTCACAAATTATAAAATATATCATGCTAATTCACACAAATATACAGATCAAATGGGTTAGGAATAATAATAATTAAGTTTCACGTATTACTTGAAAATAATGTGAATGAAATGAAAGATGTTAGACATAGCTCATACATGAAAATCAACAAGATAATAAATATAAGAAAGCTAGGTGATATTCTGACCCCAAAAAGAAAGAAAGAAAGAAAGAAAGCTGCATGATAAGAAAACAACTGCCCACTGCACTATGTCTATCTGCAATTAAAATGCAGCTATAGAAAATATCCATATAGCATAAAGACAACATCTGCCTCTTGTACCACTTTAGATTAGAACCTACGGCACCGAAGATAAGCTAACAGATTTTCCACCAGTTATGCGGATATTTTGTTAAATATATACTTCCTTGGTGACAACAAATTGAATTCTGAAATGACATTAAAATCAATCAAATTGCAATGATAGTAATCCACCCCACTTAGCCTGGGTTCATTAAGCAACACCAACAAGATTAAAACAAGATACCCGTGGTATATAAAATTGGAGTACTTCCTTATCTAACATCCACAAATACCGAAATTTCATGAGAAAGTTGCTTGATTACCCGTCTCTCCCGGCGAATTACTGGATCAGCAACAACGGTGCCATCGGATGGAGACTGAAGGATGCACTTGGCAGTAGTTTCTTGAGCAATTCCAGTTTGGATCATGACCCCAATTCTCACAAGCGCGGCAACAGATACAAGCACGAACGGGAGCTCATTTTGGCGGTCGCAAAACGGATAAGCCTCAATGATGAGAAACCCGCCGAGGATGATGACCAACGAATTGGAAACAGCCGTGAAAATGGAGGTACGTCTCAATTTCGTCAGCCTCGAGGCCCACATTGTCACTGCGATCAAGCAGTGCAATGGAGCGATTAAGATTGGGCGGAGGAAGGAGGAGTTTTGGCTGAGTGATTATATGCGATTTTTTGGTGATATGCAAGCCACAGAATATATGGCCGCTTGGCTGGAGAGTTATGCGCATTGTTGAATTGCAGCTTCCGCCATTGTCATCGCTGTCCGAAATTGTTCCGCTTGTATTAGTCAGAGGTAGTTTTTTTTTATTTATTTAATTTTTGTAGAAGGTGGGTTGAAAAAAAAAAAAGAGGTATGATTGTAAATATGATTTGTGTTTGTATTTGGATTGGTAATGGTATATGTGTTTTTTTCTAACATTGAACCTGTTTGGATTAGTGTTTAAAAAACTTGTTTAAATGGAAAATAATTGAAAAATGATATGAACCTTATTTAATACTACACACACATATATTGTTTATATATATTGTTATGATTGATGAGAAAAAATATAAATAAAATTTTATAAAATAAAAAAATTTCAATTATTATTTAAAAAAATGCACTAATATACTTAATTAAAAATGGATAAATATATATTTAAATTAGAATACATATATAAAGTGGATTATTATTGGATCATCTATTACTAACAAGTTAGTCTCTGATTGTATCACAAACATGATATATTTGTGTTAAAAATAATCTACAGATAAGATAATTGATGTGGATGCTAAGTCAGATAAGATTATTTATTGTGATGTTAATTAAACAATGATCAAATTTGTTTTACTGTGTTGTTTCATTCAATAAAACATGTGAAAGGATGAACTGAGAGTGAGAAGTCTCACCGATAATGTAACGGATCTTTGGTGGCAGTTCAACGTCGCCGATCTTCCTCTTTGCCGTTGATCTACCGGATTTTTATCCATGCTTCCCCTTCATTTCCCGTTTCAGATCTATAGTTTACGCTATACTTCGCTGGATATGGGCGAATAAAGAATGGCCATTTATAGTCGTGTTCCCAGATTGCCATAGTCATCGCTCATCTCATCCTTGGGTGAACGCACAGAATCACGGAGGAGCTGAGCAGGGAGAAAAAGGGTCTCTGATCATTGCAAATTCCTTGTGCAGCATCGTTTCGCACCCCACCCTTGAAAATCGAATTGCCAACTCCGACACGCTGCTGTTTGAGCCATCGTCGCCGAAGACCTTACCAACCCGATCTTCAACTCGGCCAAGTTCGACAGTGAGTGTGTTTGGATGTCTTAAAAAAAAGCACTTTTTCACTAAAACCATGGTTTGGTGAAAAATTTGCCAAACACTTGAAAAATCTTCATAAGCTATTTTTGCTCCAAAACCATGGTTTACCCATCAAAACCATGGTTTACTAATAATCTCATATGAAGCAACTTTTCAGCTTTTTTTTTCCTTTTTAAATGGTGGGCCCCAATTTTTATCACAAATTATTAGTGCATGTGACGTGTTTGTTTTTTTTGTGTGGGACCATTTGTTTTTTTTGTGTGAGACCCACGATTTCCAATTTCTCTATCTCATATGTTTTTTTTAGAATTTTAAAATTTTAATGTTGAAAATATTTAAAATAAAATCTTATCTTTTTATATGTAATTATCACAAAAGCTAATATTTTTTTTTGGTAATTTGACCATTAAAAAAGTTATTCTTAACCCAATACCCAAACACTCTCATTTTATCAAAATCATTTTTTTCTATAATATATATATATATATATATATATATATATGTGTGTGTGTGTGTGTGTGTGTGTGTGTTTGGTTTTTTTATGTTAGATAATTGATTAATGTTATAATTTTTAATTTTTCAGATAAATTTATGTCATTTTTTGTATTTATTATGAATTTTCCTATTAAATAATACATAAAATATAATCTTATCATTTATATGTAATTATCACAAAAGCTAATGTCCTTTTCAGTAATTTATATGTAATTATCACAAAAGCTAATGTCCTTTCATCATTTATATGTACAATTAATTTTTTTTTCATAATTTATCATTTTTCCGAACAAATTTAAAGAGTTTTTGGTATTTATTGTTTCAATTTTATGATAATAATACCTAAAATATAATCTAATATTTTATATCTAATTATGAAAAATTATTTTTTACAATTTATTATAATATATATATATATATATATATATATATATATATATATATATTAATTATACATTTTTAGATAATTTTATTGCATTTTTTTGTATTTATTATGAAATTTACTACTATATAATATATAAAATATAATATTATCCTTTCTATGTAATTATCAAAAAAGTTAATGTCCTTTTCAGTAATTTGACCATGAAAAAAAGCTATTATGATTATAATATCCAAACACTCTCATTTTATCAAAATCACTTTTTTCTCATAATCTATTTTCCATAATCTATTATTAAAAATCACTTTTTTTCACTTTTTCTTCATAAGCTATTCTCAGAAGCTGTTTCCAAACACACCATGTGTTGTACAAGTTGACTTGGAGTGAAATGGCATGAGACCATTCGAGAGCTCTAGATCAGGCTCACCACCAACATCACCACTATGAAACAAAGAATCTCGATCCAGTAATGGCGATTCTTCTTCCTCTGATGTGGTGCCACTAATAGTGTTGTTCAATTCCTCAACCGCCTTATTGCCACACTGCGAAGAAAAAGCACCATTTGTGAGCTTCTTCCAAAAGCTACTTTTGGTGCAGAAGTCCAGTGGAGCACCAGTTATTCACCACCATTGTGCTTTTAGTACTGACCGTGCGTTTTGAGCCTGAAACCACTCACCCAAGCAGGCTCTTAGAGCTGCCAAAAGCACGTTTGAGGGGCAAAAGTCGGACGGTGCTTTTTAACTTTTTTCTCAAGTGTTTGAGATAACTTTTTTTTTTTCAATTGGGCCAAGCAGATAGAGTTATGAGTCAAAATTTATTGTTTTTCTCCTTTTTTTTTCTTATTTTAAATAGTGATTGAAATCTTTAAAAATAGCTTTTTAATCATAATTTACAGTATATGAAATAAGTATGTGAAAGGAGTGTTGTCTCAACTTATATGTATAAGTATTTTTGGGATCCTCAGTCGTGATCCCATGAAGAGAGAAAAACAGCTTATGAAAGAAAGATGTTGGGTCCCACTTTTTATTTGAAATATTATTCTAGTCCTTATTATAAATTCTTATAGATGAAATTTTTTGTCCTAAATATTTTACTTAAAAGTTAATAACCATTGTTTTTTATTTTTATCCATACTTAATTCTCATTAAAAATAGAGAAATATGAGGAAGATATAAGAGAATTAGTTAAAATAAACTTATAATAAGGATTAGAGTGGTAAATTTTTATGACATTACTCTGATTTATGTTTATGAAAAATTTAATTGGGGAGAATTACTTGATAAATTTTCAAATTATGCTCTAGTTGTCGATTTGGTCTCTATTGGAGGTGAAAAGTTGTGTTTATTGCTTAATGGTTTATCCATGAAACATTTTTTCAGTTCGTGGCCAATTAGTTATGTAATATTATTTAATAAAAAACTTTATATTTATATAATTTGTAATTTATATACATTTTTATTTATTAACTATATTTAATTATGTATTTTTAGCATTGGAAAATTTTTCAAGTTAACTCTTTTCCACTTTTTTATAATTTTAATTTTTTTCTTATAATTAACACAATAGATACACATATAATAAATATGTATTATTTATTAAAATTCATGTCATTTTCAAGCATTTTCCATCTAAATTTGTTTTTTCAAATTAATCATTCAAACAAATTTTATTTTTAAAAAAGTCACATATGCTACTGTCAATCTAAACATTAATATACAATCTGATTTTTATCTAATTTTAAGTTTATAAAAATCAAATTGAAAAAAATCATTTATGTCACGGCTACTTCAAACCCACATTAAGTCAACCATCTTGTTATGAGGGAAAATAGTTGAACTTATTAAAATATGATATTAAACACTAAATCTAACTAAATTAAAATTATAATATCCTTTCATCTTATCTTATTCACGATGAAATTTTAATCACATTACACATAGCAACATCATCAAATTAAAAATACCCGTTTATTTCCAATTTCTGTTTGATGCCATTGTTCGATGGATTGCAATTTTATTTGGTGTAATTTGAATTTGAATCCACAAATTCAGTATACTTGGCTTGGTGAGACACTTCCAAAACCGAGGGAAACTGATGCCCAAACAACGATGGAAGTCGATTAAATTACAAATAAAAAAATGATTTTCTAATCCCACGTGGCAAATAAAAAGAATTCAATTGTACAATTTGTTTACTTATCATAAATAATTTTAGAGAAAATCCCTAAAAAATAACTTCAAAATAGTGAAAAGACAAAAAAGTGATTTAAATATGCATATTCCCACAGATGTGTTAGTGTCTAAACTGATATTTTCAAAATTTAAATGAAAGTACACATTTAGGAGTCAGATGTTACTCCTTCCTCTTCCTCTATTGCCGTCAACGTCATCATCTTCAAGCAGAGCAAATCAACGACCACACCCAAAAGAGGCAAGCTCTTGGATGACCCAGGGGATAATCCTAGAAAGATGAATGAGTTATGGTCTTCTCTTCATCTTTCTTCCAAGTCATCCTCCTCCTCTGTTTCCGCAACGAAACCGGAGGTAAAGAACTTTAGAGATGAAAATAATAACAGCCCTTCCTCCGACAAGAAAAAGGAGAAATGTGAGGATTCTTCATCGTCTTTGGTAAGAAGAATATTGGTTCCAAATTGTAAAGCGTGCTTTATAGAAATTGATAGCATTTTTCGCTTTTTTGGGTTTACTAATATGCTGGAAATATACTTTTACCATAGAAATTTTTTCAAATTTCTCAAACAAAATGAAGTGATTTCATTTTAATTTTATATATGGTGTCAGAGGGGGGATAAATATGCATATAGGATTTGAAATGAGACAGGGGAAATGAAGAAGAAGGTGGTAGTGTAGAAAAAAGGACAATTGTAAAAGCCTTATCCGAACTCGTGTAAATCTTATATAAACTTGTGAAAGCATTATCCGAACTCATAAAACCTTTTTAAGAATTGAATTTTAATTTGCAAGTTGTGAAATAATCTAAACTTGTGAAATTATTTCCCGAACTTGTGAAAACCCTTATCAAATCTTTTAAATTTTAATTTTCAACTTGTGAAATTCTTTAAGGAAGTTGTGAAATTCTTTTCAAAATTTGTGAAATCTTTATCAAATATTGTGAAGTTTGATTTGCAACTTGTAAAACATTGAAGTGGGGTTTTAGTTTTGTTTTTTTGAACTGGTGAAATAAAAAAGTTGGTGAACTGATACTTTGTTGATTTATTTGTTGTAGGGCACTTAACGAGTTGTGCAAAGGAGTTGTTTGGTTATTTTTATGAATATACTGTCATGGCCTTTGTGTCAGTATGTAACTGCCAATTATCTTATAAGTAATGTAAAGGGTGGAAGACCAATGATATAATCCACTTGTCATTTAATATAATAATACAATTCTACTGTCATGGCCTTACCGCTGTTTAGATAAGAAAGTTGCGAAGGTACTGAAGTAACTTGTGAAATTTTTATGAGAATATGTGAAAACCTAATCCTAAATTAACAAAAGCTTATTTGAATTTAGGAAAATCAGTTTAATTTCTGAGGAATTTGGATTGCAACTTGTGAAATTCTTATGAGAATTTGCGAAAATCTAATCTTAAATTGACAAACGCATATTTAAATTTGGGAAAACCAGTTTAATCTCTAGGGAATTTGGATTAAAGTACTAAAGCAACTTATAAAATTCTTATGAGAACGTGCAAAAATTTAATCCTAAATTGACAAACACTTATTTGAATTTGGGAAAACCAGTTTAATCTCTGGGAAATTTGGATTCCAAGTTGCAAAAGAACTGAAGCAACTTGCAAAATTCTTATGAGAACTTGTGAAAACCTAATCTTAAATTGACAAATGCTTATTTAAATTTGGGGAAACCAGTTTAATTTTTGGGGAATTTGGATTACAAGTTGTGAAAGTTCTGAAGCAACTTGTGAAATTCTTATGAGAGTTTACGAAAAGCTAATCAAAAATTGACAAACATTTATTTGAATATTTGAAAACCAGTTTAATCTATGGGGAATTTGGATTGTAAATTGCGAAAGTACTGAATTATATATAAGGAGATTAATCTTATTATAGAGCTCCGAATCTAATCTTATGCTAAAGAAGCAGAGGTTTGTTAGCAAGAAACTCGTGTGTTCTTTAACAAACTTCTTGAGGGGGAGCTTAGACCTGGGAATCGTCAAAGGAGGAAGAACACCAGTATGGGAACTGGAGAAATTGCAGAAGATGTAAGCCCTAATTGATGGGGGAGCTGCATGTGGTGGTAGAGATTGAAGATCTAAAGGCCACCGTTGCTGGAGAAATAGTCAACATTGCTAGAGGAGGCTACCGTTGGCATTGTTGGAGGAGAAGATGATTTTTTCGAATAATGGAGAAGATGATTTTTTCGAGGGCACTGGTGTAATTTTATTTTATTTCAAAAATGACAAATCATACAAAACATTTCTCTGGTATTATAAATATTGGGAGTATCTTTTTGTCTTTTAGTATTTTTAAAATTCTTTATAAGAGATTTTCCCATAATTTTATGTCTAGGAAATCATTAAATAATTACTGGCCAAAAAAAGAAATTATTAGACGATAATCGTTCATGCTTTTTTTTGGTACCATCATGCATGATTAATTTTTTGTGTAATTTTAGGCCGAACTTTTGTATGGGCCTGGGCCCAATTCGTTTCGCGGCGGTAATCAAACTTACGAAGTGGGGGGCACGCATTTGACGTCCATCTTATTGGGCTTGCCCGTAAATTTAACATGTACAAATTTACTCTATAATATTTTGTTTTATACCGATCGGGTTGAATTTAGTAGAATAGACTAGCCCTTCATAACATGACAAGCTAAGATTCATATCTCTATTAAAAGAAGTATCTACATTTAGTTTTTAACAATGTCTCAAATATAATTACTTTCAATATGAGGATATTTATGCTTAACAATATATATATATATATATATATATATATATATATATATATATATATATATATATATATATATATATATATATTAAATCTAAAATAAATTAATCAAGTTATACCTTTTGAGTCCCATTTTTATTGATTTGAAAAAAAAATTCTTCCTCTCTCTTCATTTAATCTGATATCGTCCAAATTTAAATAGATAAAGTATAATGCCTAAGTTAAGACTCTAGTTTGCGCATATTTCAAAATCTTCCATGGACAGAGGAACTTGTGAGGGTGTGAACAATAATCATAAGAGTCAGATTGGCATAACTTGAAGTCTTTGACCATTGGCGCGTAAAAACACGGGGGAATTTGATTCTTTTATGATGATTTAATTTGTTTAATAATATTGAACAAAGTCAGAGGCATAAAAAAAAATAATCAAAATGAAGTCAGTATTTCCACGTGAGAACTTGATTTGGACCACGTGGGCCTCACTGCGTCTAGGCGGATTCTGGTCGGTTCCTCTCGCCTCTCGTAAATTCAGATTATAAGACCTAAAATTATTATTCTTTTCATATCTATTCAATACTTTGCACTATTTTTATATTTCAATACTTGTCAAACTCAATTACAATATGATAATTTCTTACTTTGAGTGGAACAAATGGAGGCGCCGTGCCTTTTGTCTTGGAAGATGAACAAGGACATCAATAGGTGGACGCAACATCTATACTCATGAACCACATTGCTTGGCGTGGTTAAAATTTAACATCATTTTAATAACCTATAGTTTAATATCTCCTCGTTGAAAAATAATCACTCCAAGATATCGTAAATAAAAAATTGGAGAAACTAATAGCAATGTATAACAAAGTTGTCTATATAATGACCTGTGTGGTGTAATAGAAGAGTTTAAACAATTCGTACGCTTTTTTCTTTGGATGCTTTGATCGCTCCATGGTTTGATGCAATGATGCCGTACATTGTACTATATTCAATCTTTAATATATAAATCTCAATTGATTTTTTTTAATGATAAAGAAATTAAATAAGTTTATTAATTATAATATATATTGTATATTATTTGATTATATATAATTCTATAAGTAAAATAAATTAATTTTATATAAAAATAATAAATATAAATAATCAAAAATAATTTATTTAACCATTTTAATATTTTTTTAAAAAATTAATTGAGTCTTATATTAATAATAAATAATAATAATAATAAATTATGAACCTTATCTGTGTGCTTTTGAGGGCAATAAATTAGTACTTTTCCCTTCTTAAACATAAGTTCCAATAAAAACACGCATGCTAAGGATGCAGGCACGCAGCAAACTCTATTCGAATGAAAAAACTGGGAGAAAAGATATTTATGAAGAACAATAATAAAAATTGTAATTATTTAAAAAAATCAAATATAAAAATTAAAAATTAAAAATGCTAAAATGCTTCTAAAGAAATCTTCTTATTCCCTCCTACATTCTCTCCCACATTTTATTTTTAAAACTAATACATAATTCTAAGATTTACTAGATTAAACAATAGTTT
The DNA here is from genome assembly GCA_037074505.1 of Albizia julibrissin. Lineage (NCBI taxonomy): Eukaryota > Viridiplantae > Streptophyta > Magnoliopsida > Fabales > Fabaceae > Albizia > Albizia julibrissin. The sequence goes on along the minus strand of CM073482.1, from coordinate 1,564,814 downwards.
TCCACTAGAGAAAAAAAAAGATTAAATAATAGTTTTCTCAATTTTCATTTTTCACAATTTACACAGCTATCTCTGGAAAAAAAATTACACATTCTTTAATTTTGTAAAAATTATATACATTTTTTGAAAATCAATAAAACTTTTAATTAAAAATAGAATTATATTTTAATAAAAATCAAGATATTTTATAATTTAACATTAATGCAAGAAAGTTTATGTGATTTATTTTTGTTTAGAAGAAATTTATGTCGGTTAAAAATTCATTTAATGTTAACAGAATTAAAAAAGTCTAAGTAAACTATCATAAATAATATAAAATGAGTTTAGCTTCTATTTTTATTAAAAGATATTAACTGATTATAACGTTGATAATATAAATTGAGAAATTTGATGATATAATTAATCTATTATATGGAAGGTTTTGGTTTTAATTTTAGTTATTTATTTAATTATGAATAAAAGAGATAATATAAGAGGTTTGGTTAAGGACAATTTTGTTATTTTGAATTTATATTAGGTTGTTCGATCCTTCTAAATAATTACAATTTTTATGGTCCTTTATAATAAATATTATTTTTTCTAGGTCTTTTATTTTAATTTTTCCAATATAAAATTAATATTGTATTTTTATTTTGACCTTATTACTGGCTAAAAACAAGTAGGGTCATTTGCTTTCATAAAAATATTATTATAACTAATATTTAGGGATGAAAAAAAATACATTCCTACTATTTTTTTTACGAGAATTCTACTTAAATACTATTTAAACTTTAAAATTTTAAATCAGTGATTTTTTAAATATCTGAATTGTTAATTGTTATACTCTTTTTGTCAATCCCATTACTCTTATTGTTAACAACACTAATTTAAGATTTTAAAGTTTAAATAATATTTAAATATATTTTTTCCTTTTTTTTTTAAGCACACGCATATCTCTCGGTTATATGCAATATGGGCGGATCTCCTAATTGAGACCTGCTATTCCTATTAAACCAAACCTCTGTTGAAAATAAATCACTGCTCTATGTTTTGCATCTATATTCTTCCAAACAAAAGTGTTTTCATTCCAACATCTTAAACATATTGTAATATACACACATACTGACGAGTAAGAATATGCAGCCACCACGTTATCAAGGCTACAATTTAAACATGTTAAAAAGATGTAATTTATAACATGCTTAATAAAAGAGTTCGCGGCAATTACGCAATAACACTCCATATATAAGCTATATACAGACCGGGTCAACATTATTATTATTATTATTGTCCATTGGTTTCATATCGGATCGTTTTGTTTGACACGAGTTTGATTTTCCAAGTTCAGATTTAAAACTAAACAAGAAAAAGGATATAAGCTCAAAACTATTTAATCTCTTGCTAGGTAGGAGGAAACAGATTTGACATATAGAGCTGATCATCTCTTGCTTTATAATAATTACTGATTACTGATTATTGATTTGGTAATTCTGGATTCACATCGACAAAACACAGATTTTTGTTTACTTTAATGATGATATATTGAGAAGACATGTGTGAGTGTGAGCCTCAATTTATGACCTCTTTCTCGGAAGCCTCTGGAAAATAGCTACGTAATTAAGAGGAGATTAAGATAATTGGGTTTTAGATTAGACTTAATAAACAATAACAGTATGGACATTGAAAAGTTCAAGCGCCACGTCATAAAGCGTCAAAAAAAGGTCAACAGTAGTTTTATTCCAGGAGCTTCTTATTAGTTCTTTCAGGGCACAATCTCCCGACCAAAAAACATACGAACCATAAAACGACACACACTGTCGCAGAAATGACAACAGTTTTTGTGGTTATACCTGTACTTTCCAGTTTCCACCACGACAAGCCCATTCCCACGCACATATATAATGACCAAATACACCACAAGTGTAAAATATCACATCTTGCTGGTTTTACATTCCATGTCAGACAGAGAACATTCTTGGAACTGTCCCTTAAATATCCAGCAAAACATTAATCTACCCACAAATCTCACCTCCACTATTTATATCTTTTATTACATAAATTAAGTTTTCTTCACAATAATCAATTTTAACATACCCATTCAAATTACTAACCAAGCAAGTTTTATGAGTGTTTTCCAAATTTAAACCTACATAATTTTGTTATCGTCTGCCCACGACATTTTGGTATTTACATTAAAAATATACCTACTAGAATTCTTTATAACATTGAAAAGTTAAAAAAAGAAAAACATTTGTAGAGGATCCTCAGAAACTCAATTTATTGGGCCTAATTTCCGGCCCATCATGCGTTGGGCTATAGCGATCCAAGAAAATATAGACACAATTTTTTATCGTAGTAAAATTCAGTGTATTTATGAAAATCAAGGTTTGGCATGCCAACGCCCTTTCAAAAATTTTCATTTGTAAAAAAAAAAAGCATTATAAATTAATTCTGGACTGTCAACAAAAGATTGGTTCTCAATTATAATAGCATGTGTCCAAAGCAACGAGCTGTGAACTTTGATGCACTTTTAAATTTTAATTACTATACAATTAAAAGTATAATGCCCCATATTTGTAAAAAAAGTAATTAAGTTGATTATTTATAAGAAAATTATGTTGAATTATCTAAAATACTCCTCATTTTAATCATTTTTATCGGAAATTATTCTTATTGATTCTATATATTAATATTGCACACATTAATAATGTGGGAATTAATAAGGATAATTTTAAAAAAAATAAAAACTATAAAGTATAAAAAAGATTGAAATCTTACATTCAAAGCAAACTTTTTAATTAGCTCATGTGTTTGTATTTAGGACCGAAGCCAGTGTCATATATACTACTACATCTCTTCTTTCTTATAAGACACTTGAAGGTTAGATATTTTTTTGTAATTTTTACAAGGCATCATGCAAGATATTTATTATATTTTTCTTATATTATCCTTGTTAAACGTTGTCATATGTTTTCCAACTTGGCTATAAATTTAACAAAGACGAAGTTGGAAACTTTGTTAAATTGTAGAGTTAAAGAGTTTTAAGGTTCTTATTGGACCTCATGATGATTACGTGCATTAAAAGTGACTTGTAAAAAAGGGTTAAATGTTAATTTTATCTTGAAAGTATTTATTGAGGACCAATTTTACTTGGAAGTGTTAAATTTGAAACAATTTTACTCTGACGGTTATCACAATTAAGTTTGACTGTTAGTTAACAAAATATGTTAAGCTGGTAGTTCCCATATCGTCCATATAATTTTTGTTAAGTTATAAATTTACTCTAAGTTTTTACTTAAAATCAAATTTGCACTAAATTTTTTTAATAAGAAGTAAATTTGTCCTGAAATTTGGTTAACTAATGGTCAAACTTAACTAAGATAACGATCAGGGTAAATTGCTCCACATTTGATACTTCTGGGATAAAATTGCTTTTCAAAAAAATTTTAAGACAAAATTGACCCTTGATGAATACTTCCAAAATAAAACTGACATTTAACCCTGTAATAAATGAGACGAGAAAGTATATAATTTAATTGGAATATTTGTTGGTTGAGAATGTTAATTATTATTTCCCGCAGCCACCTTTTTTTAAAATGCCTTGATTCCTATTAGAACTGCCTTGTGGATGGCCGGCCGGCTGGAAAGAGAACAGTACTAACATACGATGCTGTCGGAGACCAAGAGCATTAGGAGAGAAATTAGAGACCAAAAACTTCTCTCTGTAATTAGCTTCATTATTTCTTATATTCTGAAATTTCAAAAATCCATACTATTTTTCTGGTCTTTGAAAATTCTATTTTTTGAATATCCACCTTTGTAAAACACAAGACAAGATCCACATCGACAAAATTCTAAATTATTCCTATAGAAGGGATTTTTAACGTCTATTTTATACCTTTTAGACGATCGTTTTCAGGAGGATGTGTATATGAGTGTCATTGAAAATTTTAAAATAGACGATCGTTTCAAAAAAGTCGTTGTAAGAGACTTACAATTGCTATTTTTTTTCCAAAAAAGTCGTTGTAATTTTTTTTTAAAAAAAAAATTATTCATTTTTCTTCCCACAACATTGAAAAACTATCAATTTCTAGACAATTATATTTAATGCTTCCATCAAATCTTTAATGCTTCATCATCATTTTCCAATGTCTTCTCTAACAAATTCATAGTACTCAATATAAACAAGAAACTAAAAAAGCAAAGTATTCGAGCGTGGCAACATAATATACCACTGCACTATATAAAAAGAAACCTCTACACATCATCCTTTATGTGTTGTAGAAGATATCCTGACAAAAGGTCTTGGATCAAATTAATGTCTTCGATTGTATAGGCATCCTAATTACTAAAAATATGTGTGCAAATTGAAGAATAAGTTAATATAAATTAATCAACTGAATAAAATAACTAATAATTCAATTATAAGAACAAAAATGAAATTCAATTGAGAATAAAGAAATGATCACTTGTTCAAAATTGGTAGTAAGTCTACTAAAAATGATGTTATACATATATAGTAAAACATAGTAGTCGCACTCAGTGTTCCTTGATTGTCGATGGTACTATATGTTGGAAATTGTGCCATATGGGTCAATCATTGTACTTTGAACATTATTGTTATTTAATGAATTTCTTCATTTTGTTATCATATCATTCTCATGGTTATTGTGATAATTGTATCATTGTATGAATCATAAAGATTGTCTTAAATGTCTCTGGTCCATTATCTATGCGGGAGCAAAGATTAAATAAAACCAGTATGCCTTTGATAATGTATGGAGATACGAATTAAAGTCTTAGGTACTTGTAAGAGTACAAGGTGCTGGACCGACCCGCTATGAGAAAGCTGCATGGATTAAGTTATAAACTTATCTTATGTATATCATGTCACAATGCCTTTTGACCTAAGATCATCATGGATTCCTACATGAGAGTCGCTAAGCTTTGACACAGTCAAAAGTCACTTTTGACTGGGTGATGATAAAGGCTATAATTGAGCTTAGTGGTTTTCATGCAGAGGAATGTGAATGATTAAGATGTAATTTGTCCCTAACATTAGTATAGAGATATTACTGGACCCCTTGATGAATGAGTCTGAGAAATGTATGTCCATACTACGATGGAAATGAGTTTCCATTTCTATTGTCAGACTACTTAGAAATTGAGAAAGTGATAGTCAAGAATAAGAGGATGACACTATCATGTCTCATCCTTGGCCGAAATATCGCTTGACAAAAGGGACGTGACATGGTTGTATGACAAGTTGCATCGTGTTGACGATCCTCATATGAATTAGGTAGTCGTAATATCTTGCTAGAAGCCGCTTATGACTTGTGGGCTAGAGCAGTAATTGGCCCACTGCCAACTCCATATGGGCCTACATGGTCGCACACAAGAATAGTCAAACACAAGAATGTTCAGATTCATTGAATCTAAGATGTGTCTAAAATTCAATGAATACAATGTTTAATTTAGGATGGACGAATTCTGTGTGTATGTGTGTGTGTGTATTATATGTGATATAAATTTGAAAATAATAATATTATTATTATTTTGTGTTATTTACATATTTAATTTATTTGATAAATTAAATAACTAACATTGATAGAGAAATTATATCTCAAATTTAATTTATAAAAATAAATTAAATCTGTTGGCTCTTTATTTAGATTAAATAAATAGGTTAAATTAAATATGTTAGACATATTTAATTAAATCAAATTTTATTTAATCCAATACAAAATTCAAAATTAATTAAGATTAATTTTTAAGATCCAATACAACCCACATTAGTTATAAAAAAATGAAGGGTTAGAGAACCCTAGGGCAGAAAAAAAATAGAGAGTCGCAAGAAAACCCTAAAGAGGCATTAGAGAACCTAGCACGCTACCGGTGTTAGGTCCTGTTCATGTGGATACCAGTAGAGGGAGCTGATCTGAGCAGTTGGCTTCTGAAGTTCAAAAAGAAAAATTCGTAAAGGTACTTCTCCTTCTAACTTGATTTAAACACCATTGATAGATCCGCAATTGAGATTGAAAATACTTTTGGAATTAATTTTAAATTCTTCCGTTGTGTGCCTCCTAATCCCAACACTATACATCAAAAGCAAACAATACAAAAGAATAAAGGCATATGTGAAGTTATTGTCAATTAAAGAACTTGAATTTAAACAACTTACTTTTGGCTGGAACCACTTCATAGAAAAACTTTTACCTTCGCGCTTCCCACCCATCATATAATGTCTTCAGTACGCTATAATTAAAATGAAAAACAGAAGACATTAAAATAATTTAGTAAATTCAAAAATCAATGATTTACAAAGAAATTAACTTACGTGTTGAAAATGGTTTTTTTCTCTTCGTCTTGCTTGCGACCGAATGAATCAAACCAAAATATGACGTTGATAAAGGGACAAGTAACACAAAGACTCCAATGATAATTATAATAACATATATAGATTAAAGTGAGGTTAGATAACATGATACTTCTTAGCAACTGCACATGTATAAATAGATAAAATTAAGTTACTTGCCTTTCAACAATTGGTCCTAAATAACAAGGCAGCTTAGTCTATCCGATTATATAGCCCACATAGCTCATCCTATATTCCAACTTATTATTATTACGCCTTGACAGATTGACAGGACATAAGAATCCATACAAAGAGTCGAGCTCCTTTTCAACACACATTTTGTGGAAGCAACTACTACATAATTAAAATGAGAAATGACTTAGAGAATGTAAAAACATAAAAATCCTAAATATCAGTACATTAACTAAAGTCAAAAATAAAAAATAAACTCACATGATTGCAAATGTGACCCATCATATGTCTATCTCCTGTAAAGATAGGAACTCTCTAATATCTTTGCTATCAATTCCAAAATGATACAATATTGTTCGACCTACAATCCCACAAGGCATCTGCAAGTTGACCTCGTTAATTTTTTATGAATATTCTACAGTTGCGCCGATAAGGGAAATCATGCCGCTTCTTCTTGATCCTAGCAACACACAAAATAAAGATTCTAAGTAGGATGTCAAGGATCAAGTTAAAATAAGGTGTTTTATTCCATTAGAACAAGACGTTGAGACCAAAGGATGAAAGATCCTATTGCTTGACCTAGTTTGGCAACATCGTCATCGGAGATCGGGACATCTACACCTTCCTTCCCCTGTCTAATACTTGTGACATTGACCTTACGTTGATCGTTCCAAATTTGCTTATGATAATGGTGGTAGCATGCATATATACAACAACATCAGCAATAACACGCACGAACGAGACATCAAACAAAAGACAATAATGTTTTCCAGCCTCTAGTGAAGGACCATAGTCGTTATGTCTAATCTTTGGCAGATTGTAACTGCCTTTTGTGTTGGAAAAGGCCAAGGATTCCTGGGTATAAGAAATGAAAGAATTAATTAAACTAACTTAAGAAAAAAACTCATTATTATATTAATTGAAATTATTTACAAACTTGAGATCTATGTTCGTCGTCACCCATCCCACCTTGAATGCTAGAAAACACTATCGACCTCATCTCACCACGTAGCTTATTCAACAACTCGTCTTGAAGCTCTTGTCAGAGTGATTGGCGCATTTCCACCTGGCGCTCTACTCGGATTTCCTCTCGAATCCTAGCCATAAACTCTCTACTCGGTTCACGTTGTCCATAAGGTTGTGAACTTAGTCCAAAGTATATTGAGAGACCAATTCCTCTTGTCTCCCTTCTAACTTAACTAGGGTGATTTAGCTTCCCAAACATCATTGCTAAGATGTTCATCCTCCCAGTTTGAGTGAAAGAACCTTGGCTGCTTTGCTCCTCAAGTTTATCCTGTTGTGATGCCATGGATAAATATAGATTAATTATATGCAATCTTCTAAGGAAAATGAAATACACTTAAATAAACTTTATATTAAATACTCACAATCGTTCCAGCGACGTCAGCAACAATTGGATTTATATATTTTTCTCCCTTCATCCTCGTTGCTTTCCATTTTCTATGACGTGGGAGAGAAGTTGGCACTTGCACGACAATGCTAGGATTTGATTTGACTACTTCCTCCATTTTTTCAAATCAACCTACGTAAGCTTTTTTTACAACTTCCGGTAACCCCCATGAGACATGTAATACGTATAATTATTTTTAGCTCGCCTCGTTTATTTGATTCACTTAATTGCTATGAATAGATAATAAAGAAAAATGAGTCAGTGGGGTCAAATAAATTCAAACAAAATGTTTCATATTATGATTGAACAAAATATATATATACTAGAAATTCGGGATCTTGTTGTGATGCCACAAACAATCTCCACTCTTCTCGAAAAAGATAATGATAGTCTTTACATAGATCCTTATTACTTTTCGGCCTTCGGATGTACTTGGTTGTAAGCGTAGACTTTAAATCTTTCCATCGCTAATGAACTTCCCCCATCCAATGCTTGTACATCTGCCTTATGTTGGGGACATCATAGATTTACTACAAAGTACAACATAACATAGTAATATATGAACCAATAGAAATGAAAATATAAATATATATACCAAAATTTGTTCCCAAATCATAGCCTTCTTGTCCTTCGGAACTTCCTTCCAAGAAGAAAAAAGAATGTCAACTTTGCTTCGACCCAAATAGTCAAGATAGCTAATGAACATGTCTTCCTGCTCGCCTATTGGATTCAAATCTGCATCAAATTCCACGTGCATCCTCTTAGCTTGTTCCTTATGTTTTGACCAACGGTCGCAACTTTATGACTCCTCTAACATTTTTCTTAATATGTGAGCCCCCTTTATCTAAACTTGCCATATTCCTACTAAAAAATAAGGTGAGAGAGAATAAGTAAATTGCAATTAAATTAATACTTTAAACAATAAAAAATCTTACTTTATGTGTTTTCCCAAATTCCTTCACAATGATCAATTCTAGCTATATATTCATCATCATCTACTAATTATACTTCAGTTGGTATAGATGGATTTATAGTGAAAGATGGTGTGTCGTCAATATTCAAACTTGAATCACCATCCTTTTATGTTTTTACTTTAGAGTACAATGAACAAATTTTCATTCACATGATCAGTGACATAAAACACTTGTTTTTCCTGACTTGCTAGAATGAAGGGCTCCTCTTTATAACCAATTCTATCAAGCTCAACCGAGGTAAATCCAAATTAATTTATTTCAACAGTATTATTGTTAACCCATTGACATTTCAATGTAGGAACTCTTAACTTGGTGTAGCTTATCTCCTATATGTCTTCAATAACTCCATAATAGGCCATGGATGCCACTATGAGGTTTTTTTCTTTCGAACTAGAAAAATGCATTGCTTTCGCTACCAACATCACCCCACTTTTGCATAGTACTTCTATCATCATGGGCTTTTTGTGTAGAAAGAATATCCGTTTATATCATAACCACTCTAAGTACGACCTCAAAAGAAGGTCCCCAAGCTAACCATTTGATTGTCTCAGACACATTGGTCTTATGCAAAACCTTTTCCTTAAACCATTCTATGAATATCTTGTTTTACTCATTAGCTATCTGTATGTCATTTTTCATTGGATAGATCTGCTTTAAATTCTTTCTGTGTTAGTTTAAGTATAGTTGAACTTCTTCCATATTATTCAAGATATACAAGTGAGTTTGTAACACCTCTTCACTTTCAGGCCTCGTGTTCCCTTACTTGTACCCTTTTCGTGACGAGATTGCGCCTTCGACCTTGTGATGACTCCCTATTTTTAGATAATCTTAAGATATATTTTAATATATTTGGGAGTTATATAGGTTAAATTAAAGGGATTTGAGTGAGATTTTGATTAGATATCAATTTAGAGAGATTTCATTATAAATATCAAAGTTTAAGATAAAAATAATGATTTTGATATTAAAGATAAAAATAATGATATTAATAATAAAAATAAAAATTTTAGATAAAAAGGAAAAGATATTTCATTTATTATTATTATCATTATCATTATCTTTATTTATTATTATCATTATCTATTTTTTTCTTTTTGTTTTATTTTATTTTACTAGAAAGATATTGCATGAGGATCTAAGAACCTGACCTATATATAGAGGTTAAGCTTATTCAAGAAAGGGGGAGGAGAAGAGTTTGAATACAGAGAACAAGGGGAGCATCAGAGTTGAGGGCTAGAGAGAGAAGATTGAGCAATTGGAAAGCTGAAGCTTGAAGATTCAAAGAGATTTGGAACTTTAATCTTGGTTCTTTGATTTTCTTTTCTCCTTTACCTGGCTTTTGTTATGAACCGAATTATAATCTTTGGTTTTTGTTTGATTTTGACTATGAGTAGCTAAATTTCATATTCTAGGATTGTTTTGAACTATTAGTTGGATTAAGACTTTTTTATTTGTTTCTTTTATTGATTAATGAAATTTATGTGTTGATTTTATCTTGTGCTTAATGCTTTTGGGTGATTGGCCACCACTTTGATTGTTCGGTTCAATTGAGTGATGCTTGAGAAAGCTAATTTAATTGTAGAACTTAGGTAAAATCGTGTTAGACTTGAAGTTTAGGGATTAAATGAATGGTTTGTTAATAGAATAGAGATATATCTATTAGCCTAGCATTGTCTAATTGAGGCTAGAGCTTAATAAGTATTTTCACTAACTAAGATAAGAGATTGCACATGTTGATTGAAAATATACAATTGGTTTTGACTTGAGAAAGCTTTATTAATTAATTTGAACATCTGACAAGCACATGTTTTCATTATCAATTTAAGATTTAAGTTAGTCTTATAAAGTACAATAGGGATAAGTAATCCTAGGTTTCTCCCGTCTTGAAGTTCTTGAATAAATTATCTTTTAATCAATTAATTCTTAAATATAAAATTTCTTTTAAATTACTCTCACTCAACCTAATTAAGAATATAAGTGTAATAATTAACTCATTTTTGCCTTAGTCCTCGTGGAAATGATATTATTATACTAATTGTGACGATTCGTGCGCTTGCAGTTAAGCTAGACGACTAACACCTTGATAGATATTCTTTGCAAAAGTCCATAACCTCTTCAACCACATATCTTTCAACAATTGAGGCTTCGGGTCGATAAGGATTTTTAGAATACCTTTTTAAGTTCTACATGTATCGCTTAAAAGGGTACATCCACCTTAGATAAACAAGGCCGCATAGTCTTATCTCCCTTACCAAATGAACAATTAAATTCATCATTATATCAAAAAATACGGGAGCAAAATGCATCTCTCGTTGTGATAGAATAATATAACCCTCATTTTCCAATTCATCCAACTTTCCAATGTCAACAACTTTGCTACAAATAGCATTAAAGAAACTATACAACATTGTTATCATGCTTGACACATCATCTTTCATAATGCCTCTAATAACTATTGGTAATAGTTATTGCATCAAGACATGGAAATCATGTGACTTCAATCCTACTAACTTCAAATCTTCCATTGAGACAAGCCTTTTGACATTAGAAGAATACTCTCGTGACACCTTAATGCCATTCAAACACCCACATAAACTTCTTTTCTTAGCTTTTGACAATGTATACGTTGTTAGCTCCATATACGCTTTCTTACCATCATCTCTTAGTTATGGATGTAATTGTTCTCTTATTCCCATTTCAACCAAGTCTAGTCTCACACTAATTATATCTTTAGTTTTCCCTAGTATGTGTAAAAGCGTACCTGTAAGGCTATCACATACATTTTTCTCCAAATGCATCACATCAATACTGTATCTTACATCAAGAGTACGCCAATATGAAAGATTAAAGAAAAATGACCTCTTCTTCCATATGTTCTCTCACCCATAGTCCCCTGATTCTTACCAAGAGTGACATTCATTCTTTCCACCTGACAATAAACCTCCTCTCCAGTTAATGGCTTTAGAGCCATTACATTCTCCGAAAAACCGTTAAAAGTCTTTTTAGCCTACGGTAGGGGTGGAACTGAGGAAGAAATCACATATGATCAAGGTAGACCATTTTTCTTCCATGTTTAAGTTGATGAAAGTGTGTGCCTGCTTCACATATCGGACATACTTTATGCCCCTTCACACTATACCTTGATAAGTTTTTGTATGTAGAGAAGTAGTTAATCATGGTGAAAATCATTGCATTCAGCTTAAAGGACTCTTGCTTATATGCATCAAACATATCTACACCATCCTCCCACAACTTCTTTAAGTCATCTATCAAAGGTGCCAAGTAGATATCGATATCGTTCCCTGGCTATTTTGGACTTGAAATCATCATAGAAAGCATCATATACTTGCGTTTCATACACAACCAGGGAGGCAAGTTGTAAATCATCAGCAAAACCGGCCATGCACTATATGTACTACTAAAAGTATCATAAAAATTGATTCCGTCTGTGCAAAGCCCAAGCCGAAGGTTTCTTGGCTCGCTGTCAAATCAAGGAAACATTTCATCTATTTTCTTTTATTATAGAGAGTCAGCCTGGTACCGAAGGTATTTTCCATCACATATTCTCTCATCAGAATGTCATCTCAACTTCTTTGCTTCTTTCACATTAGCAAACATTTGTTTAAACCGCGGTATGATTGGAAGATACCGTAAAACTTTTAAAAGTTACCTTTTACTTGTCTCATCACCACAGCCAACACCTTTCTTCATTTTGTATCTGGATGTCTTACATTTCGGACACTCACTTAGTCCTTCATACTCTTTTCTGTACAATACGCAATGACTATGACAAGCATGTATCTTTTTATACTCTATACTCATCGTAGACAATATTTTTTTAGCCTCATACTTACAATTTGGAAGTACATTATCCTCTGGAAACATATCACACAACAATTCAAGTGACAATGTGAAACTACTATTGATCCACCTACAAGTTGCATTTAAGTTGACCAAGTGGAAAATACCTGACAAGCGTATATACTTAGTACATCTAAGGTACAAAGGTGTCTCTACATCACTCCGCATGCTATCATATATAAGTGATTATGTAAAACATTCTACCTCAATATCATGAATCATTTTCTCCATTCTATTGTCATCTCCAACGTCCAAAACTTCCTTCTCATGGGACACACAAGCAGTTACTTCCTCACTATGCCATATCCACCTTGTGTATCGAAGATTTATTCCATCACAAAGTAAGTGATCTCTTATATCATCAATATCTCGTTGACTCTCATTTAAACACTTCACACATGAAAAAAAATACTTCATATTTTTACTAGGCGTATTCATTTTAGAAAATTCAATAAACTCTCCCACCCCATTATCATATTCTTCACTAATTCTCAAAGCATTCATCTAATAGTGATCCATTTTACTATTGCCTATTCCATGTTCAACAATACTCAATTTCAGACCAATTATCATTATAATATGAATATGGGTCCAAGAAGGGGATTCCTTATTTTTAAAAAATTTTAGCAGCATTTCTCCTTAAAAAATAAGACATCTAAAAATTTGTTATTATTATAGTGCATAAACCTTGTTCAATAGATTCAACTAGTGCCACAACTTTCGCATTTCAAAGAAAGATTAAAGCATGGATTAATCTTTTTATGGCCTACACAAGTACAGAGACTAAAGCATGCAAGAAGAGAGGAATAACCAAAGAAAACAAAGGAACAACCAAAGAAAACAAAGGAACAGGAAAAAATAAAGACAGAACATGCTAAAGACAAAAACCTCAAATTGAAAACAAGTAGTAGACAACTAGGAAAGGGAAGACAGAATAGCTAAAGAAAACAAAGGAATTACCAGGAACCGAAGGGAGGAACTGACGACGGTATCTAGTGGAGTGAAATGACACTGGAGGGGAGAGGGGGAGGGAGAAGGAACAGAGTGTGAGCAAGAGATACCTACGGAGAGTATGCGCGAGAGAGGGGAAGAGTGTGTGCCAGAGACAACCGTAACTTGAGAGCAAGAGTGTGTGGCCGAAGGGGAGAGGGGGAGGGAGAAGGAAGGAGGCGTGAGTGAGAGCTGAGAAAAAATAAATGACAGCCAGTTGAGGTGATAGTTTTAGGGCAGATATTCAATGACCATTTTATGAAAAACGGTCATTGAATATGAAATTTCAAAACCTAACTCGAGTTCTTCACATAAACTCGAGTTCTAGTGCTTCCAGAACTTCTTCCATTTGTCTTTGTTAAGAACTCGCGAGAGTTCATTTTGCAAACTTGAGTTCTCATCTGACTAGAACTCAAGTTTTGCCTCTAAACTTGAGTTCTCTTTGTACTTCAAGTTTTTGCAAAAGGCTCTGGTAAGGCAGATATTCAATGACCATTTTATGAAAAGCAGTCTTTGAATCACAAATTTCAAGTCCTAAATCGAGTTCTTCACAGAAACTCGATTTCTAGTGTTTCCAGCACTTCTTCAGTTTGTCTCTGTCAAGAACCCGCGAGAGTTCATTTTGCAAACTCGAGTTCTCATCTGACCAGAACTCAAGTTCTGCCTCCAAACTCGAGTTCTTTTTGTACTTCAAGTTTCTACATAAGGCTCTAGTTGGAACTTACAAGAGTTCAATTATAAACTCGAGTTTCCTTTTTACTATAATTCAAGTTCTTCAGGTGTTGTAAGATTCTAAACAGGTCTCTGGATAAAACTCGTAGAAGTTAAAATGAAAACTTTAATTCATCTTGGGCCACAACTCGAGTGCTGTCCTAAAACCCGAGTTCTTGTGATAACTTCAGTTTCTGGCTCAGCTTTTGTGTAAAACTTGCAAGAGTTAAATTATTAAATCGAGTTCTCTTCATACCAAAACTTGAGTTTTCAAGGAAAACTCAAGTTCCCTTCCTTGTCTTCATAACTTCAAAAGTCTTGGGCATAAACTCTTAGAGAGAACCTTCAGGACTTGAGTTCTCTTCAGGTCTAGACTAGAGTTCTCATCTAAAACTCGAGTGCATCAGCTTGAGATCATTTCCTGCAATGTTGTTGAAATACAGCTTTCAACGACTGTTCCTCAAAACAATCGTTGAAATCCAACTTTCAACAATTGTTCCTCAAAATGGTCGTTAAAAGCGATCGTTTTAGTGAAAACGGTCATTGAATAGTTAGCTGGAATTACAAATATACCACCGCGTTCTTTTTTACATCTCTTTTTTAAAAATGGACGTTAATTAGTGACGTTAAATGTATTATTTGTAATAGTGAAATGTTCATTTAAACTTTGATCTGCCGATGCTTTTGGCATTATATTCTGCAATTTTAATTCATAAACCATATATATATGGGAATTTTAAAGCACGTATACGTACTAAATAGGCTATATGTATGTATGGCAATTAAAACCTGAAAAAAAATACTTTAATATCATTGAGTTAATATTCACCGAAATATAAAAACAACTTATATATATATATTCTGGGGCTGCTATGTAAATATCCCTGGCTTAATGGCTTTGAATAATTTGACCATTTTTTGTTTTTGGTCTGATAATTTCTATGTAGCTTCCTATGCTTATGCATGAATTAACTGATTCTGATTGGTTCTGTGTAATATATATATAGCACATCTCACAAATTAAAGTTCATTTATATATATATATATATATATAGTGACAGAAAAATAAAGAAAGTGGAGAGTAACTTTTGCAAATTGCATAAAGGTGCCAATTGGCCTCCCACTGAGACTCAGTGTTGGGTACGAAACCAATAATTAATAATAACATTATATGTGAACCACACCTAGCTCCTTGTAAGAACCGCACATATCAAAGTACTTTAACTAATAATATATCAAATCAATTCAATTATCCATTAATTATAAGTGGGCAGCTCTCATTACAAGTATTCAAAATTTTGAATAAACACAAGCAAGTCCTGGATCGAACTCTCAGAAGCAGCCTATAAATAGATTCTGGCAATCTTATATATTACTTGATTCCTTCTTGCCTTCTCCATCAATGGAAAATGGAGAGACTTTGACTAGTATGTATATGTATTTCCTTTTACTTTTAATTTTCACTTCTATTATATATATACTATACATGAACATTAGTTTGAATAATACTTTATTATGAGAGTGATGGATGGAACAAGGAAAATTGACCAGGTTCGGTTATTGAATCAAATTAACATGCAAACTTGTATTTGTTTTTTTCTGAAAGTGATAAATGCACCTTCCTGCTCTACTCTTTTTTCGTAGTCTTCGCCATAAAGTATGAAAAGAAAAGAAAATCTATCTAGGATCATGTATATAGAATCAAGGTTTCAAAATCCGTCAAAGCACACATACCTGTAACACAGCATTAATCAACGTCGTATAGTTAGTTGGGTAGAACTTTCAGGAAGAAACTTAGAATTCTGATCTTGATTCTTACGTACGTAGACATATGATTGTTTGAATATTAATTATGTGAAATGAAATTCAAAGTAAAAGAGTTCGATATAGAACAAAATTTGAACTCCTACCCTTTTGATGGTCAGTGATACTTAATTTGGCTTTTCCGGGTTTAGCTTGCTAGATTTAATAACTAAAAGAGTTTAAAATTAAAGTTTAAGGCAAAAGAAGTGGCAGCTATATATTGACCAGAGAAATAACAATGATGACAATTTGCAATAAATTAGTCAATTGAACCATTAACATCTAATAATCTGTATGCATTTGTATTTTCCAAGCCCATGGCATTATAATTCTTAAGTACTCGATCTATTTACCTAATCCATAATAGCCTCGATTTATATTTAAATAACTAAATCGATCCACTATGATGTTGAATTTCCACTCATATAGATCGAAGCACACACAAATACATCAATCTAATATTTCAGTTTGTGTGTGCGCGCGCACATGCACTTTGATATATTATTTGAATTAACGTATAGTCTTCCAACTTTAATTTTGTCAAAGCTTCCTCACCCAAAAATAACATGCATGCATCTATATAGTCCACCATCTCTGAATTTGAGTGTCATGCTTGGTTCCTACTACTAACTCTAATGCAGATTATAAATATAAAAAACCCTAATAGTTATCAGAATAATATGAGTGATATAATGGTCGTCAATATCAGCATAATTATATTGGTATCATTTGCATGCGTCATTTAGTGTAAATTAATAAGTATATCGATATAGGTTTGGTGAGGCTAAATGGCTAATTAAGGTTTTGTTTGGGTTCAAGACTTCAAGTTTAGTGGCTGTAGTAGCTATTAGTACACGCTTTGGGGGACAAAGTAGCAGGAAAGAAAAATAAAATAGCCTATATATGAACGTAATTGTAGGCCACAAGAGGATCGGAATTAAAAAATACGAGTAACAAAAAAAAAAGGATGCAAAACCTTATTTAATTTGTTTATGAAAAGATCGAGCAGAGGAATTAAACTAGCCAGCCACAATGGTCATTAACAATATTAATCGTACGTCATCAGCATGATGAGCACATGATACAAGGAACTAGGGTTTTAATAATATAACAACAATTGACGCAAATGCATGCATATGCATGCCTCTGTGTATTCATACCTATTTCGTAGTCCATATATAGCCCGCGGTCCCTTTATGTGCAAAGGAGCCTAGTTAAATAAAAAATAAATTATGATTCTAACAATTTTAAAGGGCCAAATACGCCATTTATTAGTGCAAAATGTTATATTTAATATCGGTTAAAAATGTATTATCGCTACAGCGTATAAGGGTGTAGTAAAAATTATAGTAGCAAAAAAAAAATATTATGGCACCTCATTCAAATTTGTGACAAAGGGAGGATTTGAACCCTTAACTTCACGTACGTGTTGATATGCCTTTATCAGGTGAGCTATGATGAACCTATAATCTTTATTTACAAAATTATATATATATATATATATATTTATTTTTTCATGGAATTTTATATTAATAATTATATATTCAAAAAATTTAAAAAATATTTTATAAAGAAATATTTATATTATATATTTTAGTTTTTATTTGTATTTAATATTTATAGTTTTTTATTTATATATAATATAATTGAAAAACTAACATATTTTAATAAAAAATAAGCAAAAATAATTTTTATATATTTATTTTATTGTTGTATTTATATTATAATTTTTATAATATAATCTATTGGAAATTACCTACAAAAAAAATTACGTCCCTAACTTCATTTTTTTTTATAGTGAAAAGAATTATATTACGGCATCGATTAATAAAGACCTGACATAGTAAATGAATAAATGTATTATAACATCATACCCAAATACAACTGATGTCATAATAAAATGTAATTATTTAATTGATTGTGATATCTGTTATTGTCTAAACTGATGTCGTATTTACTTATTAGGACGACAATTATAATCATAATTGATGTTGTATTGAGAATATAAATTATTTTAGCACGTTAAATTTATATAATCCGTCATTTCAAAACCTATACTTCATATGCAACCAATTAATGTACAACTATACAAATTTTTGGCTTAGAAAAGTTCCTTTTTAATGTAAATATAATATTGTTATTTTTTTAAAAAAATAATTATTTAATTAAAATTTTTAAATGTTATATTTAAAATATATATTTATTTTTCAATACATATATTACTAAAAAAATTTAAAACTTAATTTAAATCCTTTTAATTAATTAACTACGGTGTTTGGTGCTTATTAAACTAATGTTGTAAATGCTAATATGACATCTATTTGAAGTGCACCTGATGTAAAAATATCACAAACCTAATTATGACATCGGGTAATTATATAATTGATTTCATAATGTAAATTATTGCATCAGATAAACTTCAAAAAGAAGTAAAAATATGTCATATCCATTAACGTTTTTGTCTTTCAAGTAACTGATGCGAAATCATATAGTTAAATTAGTGTTTTGTACTAGTATTTATACTTCCAAACCTTTCACTCATACACACATATTCATTTTTATCAGTCAGACATTTAAACTGTGTGTTAATTAAAGGAATCAAGGTTTATCACAAAATTTTAAAATAAGTTTGACCTTTTTTTCTTGTGGTATATATATGTGTGTATTTAATTACAAACTTAAAATTACACACATGCAATGATTCATTCCTTTTGTTTTCTTCATGAAAGGATCCAAAGGGAAAATTACAAACATGTCATTGACAGATAATACTACGTCTAATCTTTAATATAAGAGCTGATTGACTAATTTAGGTATATTAAAGAAATTAGTTATATCAGTTATTTGTAATAAATATAGGTTTGTTTTCCTAAAATACCATATTTTATCATAACTATCAATAAATAGAAACTCCTTAATGTATGCTATCAATAGAAATATTTTAAGAAAAAAATTATAAATTTGAGATAAAATGAATTAATGTCTTATATTTAAGACTAAACCCAATCTCATAACTCTCATATTATGTCAAGTTCTATGCAAGGTCATTAAACTGGAAATGGTCGGGGTACTGGTTCAATGGTCAGTGGGTCAGATTGGAATCAAATCGAAGTTAACTTGAGATTAAACCGGTGAAAAATGAAAATTTCAAGCTTATTAATATAAAATTATAAAGGAAAATAAAAAAAAATTGATTTTTATTAAAAAAAGAAAGAAATTACCGGGTCATTACCCCGGAGCGGACCAGTTTTCTGACTGTTTTGCCGATTTCTGAGCCGAACCAGCCGGTCCGGGTTTAATAACATAAGTTCTATGTAGTCCCATTGACCCCAACTACTTCTCTTAGTGTCTTCTTAAACGTGGGGTTTTGTGTTATAATCTTATGTAGAATATATATATAATGGATGTGTGAGTTATGAATATATATAAATGTATTTATGTATGTATTTGTGAAGATGGTTTCTCCGTACCAAGCTCTCCAGCTCATTCACTTCATTGACTACTCTTGTTATTTTTTCCAAAATTTCTTCCATGGCAATAGTGAACCAATTTTACGCTGTCTCGTTACTTTGATACAAACTTACAAATTCACCACTGAATTAGAAACTAGATAGAAAATAAAATAAAATAAAATTTTGGCGTCTAGTAGCTAGCTAGCTTACTCAATTTTAATATATATTTGTCATTATTCACTTGTGTGTGTGGATGGTCATATGGAGTATATCTATAATCCAAAACCGATTCAAATCAAAGTTATATATATTAGGTGTACTGAAAGCTCCGGTTCTCACTCAAATTATGTTAAAAGTAGTACTAATATGTGTGGATGTGGAAAAGGTATAACTCTACAGTTAAAAATCTTGAATTACCTCCACGCGTCTTCTCCCCGTTGGTGTATCATCAAAAAATGAGTATGAATATTAACTAACACTTTCTAATTCCCATCCGATGAAATGGATTTCATTGCCTGTGGCTGTAACGAGAAAAAGAAAAGGAGGGGGAAAATCGAAACATGTGAACGCCCAAAAAAATAAAAGAAAAAAAGGAAAATAAAGAGAAATGACGTGGCAGTCAAAAGTTGACACCTCACTGCAGCAACATCGTCTACTCGCTGCGTTGAAAGTAGCCACATGTCGCCCCGCGAGTGTCAAATAGCAAGACCTTTCTCTCCCCTGGTGCTCTTCTGCAATTTCCTAATAATTTAAGGACGCCACTTTAAATTGTCGGCTCTCCCCCAAAATATATTCACCTTCGTAAGTTTATATTTGAAGTTCTTTCATATTCACCTGAGTAAGTTTATAGTATTTAAAGTTCTTTTACACTAATGAAATGATATTTTCATTAAATTTTATGATTTTTTTTTAAATTCATCACGCTCAAAAATTTTGTTCTTGCAGGACAATTGGGAGGTGGGTGAGCTGATGTTCATAATAACGGGTTCCTTTTATAGCGTGATTTTTCACACAGAATTTTTGCATCTCAGTAGAGCGCATATTTGTCCCTTTTATGTTTTTCCGTTTTACATCTAACTAGATTTTAACTACCTTCTACTGTTCATGACCAATAACTTTTTTTGGAGTAAAATGTTGTTATCTTTGAAAACATTTCTTCTAAAATATTGATTTTTAAAATTATTTTATTTTAGTAATGATTAATGCACTCATATATCTTTTTTCGATGTGCACATCTTTGACCTCACGTGCACATCGGTTCCTGGTACCTAGCTGCATCTGAGCCCCGGATTTGGTGTATCCACAAGCCAACTAATCCAGGCACCCCAATCGAATAGGCCCGAACGATTAAAACCTGCTTTGAGGGAACTACAGGGAGAAAGCTCCCAGCAAAAATCCTTACACCTTCCGTTTTCTGAGATTGAACCCAAGAACAGATTGGTGTGGCGCAGATGCCTACCCATCTGCGCCAACTTCCGCTGGTAATGCACTTATATGTCTATGGTTGATTTATATTCCAGCATTGATATACTTCTCCAACATGATTTAATTTTTTGCCAAAAACTCAACTTAATTAACAGCGACAAACATCTCGCACCCATCCTAATAATCAAAATATCATGACAATCAAGTAGGTCCCTAATAATTAATGAACTCTGAAAGATAAATTTTTCTCATGAATAGTATGGTTTGTTAGTGATTTGATGTTTTATATTAATTGATTATTACTCGCTCGCTATTGGCCAAAAAAAAAAAAAGGATTATTACTTGCTCGCTATCTATGATATCACAACATCATTTTTTTTAAAAAAATATGAACATGATTCTATCGAATTGGAAATCATACTTAATTAAAAAGAAAACAGTTGTTATGTCATATGTGTGTGACTGTGTGCATTAATTTTAATATAATTAACAATATAATAGCGTTATTCTCATGTATAAAAATATATATAACATACATCAGACCTACTATATATCTTATCGTGAGGGGAAATTAAACTAGCATAGTAAAATAAAGATACATACTTTGATACTTTTTAACCTTGAAAAATGCACATTATATAGTAACTAGTCTCTAGTTTAATTTTGAAAAATCCATCTCATGACGAATCATTGAATGGTATTACAAGAGATTGACTTTGATATGTACTCGTTTCTGTATATTATTAATTAAAGACACATTGCATGCATGGCTCGTTAATTAAGCGACGATGTCAAACCTAGAAATTTAATGATGGGTTGAGAGAGCTACAATTTTTTGGGCAAATATATAATTCTGATGTTCACAATTCCTCGTATATATAAATACAAGAGAGATTATCGTGTGATCACTTTCTTTTTTTAATATAAAAAATTATATATTAGACTCGTATCTATTCGTCTATCTCCATTTTTAACGTATAAGATTCTCAGATACGAGAGAACTCCCGATTTTTCAGCACATTATGCCAAATTTTCTATTTGTTCACTCCAAGCATATAGAAATTATGAGGAGAAAAAAATGGAAATGTTTGTTTGAAGTCAACGTGATGAATGAATAAATTATAAAATAATGGGGCCACACACATGAATTTCTTGGTCTACGAGTTAATCAATTAATCTCTCCCAAAAAAAAAAAGGACCCAGCCGCAACTGAAACGACCCGACCGACCCGACACCCGATAACCGACCACATAAACAAAAGGAGCCTTAGAACTTTTGGGGATCTCGGTCAAACCACTCGCCAAACATGCCTTTTCTCGGTCTCTCTCACACTCTTTCTCCTCCCTTCTCTCTCTCTTCCTTCCACACTTGATTTATAATTCTTACTGCCTCTTCATTCGCTTACCTGCAAAACTCCACCCTCTCTCTCCCCCCACTCTCTCTCTTTCTCTCTTCAATGGCTTCATCATCATCTTCGCCCTTAAATCGCATTACACTTAGAGATAGCTTCAACAACCTTCCAAAGTCCCAATATTTTGGACGAGTCTCACTGCCCAACAGATCAAAAACCAAACTTGGTCCTTCTTCTACGTGCTCGGTTCAATTAGCTAACTCTTCTGATACAGTCACACCTGTAGTTAAAACCAGTAGTAGTACTGATCATGCATATGATGATACAGACAATACTATCCCTCTCGCTTTATCTAATTTCTGGAGAGAGGTACAAGGGTGCAACAACTGGGAGAATCTTCTAGATCCTTTGCACCCTCTTCTTCGCAGGGAAATTATCCGGTACGGTGAGTTTGTCACCGCGTGTTACAAGGCTTTCGACCTCGACCCGGCCTCGAAGCGTTACTTGAATTGCAAGTATGGCAAGAAACGAATGCTGAATGAGGTAGGAATGGGAGATTGTGGTTATGAAGTGGTCAAGTACATCTACGCCACTCCTGAAATCACCATCCAGAATTTCTCTTCTTGTAGCCGTTGGATCGGCTTCGTCGCCGTGTCGTCCGACGAAGCCTCACGGCGGCTCGGCCGGCGCGACATCGTCATAACTTTCCGGGGGACTGTGACAAGCCAAGAATGGGTTGCTAACCTCATGAGCTCCCTGATTCCGGCTCAGCTGGACCCACAAAATCCTCGACCCGACGTGAAGGTTGAATCCGGGTTTCTCTCTCTCTACACGTCTGATGAAGCTTCAACCTCAAAATTCGGAATCGTAAGTTGCCGGGAACAGTTACTGTCGGAGATATCTAGGCTGCTCAACAAATACAAAGGCGAAAATATTAGCCTGACGATGGCGGGTCACAGCATGGGGAGTGCATTGGCTCTGTTAGTGGCCTACGACGTGGCTGAGTTGGGACTCAACAAATCAGGTAACACTATTAAGGGTCAAGAAACTGAAGTACCTGTCACGGTTTTCTCGTTCGGCGGGCCGCGAGTCGGAAACCTAGGGTTCAAGAATCGGTGTGATGAGTTGGGTGTGAAAGTACTGAGAATCGCGAATGTGAACGACCCCATCACGAAGCTTCCAGGGGTTGTGTTTAACAACGAGAATTTGAGGTTTTCGGGTTTGGGTTTTTCCTGGTACGCCCATGTGGGAGTTGAGTTAGTACTAGATTTCTTCAGTGTTCAAAACCCTTCCTGTGTTCATGACTTGGAAAGTTATATAGGTTGCCTCCTAAAACACCCCAAGTCCGATAATAGCAGAGAAGAAGAGGGGTTTAATGGGTTTCAGATTCATGTGGATGAAGTGATGGGTAATTTGATGGAGAAGGGAAGAGAGCTGCTTTTGAGCTCTCAGCAGAACATCAACGTGTTTCCGGAATTTCTCTCCGATGCCGGAAACCACCACGGTGTTCTGAGATGGAGTTCAAAAGATTTGATAAGTTCTTGGGGCAGTGAACTCCTATTTGGCCTGGTTCTTTTGTTATTGTAGTTAGTACTAGTACGTAGCAACTATATATACTAATTAGAAGAGAATTAATATACAGATGGAGTCATTGTAAATTGAAGATACTGGTGGGGAAGAGAGTATATGTACAAATCTTTGTGAAAGTTGAGTGTTATATTTTTATTATAAATAGATCATTCATGTTTATATATATATATAAAAAAAAAAAAAGTGATTCAGAATGAACGAGGCTCCCGCTAAGTAGGGTCTCAGGATAGATGTAGATAACCTAGGGCTGCTTCCAGGATTCATGTTTATAATCAATTTGAAATTTATTAATTCATCAAGCGATCATGTAGATGGAAATTAAAGCTGATTTTTCTGGTCACACGTGTAGATGGAAGAAGAAGGAACACTGCTGTCGCGCCAGTTCGTTGGTGGCAAGCATTTAATTTGGAATAATTGTAATGTTTGACGCGTGAAGTGGTTTTTGGTTCATAAAGTCAGATGTGTTTTCTGTTGTTCATATATTGTTGGAGATCAGCCAGCTATTCATAGACTTGTTCCATCTCTCTGAAGATTTTCCTTTTTAATCTCTTCACACTGATGACAAACATGTTTTTACTTATGTAGATGCTCAATACAGCGGAGCAATCGAAATCTGCAGAACTCGTAGGAGCGAGTTTTTGGCATATGATTTAACATTCAGAGATTAGTGTATAATTATAATTAATCTCAGTGTAATGTCTAAATCATAGTGGTTCTAGTTCATCTGTGAGGCTTCCAAGGCAACTTATGAAACTTCTTCGTCCCAAGAGGGTACTATCATCTTTTAATAATTGATTCAGGCCAGTTAATTATTTTGAGATGATTAATCCAGTGGGGTATTCTTCTACGCACAAGTTCAATATGTGTGTGTGAATGCCTAAACGTTGTTTCGATTGCGATGTTATGATAGCCGTACAATAAGGTCTATTGATCAGACACACACACATGTATAGCTTAAATTCAGAGCTTGTTTTGCTTGGGCCATAGAGAATTTCAGAAGTCGAAGAAAAACCTAATGGGAAAAGGCTTCGTTGATCTAAGGTGAGGTATACTTGCCTCTGTTAGATAACCAATTTGTGTGTATCGAGTTAGTTAAATTAATTATGTATAATAAATATATATTAAAATCAATATAGAGTCCGTTTAATAATGTAAGATTTCATTAGATCTTTTTGGGTCTTGAGCTCGAGCTTTAAAGGAGTCACTTATATTAAGAAGGACAACCACAAACTCCGAATTAGGTATCAAATGATAATATAAAAAATATATATATTGATTTATCTAAAATATTATTTTTAATTATGCGCATTGTAACCACCTTTAAAAGAAAAAATAAATATATTTAAAAAAATTATAAATTTAAAAAAAGATGAATTGAGGTAATATAGTCATAACCAAAGTAAATTATGTGGGTTAGCTGCTGCCTGCTGGGTTCATATTTTCTCTTTGCGGCTAGGCTGCATACACGTGTATGGCGCAAAAAATGAAAGATTGTGATTGTGGGTGATGCTACTCAAGCGGATGTAGGCTCCACTGACTGCGAGTTTTGTAAAGAACATTTTCTTGCACGGATGCCTATATTATTAATTTTCTGACTATACTTATTTTTTTCCCCGTTATATAGAGTTTTAATATATGAGTATATAGCCCTACATCCAGCTTGTTATGGATATTAATTATAACCACATCTTTAGTTTTTACTACTCCTTCTGCCCTAAAAATACAAGTCTTGTTTTTTTTTCGAAAAATAACTTAAATCTAAGATGACTCCCATTAATTTAAAAATAAGTTAATAAATTAAATCTTCAAAAAATTTGTGTTACTTTCAACTATCACTCCCATTAAATTCTAAGACGACTCTTTTATATTTAATTTCAGATAAAGATAAACCATGAAAATGGCTGGATAAAAGAATTTGACGTAGTTTTTTCGACTCATGTAAAATTATTTTTATTAAAAATTTAAAAAAGAGGAAGATATTAGATATATATGATGTGTATAATTAATAAGTGCACTCATCAAAATTAATGTTTAGTGTTGTAAATTTCTCTTCTTTTCTATTTTTATAATCATAACATTTACATTCAATGTGGATCTTGGATCCGACACCTGGACGCCATCGGACATTTAGTGCCGCTGTTTCCATTTTAGGGTCACCTTTTGACATAGTTTTCGCCTTTCCTCGAGGAAAGTAATTAGCCTCCTCTACTCTTTTCAATTCTTTTTTTTTAAAAAAAAAACAGTTGTGCTGTTCGTTTTTAAATATCTCTCTTTTTTAATTTTTTTTATATTGAGTATTATCAATATAACTCATACATATATACAAAAAGTTAACTATAGAAGTAGTTTGAAAAAAAAACAATATTAAAAGAATTGAATAGACCAACGTATATATAAAGCTCCTATCAGTCAGGATCTAAGGAAAAGTGATACCTAATCTTATCTTCATAAGCAAAGACATAATCTTATAGTGTTACTCATCAACTCACCCTCTACTAAAATAATAAAAATAGATGTCTTAATTAATTCTTATAGTTAGAATGGGAGGAAGTAGTATATGAAATTAGTCAGTAACAAGTGTTTTGGGAGAACCTTTTATGTTTGTATATGTATATATCGACTCTAAGAAGATCAATCGGGTCTTTTTTTCCAAAAAAGAGGAATCCCAGATGAAACATTAGATTTGAGGATTAATTATCTTCTTGATATAGGAAAGCTGAAACATTAATTAAGTTTGAGGGCTTTTTTTTCTTATATTACTCCCTCCAGTACTATTTATAAGTAACTTTCATTTTGTGTCTGAAAATATAATCTCATTTTTTCTATTTTATCTTTATTAAATATATATTATTTATAATTAATTATCACACACACCAAGAGTTATATTCAGGAGAGAGAAAGAGAACTCATTAGGTGAATAAAGTCAATAAAGTATTGGGAAAATGTATTTTATTATCTCTTATATTTTTTTATACATTCTCTTTATGTTTTTATAAATAGGGGCATATATGAACAAAAATGACATTTTTGACACACTTATTACTTTTAACTATCAATTTATTTTACACAATAAAAAAATTATTTATAAATAAAATCGAAGGAAGTATATTTTAACTAGTGTAATTTTTCCACATGGATAAATTTACCAACTTATTAATTATTTAGGACACTTGGTCCCCCACAATCTCTTCCTAATGAGTCGTGACTGGCTCACACGAAGTCGTTTTCATCACGGAATGATCTGTAAAACATGACTACGATATCAATAATTTTTTGTTTTTCCAACGAAATTAACCATTTATTCAACTTTTTCCCGCAACCCCAGCGAACTTAATTAACCAAACAATAATAATAATTAAAGTGAGCTGGCACTATGGTACGGATGCAATATGAAGATGGGATTAGGTGTTAAAATAAACAATAGCCTAATCTTCTATATATAAATGAAAGGACTTGGTCAATGTCAGTATGATAATTATGCATCCCTTCTTAAGTTCTAATCAGCTACTCATTAATTCCCTTTTTGGCCAACACTCCGGTGATAATTTTTTCCGTTAATGGCCGATTTGCTTTTTGGGTGCTATATATATATATATTACACATGCGTATCAATTATATATATAAAGGCTTCTAAATTAAAAGACTGTGTAAAAATTAATTTTATGTGCAGGCTATTGCATATTGATCTGATGATAGGGTTGATTAATTATTGGCTGCTACTACACTTAGCAGATTAAGTGCATTATGAACTTCCATGAGCCAAGTATAAAGGCAAGTCAAGGTACAGAATCAAATTTCGAAGGCATGTTGTACACGTATATAAATATTTGAGCACTACAAACTTTTTAGCTCTGTAATGAATTAATGGGTTGGTGAGGAGGCTACTAGCTAGCTAGATGCATGGTTCATTATTAATTTTTGCTAAAATTAAATCTGGAGTCTGGAGACGTGTTGAACACCACAAATATAATACTACTTATTTTCAATTTTTAATATAAGACCTGATTGATTTTTTTTAAAGAGATTAACGAAATTAAATAAGTTATTTAATCATAACATATGTTGTATGTTATTTAATTATTTGTTAGTTTATATGTCAGGTAAATTAGTTTGTTATAAAAAGATAAATATAAATACTCTACGGTATTTTATTTAACTTTTTTAATTTCTGAAAAAAAATTAATTGGATATTAATCTTATATTAAGAACTAGAACAATATTACATTATATATCCCAAAAAGGTACATTATTAAACATGCGCACAAACATTTTAGACATATGTTTTTCAATTAATACATATATTTCAGCGTCACAGTGTGCACTATGCCCTGCAATTTCCATGGTTTTGTTTGCCTTTCTATCAAATTAAAGTTGAATTTAATTTGTTTAAAAAAACAATAAGAAGAAGGATACTTACACACATACATATATTCTTATATATATATATATAATTAACTATTGCAAATTTCAAATATTAAACCAACAATATAAATTAGTTTGAGGCAATTTTATGCATAATCTAATATTTATATATATTATCATGATGAATTACATTGCAAGAGATGAGAATGACTATAGTTGAGTTTTTCTGTGTTTATATATACATACATACATACATACATACATATATATATATACATACATATATATATATATATATCTTACTATTTAATTAATTAATTAACGTTGAAATGTGGGATAGAATATAATTAAGAATATATATATCTATATATAAAGGATCAAGTTGCTGATGAAAGTGGGGAATATACATGCATGGAGAATCTGAGCAGTGGGAAGACTTTTTATTAGTTGACTGACGTTTCTGGGGCAAATTCCATGGTCGGTTTGTTTTGTGTCTGCCTTCTTCTTCGTATTTCCTTAGATTTTAGTCCAATTCCATTCGCGATTTTTACTTCCAAAAAGTTAATCCTTTTAGTCCTAAATATAAAATCAAATTTATATATCTTCTGGATTTATATTTTTTTAAAAAAAAATATGAACCTAAATATATAAAATCAAACCTCTATCTTCTAGATTTTTTTAAGAAAAAATTATTCATATTAATTGCATATATTAAACGTGGGTTCTATCGACATGCAAGGTAAAAATTAAATTAGGTATTTTAAGAAAATCATCAATTCATTACATATGTGGTACAAATAACTAATTTAATTATTAACTTGTGTTACTAAGTTGACATTTTAATTACGTGATCTATAATGTTGTAATTCTACAAGTGGTGGCTCGTAATTTGGTCGGGTTCTTTTTTTTTTGGGGGGGAAGGGGGGGGGGAAGGAATGATCTCTCCATATATTCCAATAATAGTGTGAATTTTTTATTTGCATTTAATCTTGCCATATTCATATCTCATAAGATCATATCATACCTTATTTTTAATCAGAGTAGTTATATAAATAATAATCTTAAAATTTTTATTCAGTTCATTTATATGTCATTAGTTTTTTTTTATATTTTTCCAAAATTAATTGAACTTTTGAACACACTTGGTATGCTTAATGTGCAACCATGAACTATAATGGAATAATAATTAATGGAAATGGAAATGAAATTACTTAACCTCTTAATTTTCACATGTTTTAGATTTAGGCAATAATGGGGGTACTAATTTATTTGCTCTTACACGAATCGTTTTTCAAAGATGAACAAATGCTAAGTATGACTTTCTATATCTCTTTCCAAAATGTACATATTGTGTTGACTCATCATCCCAACGATATGGACGGTAAGGAACATGGTAAAATGAATATATTTCCTACTTACCAAAACAAACACTTTGATTTGGTGACGTGATTGAGATGTTTTAGCAATTCCCAACTTCTCTTTTTATATCAAACTAACTAGCTAGTTGATGCATTTGAAAATAAATACTTCCTCCTACTTTAAGAAAGTTAAATCTGTTATGTTAAATCATTTATACTTATCGTGTTTCTCTAATAATTTTTTTTAAATCAATTAACTCTTATATAAAAACTAGAGATAATATGATAATATATATTAATAATATCATAAGGTCCTTAAATCAGTAAGGAGATTTGAATTTACAACTTTGTAAGTTATGAGTCAAACCCTTACCAATTGAATTGACATCTATTGGTTGATAAACCAATTTTTTTAATATTTATTCACGCATTTAGAAAGATAATGATGCAAAATGTACATTTTTTAAATGTGTGTGTGTATTTTATAAATGCAGAAAACAAATTGTTAAAACGAGGAAAAGGAGGTAAAAAATGAAACCACATGGTCCCTCTTCCTTAAATAAAAAAATAACTCCGCAAGAGTATCTTTGACCTATTCAAAGGTATTACGTAGTACAGTAACATTCACTTCTTTCAAACGACGCACCGTCTTCTTTTTCATTCATCAAAGCCAAAGAGTTCCTCATATTACCATCATGTGATCGATGTAAAATAACTTTACAGTTTTCTCTCATATATAATTTCTTCACGTTGCTTTTTTTTTTCCAAAGGTCACGTGTGAATGTGGTTATACATTTAAACAATGTTGGTCTTGTTCATGCCATGCATCTATAGCTTCTCGCAAAGTTTAATTCAGCAGTTTTGAAGGCAAAAAATTCAGTAGTAATTGGTTTCAATTAGAAAATTCAAACCTCGATCAAAATTGAGAAATGCGTGCTGTAGTTAAAATCTCTAATTCTTCTTCTATCATGAAAAATATTATATGCGTTCAAATGTGAGTCACAAGCATGGGAATGAGGTCAACTAGTTTGGCAATTTCAGTTATACACGCATGCATGTGCATTGTTGTTTATATTACTACTTCGTAATCATTTTCAATTAAGGTTGTCGTAGGTTAGTTTGTTGATGTTGTTGTAGTATCATGAAATTAGAAATTGTAAATTATCACATTTATATGATATTGGAAAGAAGCCCCTATTATAGTCATTGATCCTACGTACAATCTTGTGGATAACAGTTTGGATAAATTTATTCTATATATTATTGTGAAATAAGGGACTTGATTCATTCTCACATTCATTCAAATATTTCAATGTCAAAATTTGACACTTTCAAGAATTAAATACCTTGGTCAACATAACTTTTATTAGATAAAAATTATAGATTCTTAAAAATTAAACCAGTTTCAACTTCAGGTAAGCTTTAAAAAAAGATACTTCAAAATTATTTATAACTGTTCAATTATTTTTCAAAGATAGTTGCATATTTCAACGGTACGGTAGATAAAAATGATTTAACTTGGCCATCTTCATTTTTATTTCTTAAATGTTATGATGAGACACTTTAATACTAATCAAAAAGACTAAAATCTACGGCGCTTCTAACTAGATAATGAGTCCATGAGCTGAATCCAAACCAAAAAAACCTTGTAGCAAACTTTACCAGACAATTGATAACCTAACACACGCATGCTTGCATGTATAATTATGTGTGTGTTATATTAGGCTGACATTTAAGAAGGGGTGAATTTGATGTAACATAAAAATTTAGGATCTTTAAAAAATTTTTTACATCTTAATGAAAATAATAAGTATGAACATAATGAGTCATAATACCATAATCAATAAAACAAATTGGATACGCTGGAAATACAAGAGATAAAGGAAAAGAATATGCAAACTGTGATTTATATTGGTTCAACTCAATCCTTGATGACTTATACGTCCAATCCTCAAGCTTCACTTGAGATTTTTAATCCACTATCTTTTTGTTTAATCCGAATACAAGAGAAGTCTCTACAATCCCACAAATTTAGTTAGGCACTTGTGAAGCTCCTATAACCCCACAAGTTTAGCCGGACACTTGTGAAGCATTTTACAATTCTCATACCAAGTTACTCCCCCTTACATCCTGTAAGGATAAAACCTTAATGATGAAGAATTACAATGATCTTCACTATTAGAAGTGAATTAAAGTGAACACTGAAGCGCAATACAAATAACGTGTCTCTCTAAAGTAGATTATGTAAACACTGAGAAAAAGAGAATATATCAGTTGGAATGTTGGAGTCAAAGTTTCAACATTTTGATGGTGATGGCGCAAGCTCTGTCTTCGGCTTTGAATGCTTATCAATTTATAGTTGATGTAGCTCTGATGACCATTAGAGATGTTGAAGTATTCGTTAAGTACGTTCATATTCCTGTTGTGATTTTGTCTTTGAGCTTTATATAAATATAACTGTTGAAATAGCTGTTGGAAACTTCTGACACAAATTATTTTTTGGCCATTAAGCTCTAATCCAAATTTAATCACCTATGATCCTCATGTAAACTTGATTAGTGATGATTAGGAATGGTTAGGAACAAGATAATCAAAACTTAAATGAGTTTAAAATAATATCAAAAAATCTAAGGTGATGATTAAAAAACTGTGAATAATATCACTTCAAGTGCGACTTGAAGTGATCTCTTATCACTTGAGTGATTTCCTCAATCACTCTCAGATTGCTTACAAGTCACTTGCAAACATGGTCCATTACTTGAGTGATTTCTTTAATCTCTATCAGATTGCTTGTAGGTGATGGTCCATCACTTAAGTGATTTCCTCAATCACTCTCAAATTGTTTACAAGTCACATTACTCGAGTGATTTCCTTTTTCTTTTTAGACTATAGATAGTTTGGTACAAAAATCAAATTCCAGTGGGCATAACTCTTCAAATGTGACTCCAAATTTGACAAATGACCTATCCCCCGAAAGCTCATTAAGTCTATTTTTCATAGCAACTAGAATCAATCCCAAATACAATGTATTCCACAAATTATGATCCAATTCATAATGTCTGCTCTTGAACACAATATTGATTTCAAGCACCATTTTTAAAAGTTTACATCTCTTTCATTTGAATCTATTTGAGCACAAAATAATGTCCATAAACCGCATTTAGAGTATAGTTTCATAAGAAACAATTTTCACCTTAATCGGAGTTGTGATATAAGAGATATGTCCAAATTAATGAACCTATTTTGGAATAACGCAAGAAATTCTAGTGTTAACTTTCAAAACTCATATATTTTTCATCTGAACTCCTTTGAACTTGATCTTAGTTTTTGTGTATCGCATTTGAAGTATAGTTTTATATGAAATAAGTTTCAACTCAATTAGATTTGTGGTTTGGGAGATATGACCAAATTATCAAACATCTGTCATGCTGAACAAAAATAGAGTTGAACGGAGTATACTGAAACTGGATAATCACTAGAGTGGAGCTTCTACCACTCGAGTAAAACATGTAGAAATCACTTCTGGAGGTGCTATTCAAGTGATAATGAAGTATCACTTGAGTAGAGCTTCTAGCACTTGAGTGAAACATGTAAAAATCACTTTTGAAGGTGATAATGAAGGACCACTTAAGTAAAGTTGATATGACTTTGATATAAGGCATTGTAACTTCCAATTAAGTTATTCCAACTTCTAGGGTTGATCATAGACCAAACCAGACCGGGCTTAGCCTCAACTTGACTACCTGAGGTCTGGTCTGGATAGTACCTCGGGCTGAACAAGATAGCCTGAGGTCTGGTCTAGTCCAGCACTAGCCCGAGTTCGAGCTAGACCAGACCAGGTCAAGTGGACTGATTGGACCAGTCCAGAACCTATTTGATGTTTGTTTGTTTTTTATTTTTATTTTTGTCTTCTTTAAACCTATTCAAACAATCATATAAAAGTTATCAAACTAACGCAAGTTCCATTCAAGTAGAAATATTTGAACTTAAATACAAACAAATAAAATGAAAACTGGAAAATCCATCATAAAGCCTATCTAATCTTTGGATTCTCACTTTGATCCATTTCTATGCCTTTTTAGGTATTGTAAAAGGTGACAATCCATCATCATTTAGCCACTCCCACCATCCTAATCAATCTCTCATCTTTCCTAGCTACTTTAATCAATTAAACTTATAAAGTCGATGGACACAGACCAAAAAAAAAAGAGAGAGAATGTCACTGACTGACTGTTGCTCTCTCCAAGTCGATGGACTGAGTGCAGTGTAAGAAGCAGAGTAACCTAGCTATTTTTTTGGAGGACTAATGGACTGACGGTAAGCACAACAATCAGTAATTTTCTCCATCGGGTAATTTTCAACTTGTAGAGTAATCGGTAAGCATAGGGAAATAATGGACTGACCTTAATTTTCTCCCCTTTGAAGCAGCCACGGACTAAATGACCGCCTGACCAGTGAGTCGAGGAGAGATCGAAGGGCCGAGATCGACATGCCTGGATCTAAGGCATGATATCGGAGTGACAAGAGTTATACATCAAGATGGAGAGATCGGAGGCGCCGAAGGCTCCGCTGAGGCATGAGGCAAGCTTTGAATTTGCAAGGAAAAAAGAAGAGAAATGACTGAGAATTGAGTCATTAAGGAAAAGGGCCAAAGGGGTGCAGACTGCAGACAGTGTCACACGCCCACTGTCCTACAGACCCACTTTGTAACGGCACAGCTTCTTCCGGACTGTCTTTACTCAGCCGGGTTCATGACTGACCGGGGACTTGCGTCTTTACTCGCAATCCCAGGCTCACTCCCCCCCTGCGGAATTATCGCCGAAGCGAGCCTCCCCAGATCTCAAGTTTTTTATCCTTCTATTTGATTATAGAAACCTACCAACTTCTATTTGATTATAGAAACCTCCAATATCAAATCTAAGAACTTGAAACTTGATATTCTCATTATATTTTACAAGTTCTTCTTTCTTTAATTTATTCTATCCTTCTTCATGATTTTTCTCCACAAACATTTTGATAACTCCTTGCTTGCTTAATTAATGTCTTCAATCTCTTTCTTCTTCTTCTTTTTGGTAATTCTCATCAATTCAATCACTTCTTTATTTTCTTGACTTTTTTCCCCCATATTTGATAATTTTATTCTTCAATATCTTCTTATTCTTTCTCTTGATTATTTTTCATAATTCAAAACTTGATATCTTCTTCCTTTTTTTATTAATCTGCAACATTTTTCATATTAAACACAATAATTAATCAAAGTATAAAATAAATACATTATATATTTTTTTTATTCTAAATATTTGGTATCTCTATTTGACATTATCAAAACTACTAATCATATTTAATAGTGTATCCTGACGCATGCACACACATATAAATATCTGTATGTAAAGTAAATATAAAACAATAGAATAATTAAATAACCGTCTAATAACAAAGTAATTAATTAATGTCATATTAAATTTTATTCGCAGAAAAAATATTGGGTAAATGAAGGCATGAGTAATTAGAAATGCAGAAAATATATATGGGAGAGCTAATTTCAATTGATTTCACAATGCTGGAATATGATTTAATCATTTTGTGTTCTCTAGAATTGTACAGTGCTAATTGACTTGACATTAGTAATATAATTTGTGTTGTCCAACAACAGCTACGTACACAAGCAGATAATAATAATTCACAAGATGGGAAATGTTGTCGTGGTTAAAAAAAGATGCCTCCGAAATGGAATTAATGATTGTATGTTTGGAAGACAAGTCCAAGATTGAGAGGGAAATTGTTAATCGTAGGTTTTGAAAGGAAAACGTTGTTAGAAAGTAAAATTTGTGGGTCAAATAGAGCGGCGCAAATTTTCTCATCCTCCTCCTGCGTTGTAGGAAAGGAAACACTCCATTATGTATGTTCCATTTCAATTTTCTATTATTCGTTTATAATACACACACACACTCCCTCCGAATACCCCATAATATTTTTTTTTGCCCACTTCATCATAATCAAGAAATGATATAGTTCACTTATTAAATATGCTTTAAATTAAAAAAATCTAACTTTACTTATATTGAATTAGGTTTTAAATTAAATGAAAGAGAATAAAATTTATATTTAAATATTAACTATATGTATACAAATAGAATTGACAAATAAGCGTTAATTACATACTTTCCAAGTTACTTATATAGTTGACCAAAATTTTTTTTCTAAAAATGATTTTTATTGTGAACAGGAGGGAGTATTAATATTAGTTTTGAATAAAAAATAAATCTTTGATGGCAAAATAAATTAATAAATCAACACTCATATTTCAATATAATACATAGATAGTATAAGTAACAACACCGACTTCTTGTGTTATATGAGAAAAAATAACTTCTTGATGAACACCCAAACACATGAGATATTTAGTGTTACCTTCAATTTTTAATACAACCACTAGTTTAATTTAAGGTAGGATTTGATCTTAAATTCAACATCTCAATCCATTTTGTCTTGTAATTTATAATTTTGATCAAAAGTATCTATTATCTACATTAATTACATATATTAAAAGAATTTTTATCAAAGTGTAGTCGTTATTAAAAAGGTACTTAGGAGAAAAAATAATACATATTTATTATAAATAATTAACTTAATTATTTTTTTAATCTATGTACCCAAATTAATTAAGTAACTCTTATATTAAAAACACGGGATAGTATCCAAATTGTATTTGATATTGCTTAGGGTTAATAGCGTATCCAAATCGTATCCTCCAAAAGTAATCTAAAAACACATTAGGTATTATAAATTTTTTTTTATGCAACACCACATATGAACATTTGTTTCTAAATAGAGCAACAATGCTTTTGGATTATTTTTTTAAAAATAAATTTTATAATTTATAAAGTAAATCTATAAAAAAAATTTTACCTCAATTTATAAAAAATAACTTTTAAAATTACCATTTACCGAAAAACTCCCGTAGATGACAACATTAAAGCAAATGGACCCAAACACCACGGCTCACGTAGATAACATTCGTTTACTTTATGATGCCTAAACACCAAATGGACCCCACCATACTAAAGCAGCATGGGTTAGGTATTGGTAAATGACATAACGTTTTCTGCTTCATTTAAGGATTTAAGAATGTTTACATGTGTCGCTGCACTTAAGAAAAACTCTATGAAACAAAAGTAAGGAATATAAAATTGTACCGTATAATAAATTGATCACAATACATATTTAAGAGTTAATATGTCAATCGAGATTAAATCGGTGGTCAAACCGGTTATATTAAAATATTATAATTTATTAGTGACAATATATATATTAATATATTTTTAAACTTATATAGATAAAAATGAAGTTCTTTAAAAAAATGTTCAAAATCTATTAGTATTAGTTATGGTGCATATTCTTATACAATTATATCTCTTTTTCTATAATTAATTAATTATTATATCCTCTCAAAATCTTTTTTTTTTAGATTTGTTCTTTCTTTAGCTACTTTTCTTTCTATCTTGATCTTCAAACTTTCATTTTTCCTTCAAAAATAGCGTGAGATAGTAGTTAGAGGAATAAAAAAAATGTATTTTACAAAAATAAAAGAGTACAAAATACGACCAATCCAATCACCGATTCATAGAATGATACCTACACCGGACTGAACCACTGACCAGTCACCGGTTCAACGGATCGAACTGACCACAAACTTCGTTATGAATATAAATTACCAAGTATATATATCTATTAGTTTACACAACGCTAGTTGAGGGGTATATATGATAATGAATGAATACATTGCAACAAATCGTTTTGATTATAATTTTTAGGAGACCTTTGAGTTTTACGGTGCCTTTTTACGAAATCATTAGCAATTTTCAAAGCTATATGTCCATGTTCACCGAGTGAGGAAACACGTGAGAAGCTAGGCTTACATAGAATAGTACGTTTGTACATATAGCAAATATAGTAATAAATTATTATATAATGAAAAATTGTATCGAACCTTGTATATAATTAATTTTATGCCAGTCTGCATCAATAAAAAATACTAAATAATCTGCTGCAAGTTATAGTATAGCCGCTATTTACATTGTGTTCATAATGAATTATTTATAAATCAGTTGATGCATATGTATTATTTTAT
Organism: Albizia julibrissin; assembly: GCA_037074505.1. Taxonomy (NCBI): domain Eukaryota; kingdom Viridiplantae; phylum Streptophyta; class Magnoliopsida; order Fabales; family Fabaceae; genus Albizia; species Albizia julibrissin. The sequence goes on along the minus strand of CM073482.1, from coordinate 1,526,869 downwards.
ATTTTTAATATCAAAGTCAAGTTTAAATTATATTTATGAGTTCATATATCATTTGGCAATGCACAAGGAACTCACTACGGCGTTCGGAAAGGAATAATATATTTGACTTCACTTTTTTAATTTAATTGTTTTAATCACTACATCTATTCTCTTTATGAAAAATTGAAAAATTTTGGTTAAAAAATCTCAGGAATTGTATTTTTATATTTTCTTTAAAAAATTGGAAATTTTATTTTTCGACAAGAAATTGATAAACATGATGATGATCATTAAATATGAAATTTCATGGTTTATCTCCTCACTAATTTAAATTTTTCAGATGAATTTAAAGATAATTCCAATATATACGTGTGAATAAAAAAGGGAAATATATTTTAACAGTGGATTTGCTTCATGCCACTTGTTTAAAAGGCGAGAATTCTTACCGTGTATCACTAATATCAACATTTTTTTATACACGTCACTGATATCAACATTTGGCTTGATATATTTAAATTAATTATGAAGTATCGTGAAATGGAATGTTATGAATTGTATTAATTTATTTAAATGTGAATGTATGAAATTTACCCAAAATTTTTTTATTGAGGATAAATATTACTCTGAAAGTTTTTTTACGTTCAATATTACGTACAAAATATTAAAAATAGAACAATATTATCTTTTACGGTTAAAAAGTTAGTGGTCAATATCAATTTTTTAATAGTCAATGTTAGTTTTGATAGTATAAGGAAACATTGTTGTATTTAGAAATTTTTGGGGCATTATTGAACTTAAAAAAACTTTCAAGGCAGCATTACTCTTTAATAAAAACTTTTAAGATAAATTTACATATTAATATTTTATTTAATATACGGTGGTGTAAACGCAACAATGGATTACGAGATTCCTACAAATAAAATCAAAAGGGTTGAATTTATGAGAAACCAACGTATATAATTTGAGTGTTAAAATTATTTTGTAAGTGTGGTCAACGTTAGAGGTTGAGTTCCACAACTATGCTAATTTGCCTCCATTCACAGAAAAGCTATATAATAATGTCGCTCCCTTCCCTACATAAAACCAAAACAAAAGCAAATTAATAGTATTATAAACATTTGTTGTCTTGGAAATTCAAACCATATATTTGAAAGTTGAATCGATGCGCCGTAACTTTTTATTGACTTGACTTCCATTATATCTTTTGTTGAGTGAATTAATGATGTAGGGTTTGATTCATTAGTTAATTAATTTACAATTGTTCATTTTGTATTAATTTTTCAACACTACTCTCTACTGTTCCACTGGTTGCTGCAGACATTATTGCTGATGCCTCGCGTCCTTATCAATGAATGATTCATGATTTGTTAAGTAATTTCCCTTTCTTAATTATAACTTCCATTTCGATCATCTTTATGTTAATTCAATGCCCATTAATTAATCAAATTAACTAATAAAAAATTTTCTCCTTGTTCCATCTAAAGTCTAAAGTCTCATTCTTTGCGAATCACTTGGATATGATGTTTGTGATTTGTGTGTCTAATGAATCTTGGAAAAATCTTAATGAGATGTTAAAGATCATAAAAAATTATATGAAAAAAATATCTTATGGTAAATTTCTATATAAAAAAGGATCATAGGGACTATATTGTGATTAATTCTGAATATTAAATTACTTTGTTACTCTCATGTGCTTTTTTTACAAGCCTTTAGCTAATTTTGACAAGTTCGTCAGCCTATTTGACAACCTTATTTGCATATTTTGACAAGTTAATTTTCATACTTTCACAAGTTATAAAATGATAAGTTAATACGGCTGTTTTCACAAGTCTCCGTGCCAATTTTGACAAATTTGTGAGCCAATTTTGACAACGTTTTTTTGCTTACTTTGATAAGTTCATTTTTCTATTTCTACAAGTTATAAAATGATAAGGTAATGTAACTATTTTCACAAGCTTCTGTACTAATTTTAACAAATTCGTCTGCCTATGTGACAACTTTATTTACTCATTTTGACCAACACGCCAACTCCTTTTCTTTTTTAATGCAATGGGACAACAAAGTATTTTATATTTAGAATTAATCACAATATAATTTAGTCCCAATAACCTTTTTTAATAAGAAAACTTGTTATATGATTTTTTTTATAATTTTTTATGATCGTTTGACACACTTTCCAATGAATCCTTGCGCCAGATATACGTGCGTCTAAAATAATTAGTATATATTTCAAATCATAGTTATTTAGGGTCTGTTTGGGATCTCATTTGGGAGGGGGAAAAGCTCATTTGGAGGGTAAAAGCTCATTTGACATTTGCGGACGTGTTTGTAAACACATTAGCTTTCACTGAGCTTTTAGAAAAAAAACTACTTTTTTTAGAAGCTCATTGAAGTAGCTTCTAGCTTTTTTTCACTAGGTTTAGAAAAAAAAAGTTACTTCTCCTACTGTCAATCCAAACACAAATTATATTAACAATATGACTTTTTTTCCATTTGGCTTTTACAAAAACTATATTAAAAAAAACCACTTTTTCACAGTGTTCCCAAACAGACACTTAATAAATAAGCAATATCAAGCAATCGCGTTGGCCAGCTTGTTAAACAAATCACCACCGCTCTTTTAGTATAATACTTATATTTGTCATATCAACGAAAGTGATGGGGCCATCGGGGTACCCAATCATGAACTTTATTAATTTTCTTAAGAAATATCGATCACTACTTAATATAATTACCAAAAGAAGTTATACATATCAAACTATATCTATGAAGTTATCATCGGCTAGCTACTTTTTGCGAATAGATATATAGATACAGTGAAGAGTGCACTTTGATAGCATTTTGTGTGTGTGTGTGTTTGAGAGAGAGAGAGAGAGTATGTGTGTGTGTTGATATTAATAGAGATGAGAATATGCATAAAAGGTCTATGTGGTTAGTTAAATATGCAAAATAATGAAGTGGATTTTACACGAGAGAGGGATTCCAAAAAACGCGTGAGTCAAAGGTTTGATGAGCAGTGTCATGATTTGTATATATAGGTAAACAAACTTTTGAGGTGTCTGGCGTATAGTAAGAAGATCATCATAGAGACAAAAAAGCATGTTAGATAAAGCTAGTTATATATGAACTTGATAGCAAGATTCACATGGCTACATATAATTTCCCAATTCCTCTCTTGCCTCTCTTTCAAAACTTGTTTTCTAATACTTTCCTTTTGAATTGTTTGGTGGCAGCTATGTATGACTAATTGCATATAATTTCTAAATGATAGAGAGAGAGAGTGAGAGCAATATTTTTTAATTTATATAATTATTCAATTCTGCCTCATTAGTACCATTCGGGAAAAGAGGGATTTAACCCGTGGTACATTAACTGTACGTGATGATTTTATGTGCCTAATTGTTAACTGAACCCCCAGGAGACCAAGTAAACTCTCTTGCTTGTTCAAGACAGTGTAATCCATCTAATCTAATAGTTTTTATGGGGTTGTTGCTAGACACAATCATTAGAATCTTTCAATGTCTCTCTCAACAGTGTATTACTAGCTATTCCCAAGTCACAAGCCGAGTGGATTCTGGCCGGCAAGTGCAATAATATCAGAAGATGGTGTTCTGTCATGGTGCTATTAAAATCTAGCACTTAACTAATTCTTCATGAAGACTCGCCAAACAATTTTCTTTTATTATTATTATTTTTTTTTTGTTTTCTTCTTGCGTCTCCAAGTTCAACAAAAACAATCAATTCTAACTTCCTTTTAGGATTTACAATTTTGTGGAACTCAAGAGTTAAATGCATGTGAGTTACAAATCAAGCTTTACCCCCAATCTCTTTTATGAGAGGAGGCGTAGAGTGCCATTAAACTAAGATATTCTTAGCAGTTATGGGTATTTATTTAATGCATATAGTTATATTGGGTTAGTTCCTTGAAGAGGGTTTTACTGTCATTTAGGAGGTCCATATCATCTTTCCGCTCAGGTTTGCTCTCATTTTAGTTTTGCTTCTTAAAGTTTTAAATAAGAGATTTTACTTTATTAAATGGTAAAATGGTCCACATATTCAATTCTTCTTCATTTAAAAAGACCCAACTTCCAGTGTTTGAAATAAGTAGGCTCGATCACTATATTATTAGGCAACATAACTACTTAACCCAAAACAATATCGTTACCAAGGAACAATTCGATTTCCAAAAGGCCCATAACTTTCACCCAAAATAATAGTGAAAATGGCCTCATAGGCCCGAAGAAGTCACTTCACATAGTTGGGCTTAGCATCGGGGATTAGAATACAAGACAGGGCCGAACTAACAAACCTGAAAGCCCAAAAAAATGACCCACTAAAAGGAGATCCTTCAGTTCTGGGCCCATTTTCATATTCTAATCCAAACCTACACAATTTTTTTTTTTAAAAAAAAAAACCAACAACCTATGTACTAACTCGATGTTCGTCGTCACCCATGAGGGTTGGTTGTAACTGAAAACCGTTAGTTCCTTGCAACATAACAAATATAAATATAGATTTGAAGTCTGACTAGTGTCTTTGATGGGAGAATATCTAAGTCTATTAAGAAAATCAATGTTCATTTTGTTTTTGGGCTTGTAATTTCAAATAAAATTTATTTAATAGATGTGCTTATCCAAAAAAATATTTATGATTTCTAAATGAAAAAAATAAAAAAAAGTTACCAATTGAAACTCAAAATCTAAAATCTGTGATTTCTTGTTGAAAAAAGTTATTAATTATTATATTCTTACTATTATTATGTAACTCTATTAGAAAACAAGATTGATTTAGGATTTTCAAATTTAAATAATATGTATTGTTATTGTATTTTTTCTTTTTCAAATTACATGATTTGTTATTGATTTTATATTTGATATTAATACCCACGGTGGAGGCAAAATTAAATTGGATTATTGAATTCCTAGGGGAAAAAAAGGGGTTCCCTCCTTCACGAAGAATGTCCGGAATACAGGAGCTACTTAGTGTGTATTTAAAATTAACTTTTAAAAATAATTTTTATGATTTATAAAATAAGTATGTGAGATAAATTTTATCTTGATTTATGTAAATCATAATTTAAAATTATGAATTTGAAAGCATGCAAACACACACTTAAATAACGAAAAAACAAATTGACGTTAGGGGTCAGTGATTTTCATGTTTTTCAAAACGCTCGCCGTTCCTTGGTTTGCCCAGGACTGAGTCCTTTCGCTATCACGACCCGTCTCTTCCAAGTCTTACTTTCTTCAAAATCGTCTCCCGCTCTCTCTGCTCCTGCAATTACTCCATCCATGGCTCCCTCCATGAAGATCGTTTTTGGGCTCCTCACATTTGTCACTGTCGGAATGATTATAGGTGCTGCAAATCTTTCTTAGCTCTGCTTTTACCTTCTTGCTCTGTATTTCCGATTTTTTTTTCCTGCTAGTTTGATTTTTGGGGTCAAACGCTTTTGTGTGATCCACTCGCTGAATATCGTTTGGTACCATCCCAACAAGGAATAGGACAGATTCCCCTTTTGTGTAATATTACAATCTTAGCCCCATCATGTGACATCGCAATATGTGCTTCCTCCCAGCACACGGGGTCGCTTTAACTTGAAATGGCTCTTTTATGATAGGGGAACTCATAAGATTGCTTGGGTGGTAATGATCCTTCTCAAAGAAAATATCTCAACTAATTGTTTGTCAGTAATCTCAAGTTGGGTTTTCCATCGTCTGAATACGACGCTCCATTCTTGCCCAGGAAGTAATCGACAAGGAATTTTCGGGTACAGCTTATGTTGATTTGTGGTATCTCTGATATTTATATATATAGTTTTCATCTTCTTAAAGACCCATATTCCAAGGCTGATTATCGATTTGGGGGCATTTCTGTTGGCTGTAGTAGACAAACTGATAAAGAAGATTAGTCGGCTGCGATTTTGAAATTGTGATTTCTTAAGAATCATGGTCTTTCTGCCTTCACTTATCTTATCTTTTGTTGAAGAAATAGTAGACACCAAGGGTTTGCGCTTCAGATACTTTTTTGAGGACAGTTCACACAGTAGATTGGATTTTTCCGAAGGTCTGAGCAGATGCAAAGTTCTGATCTGTTTGTGCCTCCGGCTTTGCAAGTAGTTCAAATTTCTGATACAGAGATTGGTACATTAGATGGAAGATTTGCAAATATTAGAGTGGAAAGACAATATTATTCATTCTCTCTTATTCATATATGGTGGTTTTCGGTACATATATATAGGCTGAATGGGATCATACACATTAATGAGGATTAATGGGGAACAATGAAATTACAATCATAATCTTTCCTAATCCAGGGAGCCTAAAATCAGGGATATGATTTAGTTGAAATTATGGTATTTCTAACACTCCCCCTCAAGCTGGAGAGTATATGTCAATCATTCCCAGCTTGCACCGAAATCCTTCAAACATAGCTCTGCCTAGCGGTTTGGTCATTACATCTGCAATCTGATTTTCAGAACGTATGTAAGATAGGTTCATAATGCCTGCTTCAACCTTCTCTTTAATAAAGTGCCTGTCTATCTCAACATGTTTAGTTCGATCATGGTAAACAGGGTTTCTCGTCATCTCAATGCTGGCTGTGTTGTCACACCAGACCTGCATGGGGCTTTCGTATGGAATTCCCAATTCTTTCAGTAGCCTGATAACCCAAAGTCCTTCACATGTTCCGTCGTTCACTGCTCTTAGCTCTGCTTCTGCACTGCTCTTTGATACTACAGTTTGTTTCTTACTTCTCCATGTTACCAGATTTCCCCACACATATGTGCAGTACCCTGAAATTGACCTTCTAGTTTCCCTGTCTCTTGCATGGTCAGCATCTGTGTAGACTTCTAGGCTTCTGGCTGTGTTCTTCTTGAAGCAAATGCCTCTTCCTGGGTTGAGCTTCAGATAACTCAAGATTCTATATACAGCAGTCATGTGCTCTACCTGTGGTTGATGCATGAATTGACTTACTGTCCCAACTGCATAGCTGATATCTGGACGTGTGTGGGTTAGGTATATAAGCTTTCCCACAAGTCTTCTGTATCGTTCTGAGTCAACTGAGACACCATCCTTTTTTATCTCTAGATGACACCCTTCTTCCATTGGTGTTCCTTCAGGTTGTGCTCCTAACATTCCTGTCTCATGCAGGAGGTCTAAAGTGTACTTCCGTTGTGATACATTTATGCCCCGTTTTGTTCTTGCCACTTCCATACCCAGGAAGTATCTCATTTGGCCGAGATCCTTGACCTGGAATTCATGTGACAGGTCCCTTTTTAGTTGGGCAATAGAGTTCTCATCATTTCCTGTAATGACTATATCATCAACATAGACTATCAGGATAGTAACTCGTCCATCCTCGTGCTTGGTAAACAGTGTATCATCTGCTTGCCCTTGTTTATACCCAAGTTTCTTTATTGCTTTGTTGAAGCGGCCGAACCATGCCCGTGGGGATTGCTTTAGTCCATACAGTGACTTATTAAGCTTGCAGACTGACCCACTTGGTGCAGGGATTCCTTCTGGAACTTCCATATAGACCTCTTCCTCCAAGTCTCCATTTAGAAATGCATTCTTTATGTCTAATTGATGCAATGACCAGTCCAAGTTAGCTGCAATTGACAACAGTACTTGGATTGTGTTAAATTTGGCTACTGGAGCAAAGGTCTCTTGGTAATCGATTCCATAAGTCTGGGTATATCTTTTTGCAACTAGTCTAGCTTTATACTTGTTGATGCTGCCATCAGGATTGAACTTTGGGGTAAATATCCACTTACATCCTACAGGTTTCTTTCCTGAAGGGCAAGGTACAATTTCCCATGTTTTACTTTCCTCAAGTGCTTTTAACTCTTCTTCCGCCGCTTGTTTCCACTTTGGGTCAGCCATGGCTTGGTTGAAGGAGTTTGGAATGTTAATCTGTGCACTGTTTACAACAAAGCTCTGCATCTTGGCAAACAGGTTACCATATGAAACAAACCGTTGAATCGGATGTTGAGTTCAGGACCTTACCCCTTTTCTAAGTGCAATAGGCCATCCAATCTCCTCAGGATCTATTCTCGGGTTGGAGTCATGGTTGTTCCTTTGAGTGGGATTGACATTTCTTCCTGTCTCCTGAGATTGTTGTCTGGTATCTCCCTCTGATCCACCTTCTTCACCCGTCCTAGTTGTGATTTGTGTTTCCAGTTCATTGGGGTTGGTATTGGGAGGTGTGGAAGGTGAGGCATTAGTGGTGTCAGGAGGTGAAGTAGGTAAGATATCAGGAACTGGTGATGAGGTGTCCATGGGATGTAAGGTATTAGCGGATTCTTGTGAAGGTTCTTGTGAAATTAGCCATTCAATATCAGAGTACTCCCCCTGAATGGGTAATTTGGGATAATATACATCCTCCTCATAGAAGACGGTATCTTTGGAGACAAACAGTTTCTTTAAGGTAGGACAGTAGCATCTATAGCCTTTCTGAGTGGAGGAGTACCCGAGAAATATACACTTTCGGGACCGTGCCTCAAATTTGCTGCCATCATGGGTATGGACAAAGACAACACAACCGAATACTTTCTGAGGTAATGGGTTTACGAGAGGGCAATTAGGGAACGTGGTAAGGAGTGTTTGGACAGGAGTGGAATAATTGAGGATTTTGGAGGGCATTCGGTTGATAAGGTAAGCTGCAGTCAAGACCGCATCTCCCCAGAAGGAAGTAGGCACATTGCGTTCCATGAGTAGCGTTCTGGTTACCTCCAATAAGTGACGGTTCTTACGTTCCGCTACCCCATTTTGCTGAGGTGTATAAGGACAGGATGTTTGATGATGAATACCTTGCTGATCAAGGAATTCTTTAAATGTGGTACTTAGGTACTCCCTTCCATTATCACTGCGGAGAACTTTGATGGGGGTGTGAAATTGAGTTTTTACGAAGTTATGGAACTTTTGGAAAACTTGAGCTACTTCTGATTTGTCTTTCATCAAGTATACTCATGTGACTCTAGTGTGATCATCAATGAAAGTAACAAACAATTTCTCATTAGTCCGGGTTTTTGTTCGTGCTGGGCCCCAGATATCACTATGGACTATTTGGAATGGGGTGGTGGGTCGGTAGGACTGTTTTGGATAGGAGGAGCGTGTATGTTTAGCGAATTGACAGGTTTCACAATGAAAGGGAACAGAATTTTTATTGAATAAACTTGGAAACACACGTTTCATATAATCAAAACTAGGATGGCCAGAGCGACAATGCCATAAAAGTACATCTTTCTCTTGAGAACTTGAGCTTGCCAGTGCCTTACATGTATTTCCAGTGTCTTTATTCTGTAACGTTGATCTCTCCAGGTAGAAAAGTCCATCCCACTCTGAAACAGACAACAATCATCATCAAAGATTACTCGACATATACGACCTTTGGTTAATTTACTCACAGAGATTAGATTGCAAGTAAGGGCAGGCACAAAGAGGACATTGTAGATTCTCAGAGACTTAGATAGTATAACTGTGCCAATCCCTTCAACTTTGGTGTACACGCCATTGGCAACTTTGACACGAAGATTCTCAGGGCACAATTTGAGAGTGGTAAATAAGGTGCGATTGCCTGTCATGTGGTCTGTTGCCCCTGAATCCACAATCCATGTATTGTCACTAGTGCATACGGTATTAAGTGCTATAATGGAATTACCTGATTGAACCAGGTTGACAGTGGGTACAGAGTTAGACTTGTTTTGTTTGTCCAGTATCCTGCGAAGCATCTGTAGTTCTTCGGGGCTTAAGGAATCAGCATCGGTAGTCTTCTGCTCAGTGGTAGTGTGATGGCTTTGTTTGTTGGTTGCTGGCTTACCATGCAGTTTCCAACACTCCTCTTTGACATGGCCCTTCTTCTTGCAGTAGTTGCACCACTTGTTGGGTCTACGTTCCTCTTGTGGTCCTTTTGTTGCAAGAGCTGAACTTTCATTTTGGCTTGGGTTGCTTTGATTTAACAGCTTTCTACTTTCTTCAAACTGTACATGATTGACGACATCAAACAAGTGAGGTAGGGGTTTCAGTCCCATGATTCTGCCTCTTATCTCCTCAAAACCGTCATTAAGCCCGAGGAGGAAGTCATAGATTCTTCCTTCTTCGACGTTTTTCCATGGGTGCACTTCAAAGAGGTCCTGTTGTTGACAGAGTTTTAACAGGGCATTGTAATACTCAGTCACGGTCAAGTTGCCTTGTCGCAAATCTCGAAGTTGGCGTTTCAAATGAATTAATGCAGCGGTATTATCAAGGGATGAGGACGTCCGTCGAGCAGCGTCCCAGATTTCCTTCGCAGTATTCGCTAGGAGATAACCTTCACTAATTTCCACAGTCATAGAGTTACACAACCAAGTCATAACTTGGTTGTTTTCAGCAAACCACGTATCAAAAGTTGGATCATTAGGGGCTGGTTGAGGTGCTGGCCCATTAATATACTTCTCCTTTCGCTTGCCACGGATATACCTTAGGACACTTTGGGACCACTGAAGATAATTTCTGCCATTGAACCGATAGTTAATGGCCATAATCTGAGTGTCTGAGTATTCTGGTGCTATCACAGTATTGTGGGTAGTAGAGGAGTTTGAGGAGGAAGATGAGTGTTGAGTGGTACCGGACATGAGTACGGTTGGAGTGGTCGTCATTTGGATGGAACTTCCAGGGATAGAACCAAAAAGAGGAGGAAAGTCAGATGGATTCATGATTCTGGGATTAGGTCGCCGGAAACTGTCGTCGTCGACGGCGCGTGGGTGTCACGCGCCAGTCAGATTGCCGCCGCTCCTCTGGGTTTTGCCGGTCGGCGCCGTCCGACCACCTCTGGGTGGGCGGTGTAAGCCAACGCGCCGGCGTGCTCCAAATCTAAGTAGAGCACCTCACTGTCGCCTGCTCTCTCTCGCTCGTGTTTCTCTCTTTCCTCACCATTTCTCAGATCCGCCGGCGTTCTTTCCGACGGTGGACTGTCTCTCCGGCTTTGATACCATATTAGAGTGGAAAGACAATATTATTCATTCTCTCTTATTCATATATGGTGGTTTTCGGTACATATATATAGGCTGAATGGGATCATACACATTAATGAGGATTAATGGGGAATAATGAAAATTACAATCATAATCTTTCCTAATCCAGGGAGCCTAAAATCAGGGATATGATTTAGCTGAAATTATGGGATTTCTAACAGCAAAAATAGATATGGCGCTCAACATAGGTTTAGTTTTTGAGCTCAAGATCAAAATGGTAATAGAGAAATAGCTTTGTGTAGCCTTTGAACATTGGTTGTTGTTTCTCTATGAATTTACTGCATGTTAAATTTGAATGGTTACATGATTTTTTGAGGAGATTGAGCTATACAGTTATAATAGGCCATGTTGATTACAATTAAGCAAATTAGAGTGATGTATGTTGGTACCCCCTAATGATTAATGAATGGAGTTTTAAGAAAGATTGAATCATGAGTGGAGTTCTGATAGAGTACCGAATTTGAAGTTTCATGCATAAATTAAATTAGTTTGATTTTATTTTATGAATATTTATTTTAGTTGCTTTAATTATTATTATTGGCTTATTATTACTATTTTCTTAAATAGTTGAGAAATAAGCGGACTGTTCCACTAGTAGGAGTCAGTTGCTAAAATCTTGGGTTATTAGTTATTTGAATTTTGAATTAGAGTCTATCTCTATGTAATATGCTCTTATAAATTGGCATATTGCCTCCCCAATAAAATATGAAATATTTCCAAGAGTAAATTAGTTTAGGAGATTATCTTCGGTTGTTTTAGAGAGGAGGTGAGATTCTTACTGGTTCTTTATTTCAGATTATCTTATAGCTTTTTCAACTTATTATCTCAGGTTATCTTATAACTTTCTCATCTTATCAATTAATTTACTCGGTACCTTATCAAGTTCTTTTTCTATGATTACAGGTGCTCTCTCTCAATTGGCGTTCATATGGAAGTTGGAGGACTCATATGGTATATATTTGCACTTATTTTATGCCATATTATGGCTTAAGAATTTTAAAGATGTCGAAATCTGTGTTTATCCTTTTACGTAATTTCAATTTTTAGTTTTCTATTATTGTTTGACATGTCTACCGTTACTGTTACTGACATTTTGAATCAAAAGTGTTCTGTTTAAGTAGACCTCTTCAAGGTACCTGTTCTGTTTGTAGTTTCTTAGTTGGTGCTTATTTTAATTGATTTTGTATTAGAATTCTGTCTTCAGATGTTTTTGGACTAGGATAATGTTTGGGAGTATGATTATCAGAATCCCATCAATCTCGAGTCGAATCTTACGATTCGATTCAAAAACAGGTGAGAAAGATACGAATCTGTTGATGTATCTTACTTATGCATGTATCTTGCGATTCTAGGAACGGTACAAGCAGGAGTCACAGAATCGCCGCGATTCCTGCTATTCTAGATGAAAGTTTTGCAATCTAGAAAACCCCTTTCTTCATTTTCATTCTTACGATTCACAATACGTTCCGATTCACAATTCCGAAAATAAACTTTCTAATTCACGATTCGTATCCCAATTTAATAACCTTTTTGGGAGTTTCTGTTTGGCATTCATCTCGGGTTTCTTTTAGGGCTAGCCTTTTTTTGGCCATCTAGTTTTGATGCTTGTACTTATTTGTGGGATAAGAGTTTTTAGGTAGGAGTGTAACTTTTGTTATTACATTCTTAACTAATATTCTCTCATAAAAAATCGTTAACTATATATAATAATCTTGTCGTGGCAATCACTAATCAGGCCTACAACTAGAATTTGATATATTTAATTTATGTTGCTTTCCTCTTTTCTGGCCTAACTGATTCATTTTAGGCACTGAATCTCTGGCGTCTAGAAGATTGAGTGGATTTCAGGGTGATGGTTACCTTAAGTTGCCCAGAGGTCAGTATCATTTTTAAGTTTCATTTGGAATATATACTTTACTATTGTATTAAGTTGTTCTACTTAGTTTCTTTGTTACTTATTTCTAATATATTGCTATTGAATATTGGAGCAGTGGATCACATGGCTTTTACCATGCATGCCATGCTGTTTGCATAGATGTCATTAGCTCATGATTAGTAGTCTTTCTATACATCTCATTTTCAATTACCTCTTCTTGTTATCAGGTCTTCCTTTCTGGAATGACGACAAGGAAGCAGAAATCTTGCGCCTGGGATATGTGAGTCAATCCCTCCTTTTCTGTCTGTTGCTTGTATTGCTGTTGCTTTTAAGTCGCTGCCTTTAAATAAAGTATTTAGGGAAATATATCAGGTGATTGTGGGTATAGTGAGCTAAAGTTTTGGAACTTAATCAGGAAAGCAAAATACCATATATAGATGGCTTGCCTTGCCTTGTTATTTAGCTGTATTATGTGCTTCCTTTCTGCCTAATGGAATGTAATAACATTAGGCCAACTGTTTATTCTGCATACACTCTCACTCATAATATCTGTCTTTTGGGGTCTATTTTATTGAGTCGAATCCTTCACATATTTGGGAGAATAGAGATTATTTGCATGCTTAAAACTTGTTGATTACTCAACTATTCTCTTGTGCTATGTAATATTTGATATAGGTAAAACCTGAAGTGCTAAGCTGGTCACCACGGATTATTTTACTACATAACTTTCTGAGCGTGGAGGTATGCTTTACTCCTGACTGCTGGTTGTTGCGCTCATTTATAAAGTAGAGATTCAACATTATGGACACAGGTTTAATAGTCCAACTATCATCTCTATCACATGCGTTGATTTCATGTAAACCATTTATCGCATGCTACTTTTCATCTTAAGTAATCGTAGCATCATGTAATTGGTACCAGACAGACCCATCCATACAAGTCTGAGAATATCATTGTTTGCATCTTGTTAATTAATAATGTGTTGAAGTGGTAAGAGACTTAGGGAACTTCGGCATAAATTTAATCGGCATGTTTTAGTGGCTGGGGCAAAATGATTATAATTATGATCGACTTGTGCCTGCCACGTTATTCTTATTGCACTGTGAAGTGCAATCCCCTTAATAAATCTGATGATCTGGCTATAAATATGTCAAATTCTGGCCGTTTGGTATAATGGAAAGGGAATGAGGTTGTCATGGAAATGGCCCTTCTGCCCCCTACCAAAAGAAGTGATAACAAGGAACAAACATAGTTGAGTAATGCTACATAGGTATAATAAACAGTGCATAAAAAGTAGTCTTGCTTTTTGTGATTACAGTGTCCTTTATTTTCCATCCACCCCAACTTAAGATAGCCTCATTGATTTGTTTGATGGCTTCAAGTTCCCAACTAAGATCTTCACATGTGAAACAAAATTAAATCCTGATATGGAGTTAAAAGTTATCATTTGCTCCTGAACTTTGAAGCAATTACGTAGTACTTTCACAAATTCAGGTTCTCAATAAAGTCATTGAGTTGTGCAACCTGCAGAAATGTTATTGAAAGTCATATTGCTTTCACAGGAATGTGATTATCTTAGGGCTATAGCCCTCCCTCGCCTTCATGTTTCAACAGTGGTGGATGCAAAAACCGGGAAGGTATATTGACTTCTTCTTCATGTGTTTTTGCCATTTTGATTATGTTTTCATTGTCTGCATGGTTTGACCCTCGCCACCCATAAACTTTGGCGGCCTTTTTACTTTATTCAATATACATCAGGTGGAGGCTAAGTTTACCTTTACTCTGTTGAAAAGAAAAAAGAATAGTCAGAAGCATATTAATCTGTTGTCAACAAGTTCATTCTTTTTCTCATTGTATCTTTGGAATGGCTTGTCACATGCATACATACAACAAGAGTCATTGCAGTTCACCTATTCCAACAAAAACCAAAGACTCACTTTGGTGCAGAAATTATTCAAACAATGAATAGAATATGAAGGCCGCAAAAAAAAAATAATAATAATACTGATCCTAATATAGCTTTATACAAAAGGAATTGTGGCATTTAGGTGTTACTATCCTTTTGAATTATTTTGTCATTTGAAGTGATTGAATGCTTTCGTTAAAGATCCTGATGTATTTACCTCTTCCATAGGGAATCAGGAGTGATGTCAGGACAAGCTCTGGTATGTTTCTGAGTGCTGAAGAGAGAAAATATCCCATGATACAAGTAAGCTTCTTTGCCTAAATTATTGTTCAATTGTTTAACGGAAGATGTTTTATAATTTATATGTTTATTGCAAATCCTCCTGAACATAAAAAAGTGATTATTTTTAGTGCTTGAAGCACTGTAATAGGCAAAAAATTTTGAAGAACAAAGAATATTAGTAAAAACGATGAAACTCATATATAAGACATGTGTGACTTGTGAAAGTTTAACAAGGTCTATTGTGCCATCTCAAACTCAACTCTATATGGGAGTATAGATGAGAAAATATAGGGGCGAAGCTTTTGCGAATTTAAAGCTCTCAAAAGGCTGTTTTGTTATAGGAACCAGATGTCAAGGTTTGTTGGGTTGTTTTTGAACATTTTACTGAAGTGTCTAAAACATCTTCACCTTGCATAACTAGGCAATTGAAAAGAGAATTTCCATCTACTCTCAAGTACCAGTTGAAAATGGAGAGCTTATGCAAGTTCTAAGGTGAGGATTACCTTGGTTTCTGAACAAGAAGTTTTCTACTAGTATCAGGGCTAACACCTGCAGCAGTACAGGTATGAGAAGAATCAGTTTTACAAACCCCATCATGACTATTTTTCTGATACTGTGAGTTATATTTCTCTCTCTGGAATTTTCACTATCCCATTAGCATAAGAATTGCCTTGAAGTGAATTTACTCAAAACTTTTTGCCATCTTGTGTTCTGTTGTTGATTTCCAATGCAGTTTAACTTGAAGCGTGGGGGGCAGCGAGTAGCAACAATGCTTATGTATTTAAGTGACAATGTTGAGGGAGGAGAAACATATTTCCCAATGGTAAGGAAAACTTTGTGTCAGAATTTTTAACCTCACGTAAATTTATTTCATTAGTTATTGTATATATGTCCCGGAAGCATGTGGTTGCCTGTTATTAATAGGAACTAGGAGGCTGTTGCAGGTCATGTTTGGGTCATAATTCTGGATTCTAGGTGAGATAAGAGAATGCTTGTTATGATGAATGCAATATTAGAAGACATTTGTTTTTAAATCTTTCGAGTTCCCGAAACCCTTCGATATCATCTTCCATCCCTCTAGCATATTTGAAAATCCTGTTTCTTATGTCTCCAGTTGATGATTCGTCACTTTCTTGTCCATGTGGGTTTCCTTGGTAGGTGTAGGCACCCAAGCGAAGTGTGTAAATATTCTCCAAAAGTTAGCCATTGAGGCGTGAGAACCAATTCACACTGACGTCTTACTATGCAATAATTGCAGGCCGGTTCGGGACAGTGTAGCTGTGGGGGGAAAATTGTCCAAGGACTTTCCGTTAAACCAGTTAAAGGAAGTGCAGTGCTGTTCTGGAGTATGGTTGGTATTCTTTAGTTTCTGTTCCCACTTGTTAAGTCAAAGGGCGTAATTATGTGTCCACATTTACTAAATCTAGTTGATCTAACCAAACAAGCAAGTTGATATGTTTTTGGCTGGCAATGTTCAGGGATTGGATGGACAATCAAGTCCAAGTAGTGTGCATGGAGGGTGTGAAGTTTTGTCTGGTGAGAAGTGGTCGGCCACCAAGTGGATGAGGCAGAGAGCTCATGTGTGAATGAATGAATATATATATATAGTGAAGTGATTTAGCAATTTATATGGGGCTCCCCATTATTGGGTTTTTCCCCTATTGTTACATGCCGCTTCTTATCCCAACAACAAAAAGAAAATTAGTGATTGTGATGGTAAAACATTCATAGTAATTAAGTTAATAGTAATAAAGTTAGGCTGTTGAACTTTATTTAGTAGTAGTAGATTACGGCTGTGGGAAGTAACTAGTTACAATTTTGAGCTCTTGAAAGCGTCATCATTTGAACATGCTTGATTACCGACATAACTAGGCATCTTCAATGACAACCAAAATCATTGACTTGAAACATAAAAAAGGTTCACCAGACTCCAATTGTCTGCTGACCATTCACACTACAATAGGGTTGGAACCACTTTCAATGGCCTCTCCTTTTCACTTGTGACTACCCACTTTTTCTATTGGTACTCCAATTCCAACTGCTTTTTTTAACTGAAAAAAGAAATTAGTGTCTTTCATTAAATTGTTACAAATTACTTTGATTTTCATATCCCCCGGATAAATATAGTAAATATCAAAACTGAAAGACGTATACAAGAATTAATACACCACAATGTCTTGTATAGAATAATGATTTACACTAAGGATCATAAAACTTTTGTAAAATACTATCTATATAAAGGAGCGTTGGGGTTTAATTATTGTCACCAACTCATACCCAACCATGTTCAGCGTTAGAGCTTACTCAAGTAGACAAGTCTCTCCATCTCTCCCAGAAATTATCCCTACGATATTCATAGTGCGGTTTATATTTATCTATCAAGAGAAAAATTGTATATCTTAATTTTTTTTGTTGATTTATGAATACTGAATAGAATAAAACAACGAAGGCAAATGCAACTTTTTTTGTTAATTCGTATGAATAAAATATGAAGTTCTGACCGAAAATAAAATAAACAATGAATATGAAGTACGATCCATACAATAATTGTTGACTTTATTTATTTTAATTAATTAATTAATAGGGCTGCTCCGCAGGCTTGAGGCAAATCGTTCAAATAAAATTTATAGCAACATTTACTGATCGTGAAGAGTGTCACATTCCCCATATTCTGACCAATGCACAAAGCATAAAATAATAAACAAAAACATCTTGTTGTTTTCAATATTATCCTAATATTTATTACTAATCTCCTTCCAATTGAATCCTCACATACATTCTCTTTTTTCATTATTGTATTTTTCTTTTCACATTATCTTTCGATGCGTGAGTGATTTTTATTAGGGAGAGTATAAATGCCATTGAACATCTTCCATAATCTTCAAAGTTATTCAATTCTTTTGTCATTAAAAAGGATCGATCCCAATAGCGGCTTATTGTTTGGAAGTGGTTTTACTAAAATCTGAATCTTAACAATTGATATTTATTTTTAAAAAATTATTTTAATATATATAATCTAAAATAGGGATAATTTATTAACTGTCAACTTTTCAGGAAAAATATTTTTTTATTAATAAATTATCAGTTTAAAATGATAAAATAGCATTTGGACAAGTAAATTTCACTGTAGCGATGAGTACCACTAAAAAGGGTTCCGGTAATTATTAGCAGATATGTAGTAATTTTTGGCTTGTGTCTGTTGTGGGTGAGAAAAAGAAGAATGGAGAGAGAGAAAAGAAAGAAAATGGGGTAGCTAGGAAGCATAATAGAGAAGAGAAGGTGGTTAGATCAAGATTTAAGAGATGCAGAACTCGAGATTTCATCCCACCCAGACACAAGTTTTTATCAAGATATAATTTTTAAGTGTAACGCTTGCCATTTCATTTCAAAAAAAAAAAAGAATAATAATCTCTCTCAAAATTGGTCAAAGGGAATCATTTGGAGTAGTCCTAGTAATCCAATCCCGAAGAAGCAAAACGTTAAACAGATTCATTGACAGAACTGCATTATTTATATATATGATTTTGTGCCGTATGAAATGAATGAAGTTGCATTCCCATTTCCCGGCTCTAACGTGATCCTCTCATTAAACTATTTCCATATTCTATCTCCCCCTTTTCACACTGTTACATACATATACGTCTCTATCAGTGTGTGTGTGGGGTTACAATACAATATCTTTGTCGACATTCACATAGAAGAAGAAGAAGAAGAATCCAAGATCTAGAGAGAGATCAGAGAAGCATATCATGATGTTATTGTCAGAATCACCAAGATTGGTTGTGAAGAAGGTTTTAGCCAAATGCCTCCAGGAATCCGATGGAGCTATCCTCAGAGGCTTTGCTGGAAGGTTTTATTATATATACACATACAACATTCTTCTTTCATTTTAATTTCTCCTTCATTCAAGTTTTATTTTGTCCACACTTGTCTGCGATGCTGGATCCATATTCATTATTGGTTTTTCCTTCTGGTTTTTCACCCGTGACCCTGAAAAGAGAGCTGGAATGTGATCCATTTGTGATGCTCATTCACTTCTCAGGTATGTATGTACAATTAATGCCAATATATATAATTTTTATGTGTCTGATCATCACTTCATTAGCGTACGTCAAATACATATTATTGATATAATGGTTTTTGTGCAGTGACTCCACCTGGAGGATTTCCCGATCACCCCCACAGAGGTAATACGATAATGCTCGCTTCTTAACTTTCATTCTATTATTTCTCTGTAGTAATTGATTGATTTTGTTGATATTTTGATATGACTTCAGGTTTCGAGGCTGTCACCTACATGCTGCAGGTATCATCCACACTTTAATTTCGATCATTAGTGCTTAATTAAGTGATTAATTGAAATCATTATGTGGGGGGGTCTAATGAATGAAATGGACATGTGCAGGGAGCCATAAGGTATGAAGACTTTGGTGAACACAATGGTACTTTAAGAACCGGTGACGTTCAGGTGCGTAATTAATTAAGTATATATATCTCTCTCTTTTTAACTTCATCTCTCCCAGTAAACACACTTTAATTGAAGCTCATGCAGCCAACAAACATTTGGATGTGGTTTTGCATCATAATTAATTGAAGATTGATAATGCAGTGGATGAGGGCAGGGAGAGGAATAGTTCACTCAGAAATGCCCGCAGAAGAAGGAACCCACACCGGACTTCAACTCTGGATCAATTTGCCTTCCCAACATAAAATGTACGATATATATCTCTATATATCATCACTACTCCTATCTTCCTTTAATTAATTTATCCTTCACACACACAAATATATATATATATATTTATATATGAAAATGATGGTCAGGATTGAACCTGGATGCCAAGAGGTTGTGAGCAAGGAGATACCGAGAGTGGAGAGAGATGGAGCAGAAATTAGGGTTTTAGCCGGAGAAGCATTAGGGGTGAAAGCTCCGGTGCACAGCAAGACGCCGATTATGTTGGTGGACGTGATAGTGAAGCCAAATTCACAAGTGCATTTGAGAACCCCTGATTCGGGGTGGAACTACTTGGTGTATGTGATCGAGGGAGAAGCGGTGGTAGGGAGTGAGTCAGCGGAGGCAATAACAGCAGAGGAGGCGGCGATGCTAGGGGGAGGAGATCGGGTGAGTGTGTGGAACAAGTCGGAGAAAAAGATGGTGAGGATGGTGGTGGTAGGTGGAGAGGCGGTCAAGGAAAAGGTCGCTCAGAGGGGACCATTTGTGATGAACACAGAATCAGAGTTAGAGGAGGCCATGGAGGATTTTCGTATGTTTAAGAATGGTTTCCAAATGGCCAACTCTTGGAAATCTAATCATATGAATAATGTCTGAGTTGAGTTCGTAAACGGTTTTTTGTCTTCCCCAACTATTAGATTGTTGGTTCTCCCACAAAACCTTTACTTCTATATACCTCTCTTCTTCCTGTTAAACTTTATTTCTTTGTCTTTTTATTCCATCCTCTATTATATTTATATATATAGTATGTATGTATATGCACACTAATTCTTATTAACTATTAAAACCAAACATTTCTCGTAAGCTTCCTTCTATAAAACATGAGATTGGGAGTTTGAGGTCTATGGGAAGGATATTTATGGAAAAAGGGAAGGAAAAAAAAAACCCTCTAATAAGCTTGAGGCGGATTCTTTCTCGGCTGACCCACCAAACTCGGCATCCCAACTACTATCCCCTATTCTTAATATAAGTTCTCATTATAATTCAAATGACACTATATGAGATTCTATATTAATGGTATAAGGTTGTACTATATAATTTAAGTCATATTTTTGTTTTGAAATAAAGGTGGTTTTTTTTTTATATGTATATGAATGAGGATACACAAACACAAAGATTAGATGATAATCCCAAACAATCTTAAAACACTAAGGTTCTTAGGTGAAAAGGACACGACGAATAAAAGACAGATTTAGACAAGTCATCCTTGACTAATCGATCAGCCACTGAGTTATATTCTCGAATAATGTTGAAATAAAGAAGTTCAACACATTGATTCATGCAAAAATAAAATGTACACTTCTATCATGGATTGGGCTTAAAGAAAACGGTACAAAAAAAAAGAGTTTGGGCCGGCTTGGCTCTTTTATGTTTTTGGTTTAAATCTTTTGATTCTTAAAGGGAAACAAAATTAGAATAAAAAGATCAGGAGTTAAAATTTTTCATTAAATATTCGATTCAATACACATACAAGACTCTTTATTAAAACGTGCGAAATCTTATGGATTTCAATCTTATAATTTAATACGTTGATTTTTTTTTTCAGTAGTACTATTATAATAATAATAATTTATTACTCCTCAAGTCCTTAATATAATATATATTTGAAGAGTTTATTTTAGTTCTAAATATTTTTCATATTTATCACTTTTTTTTAATTTATCTCTATTGATACTCTCTCAACAACAATCAAGGAGATGAGAGAATTGATGAAAATAACTAGGGTGTTTTAAAAAATACATATCATATTAACTAACTTCTTTAATATGATTAGACTAAGTAAATATGTCTTATATCAAAGACTGGAAGGAGTAGGATATTGCTGCCTTATAATTCAAACATTAATTTATAGTATAACATTTACAAGAAGTTGTATTAATTATACGTCATCAGCATATATTTCATTCTTTAGATGTATAAATATTAATAAACGATTCAAATTGTATGACTTTCAGGTAATGCAATATTTTAAAAAATATATATATCATATAGTATATACATATATTTGTACTCTCTTTCTTTCAAATATATATATTTGTATTCGCGCCATAAATTAAGACCATCTAGAAGTATGAACACCAATTGTTTTTAACAATTAAAGGCAATATATCCAGAAGATCTTTGTTTACAGGTGCTAGTAAGACCTATGAACACCAATTTCTTTGTTGGTAAACGTAGATAATAAATAAATACATTCATCAACGTATATTTGTACAGTATTCAAATTTAATTTTTTATTATTCAAGCAACTTGAAATCAATGTTTTAAAAATTGGACCGAAAGTCAAGCCGGAAAAGATAACGGGTTATGGTCTAAACGGTTGGATCGGTTAATCCGTTCCGTCAGACCAATGACGTAATAATTAAATAAAAAATTAATAAAAAATATTTGCATATATCTATTATTATTATATAAAAGAAATAAATCCATAATAAGTACAATTGTCAATATAATAACATATTAATATAAGTATAATATCATTGTAAAAATAATTTGAAGAGGGATGGGAAAAAAAAGAAAAATTTGATTTAAATAAATAATAAATTTTAAGAAAAATCTCATTTAAATACCATTTGAAATTTCAAAATCCCTAAATGTCTTTTACAAATTTTAAAAGACACAGAGGTGATTGAGAGGAATATGAGGTTTTGAAATTTCAGTGTTTTTACTAAAATATCCTTCACATAATATAAAATCACACTCCTCTTTCTCTCTCCTCTCCCTCTCTTCATCTCTTCCTCACCCCCTCGCCTTGCTCCAGCGCTGTCCCTTCCTCTCACTTGGGCTGAAGCCCCTCCTTCCTTTCACCTGGATCACTGAAGCTCCTCCCTCCTCTCACTAATGCATTGATACGTGCTTTACTCTCTTCGTTGAAGCTCCTCTCTACTCTCACTTGTGTCGATCTAAACTAGATAGAGCTTCTTCTTCTCCATTCAACTTCATTCTTTCTCTACACTTTCACCATCACAATGTCGAGAAACTAGTTTCCGATGAGCTCATGAGTTTTCCGGCAAGTTTATGAATTTTCCAGCAAGCTTTTCCAGTTTACTAAAAGAGTAATAGTTTTGACAAAATTTGTAATAGTTTTGACAAAATCCGTAAGTACTAATAGTATATGTAAAAGGATTGATACAAAGTTTTGAATTATAAATAATTGAGTAATGGGATTGACTAAAATAGTAATGGTTTAACAAAATTGGTAAGTACGGACAATATGTGTAAAATGATTGACTAATGAGATTCACTAAAATAGTAATTATTTTCACAAAATCCATAATGATTTTGAAAAAATCGATAAGTATAGACAATATGTGTAAAAAGATTAACTAATGAGATTCACTAAAATAGTAATGGTTTTCACAAAATGTGTAATAGTTTTGACAAAATCGGTAAGTACAAACAATATGTGTTAAATGATTAATCAAGAGTTTTTGATTGTGACTAATTGAATAATGGTTTTGACAAAAATAGTAATGCTTTTGACAAATATCGTGAGGTTTTGAATTTTATCACCTTTTTTTAATTTAAAATATGAGGGCATAATGGTAAATCCATTAATATTTTAAAATCTCAATTTAATCCCTATTACCTTTATATCCTTTTCAAATGTTAATAGAATTTTAGGGTTTTAAAATTTAGGATGGTATTTAAATAAGATTTTCCCTAAATTTTATATACTTAAAAATGTTAAACAACAAAAATAATATGAGATTTAGTCCTGCCTAAACAATAAAAGCCTGCAATGCACCCAGAATAAAAAACAATAAAAATATACACAACATGTCAGTTCATGCTTCGACTACCAAGGCCTTCAAAGTTGAAACAATAAACATTAAACAATAAAAAAATGGAAGGGAAGAGTTCACACGTAGCACCAGTTGTTGTCTGTAGAGCCGGGAAAACGGGTCGAGCCCGTCGGGCTGGCCCGTTTAGGCCCTGAATTTATAAGGGTCGAGCTTAAAAATTTTGCTTAAAAAGTGAACGCGGGTCTAAACGGGCTGGCCCTGTAGGGCCGAAGGCCTAAAAGGGCCGGCCCTTTAGACCCTGATATATTTTTTATTTTTAAAAATTATTTATATGATAATAATATTATTGATCTTTTATATTTTGTTAATGATGTTGAAAATATTTAGTTGTTATTATCTTTTTTAAAATTAAGTTTCATAAGAATATTTTGTATTAAGAATCATAAAAATAAAAAATGTACAAAAGATATTTCTTATTTTATAAGAAAAATACGTTAGATATTTCTTATTTACTCTAAAGTTTTACATATGATGGTAATTTACTAATTTATTTGTATTTTATGTTTTTTATAGAGTTATTTGTCATTTTAGATTATTCTTTGTTGTAGATAAAAATTATGAATATATTCATGATTTGGGAGAAGAAATTCTTGATATTTTTACCCTTAAGTAGAGCCTACTACTCAAACTGAAGCACAATCAAATTTTCTTGAAATTGATGATAGTGGTGAAGAAGATGAAAATGATAGTCGTCATACTCATGTTGCTTATAGTATTTAACTTCTTGCCTTCTTATACTTTTGTGCGGATTGTGAATTATTTGTGGATACTATTGTTTACCTTTGAATATGAATTATTAACAATATTTATTTTAATGCATGAGGCGTTTAGACGTGTAGTTAAATCTTGTGTAAATAGCTTCAGGCCCTGCGGGCCGGGCTTTGAAAAACGGCAATTTTTCTTACCTCGGGCCCTGTAGGGCCTGCCCTTTTAGGCCCTGGCCCATCAAGGGTCAGCCCTGTAGGGCCGGGCCGGCCCTGATTCCCATCTCTAGTTGTCTGACACATCAAGAGTTATCACTTCATGCCTTTAACGTTTTCTCTACTTTCATGACGTCTTCTCAGGTCCTCAATTTTTTCATCTTCTTTCATCTTCCAAATCTCTTTTCTCTGTATCTCAGACGATCTTATTTGACGGAAGCAATGACTTCTTCTACTAGCCTTTTCTTCAACTCGTTGGAGGAACACAAAAGCGATGAATTATTTGTTCAACTGGCTTGACAACTCTTCTTTTATGGTAACTTTTTGCCCATTATCACCTCTGAATCTCTCTTCCTATTTTTCCCTTCTCTCCTCTTTCTTTCTGTTGGACGACACAATGTTGGACAAGCAGAAATATAATTGTGGGAGCCAGAAGGTTGACCCTTCTCTTCTGTTCCATTTAATCAACTACAAAAGTTTTGTTACAAAGCATATATACAAAACATGATCTGATCTCACATCTATTTATATGTGTACATGTGCACAACATACTAACTTATTTTACAAGTCCAATGGGCCTTAGCCCTAATAACAACCATTCTATACATACTCTCTAATACTTTCATGTTGCCTTTTCTGATCACTCGTCCGGTTATTCT
This sequence comes from Albizia julibrissin, assembly GCA_037074505.1. Taxonomy (NCBI): domain Eukaryota; kingdom Viridiplantae; phylum Streptophyta; class Magnoliopsida; order Fabales; family Fabaceae; genus Albizia; species Albizia julibrissin. Next base: position 1,501,701 of record CM073482.1, on the reverse strand, counting down.
CTAACCGTTCCGGCCGGTGGCTTAATGGCGGGCTGCGGCTCAACATCCTGCATGGGACGGCTCAACGCGGTGGCTCATTTTACAAAATGGTGTAATAGTCTGAAACAGACAGGGAGACTCTCCAGCAGGCGGCCCAACCGGTTAGATCATCCAGTCCGATCCGAGTCTTAAAACACTGTTTGGGATAATAGGATCTATTCATTTCATAAAAATAATGTTAGTCAAATACTTAACCCCAATGGGATCTAGAATCAGCCATTTTCAACGCCCAACAAAAATTGCACATGAATAGTATATTCATTTTTCTGTTTCTAGATAACAAACCATTTATAAAACACAAAGTCAAGGAAATCCTAATTATTTGGGGAAAAAATGAAATCGAATAAGATATTCGATTGCATGCCGTATTACTTTTGACTGTAATGTAGATGAGTATTGACTTTCTTTTTCACAAATTTATAGAAATTAATATTTTGCGAATTATATTCGTTCTTAAGAACCACAGTACTTATTTAAAGATTGAAAGTTGATTTTATCAGAGAAAAATGTTCATATAGGAATATTTGCTTCGGTTTTAAGATAAAACGCAAAAAAAAAAAAATTAATGACACATAATTAATATTGTCCATTGAATCCAAACCATAATTTCTGACAACGAAGAAACTTCTACTAATATCGTTTTTTTTTTTTTTTGATTAAAATCCCATTCGCTATATTCACACATTTCAATATTTCATATCGCTTATGTTTTACACTGTGGGATTACGTGTTTCATATCCCAGGGATAAGAAGATCATGAATTCAACTTTTGACTTTGTAATGGAGGACTGAGGACTCCCAAATTATGACGAAGAAATGTTTTATCATTTGTTTTTTTTATGATAAAAGAATCATCTATCCTTTACTTATTCCAAAGCAGGCCTTGCATTTTCAACTTCAATGCATCACACTACTTCGAAAATCAGCATCCTCCAGGATATATATTTATATCCAAACCTAAAGGGATCACATAGACTCAGTTTATGAGAACCATAAGGAACATTTTGGGGTTCAGCAGCAGAGAACCTGTCTCTTCTTTTAGAAATATCATCATGTCTCGGTCAGATGAATCGCCTGTTTTTAGCAAACCCAGATCGGTACTCAAGAAGGTGCTTGCCAGAAATGTAAATCCTGGAAGTCGTCTAATGGTGAACAAGAACATTGCAAGGTAGTATTAGACTGTTAAATGTCTATGATCTGATGATATTTCTTGCTATTTATGTTATCTTTCCATGTGGGGTACCGATGGTTTCTCTTATTTTCCATTTTGGGGCATCTGATTCTTGAAGTGAGTTCAAGGGTTTGGATCCTTTTCTGAATCTGGATCACTTTTCAGGTACTACGGACTGTGACATACCGTCTTACTACTAGTTCTGTTAACTCCTAGTCTTAGAATTTTAAGCCCTTGACTTGTGTGAATTTTGCAGTGACTCACCCTGTAGGATTCACTGATCATCCGCATAGAGGTACTTCATTATCGCTTTTTAGAATTCACTGCTGGATCTGTATATACCTTGTAGAGTCCACTTCTTGATATCTTATCTGATTATTATTATTTTCAGGGTTTGAGACAGTCACCTATATGCTAGAGGTATACATATATTTGAAGCCCATGAACATGACCTGATTATTTGTTTGTGTGGGAGAAAGAATTGGACAGTTTGACTTTGATTCTTTGTTTACCTGTGTGGTGGATCTTAGGGAGCATTAGTTCATCAAGATTTTATTGACAATAAAGGAACAATAAGAGCTGGTGATGTTCAAGTGAGTATCATAAACCCATCATTTATGCCTCCAGAACAAACCAGTTGCTGCAGAAAATAACTCAGTATGTTTGTTTTTCTGTGCAGTGGATGTCTGCAGGCAGAGGGATCATTCACTCTGAGATGCCTGCAGGAGTGGGTACACACACAGGAGTGCAGCTATGGATCAATCTTTCCAAGAAAGACAAAATGTGAACTCATTCTTTAAGATAACACCTCTAAGTTCCAATCACCTTCATGCAAAAAGTTTCAAATTTTAAACTCCTTTTTTTTTTTACGAGGCTTGAATTCTGAAGATTGGGTCTAGAGTAATCTTTGTACTACAACTAAAACTGGGTTTGGAAATTTTTACCGCAGGATGGAACCAAGCTATCAAGATCTGCTGAAGGAAAACATTCCAAGAGCAGAGAAAGATGGGGTTGAAGTAAAAGTGATAGCAGGTAAAGCATTAGGGGTTGAATCAGATACATACACAAGAACTCCAGCCATGTTTCTTGATTTCAAGCTGAACCCACAAGCCCAAGTGCACCACAACATTCCAGAGACTTGGAATTCCTTTGTGTATGTGCTTGAAGGAGAAGGAGTGTTTGGGTCCCCAAGCTCATCACCAATTGGACCTTCCAATGTGGTGTTCTTGGGGCTTGGAGATGGTGTGAGCGTGTGGAACAAATCTTCTGAGCCACTGAGATTTCTGCTCATAGCCGGCGAGCCATTGAACGAGCCAGTGGCTAAGTATGGTCCTTTTGTGATGAACACACAGTCTGAGATTGAGGAGGCCATGGAGGATTTTCATCACAGTAAGAATGGTTTTGAGAATGGCGGACATTGGAGGTCTCAGTGATGTGTGATTTCTGAGTCACAGGCTTGTGTGAGAAATAATCTGAATTATGACAAGACTATATTATTCATGTACTTTATAGTATTTTCAATGAAGTGAGTGATTGATGACAATAAGGTTGCATTTTGCTGTTGGTCTATGCCACGTTCGTATAGTTGGTATAACTAAATGGGCACTTCGTTTTTCTCTTTTTATGGATCTTAAATATGATTCATGTAGAAATTTATTGTGATTCTTTTTTGGGCCCCTGACGAATTTAATCCTCCCACTTGGTTGGGCTTTAGATTGTGACCCATTTATAACACATAATCCCCGCGCTAGCTGAACCATTGATGGGAGAGGAGAAATTGGGCAATTGAACCAGTTTGGGCCACTTTAAGTGGGTTTGAGTGCCTAGTAAGGTCTTTATTTGGGCCCAAAAAGTGTGATGCAGATCATTAAAAAAAAAAATACTTCCTTTATTCTTATATATAAAAGGTAATTTATTTACTATTAGGATTGAGTTTAGTAGAATGGTCTAATCTTTTCGTAAGGTGGTGAATGAAGGTTTGAATTTTCACTGAGAGATGTGTTCATGTTTAGCATTACGATAGTTCCTCGAACAAAATTGCCTTCGATGAGAGGATGCTTGTGCTTAGTAAAAAAAAAAAAAAAGATATTGTATTTTCAACTATTTTGCACATGTTAATAAATTAGGGATTAAGGATTAAAATGATCCAACTGTTAGAAAATATGGTAAAAAACCTTATACTCATCTGATCCTCAATATAAAACATGGTTTTTATATTTGTCATTCTTTTTCTAATTTATCCCTATTGATATTCCTTCGATCATAATTAAGGAGGAGACGGAGGGGGGAATAAGAAAATCAAGTAAGATAATCATTGTGTCTTAAAAAATTATATAATATTAGTTAACTTTTTTAATCTAATCAAATCAAATCAATATATCTTATCATAACGATCAAGATTGAAAGAGTATTATAATTAGTGAAACAGAGAGATCGGAGACAATATATTTTAAAGAGAGAATTGTTAAGAAGTTCCAAACCAAAAACCTAATTACTATAAATTTTTACAATAAATGAGTTTCTCAAACATGTAATAATAAGTTTCGTATAAAAAGTATCAATATATCCGTGCTGATTGTTTGTGATTAGAGTGCATGTTGGTTCATTGTTATTAAAATTTTTCAATGACCACATATTGCATTCATTTTTTGAGATTCTTACATTTTAAGAACGTGTTAGAACGTATTAAATCATTAATGAGTAGGATTTACCTCAAATTCTTATGAAACACGCAGCGTGATTCTGGTTAACCCGCTCACTGCTCGATGGGCCCTTGCATACGTGGCAGCCACACGGGAAGAACACGTGGAGAGTTAGGAAAAATACGGAGGCTGAAAAGCGCCAGCATCATGATGACAAGAGCTTGACATCATCAACGATCATTGGTCCAAGGATAGAAAGTGGGCCCCAAACCCCAAAAAAGAATTTTCCATTCATTTCGCCCACGCCTCCAATCCAACCTCCAAAATGTCAGACCCAACTAACCCCCCATTCCCTCTCTCCACATTCTCCTATATATATACCTATAGATATGTAGCTCCATACATGTACCTTTCTATCTCCATTATTCCCAAACACGCTTCTCCAATTTTATTCTCTCTGCACACAATTACGGTCTATGAGAGCCATCAAGCACAGCTTTTCACTGTTCAATTGCCGTCCTTCTTCTTCGTCTTCTTCCACCGCCTCTGTGCTTTCATCTCTCCCAACTATCATGTCACAATCAGATCAATCTTCGCCTTTCGAATCGCCCAGACTGGTTCTCAAGAAGGTCTTGGCCAAATCTCAACACGAAGGTGACGGCGCTGTTGTTCGAAGAGCCCTCGGAAGGTATTGTTGTTTTTGTGATGTCCCCCATTTTTCCATTTCTCTTCGTTAGGTTTATAAATTTATACTCCTGGCTCTGTTCTGTTCTCTTTCTCTCTTCCAATTGGCATTGATTGGTTTTCTGATTTATTTTCGTTTTATCAGGAGCGAGTTGAAGAGTTTGGATCCTTTTCTGATGATGGATCACTTCTCAGGTACGTTTCTGGCCTTACTACCAACTTTGGCTGACACATTTCATTATTTATTTTGTTCTGTTGCTGTCGCCACATGATGTTGATGTTATTAGTATTAGTATTTTAAAACCGGGTGCTGTGTTTGGCTTTATTTTGCAGTGTCTCCACCAGGAGGTTTCCCAGACCATCCACACAGAGGTTTTGAAACTGTCACATACATGCTGCAGGTATATTTGGTTACATTTTCCTATTACGTATTTGATTGATTTTTTGTTTTTTGACCTTGTGGGTAAAAAGTAAAAAAAACTACAGCTATATGACTCTGTTCTTTTTTGCCTTTGATGATATCACAGGGAGCCATAACTCATCAAGATTTTGCTGGGCATAAGGGTACAATAAGAACAGGCGATGTCCAGGTAAGTGACATGCGAGCATGCATGAATATGATTGATACTTTCTTTTCCATTTTTTTTAATCCTTCCCTAGATAATTTATGTATCAGTAAGATGATGATGAACTAGACTGTTGTCACTGCATATTTCCTTTTTTGTAATTTATGTGCAGTGGATGACCGCAGGCAGAGGAATAATTCACTCTGAAATGCCTGGAGGAGAAGGAACCCACAAGGGATTGCAGCTCTGGATCAATCTATCTTCCAAAGACAAGATGTAATTCATCAATCTCATCCATTAATCACAGCAAAAATTACCAAAATTTGAACCACTAATTCACCTGAACTGGTATTGGTCTTTGTTTTAACTCAGGATTGAGCCAAATTATCAAGAACTTCCAAAAGAGGACATACCAGTAGCAGAACAAGATGGGGTTGAAGTGAAAGTTGTAGCAGGAGAAGCAATGGGAGTTTATTCACCAGTTTACACTAGAACCCCAACCATGTTCCTTGATTTCTCAGTCAACCCAGGAGCTGAATGGCATCAGAAGATTCCAGAATCATGGAACGCCTTTGTTTATGTGATTGAAGGAGAAGGGGTTTTTGGGTCACTGAGTTCTTCACCAGTGGCAGCTCACAATGTGCTGGTCTTGACTCTTGGAGATGGCCTAAGTTTGTGGAACAGATCTTCAAAGCCTCTGAGGTTTGTGTTAATTGCAGGCCAGCCACTAAATGAACCAGTGGTTCAGTATGGACCCTTTGTGATGAACACACAGTCTGAGATTGAAAAGACCATAGAGGACTATCAATATTGCAAGAATGGATTTGAGATGGGGAGATATTGGAGATCTCAACAGTAATTAATTAATAGCTAGGGATAAAAGAAGGAAATATCTGGAAAAAATAAAAATAGGATAGTATATATCCTTTTCAATGTCATTATCTACATCTTCTGGGAGCAATCAAAGTAGTAGGAGCTGAAAAAGAAAGATTGGTTTGCTATTTCTTTAGTAGCAAAAAAAAAAAAAAAAAAAACTTCTAGAAGATCAAAATTGCTGCTGAGGCAATCATATGCTGTCACTAGAGTCATGATGGGCCAGCTTATCTTTTAGTTCATCTCTCACTCTCTTTCCCTCTCTACCCCAGCTTTCTATAGATATGTTGATATATTTGAAGTCTTTGTGTGTGGTAGTTCGTGACAGAAATGGATTTATAATTAAGCTTTCTTTTGAGGGTTATTTGTTTGTTTGTTTATTTTGCTTGAATTTATGATATATTTTCTTTTCTGGTGGTGGATTTGAGGGAAGGATGGGTCAGTGGGCTTTTGTTGGGTTGACAATCATGCCTTACTTCCACAGTTGACCTTCCACCTAGAATTTTATTGCAGGGACCACTTAGAAAAAAATAATAATAATAATAAAAGAAAGATTAGTGGGGTACAAATATTTTTGTCGAAGTTATATAAGAAAGACATTTTTTATGTATTGTATATGATTTGAAAAATATGATGGCTGGTTCATTATTCACAAGTCGCGTGCCTTAATACAAAGTTTATATTTTTTAGTTTATATTTTTTAGTGATGTAGGTCATCCACTTGATTCCAGGTGACACAATATAAAAAAGATAGCATTTGTTCTTCCATTTTGTGATAATCAAGAGATTATTATTTGAAGTTTTTTTTTAATAGTATAGTAAATCTGATCTTTGAACATCCGATAGACCAATACTATTCACACTGTCAAATTTCAGGGTTAAAATTTATAACTTTTTTTCATAATCATGATCATGATGGTTATAGAGAAAAAATAGAACTAACAATCTTATAAGAGCCAAGGGGGAAAAAGCCATTATTTCCTTCCTAAAAGTCTAACCATCATAACACATGAGAAAACCAACATCTTAAATTCAATTCAGTTTGTTCTCTTTAAAGTTGGGATTTGTAACTTTTGGCGCATAGCCAACTTTATTCTCATCATATTATAATATTAGGTTCAGATGCTTTAAATAATTTACAACACGTGGTGCAGTAAGAGAGAAGTAGAGAGAAAAACTTTAAGATATAAAGAAATAAGCCTCAAGAATGAATAGGGGCCTCTAGTATGAAAGCAAACCAGATAGTTCAAAAGAAACAAGCCTGAGAGTCCCATTTCCTTGTATCACTTTCCCTCCTATAGCAGTAAAACACAGCCGTGGAGGACCCAGAAGTATATAATACGTTGGAAAAGTTACAGTCACCCAAGACAACCATAAATAACAAAGAATGAATAGTGGCCTCTAGTATGAAGGCAAACCAGATAGTTCAATGAATTATGCATAAAGAAGAAGAAGAGTTCAATGGATGGGGCTAAATTTCAACACAAATATCAGGGACGAAAATTTGTGGGCAAGATGGTGGCCATTCACGGGGTATTGAACATTTCTATGCTCTAATAATTCTCGAGGTTGAAGTGGTTTGGTAACACTAGGCTAGTGGATTTGGCAACTTTTCATAACCTAAAGCGATTCTCGAAAATGAGATGGTCGGTCCATTGCTATCTGTCATATCCCTGAATGAATATCTCTGCAAATGAGGATCTTTTTTGAACTCCCAGAATATATTCCTTGGCCCAAAAAAAAAAAAAAATCAAAGTGAGGGAGGGAAAAAAGATATGTGAAATCTGCTATAGACATATCAAAAAATAACTGTCCCCTTTAATTTGTTGAAAATTGCTGCTACAAGCTTCTTGTATCCCAATTCCCAACTATAAAATTATACTTATTTTCTTACAGCTGAAGATAACAATTTCATTTCTGTATCATGTCTTGTTTTTGTACCCAAAGAACATATCAAATTATACCATGTCCATTAAGGAAAAAGCCAACCAACAAGCCACCAAATTGAATTAACAAACCAACTTGTATAGAAATAAGAATGAAGGTCATCTTGAACAGCAAGAAAAATAGCCTTGGAATTTCTTTGATGCGCTGGTCCCATCATTAACAAGGCTCACCCGGTTGACTGACAACTCTGCCTTGTAGGTGTCGGAATTGAGGACCTTCCTGCTGACATTGTTGTATATCTCACGAATGACCATCTCAAAAGCTGTATCAACGTTTGTTGAGTCTAAGGCTGATGTTTCCATGAAGAATAAACCTTCTGATTCTGCAAGGCTTTTGCCTTCCTCAGTACTCACATTCCGGATATCTACCAAGTCACATTTGTTGCCCACAAGCATCATGGCCACAGTTGTATCACAATGAGCTGCATCATAGAATACATGGAACTTCTATTCAGAAGAAGAAAATGCATGGAGAAGGAGACAGGAGGAGACTTTGCCATGACACTTTGTTGCTTTACTAGTAACAAGTCTTTTTTGTCACACAAAACATTGCACCTTGGTTAGCATGTCAAGATGATAACTCCAGACATGCATACAAGATAAATGCCATAATTATATTTAGCATGATCGCTAGTGAAAACCATGTACTCATGATTTTTCATCACAAGATAAATTATTAAGCACAACAACAATGGAGTCATGCAACAAAAAATGAGAGCGCATACCAGGATTGACGTCAGAGAATCAAGACTACATGCAGGGTGAAAATCTAAAAACCAAGAAAAAAATGACAAAATGCCCCTGCTCATAAAGGGTAAAATCTACGTGGTTTACCTAAGTAGTACATGAGGTGAATTTACTTTTTTTTTGGGGGGAGGGGTGTTAGTTTTTCCTTCCACTTTCAAATGAAAACTTGTAAGCATTAATTAATTTACAAATGGTCCCACCTTAAGGGAGCACAAAGTCTACAAACACGTTGACCTTTACCAATAAATGTAAGGAAATAGCAGACAAACTTATAAAAACAAAGATCTCATGACAGCAAAAGAACAAACAAAGAAATATGGGAAGCTATTGAACCAAAGGCTTAAATTGTTGACAGCTAAAGAAGAATAGGTTAAAGATTAACTGTTTATATTCTACTAGGCTACCGTAGAGATAAAGCTCAGGCAGCAAGATTAGCTATTAAGTATACAGCACACTAAGCTCTTATATGTGGTCTTGACTGAAGACGACTTCATATATAGTAAAGGTAAAAAATGCCAAAAATTTTAAAGGATGGTTCTGCTGCAAGGTTCAGCCAAAGCTTTTTACTTAAACTAGGGTTCAAAAATTTTAAAGGATGGCTCTGCTGTGAGATGTCATAAAATATAAATGTCCACAAACCGATCTTAAAAACACACAGTATCCCAGTAAATTGCACCTTTGTGAGAACCTTCTAACGGAAGGCGCTTTACTGGTGGTCCTACAATTTTAGCAGAACCGTCCTACATGCTGCAGGGAATATTTTGTATTAAAATAAAAATCACTTGATAAACTATAAAAGTGAAGGTGATGTTTTTATTAAATGCAACTCCATAAACTAGAGGAGAATCTACAGGCTGCTTCTTATTATATGCCTCACCTAATCGAAGGTAGTTGCAATACGTGAATTGAATTTTTGTGATAATAGTATACAATAGTTAGAGAAAGGGGAAACAATCGCAAGCACTGATAGTTGGCAACCAGTATGGTAACGGAGGAAAAAGACAAAGACAACAAAGGCAATTTTTCAACTAGAATCGTCAAAAGATCCAATCTAATCAGATCCCAGAATAGAATACAATTTCAAGATGGAAACTGGAATTGAGCAATGACATCATCTCTAGATCAGCTCCATGTATACAGAGTTCCTAATATATTAACCATTTACCTACAGTTTTAAGTAGTGCCCCATCGAATCTTCTTTGCAAGTCCAAAATTATAGAATTCAGTTAGCTATCTACGATTATAATCACATCCGATGATCTGTATAGGAAAATTTTCAGCATCAACATCACAGGCCATTTCGCAACGTATCTAACAAAATTGATGCCGCTAATGTAACACAAAAACGGTTTAGAAAAAATGGGTTCCTGAATTTAGAAGCAAAGAGCCTTTTCCTTCACCCTTTTTCCTGTATCTTTCTCAAACAGTTTCATTACTAGCTTTCTTCTGAATGAAGTCAACTAAACACATCATAAAGATCAGATCTATTAGCAATACGAACACAATCATTCAATCAACCAGGAAATGACAAACAGAAAAGGCCCACAGGTCAAATCATCAAGGCATTGCAGCTTAATTAAATACTTACTTTTGAGCTCATCAAGCCAGCGACCGACACTCTCGAATGTGGTTGTGCGGGTGATATCGTAGACAATGAGAGCACCAACGGCGCCTCTGTAGTAGGCAGAGGTGACGGCACGGAATCGCTCTTGGCCGGCGGTATCCCAAATCTGAGCCTTGACTTCCTTGCCATCGATTTCCAAGCTCTGCGTCTGAAACTCGACGCCTATGGTGGCCTTAGAGTGAGGATTGAATTCATTGCGTGCATAGCGAGAGAGCAAGTTGGATTTGCCGACGGCAGAGTCGCCGATGATGACGATTTTGAAGAGGTACTCTTCACCGCCCTCGTCGTCCGAAGACATGTTCACCAATGACACAGTCACTCACAATCTTCACACGCGCGCGCGCACACATACACAGAGAGAGAGAGAGAGAGAGAGAGGGAGGGAGAGGTGGTGGCTTTGGATTTTGTGCGTACAGAGGGATGATGCGCCAAGCTGGCAGGTCACTATATGCGCATGGCCTGTGGATTCATTATAGATTTTGGAGGTTTTTTTTTTAAAAAAAAAATATTTTTAATTTTTCCTGGTTTTGCTATTTTGGACCCTGAATTTCCTAAGACTCGGGTATTATCAGTGGATTCAATTCAACTCAAGTCAAATGGTAATAGTGTTTTGTCTAAGTACAAAAATAATTTCATTACAAAACTCAACTAATTTAATTATCAAATTATGAATGCCTTATCAGTTATTTGGTTTTTCTGAGAATTCACAGGAAGGTTTGACCCCCAAAAAAAAAAACATGGGAAAGAAGTTTTGGTTGAGGAATTCAGTTTATGCGTTAAAAATTAACTATGGATATATCCATGTCCTCTAACAAACTGCTAATATTATAACTACCAAATAATAATTAAATCAATAACACGTTTAATAATAAATATTTTGCTTTTCATCTGTGAAAAAATAATTTGTAAGATAAAACATGACATTTTCTGGATAACTTGTCCTAGTGTCTACAGAAATAAAAAGCAGAGCTACTTTACAGTATTAATCCTAATTACACAGTTTTATTAGTACCTCACCTCATTTCAAAATTATATTTTTTTTTGGGTAAAAGTACTGGGGGAGCGTATTATATCGGGGTATTCATAGGCAAAACATGACCCTAGTCAAATGTCCAGCTCAAAAAATGAACGGGCAACATTTTGTAACTTGATGCTTAGCCCTGTTAGTAGGGATGTCTAAAAAACTTCGTGATCTGGGTAGACCGATCCGACTTAGTCTGAAAGAAAAAAAATCAATCCGAGACACTTTGAACAGACTGGACCGGGCTAGATTGATCGGACCAGGCCAAACATCGAGCCAAATGTTCAGATCCTTCGGTCTAGTCCGGTCTGACCCTATTTTTTTTAATATCTTGTATGATTTTTTGTTAATCTTCAAAACTCAAATAATTTTTTTATACTTGTTAGGTTTAATGTGTTTAATTGATTGTTATGGATTGTGTTAAAGTAACCTGAATGTTGTTGTTTTTTATTCTTGTTTAAAGTTATTGGAGATTATTATGGATTTATGAACAGGTTTTAATGTTTTGTAATGTATTTTTCCTGATTATAAGTATTATTATGCATTTTTTCACTATCCATAGCTCCATGTATCAGTCCAAACAAGGGGAGAACAAAATTAAAATAGGTCCTAAACTGCCTAGACTGATCCAGGCAGTCCATTGGACCGGTCTGGTCCAGCTCGAGCTCGAGCTCGAGCTGGTGCTGGACCAGACCGGACCTCGGGCTGACTTGTCCAGCCCGAGGTCCTATAAGGATCATACCTCGGGTTGAGGCCCAACCCGATCTAGTATAGTCCATTGGCATCCCTACCTGCCAAGTGAAAGAAAACTCAAGTAATTTGGGTCTGGGTTAGGCGGGGGGCTGAACAGGACGGGCTTCCAATCCAAAAATCACCCTAAATTTAAAGAATAAAGAAGAATCCAAATAAAAAATAAATTTTGATATTTCAAAAATATATTCTATACGATAGTCCATTTTAGGTTTTGTTGTTTATATTCAATTCATGAGCTAATAAATCAAATTAATTTAATATATATTATTTTCATACCATTTAATAATAATTTATTTCTCCGTGACTCAATTTACCAATTTCTTAATTAAATATGCTTATGAAAAAATATACTTATCTTTTGAGTAAATAGAATTCATTATATTATAATTGAATGATAAATAAATAATTATTAAATTTTATCAAATAATATATATATATATATATATATATATATATATATATATATATATATATATAAATATAAAATATTACGTATACATTTTGGAGAAAATCAAATGGGCAGGAAAGCATATCTTGCCCGTACTAAGCCCTGCCAGGTATTTGGCCAGGCTAAAACATGTCTAAATAACTTATGAGTTGATTTTTTAAGAATCAAGATAGATTTTTTTTATCTGTTCGGGTGAACATTGCGGGTATATGGGTTTATGACACACCCTATTATTATATAACTTCAGCCATCGAATCTCCCAAATTTGTTTTCTTCCATCTCTTCCTCGAAGACCCGGGAGATCATGATTTCGGCCCATGGCCTATTCCTTTGGGCCTAAATGTATAAAAATGGTATATATGGCCCAATTTGTTTTTGGGGAATGCTCACCCCGAATACTTCCCCCCCCCCCTCAATAAAACCTGGATTCCTACACTGATAACATAAGGCAAGGCAAATCGAGGGTCTCTCATCACCCTACGTCTTCGTGAATACTTAGACAGAGGTTAATTAAAGACACATAAACTACCGATAATGCTACGAGCTAATTTAGCTGACTGGTTTTTATATATCTCTCTCTTCTAATAAAAAGGCCCAATAATATTAATAACATAAGTAAAAGTACATCATAAAGATAATATTAAAAGGCGACAAGAAAAATAAATTAGCATATACATATGAAGAAAGATTAACTAAGGCCGCATCTAAACTAGCAAATAAAAAAAATAAATGGTGTAATGTCCCCCAAGACAATATCTCCGATTCCTTACATATGACTAGCCACTTAAGTAAATTGATTGATAATACCAAAAACTGTAATTAAGTGGTTGCATGAGAGAATAAAGAGAATTCGATAATCCAGGATAGAGTGAAATATTCACATTTATAATTAAACAAATAGCTCCCTTGTCTTGGACTCCATTAAAAGATTTGCAGAGGTTGACCTTAGTATATCCTAGTATAACATTGAGTAACTCAGATGCTTTTAACTCTATGTAGTATAATGTTTCAACTAGAATTATTAAAAACTAGATTCACAAAATTACTTGTCAATCTTAATAAAGAAGACTCCTAGCCTCCTCTAATACATGAATAAAGGAATGTTTGCTATAGTTCCGGTAACTTTGCTTGCTTGAAATAACGATTGGAGTTTTTAAAAATAATTTTTTAATCATGATTTAAGATATACTAAGTAAGTATGTGAGATGAGTATTATTTCGATTTATGTGCATAAATACTTTTAAGGGCTCTGATAGGCTCCCTGATCCTTCTCATGATTTTTGATGTAATTATAATGTAGTACTCTCTTATTCTTTAGATACAATATAAAGTTGATTTTTTTTGGATATTAAAGAAAATAAATAAGTTATTTAATCATATCATATATTATGTATCATTAAATTATATATCAATTTATAAATTAGATAAAATAATTTAAAAAATGATATATATATAAATATTTTAAAGAAGTAATTTAATTAATTTTTAAAAAATCATCACTGTCCTAATATTAGGGAGGGAGTTTTGTGCTATTGTGGTTGCTGGGGAATTGTGTGTGATGAGCGAAGGCGCGTTGACGTGATGGAAATGGTATAACAAAGGGAGGAGGAAAGCGTCAATTAGGGTGGAGGTGGGTCCCATGAACTTTTGACTTTGGTCACGGAGGTGGCGGTGCCACATGCCCTTGTCTCCCCCTCCCCTCCGTCTTCGTCGGTTCTTCCTATTATCCAATTTTTCATAATCTTTTTTTTTTTTTTTTGCCAACCAATTTTCTATATTCCAATACCAATTTTGTTAGGGTCATGTTCATGTCGTGACTTGCGCTCCTTTTAGACTAAAAGTATGTTTAGGATGATTTTTAAATTTGTTAAAAATATTTATTTATATAAATTAAAATAAATTATATTTTATATATTTATCTCGTATATCATAAATTATGATTAAAAAATTTTTTTGAAGACTCATATCGCTATTATAAACATACAGTTAAAGAGCTTATTTGTTTGAGCTTATTTGAATCGGGCTTATTATATAAGCCCGATTCACGTAAATCGAGATAAATCTTCTCCACATATTTATCTCGTAGACCGTAAAAGCACCTCGTATACCGTAAAAACTACCTCGTATACAGTTAAAATTTTCCCAAAATGTGCTCCACCTCAACACAGCCATGGTGTAATCTCCCCCCCCCCTCCTTCTCTATATTTTTTAATCAAACAGAGCCAAAAAAAAATTAGGCAGAATATGACAAATAATAATAATAAAACATAAAAACAAAAGCATATGAAATTTTTCCAGCCTTTTTTGTTAAAGTGTCAGTAATATATGTGATGACATTTATTGCAGTCAAATATAACCCGATTTTGTGAACATTAATTAATTGCATTTTTCTAAGTTATAAATTAAAGGTAAGTGCAGATTATGGGTGGAGGTTTTCTTCAATTTGTTGAAGGGAATGGAATCCATCAAAATATAGTTAGGTATGAAATCACTTGCACTTGCAATTTTAGTATTTTGAAATTCAATATGGTTTTTATTTCCTCCAAATCACTATGAAAGATGCTATATATTTTTTATTTGTAATAACGATTGGAATTTTTAAAAGTAGCTTTTTAATAGTGATTAACGGTATATGAAGTAAATATGTGAGATGAATTTTATCTCGACTTACGTAAATAAACATTTTTTTAGAATTCAAAAAGTGATCCCAAACAAGGACTATCTCATGCGACAAGGTTGTTTTCACATATTTCCAAGAGCAACTGAAAAAACATTAGCACAATGAAAACTGAGGTATGATGTGCTACATGAATTATGCAATCCACTATTTAAAGAACCAGATCGGACCGTCGGCCGGTCATTGAGGTATGCCAGATATATGCGTTGGATTGTTTTTCGAATGGAGCCATTTTGGGCCGTCAAACATTGTTAGGCCAGAAATCAGACCGGTTTTTCAAAAACCGTCTGACCTTATAAAAATGCGGGGGGAAAGATTGCTTCAATTTTTTTAAAGAATTTGATGCTGCAAAAAAAATTTAAAATGACATATAAATTTTAGGCATGTTACTTTATTTTATTTATATTATATGTTACTAATTTTAATAATTTGGTTTGTTACAAACTATTTTATAAAGATGTTTTTGAAGAAAAAGGAAATGAGGTTCATCCTCAAACTAAGGATGAAATTGGAAGCACTATAATTGGAGTTAAAGGTTTTGATTTTGGGTCATTTTCTTAAAAAGATGATGACATTTACCACTAGTCTTATTTATAAATCCCTTTTAAATAAATCTTAGATATAAATTAGAGGTGGTTAACTCAATGATTATGTGGTAAATTTACAACAATGCCCTTATTTATGAATGGGTACTTTTAAACTCTTTATTTTCCATCTATTTTTAAATTATTTCTTCATTTGTACAATAAATATGGGGTAAAATTGTCACAATCTCATTTATTATACTGAAACTAGACTTATAAATATGACCAAATTTTTTGGTAAAAAAGAACCACTCTCTCGGGTCATATTTTTAAGCAACTTCCTCTTTAATTAGGCAAAAAGAATTGGTAGTTAAAAGATATAAGCGTGTCAAAAATACTATATTTTTTTTTCATATATGTCCCTATTTATAAAAATAGAGAGATGATATATAAAAAGTAAGAGACATAGTAAAATATATTTTCTCAATGCTTTGTTGACTTCATTCACCTAGTGAGTTCTCTCTCTCCTAAATATAACTTTTGATGTGTGTGATAATTAGTTATAAATAATATTCATTTAGTAAGGGTAAAATAGAAAAAATGAGCTTATATTTTCAGACACAGAGTGAAAGTTGCTTATACAATGGATCAATCTCATGAGAGAGAAAATTGCTTATAAATAGGACCGGATGGAGTATTAAATAGGTCTAGAGTGGTATGGTTCAAATGCCTTTTTAAAAAACTCATGCTTGGATCAATCAAGAGCCACTGATATTTCACAAGACATAAAATTATTATTATTAGTTTATTTTGTTAGGTTGATGATTGACTTAATATTCTTCCTTAAATGATATTTTGTAACTTTATTAACTTCCTATGAAATTAGACTAAAGATTGTAATATATATATATATATATATATATATGTATATATTACATCACCGACCTGACTAAACGGTTCGACTGTTCCAACAGTTTGAACTATGACCCGCTAACATTTCCAACTCGACATCCGATCCGACTTTAAAAACATTGATGCAGTGGATCATTATTTTAGATCAACCCAAGCTGTATGGGCTGTTTGATATTGAGATTTGGAGGGGGAGGGGAGAGAAAATTTTGTGAGTTGTAATTAAAAAAATTAAAGGAACGAGGTTGTAAAATTTCAATGGAGAAAAAAATGTAAGACAAAAGAGTAAAAAAAATTTAATTAAAATATTTTAATCCCACTCTTTCAAATTTTTTTAAATATAATTCATAAAAATTTTCATACTGCTCATCTTCCATCCTAATCCCTCTTATCAATCAGACCTTTATAACAATGTAAATTTAATTTAACATAAGTAAATCTGGGTTGATGAAAAAAATAATATCACTCTCTAATTTTATTTATAAGTCTAAATTAATTAATTCTCACTTGCTAAAGAGAGTTAGTTAATTCATTAATTATGGGCTAAATTTTCAATTTTACCATTTTCTATAATTGATTCTAAAAGTCAACATGAATAAATTTTATTTATTTATTACAATTAATAAGAGCAAGAAAAAAAATGCATTTAAGACTCTAAAACTAGATTTATAATATGAACTAAAATTTTTTATCAAAATAAATTTATAAATAGGATTAGAGTGAAAAGTGAATAATAAAATAATATTTATTATTTTTGAAATGAAGATGGATAAAAGGAGGGGGTGGTCAAACAGGTCAAGAAAGAAAAAAGACGGCACCGAATTTCTGGTGCGTGTTGCAGCTCAGACAAGAGGCATTGACACCTACTTCTGACCATTCCAACCTACCAAAGTCTCCAGGTAAAAAAAAAACAAAAAACAAAAAACTCCCAAGGTCTATTAATGCTTGCCAGAAAACAACACAAAATATATATCTTGTCTATAATGATAATATATATATCATTATAAATTAGACGGAAAAGTATAAAATTATGGGCATGCTTTTTAGTTTAACAAGCATCAATAAACAGTACAAATTGAATTTCTTAGTTGCATTGTTTGTGCGTGTGTGCATTTAATGAGTTTGGTACAAAATAAGGTGAAAATTTATTATCCCAGAATAATTTTTTTAATAATTTTGCTGACTCCAAAATGCAATATTTGTCCCTTGTAAACCTCTCTCGGTTAAGGTTTTGTTTGGTTGGAGGTTTTTGGAGGGGAGGTTAAATGAGGAAAAAATGTGTTTAGTTGGATGGAGGGGAGGGGGGAGGTTAAAAATTGTCTTTTTTTGCTCCCTCCCCTCTCTACCCTCCAAAATTGGAGGTTTTTGGAGGGGAGAGAAACATTAGTTCCACTTTGACCAAAATGCCCATACTTATTTTTTAATATTTCAAGCTTACCCCTCTTGTTTAAAATTAATGAGATAATATGTAAAAATCAATAAAATATCCCTAAATGTATACAATTTTTTTTAATCATATATACTTGAGGTAATAGGTTTGTTAAGATTTATAAATTAAAAAATAAAAGAAGAAGGAAGATATATAAATAAAGAAAAAAAGGTATATTTGTCAACTTATAATTAACTCATTACATCTATCTTTCTGAATTAAACAAGAAACCAAATATCTCCTCCCTTTTTCTTGAACCAAACAAAACTTATAACCTCCCCTAACTTAACTTAAATTAACCTTACCTAACCTAACCTCAGTTGAACCAAATACACAGTAAAACCCGAAAAAAATTAAAGAAATAATATATAAATCCCCTCGTGATCAATGCATTTGTATAATCCTTATCACCAGCTTTAAATCCAATATGGAACACCCTCCCCCCCAAAAAAAAAATTCTGATTGATATCGTTTAAATACATACAAAACAGCAGGATATTATAGAGAAAACACTGCCACGAACATTGGCAATAAATTATATGCAAAGGCATGTAAGAAAAATATCGAGTGATTTTTCTTTTTTTCCTGAAAATTTGGAGATGATTCAGGGATTTTGTTTTATTTTTGACACTGAAAAATACGATTTATTTTTAATTGGCTTCAAATCCTCACGCCCGCAACCAATGGAATTAATTCCAATCCATAATTATTGTGTCAAAACCCCCAACAAGTATTGAAATTCATCACAAAGTTTTCCTACCTTTCCAACTGGCTTTTGAGCGTCTTTTCTGTCAAGACAAACACTAAAATATGGATTGAACTTTGAAGGGATGAAATGGCTCAAATGAGGTGAGAAGATTGAATTAACTGAATATAAATCATACGTATAGCGTGTATTATACTTTTTTTTAGATCTTAATATAAGATATATTTAAAAAGTTAATTTTAATTTTAAATATAAGACTTAATTTTTATATTTATTATTTTTTTCTTGATCTCCTTTCAACAAAAATCAAGGAGAAGAGGGAATGAAGAAATTAAGAAAGATAGGTAATGTATTTTAAAAAAATACATATCACATTAATTAACTCAATTAATTTCTTTAAATGAATCAAACTAGGTAAATATATTACTTATGATCCTGAATATAAGACCTATTTAATTTTTTAAAAAAATATAAAAAAATTATTTAATTAATACTATATAATCAAATGATACATCACATATTTTATAATTAATAACTAAATTTATTTAATTTTCCCAATTTTTTTAAAGGAATCAACTTGGTCAGTAAGACTGAAGGAAGGAATATGCATGGAATAATTTACAAGAAATAGAATGCCTTATGGAGCGCAATTAGGAGGGAGGAATTAAGGACAAGAAGGACATGTGGCACCGTAAAAGACGGTTAGGGTTCATATTTATAAGAGAGTGTGTTTTGTCTGCTTGTGGAACCTTTTTCTGGGAGGGATCATTGCTGACTAGAGACATTCTTCCCTTCCATCTGGTGTCTGTGACTTTCATAGAGAGAGAGAGAGAGAGAGAGAGAAACCGATGGTGAACCTCATGGAATGGCAGAAGCAGCAGCAGAACGGAAGTGCTAACAATGGAAACGGTGGAATGATGTACGTGAAAGTCATGACCGATGATCAATTGGAAACTCTCAGGCAGCAAATCGCTGTTTATACTTCCATTTGTGAGCAGCTCGTTGAGATGCACAAGACTCTCACCGTTCAGCAGGATCTTGCTGGTCTTTTTCCCCTTTCCTTTTTTCCCTCTCTGCTTTTCTAAAGTAATTCTTGCAGTTTTTGTTTCTGATCATTGCCTGCTTCTCTTGCTCTCCATTACTACTAAGTTGTTCTTCGATTTCTTGATAATTTCAGAAACTTTCTTTAATTTTACCTCTTATCCCGCCTCCTTTTTTCTTTTTCTCCACCGTGATCTGCATATTGGATAGTTTGGAAATTATACAAGTTAAAATTCGTCAGATTATACCTGCGCTACAGTTCGGCTAGTTTAAGCTTGGAAAGATAAATCACTGGTTTTCAAGTCCTTCATGAGAATTATTTTGAAAATTGCTTGATGGATGGCCTTGGTGCCGTCAAACATAGGCATTTGAAAACTGTTACCTCTCTATTTGACCCTCCATTTCAGTACTCTGTTCTATGCATCTTTTATAAGTCCTGCACTCAAACTCAATAGCTGTTAATCTCTGTAGTCTGTTCTAATTATATTTGCAATATTCTCTTGTTCTTGTTTGCCGTTACCCTTAAGATTTTTGGGTGTTTGAGTGCTCAATTGAGTTTCTCTGTGAGAGTAGGGGAAGAGTAATGCCTGGATCACGTTGAAATAGCTACTTAATTACCATATGCTGCTAGGAACTGCTAATCTGGTATCACATCTATGACAAAATCAATGCCCAAGGGCTTTGTCCTTGGATTTTCCTGTTCGCTTTTGCGTACGAAAATGGCTTTAAGTTGTGCAATAATGTTTCAGCTAGTTTATTATTTATTGATAAAAAATAAGGCTTTGTATAAAGTCTGAGATGAGTTGTATTGTTTAGACACGTTGATGAGGCTTCAAGTAAGTTTTATATCATCTATAGATGTATGGATTAAGCAAACTTTTGAAAGGTTGAGGCTTCAAGTAAGTTTTATATCATCTATAGATGTACAGATTAAGCTAACTTTTGAAAGAAAATCTAGACTTTCTTCACTCAAGTGCAATCCTGAGGATGAATAAAACCTCAATTGTTAGTTCAGAATAAACATCTTTCACAGTTAGTCGCCATTTTCAGTTCACTGCCATCCATGCATACTTTTTATTAAAACCCGGCATTCTCTAATTCTCTACATAATAATATTATGGTTTTCTATATCAGGAGTTAGGCTGGGAAATATGTACTGTGACCCATTGGTGACTGCTGTTGGACACAAAATAACTTCCAGACAGAGGTGGACTCCTACGCCTGTGCAACTTCAAATTCTTGAGCGTATATTTGATCAGGGGAACGGAACTCCGAGCAAGCAAAAGATCAAGGAGATTACTGCTGAACTGAGCCAGCATGGCCAGATTTCTGAAACAAATGTCTATAATTGGTTCCAGAATAGGCGTGCTCGATCAAAAAGAAAGCAGCAAAATGTGGCACCACACACTGAATCTGAAGTAGAGACTGAAGCTGAATCTTCCAAAGATAAGAAAACAAAACCTGAGGAGTTTCAGTCCCAACATAGTGCATCAGCCAGGGCTGAAGATTTGTGCTTCCAGAATCATGAAGTTTGCTCTGACTTGCACTACTTGACTTCCGAGTCCTGTAAACCAGAATCCATGTTTCCATCAGATGGCAGTCTGAAAACTACAAGAAGTTTTGGCCAAATGCCTGTTTTTGATGGAATGCTATCAAACTCGAGTAAGTAATCGTTATAATTTGTGGTAAGCCGAGTAAGATAGTTGCAACACATCCAAGCAATTAAGTTAACATTCATCAGCAAAATATTGGTTAAAAGTTTCCCTTTTTTACGGTGCTGCTTTCATAAATTCTGTGATAAGTAAGCATTTCCTGATTTTCAGAATTCCAAAATTTTATCCATTATTTCTATCTTTTGAATGGAATTATTAATAATAAGTCTTTGACCCACATGTTCCTTTCTCATGAATCTTTGCTTCTGATAAACACGGATCACAGTCTGGCAGTGGGAGGTTTAAATATTTTTTTTTTTAATTCCATTATTTGGCTCCTATGAAAGTCAATTCTACTAGCAAATTTGGAAGTATCCTCACTTGTTATTGCCAAGGGAACATAATATTTACCGAGTGATTTGGGGCTTTGGTCCCTTTAATGTTGTTGAAGTCACCTTTTCCTTACAAAATAGATGAAGTTATTATACTTTCCTAGATGATCGTCCTCCTCTCCCTCCCTCCCTCTTTATTTTATCTATCCTGGAATTGGCGATCAAGACTGCTATTAAAACCCAAATATATATTTTGCAGGGGATGGCTATATGACTGGAAAAATGCAAGTGCCAGGAAGCTACAATTTATACCAGCAAGCTGGAGACTACAACATGACGGGTTGACATTCATTGTAAATTCTGACAACGATTACTATAAAGCTGTAAAGAATCCAGAGTAAGGGGCTGTTGGGCCTGTCTTGGAGTGGAACAAAGATTCGTCCAAAGAAAATCTGGAAACTTAGAAACCTTGATTTAGATCTATTGTATTATAGAGGTTGCTTCAACTTTGACTGGAGAATGGCGTATAGGTTTGACATCATATTGTGAAGTTGGTTTTCTCGTTACGTACTGGATACTGAAATATTGCAAGTATTATTTGCTTTTGGATTGGTCTTTGGGGTATTTCGCTGGAACAGATGCATTAGAACAATAGTCCTTTGATCTTGTCAACTTTCTATTATTCTTTTGATGCCTCTGTTTGCATAACTAAGCTGTATTTTTTTTCTTGAACAACTAAGCTGCGGATTTTTATACCCCTCCAGTCCTATTTACTTGATACAAGTTCCTTTAAAACATTCGATAAAATTTTTATAACTAATTTCCAAAAGGAAAATACCCTTATATTTTTACATTGACTTTTCCTTCTTATCTTTTTAATAAGCTCTACCAATTAAAAAATCAATTTTGAAAAATTATTGAAGTTTGTTAAATTTACAGGACTTTATAAAAAGGGTCAAACGAGTATCTATTAAAAAAATATCGGATGCCTATTCACGTGGAACTCAAAAACTAAGGCTGAGGGATTTACCTGAAAGAGGTAAAATGGGGGAAACTTGACTCAGGCAAATGATCCAATCCAATAGAACACAATTGGATAAAAAGCATAATTGGAGATCCTAAAAATATTTATATATTTAAGTCAAGATAAAATTTCTCTCACATACTTATCTCGTATACTGTAAATTACAATTGAAAAGCTGGCTTCAATAACTATTATAAACAAGCATATAACTAGCTATATTTTTTTTGGTCAAATATAATTAGCTATATTTGACAGATTAAATGATTTATAAGACGACAACGTTACATCAGGGTTGTATTTGGTAGGAATAATGCCTGCTTTTACTTCACCTACCTAGGCTGACAGAGGACCACATGTGCCTTAGTTTACTCAAAAAAGGTTTGAGTCCAATTAATCGCACTCAGACATTAACATCCACATGGCTGCATGCATTTGATAGAAAACACTTGTACAGTCGTCATCTTTCAACGATATAATCCCTTTTTCTGACTTCAGACATTGGAAAAAATATAAGAAAATGAAAGATAGAAAGTATTTTAATCTCAACATAGCAAGTGGTGAGCATTTGTTTGCTTCTGTTCCGGGGTAACTTGAAAGACCGTCCCTCATTCATAACATCACCAACATCTTAATGCAATTTAAACTTTAGAAAGCAAAAAAGAAATTATCCGCTCTACTTCTGCGAGAAGCACTCCAAATGAAAGCATTTGTACACAAAATATTTGCTCATCTCAGACTCACAGCTATAAAAGTAATGCCAAAATGCTTGAAAAAGGACCATAACAAAAAAAAAAAAAAAACCTCGAAGAAGAGGGAAAAATTATCTCCACTAAGATGTCGATGCCCCATTCTTGACAAGAAGATAACAACATACATTATGTACAGTTCTACGCACTGAATCTCTGTGATAGCTCCTCCTGCGTTATTATTAAAATTAAAGTTGGTAAGGTACAAAATCAGTCGATACTTTGGCATCAGAATCCATGAACTCTATCCATCCACTTTCTTCCGCTGCATCCTCGTCAAGACAAATACTATGAGCTTTGTTTACATCCACAGGTGCAATTCTCGAGTTCTTTGTGGAGCTTCTGAGAGGGAGAAGAAAAAATGCGGGGCAAGGGAAAATGCATGAGCCAAACCATCAGGGCAGTTTTAGCAAGAACATCAAAATGATTTTATGTTGTGTTTGGATTAGAGATCTGAAACGTGAAATCCAAATCCATCTATTTAAACGCATTTAAAGTTAATTTGTTGAGATGATATGAATATTTCACGAGATTAATTTGGAGTTTTTGCACACCTGAACTTGAGTTTGTAGACCTCTGATATGTTGAACAGCCAAATCCAGCATGTCCGCATAGCTTGTTTGCTAGAATGTCATTTTAAACACAAGGTCAAGCCAATTGAAACCTATTAATACTGATTCAACATACAAAACATCATCTGAAACTAATGGATATGCTCCTTATTTCAAAGCGAAGCAACTTAGTTTTGCAAAAAGTTTGTATACCTCAAATCATGTATCTCATTGCATGACTTGTATACGAAGAGTGGAGGTTATAAAGTTACGTCTGCAGAAATAATCATTTATGAATTAAATATAATTTACTCTGCATCGTTTCAAACTTGCAGAGGAAACAAAATTGTGCTCGCTCTGAGACTCACTGGTCACTGACTCACTGCTGAGGAAGAAGAGACTTTAACGATGAGTAGCAATGTTAGTGTGTAAACAGCCGTAATGAGATTTTCTTTTGCAAGCCAGTTGTTATCTCATTATTTACATGTGAGGCTCAACATCAATTCAATATTCATTTATTAATTTTTTGAAAAGCAAATAGAAAATAGTAGCATCCTTTTATTTGTAATCCAAGTAAATCAAAAGCAGCTTCTTTTTTCTTCTCATGTCCTTAGATATAAGCCACAATGTTGAGAATGCAGTAAGAAGGTGAAATTTCCAAGCTGATGACATGCCTTAAGCATCAATGATGACTAAACTGAGGTAGTAGGAACAGGTGGCATGATCAAAGAAGAAATTGCTATTACCTTATCCATATTAGGCACTAGCTCTTGCAACTTCTTCAGCTTCCCACTAATTCTAGTTCTTCTCTCCTGTACTCATGAACAATTTAAAGAGTTGATGTAACGTATGAAATAAAATCAACCAACGCCGAAAGATTCAACATAAATCGCACCCAAGAAAGGGAAAACAATAGTTAGTTTAAGGCTTACAAAATTATACAATGGCTGCAACAAGGGGTCACAAAGAAAATCGTTGTTTAGTATTCCAAGTATTTTTTCAAATATAAAACAAATTTATCATGCTTATTTAACTGAGAAATGAGGCAAGCCATCATGTTGATAACATAACAAGGACCCTATTTCAAAGAAAGTTTCCTGACCCGTTCTGCAATGCTTCTTGGATGAGTAGCACAGCCTCGCTTAGCACGAATTTTGCAAGGGACAGAATCTTCAGGAATATGATGAAGTAGCTTCTCCACTGTTGCCATTTCCAGAGTTGTTTGTGGCAGACTAAACTGAAGTGGACAATTCAGTCAATTAATAAGACAATAGGGAAACAGCAAATTTAGTATAATTCAAAACTGTTAGATTGTAGTATTAGCTGCCTTGAGTACAAGGGCTATAAAATATTGAATGGACATTAATTTCCCCCCAAACCCTCTATTGCTTATCATGCTATTATGAGCAAATTCAGATGTTTAAATTGAAATAAGCTCACTTCAGTACAGAAAAACACAACCCTGCAGATGTACTTCCTCCTCCTCTTTCTCCCTTCCACTCACTCAGTTCCCTCCTAACCTTTCCCCTTCTTAGGACAGAAGGAAAAACATTTTCAATACTTTAGAAGAGTCAAGACCCTGTACAGTTCCAAATTGAATGCATATGGTATCACCAGACATAACAAACGAGCCGAAAAAGAAAAGAAAAGAAAAGAAAGGAATTTGTGTAAAGATAGAAAGTGAGTCTCATATGAATTTATAATTGTAAGTGCATGACTGCAGAGAATCAAATTTCATTTTGGAATAGTCAAGATTGCCTCAGTTTGTGAAGCAAAAATGATTCATTTTTAACAAATTATGATGATCAAAATCATTTGGGAAACAAGGAAACAGACAAACTACATTCAGAAAACAAACAATTTTCCCCAAATGATCTATAGTCAAGTTTCGCTTAAAATAATTCATTAGTCCTCTACAAATTGAGATAATCCACACATTTCATATGCTATGGTTCGTTGGTTCTTCTGTTAAACCCAGGAACATACTTTATATTAAGATTCATCTCCATTAAATCCTTCAAAAGAAACTTTTTACCTGAGATTCCAAGGCATTGATGCAGTTCAGAATGTCTCCATCTATAGTCTTAGCGCGTTTACTAGAGGGAGAAGAAAACACAATGGAATTTGAACCATCCCAGGTGTCCATTCCAAAGCTGGTTGTGGCATAAGAATGTGTAGTTCTATGGTGGCCATTGTCAGAATTGATGCCATCAACATGTTCGCTCACCTCCGATATCTGTGAAAGAGATTCTTGCCCTGTGAAGCTCAATTGAGATTTTAGCCTTGACATCCCATGGCCACTATTGGAGGCGCCTTGTGCGCTGTAGCTTCCACTACCTCTTGAAATTGAGAAACCTCCTGCTCATTTAGACAGAATTAAAGTTTTGAATGGATTGCAATAACTGAGAGAAAGAACTACAATAATAAGGATATTAAGCCATTTACAATTTTCCAGTTTAAAACAGATGAACAGTTTAAGGGTGAAGAGTTTTGATTATGTCCTTTGAGTATTTGCTTTGGATAAGTTGGACGGCTAGGACTAGACTGGTATAAAGATAAGTAGTTGCTATTATTTATATGCCTGTCCTATATAGAGATTTGAAAGGATTTATCAAGGGAGCTATATACTGTATTAATCTATAAAAGTAGACGACCAGTTTCCCTCAGTTGCTTAACCAGAAGACCAACACTTCCGTGCTGCGCTTAGATCAATTCTACCTATTCCGCTGTTTAATTATCTCTTGAAGTTGAATCAAATTTTTTAGAAAGAAGTTATTAACCCAACTTGAATTTGATATCAGAACTGAAATTGATTGTTTTAGTTACAAAATCACATATACCTAGAGTCCTCAGTTTTCCCAACCACGAGACGTCAATATATTTGAAGGTTATTGAATTTCATCCACTGAGCACAGGCAGGTGACCGAGTAAGAGAAAGAGATGAGGAGACATAAAAATAAAGTACTGTCGTAGGAAAAAATCCTTTCACAAGTGTCCCCAGAAAATAAAAGGTCAGAAGTCAGGACTTGCTCAAGGAGCAGCATCGTAATGTAGGAATAATTCCTTTTGGGAAGTGGAGGGTGCAACTTGTTTCAGCATGTGTTACTGTTAGCTAGTGATACAGCTCAAGAATACTGCAAAAGTGAATCAAATCTTGATCAAATCCAGGGACGTAGACAAGTCGCCAATCACTTTTGATCTAGCGTTCTGATTGGCTTGTACTGAAAGATGAAGCCAAGTTCAAGCCACGCTTTTGTATGAACTACTGCCTCTCATCCTAAATATAACATTAATTAATTTTTGTTAAGATATTAAGAAAATTAATTGAATTTCTTTAAAATATTTATATTTATTGTTTTTTTCCAAACTATTTTACCTAATTGATATATAATCTGATGATGCACAACATATGATATGGTTAAATAACTTATTTAAATTCTTTAACCCCTCCAAACAAAAAACAATTGATTATCTCTGAATTGACCATATAAAAATTGACCGAGAAAAAGAGATCAGGAATAAGTCTCCACTGCTGCCTTCGATGAATAAGAAGTAACTTGAAAACTAAATTAGATATTACTCATCAACTCTTTAATATAAGATATATTTAGGAAGTTGCTCATGTTGCTAATTATAAGACATAGTTTTCATATTTATCAATATTTTCCTAATTTACTCTCATTGATGCTCTTTTAATAATAATAAAGGAGAAGAGGGAATTGGGAAATTAAGGGAGATGAGTAGAGTGTTTTAAATAATAGATGTCATATTAACTAATTTAACTAACTTATTTAATCTAATTAAATTAGATAAATATAACTTATATTAAAGACCAGAAGAGTACTATTGTTTCACCCCATAAAAAAAAGCCAGAGGAAGTTTCGGAGAAAAAACAGATGTTAAAATTTCTTGCTTTTAAGAATTTTATTTGTTTATTTGCTCAATCAAGGACTTTGCAGAGTAAGATAGGGGGGAAAAACACTTTACTCCATGTCCATGATGGAGATGGACAATAACAGTAAGCATAAGGTCAAGCCAAGAGGTACTACTACGTTAATTTTGGAGACGAAAATACAGGTGTGTCCTCTCGTTGACATAATAAATGAACTACCGTTAGGAGTAAATCGCATACGCTCAATAGACCAATCAAATTTTTCCAAGCCATAAAAGAATAAAAAGATCCCTAGATCGATGTGCTCCGCGTGAATGCTAGCCTGTGCGTCATGTCACCCACCCATAAAAGGAAAGGGGCTATTGGGAAGGAAAAAAACAAAAAAAAGGAAAGGTGCTATGTTTATGGCTAATTTTTTGTTTTGTTTTGCTTTAAAAAATATGCAAGGAGGCTTTTTTTCTAATAAAATACTACTGCAACTTCTAAAGGCAAAGTTAATAAAATATCATATCCTCATTAAAATTAACTAGCAAATCAAATACTCTCCTTTTCCTACTATACTTTTTATAAAGTATAAACAAATTTTATTCTTATTATGAAAAAAGAACCTAACAGTTAAAAATAATAAATACATAAAAAAATCATGTTTTTTCTAAATATACCTTAATTTATTAAATGAGCATGGAAGAGAAAATGAATTATAAATATAAAAGAATATGAGTATAAAATAAAAAATAATATATATAGTAAATGATTAAATAAAAAAATATTAATAAGATGAAGATAATTAATATAAATATATATATTTAATAAAGATATAAAAAAATAATTTAAATTTTAAGATTAAAAAATTCTTTAAAAAAAATAGTCAAAGCCCACTAAAAGGGGGAAAATGCACGTTAAAACAGCCATCATAAGCTAGCCCTCCTGGGGGCATTTTCGTCATTCAAAGTTACATGACCAAAGTCAACAATTTCCCGCTTGTCCAAGGACGAAGACGTTATGCGGTTATGATTGGATGACACACTCCATATTTACCATTCCATCCTCAACTCACAAAACCAGAAGTCTAGAACTCCTCCAACCATATTCTACTATTCATAACATCACCCCAAAAAAAATCGATTCCAGACATAGGAAAAGACCCAAAGCACCCCATGCAAAGAGCCTGACAATTCGTCAACCGAAGGGTATTACTGTCATTTAATACCCGAATACTGGACCAATAACTCACTGTCGAATAGTTGGATTCGCCCACAGAAAGGCGGAAAAAAAATAAAAGTGATGAAGATTAGAGTGTAAAGACGAAAATATCCTTACCACTATCAGGTGGAGTAGCGGTGAGATGGCTGAGGAAGCCAGCTGGCGAGCTTCTCTGACGAAGCAAAGCCGAAGAGGAGATGCCGAAGCCGATGGCGGCTCCGTCAGGAGGAAGACCGTACGATCTCTGCAAACCGAGCCTGGGAGGCTGCTGGTCTTTTGGATCGGAGGATTGGCTGTTGACCTTGCAGGAGGACTCGGAGGATTCGCCGGTGAAGAAATGGGTGACTGGAGGGCGTGATCCGACGGCGGTAGTGGAGAATTCGCGGTCAGCTCCTCCGATAACGGCATCGACGGCGTTGGTGAGGAGTGAGCCCGGGGCGGAACCGTAGCGGGTTAAGCCGCTTTGGGACTGGGATGAGGACGATGAGGAAGAAGGGTACATATGGATTGGATTGGGGGGGGGGGGGAGAGGATAGAGGGGGGGGGGGGAACCGGGAAAGCAAAGCGGAATTACGAAAGAGAGAAGAATTGAAGATTGGGAATGCCAATTGGGGAAAGGTCTCTGGTTATTACATCACTCGCTGGTGACGGTATTCCCTCACGTGCCTTGTGATTTCATAAATGTCTTCCTTCTTTTACTCAATTCCTTTTTTTATCCCATCACACATCTTGATTTTTAATGAAGGGTGTGTTTGGTTTGAGCGGTTGGGAGGGTATCTTAATTTATTTGATTTATTGAAAAGGGGGAATGAAGGAGAGGGTATGTTATCTTATTTGGTTTATCAGAAAGAAAGGAGGGAAGGAGATCTTTAGTGTAAAATAAAAGAAAGGAAGTGAATGTGATTTAAAATTTGACCTACCCATTCTCTCCCCCTCCCAAACCCTCAAACCAAACAAAACCTAAGGGTTTAGGCACTTTTTAATTGGATGAATGATGTTTTTATTAATAATAAGCCTTATTTAAGCTCAGAGCCGTGCCAGTGAACCCTTGTATATGGCTCACCTAAACTTTCTGTGCGTTTAAAGCAAGCTATAAGCAGCATGATAAGGGAAACATTAAAAGAGTTCTATTTAAAAAAAAAAAGATTTAAAGAGTATGGAATTAACTAAGTTGGTTTGAAGAGTTTAAAATGAATCACACTATTAAGTGTTTGTTTGTTTGGATTAGTGGGGGAAAAGTAGTTTTTTTTTTCAATCTAACTTTTATAAAAGTTAAATTAGATAAAAGTCAGATTGGAAATGTGATTTGTGTTTATGATAGTGGTGGGAAAAGTTATTTTTTTCCATAAGAATTTGTGGAAAAAACGCCCAAAAACTGCAATTTATGATTTTTATCAGAAGTGGCTTTTTTTACATAAGCCCGTCAACCACAAAAGCCACCCCAAACACCTATATTTTATCCACTGGGCTTTTTTTCAATTTCACTGATCTTTTATGCTTCATACCGCGATGCCAAACAAACCCTAAATCTTTGTAGTATCTCAGTAAACAAGATACTCAAACTCCAATAACATATATGGTTTCTAACTTTTCAATAATGAGATTTTTCATGGATTTTATCACATATAGTTATTTCAATCGATATATATTAATTATGTGTAGTCTTTGGATTAGCTTATTTTTAGCTTATAAATATTTATGTAAATAAATTAAAATAACACTCTTATCATATACTTAACTCGTATATCGTAAATTATGATTGAAAAGCTTCTTTTGAAAACTCCAATCACTATTACAAACAAACATACTAGTATATATACATATTAATCACCTTGTGATAATACCTTTGTAGTAGTCATAACTCATAAGAATGACATATGTATCTTCAAAATAATTTTTGATTGAAAAACTTTTTTTAAAGACTCAAACAAGCATACTGGTATATATATATGTATTAATCACGTTGTGATAATACCTTTGTAGTAGTCATAACTCATAAGAATGACATATGTATCTTCAAAATAAATTTTAAGATTTTTATATTTTTACTATTTAATAAAATTGAATTTTTGTAAAAAGAAATCAAATTTATATTAGTTAATACCCCATTTGTTTCTTAATATAAGAATTATTTAACTAATTAAAATAAATTATGATCTTATATTTTGAACCAAATATAATTAATACCCCATATATTATTGACCTATGTAAATAGTATTGATTTAAGAAATTATTTTTCCGAAACATTTATGATTTTTTTAAAAAAAGAACTTTAAAAATGTCACAAAATAAAAAGGTGTTCCAAATATTTATAATACTAAAGAGGTGTTAGGGCCTGATTCGTCCTTTTTAAAATTAAAAGAAAATGACAGAATTATCCCTCGGAATTTAATTTTTTCTTTGATAGAATTAATTGTGAAAACCTTATCTGAAATTATAAAACTTTTATTATAATTTGTGAAACCCTATCGGATCTTGTGAATAAAAATTTGTAACTTATAAAATTCTTTAAAGAAGTTATGAAATTCTTCTAAAAACTTGTGAAAACCTTACCCAAACTTGTAAAACACTATCAATTATTGTGAATAAAAATGTGCAACTTATAAAATTCTTTAAGAAAGTTATAAAATTATTTTGAGAACTTGTGAAAATTTTATCAGATCTTATGAATTCAAAATTGTAACTTATGAAATTTTTTAAGAAAGTCCTGAAATTTTTTGAGAACTTGTGAAAACTTTATTCAAAGTTGGAAACTCTTATCAAATCTTATGAATTTTGATTTACAACTTATGAAATTCTTATGATAAATTATAAAAATCTTATCTAAAATTATGAAAATCTTTATCAAAACTTAAATCGCATCTTCCTCCATGTTCTTAATTTTAAATTTAAAGGGACAATTATATCATTTCTTTTTAATTTTGAAAAGGATGAATCAAACTCTAATACCTCTTTGATATTATGAATATTCAGAACACCTCTTTATTTTTTAACATTTTAAAAATTTTTTAAGGGATTTTCCTAAAAGTTGGCTATATGCATGTGGCTACGTGCAAGTTGCAAATATTTTAACACACTACTTAAATTAAAACTGGGAAAATGTCTTTGGTAGGATTTGCTTCTCTCCTCCCTCTTATCTCATTTTCCTCTTATTGTTATTATGCTTTAGATAATTTGAATTTTTGTCAAATTGTTATTATGCTTTTAAATAAATAAATATAAATAAATTTAAACATTTAAAATCTAATTTAAAGGCCAGGTTAAATTTGATATAAGAAGTTCATAATTATGAATTATCATGAAAAAAATGCTTATATATTTATTAATGTAAGACCTAATTATATAATTTGTGGAGATTAAGAAAGTTAAATAAATTTTTTAATTATGACATGTGCGACATGATATTTCTAAATTATTTTTGTGTAATACTAGTTTATATACATTTTATAAGTTAGACATATTAATTTTTTAAAAAATTATAAATATAAAAAATAAAATGAAAATTTCACCCTAAGATGTGTCTTGCATTCAAGATCCTTGAGGAGTATTTATTGAGTATTTATTCAGTCAACTTTTAAAATTTTATGAAACTTCATTACACCCCATGGATTAAAATGAAATTAATTTTTGTGGGTGAAAAAATAAATAATGACCTTTTTTATTTTTTTTTAGAATAGCATTTATAAGACAAAAATAGGGCATTTACAAGACAAAATAAGAAATTATAAAGAATCTAGGAAATTAATAACATTTTGGACATTTACAAGATAAATATGGGTATTTACAAGATATATAAAGATATTTATAAAATAAATAAAGGGATTCCAAAGAGCATATGTAATTAAAAATATTTTGGTATTTACAAAATAAATATGAAATTCACATGATAAATATAACCATTTACAAGATAAATAAAATAATAATATCATTATTTTTTCACCCATAAAACTTAATATCATTCTAACCTAACCTAAAAGAGTGCAGTAAATTTTTTTAAAAAAAATAGGTTAACTTAATTAAATTATATCACATCCTCCTGGCTTCAATAAAATTTTCCCTGTTTATTTTGGTCTAACTGTGAAATGTTCTGTGCATGCTACGGGTCATAGGTGGCTATTAGCTAATTAAACGTGACACAGCTCATGAAGGCTGTATGTGGTAACATAGTTCTTTTTTTTTTTTTTGGTCAAAGGTGGTAACAAAGTTGACATTCTGGAAAAAATTAAAATAAAAGGTAACATATATAGCTGAAATCTTTCAAGTAATATTTGAAATTTAAATTTTTCGAATAAAGAACTATATATTATTAGAAGTATTACCAATTACAGTAT
Source organism: Albizia julibrissin (assembly GCA_037074505.1). Classification (NCBI taxonomy): domain Eukaryota; kingdom Viridiplantae; phylum Streptophyta; class Magnoliopsida; order Fabales; family Fabaceae; genus Albizia; species Albizia julibrissin. The sequence continues at coordinate 1,468,170 of CM073482.1, read as the reverse complement.
GCTTAGGCATATATTCATATTCAATATGCGATAACTAGCATCGTGGATATTTGATGTTATGCAGGGAAAAAGTTTGGGCATTTTTCATGGAATTGTTAAATTGAGTAATATAATGTCACAAGTTATTATCGAAAATGAATTCCATATTGTGAATTGTTAATGTTATGTCAATATCAATAATTAGCGTAAATGTATTAATCATACTCAGTATACTATATTAAGTTACGTTGGCTGGACCGCTGGAGGAAGAAGAATTAAGTTACGTTGACCAACCAACAAAAGTTGACCTTAATTTATCGAAGAATCTCGTATAAATCATAATAACATGTTTATTGTACTGTATTGACCCGCGTAATTGTTTTTGTATTTATACGTTTGAATTAGAATATATAGTCATTCTTCTAAAAACGCCGAAGAGGATAAATAATTGACTATTGTATTTGAGGAGCATCAATGTTCCACATACACATCTATATCATCAATTTATCGATACTTAATTATAGCACAATATGTAACTGTTGGCAAAAAAAAAAAAAACTATAGCACAATATGCCAAATAATTATACAAAAAACAAATACAGATTGAAATTCAAAATTTGAAAACGCGAGATACAAAATAAATCGATGAGAAGTGAACTTAATTATTATGTTCTTAATATAAAAAAAAATTATTTAAAAAGTAACAAAATAAGTTATACAATTTAAGATGTGAACATAAAATAACATTACAGCATTAATAACCGAATAAACTATATTAACTTAAGCATGTGGCAACCGAAGCTCACAATTGTGCGACGACATAGATAATGAATTTAATAATATTAGGAGTAAAGCCTAAAGTTGAATGTGCCAAGATATAGATAAATAAATAATAAATAGGACGACTAATGTGGTAATTAATGAATAATGATGGTCATAAGCCAGAAGCACGTAGGAATATAATAAATAATAAGCTCGCCACCTAATATTGGAGGCTAAAGTTTGAAGGCAAGTTGGAATTAAAATAAATAGGTTCAGTGTATAATTCACAAACTTACAAAAGCGACACAACTCAAAATTCCTCCACTCACTCCTCAAAACCCCGTGATGTCGATCCCGTCCTTGCTTTTCACTTTTCCTCTTCCCATTGTTTTCTTCTTCTTCTTCTTCTTCTTCTTCTTCTTTTTCCTTTAACTCTTCAAAGCAACTAATTAATTATTAATTATATGACGTGAAAAACCTTCATGCAGTACAGACCAACAGGGCAGTAAAATGAATGCCAGATTGGATTCGGGCCGGGTTTGACAAAAATGTATAATTTCAGTGTCTTTGCTTTATCCAAGTTTTCTCCTTGGGAGAATCTTTAACCGTAGAATTTGTTTAATTATTAGTTGTTGAAAATAATTAAATTTCACTCCGTTAACCTTTTCTTTAATTTGCATGATCTTTATGAGCTTTCTTTTTATATTGTTTGAAATAGCGATTGAAGCTTTTAAATGTAACTTTTTAATCGTAATTTACGATATACGATGTAAGTATATGAGAGAAGTTTTGTCTCGATTTATATAAATAAATCATTTTAGGGGTTTCAAAAGTGATCCCAAATCTACCACTGTAAATTAACTTGATAATACTGATAGATAGGGGATGTCGTGCTGTTTTTTCTGAATTCTAACATGAAAAAATAATACACACACACATATGACAATACATTATAGCTCACGCGCGCACACGTAAATCAATTGTTAAGGGAATAAATTCTCCCTTGCATATCAACTTAGACTAAGTGTCCGTTTAGGTTAGTGGTATAAATAACTTTTACAATATAATTTACGGTATACGAGTTAAGTATATGAGAGGAGTTTTATCTTGATTAACATGAACATACTTCTTGAATGCTAACTCAGAGAGCCGCACACACACATATATACACATTATAGCTCAAGCGCGCACGTAAATCAATTGTTAAGGGAATAAATTCTCTCTTGCATATCGACTTAGACTAAGTGTCTGTTTAGGTTAGCGATAGAAATTGCTTTTACAAAATAATTTACGGTATACAAGTTAATAGGTGTGTGAAGGAAAAAATGTGTTATTAATAGGTGCAACGATAGTTGTCAATATGTCTGTTGAACTTGTTAATAACAACTATAGGTAATATTTAAATGTTTTACTTGTGGTGATATGAATGTTTGGAAAGGGTTTAAAAAGTTTGTTATGTTTTTTGGTATTTTGAGCTTTTACTCATTAAAAGTGAGAGGTAATGAACATGGTGTGAAAGTTATGTGGCTGGAAGTCTTAATATACAAAGTTAGAATGTCTTGTTAATAGGGGTAGCGATAGTTGTTAATATATGTGGTAAACTTATTAATAACAATTGTATTGTGCAGGCGGCCAACGGTGATGGCTAGCACGTGTGACAATAATATACTATGTTTCCTTCATATAGGAGGAATGTTTGTAGTTAGTGAAGACGGTGATATAAGATATGTTGCGGGAAGGGTCAGATCAATAACCATTAAGGAAGAGACAAGTTATGAAGAGTTTAAAACAATGATATTCTCTATTTTGAAAAAAGAGAGTGGCGGACTTATTATGAAATTCACAATAAAAAATGATTGAATCTCAGTTTCAAAACAAAAAGGTTTATCATTGTGGGAGGTGCAATGAGGCTGGCCATATTGTTAAGACTTGCAACAATCATAATCCAAGCTAATCAATTATGCTGGCTTGGGTGCTTTTGTTTTTAGAAAGTGCATGTTATAATATTTTTTGTAAATCTCATTAGATAGAAATCCAGACCACTTAATTTTTGAGGACGGTCTGTGAATTTGTTGTTAGTACCTTATACATGCATTTTTAAATGTAAATGAAGGTTGGATATACTATGGTTTTATCCCACTTTCATTTATGGAAATTTGTAATATGATGCAAATTCAGTTGTCAATGTATGGATATGAAATAGTCAATGGATGGACACCCATGCAGTTTTTAATATGTGTGTGTGTGTAGTTATGTTAACATATTTGGATTCCACTTTCATTTTTGAAAATTTGTAATCTGATGTAAATTCAGTTGTCAGTGTATAGACATGAAGTAGTCAGTGGACGTCTATTAACTTGTCAATGGAGGCTTCATGACTTGTCAATGGAAGCTCATTGACATGTCAATGCAGGGACAATGACTTGTCAATAGAGGCTCTAGGACTTGTCGATGGAGGTTCCAAGACTTGTCAATGGAAGCTCATTGACATGTCAATGGAGGCTCATTGACTCATCAATGGAGGCTTCAGGACTTGTCAATAGAAACTCATTGACATGTCAAAGCAAGGATAATGATTTGTTAATGGAGGCTCTGTGACTTGTTAATAGAAGCTCCAGGATTTGTCAATGGAAGCTCATTGATATGTCCACATAGTGACCATGACTTGTTAATGTAGGCTCTATGACTTGTCAATGGAGGCTCCAGGACTTCTCAATGGAGGCTCATTGACATGTCAATATAGGGACAAGAACTTGTCAATATAGGCTCTATGACTTGCCAATGGAGGCTCCAAGACTTGTCAATTGAAGCTCATTAACTTGTCAATGTATGTGATAGAGCTTGTCATTAAACCTATCAAAAATACCAAGCTAACTATAGTATAGTGATAACTAGCCTAGGTCATTTTTCTCTAATGAGCCTAATGGATGCTAAAGTTCCTAGCAAATCTATTGAGCCACAAATTAAGAGAATAATTACAACAAAGAGGTAGCATATGTGAGATCTAATCACTGAATTAAAGTCCTAAACTACTCTATCTATAATTTTCTGGTTTATTTAGATGAGATGAAGGTACATTCCATAAAACAATGACTCTGCCATCATAGCTAAATAGGATCTAAAGCGAATTCATATTCGAATCCAAGAATGCAACAAATCAAATGCAATGTGACAGAAAATTCCAAAGATATAATTAAACAATTCATACAATGAGTTTATCAATCTAATCACCATCAAATATCAACTAGATATCTGAGAGTAACAAACCTACACGAAATTAAGGAATACAACGTCTATCACAGTCACAATTGGATCTTTCTAAATTTCAGAAACACAAATAAAAATTCCTCTTATCAACATCCAAAGCTAAATATACAAACTCATACACTAGCTAAGAACACAAAAGAAGAAGCTCCCAATGACCTCTGTAACTCCAGCATAGATCATAGCTTCGGGAAAGAATTGAATCAGCCACGCATGGTTAAAGGTTCAGTTCTTATGAGCTTCATTCCAGCTGCTGCCATGGTGAAGACTATGGAATCTGAGATGAAAGTGGCGGTGATAGAAGTTAGAATGGAAGAGGATGAAGATGAGAGAATCGGTAATGAGAAAGAGCGTGGAAGTGATCGGAATCCTAATCTGGAGAGGGGTCGATCTTATGAATCAATTTCCAGCAAATTCTGATAGCTGGAGATGAAATTTGGATGCTGGCCAAAATTACAGTCAGACTCCAGAAACTTTCTGCGTTTTGCACTTTGGTTCCTTTTTCTGCCTGCTTGCAAACTTTCTAGACTTTGCAAGTTAGTCCTTTTTCCTATTTTCAACTCTTTAACTCCAATTTTTCCCAAGCTTCCTATAAAACAATTTATACCAGTGTATTATCATTTATTCCACAATTAAAGTACTTAGGAAAAACTATAAAATGTATCAATTAAGCTCTTTTAATAATTAATTTCACATAATCAATATTAATCATAATTTATCATCATAAATGCATTCCAAGCATGATATTATCAATAAAATCTCCCAAAAAGTTATGGAAATACATGATAAAATTGGGACTTATCAGTAGGCTCTATGACTTATCAATGGAGGCTACATGAGTTCTCAATAGAATCCCATTGAGTTCTCAATGAGGTCATGAGAGTTGTCAATGGAAGCTCCTGGAAGTGTCAATAGAGGCTTTTCGACTTGTTAATATAGGCCCAATGACTTGTCAACGGAGGGCCTGCAGTTATCAACGAATGGTCCCTGACTTGTTAATGGACGCCCATTAACTTGTCATCATAGTTTCATGCAGTTGTTACTAGAGTAAAACAATATGGAAGAAAGAGCATGATATATGCATTATACAACCTTAGCACTAATGTTAAGTCATAATAATGACTATGTACTTCATAATTACAACAAACATCTCAAGTACAAGAAGTTTGAACTTTATCATAATAAAAAGCATTATTACCAAAAAGTTAGCACAAATACAATGTGTGTAAGTGATCATTACAATCCCATAATATGTTATCCATACAATGAACGTGTACTATGTCAAAGTTAACCACTACTGGAATGTACAATCCAAATCAGCATCCTAATTGATTATCTTCCTCTTATGTATGTCTTAAACCAATGACATAACTTTTTCCGCATGTTTATTATGAAGATGAGTAACTAGTCACCACAAGACCCCAACCTTATTTGAAACATCATACAAGGTTCAAACTTGACCAATCATACATGAAACACAATGTAACACGATGGATATGAAAATATTTAAGGGATGACGCTAAATCATTTATGGAGGATCAAATTAACATTTTAAGAGAAACAAATTTCAGAAACAGAAATTTAATGATGATCATGCTCATAGATGAAACCAACAAAGCTAGAACAGCCTGGTCCACCATTAAGCCACAAACCATAAGATCTTCAGGTTTGTATGGTACAACAAAATAGTAGTACGGGTTCCTTCCATAACTTTCATCCATAATTACATACCCTAAACGTTCCATTACAAGAACCACAGAATCAGACATGAGGCAAGTCCTTTTTATTAAGAGAAATTTTGAAAGAAGCAATTGCAGAAATGGGAATAATAGCAATACGAGCTAAAGAATTATACTTGGTCAAGGTTTTTTTTCATATAAATGCCATAAAATAAGCACATCAAAATTTATAAAATTTGGAAAAAAAAACCCATAATTTTTACTGTGAGACTCTGATTAGACACTACATAAACAGGAATAGCAGCAAAAAGAATTTAATGTAATTAAAAACCAAGTCAAGACTTCTTTATCAATGAAAACCACATTTAAACCATACAATAAGCACCAAACAAATTTAAAAGGAAAAAAAAACTACAAACTTTCAAGTGAGACTCTGATAAGAAGGCATTGCATAGATGGATAAAAACAAAAGAAGAAATTAGTGTAATCAAAAGCTAGAGACAGAAGGGCAAGTATCCTTTATGAAGAAATCCAATGGTAAAACCAGAAAATAAGCACCAATTTTTTTAAGGGGAAAAACATAATTTATTACATAAAAATCTAAATAGTGAACAACTACCACATAAATGTGAATAAAAAAATAAAGCCATATAATGTGCCCAACATAGTGCATGGAAAGTATAGTGCCATTGAAGCAGGAATCTGCGTGACAAGAGCATTTTTCTGGTGCTAGTTGGGTTAAAACATAGCTTAATAGAATGTGAAATAACACAACATATCAAACAATTAATCTTAGCCATCTTTTAACAGAACTATTTTGGGGGGGGATCTTAACAGAACCCTATTTATATTTAAGAAGTTGAACACTACTGATGGGTGCGACCCTTGTTCCTGCAACTTGCTAATAATGTGATTAGTCTAGCTTACAAGGCAAGAAGGCAAGGTAAGCAAAAGATGTGTGTCAATGAGAAGCAAGCAAATCCATTTTCACTAAATTGCTTGGGATTAGAGTGAAATCCCCCAAAAAGTATCCTATAAGAGTCCTTACAGTCCGTCGAAAGCACTACATGTTACATAATGTATAAGATTCAATAGGCCCATTCATCATCAATAGAAATTATTTTCATAATCTAAACTTCTTGTTAGAGTCATATTAACTAAAACCTCAATTTACATTTTTTTCAAACTATAACTTTTAACTACATAATCCAAGTATAAATCTAGTTCACCAATTCACCATTCCCTAATTAAGTGATATAATTGTTTTCTAACTCTTTACAAGTCTGGAAAGGAGATGGAAAATGAAACAATAATCTCAGCTGTTATATGGACAATGAAAGGGTAAATACCTTGTCAAGCAAGTCCTTTAGCCTTCAAATTTGTTCGCCAACCTACTCAATTATCCTTCCTTTTTCAAGTGACAAAAATGATGAAGGATGCTTCTGCAATAATTGTCATTTCAATGCAACAATCGAGGTTGGAGTTATTTATCGTATCAATATTAAAAATAATAAGAAAAATGAAGTAGAGAAATTGTTGATTGCATCCCTTACTTGCGAGCATAAATGACGGAAGACAAAGGAGAATAAGCTTCAATGATTCGGCCGTATGAGCAAGGCAGCGCAAACGCACTAGTGACGAAGAAACAGTCAAGACAAGTAACCCTACTCTGAACTTACAATGCTAAATCAACCTTGCCGGAGCCTACCCATGAATGAGGGAAGATGAGAGTTGCTTTGCTCAGGCGGCGACCACCGAACCTCACAGGATAGGACCCACGAACACCGCTGCACATGATGATAGCTTCCATTTTTTGAAGATGTCGCCTAGTAGGGATCACAGAACTGGCCGAGTCTCCAGTGATCGAATGAGGAAAGAAGCTCTAATGTCTCTGCCTTTTTGCCCCATTTTTAAGGGTATTTCAAACTTTTACCGATTGCAATTTATTACAAGATAGTCCCATGAGACTTCACTGTAATTTTGCCATTTTCTAAGACAACTTCTTTTTTGGGACATTATTGTAATTTTCCCTATATAATATTGTAATGTTATAATTTTGAGAAAATTACAAAAACGTCTCAAATAAAAAGAGAAATGAAAAAATGGTCCCTTAAAATCGCAAAATAAAAAATTATCAAAAATAGTTGTTAATGGAGGCACCTCAAGTTGTCAATGACCAGCACTTGGAGTTATTAATAAGACCATTTTTTTATTTTACGATTTCAAGGGATCATTTATTTATTTATTTTCTTACTTGAGACCTTTTTGTAATTTTCACTATAATTTTGGATCTACGGAATCTTAGGTTGCCACAATCTATAAAATAGTACACTCGTTATTGATCGCAACCGCCTAAATAATACGATCCAACTTTAAAATAAGTTCTCTTTTCGTATGTATACCACGATCCTGATTCCCATACACATACACATACACATACAAATACAAATAACAAAGTTTTATTTTTAATATAAGAGATAAAAAATGTTTATTTTTAAATACAAGTAAGTGATTTAATTAAAAAAAAGAGTCAATGTGGGATTAAATTCTTCTTTTTCAAAAATATCTTTGTTTCTTTTACCATGACAAATATCCTTGTTAACGGAGAGATTATGTAAGAAAGAAATTTTAAACAATCTAGATTTTATTTTGAAGTTGTATTAACATCATTGATTGATTTGAAAAATAAAAAAATAATAGAAGAATAGAGTTAATCAGCGGGCACTTGGCCCAAAACCCAAGTTAGCAATAAATATTATTTAAGATTCAAAGCAAGGGCCTGAATGTTCGAGTTTGGCATATATGCTAAGTTCAATTAACATTAAATTGGAACCTCGGTCTTTTAATTTTGTGGAGCCCCATGCTCCAACTGATTACTTTTGCAGCTTCCTCGAATTGCGCATTTGTAATCTAGTGCCAGTTTGCATTAATTTTTGAAAACTATTTACTATGATTTATGAAGTTAGTATGTAATAAAAATTTTATTTTAATTTATAAAAAATAATATTTGAAATTATGATTTTATTATTTTCTAAATATGCATTTAGCCATGGCACACAACCACTAACACTACACAGCAAAAAAATAGGGGCATTTAATTGGAGCATAAAAAATTTCAACTCCAAAAAGAAAAGTTGGACCATAGAAAATAAGGGTATGAGCTGTGAATGCTTGACCAATACTGAAACCGTGGTTTTAGATATATTTTTTTGTAAATTGAGATAAAACTTTACTCATATACTTATCTTATAAATCGTGAAAGCTATTCTCTAAAAACTAATAATAATGTTGTATAATGTCCTGTGAATATACTGCTTAATTAAATGACTACTATTTTTATTAAATATTATCAATTTGCCAACTTGCTTATCTTTGTTGCAAATGTTGTCAACGGTCAGCCAGTCAACCTGTGTACTCTACTTATACATAAAGTCTGAAATAGTACAAATCACATGTTTACATGCATGCACTTGCTTAATTTTTTCTTCTTATAGCTGTCAGCTGTCTTCTTACTTGATTTTTCTTCTCTCGAGCCTATTTATCGAGACGTTAATATATTATATGAATTTTATAAAAAATTATATTATTCATACACCATATCAAACTCAATGAAATGATAGCAGCTATCACACACTACACGAGAGACCAGACTACTAGGCATAGATCATTCGCTTGATTATATCTTTACTATAATTATTTTCTCCTTGACCCATTATAATTTAGCTTCTCTTTTAACGTGTACACGAATGATGGATATAAATGTCCAAAAGTTGCTTTCATCATATTCATTAGTCAAGTGTCATTAAGTGAAGCGTTTTAAGTTTTTTTTTTTTATTGACACCCCACTGATCGGGATCGAACCCGGATGAAGCGTTTAAGTTAAGAACAAGGTGACCTTAAGATACTAGACACAGTCGGAATTCAGAACAGCGACATTATTCATGTTATTGGGCCTTGGGCCCATTTCATTCAATTCCTTCAAAGTTCAAACCCAACTCCTTGAATCAGGATTCCATTTCCATGGTTTGTTTTGTCTTTTTCCAAAGTGAATCCTCTCATGAAATACTAGACAAATTACCTATTTTATCCCTATTTTCACTCTTGTGATTTGTGAATTAATTCTCATTCGGACAACTATGCCCTCTCTCAACTCTATCAATAATGAGTAAAACTATATTCAATATAAAAAAATGGAAAGTTACAATAAGGTCTTAAATAAATCGTCATTAACAATCTCTTGTGACCATTTTTTCATATTTTTATTTATTTTGGACCTTATTATAATTTTCAAAAAAAAAAAAGCTGAAATTGTCACATTAAAACACAAAAGTATGACATAAATTATTTTATTATTATTAAAATTCAATCTTTATTTGCCCCGAAAATATGGCTCGTGCATGCATGACTTATTCGGGAATTAGCATTTGTTGGCCAGTCTTACAATTGATTATATGGATTTAGATATTTATTTTTTACATGTAGATATTTTTTTATTTTTATCAATTTTGATAGTCCATGTCGACATTTTTTAATTCAAAATCTTCTTACCGGACCCAAAATTTAAGGAGTTTTTCCAAAACATCGGACAAGAATTTAATTTTTTCTGGCAGTGTAAAGAAATGTCAAGATCCCGCACTTAATTCATTCCGAAACATTTTAAAATAAAAATCGAAAACGTCTCTGAAGACGCAATAACCCATTGAATGCTTTTATACATGTTTAACAAAATAAAATCAATTTCATCATAATTTTACACAAACATACACATTTTATATGCATAGTCATGTTACGAGTTTTATAAATTGTGATGAGAGATGAGACTGGTGCTGTATTATATAAATTTTAGAAAACAAATTATTTATAATGTGTGAATGATATGGTTTTACTAGCAAAAAAAAAAGGGGGGGAATGATATTTAAATACCACATGAACTTATAAAATCCAAAAAACACTATTAAAGCTTGGAAAGGATAGAGAAGGGATGGAGTAATAATTTGAGTTTTATATATTTTGGCAAAAAGACCAAAATGCCCTTAAGCTCATTTAAAGAAAACATAACTGAAGGATTTAGCTAAAATATGGGTCTTCGTTCTCTCCTCCGGTGTGGAACCTCCAGCTTGTTATTGCTCAAACCTGCTCACCTCGACATCGTCCCCAAAATACACTTATTGGCAATCATGGGTCTAATCTTTCTTAGCTCTTTTTCGTCCCTGAAAGTAGTTGATTTGGTTTGCCAAAATCTGTCTTCTCTGTCTCAGCTTGTTACAGACCTCAAACGTTGGGCTTGAGTTTGTCTTCCGGTGTTGAACCTCCAGCTTGTTATTAGTGAAATGCTCTCACCCCAACGTCGTCCCCAAAATGCACTTATCGGCAATCATGAGTTTGATCCTAAAGGAGGTTGGCATAGTTGCGTGAAGAATATGTTTTATGGTTAGAATGGCAATAAAACATTAGGTGAATGTTGAATCGTAATGTTTACTTATCATTTAACTATATGTATTGTAGTTGTTGTCATGCAAAATCTTGCTTTTTGTAAATGTCAATACTGTACCTGTCATTACCATTATTACTTTCGTAAATGGTGACAATTTATTGTAAGTAATGTATATGGGCAGGACCATGTTCTCTGAGATGGATAACTTGTATGCATTGGGTGTACGTGGAATGAGTAATATTTACAAGCTATTTGACCATTTGCATGATAGTCACTGTCATAAACATTTCTGATTTGTTGTCAATGACATTATTGCACTTGTCATTATCATTACCAAATTTGTCAATCTCATAACGACTTTGGTCACATCCCACAAATGTTGGATAATATTTTCTCACATTTTTTCATTAGCTAACGTATTTGTCAAAACTGTTACAATCCTTATCAAAATCATTAATGTTCTAGTCAATCCAATTATAAATTTTGTCAAACACATTATTAAAATAGTTAATACCATTATTGATTTTGACATTACCATTCCTCATTTACTAATTTCCTGGACAAAAAATGAATACTATATCATAATTTATGAATAAAGGCACATATGTATAGCTTTGATTAATAGATAGATATGGAATTTATTCATATGTGTATAACTTATTAGCAAAGCTATACAAATTCCACTATTTTAATAATGTGTTTGACAAAATTTATAATGAGATTGACTAGAATATTAATGATTTTGATAAGGACTATAACGGTTTTGACAAATGCGTTAGCTAATGAAAAAATGTGAGAAAATATTGTCCAACATTTGTGGGATGTGACCAAAGTTGTTATGGAATTTACAAGTTTGGTAATGGTAATGATAAATGCAATAATACCGTTGACAAAAAATCAGAAATGTTCATGACAACAACTATCATGCAAATGGTCAAATGGCTTGTAAACATTACTAATTCCACGTATACCTAATGTATACAAGTCATCTATATCAGAGAACATGGTTCTTCCCAGATACATTACTTATAATAAATTGTCACAATTTACAAAAGTAGTAATGATAATGACAAGTACAGTATTGACATTTACAAAAAGCCAGATTTTGCATGATAACAACTACAATACACATAGTTAAATGACAAGTAAACATTATGATTCCACCTTCACCTAATATTTTCTTGTCATTCCTACCATATAACATATTCTTCACATGACTATGCCAGCCTCCTTTTGAATTGAACCCACGATTGACGATAAGCGCATTTTGGGGACGACGTCGGGGTGAGACTATTTCACCAATAACAAGCTAGAGGTTTGACGCCGGGGGATAGACTGGATCCCAATGTTTGAGGTCTGTAACGAGCTGAGATAGAGAAGATATATTTTGGCAAACCATATTAGCTATTTTCGGGGATGAAGATGAGCTGAGAGGACAAAGACGAGCTGAGAAATATTGGACCCACTATTGACAATAAGTGCATTTTGGGGGTGATAATGAGGTAAGCAGGTTTGAGCAATAACAAGCTAAAGGTTACACGCCAGAGGAGAGAATGAAGACCTATATTTCACCTAGATCCTTTAGTTCTATTGTCTTTAAATGAGCTTTAGGGCATTTTAGTCTTTTGCCAAATATGCAAAAACTCAGATTCTCACTCCATCCCTTCTCTGTCATTTCTAAGGTTTAATAGTATTTTTTAGATTTTAGAAGTTTATGTGGTATTTAAATATCATTTAAAAAAAGAATGATATAGTTTATTTAGTTTAACATAGAATTTTTGCTCAAAAAAGAAAAAAACATAGATTTTATATTTTTGGGGCAAAAAAGAGGAAAAAGAGGGTCGGGGGATTGGGGCAGCTAAGAGCAATTGAGAAGATGCGTCCTGATGAAATTATCGGATCCGTCAATCTCCTGTCTTCGTTGCTGCACGAATTTCCCGTCAATGTAGGAGACACCGAATAAGAGCGAGCTCTTCCTACTGGGATCGAACAACGCATTCCGATCTCTAGAGAGAGAAGAGATTGAACCAGACGCCATTTCTCTCATCTCTCTCTACCTCCTTCCACCTGAATTCTGAAACCTTCATCGGGTGGCAACCATGCCTTCCTCTTCCTCTTCTCACTTCCTTCTTCTCCCTCTCGCGGCGGCTCTCCTCCTTCTATTCTCCGTCATTGCCGGTGTCCCCTCCGCAGCGGCCGACGATGTCAAACATGATGACGACAGGGTTCCCAAGTCGGACTCTTGCAATAATGACTTCCAATTGGTAATTTATCAACTATCATATCCCTCTATTCTATTAATCAGCGAACCTTTTGTTGCTTCTCGTAATTGATATGTTTAGTTTGGATATTGTGAAATTCCCATGAAGGAAATTGGAAATGGAATTAAGATTGAAATGGGGATGTTAGCTTCCATGCTGGTGGATAAATATTAAACTCTGGCACGCATGCTTCGCTGGATTTCGCGTCATCATGTATATTTTTAATTGCTGTATGGATTATGTTGCTTCTACTGGGATTGTGAAGAAGTACACTGTTATAAATGTTGTAATGCTGTAATTTATGTTACTAGATCTTTACACTCTTATCTGAGTTTTCCCTCACCATTTTCGTTCTTGTTCATCACTAATTAAAAAAGTTATGTGCCCGAACAGGAATGTGTTTAGCCAAAAAAAAAAAAAAAAAGAGTTAATCACTAAGTTTATGGATTGGTTAATGATTTTAGATACATGTAATGTTAGATGATAACTATATGTTAGAAATGAGCACTTTATGACTAAATCAAATAATAATTGATTAATTAGTAAAATTTGTGTCATGGTATAACTTTAACCTCAATTAATTAAATCATGTGATCAAATAAAAACACGAATTAAAAGGTACTGGTGTGTGACATTACATGACATTTTAAAGTTGCGTTGTACATTTTTTTAAACCACTACTGCATTGGCCCTGATTTGCCTCAAAGGCATTGCTGTGCAGGTGCTTGGATGTAGGACTCTCATCTCAACCAGCAGGTTGAAATAAGGGCCTTTGAATATGCTGCTTCTGAATTATTTTCCTTTACTGTTTCCGTCTGCTATTTACCTTCGCCTTTCTCTATCGATGTTGATTTTTTTTTTTTTTTTTTTTTTTAACATCGGAATCTTGCAGGTTAAGGTGAAGAACTGGATTGATGGCAAAAAAGGGGATATGTATAATGGGATGAGTGCAAGATTTGGGTCTATATTGCCGGAGCAGGCTAAAGAAAGTGTCAGATCACCAGCTGCTGTTGCAAATCCTGAGGACTGCTGCTCCAATTCAACTTCTACGGTTTGGCTCTTTTTTATTTCTAAAATTTCATCCATTACAGTGAGTTCCTTGATTGATGCTCTTATGGTCGTAGACTAATTACAGAACAACATGCATGGAGAAGACTTCCCCAGTGATGTGAATATTACTCTTGACATGTCGCTTTGTAAATTTTTTATTTATCCTATTGCAGTATACCTAAATTTTTGAGAACCTACAAATTTTCCAACTTAGGAAAATGGTCATTATAGAATAGGGAATATCTGTTCAGGTCGCATGCTTTGTGTGTTAATGAATTCCCATTTGCAGTTATCTGGGTCAGTTGCTCTATGTGAACGAGGTAATTGTGACTTTTCAACTAAAGCAGCATTTGCCCAGTCGGGAGGTGCTACTGGAGTGTTGATGATAAACAGTGATGAAGGTTCATTTTATTGCTTGACACATGGCATTGCTTCTTTGGTTTTATTTAATAGTGACCTCTTTTGCCTTGTTGACAGAAAGTATGATATAACATTGTTCAACTAAAGTTTCACTTGTTAGGCTTGTGAATTGCGATGTCCCTTTCATTTACAATGGGTTATGTGGTTAGATTGTTGTCCATGCACACAAGATTTTACTTTTGAAGTAGTATTAGGTTTCCAAAACACCTTGATGAATTTGGAGTTAAACTATCTCATCTAGAGAAGTAGAAAGACAAATTAGCTCTGGATTAAGTAAAAGATTTCCACAAGTTCATGAACTTACCTATTAGAGGGGTTTCTGGCAAAATGAAAATCCCAAGAAAAATATTTCCCTGAAAAGACTGAAAACAATGAATTGGAGAACTAAGCAAGGGACACAGATGATGAGACATTGTGATTTCTTTTCTCTCGTCTTCATCTTGTTTGATCTGGACATTATATACTTAAAAATCATTATATATTATAAAACTAGAGCTATTTCAATACTATTAACATAACTTGTTCTTGAAATAGATGCCTTTCTTCTTCTACTATGATCTTTTTTCTTTAAATATTGTTTCCACTAAAACTTTTAGCATGATAACTGACTTGTTGAAACTTTGTTTTCATTGCAACTGTCTGATTTCTGCTTGTGCTTGTAAATGCATAATTTTTATCCACAATATTACTTATGATCAATTGTTTTCTGAGAACTATTGATTTAATTCATTCAGATCTTATTGAGATGACTTGCTCCAATGGCACTGCACCAAACATTTCGATTCCAGTTGTGATGATATCAAAATCCGTGGGAGAAAATTTGAAGAAGATGATGTCTTCAAAGAGAGGTTGGCTCTTCAGCCCTTGTAACTTCTACTTGTACTTTTCTTTTGCTTTTGAGGAAGAGATTTAGGTGAATATATTTGTGAGCATTTGTTAAATGTATTTATGGTGCAAATAAGATGTGCAGAATGAAGCACATGCTCAAATGAAGTGATCGCATACGGGTGTTTTTTTTTAGGCATGGTTGGGTGTATTATTTAGATGTCTTAAAGTCATTGGCCAATGGAAGAGGTTAAGGGTGAGGTGGATGTTCATGGATTTAGCTGGGAATTGTATTATGAACATGGATCAACAAAGAAATTGTGCTAATGCTAGGTCGTTGCCTGTAAGTGACGCGCTGTATGGCTCGAGTACAGTGAGAAGTGAGCGAGAGCCGCTGCATCGTCGCCCGGATGTAGTGTTAAATGAGCAAGGGCTACCGCTCTCTTCTGAACGGAGGCGGCTAAAGAAGCTAGTTCATGAGAACAAGATCAGATTTGACACTTGGAACATTGGGACTCTAAGCGGAAAATCTTGGGAGGTGGTGGGAGTAATGAAAGATCGAAAGATTAATATCCTGTGTCTCCAGGAAACTAAATGGGCAGGAGAAAAGTCTCGGGTAATTAATGGTTGTAAGCTCTGGTACACAGGAAATGTCAATGGAAGGAATGGTGTTGTTATCATCACTAATAAGGAATGGAGGAAGAATGTGGTGGACGTTAAGATGATTGATGATAGAATTATCTCCTTAAGAATGATTGTTGGGAAGGATACTATAAACATTATCAGTGTGTATGCACCTCAAGTAGGGGCAGCTGCATATCTTAAGGAAAAATTCTGGGAAGATTTGGAGGGATTAATTCAAAGTATTCCACTAACCGAAAAGATTTTTATTGGGGGAGATCTTAATGGACATGTTGGTAAGGAGGCAGGACCTCATGCAAGGGCTCATGATGGTTTTGGATTTGGGATGATCAATAATGAAGGTCCATCTATTATTGATTTCTCCCTTGCATATAACCTCAAGATTGTTAACACTTGCTTCAAGAAGCGAGATGAGCATTTAATAACATACAAGAGTGGAGCCGTAAGGACACAAATTGACTTCTTTTTGGTAAGGTTCTGATAGACGTTTTTGTACTAACTGCAAAGTGATCTCGGGGGATGGCGTGACATCACAACATTGGATTTTGGTCCTTGATGTGAATATTAAGTATGTAAAACAAAAGTGCCGGCAAGTTTTAAACCCAAGGGTCAGGTGGTGACAATTGAAGGGAGAGAAAAGGGAGATTCTTAAGAGAACTCTCCTGGAGGAAGGAGAGTGGGAGTTTCAGAGTAATGCTAATGTTATGTGGGAAAATATGTCTAAAAAAGTTCAACAGGTTGCTAAAGTAACTTTGGGAGAATCAAAAGGTTTTGGTCGACAAGACAAACAGACTTGGTGGTGGGATGAAAGTGTTCAAGAGAAAACCAAATATAAGAAAGATTGTTTTAAAGCCATACACTTATGTAATAATGCTGAAAATTGGGAAAGGTATCGCATGGTTAAAAAAGAGACTAAAAAGGCCGTGAGTGAGGCTCGTAATAAAGCATATAGGGAGTTTTATAAGGAGTTAGGAACAAAGGCGGGAAAGCGCAAGATTTACAAGATCGCAAAGAACAAGGAGAGAAAATCGAGACACTTGGACCAAGTGAGGTGTATAAAGGACGGAGAAGGAAAAGTTTTGGTTACTGAGGGAGATATTAAGGATAGGTGGGAAGCCTACTTTTATAAGCTGATCAATGATGGTGGGGAAGGGTCGCATTGTGACACGGAAGATTTGACGACTCGAGGAAGTGATCTCAATTTGTCATTTTACCGCAAGATTTGAATTGACGAGGTTAAGGAAGCTCTTAAGAAAATGGAAAATGGTATAGCTGTCAGACCTGATGATATTCCTATTGAAGTTTGGAAATGTTTGGGCGAAGAGGGTGTGTTATGGCTCACAAAATTATTTAATGAAATCTTACGAACCAAGAAAATGCCGGATGAGTGGAGAAGAAGTACTTTGGTTCCTATTTATAAGAATAAAGGGGATATCCAGAATTGTGCAAACTATAGAGGAATTAAGCTAATGAGTCATACAATGAAATTGTGGGAAAAAGTGATTGAACACAGATTAAGGTTGGAGACGGATATCACTGAAAACCAATTTAGATTCATGCCAGGAAGGTCTACAACAGAAGCGATTTATTTATTAAGGGGACTAATGGAAAAGTATAGGAGCAAGAGAAGAGATTTGCATATGGTCTTCATTGATTTGGAAAAAACGTATGATCGGGTGCCAAGAGATGTACTTTGGAAAGCCTTGGAAAAGAAGGGGGTGAGGGTTGCTTATATCAAAGCCATTCAGGTCATGTATGAGGGGGTTACAACCAATGTTAGAACGCCTGGAGGTGTTACAAAAGACTTTCTTATAAAGATTGGACTACATCAGGGATCAGCGTTAAGTCCTTATTTGTTCAACCTAGTGATAGATGTTCTAACTGAGCCTATAAAGGAGGAGATCCCTACATGCATGCTTTTTGCGGATGATATAGTTCTGTTGGCTGAATCCAGAGAAGATATTAATTCTAAACTTGAAATATGGAGACAGACTTTGGAATTGAGGGGCTTTCGTCTTAGTAGGAACAAAACTGAATATATGCATTGCAAGTTTGATAAAGGACAAAGCCAAAGGGAAGTGGAAGTTAAATTGGGAGGGCAAGTCATCCCACAAGTGACAAAATTTAGATATTTGGGATCAATTATACAACAAAATGGTGAAATTGATGGAGATGTTGATCACAGAATTCAGGCCGGATGGTATAAATGGAGAAAAGCTACTAGAGTTATCTGTGATCGTAAAGTACCTAATAAGGTAAAAGGAAAGTTCTATCGGACTGCTATAAGACCAGCAATGCTATATGGTAGTGAATGTTAGGCTTTAAAGTGACAATATGAGCATAAAATGGGAGTTGTTGAGATGAGGATGTTGAGATGGATGAGTGGCCATACAAGAAAAGACAAGATTCGTAATACTCATATACGTGAACGAGTGGGAGTGGCTCCTATTGAAGAAAAAATGATAGAAAATCGTTTGAGGTGGTTTGTACATGTTCAGCGTAGGCCTTTGAGTGCTCCGGTGAGAAGGATGGATCAAGCAGGATGGAGTCTTATTAGACAAGGTCGAAGAAGGCAGAAACGAACGCTCAATGAGGTCATAGAGAGAGACCTTTTAATTAATAATATATCGAAATCTATGGTTTTTGACAGAGCACAATAGCGTCGTGCGATCTATGTAGCCGACCCCACCTAGTGGGATAAAGGCTTTGTTGTTGTTGTATTGCTGAAAGTTAAAACATATGTTATCACACAAGTTAGCATTAGACATTGTAGGGTAAGTTACACTGAGATAACTAGCTGGTCAGTTGGTAGTTGATGTTGATTGTTAAAATAGAGACTAACATTTCTGGCTTCCCCTTTTTATTTGTTAAATAGCCAGAAAAGTCTTGTGATTATGCCAGAAGTTGATTTCACAATGCTTGTTTTACTTCACAATGTTGCTCTATAT
Organism: Albizia julibrissin; assembly: GCA_037074505.1. Taxonomy (NCBI): domain Eukaryota; kingdom Viridiplantae; phylum Streptophyta; class Magnoliopsida; order Fabales; family Fabaceae; genus Albizia; species Albizia julibrissin. The sequence continues at coordinate 1,448,906 of CM073482.1, read as the reverse complement.
TTTATGGGAGTTGCTGGAGGGAAGAGAACAGATTGGTGGATTTTCTTTATAGCACTTATGATATTGTCGAGATTTTTGACACTATGAGGTCTAGCTGCATGGTTTTCCGTGTTTTCTTATCCTTGAATTTTGTAATTTTTAAAATGGAAAAGGAAATACCAAAGCCCTTTAGCATTGTACAAATACTGTAGATTGAGGTGATGGTTAAGTTTGATAAGTAGCCACTGACAAAATTTTCAATTAACTAGAGTGGTGAGAGAGGAAAGAACTAAGATGAAGGGTCAAGTTTTTAAGGTGAACCAGAGATTAATGTGCTCTCTTTCTTCTGCTTACTATACAAAGAAATAAAACTATTTAAAGATTAACTTGCTCTCGTTTTGTTAACTAGCACAATTATTGGCATTGCTAGGTTTTTTGGTATTGGAATTAGCATTTTAATTGTTGCACAAATCCACAAATGCTTGCTAGTTTTCATACTGACATATCTTGGATAAGTAAGATAAAATGGAAATGTGCTTGTTGGGTGTCAAGTTGATCTCCAGTAGATTATTTACAGACGGTTAATTCTGAGTCATCCATTGCAGTGGAAGTTCTGTTATATGCTCCAGTTCGCCCACTTATAGACTACTCCGTGGCATTTTTGTGGTTGATGGCTGTTGGGACAGTTGCATTGGCTTCACTATGGTCAGATTTGACTGCCCCTGAGCAGACTGATGATTGCTATAATGAGGTTTTTTGTTACAACCTATATCTGTCTCAAAGTTCATGGTTTGTGTTGAAGTGTTCCCCCCCTTTTTGTGATGCCTCAGGGTGTTAGTTGTCTTGTTTATTGTTTGGAGCACAATTAATAAGTGTTATGAGCATAATTTTAGTTGAAGGCATGCTTTCACCCATTTACAATCTTACATGATTTTTGCATGGTGATTTTGTATTCTATGTTTCCTCTTACTTTGGCCTGCCTTCTTTGCAATTAACTATTCATTTTCGTTAGTTGCTCTTGAAAAAGGAGCCAGGATCTTGTTTCCTGTTTTTGTCCCTTATTGGAGATTTATTTCTCATTTTTAACTCACCTTTGAAATTATTAATTTGAATACCATGTTGCCTCATTTTTTCTAATTTGAATATCATGTTGCCTCATTTTTTTTCTAGGAATCTTCAAATGCCGCAACAGCAAAAGATGAGGATGAAATTGTTAGTTTAGATGTGAAGGGTGCCATCATCTTTGTCATAACAGCATCTACTTTTCTCGTGCTAATGTTCTTCTTCATGTCATCTTGGTTTGTCTGGTTGCTGATAGCACTTTTCTGCATTGGTGGTATGCAGGTAATGTTTTTGGTCACTCCTTTGGCTGAACTGTTACACATTAAGTAAAAATAACTTTTCATCATTTTTTAGAGCTATTTTGATAATTTGATCCCAATTATCTCATCATATCAAAGGAAAAAACTAATGCAATATGGTCAGAGTATGAAGACTTCTATTATGTGGCATATTGATCTGCTCAAAATCTCAGTGGCCGTAAATGCTGATTATGTATTCTGTCTTGATTGAGAAATCATATTGATTTCATACCAAATTGTAGTTAATGTTTGCTGCTTTGCTTTTGCTAATTGAACAATGCTTTTGATATCAGGGAATGCACCACTGTATTGTGAGTGTGGCTTGTAGGTACAATCAATACTCATGTTTTGTTTTTTCCCCTTAAAACATAGCATCTTCTCTTTCTGTATGTTTTATGTACTGATAATCTCTTATTTCAAATATATGGGCAGAATATGTCCAAAATGTGGGAGGAAGACTGTGACTATTCCTAAGGTTGGGGAGGTTTCTGTTTTCTCACTTATAGTGATGTTATTCTGTTTGGCATTTGCAATTTCCTGGGCTGCTACTCGGCGGGAATCATTTTCATGGGCCGGGCAAGATATTCTTGTAAGTTTCACTCTCGGTAGCTAGGATGTTCACTGGTTCCCTATTGTGAGCTTTCTACAGCATTGTCGCAGGAACTGGCTTTTATCTTGATGTTTGTGGCTGCAACTTACTAATGAGAATCTATAGTTGACTTTTTATTTTGTGATGTTCAGTTGTGAAATATGCTTTTAATCTTGACAGGGCATATGCTTGATGATAACCGTCTTGCAGTTGGCACAATTACCTAATATCAAGGTAGCTTAATGGCTTCCTTCATTATTATTTCTTCATAGTTTGTTTACAAAAATTCTCCAAACTCAATTTTTGCATTTGATACCATAGGTTGCTACCGTCCTCCTCTGTTGTGGATTTTTCTATGACATCTTCTGGGTGTTCATATCTCCAGTATTTTTCAAACAGAGCGTCATGATCACGGTAAAATCTTACTTTTACTTGGTCAGGTTTATTTTTTTCTGGTTTGTCTGGTTGAAGTCTCTGGAAACAGCATCTCTGCTTGTGGGTGGAAGACTGTGTTTATCTATACCTCCCTAAATTCCATCTGATGGGAGTCTCGTGCACTAGGCCACCCTTTTTTGTCTGGTTGAAGTTTGCATCTTCAAAATTGAGAACATAGTTTATAATATATTGAAGTAAAATTCAGCACATCCAAGTCTGAAGTTGTTACTTCCTTGCATTGTATGCTTTGGTGTGTACCAAACTGGACTATATATGCATGAGGTATTGGACAGATTGATGTAGAAAACCTTGAGCAAATTTGCATTAAGATGTCTTCAATACACGTTGATAAGTTTTCTTTGCTAGGTTGCTCGAGGTGACAAAGCCGGTGGGGAAGCAATTCCTATGCTTTTGCGAGTTCCTCGTATTAATGACCCTTGGAGTGGTTATGACATGATTGGATTTGGAGATATTCTCTTCCCTGGTTTGCTTGTTTCTTTTACTCACAGGTACATATTTCTTTCTTATTTTCAAGTATTGATGTATATGTGAGATTTATAAAATTGAACATGCGCACACAGCTTTTTCTTTGGAAAGTTCTTTAACAAATCATTATGAAGGAAGAATAAGGACCTTGTTGATGTTTGAAGGGAGAGGAGTGAGAGTGACAATCTTTTTGATCTACTGACACCTGTCAGTCTCGTGTCATGCATTATGAGGTCTGAGCAGTGTAGTATATGAAGTGCAGTAGAGTGCATTTGTTATTACAACGGGTTAGCCCTGCCTATTATTATTATCATTCCTAGAGTATTTTATGTTGATACTTCTATCAAACACCCTGAGAATATATTGCCTATATCATTTAGAACTACCTAATAGTGCGGATGACTTCTATCGAACATCATGTGACAATGTTTTGCCCATTGATTGAAATATTAAGCTAAACAACTTAATGATCTTGATTTTCCATTCCTAGAGAACTGTTATCTTTTTTTATGTTTGGGGCAGTTTTGGTTCATCTACCTATCAAAGATGCTTATTCTTCATTGTTTTGATTCTGGATTTTGAGTGTCTCAGATTTGACAAAGATCAAAAGAAGGGAGGACCAAAAGGATATTTTCTTTGGCTGATAATTGGCTATGGAGTTGGTGAGTTGTTTTGCAACATGTTTCTGTTGAAACCTTGCTCTTTTTTTTTTTTTTTGCCCCTTCACAAGTATTGTTTTAATTGAAAGTGATTTGTGCCTTTTCCCCTTGGATACAAAATGCCAGGTATTTTATGGACATCATTTAATCATTGATTGATGCGAGGTGGTACCTGTGGATAATATGCTTATGCCTTTGGTTTCCGTTTCTTATGCATGTTTACCCATTTGTTTAGTTAGCTTGTCATTTTTTTTCAAAAAAAGGAATCCGTGCTTCCTAAATGGTTTTGCTGATGATTTCAGTTTCTGTCATTGCGTATGCCCCATGTTGATCTAACTTGTATGTCTTATTTCACGTTAAATTTAATGCTATTTAGCTTTTAGTTGCTGATATAGGTTCTTTTCTTTTTCAGGCTTGTGTTTGACATACTTGGGGCTTTATTTGATGAACGGTCACGGACAACCTGCACTCCTCTACCTTGTTCCTTGCACACTAGGTAACTTCTTTAATGCTGTGCTTAGGTTGGATGTTCATGTCACTTGAATTTAGGCTCATGCACATTTGTTAATTTTCCAATGAAATCTACAGGCACTACTATTGTGTTGGCATGTATAAGAGGTGACATGAAGACCCTTTGGAATTATGGTTCGGACACGTCTAGTGAATCTTCTGATGTTTAAATCATAGTTTTACCGGCACTCGATGAAGAATTTGAACTTCTGCAATTTGGAAAACTGATTTCACAGCTTTGATGTTAACATGATGCAATGAATATAATGGTGGGGAAAGATGTCCCATTTATCATCTATCGGCAACTCCATTTTTAGCTTCCTTGATAATCTTGTGTAATCATTATAAACGAATGTTCTTGCTGCTAAGTTGTAGTCCTTGTGGATAGAAAGGCTAAGAAGAGGAGAGTAAGTTTCTGTTCTTGTAATTTACCGTTGTGTATGTGTAGTTGTTGTTCCATTCTTTACTGCTGTTTCAGTGCTTTCTGCAAGGGCCAACAAAAGATTTGAAGTTGCATGGTTGGGCTTTGCTTAGTAGAGCTCGGCTTCATGCGAGCTTGAGACTCTATTGTGTATCATTTTGACATCCGTGTTTATATACATATGACTGACTTTACATTTATTTGCTATACGCATGACATTGTTCTCAACAACATCAGTCATTTATAGTCACAGATTACTACAACATTAACGGCAAGTATAAACAGAAAAGCGGAGGGATGACTCTCAATTCTCAAGAAAAGCATTCAAGGATTATCAATTATTGAATTAACTTAGACTCATTACAATCAAAGTGAGTCTTATATCAAGGATCACGTGTAGTATTATCATATTAAAGAGAAATCTTTCAACCAGACTCGAATAACAAATACTTTTTAAATATATTAAATCAACGCATGAAGCTGATATATGTACATATATTACAAGAGTTGGAATTAGATGATGTAGCGTAATATTAATTCATATATTACAACAACATTAAAGATAAACAGAGAGAAAAGGGGAGGGAGACCCTGAATTGTCAATCAGAGGCCATCACTTATTAGTTGGACTAAGCAGTAGACAACAAAGCAGACAGATAGTAGAGCATGAAGTGCTGCCACCAGACATAATGATATTAGAGGCAAATGTTGAAATGAGAAGTATTTGTGGATATAGTAGAGAGGGAGGAGTCAGCAGTGAGGAGGGTGAGGGAGGTTGCACTTGGCAGGGAGCTGCATGGCAAGGTTAGGGTCAATGCCAAGAGAAGGCAAAAGGTTTGAGTTCTTGTAGGAGCAGAGGCAGCGCATGTTGGCATGAGAGAGTGCCGAGCAGCAATCCGCGGAGGGAGCCGCCGGGTTTGGAAGCGTCACCGATGGCTTGCACGCCATTAGGCCACTTATTGGGACGTTGCATATGCTTTGGCCATTGATGGTTGAAGCTGCCACTGCGAGCAGCAGCAGCAACACCACTAGCCCCAAACCTCTCACTCTCATTTCTTCTGTGACTTCTTTGGTTTATGCAATGTAATGGTGATCTCAGGGGATTTATATAGTGGTTGGGGCAATGGAATGATCACAAGGAAAATGTCACGTTGCCATGGAATGTTTTGTTTGTTCTAATTGTTTAATGAATTAGAATTAGAATTGACGTCACTTTGCCCCGTGAGTGAAAAGGAGGAGCAACTACTACTGCACTATCACGGGATTGGGATATGTGGCTGCCCTGCCTCTCCCTCCCCCCAAGTGGAGCCCTTTCATCATTCCTCTCTTTACTCTCTACCTTCCTCAAATCATATTCTTCCCTTTTCACTCTTGTCGCAGTATTATTATATGTGATCCTGTACGTTCTGTTATCGTTTCATTATTATTGCCCCACTTGTGACATGCTTTTTAATTGAAAATTCTTGCCATTTCGAGTTTCTTTTCTGTCCACCATGGCTTCACTAGATATGAAGATCATTCTTATCTCTAAATTCACAATAAATAGTGTTTAGAGTTAACACCACTGATCTAATGGCTTATTTATGTTTGTATGCATGCATGCATGTATTATTTTATGACAATAAAATTAGCCCTTTTTACGCCACATAAAACTATGATTAAATGAAAACATTTATGCTATTGTATTTGGATACAGCATGTGATACAAATGATACAATTGTACTCCTACATGTAAGGTACATGTAACTTTTTCTTTCCTAAAACTTACTTCTACTGAAAAAATGGCTTCCAATTCAATTTCGTGCCTGATTTTTCTTCGAGGCATGATTGAATTTTTTCAACAATTATAACTTTAACTAAATTAAAGTGATTTATACTCAACATTTTCAAAATGGAGCATATGGTTTCTTTCATATGTAATCAACGTTGTAGCAAAGATTAGGTAATTTTGCTTTTCAAGAGATCTGCGCATTCATATAACTATTTATAGAAAGTGACGTTTATTTATTTTTTTTCCCGACCTCAAAAGTGACATTTTAATTTTAAATTTATATAAAAAAAATATTTTCAGTGTTGTAAATGATATTGAAATAAGCTGGGTCAAAACTAATTTAGGTGATAAAGATATACTGATTTATGGATAGAGATTAAATATTCAAATCTTCTTAATACAAATTGTTTCATCTATCATAATTTAATCAGCCCAGCCCACTTAAGGACTCATAATAATTTAGTATTATAATTCATAACCAACCAAGCAATTCAAAATTAACGGACTAACCCGCCAAATTATGATACAAAACAGTTCTTAAAAAATCATGCATTGCTCTTATGGAAGACCCGTCGTCTTCTTCCTTTGCTCTTCTGATCTGCTCTGCAATCTCATTCGCCTTCTTCCTCATCTCTTCTCCTCTCTCCATCACCTTCTCTATCACCTTCTTCACTTCCTCCCCAGAAATCACGCTCTCTACGGTGCGCGTCAGCTCCACGCCCACCCCCATCTCCTCCTCCACCATTTTGGAATTGTAAGCTTGCTCTGCTCCTAATGGCCACCCTATTATGGCCACTCCATGGCTCAGACTTTCCAAAACTGAATTCCACCCACAATGGCTCAAGAATGCACCTACTGATTTGTGTGATAGAATCTCCAATTGGGGTGCCCAATTTCGAATCAGTAACCCCCTTTTGGTTTCTTTCGTTCGATTTTCAAATCCCTCTGGCAACCACTCTGCTTTGAAGTCTCTGTTTATGTCGAATCCAAAAGGCGGTCTTATAACCCAGATGAACGGTTTCCCGCACTGTTCTAATCCCAGAGCCAATGACATCATCTGGGTTTCACTGATTGAGTATTGAGATCCGAAAGATATGTAAAGAACAGAGCGCTCAGGATGAAGATTCAGCCATTCGATGCATTTTTCAAGAGGAATTCCTGGTTCTTTACCTGAGCGATGCTTTGAATCCATGCCGGAATTTGTAGGAAGAAGAGGGCCGTTGGTCCAGACAGGGGATCCGATGAATTTCCTCAGAAGTTGTAACCCCAACGGCTCGATTTCCTCGACGGTATTGCAAATCCACCCATCGGATTTCATAGAAAGAGAGATCTGGGTTTGGAAGAATCGGGACCAAGTGTCAGTGCCATCGGCTTGTCTTAAGAACCGATGGAGCTGAGAGCGGTGGAACCTGTAATTTTCAGGGAACCCCGGAACATAAAACTCATCGGAGTCAGTTTTCCGATGAGGGAGGTTCAGCCAAATAGACATGTAAGCAATGGTTCCATAGGCACCACAAGTGGTAAACGCAATACTCTTGGAACCAAAACTCTTGGCAACGTCGGAAATCCAGCCTAAGAAGACATCGAAGATGATGCAAAGAGGAGGACGGCCTTCTTCTTCAGTGATTCTGGAGATTAGGGTTCGAAGATGGGGCTGAAGGCTCAGAGCTGCAAGACCCAGATTAGGAAATAAAGGAGGAGGGAGTTTCTCTACGTTCTCTATGTGGGGTGGAAGGCCATGGCTGGTGGGTTCGAAGGGCAAAGAAGCAAGGTGAATATTGGAGGAGGAGGATGAAGAAGAAGAGGAAATGGCGGATTGGAGGTGTTGGATGTTGAGAGGAGTGTTGGCTATGGTGATGGTGAAGCAAGTTTGTTGGTGAATTAGGCGAGCTAGAGCTAGAAAGGGTATGAGATGGCCATGAGCCATGTAAGGGACCATCACAATATGACCTTCATTCTTCTCCTCCTCCTCCTCCGCCATTGGAGTGTGGTTTGAGCTCAAATTACAATTACAGTTTTCTACTCTTTTAGCAGGAGGGAATTGTCTTGTTCCGTGTTCACTCGCATCCTTTTTCAGTGTTCGAACTTCGAAGTGAATGAATGAACGAGTAGTTGAGTCTCATAGGTAGAGGCTATCTCTCGACTCTACACGACTATTAGTGGACCCAAAGCTTAATAATGGCCTAGCCCAATTTCATTTTTGTTTTTCTTGGTTGAGATTGAAGAAAAAATAATATTACGAAGTGTCAAACATTAAGTCATGTACACATCATCATCTCACAGCTAATTTAGAACCAAAATGTGGTGTTATTCACTTATTCTCACATAATTTTCCTATCTGGCCAAAATTAGATTTTTTTTATAAAAATAATAATAATAAGAGGCCAAACCTTCAAGCTGTATAAGGGGGATTGAGAGTTAATTATAATAAGTATTAATTAAACTCATTGTTTTACATATCTTTGCTAAAAAAAAAAAGGCTTATTATACATATCAGATCGCAAAAGTCTCTTACATTCTATGGGGGAATCTATCATCTGCACATCCAATTATGTTTTTTCCCCTTCCATTCAGTTTTAGACAAAGTTATTAAGCTGGAACCGGTTAGTGAACCAGTTGGGGTATTGGGTTAAGGGTCAGTGGATCAGACCGGAGCTAACCCGAAACCAAACTGGTGAGAAAATAAAGATTTTAGGCTTATTAATATGAAATTATACAGAAATTTTTTTAAAAAATTGATTTTATAAAAATAAAAAAAGACCGGTTCACTACCCGGATCGGACCGATTTCCTGTCTGGGTCCAAGTTTAATAACCCTGATTTTAGACAGCTTAAACATTAACAACGAAATGATAGACACCTTCAATGTTAGATGATAATTTTTTTAAAAATAATTCAATTTGTATAAATGATTTCAATATCATTAATACAAATTCATTTCAATATCTATCATCTGAAAAAAATGTTTGTGGCTAACCTTACAATTTGAAAGATTTATGCGCATATAATCCAAAATGCAAACGAATTTTCGACACAAAAAAATAAAATTTATAAGAGTTTATTGTTACTAAAGTATCATGATCTAACATAATGGATCGATGAATGCTGGATAACAAGAATAGAAAAATGTTATGTGCTAGTTTTAAAAGTCAAGGAATTATTTATATATAAACTTAAAATCAGTAAATTTTGTGTAATTTAGTGATAGCATGCATGAATTAAAAAAAAAAACAGAACTATTAAGGAACAATGCAAATATAAAATATTTTGACATAACATAATTCATAAATACTACGTACATGTCATAACGTAAGCTACCCCTGAAAGCCATAAAAACCAGAAGGAAAAACCGCAGCTACGTGTATTATTCAGAGATATATGCCCTTTCAAATGATGAGACGATGATATATCATAGACAAAAAATATGGTTTATATATAGTTACTATTCAAAATAAACTAGTCTGAAGTATCATGGAGGACCCTAATTTTATGGTATTCAATACTCCAATCTTATTTATGGTGCATTCAGTATATCCTAATATTATTTTTTTTAATATATCTAGTACATTCCGATAACTTAATGATCTTATTTATGGTTTAAAGTGCTACATGATGTATTATAAATAAGATTAGGATGTTGAAAGGATAAGAAAAATGAGGTCAAGGTGCTTAATATATTTTAAATAAAATTAGAGTGTTTGAAGTAAATATCTGCTAGATACTATTTTTTCCCGTGAACTATTTCATGGCTTTATGCAAGTAATAATGCACCTAATTTATATTCACATAATGCTATGAAAATCAGCAAACAAGCGCATCTCAATGAACAAAATGGAGAGATAGATGCAGTTAACTATAGCTATACTAATATATTGTCCATAAATACATATAACAACACAAAAATTTAGACAGGCACGCACAGGATGACTGGCTAGCTAATTAAACAACAATCTGCAAATTAAATAACAGAGTTAGAGACAATATAAAAGTATCTTCATCATCTATAGACGAACCAGGCCTCTATACATATTCATGCACCTTATCTCTCACCACAAATGACAAAACGCACAATATGCGATCAACAAATCTCACCAAATTCTAATTTTATTTTATGAGAGAGCTATATATATTACTGCTGAAATTATAACGTATATACACATATATATGTATCCTTGTGTGATAGATCTTTGTGTGAGAGAGAGATATATGGAAGCAACCAATATACATATGTGATATATATGTATTGGTCATTTGGTCTCCATTTGTTGATATCATCATCTCATAAATAATGTTCCAATTTGGATTCATCAGGGTGATATATATATGATCATCATCATCACCTTTATATGAATGAATTTCCTTAATATAATCAGGGTTGGCTAAGAATAGTGATGAGCTATGGTTTGCATGACGTGGACCTGAGCAGCAAGGCAGGTCACAAAATGAGCAGTTTCCTCCAACAAGCTGCAAATATCCATCACCTTACCTCCTGGAACCACTTCTCTTAGCTTCTCTGTTTGCCTTTTCATTAGCCCTTCTTCGTCTTCAACATAAGAAGAAGAACAAGTAGTTATGTTCTTCTTCTTCTTCTGCTTCTTCTTGGTCTTACCCAACCACGTTGATCTTCTGATCTTTCTGTTCATGGAGAAATTATGGTGGTGGTGATGTTGTTGTCTGCCTCGGCTCAGCTTCATCAGAATGGCTCGGCTCCAAGCCCTCCTTGAGCCAACAGCACGAGCCATACACCAATAAGCCGCCATCTTTAATCCCTCACTTCGCTTTTTCACACATATTGAAGATGGGCAAGAGGGTCTGGTTTTGCTCATCTTGGACAGAGATCTCAGAAACCTACGAGCAAATCTCAGCTTAGTCGCGGGAGCAGGGTTATTAGCAGTAGGGATAATTGGTGTCATGTTTGGGGTATGGGCACGTGAAGAAGAACAGAGATCCAAAATCATAAATGGCAAAGAGAAAGAGAAGATATAAGTGTTGTGGTGGGGATTCAGAGTTGTGATCCTAGGACAACAAACTCTGACACAAATCACTTTTTTTCAGAGTTAGGATTGGAAGAAGAGAGAGACATGTGTGACCCTCCTTGAGGATTGCAACTTGGGATTTGCTTCTCACACAAAACAAAAGGGTCCTCTCTTCTCTCTTGTTTCAAAGTACAAAGTGAAAGCCCCAGTCCCAATATCTGATATAAGAGCATAGAGATCGTGGGGTAAAGTAAAGGTGTGGTGGTTGAGGCTAGAAGAATAAGAATCCAAACAATGGAGAGAATAAAGGAATATGAGGAAGCTTGAGGGAAAAGGTAGATAACTAGTTAATAGCTAAAACATAATATAACCTACTATATATCCTTGCAATTTTAACGGAGTTTTGATTTCGATCCCTATAATTTCTTTTCATTTTTTTTTATCTTTACACAATTTATACAGTCTTAAATATTAATTCTTATATTTTTATAAAGAGTTAAACTAAGCTTAACAATGTTAACTTCGCTTTGTAATATTAACATTGTTAAGTAGGTTGTTATAAACTGCTGATTAGGATTGATATGACTTACATTCTATTTAGAAGCTAAAACTAAAAACTAGTTAAAAGTATAAGGATTTACATCGGATTTAATCTAACAGGAAGAAAAAGAAAGAAAGAAAATGAGAGGTGTACGTACATATTATACCTACGTGTATGTATACATGTGTATGAGATAATTAAGTAGAGATGTGTGTGTGTGTGTGTGTTTGTGATGATTATGAAGGAGAGGAGGGTACATGGAGAGAAAGGAGGTTGCTTTGAAGAAGGGAAAGAATGTTGAGGGCACATGGGGGAGAAGAGAAGGTTGGAGAAGTGGATCTAGGGGCCCACAAGAGCGCACATGGTTGGGTCCCCCACCAACTTGCTTCTCAAACTTTTTTCATTATGCCTTCTAATATAATCCCACCTCATCATCTTCTTCTTAACCATATTATTAATATTCTTCTCTCTCTATCTCTTTCTGCTTTATTGAGGGGGTTAGGTTTTGATTTTTTTCTTTTAACACTTGTGAACTGTGACGCTCAAGCTATCTTCATTTTCATTCCCTTCTTTCTCAAGCCACTCATCCTAAGGGACTGTGTTTATGAAAGGAAGCAGAACTGTGTCGGCATATGGCTCTGTCCTCTTGTATTTCCTACTTGATGTTTGCTTTTAGTTACATAACAAAGAAAAAGAAAATGACATTTTGTGATAACCCTTTTTTAAAAAAAAGAATAAGGAGTTTTTAATTAATGGACGATGTTAGATCTTTCGCGTGCTCTCTGTCTCTCGTTGCTGAATCACATTGCTTAATACTTATAAAATGGTGTTGACATTTTTTTTTTTTTGAGATTAATGAAGTTAAATAAGTTACTTAATCGTATCATATGTTGTGTATCCTTAGATAATATATCAATTTATAAGTTAAACAAAATAGTTTAGAGAAAAAATGATAAATATAAATATTTTAAAGTAATTTAATTAATTTTCTTAATATCTTCAAAAAAGTCAACTTTATCTTATATTCAGGATTGGAGAATTTTTTTTTTTGTTAAGGGGTAGTTTTACCCTGGAAGTTGTCATTGAGGGGTGATTTTGTCCAAGAAGTTTTTCATGGGGCAATTTTTCTTCGAAAGTGTAAAAAATGGAGCAATTTTGCCAAAGTTATTATCTCAGTTGACTTTGACCGTTAATTGACCAAATATGATTAGTTGAGAGTCTATATGTCATTTTTGTTAAAGGACAAATTTGCTCAGAAAGTTTTAAATGTAACTTAAAAAAAATAAAGTACATGATACATGAACTTATGAGGTAAATTTGTACCTTAAAAAAATAATATAGATGACATATGGACTATCAGCTTAATATATTTGATCAATTAACGGTTAAAATTAATTGGGATAACGAATAAAACAAAATTACTCACTTTTTGACATTTCCGAGATAAAATTTCCCTAAAAAACTTGATAAAATCGCCCAGGTGACAACTTCCGAGGCCCTACCCTTTCTTTTTTTCCAGACAGAAGATGGGCACATTGTGAATTGTATAGATATTAGCAATCACTTTTTGCTTTTTCAATATCCATAAAAAAAAACCAAAAGTTGATAATGGCCGTGTGGTAGTGGTTCACCATTCAAAATTTGGTCTTCACACAGAGATTTGTTTTCCAGATGGAAGGAACCGGAAAACACAGAATTCTTAAATGTTTATAATGACCAAATGAGTATGGCTCCACTAATACAATCCTTGCTGGATGGCAAGAAGTGCTTTATTTTATTCATGTCCAGATTAAAGCCTCAATTGAACTTTTGGCTATCATTTCTTCACAATAATTATATCATATCTAGATTAATTGGTCTCATATTGGAGAAAGCAAGACGTTATCCAGCCAAGCTGTTCCCAAACTAGTCAAATCTCAAGTAAAATGTAATGTTATCACTTACCTCAAGAGCTCTTTCATGTTTATACAACTGATTTTACTTGTTTTATGGTAATTTCATCAAGTCACAGACAATATTTTAGATGCATCATTATGATCAAGTTAATTTTGCTAGTGGTGAGTTAATGAGATGGGATACTATTCAATCTGTCTTCTCGCTCACCCCAGTTTTCTTGATAAACTCATCATCATATATGGGATTGATTACTTTAAACAGCTATAATGTATACATAATTTATTGCTCACCACAATAATTTTATTTAATTTTCCATTCACTTTAGTAAGTACCTCAAGCTGTTATTTTATGTATCAGAATCATTTGTAAACCATAAATAGCACAATGTAGAACCAACTCTCCCTATCTTTAACAATAGCAATATACCAGAAGCATTATAGGCCAGTATTTCTTGCTGTAAAAGGCCAGTACATTCAGTAGGGGGCTCTGATACAGATACAGACACACACACACACACCCTTTTTGCATTGGCTTTTATTATATTTTTTAAAAAAATTGAAATTTATGTAAATGGTAATAATATAAAAAAAATAAAGTGGTTAATAGTTCAACAATTGGTTATCAGGTTATAGTTAATAAAGATTCATACAAGCTTGACTTTAATGGACATGTATACCTTTCTTTCAGAGTTCAGAAGTGGTGACAGCTATAATTGCTGTTATTGATTGGCAATAATTGTTGAATGGAAATAGGAACCCATTCTTATGGCATAGCCTAATCCAAAAACATGGTTGGAGGTCAAGCCTTGCTTAGCTCTAATTTTGGTTGGAAATACATATATATCTGTTGAATTGTTCTCATCACTTAATTATAATTTGGCAGTTGTATATTTAATGCCACAAATGCGACAGATAAGCTTAATGGGGACCAGGAAAGCAACAGTTTAGCAAATTAAGCTTCACATTTCTTCACTTATTGTCCAGTTTTTGGGACTTAACCAATTATATACTTTGAAAAGCTTACACACTTATGGTGGTTGGAAATGGACATAGCGAACACCCTAACATGCGCATTTAATTTCACTGATAATGATCGATTAACAACTAGATGTAGTATTTACTAAATAATATAAATCTTAGCTGGACATCGTTTTAGTTTTAAATGGCTTCATACTTACTTACCTTAATCCAATAGAAGCTCTTATTTGCCTTTTAATTACTACCCATTTTCGTAGCTTTTTTTATCAGCTTATCAGTTATATAATATGAAGGGGTAACACTCATAAATGAGCAAGCAAGTAGCTTTATATGAGTTTGTGCATCCACCAATACTATATTCACCATCTAATACAATCATCAATATTCATTAGAATGGATCCTTCATTCCTTTACAGTACAGTCCCATTCAGGGTTACACAGTAGTTTTACTTTACAGAATGATTCAGAAGTTTCAAAACAAGAAACTGCTTACATGATAGTCCCACACCTTCAATCTGTCTCTCCAACTTAAGTCAATCTCTCCTTCAAATGCAAATAATCCACAAGTTCATCACATCACCATGGCTTCCATTGGCTCTTAAATACTACCTCTATCCGGTCCTTAATATAAGAGCCGGTTGACTTTTTTTAGAAAGACTAAGGAAGTCAAATAAGTTACATTAAAGTATTTATATTTATTGTTTTTCACCAAACTAATTTGTCTGACTTATAAATTGATATATATAGTCTACTGATACATGTCATATGCTATAATTAAGTAACTTATTTAGCTTCCTTAATTTCTTCAAAAAAAGTCACCTAGCTCTTATATTAAAGATCTGAGGAAATATCTATTATTATCAGACCCTATCTAGCATCCAGCCACGTAACAGAGCTCATACTCCCTCCGGTCTTTCATATAAGATCCAGTTGACCTTTTTTTTTTCTTGAAGAGATTAAAGAAGTTAAATAAGTTAGCTAATCATAGTATATGTTGTATATCATTTGATTATATATCAGTTTATAAGTCAGACAAATTAGTTTGGTATAAGAAAGATAAATATAAATACTTTAAACTGTAAAGTAATTTATTTAGTTTCCTTAATCTCTGCAAAAAAGTCAATCGAGTCTTATATTAAAGACCTAAGGTAGTAGTTCATACATAACTTATGGTCACTTTAGAACCCAAGAAAGAAAACCAATGGTTAGAGTAGAAGCAATCCCAGCAAAGCAATTCCATAAATAGACTATAAGCCCTAGATTTCCATAAGAAAAAGACATTAATTAGAAAGACAGAACATTGCAAGGCTTAATCAAGAGAACAAAGATGCTTAATCTCCCCATACCCACTCTTAAGAGAAGCCAAAAATTCTGCCATACGCAAGCTGCACGGGAAGCTGAGAAAGATTCAAGCATTCTACACTACCAGAAGAACCCCAAGCAGTATAAGAAGATTGTACAGTTCCAGGGAAGCCAAGATCTTTGTAAATTGTTGAGACTATTGACAGCTCGTGAGACACAACCCATGGTTCTATTCGGATTCCAAACAGCTTATTTAACATAGTAGTTGCCACCCAATGAAGTGACAAGGAAAAATCAACGAAAAGTTCATGTTTGAAAATCTTATTGGCCACAAGGATCTGATATGTTTTTATCCACAAAAAATACCGGTACCCTGCAGGATTGACATATGTTTTTATATACTTAAACTAGCATACTTAACATAAAATTCTCAAATCATTTACTGACATTGTGTTATTTTCCATACCTCACTAATATAGTCACCAGCTGTCATTTGACACGCTTAATTTAATTTGAACTTGAAAAACAATATCTATCTAATTTCCACCCTAAAATCCTTAATTCCAATTCCATCTCCATTTACGAAGACCCATCTCAACCTACAAAGAAGCCACCAATCTCTGGCTCTTTCATAAGAAATAAACTCAAAATGAGACACGCTTGTCCTGCTTCCATGCCAGAAGTAGTACTTAACCGACTAATCTGGTACATCTTCAGAGCTTTCACAATCTCACATGCAAGATCAGTAATTTAAGAGACCAGGCAAAGAGTCCAGAGCAAGTTTAACTAGGGAGCCCCGACCATGCTTCCATTCTAGAGGAATGTGGTCTACCTCCCAATCACAACTCAGCATACTCTTGATCTCCATTAGGACTTCCCTCTCAAGGTGTCCCTTTGCCACAGACCCTTTTAAGTTCCAAGACATCTATAAATCCCTCGTTGTTCAAACCACACCTTAAGTGCTTGATTCAACTCATGCTTGATCATCCCACTTACGTTCATGAATTGGTCTAGTTTAGAAGACCTAATGGGATCTCCATATGCACCTCTTTTAGGTTACTATTTAGAAGAAATGTATTTTTTTGGTGTATATATTGTTAATGTAAAGTAAAGGCCAATACAGATCTGCTAGAAGTGAGGTAACCTTTATTGTGTTGAACTTTACCATAGGAGCAAAAGCCTCCGGGTAACGAATTCCTTAACCACTAGCTTGCTCTCGCACCTACTTATGCTCCCATCTTTTTTAATTATGCTTGATGGTGGACATCTATTTACACTCCCCCTTGATCTCCCCTTTTACTCAGTGATCTTCTAGGTTTGATTCTTTTCTAGTGCTTTCAGCTCTTCTGAATGGCATCTCCCCATCTATGATCTAAGACTGCCTCCAAGAAGGTTTCTGTCGACTTCTCACCATAGACAATGAGACACTAGCAATAGAATTCTGCAAAATTTAACCAGAATTGGGATGTCCTGACCTATAGTGTCATGATATCATCTCTATATTGATAATAAGAACAGATCAGAATGCAACTTTTCCTCCCTCCTGTTTGGATCCTCGGGATATTTGAGTCCATCATATTCACAGATGTTCCAGATTCCAGAAGAGAATTAACAACATATTCCTGAACCTTTAAAAATTTATTGACAGACTATTTACATTATACGCCAAGCTCCAATAAGACCTCCTTTAACATCGAGTCATATGAGATGTATAGAGTACCAATTCCTTGTCCCCTAGTGAGTGTTTCATTAGCTATTTTAACATTCATTGCTCAATATCTTTAAGAAGAAAATCATATGACCCGTTGCACTTGAATCTACAATTCCAGTGTTATTAGGACAACCTTGGCATTGAGAGAAGTAGAAGAATTACCTATTTGTGCCAAATTTCCACTGGTACTTGGCTTTTCAGGCACAAGTAGCCTCCTCAAGATCCCTCCTCATCAGATTTACCTTCACATGCTGGTCTCAGCTTTCTCTTCAAAATGGGGTTTCTAGCGAACCTCCTTGATGTGAACATTGTTGTAACAATCGTCACACCATTTACATTTAGCTTGCTTGTTTCCTCTTTGATATGAGGATTGCCTTCGTCTTACCAACAAGGCTACTGATTCTAGAGTAGGATTAAGATTAGAAGACGCTCCTTATGCTAGTCCACATGATTTTCCCCCTAACCTCTTCAAACATAGAGATTAGACCTAAAAGGAATTCATAGGTCCTCTCTCTATCCACATTCTGCTTGTACTGCCAGTGCTACAAGCCCATTGACGCATCAAAACATGTCAATTTGCTCCCATAGCTTCACCAAGTTGTGTCAACTTGCTTTAGCCCTCGCCCTTCAGTTGGAACAGAGACATGTTTTCCATAGAGGAGAAAGTCCACTTGGCCACATCCCAAATTTCCTTGGTTGTCTAGGTAAGATTCACTAATCTCCAATGTCATGGAATTAACAAACCAGGACATAACCAAGTCATTTTCAGCCACCTATGTCTCATGCCTTGGATCATCTACCGTCCTAAAAAGGGTAACCCAGTACACAAGACTCCCACCAAATAGGGTCTGTGGAAGTAGCCTTACCCTGCATACTAAAAGGCTGTTTCCAGGATTTGAACCGGCGATCTACAAGTCACATGACAGTAACCTTACCACTACGCTGAGTCTCACCCTCTTTTAAACAGCCTCTCCTGCGAGGCATTTTTCTTTTACTCTCCCTCTAATGAATATGAGCATTGCTTGAGGCCACTGGTGATAATGGCTCTCCTTAAGTTAATGCCCTATCACCATCTGAGGGAGAGAATCTATCGTCGTCGTCATGGGATAAAAGAGCCTTTAATTGGCCTGGCTTTGGGGGACCCATACTGTGCGACAGCTATGCTATGATACCATAAAGCTAAGCTGTCCAGAAAAATAGGTTTTTTGAATTCAAATCCAAAGAAAGTAGAACAGGAACTTACAAATTAAATATGATAAAAAAATTATAAAAATAAAATCCCAACAGATGTACAGCAGCAAATAAAGAATAATTATAAAAGTAATAGGCCTATTATTAATGACCCGAAGTTTCGAAACATCAGAAAATCTTAATTCTTAAGGCACCTGTTCACCGTCTCTGATTGTTGCATGCTGGATTCAGCAAAAATCGCTAAAATCGTCTACGAAGAATAAGTGAGATAATGCCATCGGAAACTGCTTTGGGTAAGTGATAATGCCTACTTTATATATTACAGCCCCGTCTCTCACTCTTGAACCTTCCATCTTCCTGCCAAGCATGTGGTGGGTGAATGGGAAAGGCCATTTTCATCACAAATTAATGCAGGCCAATACTATTTGGATTGCGCTCAAATGCTTTGAAGAACATTATGCATTCAGAACCATTAAATCGCGTTCATTCTTTAAATGTTCTAAAGGGAATCGAAAATATCTCAGGAATGATGCCAGGTGTGATCAACAATTTTCTGGTTCTTGAAACCTTGAAAAAATTATGTCTAATGATTGTGCTTCTAAATAGAGTAATTAGGGAAAACTTGTATATCCGTTGATGTATATGTACAGTATTACCATGAGTTCACCATGCCAAATAAAACAAACCCAAGAGGAACTTTAGGGATTTTTTTTTTCTTAACATTTGAAGTTCAAAATAAATAAACATGAACAATAAGCAAGAGTTTATGCCTTATGAGAATTAAAAAACAATCGGATGTTCAGTATATAAGTTTTATCCCATAAAAAATCAACTTAAAAAATAAAGGCAAGTCATTGGTGTTCATTAGAAGTGCCTCAACTTTTGCATTGAAATTGAAATATACATTTGCAAGGAGTTTGATGACACTTTCCAATTTATATAACCCGGAAAAGAAAAAGAAAGGAAAAAGAAGCCAACTTGAGCAAACTATTGTAAACTGCTCAGTTGAAGCTATGAAAAGTGAAAACAATGGATGAATAGGATGAGGAATGTACAAAGTTGTCCATCCAGCGAAATCGCAAGAACTGACGACAAACTTGTTGGACAAGACATTTCGTCTTCAGAAGTACATCATATATCACAACTTTAGAAGGAAAACTCTGTAAAGAACCAAAAATAAAACTTAGTAATGAGGGCAATGAGGGCACAATTTCTTTTAAACCAGAACATTTTCCAGATAAAACTTAGTAATGAAAGAAATCACAAACTCCTAGATTCATCAAATGATACGGAGAACATCAAGAATTTGACAACCAAGAAAGGAGACAAGGGTTTCTTGCCACTGACAACAAGGATTGCAGAGATACAAAGGTCTAAGCAAGTTGCTAAACAAATCTGACACATTCGCAGACATTGTGTTGTTCACTCCCAAAAACTACCAGAAGACTGTCAAAGCAAGGGCAAATAGAAGTACAATCACAATTGATCGAGAAAGACTCACCGTGTCAGTGAGAGTGAGGCAAGACTACTCAAGATCCTTTGGGTCCAGTGGTGCAAAAGGGTGAGCAATAAGCAACAATTTACACTGACATACTTCCATTAGCGCACCCTTATTATAATTAACAATCATTCTCACAAAGGGGCAGATGGGGGGAAGCCGTCTGAGCACAGCAGATAAAAGAAATAGAAAAGAAGCTGCCGACTAGAAGACAAGAGCAAAACAACACAATTATCAAGTTCAGAGAACAGCAACGGGCATGAACTATCTTCAATCATTAAAAATAGTGCAATGTAAAATAAATTCTTAACTTACAAACCAAGTATGATTTACTTTTATTAACTTTGTGCAGGGCCCCATTTGTACCAAAAAACAAAACAAAACAAAAACTTCGTGCAAGTTACTTATGTCAGACATACTGATACAGGGTAACAAGTTTTGTGTATTGGAAAAATTGTATTCAATACCATGATATAGTACCGCATCGAGATGCTACAAATAATCCAGATAGTACTTTAGGGGTGTGGTACTTCCTTCTTAAAGCTTGTTTTACAGATGGATCCCAATGTTTGCTTAAATTTCCATCAATTGGTATCTGAGATTCAGAGTTGGACCCAGCTCAAGGGCGCAACATACTGAGCCAGAGTGTGCACCACAGAGTGCAACAGTTGGAGATGTCAACTCTTCAAGGGTAGTGTTATGATGGAGGCTCACTTTGGGAAGCCACAAATCTAATGGTAGGTTCCCGTGTTTCCTTAATTTTCCATCAGACACTGATGAAAAAAATTCCTACCTTTGCTCGTATGTCATCTGCAATCCTTAACTCATGTCAAATATCATAAAGTTGCTCACCTTATTCTCCTTCCCAATCAATTAATTCACTCCGAGGTACAGATAGCTTCGCAGCTCGCTCTTCTGCCTCTGTATCATTTACAACACCTCGGCATCTTGGGAAACCACAATAACAAGCTAGACGCTCATCAATTGAAAGAAACCTGTTACATGAATTCAAGAAAGTCAGAACAGTAGGGTAACAGGAAAATTTAGATTATCTCGGGAAAGATGATAAACCTATAATCATATGTGAGCTCCTCCCATTGTTTAATGTCCCTCTTTGCAAATATTATTATATGATCATCACCATTAACACTGATAACCCTTGAGTAGCAATTTGGCTGCATGTGACAAAAAGTAAATAGGTAAGCAATTGATGAGTTCCTTTCTTAAAGCCTGCAGGCTTCTTTGAAAACAAAAAAAAAACAAAAAAACTGCGCTGATTCTCCAGGAAACAAACAGCTTGAATTGCAGCAATTTAAAACCAAAATCAATAATCATACTAATGCTCACATCAAGTCATTTGTATATCAAGATCATTATGCTCTGAAATTTACGTGCAGTAACTTATTTATATTTGCATATCTCAATTCGAACTTTTACTAGCAAATGAAAATCTATCAGATCCAAATCCATTTGATGATACAAAGTGACCAAAGTACTCTCATGCCAGAGAACATAAATCACAATTTCGATCAGAAGCTAAGAAAGTCTGTGTGATCAACAAACAAATGAAAATTGCAAAAAAAATTCATCACGCTTCAAATCAAAGATTAATAAAATTGCTAGTACTTCAGAAGCAGTAAAACAGAAACATCGAATCCAGGGACAATGTACATACTGCACAAGAATGATTAATCAAATGAGCAATGCTCCCTGCTCTGGTAGCATCAATAACTCGTTCATCATCAATTCGAAACATGTATGTTCCCGCACCCTGCATAAGGAAAAAAAGTCAAGTTGCTGACTGAACATTCTAATTCTAAAGTTATTACTCCCATTTTTTGCTGGTCTATTGGCAGAACGTTTTAGTCACAGGCTTGTAGTGTCTATGATTGAACACAATGCAAAATGTTTTAATCAGAAGTTTCTTCCAACAAATCTTTGGGAGAAAATTATTTTCTTTCCATTCCCATTTGCTTCAACAAAAAATATTTTAGGTGTCCCTTGCAGGATTGCTCAATTCTTCAAAGATAAAGTCTGTGTGTAGTCTTTCTAGTTTTTCTTTTTAAATTATGCTTCGGGAGGCATCCTTTTGCTCTGTTGTTGCATTGCTCTTTTCTTCTCGTCAATTTAATTTTCTTTTAAAAACAATGCAAGCAACAAGAAAACTAAAAATACTTACAACCAAGGAATTATATATAAAGTGCTCTCTCCGGTCAGCTATGGAAGGTCTAACAAGTTCGCCAGTGTATTCAATCACCTGAAGGAAGACAATTAAAAGGTCGAATGTGAGAAGTTCAATCACTAACAAGTCTCATTCGACTTACAGAATTTTTTTTTACCATGTCGCCGCCTTTATATGGATGCTTTGCAAAGATGCCAAATCCATGAATTCTAGATTTCCCTAATAAATAACATGCCAAATCAGTTCAAACACAAATTTGAGGTTGTCTAACACATACATAATTCAACAAAATAAGAAATCATGCAGGGTAACAACTGTAAGAAATTCCCAAAACAAACAAGAAAAATTAAATCCCCCATAAAATCCCAAAGTATAACACATAATGCCAGTGATAGTCCATTTTCCACATTATAGACAATTATACTTTTTCCCTTGATGGTATATGTAAAATAGACAAATATTCTTACCAAATGCTAGCCGTTTCCTAAAGGTTTCCCTCATGTATACATATTTCTCAGCAATAGAAAGTATGCCATTTGAAGCATCAACCAGAGAGGTCTTCAGCCTTTGCTGGCTACAAAAGAATTTAGAGCAAACTCCCCTTCCCGATGGCTCCACATTTTCTGACACTCCATGTTGGCAATGTCCACCAACCAAATAAGATTGATTTTCTACAAACAAGCGTTTTAAGGACGCTGCTGCAAGTGCTTCAGGTTCTTTTCGCCCTCTCCTGCCAAAGTTATTGTATGGTTCTGCTCAAGAATAAATACAGACATTATGGAGCATGTTACATCTTTATTTCACTTAATGATTAGATAGAGGGGGCACATTGAAAGTAATCTCAGAGATGTGCCAAAAATGAAAACTGGAGATCACAGAGAACAAAAGGTTAATCCTTTTTCCTACCATCCCTGCCACCTTTCAAAAGGTTAAGCCAAGCCCATGCAGTATTCATCCATGATTCAGTAGTAATTAGACTATACTATACTTCATGCATGCTACTTTCAAAATACTATAAATTGTTGGCACAGCGGAAAAGAAAATGCTGCAGATCAAAACATTGACATCAAACAAGAACAAATTTCATAGCAGTTGCCTACACCCAAATGCAAGAGAGATCATATATTGAAACTTCACAAAAAATTTGAATAGATAACATTTTCAGAATACGCATATCCAAATAACATTAGCAAAAAGGAAGAATTGATGTACAGTAACATATCAACTACTGGTAATTAGTGGCAAAAAATGGTGGAAGAGAAAATGAACTAAGGCCACAATTAGGCTAACTTAAGAAAGCCAACTAACTGTCAATATCATACCACTGCGAGCACAACCGGATGGGTTGGGTGGTGGTTTATATTCTGAACATTGACTGGCAACTCGCCCAATGCGTTCATCAGCAATAGAATGATCATTCGATGGATGCCTATGTTTCTTGCAGAAAGAGAGCAAGCGAATGCACTGATCTTCATCATCATCAACGGAAAGTAGATAGAGCCTGTCCTCGTTCTCAAGCTACAAAATATAAAATAAAATAACATGTACAAGTGTTCTTTGATGAAAATTTATTTCTTTCCCCTAGTAATTTCAGCAGAGCACATGGCATATGGTCAAGGTTAAAATGAAATAAAATTACATATTCATTAAGACAAGAAGGAGCAATACCTCAACACACAGACCAGCAGCCCGGGCGCAAAGTGGATGATATGCCACTCGACAAGAATTATTTGAACACTGCACAACATGGATATTTGGTGGGAAAATCAATATTAAAAGAGGATAAAGAAAGAAAATTATTGAACATTGAACGAAGCTGTGCCATTGATAGAAAAACTAAAAAAAGTTGAAATTTATCTGTGCTAAGCTTTTGAAAGTGTAAAGTATCTCAAATAATATGATTTCGTTGGTAAGGAAATATGTATGTGCCTCATAAAAATGACTACAAGGACTGATTACACATCTTTTTAATCATCAGAAGACTGATGTATGGACCTGAGAATAACCAAAGTTATCTGTGTGAAACTGGTCGTATAAATTCAAAATTTGCAGTTTTGGCAGGTCAGATACACAAATTCAGTGTATTAGTCAATATAGTTTGATATATTGCCAGAATTTTACAATTCTATGATTATAGTTTATGCACCTAAGAGCAAGCAAGGGGACAAGATTGGAAAATCCTTTACAAATAGAAAACAGTTAATAACACTATCCCATAGCATGAAGGCAGAGCACCAAATTGGAAGTGTAGAGTGGTTGTTTGTAGGAGTCTGGTGTGCCAAAGGTGCTTTAGTCAGTTCAAATTCATCCTCAACTGGACCAAAACTCAATGGTGACCGGACCTATTTTAGAATCCGCTAAATGCAGACATCACAAATATTCTAAACTTATCACAGAGCAAGTTCATTACCACTCAAAGAATTCTTGGTCACAAAAGCTGAGCATTCAACAGCTTTCATGATCAACTACAACAAATTTTGAGCTATAGAATATGAATAGCCCTCTTTTGCTTAAAAAAATGGCAAGTAACTTAAGCAAGCCCATGCCCACAAATGCCAAATTGGTTCCAGAAGAAGCAAACACACCTAAAATTCATAGTATCTAAGATGGGTGAAAGCAAATAATTTTATTCAAATTGACCTTCACTATTAGAAAACTTATAGAAGACCAACCTGGATGCAAGCACCATAAGGCACCCCACAAATGCTGCATAACAACTTCCAGCGGTCCTGCTCATAAAGAATTTAGAACATTAAAAAGGAATGTAGTTACAATATTGTTAGTAGGCACTAATTCCTTATGGAAACAATCAAGAGCTTAATCCTCACAACAATTAAAAAAAAAGGCGGACCCCAGTGCCAAGCGGCTCCCGCACAATGCGGGCTCAGGGGAAGGAGACCCTATATATACGCAGCCTTACCCTGACATATTGCCATGAGGCTGTTTCCAGGGCTTGAACCTTGGACCTGGGGGCGGAAAACCAGCGCACCCACCAGTTGCGCCAAGGCCCGCCTTCTTAAACCTCACAACAATAAAAGTATAAAATATTTATGAAACAAAGAAGCAGCAGCAGTTTTAGGGAAAAAGATAATCAATGTTTACAGTACCAAGACAGACATAAAAACAACGCAGAAAAGCCTACCCTGCTGATTCTACTTATTCCATCAATAGGCTCCATCCGCTTGACATCAGCTAAGCAAGTTTCTGGCAAAAATTGCTACACTTAGCAAACATAAGCAGACAAAAGAAAAGAGTATAGAGATCAATTAATGAGCTAACGAACCAGGTATCCACATGGCACATGCCAAATGAGCCCATCGACCATCTGTTGTAGGCTTCATTGCACCTCCTAGAAGAAACTCAGTTATCATACTCGATCTCGTTTAATCATGTAACATGGGATAAAAACAAAAAAGATCTCTCCATACCTATCAGTGGACATAAGCAGCAAGGGGGTGGGGGCGTGGGAGCACCGGAACGACATAGGTTACACAACCATAGCACTCCATTAGAAGGTTCTAGTTCTCCATAACATCTGGCATGGACCTGATAGAACATCGCAATTTATGGCTCAGAAATCAAGGAAACTGATAAGGTAGCAGGGTTTACCAGCTGATCAAGCATTAAAGCAGCAAATCTGCTTTAATTTTGAGAAAAAAACATAAAAAAGCTGTAAGGAGATCATACCATCATTCTACATTTGTCACACTGCAGAAACAGATTGTTCTCATATTCCTACAAAAACTCACATTTAGCAAGCAATAAATACAATTAGATTATGGCTTAGAGGACAAGAAAAAACAAAGTCTATTTCCCTTCAGCAAATTGAACAGGAAGCAAAATAGGAAATGCATGTAGGAAAAATCACACATGAATAAAAATCCAGTAGACACGTGACATGTTAGAGATAAAAACTGTACCTCATCCATGTGACACACATTGCACTTATCAAGGTCAAACCAATCAATATGAACCTGCCTATAACCAACTGGCAGATCACCATATCTTCCAGAACCTATCTTGCACATTAATTTTCTGGAAGAGGCGCTGCATTTATATAATCCCTGAAAGTGACACTGCATCTCAGTTAAAATCTGTTAGAAGCTAAGAAACAAAAGATTGTCATACAGCGTACCTGTATAAGTTTAGCAACTTTAGGATTGGAAAAACCAAACATATCAGTTCCTGATTTATAGTCCCTTACAAGCCTACCATCTGCAGTGGAAACATCAGAAGCACCCTTTTCCATTTTTTTTATCCGTTTGTATATTTTATTCCAGCAAGCAGACGCTGTGGGACCATTGAACTGCAGCAGAACATTTGAGTTACATACACATCAAAGGTTCTTTTTGCATATTCCAAAAAGATGACAACTAGCACATGCTGCGATACCTCATTTAGCATTGCAACTAATGATCCTTGCTATAGCTTAAATTAGCAAAAAGGTCAAGAAATGCATATATGTCCTAACTATGACATGCCCAACATTTTTAAGAATCGTGTAATCAATGAAATCATGCTTACTCCGTTTCCTGTGCAAATCCTTGAAAATCCATTTCTTATGTAAATGTAAATTTGATCATTAAAGAAAAGAAAACCAGAACATTCTTGAGATTTATGATCAGAAGGAGAAAATAAGATAAAGCAATTACTTGGAAAGGAGAAATTAAGATGCTAGTTCTTCATAATGGATTTGGTTTAAAAAATGCCAATATAAGAGGGAAAATTAAACATTGGATGCTTTGGAAGATATCTATCAGAAAAACATGTTTACAAGGGCACAATCACTTGGTCATGTAGGAGCTAACCTGCTCTCCACCATCTAGCGTCACCCTAAAAAGTGGTCGAACCTTCGACTCAGGATCTCTCAACACCTCCATCTTATATGATGTGCAAACTTGTGGGTCTAAACATCCCAAACACAGACAAGGGGAAAATTAAGATGGTCTCCAAACAAACGAGCGCATGCAAAAGAATCAAGCAAGCATCCAAATGAGACAGTTAAAATCTTTCACCAGTAATTGAAGTAAACTTCCTCACTGCCATGTAGCCCTCTGGCCAGATTACACTTCCATCTTGAAAATTTGCAGAATCATGAACAATTCTTCCTGAAAGAAAGTTTACATCTGTAAGTAACAACACTCCCACTGACAAAAATAAAAAGTGTATGTCATCATAGAAATTATTTAGTAGTCACTAACAAAGGACATCAAGACTTCCACTAAAATGAACACAGTGGGATTTGTTGATCATTTATTGTACAAGATATAATATGAAAAGGTTAACCGGCATGGCCAATACCCCATGACATGACAGACATTAAGATTCCTAATAAGTCATATTGCCAGAAAATAAAAATGGTATTAATGATTGGATAAAAACAGAAAAGCCAGTTTCATACTTTAAATGTGTTTTATTAATAGTAGAGGGGCATCTAGAGCTAAACATAGTCAAATAAGAAAATAAAAGATTTTGTTGAATGGTCCATTTGGGAATCAATGAGGGTAGTCAAGAAAGAAAATTATTTCCCAAATGGGAGCCACGAAACAACTCATAACAAGCATGAATAGAATTAAAAAATGTGAAATCATCAGAAAATGAAGCTTGCACCAGCATAAGGGGAACCACAAACTAACCTATTGCAAGCATCAATAGAATAATAAAATGTGAAATCACATGCAAATCGAAATGTTGAGAGTTTACCGAGGCTTAAAATTTTCAAGTCTCCTACTACATAGGGAGAAGTTTCAATGTTTTTCAATGCTGTACGGGCCCACCCATCGTCTGAACAATCTTCACCTGAATCTGTACATCCTTCATCCTCTCCATGTAAATTTTTGAAGCCATCAGCCTTGCATATTCTCTGTGATCGCAGCATCTCAGAAGGAAGCTTCTGTTTGCTTAAATAGCTATTCAAAATTCAATAATTGCAATAAGCAACAAATTTGAGCTACAAATTATTCAATTCTGAAGGTCAAAACAGAAAACTTAAAATGCAACATGCTAAACAATGAAGGATAAACCACTAAAATAAGCAGCCTTGAGAATTTCACATATAGTGGGCTGCAAACTAAGTTGAAACTGATTTCAGAAATTAAAACTTGTACTTAAGATATATTGATTAATGAACCCACAGTGAGGAAAAAAGTATAAATAACATTACATTTTTGCCTCTTCTAGTCCTTCAAAAAAATGAGGCTTCTTGCACTTCAAGTGTAGACGAGAAAGAAGTCCTGTGAGAAATGATTTCACCTGCTGCAGTCTAACCCTAGAAGAAAAGATTAAAGGGTGGGAACTTCAGTTTCAAAAGAGAAATAGGTCAAATGAAGCCAACAGCTCCTCCATGATAATTGAAAAACCAATTTTCCTTAATTTTCAAGATATGGAGAACCTTGCAAAGTCATGTGTGCCAAAAAATTGAACAGGAATGGATCTTCCGCCCGAAAACAATTTTAAACCTTTACAATTCCCAGCAAGTGATTCATCCATAACAAGAGCTGGCCACATTGCATGACCTGCAATCGAAATAAGCAAACTGTTAATAAAACATAATCACAACAACAAATGATGAAATTCATGTCATATACTATCAACTAAAATTGCAAGGAAAATCAAACAAAGTAACCAGAAATATATATTGTTGATGTTCACAACATAGAATTTTAAGATAGATTTCAAACACGAAAGGTTTTTTTTTAAAAAAAAAAAGGTAAGCTTAGAACTTCCGAAGCTTAATGTTGCTTTGATATGTAAAATAACCACCCTATGCCAACCGAAATGGGAATAAAGTTAAATTGGCAGACTAAACAAGATATCTTCACATCAAGCATAGTCCCCTCTTTACCATGAGAAACAAGTGCTTAGTAATTGCATAAGGATTGATAACAATCAATCATGGCGCCCACAAATTTATAAATAGCTATAGCATATGTTAATTCTTCAATACAATTAATCTGATGTGTTTTCCAATAATGATAATAATTCTAATAAAGTTGCATATCTTGTTTGTTCAATAATGCACTCTCCAACAAAAATTTCTTCAAGTAAAACATTCCTTTCAAACTGAAACTGATGATAAGTTGTCCCCTAGCGCCATGAAAAAAGAAAAGAGAGATGCCAACACGTGCATAGTTCCCTAAACTTATCCAAAGCAATAAACTAAAAAATTAGCAGCTAAATTTTGCGTACTAACTCATGGCATGAATTAGACCACATTTGACCGGTAAGCTTTAATACATGCAGATATCAGTTGACAAGCCTGACTTTGAGAACTACAGTGCATATCAAGAACATTTGACGCTATGCCAAATATAAGTTGACAATTTTGTATGCATGAGACCAGATGAATAAAATATTAACAAAACAAACAAATTACTTATTAACAGATTGTGCTAAAATTGGAGATCAATGAATTGAATAAAGGCATCAAGCTCCAACAATCTACAAATGGAACAATTAAGTTAAATTGAGCATAAACCTGTTAGCTTGGCCCATACGACTTCACCGGGCTCAAACTCTTGACAGTTATCTAAACTTGCTGCCAAGGCAAGAAGCTCTTCCGCATCATAATCAGAAATGTTACAACTACTCAAGTTTAATTGCTTCAGTTCCTCACGGGAAAGATGAAACCTTATTTTCTCATTTGAGAGAATTAAGTTTTCTTCATCGCCATCTTCATATTTAATCTGCATGTTTGAACAAATAATAATACCATCACGTCCAAAATTATCATTTTTACAAATACACATAATTAGCAGTTTCAGGCTATTCAAGCCAATGAACTAATCATTCAAATAAGAGGGCCATACATGATGTATCTTAGTTTCTGAATCATAACCTATGACTCGGCCAATATACCATTTCAAATCCATGGGCCAATAAACCTGCAGAAAATAACGTCAACATTGTTAAATTGTAATTATATGAACATGCAGGGGAATCAGTTTTTCAATTAATAACCAAGAGAACATCAAAATATTGCCTTGCATCGTAGGCCAACCAATGTCTCAGGATCAGCATTATCAAAAGTCAACCTGCATTGAGTTCAATTAACATCATGTAAGATTTTCTCCTTTGTTTAAAGAAGAATTTACACATCCAAAACAAGTATATCACGTAAGCATGATCAAAGTTAAATATCATATTTGATTTCAAGAAGCTTTTGTTTCTTCAGTACGGAGGAAGAATAGTTATCAATGCCAGATAAGTAAATGCAGTCGATGAATTTGCATACCCAAGAAAGAGAAATTTTTGTTAAAGCGTTCGAAATGAAAGGAGGAAAAACCACCTGACCCATCTCTTTATAGTGCGGGATGCAGGCAGTAGCTTAGAAAGATTCTCCAAGGGGGCACGATTTTTCTTCATACTAGAGTCACAATCACTGGTATTAGTAACATTATGACCACGACAGTCCCTCAGCCGAGGCCCGTCAAGTGTACCCAATGCGCTCAAATCCACCCCCAAATTCACCAATTCCGCGCTCCCAACTTTTCTCTTCTTCTTCAGTGTCCCAGCCTCAGAATTGCCGTTCTCACGGTGCTCGCCAGAATCATCAGTTTTGCAAATATCCGAGGTGGGTCCACCCCGGCGCATCAAAGAATCAAAGAAGGACAAGCTCTCCGAGGAATGTCGGGGCCTCTTGAGGCGGCGAGAGTAGACACGAAGAAGAGGGGGCTTAGCAAGTGAGTTCTTGTGATCAGGGTCGAACTCGAAGTGGGAAAGATTGAGCTTTCGGGCCTTGACCTTCTTCGACATAACGTTGGAGGAACCACTGGCGCTGACACGACAGGGGGATGTGGCAGAATAAAGATGATCGAGAGGAAGATAACGAATGGGAGTGCCGTGGGCGGTGTGAATGTCGACGTTGGTGTCTTCTTCTGCTTCTTGTGGTTGGGGAACAAACGCCATGGATGAAAAAATGGCTAAGTGCGAGAAGAGAGAGAGCAAGAGTCTTGGCCCCTTTGCTCTCTCGCCCTCTCTGTGCGTCCCAGGTGTTGTTGAGAATGGAGATTAAGAGAGTGTTAGGGTTTTGCAATGTGCCGAGAGATACAGATTGGAAGATCGTTCGTGGGGAGGGAAAGTTGCTTTCGGGGCCAAAAAAATCTGTTTCCCGCCGTGCACTAACACAGATTGAAACAGAGGGGCGCTATTAAGCCAGCTGCGTATATGATGGTATTAGATTAGAGACGTCCAAAACGAAACTCCTTCAAAGCCATGTAGTTTTTTTTTTATTTCGCCGTGTATTATCTATATTCACAAATCACAATCCAGCCAGTAACCGATATTTCTCACTCAGGAACGCAATTTGAAATAATAGTTGGAGGTAATTTATGATGAATGAAGAAATGTCAGATTTAAAAGTTTTATAAAGTTGATCTCTTTATCAATTCATGCTAGTGTTATATGAGGAAGATCTAGAATGCATGCCCTTGCATGTATCACGGAGAATCTGAACTGCAAAATTTATGAAAAGAAAAGGGAGTTTTTGTTTCTTGACAGAAAGGAAGTCTTGCTTTGGCTTCAGTTTTTGCTTAATTACACACCTTAATATATGTTTCCAATTTTTAAAGAGGGTTAGTAAGGAGTTCAGTAAATCCTGTGCAAAATTTTGCAGAATCAAAAAAAAAGAAGGTGAGGCATTACGATTCAATAATCTTAACTGCTTCAAAATTGAATAATTAATGACGGAGACAAGTGCAGTGTTGTCGCTAGTAATTATTTTTGCTGGTTTTTAAATGGCATACTTAGGAGGTTATCTTAGTTTCGTTATTTCAAGCTCTGGCTTTCCTTTGTAACTCGGTTAAAAAAAAGATGGAGGCAAGTTAGCATGAGGAGAAGTTCAGAACAGGAGAGGGATATTGGTGGGGAAAAATAAATGCCTAGTAGAGTATGACATGTGATTGATATTTAAGAATGAGTTGTCTAGAGTGGAGATTGGGTGTACCAGTCCAATTGAAGCGCTTTTGATGGAGAACCTCATCAAAGTGTTGGCGTGTGTTTTGAGCATCGGAAATGATTTTGCCAAAAGGTACCTAAACATTTTAAATTTTTGCAGAAGCACTTTGTTCTTAAAACCAAGGTTTGGAAAAAGCCAAATTTTTTTGCTATTCACCAAACTCATTGTTTCTCCTAAAGCTATTCTCTAAAAATTAATCCAAACTTACACTAAATACAACAACAAAAATAGGTTTAAACATAAAAATAAGATGAAAATAATGGTTGTGATCAGTTTGTGCAGGATTGTGTTAAAAATAGTAAACGTCAGTTTTTGGCTTGCAACAAGGCTAAAAAGGCTTGATCTGATTGCTGCCAGACCATGAATATACAGGGGAGTAGAGTGAGAACGCTTTGGAGGGGGAAAAAAATCAAATAACCACACTGCACCAGCTCATTTGGATGAGCTTACTTGAATCGGACTTATTATATAAGTCCGATTTAAGTAAATCAGGATAAATCTTCTCCACATATTTACCTCGTAGACCGTAAAAGCACATCGTAGACCGTAAAAACTACCTCGTAAATCATAAACATTACATCGTATTCCGTAAATCATGATTTATAAGCACTTATAAAAGTCATCCAAACATAATACATAAAGCCAAGTAAGAGATGGAGGAGTGGCTGACAGAGGGACTGTGTTCTATGGAGAGATAGCCTGTGTCTTAAGCAATTAGAATTTTAATGAGGGATTGTAACCCAGATCACCGAGAGCTGTTCGTATAGGGATCAGAGGCTTATTATATGAGTTTTAGAAATGTGGCATTACTCCACACCTCCGAGGACATCACTAGCTGGACTGATTATTTCTCTTGCCTAGTCAAAACTATTAGGGAAAATCTCATACAAAATCACTTAAAATAAAAAATTTTTAAATCAGGTTGTTAAATTCACTAAATCCATAATTGAGTCATTAATCTAATTTAAAATTTTAAAATATTTATAACATGATTTTAATGCCTTCTTCTCTCCTCTCATTAAAGAGTTTCTCATTCACTTTATAACTTATATATATAATATTTAATAAAACAAAATATGATTCATCTATAGTTTAAATATATTAACTATAATAGTAAGAGAAAAACGTACAACAAAGAGTTCATTTTATTCTCACAAACGCATTTATTTCAAAATAATTATAATATATGTCAATATAATTTGTTTAATAAATATAGTAAGTATAAATTTTACTATATTTGTTCATATATAAATTTTTTTCCTAAGTTCTATATTTCAATATTAAAGCATTTATGAAATTCTTAGTACATTTAATATCTTTTTATCTATCGTATACTTAGAAGTATATCAAATTTACAGGCCTCTGATTAGAAAAATAATTAATATTAATGATTTGTATTAAAGAATGAAAAAGTTAAAACATATCTTAACTAATTTATTTTTTTAACAAACACACATTTATGTACTAGGGAAAATTATTCAAAATTTGTTTAGATTAATGTTGGTAAATGTGACTTTTATTTTAATTGATTTTTACAAACTGAATTAGTATATGTTATGCATTCCCTTTTTTATCTTGTCTCCGCTGATAAAAATAATTATATTATTTTCTTAAAAAAAACTCACATTTATTTATTTTTATTTTATATCATTAATATCAGTTAATTGATTTTTCAATTAAATCATTTAATTGATATCAATGATAATGACATGACATGTGAGCACTGCATCTTTTTTTCTTGAATTATTCTTGATGACCCTTTTAGAACATTAAAAAAATTCTTTTGATTTAGCAAATCATATTTTATTTTATTATATGTTAGTGTTGATATATAAAGCAATAAAGTCATAGAGCAATAAAACTCTTTTAAGAGCGGATAGAAAAAAAGAAGAAGGCATTAAAGTAGTTTTACCCACATTTTGAAATTCTAAATTGGGTTAATAACTCAATTAAGAATTTGTTGAATTTACCAACCTAATTTAAAATTTTTCTATTTTAAGTAGCTTTATATAGGATTTTTCCAAACTATTATGCCTCTACTAAAACGTGTTTGCCACAAGTTGTGCGAAATGGATGTTTGAGAATTGGTTTGGAGGACATGCAAGGTCTCTACTAGTTGCTTGTGTATGTACTACATTAACATTCTAAGTCTATTCACCAAAGCTTTTGCCTACCTTTGCAAGTTTTCTTTTAATAAAAAAAAAAATAATCGCAATGGAAGCTCAAAGGCTGAGTCAAATGAGGCCGGCAGGAAAATAAGTGCTCTGAATAAGGGGTATGAGTGTACGCCGAAGCAGCTTATCTGGGGTAGACATTTTGCACTCAGGAAAATAAGTGCTCTGAACAAGGGGTATGAGTGTATGCCGAAGCAGCTTATCTGGGGTAGACATTTTCGACTTTTCTTTATTGATATATATATATATATCAAGACGTGCATGTGATTTTTTATAGCAATAATTAAACTTCAGAATTCGAGCCAGCCTCAGAGAATAATAGAAGCTTGCATGTGATTTTTTATAGCAATAATTAAACTTCAGAATTCGAGCCAGCCTCAGAGAATAATAGAAGCTTGAAAAATGACCCCGCCTCCGCCCTTGGGGGGTTTTATGGCTAGGAGTCTAAGGATCTGTTTGGATTGGCGGTAGATAAGTGGTTTTTTTTAATGTGGTTTTTATAGAAGTCATATTGAAAAAAAGTCATATTGTAAATGTGATTTGTATTTGGATTAGTAGTGGGATAAGTGGCTTTTTTTTTAAACCCAGTGAAAAAAAGTCAGAAGTGTAATATTCTAAAAATAATAATAATAATAATAATAAAATATTATTTTATAATATAATATTATTAAATAATATAATATATTATATTATATTATTAAAATAATAATGTTATATTTTTATAACTGTCCCACTTGGCACCTCACGGGCACATACTTGTATGCCCGAAGAAATGGATTGTTGGTTACTGAGGCTTTTGTCTCACCCCGTTGATTTAACATTTTTCCAGGTGATAGTTGTCGTGCGGGTCCATCAGGGAAGACTCCGGAAGCTTAAACTACTTCTGATAAAAGTAGTGCTTCCATCTTTTTAATATATGTTGGATTATTGTATAATGCCACATTAGGGCTCATCTTGCATACTCTGATCTATTTTTGAGAACTTGGTGTGTTAACTATATATTTTTAATTACTCCTGATGATGTTGGAAGGCCTAGAGGGCTTATGATGTGTTCTAAACTCGTGGATCCACAATTTGATTTGATAAGGATATTTTAATATCTGATGAGATATTATTCAGCAAGGAAAAATGATTTTATTTTCCATGGTAAATTTTATAAACCATGGTAGAGTTTTCAAACGGTTAGCTGAACTCTTTTCTACCATGGTAGACTTTTGGAGAATTGAGTTATAATAATAGGATTTTACAGTATTAAGGAAAGGATTTTACAATTTGGTATCAGAGCCCAACGATTCTGTGAACTTTGTGGCATGCATTATATTTAGTGGCAATATACAAAATTCACATATATCTTCCCTGTTAGTTGTATTGTTATGATTCTGTTGACTACTTACTAGTTATGGTGGGTTGCATCCTTAGGTGGGGAGAAGATGGTTCAAACTCGTCGTACTAGTTCTGGTGGTAGTAGGCCTCCACACCCACCTGTCCAACCACAGCAGCAACAACAACTCCCATTTGATAAGGACGCTTTTATGCAACAACTGAAGGGAGTTGTGGTAGATGTTGTAGACGAACGATTGAAGAAATTTAAAGAAGATAGTGGGCGGCAAGCAAGGGACAAGACCCCTATGGGGAATGGTGATGATCATCAAAGCGTGGGAAATTCAGAAAAGATGCATGAAACTACTAATGAGGGCCATGGTGATTATATACCCCAACAACCACATGTTCCGGCTTCTCGTTCCATTTCCAATGTATATAAAGATTTGGCTCGACATCACCCTCCTATTTTTAATGGAAACCGAGATCCTGTTGAGGCAGAAATGTGGATTGAGGACATAGAGACGTTATTCCAGGCTGTGGATTGTACCAGTGAACAGATGGTACAGGCAGTCATCATTCTTCTTAAGGGTGACGCGAATGAGTGGTGGAAGAGTGTGAGACCAGCGGATGTGTCATCTTTGAAGTGGGCGGAGTTCAAAGACATGTTTTTATGCGCACTACTTTCCAGAGGAGTTGCAACATGAGAAGGAGTTGGAATTTTACGCTCTTCGTCAAGGTGATATGAGTGAAGATGAGTATATCTCTACTTTCATTCGATTGACAAAATATGTCACATATTTGAAGGAGCACAATAACCCTAATTGGAAGATTAGACAGCTAATCGATAAGGCCAGGCCAGAACTGAAGTCATTTATGAGGTCTTCGAACATCACAAATTTTGAGGATGCTTGTACCAAACTACGTATTGCTGCACGTACGGTACGAGAGGTGGAGGATTCCAAGCGCCGTGATAGCTCTGGCAGATTCTCCAGCTTTCCAAGGCCAAATATTAATGTGATGAAGAAGCCAAGTTTTAGTACAGGAAGTTTTAGGAGCTCAAGGAAGACTGGAGGGTCTTATCAGAGAGGGTTTCAAAGTAATAAAGCCTCACAGCAAAGATTCCAGACCCAGAGGAGTCATTATAATAGGATTCAGGCGTCTCGTCAAGATTCTACTATGTCTACACCCAGCGTGCGTAGACCATGCCAGAATTGTGGTACAGTACATGCAGGGAAGTGCTGGGAGTGCTATAAGTGCCACAAATACGGGCATATTGCTCGCTTTTGCCCTGAGTTTCCACAGATCCCGTAGAGTGTTCGCCCTACCGTTCCTGGTCGTGTGTTTGCTTTGACCCGAGAAGAAGCAGGAGCATCTCCAAATGTGATCCAAGGTACTGTTTCTCTTCAAGGGCATGATGTATTCGTGTTATTTGATTCTGGCGCTTCACATTCATTTATCTCTGATAACTTTGCTCAAAGATTGAGATTGCATGTTTGTGAATTGCCTTATGATTTGGAAGTGTCCACACCTGCTGGAGCTTCTGTTATGACCGGTCGTGCTTGTTTAAACCTTACTCTTAAGTGTGATATTTGTAATTCGAAGATAGATTTAATTTGTTTACCGCTTAAGGGTATAGATGTAATCATTGGCATGGATTGGTTGTCTGCCAATAATGCTCATCTTGACTGTAAGGGAAAGAAAGTGAATTTTCCCTTAAGTCTCGCATCTGTTAAGGTGGCTTCTAGCCCCTTGATATTGTCGGCCACTAAAGCAGAAAAGTGTGTTCGACGAGGTTGTGAAGCCTATATGGTCTTCTTTTCAATTAATGCTGACAAAGATATTGGGATCAATCAGATTGAAGTAGTAAAAGAATTTCCAGAAGTGTTTCCAGAAGAGATATCAGGACTGCCACCGAATCGAGAGGTAGAGTTCTCCATTGAGTTAGTACCAGGCACAACTCCAATTTCTAAGGTCCCTTATCGAATGTCGCCATCAGAGTTGGCAGAGCTGAAGAAACAGTTAGAGGAGTTGCTTGAGAAAGGTTTCATTCGACCAAGTGTCTCTCCTTGGGGTTCGCCAGTATTGTTTTTCAAAAAGAAGGATGGAAGTATGCGGTTGTGCATTGACTACAGACAATTGAATAAGGTCACCATTAAGAATAAATATATGTTGCCTAGGATTGATGATTTATTGGATCAGCTCAAAGGAGCCGCGGTGTTCTCTAAGATCGACTTGAGATCGGGTTACCATCAGCTCAGAGTTAAGGCTGAGGACATCTCAAAGACTGCTTTCCGGACTCGGTATGGACATTATGAGTTTTTGGTTATGCCTTTCGGGTTGACCAATGCTCCAGCTGTTTTCATGGATTATATGAACCGGATTTTTAGGCCGTATTTAGATCGTTTTATTGTTGTCTTCATTGATGACATTCTCATTTATTCTAAGAATGAGGAGGAGCACCGAGAACATCTACTCATTGCATTGCGTATATTGAAGGACCACCAGTTGTATGCTAAGTTGAGTAAGTGTGAGTTTTGGCTCAGGGAAGTGAATTTCCTTGGCCACGTGGTGTCTGCTGAAGGAGTAGTTGTTGATCCTAGTAAAGTTGATGCCGTATTAAAATGGGAATCCCCGAAGTCGGTGACTGAAATAAGAAGTTTTGTGGGATTGGCTGGCTACTACAGGAGATTCATTAAGGGGTTCTCTCAAATTGCTATGCCTTTGACTAAGCTGACCAAGAAAGATCAACCGTTTATATGGACAGATAAGTGTGAAGCTGCTTTTCAAGAGTTAAAGGCAAAGTTGACTACAGCACCTGTGCTTACCCTTCCTGATCCTGGATGTCCGTACACAGTGTATACGGATGCTTCATTTAAGGGGTTGGGTTGTGTGTTAATGCAAGAAGGCAAGGTTGTTGCATATGCTTCAAGGCAGTTGAGGCCTCATGAAGAGAATTATCCGACTCATGATTTGGAGCTCGCCGCTGTAGTATTTGCATTAAAGATTTGGAGGCATTATCTATATGGAGCTCAATTTGAAGTTTTAAGTGATCACAAGAGCTTGAAGTATTTAGTTGACCAGAAGGAGCTGAATAATAGACAACGCAGATGGATGGAGTTCCTGAAAGATTATGATTTCGAAATAAAGTATCACCCTGGAAAGGCCAATGTTGTGGCTGATGCTTTAAGTCGAAAATATGTTCATGTTTTCTGTATGAGTTTAAATGAGCACTATTGGTTGGAAAGCTTGAGGGACATCTATATTGTTCCGTATCAGAAGAAGATAGTTGCTTTGAATGCAGTCATTGGTGAATATGGGTTTTATCAAGACTTGAAAGACGCTCAAACGAAAGATGATCAGCTAGACAAAATTCGAGAAGAACTAGAGCATGGGGAAGTTCCGGATTATGACGTTGGGAATACAGATATTTTGAGATACAAGGGGAGAATTTGTGTTCCCAATAACGATGAAATCAAGAAAACCATTTTGGAAGAAGCCCATCGGAGCAAATATACCATACATCCAGGAATCACCAAGATGTATAACGATCTGAAGCGACAATATTGGTGGCCAAAGATGAAGAGAGACGTGACCGACTTCGTCTTGAAGTGCTTGACGTGCCAGAAGGTCAAGATCGAACACCAGAAACCACCAGGACTACTTCAGAATCTAGATATCCCTAAATGGAAATGGGATAGTATTTCTATGGATTTCATCATGGGCTTACCGCCAATCCGGAATATTTATGATGCTGTTTGGGTGATCGTAGATCGATTAACCAAGTCAGCACACTTTTTACCTATTAAGGCAAATTATTCTTTGGAGAAATTGGCCGAGTTGTATATTAAAGAGATTGTACGTATGCATGGAGTGCCGGAGAGTATCATATCGGATCGTGATCCAAGGTTCACTTCGAACTTTTGGAAGTCCTTACAACAAGCCATGGGTACAAAGTTAAAGTACAGTACCGCTTATCATCCTCAAACAGACGGTCAAACCGAGAGAACTATTCAGACACTTGAGGACA
Source organism: Albizia julibrissin (assembly GCA_037074505.1). Classification (NCBI taxonomy): domain Eukaryota; kingdom Viridiplantae; phylum Streptophyta; class Magnoliopsida; order Fabales; family Fabaceae; genus Albizia; species Albizia julibrissin. The sequence continues at coordinate 1,408,943 of CM073482.1, read as the reverse complement.
TGTTGAGAGCTTGCGCTATCGAGCTTCCAGGTAATTGGGACAAGCACTTGCCATTGGCAGAATTTGCATACAATAATAGTTATCACTCTAGTATTCAGATGGCACCTTTTGAGGCTTTATATGGTCGAAAGTGTAGGTCACCGTTATGTTGGATCGAATTGAGTGAAAGAACTATTATCGGACCAGATCTAGTAGAGCAAACATCACGGAAGATTGAAATGATACGGCAGAAATTGTTGACAGCTCAAAGTCGACAGAAGAGTTATGCGGATCATCGAAGGAGACCGTTGGAATTTAGTGTGGGAGATCATGTTTTTCTGAAGGTTTCGCCTATTACGGGCATTGGTAGGTCTATTAAAGCAAAGAAGTTGACTCCACGATTCATTGGGCCATTTGAAATTTTGGAGCGAATTGGATCGGTTGCCTATCGGATCGCCTTGCCCCCACATTTATCTAAGGTGCATGACGTGTTCCATGTGTCACAGCTAAAGAAGTATCATCCAGATCTGTTTCATATCATTGAGCCTGAAGAGGTTGAGTTAAGAGAGAATTTGACGTACGTGACCGAACCAGAAAGAATTTTAGATGTAAAAGACAAACAATTACGGAATAGAACAATCCGTCTCCTAAAAGTTTTCTGGAAGGGAATGTTTCCAGGTGATGCCACCTGGGAAACTGAAGAGCGTATGCAACGTGATTTTCCTCATTTGTTTGCTTAGGTATATACGTGGTATTTATGTTATATTATATTGAGATTGAATTGGTGTAATGTTGTGTAAGAGTTTTATGTTTTGAATTTTGGGGACAAAATTCTATTTAGGTGGGGAGAATTGTAATATTCTAAAAAAAAAAATAATAATAATAATAAAATATTATTTTATAATATAATATTATTAAATAATATAATATTATATTATTATATAAATATATTATATTATATTATTAAAATAATAATGTTATATTTTTATAACTGTCCCACTTGGCACCTCACGGGCACATACTTGTATGCCCGAAGAGATGGATTGTTGGTTACTGAGGCTTTTGTCTCACCCCGTTGATTTAACATTTTTCCAGGTGATAGTTGTCGTGCGGGTCCATCAGGGAAGACTCCGGAAGCTTAAACTACTTCTGATAAAAGTAGTGCTTCCATCTTTTTAATATATGTTGGATTATTGTATAATGCCACATTAGGGCTCATCTTGCATACTCTGATCTATTTTTGAGAACTTGGTGTGTTAACTATATATTTTTAATTACTCCTGATGATGTTGGAAGGCCTAGAGGGCTTATGATGTGTTCTAAACTCGTGGATCCACAATTTGATTTGATAAGGATATTTTAATATCTGATGAGATACTATTCAGCAAGGAAAAATGATTTTATTTTCCATGGTAAATTTTATAAACAATGGTAGAGTTTTCAAACGGTTAGCTGAACTCTTTTCTACCATGGTAGACTTTTGGAGAATTGAGTTATAATAATAGGATTTTACAGTATTAAGGAAATGATTTTACAAGAAGCTACTTCAATGAGCTTCTAAGAAAAACAGTTTTTTTTAAACCCAGTTAATACTACCGTGTTTCTAAACGGGTCTGCAGATGTCAAATAGGCTTTTTTCACCTCCTAATGAGTTCTCAAACAAGCCCTAAGACCCAGGGTAGCTCTTAAGTTGCTGGATCCGGTCATTTTTATAAGAAATAAATATTTAAATTATGCGGTTTAAAGTGTTAACTAAAAATAATAATGTGTTGGATTTATACTATTTTTTCTAATTATATCCTTATGTATAAAGAGAGTACATGAGAAAGATAAGTGGTAAAAATTTATTGCAGAGATAATAAGTGACATGTTTTTAATGGGAGTAAAAATAAAAAAAATAAAATTTCAATTAAAAAGGATTTGTTACTCATATTAAAGATTACTCATATGTAAGAGGTTGTTTCTTATAAAAGGAACCGAATGGATTATTTTCTTTTATTTTTAAAATATGTGTTTTTAATATATGGGTTAAGGTATAAAAATATTTATATATATTTTTCAAAAATATAAGCATTTTTACATCTTAACCATTAATATATTATTCTCACAAAATCTAACCTTAACTCATTTCGTATGGAAGTTCTACCCCTTGACAATGCTCACATTACTCTCGCCCAATACACACTAATCGCTACTTTCAATCACACACTGATCCAATTATGACAGAAGCCCATCAAGTTCAAACCAGAAGCTTTATATAACATTATAGTTTTTGCTTTATAGATTCTGGAATAAGTATATATAATGTTAATAGTATTGCATACTAATTTCACTATTATACCGCTATGAGTTAGGGGCTCGTTTGATTCAATCCTATTACACCCTATGATGCAGTGCAATATGATACAATAGTAATACAATGCAATATTAATTACAGGGCTATTGTTTGGTTTGATTTTTAAGTAAGGTGTAATGAGTTATTATTTTAATAATTATTTAAAATTAATATATCAAACAAAGTTTATTTTACCCTTACTATAGTCTTTATAAAAAAATAGTTAAGAATCATCGCGCTACTCATCATAACTGTCACGCTATCTCGCCGAGGATAGTCAGATGGCGATGATTGTGGTAGTAGCGAATGGTAACGATGCTGTGGCGGTGGCACGGAAGGTGGTGATAGCAACAACAATGGAGGAGGTAGTGGCGTTGGCGATGGTGGAGGAGGAGGTCGTGATGGCGGGCGGCGGTAATGATAGACATAGTGGTGGTGAGGTTTGGCCAAAGAGGAGGGGTCATAGTGGCAGTGGCAACGGTGGAGGTGGCGGAGACGGCGGTGGAAGAGAAGGTAGTGGTGGCGGAGGGGATTGAGTAGGAGGAAGTAGTGGTGGCAGCAATGGTTGGGGGTGGCGGGGGCGGCGGTAAAGGAGGAGAAGGTAGTGTTGGCGATGACGAGTGGCAGTAGAGGAGGAGAAGGTAGTAGCGGTGGTAGCAGGTGGCGGTGGCGGCGGGTAGGGGGAGGGGGCGGCAGAGGTGGATGAGGAGATAGTGTCGACGGCAGCAGCAGTAAAGGAGGAGGAGGTAGTGGCAGCGGTGGGGGTGGTGGAGGAGGAGGTAGTGGCGGCAGCGGCAGCGGCAGGTGGAGGTGACAACGATGGAGTAAGAGGAGGAGGTAGTGACGTAATGTAGCTAAGTGAAAAGATATAAGTAAAATTGAAACTAAAAGGTAAATTGGATTTTTTTAACCATGTAATAGAATAGTAATAATGATTGATAGGGGGAGGTATGAATGAGGATCATTACCATGGTAAACCCTGTTACCATGCTAAAGAGAAATCAAACACTATTCTTTTAGAAATGCAATCATGATTACTATTGCAGATATGCAATGGGGTTGAACTAAACAGACTCTAAGGTCAAGCGGTTTGATTGATGTAGGCAAGTGTTATTTATTCTCAATTCGATCTCAATATAAAATATATTTATCTAATTTGATTAGATTAATAAAGTTAGTTAAATTAGTTAATATAACATGTAATTTATAAAACACCCTAGTCATTTTCTTTAGTTATCTTGCCTCATTGATTATTATTGAGTATTATTGAGGGAGTATCAATATGAATAAATTAGATAAAAATTGACAAAAATAAAAATATATTTTATGTATAGGATCAAGATCAACTCCTCAATTATGTCTTATATTAAAGATCGAGAGAAGTAGTATGGCATTACCAGCACACAGGCGTTCATTGATTGGCTTAAATTTGTATCAGGTCTCTCAATATTATTAGATCCTCTGGCTGTGATTTGATCGCAGGATCTCAAGGTATATGTCACTTTGGTGAATAAATGACAACCCATGGTTTGGTTGTGAGTTTTGTGACTCTTGACGACCTATGTTTTAAATTTGGACAGATTGTGCATATGGGTGTATCCAGTCAAATTAATTTTTCACAGATGTATTAATTTACAGCCTTTAAATTTGAATATTTTATTTATTTTTGCTCAGTGATGTCAAAAATATGAGCTCACGATGAAACTCCTCCCAATACATTTTTAAATACAAAACATAATGATATTAAATAAAACGACAGCTTTACAGAATGCATGTAAGATCATATCCTTAATTCCATAATATTAAATATTATCTCTCAACGACTAATCATAATAGAGATAAAATCGCACAAACTATTAAATATTATAGTATCCAATCCATGATACGATAATACAAAGTATGTAGTCAAAGCAGAGTTTATAGGATGTAGGCCCTATGAGTAACAATATACATCAATTAAACACATAATAAACCACAAGAAGCCATAGAGATATATCTATGCCTTAGGAGCTCCTCCTGACATTTCAGCACGGAAACTATCACCTGAAAAATATTAAATCGACGGGGTGAGACAAAAGCCTCAGTAACCAGCTTTCCAACTCATTACACATGCTGACATGTATTCATGAGGTTCCAAGTGGAACAATTTATATAATAAAATATTAAAAATCTAATATCATTGTTTTGTACACAAATCTCATATCAGAAATTATAATATTATATATTAAATCTCATATCACAATTCCCAAGTGCCTCCCATTAATCCAACCGAACCGCCTTATTTCAGCCGACTAGACCCATGGGCTAAGTTACTATCCATGTTACTGGCCACTCAAAGAGCTCTCCGGTCACATGATGAGGATTGACCAAAATCCACATAGCATGTTTCCAGACCATGGGTTTTTCCCCTCATTGAACTAATGGGGTGTCACAGTCCCTCATTGAACTGGTGGGACGGTCCCTCATTGAACTGGTGGGACAATAGAAAGTCAACCATCGTGCACTAATGGAGGCTATACCACATGGTAAAAATAACTTTCTCAATCTCAACCCAAACCAAACAACCCAATATGTATCAATAAATAGCTCAATATGAATTTTCTCAAGATTTCATACACATATGAGAATATTCAAAATATACAAATACATCTTATAATTTAAATCACAAGGTTCCACAAAGCAAGTGTATAACAAAATACTCCTCAATATTACTCATTGAAATAATTTATAAATATTCATATATGATTTTCAATCTCATAATCATTTTACAAATACTCACAAACACACACCAACACACATAATAAGTGGAAAGTGGTTACCTCTCGTCAAAGCTAATTATTATCACACTGTTCCAAATCCAAGAGCTCAAATACACGCCAAAATCAATCTATCACAATCAATTTACTACCCGTTAATAATTTTCTAAAAGTCAAAATTATAAATTATTTACAAATTCTAATAATAATAATATACTATAAAAACTGAAAATAACAATTTAGGGTTAAATTATAAAATGACAGTTTAGTCCTTCGAATTTCATAAATGACAGTTTAGTCCTCCGAATTTCATAAATGACAACTTAGTCCTCATAATTTCAAAAATGACAATTTAGTCTTACGAATTTCATAAATGACAATTTAGTTATTCAGATTTTAAAACTATACCAACTAAAATTTCAATAATATCTCCATTAACCCAAATAAATTATTTAATCTAAATTTAATCGGTTTAAAAGTCCAAAATAACATTATTTATAAGTTGATTATATAGAAAATTCATTATAAAATCTTATATCAACTAAATAACAAAAATAAACTGATTAAAATTAACTATTAGTTATCATCTATATTCTTATAGCCATACACTGACAAAACTCAAATTTGTCCAAAATTCTAATCCTAAAATATTCTCTAATCAGTACAAAATTAATATCATAAGAAAGAGAAAATTATTTAGAAAATATTTCATAAAATAAGTTTTATAATTAGAAGAGATTTTGAGTACCTTATTAATCCCCGAAGAAATAAAAATACTCCTATCAGAGCCTTGCCCGTCACCTTACTACACAACACTTCAGGCATAAACTGTGTGAAGTGTGTGAGAAGAGGACTGCCTCACTTTAATATTATTCTATTTTTTTTAAACGTGTGGCACCATACGGTGCCACACCCTTTTTTTCACGCCCCCACGTTTTTATTATATATATTATTTTAATAATATAATATATTATATAATAATATTATATTATATTATAAAATAATATTATTTATTTATTTATTATTATTTTTAGTCTTAAAAATTACCTACTAAAAATTATAATTTTCTCTAAATTATAATTATATCCTAAAAATAAAAATAAGGATGTTACAATGCATATGTTTGTTTAAATACCTTATAAAAGGATTACATTAAAATATACATGAAAGCAGGTATAAATATGCACTTCACAACATGAAAGGAAAAAACATAAAGCAAGTAGAAGATATCCTGACAACTAGTAACTGTTAAGGATGAGACTGAGAATCCATAATGCATATGAAGCATTCATTCACACTGTGTACAGAGAAAGGTGTGGATTGGCATTAGCTTCAAATAGTCCAAAGTTATATTATCAAGAACAATCAAGCTTTCAAGTACTTTGAAGTGTTTGTTTAGAATAACGATTAAAATATTTAAAAATAGCTTTTCAACCGTGATTTACGGTATACGAGGTAAGTATGTGAGATGAGTTTTATTTTGACTTACGTGTATAAGCTCTTTAAAAGCTTTCCCCAACACCCACACATGAAAAGTCGAACCTGCAATGAACTGTTTTCTCCATAACAATTTCTTAAGCGAGGCGCCTCTATATCAGATAGTTTCTTTGACCATAATGATTATGCAGCCTCTTACACCTGAAAAGAATTAGTATATCCAAACCCGCAATATTAACCCATGTTTGGATAGAGTGAAAATTAAGGAAAAAGGAAAACTAGGAGAAAAAACTCCTAAAAATTAGTAAATATTTTTATCATTTATGGAAGTTATTCTTTATAGTATTCCCTCCCTTTATATTTCTCTCACTCTTCTCTCCATCCCAACATACTCTAAGTGAAGGGTTTTAGTAAACCAGACATCCTGACATTTCATGGCGCATGGTAATTGCGGAGGGTACCAGGGCGGCAGGTTAAGATATAGGCTTCTTCTTCATGAGTTGTTCATGTTGTGGGACGCACACTCTAGCAATATTTTTCTTAGGTCTAGTCAATTGGTCACTTACTTTTTTTTTTAGATTAATCCACTGGTATTTAATTCTATTAGCAACCGACTAGTTCGATTCATAGAAATGTAAGCTATTATGGGGGCATCTTACTACCTCAAAGTAATTATCGTGACTGCATACCCATGGTTTAAATACAAGACTACTAGTTAAACTGAAACAACCCATTTACCAATTCATCCAAACACTTGGTCGATTTACCACTTACTTTTAGCGTTCTTGATTATGTTATTGCCTTTTTTAGTTTTTGTTGCACTAACCTTGTCCTGGGTCCTCTTGCTTTGTGGCAAATAAGGTTCTGAAACCCGGACCGATCGGGGTACTAGGTCAGTGAGTCAGATCGGAGTCAAATCAAAGCTAAACCGGGGCAAAACAAATGAGAAATTTTAAGCTTGTTAATATGAAATTCTAAAGAAAAATTTAAAAAAATTTAATTTTTTTTAAATAATTAGTAAAAAAGTACTAAGTAGGTTCGGTGAAGTGGCCGGTTCCGAGCTAGGTTCCAAAACATGAGTGGTAAGTAAGGGAGTTTGTTTGTTTTTATTTTTTATCTAATGCTTGCACAGCCGCCTTAGCACAATAAATAGGACTAGGGCTAATTTTGAGTCCTTGCTTCAAAATAGAGGGATTATTATTAGAAGGGAAAATTCCAGGAAAATGCAAGTAAAAATAGGAAAGGACAAAAAGGTGGGGTGAATTTGGGAAATCCTAGGTCAGTACATCTAGAGGAATCTGGAATATGAAATTTCAGCACAATGATTAAAATTCCCTCATTTGAGTTTGAAAAACAAAACGATAGAGGGAAGGCAGAAATTCAAGTAGGTACAACTGAAAAACACAAAACCTAGGGGACGACGGGGTGTTAAGCTACACGATGGTCTGTTGACAGAGGTCGACAGAGGTCTGCAGCTGGTAAACGAGAGCGAGGTCGACGGGTTGTTGACATAGCGAGGGTCTGTTGATGGAGGTAGGCGGCTTGGTACGGTGTAATGTTCAGAGGGAAAAATAACAATACACTCATAATTAACAATTACGTCTTCTTAATTAACAACTTTACCTCCTTCGTTAACATCTTCTTAGGAACAATATGGGAAGTTTGTAATGTTCAGGAGGAAAAACAACACCACACTCATGATTAACAACTATGTTTTTTCAATTAACGACTTTATCTCCTTCATTAACATCTTATTAGGAACAATATGAGAAGTTTGTAATATTCAGGAGGAAAACAACACCACACTCATTATTAACAACTATGTCTTCTCAATTAACGACTTCACCTCCTTTATTAACATCTTCTTATGAATAATATGGGAAGTTTGTAATGTTCAGGGGGAAAAACAACATCACACTCATGATTAACAATTACGTCTTCTTAATTAACGACTTAACCTCCTTCATTAACATCTTAGTATGACCAATATGAGAAGTTTGTAATGTTCAGGGGGGAAAACAACACGACACTCATGATTAACAACTATGTCTTCTCAATTAACAACTTAACATTCTTTATTAACATCTTCTTAGAAACAAATTAGGAAGTTTGTAATTTTTAGGGTGAAAAACAACACTATACTCATAATTCACAACTCTATGTTCTTAATTAATGGCTTTATGTCCTTCATTAGCATATATAAAATGAAAAACATGGAAAACTCATAATGATGAGGGCAAAAACAACACCATAATACAATATTCAAAACTAACTTCATACTTTTCACATCTTACAAGCAGACACACAAATCAAAGACATGTCTAGAGAAATGTGTCGCAATAAAAAATTGCAGGGATAATAACAACACAAGGCTGTATATTAACAGCCAAATATGCAGCAATAATAACATAATTACATTCACCAATCAGCTGAAACCAAAAAAAAGTGTTACCTGATGTTGTATGGTCACAGTCTGCATAATCACATATTTAATGACAAGGGAACATTAACATTGAAGTAGTACATAATGTGTTATTGTCAATAACATTGGATTACATTAGACATTGTGAATACATTAACTACAAAATGGATTAAGCATATGACAACAACCCACTTCCAAAAAAATTGTAGTGGATTGACAGTAACTGAACAACAACATAAAAAGTAGTTTCAAAAGTGTCAGTTCAAAATATGCAGGTCCTTCTGACTGTATCCAATATCAGTACGGGTTTAGATTTTTGCATGTCCTTCTAGTGTGACCAGCTTCATGGCATATTGCACGGTGATATATCTTCTTGTTCTGGAATTGTGATTCACGCCTATTGGTTATTGGCCTTCCTGAAAGTCGGCTGGTCCTTGGTGGGAGCAACACCATGCATCTTCTATTAATAACAACACAAATTACTTTAACATCTCTATAACAACACCCTACATCTTATATTAACAACAAAATAAATTATTTTAACATCTCCATCTTCACTAACAACAATACTTCCCCCATATCATCACCCTTCTTCTACTATTAACACCAATACAATAGCATTTCACACCTCCATATTCACTAATAACAACACCCCCCTCTGCCTAAACTTTCTACTGACGCAACACCAGTTAGTCACGAACAATAAAAAAAAGGGAAATCTTCATCAATAATGCATTCAAACACAATGAAAGCGATCAAGCAACCATCAATATTGTCCCATTAGCTTAAAGCCACTATCTTTTCTTAATCTTCACCTAACACTCCCCTTACCCGTAAAATGAAAAGCTTCGATATCATAAACAACAACCACAAACTATAACCAATTTTCCATTAACATTGAAAAAGCACGACATAGAAATATTTTCTTCCTCAAATTTACTTACCTGTGGCTTCCCTCTGGTTGCCGTCGCTTTTCCTCTGGTTTCGTCACTTTCTGGTGTGAAATTCCTCTCTCTACTCCCCTACTCGTGTGCACTCTCTGATAATAGTTGCTATCACTAAAGCTAGGGCATTTTGGTCATTGTACTAAAATTTCATAGCCCAGATTCCTCTAGATATACTGACCTAGGATTTCCCAAATTCACCCCATATTTTTATCCTTTCCTATTTTTACTTTCATTTTCCTAGGATTTTCCCTTATTAGAATTGTAATGACCCAATTTTATTTATTTATTTAATTTTACGCGCCGAGGACTCGGTGTATTTAGGCGCGCAAAGAAAAGTGCAGGGAACGAGGCTTCTCATAGACGCTTTGGACACACCGTCTATTTTTGCTCGCCATTCACTCGTCGGCTCTTCATCCCTCCTTGCCCGTCCTTTTTGTCACTGCAACCTTTTCACTGGGCAATGGATTTGGACCCTGATGATGTTTTCAGAGACGACGAAGATGACCCAGACAGTAGTTTTTTTCAGGTTTGGCATGCATCATTGTTGCTCTGCTGCTTCTTAGACATTTCTACCAGGTCTTGTGCCTTTTTTGTTCCGCTGCTACTTTATTTTCTGCACTGGACAATTTCTCGATTCTATGGTCATCAGGAAAAAGAGTCAATCAAAGAGCATGTGGTTTACCTGGTCGATGCTTCGCCTAAAATGTTCAACACCACCTGTCCAGCGGTTAGTTCTCTTCACTATAGTTATTCTTGCTAAGCTGCTTCATGCTGCAGAATAAGAAAGAATATAAGATTCTTAGGTAGGGATTGTTTAAGGGAGTGCAACGCACATCAATATTTACCTCCACTGCAATAGCAGTTGGGCCTAGTTGTCAATCAATGTGAACATGCATCTAACTCTGCAGTATTGTCTTCTATTTTTAATGTTTCCTTGCTGTGATTTAATGCCTGCATAAGTTATCTGTTATGTTTTGTGGCAGTAGAAGGTTTGCCACACTCACATTTTCTTTGTCACATCCAAATGTTACGCATCTTACATAAATGGAAGAAAGTTGGTCTTATTCTGGGCCTTCCTATGCTTGTTTCCTCCTTTCCCACCGTGACCTGTTGACATTGCTGTTATTAACACGTACAACTGATATAAATTATTGACTAGCCATATTTCAATTGATGCTACTTAGTATGCAGCTCTTTAGACTTCTGAATACGCTAATTGAATGCTCAAAAGCCACTTCTTACTAAGTTGTTTCTCTTCTCAATGCCAGCAGGAAGACCAAAAAGATGAAACTCATTTCCACATTGCAGTGAGCTGCATCTCAAAGTCATTAAAGGCTCAGATCATTAACAGATCATATGATGAAGTTGCTATCTGCTTTTTCAACACAGTAAGATGTTAATTATGTAAGGCATATTTTATGAGATAATTTAGAATGCCTTATTACCAATGTTCATGCTTATATGGTGCTTTCTAAAATAAATCACCGGGATGGGGCTTTTGAGTTTAATTTGGTTTAGTGGAAGAATTCTTCTTTCTATATTTGATGTGATTTATGAGGTTTTGGTCACCTGGAATGAACATTTTAATGATAATTGTAGAATGCTATAAATAAAAGACGTACCAGTTCTAATTATTATTCTGATGCTTTTTCAAATAAATCATTATTGAGATATGATCAATAAAAGACGTACCAGTTCTAATCATTAATTATTTGAAAAAGCATCAGAATAATAATTAGAACTGGTACGTCTTTTATTGATCATATCTCAAGCCCCCAACACTTCAATTGTCTTATATTGTTACTTGCAGAAAATAATTAGAACCGGTACGTCTTTTTTTCAAGCTTGGTTTTAAACCAGGAGCGCAACATTTTTTATAGTTTTGATCATACATTTTCTTTATTATATAAACAGAGTATGGGGCTTTCTTGTTCTCTAACACTTATAAAGAAGTGAATTTCAGAGTTAGTAGAGCTCTCTAAAGAGCTATTCAGTTGAAACTATGCTGAGTTTCTGGTCTTGAACTCTTTCAAAATTTAATTGGAGCAGCCTTATTTTAGTGGGAGTATATTTAAATGTCATGGACTGTTTGAACTCTACTGTACTTTCTTTTCCTTTTGTGCTTCGTGAGATATTATTAAGAACCCTGTATTCAAATCAACCCATCACAAATGCTCTTAAGACTGTGGTTCACTGAGCTGGATGACAAAATCAGGATTTGTGCATGGCTTTACACATGTCTGTTTGGTAGCAAGTCAAGTTTCAATTATGTAAGCCTTTCCCCCTTCCAACTCATTAGTTTTTATTTTTTGCTTTTTGCAGAGGGAGAAGAAAAATTTGCAGGACTTAAATGGTGTTTTTGTATTTAATGTTGCTGAAAGAGAGTTTCTAGACAGACCAACAGCAAGACTGATAAAAGAATATGATAGCATAGAGGGTAAGTTTTGGGGCTTTTTGGGGTTGATATATCATATTGAGAATCAGAATAATAATCTAAGCTGATCTAACAATTTATCTTGTTAATCTTTGCTTTAGTTTGAGATGAGATTTACATAATATTAAAATCTTGCTTATGTCTCCCCTTCAACAGTCAAATTAGAAGTGAATCAAATCATTAAATTCTTAGCTCATCAGTTGACCTTCATGCATACTTTGCGTTGATTTGAATTAAATCCATGTGGAAACGTATATGATATTGGAAAGAGAGATTATTTGGGATCCTGATCTTACTCATTACCCCAAGTTTGTATTTGTTTACATGTGATTGGGCTACAAAGGATATGAGCATGTAAGCCTAGTGGCTCTAGCTCACTTAACAAGATAGATACATTTTAATTTCAAGGAAGGTATTATTTACTTGATTAAAAGCTTGTCTCCCAAACAACTTGGTGATGTTGACAGAAGGAATGACACACACTTTAAACATTTAATAGCTAATATGTTAGCGATGATTTTTACATCTTCATAGTTATTTGTTTTTTAAAGAATATCTTTTATGCGTGTGATAACTAAAGCAAGGATGGCAAATAGTTGAAGATGAGAGAACTTGTTAGGGGAATTTGAAGTTATATGATTTGCCTTTGTTGTCAATTATATTTTGCTTGAGGTTAATGTCTCTATTGATATGTGGATTCTCATTATCTGTAGAATCATTTTTAAAAGATATTGGAAGCAAGTATGGGATTGATTCTGGTAATCGAGAAAATTCTCTCTACAATGCCCTCTGGGTGGCACAAACGCTTCTTCGGAAAGGGTAATATGCAGTTCATTCATGCAGATGTACACTGTTCATAGTTTTTGTAAATTATTTTAACTTAGGGTCTTTGGTGATAATAAGCAAAAATTAATAACAGGTCGGCAAAGACGGTTGATAAACGGATACTCCTGTTCACAGATGAAGATGATCCTTTTGGAGCCATCAAAGGGGCTATAAAACATGATATGACAAGAACCACACTGCAGAGAGCTAAAGTACCCATTTGTATATTATTCTAGGCTTCTAGCATATATAGATTGTATGAAGTAAAATTTAACCATTTTATTAGTTTATCAGTTCTCTTTTATTTTCTCTTTCTGAAGGATGCACGGGATCTTGGCATCTCTATTGAACTTCTTCCCTTGAGTTGCCCAGATGAGGAGTTCAATGTATCTCAGTTCTATGCAGTATGTCCATGTATTTAACATATGAATATTATATATTTTTCCTATATTGTCCCACAACTTGCTTGACATATAATCATCCTTACTTGGCCAACCTTGTGCCTTTCAGGATTTGATTGGGCTAGAAGGGGATGATCTTGACAATTTTATGCCATCTGTAGCAAACCAGTATGACTTTTTTTGTATCATAATCAGGCTTTTTTTCTTACCTGGAATTGTATGCTCATCACATATAACAATTTGTTGAAATGGGTAAATAGCTATATCGTTGGAGTGTGGCTTGATGAAGTCAGAGATAATGGGTTTTTGTAGTTTCATGATTTCATCATTGTCTTATATTCTATTGCTGAATTGGTGAGAACTGAGTGTATATGCTATTGAAAGTCTGAAATAGATGAGATTTAAGGCGGAGCACTGGTTCTCTTCTATAGTAAGCTTAAACTTATTTATATTGTTTTGCTTTGCAAGTATTGGACTTCCAGGTACAATAGTATAGAAAGAGCTATTTACATGAATTGAAGTTACAAAATCAATGCTCTATATTGGTTTATATAATTGTTGTGACAATAAGTGGTGTTCAACAGGAACAAAAGAAATAGAACATAATGAAACAAACCCATGGTCAATATATCAATTTATAAGGGCAGTATTTAAATTAACAAGAGGACAGACAACCAAAATAAGAGTACAAAATATGAGTATGCTATAAATGTGATAACTTATCCTAGCTCAAATGCATATGATCAAATCCTAGATTATCCCAACTATCTAATTTCAAGCCTTGATCTCCAATTATTATTACATTATTGCATAATATCATATTACATAATATAATTAAGTAATAATTCCATCTTCTCATTCTATAATGATGATGATGATCATAATAATAATAAAGTAGTCATTTATTCCTCTAGTGACAAATAGTGGGTGGGGTGCCACCATGATGTTTCTTGGACTTACCACTAGTGCATAAGGTTTGACAGTCCATATTGGTTCTTCTAGACTGTATACATCTTCCCACGAATCTGAGTAAGAAAGTTTAGATACCTTTTGTCTCTAAAGCATACTAAGGAACCAGCAAATGTGGTGTTGTTTCAAGCCATTTCTTAATTTTTGAGATTAAGAAAAGATGAAATAAGTAGAACAGTACAATATCCAATTGGACTTGTCTTATTTTATCTCTGATGATTTTGATGACGGTGAGTAACTTCAATTAATAGCTCTAAGCCAGGACTTGGGCATCTATATCAAGCTGAAGGTTGTATGTTTTTATTTATTGGCTGGAATGGATATTTATATTGTCTGAGTAAATTCAATTACTTATTTCTTTTTTTCAGATTGGAGGATATGAAGGATCAACTAAGAAAGCGCATGTTTAAGAAGCGCATTGTCAAAAGGATTAAATTTACAATGGTTAATGGGCTATCAATTGAAGTGAATTCTTATGCTTTAATTCGTCCCACTGTTCCAGGTAAACATTTCCCAATTTTTTCTTGCTAAAATAGGTATCAGCTAGTCTAAATTCTTCTGTCCTGGATCCTTTTTTTTCCCCTTTTTTACAAAAGAAATAACATTTTCAGCTTTCCTGTGACTTTGCATGCTTGGGTGTATAGGAAAAATTACGTGGCTTGACTCTGTCACCAATCGTCCTTTAAAGGTGATGAATGTTATAATCCTTTATTGAGCATTGTTTGCATGTGACAATTTACTATTTATGAGTTCAATGACCACCGTGTTCTTGGTTATGCACAATGTGTGTATTGCATGGTTTGCATCTTAAAATATTTGATAGTTAATCTCAAATTCATTTCAAGTAAGGCTAATTCCTGTACCAATTTTATTATAATCTCAAATATTCAAATAGTAGTAAGCACTTGCTGAGGAATTTGATTTGGTATATAATTTGAGGCAGTCTGTTCTTTGCATAGAAAGTTGATATGAATCGGGAATTTTAAAATTGCTGCTGGAATCAAAGCAGAATAGAAGCATAGTTACTGACAAAAAAAAGGAAAAAAACTATGCAATTTGTTTCTTCACTTTTGACTAACTTGTTAGAGCCATAAGAGCTAGATTGTTGAAAATGTGAAACAGTACTAACATTTGTGTTACTGTCATCTTAGCCTTCGATTATAATTTTTTTGTCTGGATCATAAAGCTGTCAGGACTAGATCAGAGACGTGTTTAATTTGTTTGATGGTGCAGACTGAAAGATCTTTCATTTGTGCTGATACTGGCGCGTTGCTGGATGTACCCACTAAAAGATTTCTTCCTTATAAAAAGTACGTGTTTTATGCTTATCACTATCTTGTGTTTGTTTTGAATATCTATTTTTTCCTTTATTCTTGTTTAACACTAGTGTGAAATTTGATAAATAATAACTGTTGTATAACATAGCACATCATTTGGAAAGACACTTCTGGAACATAACCAGTTCATTGTGAGAAATCTATCTTTCAAGGAAGAATGGGATGATTACAGTTGTCTGTATGCCATATACCGAAGATGGTTTGAGAGTAAATGAAGTGGTTGGAAATATTTAAACATGTCTCAATCGTTAATTTAACTATGGGATAGTTGGTAAAATTTGTTTTGATGTAGGTGATGGTATTTGAGGATTCTTGGCTATACTTGAAAACAATGCTTCTAACTGAAAAGCTTGATTGAACGCCAACTATAGAATTCTTAGAGCCCATTTGGTACACGGAAGATTTGGTAAGGAAAGGGAATATGCCAAATCTTCTATGGTAGAGGACCGTTTAGATGCACCATCTTCCGGGAAGGCAAGTTCCCGTGGCTAGAAATGTTCTCATGTTTAAGGGAAGATGCGATCCCTCACATATAGGTGGGATCCGATCATCCTTGCAAAATTCCCATTGGGTCCCTAATCTTCTTCCTTCGTTCTCACCCTCACTTCTGCCTTGCACAGCCATGGGCTCTGGTGATCGCATCGCTGCTCACCGATCCGCACCACTCCCCTTCTCCCTCGTTGCCTATCTCAGCCTCCGACACCCTCCCTTTCCGTCTTTCTGTTAGAAGACATAGAACTTCAGTGGTGTCACAAAGTCACAAAACATTCCCTAAATCACTCCACTATCCTTAACTTACTCCACTATGTTTCCCACTATTGTCTCCACTATCATTATTTTTCATTTCTTCTTCCTACGCACTACTTCTGCTTCTTCCTATATACACACACATCATGTAATTTGGTATTGAATAAATGAATTCTGGGCTCTATGAGCCAATATGGTATCAGAGCAGGTTCAATACTGAGGGTAAGACAACAGTGAAACAGTCACTGATGCCAGAATGTGAGCGACAGAGAGAAAAGAACGAGAGGGACAGTGAGAGCTGAAAGGTGGTGAGTGACGGCGCACCGCCACCACAGGGACGACCGGAAACCGCCGATTGGCGGAACCCAGAAGCACGGCGTCAAAAGGAGTTGGCGCGTGACCTTACGCGCCACCGTCCGTACTGTTCTCCGGCGACCATTCTTCCAGAACCATGAATCCCTCTGAATTTCCTCCTCTTTTTGGCTCTTTTCCTGAAAATTCAACCAAAACCAGGGCTATTCCAGTGGCACTTATGTCAGGTACAAATTCTGAAGAAGAAGACTCTTCTTCCACCACTCATACCTCACCCAACAGAACGGTGACGACTCCAGAACTCTCAGATAGTCAAATAATGGCTATCAACCACAGGTTCAATGGGCGAAACTGTCTTCAGTGGTCTCAAACTGTGCTAAGGTATATTCGTGGGAAGCGGAAGGAAAAATATATCAATGGAGCAGCACCTCAACCTACTCCAAATGATCCAACTTTTGACACATGGTTCGCTGAAAACAATCAAGTTATGACTTGGTTGTGCAATTCTATGACAGATGACATTAGTGAAAGCTATCTTCTAGCAGATACAGCAAAGGAAATCTGGGATGCAGCAAGACAAACTTACTCTTCCCTTGAAAACACCGCTGCATTACTTCACTTGAATCGACAACTTCGAGACTTAAGGCAAGGTAATTTAACAGTTACAGAATATTATAATGCCTTGATGAAAATCTGGCAACAACAAGACCTCTACGATATACATCCATGGGATACTGTCAAGGATGCCCAATTACATAGAAGACTAACAGACGAGGGAAGAATATATGACTTCCTTCTTGGGCTCAATAATTCTTTTGAAGAGATAAGAGGTCGAATCATGGGGCTAAAACCTCTGCCTTCCCTACGTGAAGTTGTCAACCATGTGCAATTTGAAGAAAGTAGGAAACTATTGACTCAAAGCTGTTCTTCCATCCAAATTGAAAGTTCAGCTCTTGCAGCGAAAGGAACAAAAGATGAACGGAGGAATCATAAATGGTGCAACTACTGCAAGAAAAAGGGCCACATCAAAGAAGAATGCTGGAAGTTACATGGTAGGCCACCAACTAACAAACAACATCTGTCGCCTAATGTCAACTTCACTGCAGCAGATCAAAGAGCTGAAGATAATGCATACCTAAGCTTTGAAAAAGTACAGCTGTTTCGTCAGATGCTTAACAAATAGAATAAGTTCAACTCTATTCCTAGTGTGAATCTGATACAATCAGGTAATTCATTTGTTGCTCTTAACACTGAGGTGACTAGTAAAGATACTTTGATTGTAGATTCAGGAGCTACAGATCACATGACGGGTAACAAAACCTTATTCCACAACCTTAAACTTTGTCATGAAATTCTTCAAGTAAAAGTTGCTAATGATGTTTTTACAAGGGTTGAGGGAATTGGCACTGTCATATTATCTAATCACTTGGAGCTTAGAAATGAACTATTTGTACCTACACTCACTTGTAATCTTATATCTGTAAGCAAGTTGACTAGAAGTCAATCATGCCAAGTAATATTCAATGGTGACCGTTGTCTTTTTCAGGATTTAAAATCGAGGCGGACGATTGGGACTTCTAGAGAATGTGATTGATTGTACTATCTTGAAGGATCAAACCTGAAGATTTCTGATGCAAGGAAGACAAGAAGGACATTGGTTAGCTCCAATTCTCACAATCATGATGTACACTTGTGGCATTGTCGCTCATGTCATCCTAGTTTTGAATATATGAAGCATGTGTTTCCTACTTTATTCAATAAAAACTCAATTCCTTTTCATTGTGAAACTTGTCAACTTGCTAAGCAAACCGGATCCTCATATCCCTAACAGCCCTACATACCCTCCTAACCCTTCATACTATTCCATAGTGACATTTGGGGTCCTGCTCGAATCAAAACTCTCACCAATACTAGGTGGTTTGTTACTTTCATAGATGATCATACTAGAACCACGTGGGTTTATTTACTAAAAGACAAATCTGAAATAGCTCAAGTATTTCAAAACTTCTATACCTTTGTGCGAACTCAATTCAACACTTCCATTAAGGTTTTACGAAGTGATAATGCAAACGAATATATGAGCAATACCTTTAAAAACTTCCTTGATTCATATGGAATTCATCACCAAACTTCCTGCCCTTACACTCCTCGACAAAATGGAGTAGCTGAGAGGAAAAATCGTCACTTATTGGAAGTAACCCGAGCCTTATTGATGGAACGGCATGTGCCTACCATCTTCTGGGGTGACGCTCTTCTCACTGCAGCTTATCTAATTAACCGTATGCCATCCAAAGTCCTCAATTACACCACTCCTATCCAAAAACTACTTGATCAATTTCCAACTTGCTCACTGATCAATTCTCTACCTCCCAAGGTGTTTGGTTGTGTTGTCTTTGTTCATAAAAATGATGGCAATAAATTTGCTGCTCGAGCAGACAAATGTATCTTCCTTGGCTACTCCTCTACTCAAAAAGGGTATAAATGCTACTGTCCTACTTCCAAGAAACTTATTATTTCCAGGGATACTGTGTTCTTGGAAGAAGAAGCATTTTATCCTAAATTACCCATTCAGGGGGAGTATACTGACATTGAATGGCTAAAAGACTTGACACATACACCTCCACAACAACCTAAACCCAACCTCATAGCCACAATTGACTCATTTGCTCAACATGAACCTGAACAAAGAACACCTCCATCTGAACCCACACCTAGTGAATTGCAAATAAATGATGAGATCAATTCAGAGTTGGAAATCGGATCACGACAAGAGGAAGAAATAAGGCTTCAAGGAAGAGATGAGCCAAATACTGGTAGTACTATCCCTCCCATTCAACAGAACGACCAAGACTTCAATTCGTGATTAAATCCAGAAGAACTGGGTTGGCCTATTGCATTGAGAAAAGGGGTAAGAGCTTGTACTCGACATCCAATTCAACAATTTGTCTCATATGGTAATTTGTCTGCGAAAATGCAAAGCTTTGTTGTAAATAGTGCACAGATAAAAGTTCCTAACACATTTCAACAAGCTATGGCTGATCCAAATTGGAAACAAGCTGCAGAAGAAGAACTGAGAGCACTCAAGGACAATGAAACGTGGGAGATTACAACACTTCCCGAAGGCAAGAAACCAGTCGGATGTAGGTGGATCTTCACCCCGAAATTCAATCCTGATGGTAGTATTAACAAATACAAGGCGAGACTTGTTGTTGCAAAAGGCTATACCTAGACATATGGCATTGATTATTAGGAGACATTCGCTCCAGGAGCTTAGCTCAATACCATCCAAGTGCTACTATCAATTGTAGCTAATTTGGATTGGTCACTGCATCAACTGGACGTAAAAAATGCGTTTCTGAATGGAAATTTGGAGGAAGAAGTATACATGGAGATTCCAGATGGAATTTCTGCTCCTATCAACTCTGTATGCAAACTCAACAAGTCATTATATGGACTTAAACAGTCACCTAGGGCATGGTTTGGTAGATTCTCTAAAACGATGAAAGGACTTGGATATACCCAGGGTCAAGTAGATGACACATTGTTCATCAAACGTGTTAATGATCATGTCACCATCTTGATAGTTTATGTTGATGATATAGTCATAACCGGAAATGATGAAAGATCTATTATTCAGCTAAAATATAACTTATCAACTGAGTTCCAAGTAAAAGATCTAGGACAAATGAGGTATTTCCTAGGAATGGAAGTGGCAAGAACTAAAAAGGGGATCAATGTATCTCAGCGGAAGTGCACACTAGACCTGTTACATGAGACAAGAATGTTGGGTGCACAACCTGAAGGAATACCGATGGAAGAAGGTTGTCATCTGGAGATCAAACCAAATGGTGTCCCAGTCAACTCAGAAAGATACAGAAGACTTGTCGGGAAGCTCATATACTTAACCCACACACGCCCAGACATTAGCTATGCAGTCGGAATAGTAAGTCAATTCATGCACCAACCACAGGAAGAACATATGGCTGCAGTATACAGAATCCTGAGCTATTTGAAATTTAATCCTGGAAGATGAATCTTCTTCAGAAAAGGAACTACCAGAAATATCGAAATCTACACCGATGCAGACTATGCAAGGGACAGAGAGACTAGAAGGTCTACTCAGGGTATTGTACATATGTTTGGGGAAATTTAGTCACTTGGAAGAGTAAGAAACAAACTGTGATGTCAAAAAGCAGTGCAGAAGCAGAGCTGAGAGCAGTTAACAATGGAGTCTGTGAAGGAATTTGGGTCATCAGATTGTTTAAGGAGTTGAGAATTACCTATGAGGGACCAATTCAAGTTTGGTGTGACAACAAGTCCAGCATCGAAATGGTTAAGAACCCAGTTTACCATGATAGGACAAAACATGTTGAGATAGATAAACACTTTATCAAAGAAAAAATGGAAGCATGCATCATGAGTCTATTCTATATCAGACCTGAAGATCAGATTGCAGATATAATGACAAAACCACTTGGTAGAGCTAAGTTCGAAGGATTTCAGTGCAAGTTAGGAATGATTGACATATACTCTCCAGCTTAAGGGGGAGTGTTAGAAGACATAGAACTTCAGTGGTGTCACAAAGTCACAAAACATTCCCTAAATCACTCCACTATCCTTAACTTACTCCACTATGTTTCCCACTATTGTCTCCACTATCATTATTTTTCATTTCTTCTTCCTACGCACTACTTCTGCTTCTTCCTATATATACACACATCATGTAATTTGGTATTGAATAAATGAATTCTGGGCTCTATGAGCCAATACTTTCAAATCTCTCTCTCGTTCCTTT
Organism: Albizia julibrissin; assembly: GCA_037074505.1. Taxonomy (NCBI): domain Eukaryota; kingdom Viridiplantae; phylum Streptophyta; class Magnoliopsida; order Fabales; family Fabaceae; genus Albizia; species Albizia julibrissin. The sequence goes on along the minus strand of CM073482.1, from coordinate 1,387,247 downwards.
CGTCGCTTTCCCTCTCGCTCTAATCCCTCTCACTCTGCCTCTCTATCGATTTGAAACTTATTTTTTTTTAATTTGAGAGTGTTGTCGTCGATGATAGTGAAGGATGAAGAAGAAGGGAGGGAGGTTTTTTTATTTTTTTTAGGTTAAGGGGTATTTTGGAGATTTCATATTTTAAACCAAACAGAACACTCCTCCAAGTTCCCTCCCAATTTTCCCTTCCTTTTCCTTCAGTTTCCTTCCTTTGCTTTCCTTATTCAAACTTTCCTTGTACTGAACGGGCCCTTAATAATTGTCCTTGATGACATCTCTTATGATACCGGGCAAATTAGGAGCATACCTTACTAGCACCCCCTTTGCTTTGCAGATAAAAACTGAGCTAGCCATTAAGGACAGTCATCCCAGGTTCTAGTTCTAGTTGGAAAAGTTGTGTCAGAATTTTACTAAAAGGAAAACTAGGTATATGGTTTACTGTTTACCTAAAGCTAATTGGGTGCAGATTGAAAACAAAAATTGTGCTCATTTATAGAAATGTACCTTTGTTTGCCATTGTGATATTCTTTCAAAAATTGTAGCTAGTTGAGACTAATAACATTGGCCATGATCAAGCATTTTTTTTGTTCCCTGATTAAACATGTGTCTGTTGAAGCTGATGGCTTTGTTGGGTAGCATGACAGAATTTTACTAATTTCATGTCTATGAAAATATTGGTTTACCTTTATTATAACTATAAAAGTTGTGTTGTTTTTTTTTTTTTGTAATTAAATTATGACTTTTTTTTTCTAGCAAGAATATAATAATCTCAATGGAGGAGCTATCTGAGATTAAAAGTGTTTCTCCTGGACAGCTACAACTTCTGGGATTCAAGCCCCTAATTTGTTTGAGAGATTATTACAACTTGAAGCCATCGACTTTTCTTTACCCAAGCGACGAGGTTAGTGTTCAAATCATTATATGAAGTGCGAATTTAATCTCTATGCCAGAGATGTGCCTGGGGAAGTCAGTCTCAAGATGTCTTGCCCTTGTCCTCTTATCCTTTTATACGGTTAGATGACACATTGCTTACCAAGGACTCCAAACAGTCTAGCCATAAAAATGTAGCCACCTGAGACATGACAAGGCCGGAATGAATGTGTTGCTGATTCAGAATGAGATTTTCACATAGACACATCCAAGAATATGAGCTGCATTTGGCCATTGAAATCTGTATATATCATTATTATTAATCTGTTAGGCTATGCTATCCAAGCAAATGACTTGGCCTTGGAAGCATTATTAGATTGCCAATTAACTTGTCAAGGAAAAAAAAAATCCTAATCAGAGAATTATTATGGAATTGGAAATAACACTTACTAAAGCTTGCATTGTAAGATTCACGAGTTCAATATCTCATAACTCATTCTAATTTTGCATTATTTTTATTATTATTTATATTATATTCTTTTCCCTCCCAAATGATGCTCTTGGCTTTGTACTGTTTTGAATCCTTTAAGCCTTTGAGCTTGGACATTAACAAGTGAAGGACATGAAATTGATCTCTTTTTATTTGGTTTACCAGTATTTGTGACATGCCTTGACCAGTGTTGTGGTTGAACTCAAGTGATTTTATATGTTTCTGTGTTTTATATTATTTATGCCTTTTCTTTTTGGCAGGATATAGTTGGGAGCATGCGCATCTTTATTGCTCTTCATAACTCAATGATACGGCTCAATCGGTTAGTTTGTTAGCCACAAATGTTTATGTACTTGTGGCATTCTATGGTTAAATATACCACGTTTTTTGAATTGTTTTAGGTATTGTGAGCTTAAGTGATCAAAGAATATGTTTACATTCATATGCATAAGGGATATATATACATAGTAGGAGGCCTTGGACTAAATAGGCCCATTATCACAATTAGAAGCCCTAACACCTAATATTAAATACATTAACACTCCTCCTCAAGTTGGAGCATAGATGTTAATTAAGCCCAATTTGCTTGTTACAAAGGTAGTCAACCCGAACCCCACTTAGTGCCTTAGTCAAGAGATCACCCAATTGGTTGCTAGGCTTCACATGTCCTGTAGATATAAAATTTTCCTTGATTTTATCGCGTACAAAGTGACAATCAATCTCAATGTGTTTTGTACGTTCATGAAACACAGAGTTAGAGGCTATGTGCAAGGTAGCTTTATTATCACACCATAATTTTGCAGGCAATGACGTGGTGAGACCAACTTCCTTTATTAACTGGTGAATCCACACAATTTCTTGTACTGACTGAGCCATAGATCTATACTCAGCTTCTGCACTAGATCGAGACCACATCCCGCTTCTTGCTCTTCCAAGACACTAAATTCCCACCCACAAATACACAATATCCTATAGTGGATCTCCTGGTAGCCTTTGAGCCTGCAAAATCTACATCACAGAAACATTCAATCTTGTTGTGGCTATGATTTGTGTAAAGTATACCACGACCAGGTGAGTCCTTTAAGTAATGTAAGACATGTTCCAACGCTTTGGTGCTGTCATAAATTGGCTTAGTACACTAACTGGAAAAGTCACATCAGGGCAAGTTACTGTGAGGTAGTTCAACTTTCCGATCAGTCTTCGGTATCTTTCAGGATACGCAAACAGTTTGATCTTTTTAGGATCAACCTTTTTCCTTTCATCCTCAGGAAGCTCGTCAAACGGTATGCTATCATCAATGTCCAGAAAAGGATTAGGAATCATGGGAAAGCTGCTTGGTGCTGCTCCAAGTTTGCCGGTTTCTTTTAGCAGATCAAGAACATATTTTCTTTGTATTAAGAGAATGCCCTTCTTGCTTCTCATAACCTCAATTCCAAAAAAATATTTCAATGAACCCAAATCCTTCGTTTGAAATTGAGAATTAAAAAAGGCCTTGAGTGATGAAATTCTCACAGTATTGCTACCCGTAATAACAATGTCATCAACATATACCACTAGGAGAATCATGCCAGCATCTGTCTGTTGATAAAACACAGAGTGATCACACTTACTCTGATTTAGACCAAACATTTTAACCACACAGCTAAACCCTATCAAACCAAGCACGAGGGATCTGTTTAACCATATAAAGACTTCTTAAGATGGCATACCTTCGCCCGCTCCCCCTGAGCAACGAAACCAGGTGGTTGCTCCATATATAAATCCTCAAGCAGGTCACCATTCAAGAACACATTTTTAACATCCAACTAATAGAGATCCCAACCATACGTGGCCGCCATGGAGATAAAGAGGCGGACAAAAGATAATTTTGCCACAGGGGAGGTTTCCGAATAGTCCACACCATAAGTCTGAGCATAACCCTTGGCAACTAGTCGAGCTTTCAAACGTTCTAAAGTGATATCAGCTTTCGTTTTAATAGTGAACACCCACTTACACCCAATAGCCTTCTTGCTCGAAGGTAGATCAACGAGAGTCCAAGTACTGGCCATATCAAGGGCCATCAGTTCTTCTTCCATCGCAATATGCCAACTGGGATGAGCTAAGGCTTAGTAGAGAGTAGTGGGGATGGTGAGGGAGTCTAAGGAGGTAATGAAGGAGTAGGAGGAAGGAGACAGGTGGTTATAGGAAACACGACGAGATAGGATAGGTGCAAGTACACTTACCTTTACGTAAGGCAATGGGCAAGTCGTCAAAAGACTCAAAGGTAGCTGGCATTGAGGCTGAATCAAGATTAGGGGTATCTGGAGGAGCAGAGGAAACATGCATTGTGTCGACAGTAGGGTTAAGAAGAGTGAGTTCTGGATCAGACGCCGAAGCGGGTATTGGCGAGGCATGAACATAATCGACCACATTACTATCCTTGGTACGTCTTTGATAAACATGAGTAAGAGGTGGTGACACAATTGGAGGAACAGATGCTTGCACTGGTGGTACGTGAACTGCATATACTAAAAGATCATCAAAACTTTCAGCAGTAAGCAGTAGAGCATGGTGGGACAGGAAAGAATGGAGTTGACTCATGGAATGTAACATCAACAAACACAAGGTAACGACGAAGAGTGGGAGAGTAACAACGATAACCCTTCTAAATCCTAGAATACCCAAGAAAGACACATGAGAGATTTTGGATCAAGTTTTGAAACAGTGGGACGAACATCTCGAACAAAACAAACGCAACCAAAAATTTTTGGTTCAATTTCAATAGGGAATAAGGGGTTGGACAGAAACAGAGTTGTATATGGAGAGTCTCCACTCAAAACAGGAGAGGGCATACGATTAATAAGAAAGCACGCAGTGGATACAGCATCAGCCCAGAAAGGTTTAGGGACTTGCATTTGGAACATTAAAGCCCGTGCAACTTCTAATAAGTGTCAGTTTTTACATTTCGCAACACCATTTTGAGCTGGTGTATCTGCACAGGAGGACTGATGAATCATGCCATGTTGTAGCATATAATTTTGAAATTTTGCAGAAAAATATTCTTTAGCATTGTCACTCCGTAAGATTTTCACAGAGACACCAAACTGAGTTTTAATTTCAGCACAAAAATTACAAAAGTGAGAGAACAACTCTTGAACGATTCTTCATTAAATAAAGCCAGGTGGTTCGAGAACAATAATCGTCAAAAGTAACAAAATACCGAAAGCCAGGCTTAGACTCAATGGGACACGGACCCCAAATATCAGAATGAACTAAGGAAAAAGGGAACATAGCCTGTGTATTAACTCGAGGTGGCAAGTGAACACGGTGATGTTTAGCAAATTGACACGACTCACTCTAAAGACAACACATGAGAAAACTGAGGATACATCTTTTTTAAGGAGGACAAAGACAAGTGACCTAGGTATCAGTGAACTTCAAAAGGAGACGCACCACCGGAACAAGCAACTGGACGAGGCACTCGATCATCAAGGAAGTAATGGCCATTATATTCATTCCCCTTACCAATAATGCGCTTCGTCGTGAGATCCTAGATCAAACAATGGTCAGAAAAAAATGAAATAAAATAGTTCAATTGGCGACTGTTATGGAGGAGGGGTTGGCATAAAGCGTATATTCAAAGAACAAATGATGGTTGCCTGTCATATGATCAGTAGCACCGGAATCGATCATCCACTTCGAGGAGGAAGTAGCAAGACATGAATCAAGGTTACCTGTAGCAAGTGCACTAGGAGTGGATGGAGCATTGTCAGAGGTATTGGAGGATTGAGCCATATGAATTGGTCCATGGCACTATAGTTTATTTTGTAACTTCCGACAATGACGTTTAGTATGACCAGGTTCCTTACAATAGTAGCAGACAACCTGATTGTTTCCTTGTCTTGAGAGGCCTTGACTCCTGTTAGCAATAGAGACAGGATTCGTAGTAACAGTTTCTTGTCGCGAGACATCCTGGTTCCTGTAGTCAATAGGGCCACGACTAGCTAGAGCATTAGCATTAGAGTTAGAAGCCGGTTGAGACAAGCTATCAGCCTGCAAAACACGAGAGTACACATCCTGAAGCGAAGGAAGCTCAGAACTAGACAAAATTTGAGATCAAATTGTCTCATAAGCTGGATCGAGGGCTGTAAGGAAGCTAATAATCGCTTGTTTTTCCATATTGTCCATTTGTACCTGAAGATCAGATGTGGGTGGCATTAACATTTTCATTTCCTCATATATTCGTTTAAAGTCCATGAAGAAATTCTTCAGGGAGCAGCCCTGTTGCTCAGCACGATAAACACCTTTACAGACATCGTGTATTCGAGTAATGTTCCCTTTTCCAGAATACAAAAACTCTAGGTAATCCATAAGCTCTTTGATCATATTCGAAGGAAGAATGTCACTGTCAATAGAGTTTTGAATTTGTAAGAAAAGACGAGCATCGGCTCTAGCTCATGCCAGTTTAGGATAATCTCTAGGAGGCGGTTCAGTCAAATGACCTTCCTTTTTAATACTCAGCAAATACATCCGAACAGTCTTACTCCAATCCAAATAATTTGTCCGAGCAGTCATACTAGGCTTAAAGTCCGCCATGAAGAAAGAACAAGCACACAGAACTGATAGAACTGAGATTAAGAAGAATAAGAAGCCACGAACTATCATAAAACCCAAATATCTAACAAATAGCAATTTGGAAAATAAACTTCCAGCAAATAGCAGGCTAAAATATCAACCCAGAGGCAAAATATCCCAAATGTGACTCGAATATCCTCCAACAACAAAGAAACAATATAGCAGCAAATGTCACCCTAGTGACCAAATCACAAATTCCAGCACAAAAACAACAGAACCCAGCCACCAAAAAATGAAGGAATGTGCCAGAAATTACCACAGACAGTGAATGAGCAATCAAGAAGCAAGTAGTGCACCAGACAAATCAGAAGAAGTTGCTGTAACAGTACAGAACACCAGTCAGAAAAGAGTGCAGAACTTGAACTCACAACATGAACACCACCGAAGAACGTTGTAGAGGGTTAGTCGACCACGGGAAGAAAACGCTGCCAGAACCGTGGCTTACACGCGACTTCACGCGCCGGAGAAGAGCTGCTGTTTGCATGGCGCGCGCGTGGTTGGAAGACGATCGGACTACCTGGGTTTGGCCGGTCTGGGGACGGAGATGCCATTGAGCCGGCGCGTGTCAGCAGAGGGAAGACGTGACAGAATGCAACACTCCCCTCCCTCTCCCTCTCTCGCTGTACAGTACAAGAACTGACAGAGGCAGTGAGCAACCAAAAAAAAATAAACCCTAGAAATTCCCTAGCTCTGATACCATGTGAGCTTAAGTGATCAAAGAATATGTTTACATTCATATGCATAAGGGATATATATACACAAGTAGGAGGCCTTGGACTAAATAGGCCCATTATCACAATTAGAAGTCCTAATTCCTAATATTAAATACATTAACAGGTATAAATATATCTTATTGTTAGTTTATTTATGAGCACACGGAATGCTTTTCTCATTATGGTGGTTTTCTACTATATGGATTTTATGATACTTGTTCAAGTTACCTTTTCTTTTATGAATGGTTTTTGCATTTTCAAAAGTCTTTGGAAGAGTGGTTGGGGCTGTATGAGTTTCTATAGATGGATCCTTTTGTTTTGGCATGATATAGGATGGAAGAATTGGATGCCTTGAGAATAGCCATATGTGGGAATTTTCTTCATTTTGTTTTCATTCTGGGCAATTCTTTCCAGCATGTTATGTGAATTCCTTTTCTCTGGTATGAAAAGGTTCAACTTACTGATTCCAATGGAATTTATATGCTTAGTATTGCAAACTTTACCTTATTATAGTTAATGGTATTTTGCTGGCGAAAGGGGGAAAAAAGCGTTAATGGCATTTACTTTCTTTCATTTTTTAATGAATTTCGGTTATCTTCAACTTTGTAACTACTATGAATTGCTGGAGAAGGTTCCTAAGGGTGACAGAAGGTGCTAGAATGCTGAGAACTGATGACTCCTTAACTTCAAAATGTGATGTCAATTCTAGGGAAGTGCATATTAGTCATTTTTAAACTTGTAAATGAGGATTATTTCAACTTTTTGTTTTTGAAGGTTTGCAAAACATGTTAACTTGCACTTAACCTCATGTTTGGTATGCTTGTGGTAAACTTATAACCTTGTCGCTGAACTCAGAGTGTACGAGTTATGTTAAACCTGCAATTAGGCTTTTTTTATTTTTTTTTATTTTTAATCTTAGATCATTAATATCACCTTGGTTTGATAACTATGTTCCATGGGATATTGATGTGTGATAATATTTTCTTGTTCATGTGATATCTTGGTGTGTTGTCTCAGTTTTGCAATTGCATTCTATGGAAGTTCTTCTCGACCTCAACTGGTTGCTCTTGTTGCTCAGGTATGGTTGGTTGGGTACTACTACGACATTGTTATTTTGATGGGTTCTAGAATGATACATATGCAGCCTGATGCATTTGGTGTTCTTTGTTTGATTTGAATTAGCTTAATGATTATCAAGTGAGTGATACATTGTGCATGATACATGTATGAGTTTATGTTTTAAGATTGTTCTAAGAATGATACATTGTAGGATGAGGTTATTCGGTCAGGTGGTCAGATTGAGCCGCCAGGAATGCACATGATATATCTTCCATATTCAGATGACATCAGGCATGTGGAAGAGGTATACAATTGCTCTAGCTGGATTTCTTTGTAAAGGGAAAAGAGAGAGAGATAGATTTATTTAGTTTTCTTTCTTTCGTGTTTGTTTTTTTTTTTTTTTGAGTGGGGGGTGGGGTTGGGGTGGTGAGATTTGTTTTAAATATGATGTTGTTAGTGAATTGTGTTGTATTATTTCAGCATTTTTCAGACAAGCACACGGCAGTGCCCAAAGCAACTGATGATCAAGTTGAAAAGGCTGCTGCCTTGATTAAGCGTGTTGACTTGAAAGATTTTTCTGTATGCCAGCTTTCTAACCCTGGTAAGCTTCCCCAACCCCCCCCCCCCCAAAAAAAAAAAGAAAAAGAAAGGAACAGAATAATGTTGTGTATGCCCCTCCTTACCGAAATCCCTTTTATATATGCATGCACAGGCAAAGTACCTATTTCTATGGTATGATGCCCCTTGACTTAAACTTATAAAGATACTGGATTAAGCATTTCAATGATTGCAGGCTGGTTGACTTTGAATGGATAAAAATGATTTTGAAAAGTTGCACAGTTAATTAGTGTCACTTATGGGCTTGTCTTCACCAACCTTGTTCAAAATGTTGGTCTGACTTGTGAGTTTTCTTGAGCAGAAATTGTCATATATGTAAATCATGAGTGTCGTGACGGATGATTAAGTTAATTATATTGTTGACAACGTGGTCTGTAACATTATATGTGCCAACACATATCCTTTCTGTTGGCCGCCATACTGTTTTGGGCCATAATTGTTGGTTATTTTGAAATGTTCTGAACTATGAAACCTCACTATATATATAAAGGGCTTTGACGGAATCTGTAGCATCATTAACCAGGGTTTTTATCCAGTATTAGTAACACAAGTTCTTCAGCCTTGCAGAGACACTATGCGGTGTTGCAGGCCTTAGCTCTAGAGGAGAATGAGATTCCAGAAATCAAAGATGAGACAGCACCTGATGAGGAAGGCATGGCTAGGTAAGAGCGAGGCTTTCATCTTTGTGTTGGATGTTATTGGGGGCTGATCCACAGACCTAAAACTGAAAGTGAAAGAAGAAAGAAATTCTATTTGTTATTTTATTCACAATTGGCTATGTAACTTTATGAGCAAAGTTAAACTCTTGATATATAATGATTACCTGCAGACCTGGAGTGTTGAGAGCATTAGAAGAATTCAAGACTTCTGTTTATGGGGAGAACTATGACGAGGAAAGTGAATGCGGTGGTGGAAAGACAACTGAAGCCGCCAAAAAACGAAAAGCAATGTCTGACCATGCAACACTAGAGTGTGGAAACTATAACTGGGAGGAGCTTGCTGATACTGGAAAGGTAAACTAGCAAGTTCCTTTGTCATGGTGCACAAATGTCAGTCAATACTGGGATAGGAAACGGCTTAATTTAATACATTGATCAAATCTATAATAACATGCCCATTTCTGTTGGAGGGCTAGTTATTTGATATTTAGACTGTTTCACTACCTACGGAGAAACTTGAAATTGGAAAAATTGAGGTTCATGTGATCCTTCCTTCTTTTCAAAGGTAAGAATGTTAATGTGGAATCTTATTGAGGTTTTGCAGTTGAAGGATTTGACAGTCGTGGAGTTGAAGTTCTATCTCACAGCTCATAATCTTCCGGTTTCTGGGAAGAAGGAAGCATTAATTAGCAGGATATTAACACACTTGGGAAAGTGATCGTTTAGGGCTAAGATATTCATGAAAGATTTTTGTAACCTCCCATGGCTTCTAACAGTAGCCAGAATGCTGAGATACTTCTGGCTGGAAGAGCTGATGGAGTTGGCCTCAAGTCTTTGAACATTGCATTTTAGTGATTGATCAACATTACAGTACAGTGGCCAGTGGGAACTGGGAAGAGCTTAGCATGTGATGTATGTAATTATTTGAATCACTTGCTTTTTTTGCGGAACCTGTTAAACTCGACTTTTTCCAATTTGTCCTGTGCAAAGATGGTGTATGGTAAAAAGTAGGGAATGAGATGTTGCGCTACATGTAATTGGTAGTTAGTAAATTATTAAAATTGTCTTTATCTTGCTTGAAGCTATTATCAGTTATTTTTGAATGCTTGTTTTCAACAATGGTTTGTTTTTTATTACATGATATTTAATTGCGCTTAATTTGAAAAATTGGTCATTTTTAAACATAATGTACGTTTAAAATGATTTAGTGGTAAGATGTTTTTCATTTTTAAAAGAAAGATTCAACTAGTTTTTATGATATAAAAAATGCAATTATTAAGAAGAAAAAGAATGGGGCAATTCCCAAAATGTATATAAAATTAGAGTTTGTTCAATTTCGTCACCAAGACGGGACTGTTTTGGATCGAGTTTGAAGAACAAAACTATGATATAGTCCTGTATGTTATGCTGCCATAGGTCAAAAAAAAAGAATAAGAAACCACGGTCATCTTCATTCTCTCTATTTTCCATATTTTTGGAGATATATCCAATACTCGTTTTTGGTCTTCTGGAAGGAAAATTGAAAGTATCTAATAATGAGTCCGTGACAAGGATGATCTTAATACTCGTAACAATTTGACCCTCGACCCCTCACAATTGACATTTTGACCCAAAATTCCCAAATTTTAATACTATTCAAAGATTTTGAATTACTATCTCCTAACTCAAATATAATATATAATTGATTTTTTTAAGAGATTAAAGAAGTTAAATAAATTATGTAATCATATTATATATGTATCCTTATATTATATATCAATTTATAAGTTAGAAAAAATAGTTTAGAGAGAAAATGATAAATATAAATACTTTAAAATAATTTTATTAGCTTCTTTAATCTCTTCAAAAAAAAGTTAATTTTATCTTATATTTAAGACATGAGGGAGTAGCTCTTTTGAGTCTTTTATGCTTATCCTAGAGTACAAGTTATCCTGAATTTTTTTAATCCCAGATGATATAAAACGTCTTTTTCGTTTCTTTTCTTTTTTTAGAGTTTGAACTATAGTTTTGCTTCATGAATATTTTCAGAAGGGTGTGATGCTTATGCTACATATACACATTTTTTTCCCAACAATACACTCACACATATGGACTCATAAAACACAATAAAATGAAATTGCAATACAAGGAATATCTAAACTAGCCGATGTCAAGCAAAACAAAATCATTAATTATATTTGTATTCATAGAATCTCCTAAAAAATTATTTTTTAAAAAATAAATTTAATCTTTTTGTCTCAATAATTAGTTTTTTATATCTTTGAATATACCAAATTAAAAAAAAATTTACAAACTAATTTAAAACCTAAAATCATTAAAATGTTTAAAGTCAAATGATAAAAAGATATTAGCAAACAGAGAAAATATTTATTTTCGGAAACATAAAAAAAATCTATTTTTTTTCTAATCTTTTATTTTAAAAGTAAAAGATAAAAGGGTATTGAAAAAAAAAATAGCACAATTTTATATAAAATTTAACTTCTTAAAAAAGTCTGAAATATGGACTCATAATTTAGATGTATTGGAAATGTATTAAAAATTAAAAAAAATAATATTTCAACATATCTTAAATCCATATAAAAAATATTAGCATATATGGGCATTTGATACTGTACGTCAAGTACTTTAAAGTGTCAAGTTTTAAAGTGTAAAGTGTAAATAGCATATTAATAAAATTATGTGACAATGAAAATGTGACATATAATTTTTTAAAATTAATATGATATTATTGAGAGAGGTGTCAACCTTTTTGCGTTTTAAATCTCGAGGGAAAAACCATATCAAATAAAAAAACCTGATGTGATATTACTTTTCTTTTGTGTTTCTTTTATACATACTACTTCTCTTTAATTAGGTAACAAAGGTCATTTGAGAAATATTAAATTATCGTTAAAATAAAATTGTATGTCAAATAGATTGCTTATTGGTTCTTAAATTTTATAGTGATGTTTTTTGTTTTTTTATTGGTTATTATTATCATTTGCCAATATAGTGATATGAAGATTATGTGTGTGTGTATACCGTATACATGAATATTTACCACCCTATAAGCACCTCACGCGCTCAAAGGTGCGAATCAGCGATTACGACGAACCTTGGGGAGCCAACAGTAGAAGTCTTAAGCTGCTTGAGGACTTGGCACGCAGGCATTCGCGCCTTCATCCCCACCACCATTGGCTCCGCTCTGCATACTGCACAAAGGACCAATTTTGGTTTTCCCGGAGCTGACTGATTACTCTGATCAATTATCTTCTTCTTCTTCATCGCCATGCTCTTTTTCAGACCCTCTTTCGTCTCCTCCCTCATTGTTGCTTTTTTCTTCTTTCTTTTGATTTCCTCTGCTTCAACCAACCATGGCGTCTTCAGCGTCAAAAACAAGTACGCCGGCCAAGTACGCACCCTCGCCGTCCTAAAAGCGCACGACAGTCGTCGTCAGCTTAGTTTTCTTGCCGGCGTCGACCTCCCTTTGGGCGGCAGTGGCCGCCCCGATGGTGTCGGGTCTGGTTTTCTTTTCTTACTTCTCCTGCTCTCGTTTTATTTCCGTTTTCTTTTTTTCTGTTTTATACACTGCTCGTGTCTTTGGCTCTTCTGCGTGTGTCTTCAACTTGATCATTTCTTTACTCCCTGAGAGAAATTGGGAACTTAATTCTAATGGGTCATAGTCTGAAACTTGAATTGGTGAAATGGGTGATTGGTCGTTTTTGTACTTCTATATTTATGAGTTCAAGCCCTTTCTATTTCCATTTATGTTTCAATTGCTGTCCTGAATTAGGTGTTATGGATTTGTGGATATGTTGTAGGCTTTATTATGCTAAAATTGGCATTGGGACACCTTCAAAGGATTATTATTTACAGGTAGATACTGGAAGTGATATTATGTGGGTTAACTGCATCCAGTGCAGAGAATGTCCCAGCAGAAGTAGCCTTGGTGTAAGCTTCTTCTCTACCATGCTAGTTTCTTTGTCATCAATCATCGTCTGTGTTTTCTCTTCATTATTTATTATTGTTATTGTTGTTGTTGTTGTTGTTGTTGTTGTAGAGCTTACTGTCATCCCTTTGCATGTCTAGACCCTGAATTGTATGCTGCTATAATATGTTCTGATACCATTCTTCTTCTTCGTCTGCTTATTTCTTAATTCTTTTCTTACAAAGATTTCCTTGGGTATAACAGATGGATCTTACACTCTATAACATAAAGGACTCCTCCACTGGTAAATATGTTCCCTGTACTCAAGAGTTTTGCAAGGAGATAAATGGAGGTCTTCTGGCAGGGTGCGTATCTAATATAACCTGTCCATATCTCGAGATATATGGCGATGGGAGCTCCACTGCTGGTTACTTTGTAAAAGATGTTGTGCTATATGATCAAGTGTCTGGAGACCTTGAAACTGCTTCTGCTAATGGAAGTGTTATATTCGGGTGAGCTTGTTATGGTGTTATTAGCAAAATCTTGGTTTGCATGCGTTTGGATGTTTTATTATTGTGGATCTGTTTGTGAACGTTCAATTCACGTGAACACCACAACATGGTTTGAAATAATTTTTTTCTACATGCACATTATCTCTTCTACATGGTTTTTAACTATGTATTCAAGTGTGGCCTGCTCTTGTTTGCGCCACTTTTGTATTTCACAAAAGTTATGTTGTTTCGTAGGTGTGGCGCTAGGCAATCTGGAGATCTAAGTTCTTCAAATGAAGAAGCGCTTGATGGAATACTTGGTTTCGGAAAAGCTAATTCCTCGTTGATTTCACAACTTGCTTCTTCTGGCAGAGTGAAAAAAATATTTGCTCATTGCTTAAATGGAGTAAATGGAGGTGGTATATTTGCTATCGGTCATGTTGTGCAGCCTAAAGTGAATATGACTCCATTATTGACAGACCAGTATTACTCCTTATCCTTTAAGTTCTTTAATTTTTATTATCATAGATTGAATTTTAATTTCATACTATGTTTTGTGTAATTATGGTTTCTAGTTTCCTTAACAACATGCACTAGCTGATCCAGAAAAAAACTTGTAGCTTAAATTAACAAGTGTCATATGTGAACAGTTTCTAATTTACAATTGGCTTTTGGATGAGTTCCGTAAGGATGAACACTGTTTTCCAAAAGAACTGTATACTTTACAAAAGTATTTACAAAACATGGCGGAAGCAAAATCATTTGGCTTTAGCATGGTAAAAGGAAATGCACACATCTAATACATTACTATGGTAGAAAAGAATCAAACTAAATATTTAAGGGCCAAGCATGGTAGAAAAGAAATAAACTAAACATTTAAAGGTCTACCATGGTTGAAAAGTTTGGTTTGTTCACAAAATGTATATAAATCGATTTTATTTTCCTCTTGGAGATTGGGGAAGTTATTATTACATAATCGTTCATTTAAAGTGATTTTATTACTCAAACTCATGATGTAGCGATTGTTACAATTTAAACACTAAAAGCCAGGCTGCTGTGAAATGTCCATTTTCATAATTCAATATATACTAAATGTTGGCAGTTTTTTAATGCAGGGATATTTTATTTATTTTGACACTAAAACTTTCTCTTAAAGATAGATATTAGCTTACAGAATTCAAATTTGTTTTAGGCCACATTACAGTGTCAACATGACAGGAGTTCAAGTTGGTCATACTTTCCTTAGTCTACCAACAGATGCTTCTGAGGCAGGATACAATAAAGGGACAATAATAGACAGCGGCACAACTTTGGCCTATCTTCCTGAATGGATTTATGAGCCATTAGTAAATAAGGTATATAAGCATGACGATAAAGCTTACATTTTGATTTCACATTCGGGATTTTTTATTTTTTTGGGCTGACACACAGGAGTTTGAGTTGTGCTCTTTTGCTAGATAATTTCTGGGCAACCTGGCTTAAAGGTTCAAACACTTCATGATGAGTATACATGCTTTCAGTACCTTGACCGGTATGATGCATAACACGCCTTCATAAATATTTTTGTATTGTTGTGTTTGATTTTTGTGCTAAAGGAGATAATATAACTAGGGATTTGTCAACATGAACACACATGAAACAGAACTAAGGCTCAATATTTGATGTTTTGTGAGAAAGGATGTGATTTAGGGAGATATGTGATTTTAATGGTGGTATGGTTAGTGTTTTTAAGTGTATCCAATTACCTAAACAGTTCTGCCATTTCGGGTAGAGGATATCTGTTGTCTTGGTAAATTTTTTTGCTAAATTTGGGAAAATCTACATGATACTAACAATGGCTTAGTCTAAAATCAGTGCTATTTCCTATATTTCCTGTATCATGTCTGAAATGTATTCTCTTTTCCTGGAGTACATTAATGGGCTTACTTAAGTATGCTTCTATGAAGGGTTTGCAGTATTTTCTGTTGCTTTTCCTCATAATCTGGATATATAATTGGGCAAGATAGTAGTATTCCTAGCACTAACATATCAACCGTGAAGTTAAGAAAATTAAGTAGTGTGGTCTGCTTTTCTAAAGAAGAAACAATAATCTTTTCAAATAAGTAATTCTTGTGAAACACCTTTCACAAAGAATATACTTATATTTATGGGAATTCTTGATAATGTTACTGATGCCTTTCGTGTTTGGTAGTTTGACCTTTCTCACTGAGCACATGCCAGAACGGAAAAGAAGGAAAAAGTACTTTTGGAGACATAATTTTAGATGTTGAAAAGAGACAACGTGAAACCTATTCTCAGAAAAAGGATTTTCTTAATATCAAAAGCACTCTGTTTTGAAAGAAAAGCCCATTCCTATGGGTGCTATGTATTCTGGAGTTTTTCCACTAATGCTTTTAACACACAGGCATTGATTTCTGGTTTTTGTTTCGTGCTATTTACTGAATTGTTGGCCAAAAATCAAAATAACTAAGTTTTTTTGCTTACTTATCATGTTATTTTTTCCCCTTAACTTTATTATCAGTTCCATTCAGGTGCATATTGACTTTCATTTTATGTTACAATTGTAGTGTTGATGATGGATTTCCGGCTGTCACTTTTTATTTTGAAGATGGACTCTCTTTGAAGGTTTACCCACATGATTATCTATTTCCCTCTGTAAGTATATGGAAGTGGAATATCCTTTTCTTTTCTTTTTGTTCTAATTATTCAAGGTTCGTTAGATTTTGTTCTATTTGTGGGCAATCAAACCTAGAGCATATGACTTGTTAATGCGACCATGCTTCGGCATGTTGTGGCTTATGATTATTGTACTTATCCACAGTAACAGTCAAAACAATTGTGTGTAAATCATATGTTCTCTTAAAATTATCAAAAGCCTTGTGACCTTTTCAACATGAATAGTCTTCTCAATTGCAGCTTGAACATTTTAGTAAATTGTAACAGACATCTTGTTTTGATTTTTGTTTCTTGGCATGCACCATAATCAAATAATTTTTCAGAGCTCGATATCTAACAACTATAATTTCAAGTTCTGTATAAAAAAAAATCCACTATAGGAGAACTGAAGATTTGAGATCTTTAACACAACTCATAGTTTTAGTCCTTATCTCTTGTTTCTAGATTCATTCCATGTCAAAACTCGTTGGGACTACATTTAATGCTATTTTTGTATTTCAAGATTTCTCCTATTTACAATCAAATGAACCAAACTTAATTATGTGAATATCTTTGCAGGAAGGTTACTGGTGCATTGGTTGGCAAAATAGTGGGATGCAGTCGAGAGATAGCAAGAACATGACCTTATTGGGAGGTATTCTCATGAGAATTTTATGTACATGGATGTTACACTTTATCACTAATTGGTTGGGTAATGCTTCTATGTTTAGTTTTTTTGTCTGATTGTTTAGCCAATGCCAAGATACGAATACCACACATATGCATCACATAACCTAGTTATGAAGTCTAAAATGGAATTTCTGAAGATACATAAGCATCATAGCTTGGTAAATGACTACCAAATGGAGAGGGGAGTTCGGTTTCCACTGGTTGGACCTGCAAATAACTCAATTAATGTGTCAAGTACATAAACCTATAATTGAGTCGCTAAACTGAAATTTTAAGTTGGATCTCAATAAGAACCTTTGCTAAGCATCATAAGTGAAATGCTAAAGTCACACTAGGCTCTATTACGTGGAATTGAGGGAATAATTTGGAGCCTGGGGAATTAAAATAGAGGGTTGTCTGTGGGATGTAAAAGTTGGACCATTTGTATGTGGAGATGTGTCTCAACCATAATCCCATATGAGTGGTTCGTTAGCTTTAGTTCATGTACTTCAGTAAAATGGTGTTAGCTACCTATCTCAAGTTTTATTGTGCTGTTGGAAGATATTTTCTGATCACCGTTAATGGAGATCATTGATGATGCATAGTTTGCCCTCCATGACCCTATTTTGTTGTTTCAACTATATCACTATATCTATTTTTGTTGCAGATCTAGTGCTTTCGAATAAACTAGTCTTGTATGACCTTGAAAAGCAGGCCATAGGATGGACTGAGTATAACTGTGAGTATCGCGTCTATTTCCCTTTTACTTTCTTTTCTTTTTGGGTACATCTTGAAAATCTTGTACATGTACAATCTATGTGGGACTTTGAAAATGCCAATATCTTCAGCCTATTCATGCTCTTATTTGACTTTAGAAGAATTCATATGGGATTGAGCTGGGATGATTATTTCTAGCTCAGATATCCTGCAACACCTTGAAAATCTGAAGAATAAATTATTTTCTCAACACTTGACTTACTCATTCGGAGAAAAATGAATGCAATAAAATTTTTTCCTGCACCATGAACTGAAACCCTCATTCTCTTGCACTAGCATAGAGAGAAGTTCCTTGCCTCTATAGATGGCAGTAGGTTCTGCACTTTTGAATGAGCACTGAAACTTTTGGCTTCTGTGCAAGAGTTTCTTGTTTTGATCTGTAAATTTTCTGCATTCAATGGTTTTTTTTTTTATATTTCGAGAGAGGAATATTTACATTTTCCTTCTAGATTGTATAACTCACATGGCATATAAAGCGATGGGATTGATTGTTATCTTGTAGTTATTATTATGATTTTTTTTGCCCGTATCGTGTAGTTATCTTATGTCAGATGGTGTAGTTATATCAAAATGTTGTATTTTAGATTCTTTACCACAGTCCACAGCACATCATCTATTTAAAGGTGGCGCGCGCGCTTTTATTGGTACTCATGCTTCTGTATGATTTGCTTGCTGTCATGTGACCTAAAGAAAGTCGGATGTAATAACTACGAAAATTACAAGAAATCTATTATGAATTACTTACTGGCATTATGTTTTGTTTCTGTTGCTCAACTTTCCATTATTTGTGTCCGATGTTTATATCTATATAGGTTCTTCAAGCATCGAAGTGAAGGATGAGCAGACTGGTACAGTTCACTTAGTAGGTTCCCACTATATTTCTTCTTCTGCCTGCACTTTATATATTCATCGGGCGATAATCATATTAATTCTAATCTCCCTGGTCAATTCACTGAGATGCGGCAGCTAATAAACATGTCATAGTCAAAATTACAGTACAAAGAATTGAAAATTAGGGTGAGAATCTTGAAATTATGGGAGAAACTTCCATGATTTGTAAATGTTATAATTTAAAGGGAAAACGCAGGACACTACCTTAGCATAGCATAAACTGAGAGAGAGTGAAAATTTTCTTCCCATGGTGAATTTGTAAATCGCAGAAAGCTTACTTCTAAGCAGTGAGCACCAACTGTATATGATCTTAGAATGCAGCTGATTATTACTTGGCCTGGATCCTGATGGCAAATTGGCAATGTAAAATTAGATGCCACAAGCCAAAACTTGAGTTCTCTTTTGAGATCACTATTTGTATACTTGAGGCATCATAGTTTCTTCATGCCTGCCTCTGGAACTTGTTTTGAACTTTGAATTATAATAGCTCTTCTATTTTTTAATTTTTTTTGTAACCTTAGGAGGTTTTGTATATTAGGCCTCTGTCTACACTTCATCTCATTCTTATTATTTGAGTTACCTTATGTGACGTCTCATGATTCCAACCTCGCAAACTGAATATAATGTGAACGGTTTGACCAAAAATAAAAATATAATGTGAACGGTGGTTCTAAAATGGTTTGAAATTTGAGTGTAGTTGTTTGAGATTTGAAAGGGGAACAGCACAAAGAAGGGGGGAAACGAGAGTGAGACAGACTGTTGATTTGTTGTATCGTTTTGAATTAGTAAAACGTTTTATTAGCCTGAATTAACGAAGTTAAAGAATTCATGTCATGACCTTTAAAATGATAACAATTATAAAAAGTTTTATTTGACTGACCCATCGCGTGATGTATATTGATTATGAAGTCAAAGTCTCCGAACAAGTCGGTTTTTTGGGGCAAAATCGTATAAAATTTGTTTTGTCCAGAGGCGGGAACCTTCTTTCTACATCCTCTCTAATTAATGTCTTTAACTATTGAGTGATGTTTTAATGATATTATGTATTAAATAGTATTATAATTATAAGATTAAATATAATAAAAAATCTATAATTATAATATTATTACATTATATTAAATTTCATTTCATTCATTAAAACATGATGTAATGGTTGATACATTAATCAAACCAGTGGATTTCGAGTGCTGACTTTTTATGATTTGTCAATCTGCGGATATTACTTTCGGGAAATGCCAGTGCCAGATCAGATGTGGCTGGAAATCTTTCTTGGTTTTGTTCTCACTTCTCAGTTTATTGATACTCTACCTGGGGTTAAAGTATAAATATAAAATACTTCTAATCAATTTACCGTGTATCAATGAAAACAATTAAAAAAGTGTCAAAACTCCTTGGGTCTAATAGCCCAAGATGTGCCCTTTATAATACAACTCCTTAGTTCCCACTGCTATAAAATCTGTCATAAATTAATATGATTTCTAATTAGCCTTGTTAGTTATTCTAAACTCTAATATCATATTAATTTTACTCTCTTTCACTATCTTTATTAAATGTAGATATATATGAAAAAAATTAATAGTTATTGAAACTAGCAAATGTCTCTTAAAAAAAGATTAAGAATATCTAGGAATCATTCAGTCATGTTTATTTAAAATTATTTCTCTCATTTGTCCATAACGTAAGACCTATTATCTAGAAAAAATCTGAGAAAAATATTGTTAAAATTGGGGAAAAAACAAATAAAGGAGGCCAATATCTAAAATCTCAAGTCAGACTTCTGGAAGGAATTTGGTATTTCCAAATCTTTCTAAATGGTCAATTTGCCTCTGAGTAAATTTTGAAGCCACACGTTAGGCGTTATTAACAACTTAGGTATAGATAATAACAACTTTAGAATTAGAAATAACAACTTTAGTAAACATATTAACTACTTACCTCCCTAAATGTTGTCAGGTGTCATTAACAACTTATGTATAAATAAGAATAACTTCAGAATCATAAATAACAGCTTCAATATACATATTGATTACTTGTCCTTCTCAAATCCTAGCAAACTTGAGTAATATTTTGAAGCCACATATCAAACGTCATCAACAACTTCAATATACAATTGACATCACTTTTTTTTTTTTCAAAACTTACTCCAGGGCAAATTGGTCATGTGGAAAGATTTTGAAAATCCTAGAGGTTAGATTTAAGATTTTAGACATCGGTCTCCCTTATTTTTTTTTTTTTCTATTTTGACATTGTTTTTCTAGGATTTTCTCATTTATCTAATTTAAAGAGATTTAAGAAAACTAAATAAATTGTCTCCAAAAACTTGTAAAATTAGATTACATATCA
The DNA here is from genome assembly GCA_037074505.1 of Albizia julibrissin. Classification (NCBI taxonomy): domain Eukaryota; kingdom Viridiplantae; phylum Streptophyta; class Magnoliopsida; order Fabales; family Fabaceae; genus Albizia; species Albizia julibrissin. The sequence continues at coordinate 1,366,461 of CM073482.1, read as the reverse complement.
ATCTGTGCAAATTAATTGAAAGAAGAATTATAAATATGAAAAATAAAATAGAAACAGATATTACACATAAGTCCAAAATTTATTTTCAAATTAGGTCATACATCAAGACCTGAAAAGATTTTATACCCGTAGCGGGATTGGACACGCCTCTTGGTTGTCCGATTTGGCGACTCGACTAGACACGATCGCCGCCCATGTGCAGGCAGGGTGCCAACTCCGAACTCATTCAAACACGTTCATAGGTAAGAAAAGAATGAACCTTTTAATATTCCTCGTCAGATCTGCTGTCTTTGTTGACCAAATCGCAAACACAAATCGACACTTGAAGAACAAAAGTCCACACATCAAAAGTTTCCCAACATGACCTTATTGTTGAAAAGGACCAACAAATTGACGAAACAGGACGAGGCATCAAACCCAACAACCAGACTGACAAAGCTACATATTATGTCCATACATAGACTTGGATTTACAAAAACTCCAAATCTTAACCAAATATACACCGAGAAGGAAGATCTCCGCCGAAAAAATAAGGCCAGGGCTCCCTTCTCCCTCCAAATATAAAGGATTACAAAAACAGAAGAAAGAAGACGACCGTCACCCTCCTACCAAAAATGCCTTTGAAGGAAGTGACGGTTCAATAATGAAAAGAATTGGTAGTAAAACGTACACAAAAAAGACAAAACAAAAGAATGGCCACTTTCTCCTTTCCCTTCCAATGTTGGAACCTGGTTCTACCAACCTTTCAATAAAATAAGCAAGGCTTGGGCAGAGACAAGAAGTAAAAGCTAATGCTACTACTGCTGTACAGCTTCTACTCCATCTCCTTTCTTCCCAAGCATAGGAAAATTCTCAGGGGAAGCAATAGATTTTTCTGAACAGTTAACTCCAGTTTCAGGAGCAGATCCCTCAGATTGGTGATTAGTCGATGCCTCGGGCATCTCCTTGTCTGTGGAGTAAACTGTCTTTAAGTCCGAATCTGAATCAAAAAAGAGACACACTACAGCACAATCATCAACTTTTGAAGTCGGGTACTTTGTCCTCCATGCTCGAACAGCGGTCTCAACAAGTGTTCGAGCTGCGAAAGAGCGTGACACAGATGCCACAATGTCTACAACTTCTTGGTTTGACAAAACATCCCAAATCTGTAAAAGAAAAAAAGAAAAAAGAAACAAAGGTAGTTAGAAAAAATAAATCAAATCTATAATAATCATTGACTTCTTCAAGAATCTTCATTATGGAAGTTGTGCGCAATTTAGGCATATAACTTTGAACAATGCACTTTCAACAAAATATGCAGGTTATTCCATGATAGACCGTAATGTTTTTTACCCCATCTGTGGCTAATACAACAAATTCATCCTTCTCAGTAAGGTGGTGATGGGAGACATCAGGAACAGATATCAGACCAAAGTCTTTAAGAATAAAATCTCCAAAAGCTCGTGCCATAGCAAGGCCTGGGGAGTCAGCATTGGGCAGCCAAACTCGAGCAACCTCAGGTTCATTGCGAAGAGCAAATACACGTCCTCTACACCGTTTGATTCTCTCTTCTTCCCCTAAATGAAAGGAACGCAGATTTTACATCAATATATCAGAATTGGATTTCTATTCTATCTGATGCATGAAAATAAATTCCAACTGAGAATCAAAGTACTACATAAAACATTGATCGATGCTGCACAAAATACAAACCCCTAGATGGTTGAGACAATTTTGCAGTTTGGCCAATTTAGGCGGTTAATATGCTATAAATGAAGGTGTAACAGATGTCAAAAACAATCAAACGGCAATTGCAAGAATAATATACTTATTCCAGGTCAAAAAAAAAAAAAAAAAGAATGATATACTTATTGGTCAAGGATATCTAGTAGTTGGTCAAAAGTGTTTCCAAAAGCTGACAATTGACAATCACATACAGAGATGGAGTTCTTTATGTGCATGCGCATGTGTGCATATATCCACACACAGAGAGAGAGAGAGAGAGAGAGATACTTGGAAGATTTGGCTTCAAGTCAATGGTCAACTGAACAGCAATAAGAGAATTATCATGATCCCTAGTACCCAGTATAGCTCTTGAATCCCCAACATTTCCAATAACAAGATCCTGCCCCTGTAAGAACACAAGGCACAGAAAAGTGAGAAAACAACAGTGAATGATTGAGAAAAAAAATATTGCTCAGTAAGTTTAAACCTCTTACCAGTTTGACCAAGGTGACTGCTGTTGTGCCACTGCAAAAGCAATCAATATCAGGATGCAGTTTCAGTTCCTTGTCTATAATCTTGCAAGCCTTCAGCAAAGATTCCTTCAGCGCCTTCATAGTATTAGTACCGTTGTGCTCTTGATCGGTAACACTAGATTTCTCACCAACCATTGTAAGTCCAATATCCTCTGATTTATGGTTTGCCATAGGATTTCTATTATCACTTAGTCCATCCTTATTATTACGATGCAATTCCCATTGGGCAATAAGCTTTAAAGGGAAGGAATCCCTGACTCTCTTTGCTACCCTATGACCACTAGGACCATGGCCATCAAAAACTCCACAAAAAATGGTGTCCTTTGTACAGAAGTTCTGAAAAAGGAGGGCAAAGAAGTTTTTGGGATAGTTAATGATATATATACCATCAGTTATAGTGTCGGAGTACCGATTTAGTTTCGCAAACAAATCTAGTACCACAAAAATCTACCTCCTAAGAACATCAATGTCATTAAATAGATGTGTGCAACTACAAAACGGAAGAGAAGACAAGAAACTAGTGGGACAAAAGCAAATGAACAGAAATTAAAAAACGTGGGAGAAGATTATTTTCAATGATCAATTTATGATGGAAAATTACAACAATCATGAAAATTAATTTCCATTGAGCAGACATTCATAAATGCGTTTTTACGTGTCACATGCAAATGACAAGATGAGATTAACGGAAATCAGGCCATATCACGTTTAAAAGCCGATTGGAGTAAAGTAGAAACTGGAACAGACCATTTATTAGATCTTTATTACCTTTCAAATAAATACAGGCCTGATTCACAAGTCGTTAGACCAAAATATAACCAGACCTCCAACTTCCATGTATTTTTAACAATTTCATAGCATGAGGACGTGCTAGAAAAAGAAAGCATATCCTACAATATGTAAGAGATTGGCTAACCTCCCAAACAAGCATGGCGTCCTGGTTGATCCCTTTTTTGCCTTGCTTACAAAAGAGGGACGCAACCTCACTGGATCCATTTACGAACATTCTCCCAGGGATTTTATGTAGGCCCAATTCCGTTTTATAATCAAACGAAGAGCTGCTCCTTAATCTCCTCCTTCGCTTCGCACTTTCTGAAGTGGATTCCGGCGAATAAGGGAGGGGATGGGCCACAGAGAGGCATGATCCCAATCCCAGTGCCCTGACAATGTTCAGAAAGCATTCTAGACCGACCAAACAGTCTGAGCCCCCAACGTCCACCACTGTATCGGCAGCCTCTAACCGGTTTGCTGTAACCGGTTCCTCTTCCTTCTCTTTCAGCAAAAAAGCAGTGGTTAAAGCCTACCACAAACATCAAGTATTCAATGATCAACAATAATTTCAAGAAGAAAATAGCATAAAACCCAGATTCAGAAACCAAATAATAACAACCTGTGTCATGCTCGAATGAAATTGAATTCAATCCAATTCCACGATTCCCCAGAAACGTTTGTGGGCCGAGAAAAAAAAACCAAAACTACCCACTCCAATCCCACCGAAACTCTACTGCATTTGACAGAGAAGACAAAGAGATGTTAAATACCAGGGCAACGGCCTCAGTGCTGACAACCTTAAGCCCGACAATAAACGCGTGAATCGAAGAAATTCAACAATCACCACGCTGCTTCTTGAGTCCGATCCAAAACTCGAACAACTCCAATAAAGAAAATTCAATAACAGTCCCCGATTGTTGATTCGCTCAAGCAGTTTCCTCGTGCATATGCTTCCTTTGCATAATCATACCATATAAATCACGTAGCAATCACAACACATAAAGCAACGAACAATGATCAGAGCCGATGAATCGAGAAAGTCTGAGAAGCAAATCAATCGATCGATGGATTTTTCAATGAATCCAGAATTCCATTCAACCAATATTCAAGGTTGAAACGGAAATTTTTCTCTTCTTCGCACCAAATCCTGCAAATTTTGGAGGAAGATAACTTTCCCTGTATTTTTTTCACCACTCCTGAACCTGATCCTTTGTGCCACAAATACCTATAACTTTCGGGAAATGGAAAAGGAGAAATAAATTTAAAACATGGCTATTTTAGCGTCACGGGTAGGTCTTCTCCGATCACTTCGATTTAAGTGGCGGTGATGTTCGATTCCGTTGAGATTCACTGTCACTCTAGATTTTGGACGCACCCAAAATTAGACTCGGGTCAAAATGAATTTTCGCTGGAAAAAATAAATAATGCTAAAAATGAGGAATGGATTAGGATGTCTTTTTTAAAAAAATAAATAAATAAATAATAATAATAGATAATTGATTGTGTATTAAATATAAGTAAAATATATAGGTTTTAATTTAAAAAAACAGTTTGGATAAGTTATTTTTAAAAAAATTCCAATTTACAATTTTAAATTAGTAATTCCTACTAAAACCAATTGTTACTTACTTATCAAATGTATTGAGTAGTTACTGAAATTAGGAAACAAAATTTGTTTGAGATTTTAAAATTTTTATGATGTTTATCCGAACTTATCAAGCCCTTAGTGCCTATTTATTTAATTTTTAAAAAAAAATTAATTATTTTTATGAGTTCAAGTTTTTAATGATAATATTACAGAAATCTGCAAGCAATGAGTGCTAGAGATCTTATGAACACACACACATATTTTTGAATTTGGTCTTTTTGAATAATTTCTCTTAAAATCTTGTGCAACTAAAATAACTAATAACAATATTTATATCAAATTTAATAAAATTATATATTTAATTTTCATGTGATATTATATTTTGAGAAAATTAATCCATAGACCATTATAATTATCTCAATTTTAGATCAAGTCTCAATTGTTTACTTTGATTGAATTAAACCCTTAATATATGGCAAAAAAAAAAGGAATTAAACCCTTAATGTTTGATTGGATAATTTTAATTTATAGCCTTTACAAATTTTTATTTATAAAAATTCGTAGACGTTGAAATGGTGTTTTAAAAGAAATTAATAAAATTTTATAAAGTCCATAAAATTATATAAATTAAAAGTAGCGGTGTTCACACTAAAATGAATACCTATAGCGAAATAATAAGGACTCGATTCAAACAAAATAATCTATATGGACGTGATTCAAAATTGAAGTGAACAATAATTACAAGCGAATTATTTTATTATTATATTTGTTAAACGCACCTTTTATTAATATAAAATAAAATTTAAACTGTGAATAAATTGAATTTATCATTATGAATGTAAAATAATTATTAACCTCGATCTAAATATAAAAAATTGAGTATCCTTATTTCGAAAAATGTTTTTATTTTTAAAATAAAGAAAAAATTTTAAATTAGATACCCATGTGGAAGGAAATAATTTAAAAATAACATAATATATTGATATAGAACATAGGAGTAGCTAGTTTCAAAAAAAAATTTGTTATTTATGAGTCATTAACCATAATATTCATTTTGAAAGAACCCAGATAATGGATTAGATCTACGTGGATCTTGTGATGTAGAGGTGAGTAGAATTCAATATGAAATGGATGTGATGTACATGACATCCCTGAATAAATTTGATTTCCATTTGGCCAAAAAAAAAAAAAAAAGATTTTCGTGATCCCAGCTAGTAATTTTTTCATTCTCTTTTTCTTTTTCTCGTTTTTTAAGAATGAAACAGAAATAATCAGATTATTTGTGAATGAATGATTCCTTCAATTGCGTGAATTCTCATGTGAGGAATATTGATTTTATTGGATACAGGAAAATTGAATTAGTCATCACGTTATCCAATTACGTACTAAAAAAAAAGAGGGAAAATAAAAACAAATGAATTAATTGTTTAAGCAAAATACTATAGTAGCGAATTAATGCTATATATTGTTGAGGCGGGAAAAAAAAACTATCTTATTTAAAAATCAATGCGGAAGTGGTAAACGGTTGAGGTTGAATTTTATGCCTGACAATAATTATTAATTTTTTACCCGCATGAGTTTAAATTTTGTAATATTTGTTAGATTACATGTAACTGAAGAGATCATGTTAAGAGCAATAATGGTGATGAGACACGTCATCAGATGTTGTTCTTATCCAGTTGGGTCAGATCTGTTTGTTAGTATATCATGTTCAGTTAGTAAATTGCCCGGGAGAGAAATAATTATCGACCTAATATAGTACTAAACAAGTCCCACGCAATAAGTTAATGGTGATTGAAAATTATAGTTTATAAGTTTATATTTGATGGTGGCCTTAGTAAAAGTTATTATATGCAAAAGTGAGAAGTTTAGAATGATCCACGCATGCGCAGGTGATTTTGAGTGAACGCCACCTTAAACGTCCTTTTCTAATTATAACATCATTATTTAAATGGTCTAAATTTAATTTCATATAAGATTATGATTTTTATTTTTTTATTATAATATTGGATTATTTCTATTAAAATTTAGCAATTTGTACTTAACTCATTATTTTTGTTTTTATAATTCAACATCTTAAAATCTATCCATACATAATGCTATAGGAGAGTTATGCTAATTGACTAGTTAGCTGTAAATTCTCCCAATAAATATGGCTCAACACAATATTCTGAATCATATGGATGAGTAACCTAATATCAATAATAAGGATGATTATTGTCACAGTGTCTGATATTAATGGCATTATAAAATACTGATATTTATGCATAAGTCTGATTCATGTAAATTGAGATAAAACTCCTCCACAATTAAAAAACACAACTAAAAATTTTAACCATTATTCAAAACATAATCGTCCACCACAAGTTTGATGAAATCTTCACCTATGTTATCTTTTGATCGAAATTTTGATGATGTGATTGGAAATACCTGTATTATTGGTGTGGTACTAGTACCGCCAAACATGCACCACCATAGGAGATGATAATTCAATTAGAATTTAATAGTAGTATATATAATATAAATGCATGCAACAGTAGACAGAAATGAAATTATTTAGGTCTCAAATAAATGAATTGAACTGAATTGAAATATCGGGGGGTCTATTTATTTATTATTAAAGAAAAAGAAAGCGTGCGGGGTATAAGTATGATGATGATTGAGTAGATATCCAAAATAGTGGGTGACTGTAATCGTCTTGTCACAGGAAAACAAGAAATGAGGAAAAAAAAGGGTGTATGTGTGTTTATAAAATGATATAATTGGAAATAAACAAAAGGAAGAGAAAAGGAAAGGAGACTTTTGATGAAATTATGAAGTGAAAGGAAGATATGATGCTGGTGATGGACGAAGGAAGTGGCGGTTGTGGCGAGTAGCCGCATATGTTAGGACTCAGATTATACGTCTAAACTTCTCCCTCCCCTCCATAATAAATAACTCAATTCAAGAAATACTACCTCTTAATTTCTTAAATGTCTAAAATTGGGGAAAAAATAAGAGAAAAATATGATAAGTCATATTTAAATATTAGTTACAACCGTAAAATTAACGAGATTCAGGATATATGAATTATTATGTGAGTACCTAGCTATCATGTGAACCAAAAAATCTTTCTATATACTCCCTTTGTTATTTTTTTATAAGATATTAATAACCAAATTAAGTTATTTGATACAGTAGTTTAAAATAATTAGATGCAATAAATACATATAAAATATTTTTTTTCTTAAAAGTGCCTTCGTTTATGTGGCCTTGGACTTTATTTATAAAGTCTCTATGCTGTGGTAAACCAAACCTAAGGATTTATCAACTAACCCATGTTTGACTAGCCATGCTGAATTATTTGAATTAAATACAACGGGGCATGAGTAATTTTTTATAATTAAGTGAGGATGAAATCAAGAGTTTATGACCAACTTGTCAAACATCCCCTAATAGTACTCCCTCACTTTTTTCCATTCTTTTTATAAGACCAATATTTAAACTGTCTTGATCTTTTTTATAAAAGTTTGATAAGAGTTATTTAAATATTTAATGAAATTTTTCTTTTTTTTTTCTTAATTAATTGTACGTATTATATTAATTAAAAAGCCAATGATACTTATACTTACTCAATTTCTCTCTCTTATTTTCCCTTGTAATTAAGGTTTACTTGAAAAAAGAAATTTATTTTAAATATATTTATTATTTTTAAATAATTTTAATCATTTTTTAAATAATATAATTCGATTATTAAATTTTTATAAATAAAAAAGGATGAGAATGAGTATTTTATAAAAAGGAAAACAGTATAGTCAATAATAGTAGTATATTAGAGGACAGAGGAAGGGTGTTGGCGGTGTTGACGTGGGCAGCAGGGAAAGGTTGAAATATGGAGTTTTAGACACGTGATGTGTAACAAAATAATTAAGAGACATTTGTTTTTGCCCCTAAAGAGAGCCAAGAGGAGACCTCGCAGTGAGGCTCAGCTCCCGTAGTTGCCTTACGTCTTTATGGGCATGCTTGTCATCTTAATTTTGGGGTCGATCTATTTTTTTATTATTTTTATTTATTTAGATTAAATTGTATATTATACTCTAAAATATTTTAGTCACATGATATATTAAATTAATTAATTTTTATTTTTCTATTTAAAAATATTTTTTCTGTAACATCAAGATCCTGAAATATTTTTTCAATAACAATCAATATATAAAATATTTTTTAATACTCAGTATTTAATTTTTAATGTATGAGATATTTTTAAAATTTAATAAAAACCCATAATTGGAATGATGAGCATGTGGATCCGATCTCATGAGGGGCATAAAAGTAAAAAAAAAGTCAAAAACAAAAGCCAGGTCGAAGTTTATGTGCCTGTTTGAGAACACAGTAAAAAAATGGCTTTTTTTTAATGTGGTTTTTGTAAAAGCCAAATGGAAAAAAAGTCATGTTGTTAATGTGATTTGTGTTTGGATTAGCAATGGGAGAAGTGGCTTTTTTTTCTAAACCCAGTGAAAAAAAGTCAGAAGCTACTTCAATGAGCTTCTAAAAAAAGTAGTTTTTTTTCCGAAAGCTCATTAAAAGTTAATATGTTTACAAACGCGTCTGCAGATGTTAAATAAGCTTTTATCCTCCAAATAAACTTTTTTCCCATTCTAATAAGATTCCAAACAGGCCCTATGAAACATGACAAGCTGCAAATTGGAAGCCAAGTGTTATATACTTATATATATGGCCCACTAACTTCATAATAACGCACCTCATTTCTCTATTCCTTTCACGCCGACACTTCAATCACCAATTATTCACGTGTCTTTTTTACGTTGACTTATTATAGTAGGTGTTTGAAGATTGGAACCTCAAACTATTTTTCAATCGTGATTTACGATATAAGATATAAATATATAAGATAAGTTTTGTCTTGACTTACTGAATTGTACTTATAAAATAAGTGTAAGCTCATCTAAACATGACTATAATTCAGTCCTTATAATTTTAATTATTTAAATTAAAAAAATGAAATTATATGTTTCATGGAAGTTAGGACCAAAGTTTTAAATGAATAGAACTATGGGGACTAATTTATACACTACTTGGTAGAGAGTTAAAGTTTAGAGAATGATTTTAATCAATTTAAAATTAGGGAGAATCACTATAAGGTTCCAATAAAAAGATTTAATTACCAAGAAGCCCTAATAACAACCGATGAGAATGTAATGATTTATAGCATGTTTGGATAGCCTTCATAAGTGCTTTTCAATCGTGATTTATGGAATACGAAGTAGCTTTTACGGTCTATGAAGTAAATATGTAGAGGAGATTTATCTCGATTTACGTGAATTAGTCTTATGCATAAGCCCGATTCAAACCAAACAAGTTTTATAGTAAAAAATGACAACACCTCACTTATTATTTGAACTTCTTGATAAAGTGTTTTCCTTGAAACCCTATAATAATTCCCTCAAGGGAGAATGATTATGAGATCCCAAAAATGAGACTTAATGATTGAGTTGTATTAAGTGAGAGTTTAGAAATTGAGTTACAAATCATAACTATAGTAACTAAAAAGATTAAGTTTATCTCTTTTTTAATATATTATCCAAGAGGTTCTTTCTTTCTTTCTTTTTCTTTTTTTTTTTTTTTGGTTAGGCATAAGTATCTTCCTATTAGAGAAAATCCTATTCGAAACACCGTTGGGTTCTAAATATGGATACTTATTCTAAAAAAGATTTAAACTTTGATATACCACGTTGTGAGAGACTAACTTTTATTAGATTAAACCCCATGTTATCTAAAAGGTTCCTACTTCTAACTGCTAAATATCAGCAAAGAAATATAGCCCAAAACAATTCCTATACGTTTCGCTTTGGTTGGATCCCCCAGCCCATGTTCCAAGTTTTTTTTTTCTTGATTAAGGTTTTCTCTTAAAATTTAAAGGGTTTGGGTTTTTAACTTTTCTAATAAGTACATTTTTTGATATTCAAACTTTTATTTTACTTCTTATAGAAATGAAGCTTCATACTATCTCAACTAATAACTAGTTGGTAACATATGTGCCAGGTTCCCAGTCACAACGCCACTTTCTCAACTCAGCTACAACCCAACCCCCCCCCCCCAAAAAAAAAGCCTGAAATAAACAAATTTTCAAAGTTTGAGCTATGGTTTTTTTTTTTTCCTTCCAGAAATTACAGCTATAACCACTAAAATTTGAGATTACAAGCAGGATTTACAAGGAAACTATATATTACAAGAGCAACCTAATGTCTAAACTCTGGAACCACCCAACATGCATATATGGCAAAATAGTACATCACGTATATACGCCAGAACCAGAATTTTCAGGTATTATGATGTAAGGAAAAATGATCAAACAAGTTACCCACACGCTATCGTATGGATGCATGCACATAAAACCGAAGAGCACACGAACCAATATCTGCCAACGAATCTACCCAAAAAAGAAAAAAAAAAAAAAAGCTACCAAAGAACGGCTTGTTTAAAGTAAACAATCTCCAATTTCCACAGGCAGCAACCACCGGATATATTCATAACAAAACAGTACATCACGTACATCATCCCAACAAAAAAATAAACAAGTACATCACGTATATACCAGATCCAGAATTTTAACGTATAATTTAATGATACAAAGTTTTTATGCTTCTACACAGCAACAAAGAGAAGCTACAAAAGAATCCACACACACTGAATACAGTTGAACATCTTCGTATACTTGCAATTTAAGAATTCTTTATTGACCCTCCACTTTCATGGGATTTTGCACAGCACCACCATATGCTACTTGCTCCCACCGGCCACAAGTTCAAGAAGCTGCAGTGGCAGTAGATGACGGGTTGAAAGGAACCTGCTCGGCACAAGTAAGCAATTCATGGGGCCCTGCCTCCTCACGGCCAACGCCAAGCAGGTCGAGATAATACAGGTAATGGGAAACGATGTTGTTCATGGAGTCAACATCACCTTGCCCACACACACCATCGCCGTATAGAATGTTCATTGTGGCGCCAAAACCAGGAACCCGATTCACTATTGTGTCGTTCTTGGTTGGCTTCCAGTTGCCAACAAAGACATCATGTGCCGAAGGTTGTTTCTTCTTGATCGGGGTCATCCACCTCCAAATTGCAGCCTGGAAGGCCAGGGTTGCATTCTGCTCAACGTATTCTGGATGATTTAGTAGATCTACCTTCAAAGCTTCTCCAGCAGCACCATAGTTGTAGTTCCTATAATCAAAACATCAGAAAGAAGTTCAACCTCCGTATTCAACAACTAAAAGGATGTATTCATATTTAGATTTGCAATTCTGTTCAATACAGAAACATAATTTAAGTTTCTCTTGTTGGTCATTCTAAATTACAAGGGATGCTTTCAGTACTAAATAGTGAAAATCTAGTAAGTTGTAGGCATGATTTGTTTGTAAGGGCACTCAAGGAGGTGTTGTGGGAATTGCATTTAGAACAAATCAATATTAAATCTATAGCAATTCACACTATCAACAAACCACAAGCAATGTGATTCATTTCTTCTATGCAACACATGGGAAGCTCATCTAATTTGAAAAGTAAAAGATATAACCAAGAATGAGGAGGCACCAACTTTTGGGATCCATACATCAAATAAAGCACCTCAGACAAATAGTGAAAAGTAAAAGATATAACCAAGAATGGGGAGGCGAAGATTCTAATATCATTGAAGTTTAAAATATGAACAAACCAGAAGATAGGCAGGGCACCGCGTCCATAATATTCAGCACCGGGGGCACAAGGGTAGGTGTACTTAAAATAGTCATCACAGTATGACTGACTAGGACTCATTTCGCGATTGTAACAAAGACCCCAGGCCAAAGGTCCTCCAGTGGCCACTCCATAACCACCTGGAATTAGCATTAGCGGAACAACCATCAATAACAGAATTATATAACTTACAGGGAAATTGAGCCAAACACAGAACTATTTTATGTCCCAGTCCCTCTGCCTAAAGCTTAAGTCAGATCCCCGGACGAATGAATTTGAAATGAAGATATTAAACGTTCATAAGCAACCATGAAACTATAAATGAACAGTTCATGTATAATCTGTTCACATAGATTCAATCCAATTCCAGAAGAAGTAAGCAAATCAAGCTTTAAATTTGACCAATCAAATCAGGCACCAATTATCAAATTCATTCAAATTAACTTAGAGAATGGATCGTCTACAGTACCTATAAATCTATTATACTACTTGAAACATAAATGCAATTGGCTAGTGTGTACGAAAAAAAATGCAATTGGCCAGTTCCATCTCGGGAAATCTAAAGACTAAAATCTCCCAAGTCAAACCTCATCACAACTTGTTCGTCTAAGTGGTAACTTTAGTGTCGGCGCCCAAATAGAAATAAGATTTCTTATGAACCAAACGGTTAATGACCCAAAACAAAATTACGCACATCACCAAAAACCCAGTTAAGATAAGTAATAGGACAATGAAATCCAACCAATAATCATAACAACAACGACGACCAAAAAAAAACCAGCAAAGAAGGATAAGATTGAGACTCACAAGAAGTTTTACAGCCGACATGACCCAAGAAAGCTGCAATTTCCTTCATCTGCATGGTCTTATTACCGGTGGTGCCGAAGCCCAATGGCTCAAAAAGTGCAGCAGCAGCAATGAAAGAATGATAATCCCAGAAACCTACTGCGTGTGCCACAGGTGAGTTACGCTTAGAAAAGAGATTCTCAAACTGGTAGGTCTGGAAGTAATCAGTGATAGTCAGATTACAACAGTATTGAGACCATCCCCTGCATTCCCACCCTTTGTCGCAGAGCTTCTTCCCCTTCTTATACTTCACCAGAGTCTTCGTATTCTCATCCCCATTCACAACCAGCTGGTTCAGCAATACCAGAGCTAGAAAAAGCAGAACCCAACTTTTAGTTACCCCCATTCTCTATACTCACAGGCTCTACCACCACAGCTGATCTGGGTGGATCTTGATTTCAGCTCTCGAGCTCAATAAATCAAGGGTTTTTTTTTGTTTGGGTGCCAAAATGGGGTTGATGCAGTGGAATGCAAGATAGAGGAAGATGCTAAAGAGAATCAAATAGAAAAATGGAAGTTGTTAGATGGAAGGTCGTTCTCTGGGGTGGAAGATGCCAATGGCGCTGCATGGGATTAAATCTCGAGCATATTTTTTGATGATGGACGGCAGTTGGGTGCGTAATGACAATGGAACGTGTTAGACGTTTAAGCGAGAACAGACTGGCTTTGCGGCAAAGAACCCACTGTAGGGGATGGCCCATCGTGCTACTCCACCGACAGCTAATTAAGGGATGAAATGTCAATATTACCCTTGACGTTTTCCTAATGGTGAATTGGGCCTCTTCTGTTCGTGGGTCGACTCTATCACAGTAGTCTGGCCTGCACTATAAAAATTCCCTTACAATTCTGACAAATTTGTACCATTATGTATTATTTATTATTGCAAATGGTATGTCGATTATTGATATATGATAATGCTGAATTTTCTTTAATATTAAGTTATTAATCATATGAAAGTTTATGATTTTCAAGAGTCAAAATGATTAAGCGATAAGTGAAAACTAATGCATTTAGTTTTATTTATCAGTCAAATTCAATTTGCTCCAAAAAAACTGCCGCACATTTCTTTTTGGTTTTTTAAATTGTGCTCATTTTCGACTTTATCGGTTGTCCAATATGTTCCCACATGGATTCCTATAGGTCATTCGTATGTCCTGTCATTTTTAATGTAGTATATTTTTCAAAACATTTATATATGACTGGCCAAAATCAACTATTCAGTCCAAATCACATTAATCTTCGTAAAAAAACGGTACTGTTAAATATAAAAGAGGAAGACAAAAAATATCTCTTAGATTACTACCCACGATTAAATAAAACAATACTTGAAATAGACAACTAAAAAAATATATATTATGCTATTGGAAATTGGGGGAGGGGTGTTGTAGTGATAATGGAACAGATGATTTTAAATTTTGAACGCTAATTTTAAATAAGGAAAGCTTAAGATAAATGACTTGAGTAGAGCAAATATCATATCTACACAAAATGCTTATTTTTAATTCACAAAACTATTAAATTCAACTAAACGGACTAAATAACAGAAGAAATTAGCATTGGGTTAGAATTAGAAAGCAATAGAGTACACACTTAATATTTTGTCAAACACAGGTTTCACCTAATTCATTCGGTTTTTAGCTTCTTAAATTGGATTTTTATCCTTTTTGGCAAAATATACCCATCAATCACTTGTTGTATTCGAAAATAAAATTATGAAACTATAAAGGGTTAAGGTATAAATTTATTCCAGAAGTTTTCATTGTGAAGCAATGTTCTCATAAAAGTTTTTTTAGATTCAACGTTACCCCGAAAATTTTAAAATGTAGCAATTTTGCTCTATACTGTTAAAAAACTAATGTTGATCGTTAAAAAATTAATGTTGACCATTAATTTTTTAGTAGTAAGGGGCACAATTGCTCCATTTTAACACTTCCAATGCAACACTGAACTTAAAAAAACTTTTTGGGTAACATTGCTCTTGAGGAAAAACTTCATGAGTAAATTTTCACCTTAACTAGGGGTGGAAACAGGGCAATATAGTTAAGCGGGGAATGATTACAAGATAATTAAGCGGGTAATATAAATAATATAAAATATAATCTTTCAAATAAACATTATTATTTAAAGAGAACAAATTAATATGTACTCCCTCAACCATCCTTATAACATTCTTAATCGCTGATAGAACCCATGGGCTACATCACATAACATGTTTAGTCTCTTTAACAAAATTGCACCGAGCTCATTGACAATGAGGTGTAGCCCGGCCAAAGGCTATAGAGCTCATATCAAACCATAGGTTCCATTTCCGTTGAACATGGAAAGGTGTCACATGTCCCTTGAACTGACCCTTATCCTGGCCAAAGGAAAATAGTGGTACAAAGGGCCCTGACAATGCTAAAGCTATCCACTGTGCACATAGTGGCGGTTATACCACGTGGTATAAAAGAATTAGACAACCTCCAATCACACCTCACCACATTCAACATCTCAATATCACCATTATCAATAATTTATTCTCATATATTTTATATACATCATCAATCATTTCAAATCATTCAGGCCCACTTAACTAAAGTTTACTACAAACATAATTCATACTATGATTGTACATTTCATATATAAAAATATTGATAGCAATTAAAAACACCAACATATTCTTATAATCACATCAACAATGATACAAGATAAATTGAAAAGTGGTTACCTCGGACTCTTGACAACTAGAGAGAATATAAGTTCAACAGGCCAAATTCACTCTACAATAAATATATAATTATAAGTAAATAAAATTATTAATAATTTATAACTAAACTAATCCTCATAATTAACTCACATAATTCTTTTTTAGAAAAATAACAATAATTTATCTATTCTTCAAATAAAATTTTCTAACATTTCCTTAATTATTTTAATCACTAAAATCTTTAACAATAGTAATTTTATAATCACCTTATCTTCAAGTATCATAAAATTGCTAATATCAATATCCTAAATTAATTAAATCACCTTTCTAACTCATATGAGTATAATAAAATTATCAAATAATATTAACATCTCCACATATATTAAAATCATATCAAACTCTAATTTATAATATCAAATTATAACATATAATTTTTTTATAACATAAAATCTACGAAACTAAACCGTTTAAAATTATAATAATACCTTCAATAACCCAAATAGATTATTTAATCTAAATTTAATCAGTTAAAAAGTCTAATGTGGAATTATTTATAGACTAGATATATATAAAAAATTCATTATGAAATCTTATAACCACTACATAACAAAAATAAATCAATCAAAATTAACTATAAATCATCATCTACATTTCTGTAGTCTTATATTAATAAAACTCAATTTTTTCTAAAATCCTAATCTTAATTTTTTGTCTAATTAACACAAAATTACTATCATAAGAAAGAGAAAATTATTTAGAACAATTTTCATGAAGAAAGTATTGTGATTAAAAGATAATTTATGTACCTTATTGATATCCGAAGAATCAAAAATATTTCTATTAGAGCCCTCACTCTCCACCTCTTGTCTCCGCACTTCGCAACACGAAGTGTTTATGCCTCCAATAGCAATTGGCGCCTAATGGCACCAATTGTTATTATTTTATTTTTTTTTAATAAATTGCCAACCCCAATTTTCTGTAATAGGCGCAGCCTTCTTATATATATATATATATATATATATATATATATATTATTTTATATTATATATTATTAATAATATAATATAATATAATATAGGGAGAATTCCAAAAAAATACCATTTAAACTTCAAAATCCCAAATATGTGATTTAACAATAAAATGATTTGTTAATTGCATTATCATTCTTGTTAATCCCATTACCGAAGTTGTTAACAGGATTTTGAAGTTTAAATGGTATTTTTTTGGCATTCTCCCTATAATATATTATTATTATTATTATTTAATTATATTTATAAAAAATCAGGATGTTACATCAGACACTTCTTAATGCTTCTAAATGCCCCTTTGTGTCATGTTTGTTGCCCCCTTGAATAATCTACCAAACAATTAAATTCTTTAATAGGTTCTCGATTTAAGGTTAGTGTTTTTCTTTTAAATTTGAATAAAAATAATCTGGGTATCTTGCTGACTCTTTTTTGAGTTGGAAAATCCTCCTTCATGTGTGCCGCAACAACAATTGCAATCACTGCTTGAAACACTCAGTGCTATTAAGCCATACTACATTTTGGTGTGTAAAACCCAATAATTTGCTTAAGTCGGCAATTTTTTAGAATAAAAATGTTTTGTAGCAAATGCGTCGTGGGGTAAGACAACTATGATTCATTTATCAGTTCAAATATGTATGATTCGCTCAATAAATTAAGTTTGTTGTGTGGTTTTGTTAGTTCTTATTACTTTGTGTGGTTGACTGTAAGGAGTTATGGAAACAATAAGGATTAGTTATGCTGGATATCCTATTAGAAAAACCTTTGATGAATTTGTAGACAGATTTTGCCTTCTTGCACCTGAAGTTGTGGATGGAAGGTATGAAGTTGATCATCTTTCTTTTCCAAAAAGCTAGTGTTATGCTCTAATATTGTATATTTGGTTATTTTTTTTCAAGGTCTTGGAAAGAGAAGAATAAATTATATTGGAGATTTGATGTGAAAGTGAGAAGGTCAAGTGGCTTCACATTGATTTAGTCTAAATTGATGAACTTGTACTGAAAATTGTTATGTTGTTGTATTTGGTTTCATATTTTATGATGTATGTTGGATCATTAATATTAACTTTTGTAATTGGGCTTGTTTTCGGCATGTTTGAAGTAGGCATGTTTTTGGCCTGTTTGAAGTGGTTCTGTTGTAAGGCCTATGACCTGTTAGCCTGCTTAAATTTTTTTAAAATTCCAGGCCTCCTTAACAGGCTATAGGCTAAGTCAGGCTTAGATCCTAAAAAAAGGTCTCTTACAGGTCACAGGCCAGATTTAGGCCATCCTGACACAAAACAGGCCTGATTTTTAAGGCATAAGCCTGACCTGACCTGTTTCCACCACTAAGTCCTTAACCCAACTAGAAAATGGGCCTGAACCCTTGTTGGGCCTTAATCTATGGGCTAATGGCTGGGCCACAGAAACAGATGGCATTGGCATTAGGAAACTGACGAGGGGTGTTTGAGTAATAGCGAGTAGCAGTAGAGCGAAAACCCAGAGGAGATGAAAAAGTAAAACACAGGGACACGCGTACAGCATATAAATACTTGTGGTAAGGGAAACGGTGAGTTCGAAATGGATCCTTCAGGAGGCTAAGGCCGCCAAGCGATAAGTTGCTCGGAAGGTCGTCGCCGACCATTGTTGATGGATCTGACAGTGAATTAATTGGCATCTCAGAAAGCCATTGCTCTGTTTTCTCTCAGCTCTCGGCTCGCTATGATGCCTACATTTTATATCCCTCCACTGACGACTTTTTTTCCCCCCTTTTTGTATTTTTCATTCCGTAGATTCTAGTTTTTGGATCTTTTTTGCGCCTTTTGCTCGCTCTATTCTTTGGTTGGTATACCACTCTGTAGTTTATTTCTGCCTCGATAAAAAAAATGTGAACTCTCTTTCTGGTTTCGATTTGTTGCTTTTTCGGTGGGTTTTTTAGGGTTCTGATGGCAGCTTTGGTTTTTGGTGATTTGGTGATCTTTTTATTAAGCAAGTTTCGCTTTTTAAAACTAGTTATCCCATTTTTCTTATCGGACAATCTCTTCATTAACTTCTTAGTTTTTCTTGGAATCCTCAAGCTTAAAGCCTTCCAAGTTCATTTTTACGAACCATAAGTTTTCTCAAATGACGTTTCCCTCTTGTTGTTATTACTATTTTCTTTTATAAGATGAGTACTGAGGCAGCATCGACTCAGTGATAATATTAATTGCAAGATTCCTGTGACAATCTGCAAACTCCATTTCTGGGTTTCAAAGAGATTACAAATGTAGCATATCATTGTATGTACTCTTCAGACACATGGCCATCAAACACCAACTTTCATGGTTATTAATTAATCTACACACCTAAAGGGGAAAAAGAAAAAAAAGAAAAATGAAGGAATGCCACAATGAGCGCCACAAATTTGCTAACCAAATTTTGAGTTGGGATCATTCATGAGAGGGTGGTGAGCTTGGGCCGCCATGGCAATCTCAAACTGCTTGAAGGAGATTGAAGAGAGAGAGAGAAGTTCAGGAGGAGGCTTGAGATTTTCCCAGTCCTTGTCATTATTTGCAGTCGTAGTAGAGCCATCAAGTCCTATGTGTGTCAAGTGTTTCACATCTGTTGGATATCCAATTTCCATATCTGCTTCCATTTCCTCTGTTTCTTCTTTATAGACTGACACCCAAACACAATAGAAGAAGAAACATAACTCAATTCATGAGAAACATATCACATTTCCAATTGCAATCAAGCAAATAGCTTGTCCAAATAAATTGATGTCATTGGATTTTTTTTTTTTTGGGGACCTAAAGTAAATTGATATGATGTGAATATAGATATAGATGCCAGCAAAAAAAAGTTTGTTCTTTTATGTAAAAGCAATCATTTTCTTTACCACTAAGGTGGTTAAGTAAGACACACGCTATTTGGATAACATTTGCATTAAATGATTCATTCTTTAGGGATTAGACCAGCAGAAGAAATGCATGACAATATTTGAGGAACTTCACATATATTACAATGTGAAACAGTGGTTAATGTTCAAATTCAAACTCAAACTCTTTAGCATGCATCCATGTGTATATTGAAAAACTGCTACTCCTATGTATAATGTGTTAGATTATAGTTGAGATTAAATAAATTATTTTGAACTTCGATTATCTCTCATTATCTATTGAAGTAATCTAATCAAATATTGACTTTGGAAGGATTGGCTATTGGCTTTCCTTACTAATTCATACAACCACCTTAATTTCAAAAAAATATTGTGAAGTTTAATCACAAAAAAGTGATGCTTCATCATATACTCCCTTTAGCCCTAAATATAAGACGGATGTGACTCTTTTTGGAGAGATTAAAGAAGCTAAATAAGTTACTTAATCATATTATATGTTGTGTATAATTAAATTATATATCAGTTTATAAGTTAGACAAAATAGTTTGGAGAAAAAGTGACAAATATAAATATTTTAAAGTAATTTAATTAATTTATTTAATCTCTAAAAAAAAATCAATTATGTCTTATATTTAGAATCAGAAAGAATACTTTATTTCTTTGATTGCGTTTTATGAACAAAAGCATTATATTTACCATGATCTGCAAAAATAGTGGATATTGCATCTTATGTCTGACTTGATTTACCGTATGGTTCAATGAATGCTTGATTTAGGAAGTATCAACTGATAAGCAAACACGTTTAATTGACAATCTTCCTTTAAAAAAACAGAAAAATTCAAAAATATCAAGAACCCGTAGATTTAAAAAGCATATGAGAAATGTGGGTTTAGGTTCTTTCATAATCTTTTTTCTTATTTTCTTCTCAAAATCCCATATCCACCCTTAGATTTAAAAAAATAGATAGTTCAAATTCAACATTTTATAAAACAATTATTTTAAACATATAAAAGTAAATTTAAATTGTTAAAACATGATCTAAACAATTCATAACTGCAACACAAACAAACTTAATAAAAAATTAATTTGTAAAACACTATAATCATAACTTTAGAAAATATTAAATCTGAATCATCTATTTTTTAATTTAAGGACGAAAATGAGATTTTAAGAAGAAAATAAGAAGATTATGAAAAAGGTGCCAAATCAATTATTGTTGTGTATAAGAACTCATGTTGCTACGACCATCAAAGATGATCACATGTCAATCAACTCTAATTTCATAAATACACCCAAATTGGATGGATGTAATGAGGCAATAATTTCAAAACTTCGCCAAACATCTCAGAAGAAGGGTTAAAAAAAAAAAGTATCGTGCGAGTTCTATTATTTGATCAAAACAAAAGGTAACATCAGAAATCAATTCCCCATCACATGTCAATCAAATCTAATTTCATGACATATCCGACTTGTATTGATATGTTAGTGAATTCCAAATTTCCAGTAAACCAAGGCTTTTTAAATTTAACCGAGCATCTCATAAAGAAGAACAAAAAATACCCCTCCCATGCGCGTGAGTTCTATTATCAGACGAGATCATAGCTAAAACATAATTTGAATTAGAAAAAGAATAAATGGTAACATCAGAAATCAACTCACATAACAACTGAGACCAACTCTTGATGCCTTTGATCAAATGTTGTATGCCACCAACAATATTACGCTTTGGAAGAGCATGCAGAAATCCAGAAGAGGACTTGTTTGTCTTTATGATCATTTTGGATGATTTTGTTGAACTCTCTCCTCCTCCTCCTCCCTCTTCTCTTCCTTACACACCAAACATCCCAAAATTACAGATAGATAGATAGATAGATGCTCCAATTGATGCCAAAAGAAACAGAAACAGAGAGAAAGAGAATACAGAAAAGAGTGTCTGAGAGAGAGAGAGAGAGTACTGGTAACAGTTGAAGCTTTTGAATCTGCTTTAGGTGCGCCTAACTCAACACTTGAATGTGAAGCACAGCCAAAAGAGAATGGCAGAACCATAAATCTCTCCATTCTTCCTCTCATTTTTCCTTCAAAGCCAGCCAAACTTTAGGTATATCAGCTTCCACTTGATGAGATTGGCGAGAGCATATAATCAAGAAAGCATCATAATCTCCTAGAGCTAGCTAGCTTACCTATACAAGGGAAGGCTATATCACCTATGAGGGGTCTATTATATCACCAGGCACTGTTTATCTTTATGAACAAGATAGAATGATTTACACGAAGAAATAAAGAAATATACGAGAAGTCAAGTTTGGTATGTGAGAGAGAGAGAAATAGTATACTACAAATGTCATAATGGAGTGGGTGTTAGAGTTGTTAGTTGGTTAAGCTGTGCTACTCAAGACTGCTTTAAGTATGGATTAATTAGTATTTAGCCCTCTCAATTAAACCTTCGTTTATTCCCCTAAAATGGGTCCCAAAACAATTATGATATATTCTCTCACGTGGGTACCGCCAATCTCTGCTTCACTTGTTTGCCAAGGCATGGATTTTAAGAGACGCCATCATGTTTGATTCTTCTGGGAAATACATTTTAAAAGCAGTTCTTTAATCCTTGTGTATTTGATTTTCTTTTTGGTGGTCTAGAATCACTTTTGGTGTTTAAATTAGTTGTTTGTACTTCAATTAATCAGGTAATCTTAATGTAATGAGAGCCTATAGATGACGCTGACTTTAACTTGCATCCATCCAGAAACGTCGTAGAGTAAATCACAAGGGAGTGGGAGTTGTGCAAATGAAATTCAAAAGGAGACTCAAGTTTTTCTTTGTGTCCAAGTTGGGTAGCGCAAGTAACTTTCATGGGTCCTGGGCAAGCAAAGTCGGATGCTTTTTACCTTCCCAATGTTCTTGTTTGTGCCAACATTCATGAATAAGCTAAAGTATAAAGCATTCACATTTTTTATTGGACTGCAAATGAAGAGGTATTAGTGATCAAGTGTTTGTGATAATTCCCATAAAGTTATCTGATGGAACAGTGTGATTTCTGAGATTAGAAATTAACCTTTTCGTCTAAAGAACAGAATGACAAGCATGCATTACCTGCCATGGGAAGGGAGTATCCTGAAAAAAGAAAAAGACGAGTGCTTGGAAGTAGATGGGGAACAAAATCTAAAAATGAAGCATTAACTAATCATGAAAATCCAAGTTAACTGGACAGTTATACGAAAAGACACATTTCCCTCTTTAACTAATCACTTGCAGCTTGATATTTGACTAGACACACCATATCTGTTATTCCAATTACCTGCCCCAGGTTCTTTCTCTAGTGAATCAGACTACACATATCAATCTTTGAAGATCTCGCAAGCACTTCAGCACCTACTGGCAATGAATTAAGAATGCTCAATCTCGTTTTATCTCGGTGACATAATTTTTCAAATTTAATGTTCTATAAAAATATTTTTCAAATGTTAAAAAATAGTAGTCGGATCCGAAATATTTACTATAAATCTGTGGAGAAAGATGAAATAGATGGAAAGTGTACTTGGAGATCAGAAAACTATTGGGGTAAAACCAAGAGTTAGAGGCAATACATGGAACAGAATGAAAGATTGGGAAAATCAATCTCTATTAAGATATCTGCACTCTACTTGTCTAAACTCTCTTATGAAATTCTGATCCCTTTGTCACATTTCCAACACCTTTTTGTCATAGTTCACCATTGTTTCTGAATTCTGATCCTTACTAGACAAATATTACTGTACACCCAAGTAGAATAGATCCACCATGCTTGATCTCTAACACATATGATCACCATGTGTATAATCAGCTTGTCCAACAAACTCTTCAACTTCCATCAGAGTGATTTCGTTCCATCACATGCTGCTATACAACAGTGCACTTCCTCTCGCATGTCTGATATCTCAAAATGATGGAACCAAAGAGTGAAGCAGCTGGTCCATGAACCCTAAATCAACTGATGCAATGTCCAAACTAACAGCGAATGCTTTTACATCTCATGACACTTGAGGCTGCCAGTAAAAAAGATAGAGTTGAAGAGAGATGTTTTAAAGGGGCTGTGGCCTAGTTTGGACAATAAATATATCTTTTCCAACAAGACATCCTTCCACATCTTGTGGGCAACCAAACTTCCTTTCAAGGAAAAACCCCACTGCACAAAGACGTTGACCAACTTGTCGGCGGAAAACTGGGTCAACTGTCAATGGTTTTTTGCTATAATCCACTGTCAAACGGATAACTTCCCCATCTGCAGGCCCTGCACCACGTACAAGCAATTCCTCACTGAAGTTTGCGAATGCCAGTGTTTGCACTAGCCCATTAAATTTCCCAGATGAGATACGCCATGGGGTTCCCCGGGTCCCAGAAGCCAGAGTTTCACCAAGGCCAGAAGCAATCTCTGCCTCTACATAATTATGATCCTGGTTTGTTGTGCTGAAAGTATGTAATACAAAAGATAAATCTGGTGAAAGCATTTCTTGGACCAGAACTGCCATTGTAGCTTCTTTCTGAGGCACACCAGCAGCACGACGGCTTAAGACCGCCCTTCTTGTGTACAATGAAGCCCAAACCTGGCTAACTGCAGCAGCAAAAACTGATGGATTGGAAGGGCTAACATTGGGTATTGATTCATAGAGTCCAGCTGCTGACATGCCGGCCAAGTCCTCAACATTGGCACTAGAACGAACAATTAAACGCGCACTGTCTGGAAATATCCTTCTGATGCTTTCAATAATATCTTTTAGAGGCTGAAGAGAAGAGATCAGTTCCTGGAGCTGATGGCATAACGTATCAAGTTCACCGTCTTCCAATTTCGCTGTCTCTATCTTTTCCAGCATAGATCTAAATGTCTCCATGGACTTGCTCTGGTCCAGTGCCAATTCCATGGAGCCAAAAGGTATAACTGCCCCACAAGGGACTTGAAAAGACGCTGGCACCCCTTGATCACTATAAACTGTAACACCAGAAACAGAAGTTCAGAAGTTCAAGCACATAAAGGAAGAGTTGACAAAAGGAATTGTTATGCAAAGTAAAAAGGAAGGGAGCATTTAAGAGGTCAAAATCAAGGCTGAGGGTTTAATTTCCCAAATGTTTAATTTTAAATAGATTCCTCTAACCTTTATCAGAAATTCTTGATAAAGAAGACAAGCGCCCACAGGCTGCAGCCTTTGCACCAGAAGTCTTTGTCTCTGCATCTGGAAGCAGGATAATTCCGGCAGAAACACCCTGTAGATGTGCACAACAATTATTGGACCAAAAGCTCTGGATGTAAAAATCAAAACAAGGAATTTGAAAACGAAGAATACAAGCCAATAGAGAACATGATTGCAACCGAACATAGCAAGTTTCTGCCGAGGAACCAGTCAACGGCACCCCCAAATCTACCGTTAAAAACACATTCATAGTAAATCAATTATCAACTCCAACGTCTTTATCCCTTTTTTATTAAGCTAGATCATTTTGCCTATATGAGGCCCATAATCCAGACTAGGCGGGATAAAAGAATAAAGTCAACTCAGCATATATCGGAGATATCAAATATATTCTCTACCTGATTAGCATAGGAGAGTCTACCAGCAGACGATGAAGGAATTTCAGTTCCAGGAAAAACGTCATCAGAAGAACTTTTAGCAAAAGAACTTCCATCTGTATCAACCGATGATGATGGCTTCAGATTAACGCCTGCAGTGGATGCTTCCAACCTAACAAGTTCAATCAAAGTAATAACAACAAAGATGAAAAACATCATAGAATTAAATGAATTAAAGTTAGTGAGAGATATATGAGTTTAGAAAAAGAATTCACATCACAGTAATACAACCTCACACTTGTGCCAAGAAGTTTCTGTATATCAGCAACTTTTTCTTCATCTTCACATGTGACAAAAACAACCTTTTCCTGTAGCAAGAATTTATTGATGTCAAAGACGCAAACATAATATAAACCTCATTAGGAAGTGAATGTTTAGAAAGGAACTTGCCTGCCGGGCCCTAACACCAAGATGAGATAAGTGAGGCAGCTCTTGCTTAAGTATAACTCCCACTATATTCCTTCCTGCCGCTGTTACCTGCCAGAATAGTTAAACCTGTTAGTTAATACAAAAAATTCAAGTCAGTCATATAAAGTCAATATAAATCTTGCAAACCTCTTCATCTCCATCAGCTTTGTCAACTACAAGGATAATAGGTCCTTCTGTTGATGGTGGCAATGACCCAGGGACAATTCTTTCAACCTAAGTCAAAGAAACCCAAATTCATGTAATTCATCCACATCTTTTGCAACAAACATGAGAGATGCAACGTTTAAGAGCAAAAAGTTTTCGCCAGCACTAGACTTCTTGTTATTTCTAAGATGTATGAATTGCAAACAGAAAGAAGAAGATGGTACATCAATTTGGTCCTTGAAATTTATTGCCATCAACTTGTCCTCGTTTAGAAGTTTTCTTGTCATCAATTTAGTCCAAAATGAGATAGTACAGTATTCAAAGTATTAAAACTCACCGGTGTATCAATAGAAACAACATAAGAAAATCAGAGACAACACTACTTGATACAGCTTAGAGTACCTGAATCAATGTTCCCAAAGTGTTTCCAGGTACAAGAACATCCCAACCTTGAGAACCAAGAGCACTTCTCACAGCTTTCAGAAGAAGCGTACACAATTTTGAAACCTGAAAAATCACACTAAGATTTCCAAAGGAAAAAATTAGACAATCTACTAGGTTCCTAGTGGTTGCACTATTTATAAGTCATGACAATGCAGCTCCTTTCAGGCTTTGCGAAACATTTTCGTGTTCCTTCAACATTTTCAATAAATTTGATGGGGAACCATGAAACTTTGTTTTTATTACTCAAATAATTCTTCACGTATTTCAATAGGGTTTAAAGTTTAAAAAATAAGTACAATTTCGAAACACTAATTATCTCTTCCGTGCATCACATAGGGAAAAAATATCGTTTTTCAGTCAAGGAAGAGGGAAAAAAAAATAAAGGCAACCACAGATGCCCCTGCAAGCCACAATAACCTATGAGAATTTTCTGGTCAAAAAACGTGAAGCAAACAAATAACCATACCTAGCACGAATCTCAGCTTCAGTATATGTTCTTACACTGTTTTCAGGGATTCCCAGTGCTTTTCCTAGCACCTGGAACAGTTCAAGAGACATGTCAGTACACTTCAAGATATATGCATCAGACGAACAATTGTGTTTTGTAAAAAACTCAAACAGTCAAGATAATGCTCATTCTTCTAGAAAGAAGGGAGGCCAAAAATACACAAAACCATCAAAACTTGTTGGTGCAATTAAAAGACTCTTATCTTGGAACAAGAAAATGAATTTCAATCCTCCTTAAAAAAGTTCAACTCAATTTTAG
Source organism: Albizia julibrissin (assembly GCA_037074505.1). Classification (NCBI taxonomy): domain Eukaryota; kingdom Viridiplantae; phylum Streptophyta; class Magnoliopsida; order Fabales; family Fabaceae; genus Albizia; species Albizia julibrissin. Next base: position 1,339,340 of record CM073482.1, on the reverse strand, counting down.
AATTGGACCTTACAAGTATGAGGCCATGAAGAGAAAAATGTACTCTAACCTGGACTTTTTCAGGGAATATCTTCAAAAGTTCTTCAGTATATTCATTAGTGAGCCGCCTCGATCTATCAAGAGTAGCTTTCAGTCTCAATGCCCAAATTGTTTTCCCATCTTCATTTCCTTCAAAAATGGAGAACAGAAAGCAGTCAGAATGGAGAAACGGCCAGAAACTATGTAAGGTAATATATCAAAACCCAAATTCAAGGCTTCAACAAAAAAAATAGCAACCTTCCATTTCAGAAAGGCCTCTTTTCTTCCAAGCAAGGAGCTCATTTTCAATAGCATCGCATTCTTCAGGTTTCCAACTAGATAACTTCAGCTGGTGTACTCCGATAATAAGGGCTCCAAGTGGGTCATTCCAAGCATTTACATTCTTTGATTGCACATTTTCTGCCAGCCAATGAGCGCCTCCCATAACATCAAGCACATTGAGAAACCTGAAAAAGGAGAACAATGCATTGCCATAATCATACGTATCTGGCAAACCTTTAAACTTCAACAGGAAAAGTTTTGACACACAGGTACAGAAGTAAGATATTTTTTTAATAGGTACTAAAAACACCTGTTATAATAATAGACATACATCATGATTCAATTGTTCCTTTTCTAGAAAAATATGTGGAGCAGTGTTCCTAACAATATTTTCTAAAGAAGATCCCTAAGGAAACCATGGGCAAAATGCCAAAATAAAGCAAAAAACTATTCTATACCCCAACAGATGAAAAGACAGAGATTTAATTAATAAAAATTAGGAACATTTGGCTCCAACCAGATACACAAAATAATGGCATAGACTGCATACAAAAAGTTTTCCCGTGCTTCTTCCAGCCAGAAACTCTAGAACTTGATCAATAAGAACTGCTCCAAACAGAAAGGACATATCCCAACATTTCCAGAAAAAATCCCAAACCACTCATCTACTGTTAGATTAGTTGATAAGAATTCTTCACTAAGCAGAATGCAGTGCTCTCTTAACATACATCGCAAAAAAGTTTTAACACCTACCAATAAATGGACTTTCTCTTAGGAAAAGAGATACCACGAACATACTAACCTGCTTAGAAGAACAAATGAGTAGTCCTCTAGGCCAATCTCACAGAGTCGCCACTGTACTTACAAGAATTTGAATCAAAAGGTGTTGAAAAAGCAAGTTCAAGCATGCATGAAAAAAGTATCCAATCAAAAGTGTTTTCTGTATAATCGGATAGAATCATTATCACCTTTTGACGCATAGCTATTGCAGTATCAGGAGCATCATTTCTAAGGCCACTTTCAAGACCCTTTACAATAATTTCTCTTAATGCATTCACAGATTCCATGGTCTTAAATAGCAGAGTAATTCCTTGGTCTCCCTTGACATCAACTGAGTCTGCGTCCATATTCTGGAGTTATATAGTACATAATCACTTATTAGTAGATGCAAGAATAACGCCTACTTTGGAAGCCAGAATCAAATAAAGGGGATCAACAGTACTTGTTCCTTATAAAAAGGCAAAGCAATGGCAGTTTCTATGCAAACAAGAGCTTGAAAAACAACCACCAGATTTCATCTTATTTCCTCAATTCTACTGGAACAAATGTAACTAAGAAGTTATTCTTGTAATCTTATTCCACTTCTATATTGCGGAAAAGCATTAAGATAGAAAACAGAAAGGGAAAGCAGGAGACAAGTGGTTGAAAGAATCACATATCACCCAAGATAGTGATTAAGCATTTTATATAATCTGCTAATTCACGGAGACATATTGCTCAAATAATATTTGTGTCCTTTCCTTATTAACATCCTTTCAATTGGTTAGGCAAAAGAGAAACAGTAGAGCAATTTAGACTATAGCAACGATATTTCAGAGACCAATCATAGTTAACAATAACAACTCTCTTTTCTCAGACTTTAAATTTACTTCTATAGGCACGTCTAACCATATTCTAGAGTTTAATTCAGAATACATAGTCACACAAATCAAACTAAATGAAAAAATTTCAATATTTATATACCCTCACAAGTTTTTATCTGGTTCTGAAGAAATGTGAAAAAAGGCTGCAGAAAAGTGCCTCTGAATCTCTTAATTTAATTTGAGAATAAAAAGGGGAGAGAAGGCGACACTTCTACCACTCAAACCCCTCAATCGCATCAACATAGAAAAGAAAAGCGAAACAAATACACCTATGGTACTACGCAACCAGAAAAGGAAATAAAACCATTGAAAATGAATAATTAATATAAAAAAAATCATATTATCCCACAAATGGCTTATTACATCTTCAAAGTGGAGATACAAATACAAGGACACTATATTAATCAAATTACCTTTTTGCACTCCAAGAATGAATTAAGAGCTAAAATGTCATTTTCAGCCAAAGAATCCCTGATGGAGTCTAGCTGTTCTGCGAGGCTGCAAAATGAGAAAATTATAATTTATAAGCAGATACTTATTTACTGGCTACCAATAAGTTACATATCAAGAAATTTGAATATCTACAAAGGAGTTATATTTTCTATTTTCTTTACATTCATTCAGTTTCATCATTTTCCTATTCCAGGATCCATAGAAGAGGGGTAACTAATTTCCTGATGGTTAATATAATACTGATCCAACCAAATTTATCAAGAACTAATCCCCTTTCCCCAATGAAATCTTTAAATTAAGTAATCAAATAATTCACTTATTGTTTAACAGGCTTGAGAAAATACTTCTACTACAATTTCGATTTGCAGCTATGAGCAAATCAGACTCCGAAATTTTGCTTCATTCAAAAACTTTCATTTTTTAGTTTATTTCATGAAATAGTTTGAAATTTCATTTCTAAGTCATGACCACTTGATTGCACAGAATAAAACAACTCAATCTTCATGAATTGACAATATTATCTCCTCTGATGTTATGGGCTAACAGTAAACGGTAATAGCATTTCCTTGGCATTCTTAGTACAAATAAAAATAAATAAAAGAACAAGCTATTGAAGCTCATGCAAGTTTCACTAATAAACACTTCTTGATCTTTTACAGAAACAACAGAACTAAAATTTCATTAGCTAAAGTAAATTTTACTTTGTCCATATACCACTTGATGATAATATAATAAGTTAAAGGGTTAAAACAATCCAAAAGTAATGTTTAAGTTTAAAGTAGTGAGGATCTCTACAACGTAATAGAAACAAACGTAAATTTACAAAAGGAATGGAATGAGGCTTATGACAAAGTTTAGGACTTATAAGCCAAACCTGCCAGCATTGAAGAAATCTTTGAGTTCACGATGAAATATCCTGAACTGTTCAACAAATGGTTCGCTAAACTCTCCAGGATTCTTTGTAATTCTAGCAAGCATTGCTTCAGTAGCAACCAAATCTTCAGGGCCAGCATTTCTGTGAAGCTTGTTTTGTATTGTATGCTTAATTTGAAGCTGCAATGTAAACGAATCATAGAACAGAAAATCATTATTTAACTATACTAAGAATAGATATACCAAATACCTTAGGAAGGATTACCTTGATGTCTTTAGGGATATCATTTCGATGAGCAATATCTCTAATTCGAGTCAAAGGAACAGAAGCAGTGAATTCTGCCTTGAAAGATGGCAAACATGGATGAATCTTCTGAATGACTAGAATTTCCTGCACATCAATCACATATTAATGTGAAATTTTGTGAGCGTCATAACCATGATTAAAACTATCAATTTAATCCATGGTGAAGTTTGGGCAATAATCATCTTGCAAAAAAGTTATCCAATGAACTAAAGTTTGATTTCAGTTCAAAGGGGCAAATGCATCCTACCAACATCTGTTTCAATGGTTGGAATATGCAGCGAAAAGACAACTAGCTAGAAAATTAACCTTCTATACCCATGTTAAACAAATTAATAGACTACCTGCGGTGAGACATCTTTCCGACTAGAATGTCTCTCTAATTCACGAAATATGAGCCTTGAAATCTCAGCATGTCTATTTGGCCGGTGGTGGCCTCCATCTTCAAAACATGCAATTTGCCCCGTGTTTATCCACTGCATGAGACAATCATATAGGGGCTAAGAAGAGCATGTATGAATTGATATCAAGAAAAAACAGAGGTAAGGGAGCAAAGAAGACCTTCAGATAGATAGCAGAGTATATAAGAGCCTCCAATCGATCTTCACCTTGCAAACTTTCAGCTATGATATCAAGTACAGCATCAAGCTTCAAAACAAAATCGTAGATGAGTGAACATTGTAATCCGTTAGTGATTTATTAAAAAAAAAAAAAAACTCTTGAAAGTTGCTTGCACAAAGTATTAATCCCTCCTAGAACTAAAATCTAGAACTAAAATCATAAAACTTATGGTTATAGAAGAATCATGTGTGAAATATGCTAGGATAGTTTGAAAAACAACGCCACATCCACACATGTTCAAACACTTTGAATTGGAACAATATAACATGTCAGACAGCACCCAAACACTTTAGGTTTGGTCATTGTCGTTGTGTCCATGTCAGCATCCATACTTTTTGTAGGTTCTTAATATAAATGCAACTCTACCAATAAGAGAATACTACAACAAATAAGTCCTGTAAAGGAAAAATCCAGCAGAAAAAATAACGAATTGTGTTACCTTTCTCCACCAATTCCTTGCTTTCTGATCACCTTCAGCCAACTTCAGAGCCAAGCCTTCAAGCCCCGTAAAGTCCCATTTTCTTTCTCTTTCGTGGCCGCGATGCTCATTGGGTTGCATGAAAGAGGCAGCTTTGCCTTGCCACTGTCCTACAAAAGGACTTGGCTCTTCTTCCAAAACAGAATCACCATCATTCACTTCATGCTTTTCGTCTACCACGTTCTTCTCGTCTTCTTCACCCTCATCATGAACCGAAGGAAGCAACTCCAGATTCTCCTTTGTCGAATTCCATCTAGCAACAGTAATAAATTTCCCTCCTTTCGGGAGATTCAAAACCCTGTTCTCTCCATCTTCCCATACCAAACTTTTGTCCTTCCTCGCAATCACAAATTTAAACTCAATATTTTTACCTTTTGGTAACTCCAAGTTACACATCCACCCACTCTCCGTCCAGGACATTGGTACACTTTTCTTCCATGAGCCCAATTCTTTCGTTGATCCTAGAATCACAACATGCTCCCCAAATTCAACTTGGTGATCCAATCTAATATGCAGTTTCACTTTCCCACGTCCTGAAGATTTCATCTTATCCTTCTTTTCTATTGCTTCCTCTTCCCTGTCAAAAGCATTACAACATTAAGGGAAAAATATAAATTCCACGGGAACTCTCTGGCCCAAAAAAAAATGACATTCAATACCGTTAAAGGAAAAGTGACTTTTTTAAAGGGGAAAAATGAAGAAAAGAAGAGTAGCGTCTCATAGTTGAACTGCTACAAAGTGATCGTTTTCAAATAAATCACCAGCAATTGGCTTTAACTTTATCCTCCCCGTATGTTATAAGGCTTTGCAAAGCTACAGAACTTTTTCCCTTATTTTCCTTTTCCTGAAAAGCTTCCACACACTTCAACTCCCTCGAATTCATACTCGACTACCCTCGAATGCAAATTCAAGCACAATAAAGCAAAATGAAGAAAGCAACAGAAGTGCAAAAACAAATGAACATAGAGTACCTAGTTTCCGTGGAGACAGCTGAAATAGCTCTGCGAAAGTGTTTTTTGGGGCCGTGGAAGTGAATAGAAATGGGGTGCCTGAAGAATAAGGAAGAATTGGGAAGTGGGGTTTGACGGCATTGATGAAGGAATCTGAATGACTTACGGGAAAGGTGGATCTGGGAAGAAGAAGAGCAGTGGAAGGCACGGAGAGAATCCATTAACATTCAAGGAGAGAAGCAAAGGTTATGGTTACGTATCGGAGAGAGTGTGTAATAATGAAGACCGAAGAATAGTGGAGAGTCCATGAGAAGGCGGGGGATTTCAGAGGAGCGAAAAGAGGAAGGCTGATCTTATAAACACGTGGATCAGAATTTAACGGCTGAAAGAAACGCTATACACATAATGGGATCTTAAATAATCATGATTCATGAAGATGACGACGCAGACAATCCAAATACAGCAGCTGGGAAAATATCCTTAAATAATTAGATACTCGACAAAAGGCTTCACCCAAAAAAATATGCGATGCAAAGATATTTTCTAATTATGGTTTTATGACATCAGTCAGTCAATTTTATTCTTAGCTTGTTTGGCATTGTTAATGCATTAGTATAACATGCAACAGAACATAAGAAGAATTCTATATTTAAGTACTAATCCATATCAATATAAATTAATCCAACACCTTAATAGCTTAATAGCCTGTTTGGTTCGATTACATAAAAGATGATTACATGTAATCATGATGTAATAACACGACTACAGTGTTTGGTTAAACTTATGTAATGTAAAGAAAATTATATTTTGTAATGCTAATTACATCATTTGATGTAACCATGATTACATTGTTAAGACTAATGAATAAATATGCAGACATCCTATAATCCAGTGAAAATAACATTATTGTCATTATAATTTGTTAAATTGACCAAAGTGCACACCCATAAATGCAGTTAAATATAAAATCATTTTAATTACCACCATTAATTATTAAAAAATAATTAATAATATAGAAATTTAAGAAATATTCCCTCATTCAAAAATATCAAAAATTATATTTCACTGTTAAAAAAATTAAAAATATCTCATAATCTCATTAAATAATATTCCCATAATGAAATATTAAAAAATGAACATGAATTCAACATATACACTGCATAATATTTCCACCATTAAATATTCAAAAATTACTATAAACCCAACGCGTACTCTGCATGGAATGAAAAAAATTATCATGAGCCCAACGTGTATATTATTATACATGTAGAAAAGGGTAATTTTGTCCATTGCTATATTATTCTTATATATTCTCATATTCGATGTAATCCAACTAAACGTTTTTATGCATATGCATTACTTTTCCCTAATAACGAACCAAACAAATTATGTAATTATCATTATATTACATTATATTCCATTACATTATTTTCAATTTCGTAAACTAAACGGGCACTAAGTTATTTTTTTCAACTGCACTCAATACTCTAAACTATTTTTATATAGAATGCTATTAAAAAAATATTTTACATTAAAGTTGGGATGTAATATTTTAGAATATGTGTTAGTAGGAAAAAATGATTATGGGTGGAGGATGTAGCTATCCATTCAAAGTCAATGGCTCATCTTATTTTCCTGAAAATTCAAGGTGCAGCTAGCTGTCCCTTAGGCTCTATAGCTGGGGCTTTATTCATTTATTTCAGAATGTGAAATTGGACTCTGTTCCTATCCCTATTCTGAACAGAGCCCATATGTGCATGAACGAGATACAATAGCATCTTGTATTGTAATTCTTGCTTTATTTTATCTCTATCACATAACGCTTGCTTTACTCTGATCTCACTCTATGGATTAATACTTTGTACTTTCAAACAAACCAGTTTCATATTGTAGTGAAAGTGCCAAGACTAATTCAGTAAAATTTCATGCTGAGTCCCTCTTATCTTATACAAGAGTCAATTGACTTTTTTTGGTATATGCTCATTCAATTCATGTCACAGTTAATTTTTTATACATCAATTAAAATGTTCAGAGTTTGACTGACTTTATTGCTTATCAAGTAACGTTGCTGGGAGAAAAAGAAAATTAATGGACAGAATTATATCACTTTGAAAAAAGAACAATCCCAAAAAGTATATAGAAAGTAAAATGATATTTGTATGGAAAAAGAGAGAGTCAAATGATATTGTATTACTTTGAAGAGGAATATACAAAACTGATGATGATGCTGAGAAATTCATCTAAAAAAGTATGACCAGCTGATGAATGTGAGATTATGAGAAATCAAAATCTCACTCAAGTATTGGCATTAAAAATCTCTTCTCTTATCTTGTCAACTCTCTTCAGAATTTCCTTAACTGCTATATCAAACGCATCTTCGTTGGTCTCAAATCTAGACTTTGGATCGCCATATATGATCCTGGGAATAAGCTTTATAACCTCTTCTCTCAAAGCCATCACTTCACTCTTTGAAAGTCTCAACAAAGCATCACTGATCATAACACCTTTCTCTTTCACATCTTCTTCTGGTATAAACACAGAGTATTTAGACCCATCCTTAGGCAAATGCCATAAATATTGATCATAAGCCGAACTTGGATGAAAAAACACAGGAACACACCCTGCTAAAATAGAGTCAAAAGTTGATCTTCTGGTGTATGAATCTCCAGGAGGCTGCAAGCAAAAATGAGAACTTTGAAACACCCTAGTGATACTCGCAGGGTCTTCACATGGATTACCTTTACCATCATAGCAGCTAAGAAAGTTGCAAGCTTTGGAAGATACAAGACATTGTTTAATGAGCTCATTTCTGAGAAGCTGTGTTGAGTTTGGCCTTGGAGCACCTACAAATGAAAACAAGTAGGGCCTTTTCACTTTTCTCATTCTCTTTTGCCATTTCAGAATCTCATGGTCCTTTAAAGGGTGAAAGTAAGTTGGGTATGGGATGGGAAAATCATTAGGGTATGAACCAGATTCTATAGGCAAAAAGGTCATGTTGGAAAATTGTGGAAGGAACATAAGTTTTGTTCCCCAGTCAGAATCATTCTCTGTTCTTCTTCTGAAATCCCAACCAATTCTTCCTCCAACAAGAAAATGGTCCCTACCCCACATTCTCTTCCATTCAGGTCTTGTTGAAAGCCAGTTTGAGAGTTCAATTGGAGAAGCATCTCTTACTGAAACATTGGTATCCCATAGATATTGACCCACATCAAGACCAGCATAATAAGGTACAAATACAGCAGAAGCCAAAGATGAATTCTTGGTTAAGCATCTATAATGCTTCATCTTGTTGTGAAAAATGACTTCAAGGGAAAATTGGTTAGTGGCATACCAACGATTCTTCAGCGACAAAACTTGTGCTTTTGATCTCTCTGTAAGCATAATTTTACGTCCAAGTCCTAAGTTGGTTATGAAAGGACACATGTTCATCCATTTCAAGAGCCTGTGACATCTTTTGAGTAAATCCTCATTGAACCTACTAGGAAGATCATACATGTAGATATATTTTCCGGAACAAGGATCATACCAATCTTTTTCTTGAATCTCTATGGGGTTTTCGTTTTCTGTGATAGTATCTGTTTGCGTATCGGAGACCCCGCTAGTTGAGAAAACAGGGACAGATATATCAGAGGTAGTAGCGTTTTTTTCTGAGAAATTCATGGTTTGACCAGAATTAGGCCCTTGGACTTGGTTGGATATAAGCAAAAAAGTGATCCCACTTTGACCATGATGAACAGCCATGTAATCCAAAATGAACAACGAGAGACATAGTACAATGGAAATGATAAACACAAACCTCAGGTGATCAAACAACTTCTCCATCATCTTCTTCATTATTTGATATGGCCACAGAGAGAGAGAGAGAGCTAGAAAGAGAGATTGTGTTCTGGGAATATGGGAATTGTAATTGATCTTCCTTGTGTTATTGATTGAAAGAGAGAATGCAATGGGGGAAAATGTGACTACTGGTGGAGGAAGCCATTAAAGACAAAGAAGGAATAACCATAGAGCTGTGGTAAGCACTGTTCAATGAATCTGGTGAGTTAAAAAAAATAAGGAATTTATGTTGTGACATTAATAAGTTATTATTATTTACGTTGACATTTTACAGTAAGGATGATGATATGGTTTTATTGCATTTAATGATTAGTGATTTTCTCTATATACAGATGATACTATATGGCAAATATGTTTGATAAGTTGGGGTTCAAAATCTCGGTGACCGGGCTACTACGAAAAGTGTTATACGTACAGCTTGTCAAAGACGACACTTCTTATAATCAAAAGCATTATTTTGTTGCAACAAATTCTGGGAATGCAGAAACTGATCCTGTCTTATTGGTTGAAAAAGGGACAATGAACGCAAAAGAAAGAAAATGGCCATTAATGTTCATAATATCTGGCGAGTAATTAAAGCTTTTGTGAATCTGGTTTATTATATAAGTCCGATTTATGTAAATCGAGACAAATTTCCTGCACATATTTATCTCATAGATCGTAAAAGCACCTCGTAGGCCGTAAAAGCACTTCATAAACCCTAAAAGCTACCTCGTAGACGATAAAAATTACTTCGTATTCCGTGAATCACAATTCATAAGCACTTATGGAGCTTCTATAAACTAATCCAAACACCCTCTAAATGAATTTATGCATCGGTAAGTCATTTATGTTGACCTGTTTATTGGGAGTAGTAAGAAATGTGATGCTGATTCCATTCCATTTAATTTAATGATAATGATCCTCTTTTAATGCATGTGATATTTCTTTTAATGAATGAATTTTGTTTGTGGAATAAGTGTTTTTTTTTAAGGGAAGAGGACACACTCCTCTCCCTCTTTAGAATTTTTTTATGAGAATCTCATTTTCATCTAGATTATACTATGAAATAGATTGTTTGGATTTGATATTTTATAAATTATTATTATAATATTTTATAAACTAAAAGTTATTTATTTTTTATATTACAATTATGAACTATATAGATTGTATTTTAAGAGTTTAAATGTATTTATTTATGCTTATAGTAATAATTTTATAAAATATTGAATATAAATCATTTATTTTTTTTAATTTAATGATAGATATAAGATTATGAAAAGAAAATAAGAAAGGAGAAAATGAAAAAATTCAACCCTTTATTTTGACACATGTATCCTTTTACAGAAGAGAGTCATGTTCGAACTATTGTTAGGCACTATTGATAAATAAATTTGTGTTTGATCACATGGTGGGGTCAAATCTATCAGCTAAACTACGTTTTCTCTCATGCCTCAATTTAATATAAGCCACTTATAATTAATTTATTAGATAAAGAAAACACTAATTTCATCATCAAAGTTATCTAAATATTGTTCAGATTTCCATTTTTACCTAGCAACAACAATAAGCCTTACCTCCGCATGTGAGGTTAGTTATATTGATTGTATAATGTCATTGTACCCTACCTTTACCTCTAATAAATACCATAATTTTTTTAAAAAAATACTACACCCTGTCCTTATCATATAGGACACTCTTAAGAATATGTTCTTTGTTTTTTTTATAGGGATTTGCTAGTTTTGAAGGAGTATTTTAGAGTCTAATAAAAGAAATAAGGATTGGGGTTTTGAAATTCGGATCGGTTATTGAACCGGTTGGAATACTGGGTCATGGGTCAGTGTGTTAGATCAGAGTTAAACCAAACTAAAAAGGGGGTCAAATTAGTGAGAAATTAAATATTTTAGACTTATTAATATAAAATTCTAAAGAAAAATTTTAAAAAAGTTGATTTAAAAAAATAAAAAAATGCCGAACCGGACCAGTCACCGAACTGGCCTGATTTGACCTCAGTTCGACTATTCCCAGGCCAGACCGGTCGATCCGGTTTAGATTCACAAACCTTAATAAGGATAGTTAGAGAGTGTAAAAATTAATACTCATATTGAAGTTTTGTGTAGTACAGATAAATGATATATTTGTCCTTATAAAACAAATCGTATAAACTATTAATATAATCTTAAATATAATATTCACTTAATATTTTAAAGAGATTAAAAAATTATATAAATTATTTTAAAATATTTATATTTATTATTTTTTCTTTAAATTAATCTGCGTGACTTGTATAAATTAATATATAATGTACTGATATACCATAAATACTATATTTAAATAATTATTCAACTTTTTTAAATTCTAAAAATAAAAACCACCATGCTCTTATATTAAGTGAGTGTTTGTGTGAGGCCAAAACCGTGGTTTCAGAAGCCATTTTCTATAAATCGAGATAAAACTCCTCTCACGTACTTATTTTATAAATTATAAGAATTATTATCCAAAAACTAATTTAAATATACGCTGGATGACTTTTTTGAGACTTGCATGCCATTTTTCTATTTTTCTTACACTAAATGTGTGTTTAGATTAATTTTTAAAAAATAATTTTTATAATTTATAAAATAAATATACCGTAATTTTTATTTCGATTTACACACATAACGTTGAAGCTCGGCTATTTCTAGTCAACAGAACGAGGGTTCTGGATTTCTGGGGATGGAGATATGCGTCTAATGACTGAAATACCCTCCCACCGGCGGTTTCTTTCTCGCAATCTTTCCGAAGGACAATCGGCATCCTCTCTCTCTCTCTCACTTTTTCTGTTCTCGCAATCTCTTCGAATAGAACGATTCTTTCTTTCTCCCAGTAGAACAAAGAGAACCAAAGCCACTACACGCCGAGATTTGACATCGAAGACAGGCAAGTAGCGGCTGGCAACTTCGAGACTTATTATTCTATCTGTGAGTATATTTTCTTTTAACTGAGAAGCTCCATTGCAGTTCTTTCTTGTCTGGGGCTAGGATCTCACCATATGAACTTCTTATAATGCCAACTAAAGCGACACACTCGCATAGCAAGGTCACATGATTCACAGCTCATAGAGTGACAAACAGAAATGGTTGAAAGAAAATTGCACCAATTGGTAGAATGAGCGAGAGGGTTGTTCATTTTTTAGGGCCTTGCCTATTGGGTGTTGGATAATATGCAGAAGAATTATACCCGGTGTTTGAAGAGAAAAACCTTATTTTGACAGAACGTTAGGTTTGGGGTTAAATTTTAAATGGAGGTCTGAAATGGGGCGATATTAAAATTGAGAGAAACATAATTGTGAATGGCCAAATTGGAAGTCCACCTATTTGCGAGGGAGTAGGAACCAAAATTGGATTTTTCCTCTAAAATTTAGACGAGAAAGGCTGGAGGCTTGCAATTTAAGCTTGGAGATTCTACTAGTTATTTCCAATTAAAAGGAGAAAAGGGGAAGAAAACGTGCTAGTTTGTTTGCTTATTTATTATTCATTTTTATCATCTTGAATGAAAAGGGAAGAAAATCTTCTTTATAAAACATTCATTTGGTCTTAGCCTAAAAAAGGAACCCTATGATTTTTTATAGTTATATTAGTTCATTATAGATTTGTTATAACTTTGTAAACGTATGAATGATTTATATTTTGGTGTTTGATGTTGTGAAACACAGTTTATATGGAGTGTGTGGTACAGGGCATTATAGAAACACAGGTTAGTTACTAATTCTACTTTCTTTTTGGGAAAATTACAGTCAGGTCCCAAACAAGAGGCAAAATGAAAAAAATGGTCCATTGAAATCTCAAAATGAAAAATTGGTCCCAAGAACTTGTCAATAAAGCCCTTGAATTAAAGCCCTTGAATTTGTCAAAAGACCTCCCCTGGAGTTGTCAATGGAACTATTTTTTCATTTTGAGATTTCAAGGGACCATTTCTTTATTTTGCCTCTTGTTCGGAACCTGGCTGTAATTTTCCCTTTCTTTTTTGGTTTGGTTGCTTTCTCTGAACAATTGGGGATTGGGGAGTTCTTCTGGTTGGGTTAAATTGATGACTTTTTGTCCGTCTCTTGCTGTTGCAATTTCATGATCTTGTATATCACAGATATTGGGTCTTGACCATTTTATGTTATTCTTCCGGGTTTCAATTTGTGATTACTCAATTATTGCTTGTGTTTCATATTTGAACTTAATCGATGAAATATATCTTAAGCTTTGAGAACTGGAAGACACCCTGGAAGTTTATCATAGGCCAGGCAGTGTTTTAAGTCAATGTGTATAGCTTATATATTGTTATCTTTTGCAGCATGTTGAGGCCCTCGAGATTCTCCTGCAAGGGCTATGTGGTGTTCATAAAGAGCGATTGAGAATCCATGAAATATGCCTCAAGAGTGGTCCCAACCTTGGTGAGTTTCTTTATTTTGCTAGATTCAGGATCTTGTTGTGTTTAGACAAAGTTGAGGTGGAACAATTCCATGACTTTTGATTTTTCTCCCAAGGCATTTCATCTGATGTGTCCATTAACACATATAAATAAATTGAGAAATATTAGTTTTGTGCCTTTGTCAGGTGAATCATGATTCTGTAATTTTCCTTTTTCAGGACCTGTAGCTTCAGAGGTTAGACTATTGTGTGATCTTGAACAGGTGGAACCATCATGGTATTAAATTATGAATTTTATAGCCATTGACTCTGGTTAGATCTCTGTTTTATGCCTGTGTATGAATATCTTATATTCACAATGACTCAGTGCAGGACTGTGAGACATATAGGAGGTGCAATGAGAGGTGCTGGTGCTGAGCAAATCTCAGTTCTGGTCAGGACAATGGTGGAAAGCAAAGCAAGCAAGAATGCACTCCGCATGTTTTATGCACTGGGATACAAGTTAGACCATGAATTGTTGAGGGTGGGCTTTGCTTTCCATTTCAACAGGGGTGCACAAATTACTGTAACTGTGTCATCAATCAATAAAATGCTAAAGCTGCATGCAACTGACGAGGCTGTACCAGTAACACCTGGTATTCAGCTGGTGGAAGTAACGGCCCCTGCTACCTCTGAAACCTATGCTGAAATTGTTTCTGCTGTGTCATCCTTTTGTGAATACCTTGCACCGTAAGAATCCTTTATGGTCTTGAATTTCACATTTTTCTACCCTTGCTAAGAGTTGCTGTATGTTGGCTGTTGCTGGTAACACGTAGATTGCGCTAGAGTTCTAATCAAGCCATTTCATTCATTCTTGTCATTGCTTGCTGATGTTCGTTGCATAATTATTGATGAAGCTACAGGATTTTGTTAGGGATAGTCAAGTAAGGGAAGAAAAGAGGTTACATTTAAACTTTTTACTTGTTCGAGTGTTATTAAGAAAAAATATTGGATAACGCAGGGTGTTTCACTGACCTTTCAAAATCCTAGAAAGCATGTCCTGCTTTTTCAATTTTATGTTACTTCCATTTTAGAGATTTTGGAAGAGAGTTCTTCCAAGCTATTCATTCCCCTTCTTTCCCTCCCATCAGGTTGGGGTGTCTCTAAATAGCGGGAGAGAAAGAGAGTGGCACAAGAAATGAGGGTGCGTGGGGTCCATTTTTTTGGCAAATAAGTTTTACAAACTTAATGTCAGAGAATTTTCAAATCATAAGAAATGATTGTCTGATGTCTTCCCGCTGAGAATTAGTCATACATCATCAAGGTTAATCCAAGTGGACTGGCAGTTCACATGAAATTTGCATTAGCATCATCAAGGTTTTATGTATCCTTTCATCTAATCATTTGGTATCGAAATTTCAGGCTTCTCCATCTATCAAAACCAGGCATTTCAACCGGAGTTGTTCCTACTGCTGCTGCAGCTGCTGCGTCTCTTATGTCTGATGGTGGGGGCACCACCTTATAGCTTCTTTGTTCTATTGTAATATCCTTTATCTCCAATACTTTATGGAGGGTATCATAGATAGGATTTTGCATTTGTTTTGCTGTCTTAAAATTTGTGACATCTATTTTGATATTTAATCAAATGGTGTGCCTTGGTTAGGCCCAATCCATCCCTCTCCATCTTTAACGGACCACCCCACCTAATGGGGCTGGCCGGGTCCCACTTTAAATGGACTGATCGAACCATACTAATGGCCTCGTGTGGGCCTGAGACTGAGATGATCCCAAATTGGGCTACTGGTGGAATAGTACTTGCACTGGATGAAAAATGTCCAGTATACATCTTAAATGTATGTCCAAATAAAATGCAAAAAATCAAATCCTTTGTGCACTTATTCAGAACATTCTAATTCTGGTAAAAACCCTTTGTCTTCCAAAAAATCCAAAGAGAAAATCCTTAATTAAATAAAAAAAAGTAAATAAAAATTGCATGGCATTATTATTATTTTTTTAAAAAAGAAGAAAACTACAAGGATCTAGTAATCTTTCATGGAATAATGCTATAGAAATGTATTTGTTGACAAGCGCACTTGTTGGAAAAGATAAAAAATCTTTGTTCTTTAAGTCTTGAAAGGGAAAACCCTTAATTAAAAAAAAAAGCAAATAAAACTTGCATGGCATTATTATTATTATTTTAAAAGAAGAAAACTACAAGGATCTAGTAATCTTTCATGGAATAATGCTATAGAAATGTATTTGTTGACAAGCGCACTTGTTGGAAAAGATAAAAAATCTTTGTTCTTTAAGTCTTGAAAGGGAAAACCCTTAATTAAAAAAAAAAGCAAATAAAACTTGCATGGTATTATTATTATTATTTTAAAAGAAGAAAACTACAAGGATCTAGTAATCTTTCATGGAATAATGCTATAGAATTTCCTCTTTCTTTTTCTTTTTTTAATGAAAAGAGAAACTATGCATTACAATGTAAAATAAACGTTTACAAAATATCGTAATATAGTACAAACATCACAAAGTAAACATGCGATTGTCCATGGGATGGTCTTAGATTTAGTAATAATCTTAATATAGCTTTCCTTAACCAGTTTACACAGGAGAGGATAGGATTGTGGGAATGAGACAAGCTGTAGTTGTAAGGAATAAAACATAGTTTGTCTCAACGCCAACAATTGTAATTGGAGAAGGCCAACTCTAAAATTAGGAGAGACAGACGCCAATGCTAAAAAAAAAAGTGTGTTATGAAAATAGAGTCTAATGTGCATCTGATGCCTACCTCCTCGGCCTCCGCTATATCGAAAAATTAAACACCAATTTTGAACCAAAAAATAAATAATAATAATAAATAAACACCAATAGGGCACCGTTGGAACATTTTACTCTACAATTCTTCCACATCAAAGTACTTCGAAGGGGACCGATAGATAAAAGACCAGAGAAAATTAATTAAAAAAGAGAACCTTGAATATAAAATGACCGAGTCTTTATTTTACTGGTAAAAGAAGAGGAGGGGCAGGACTAATTGTTGGAAAAATTAGTTAAATTTTTTACTGTTTTTGTTAATTTAATCATGACAACAAATCATAACTTATATGCATGATTATTATTGGCCAACAAAATATAATGCATAAATACAATAATATTTAAAATTAAAATTTTTTTGTATCTTCATGGTAAATGAATTAAAAGGAAATTAGCAGAGAGTTGTCCAAGAATTAAAATGTGTGTGTGTGTGTGTAATTGTGTGTGCAGTGCGTGTGACGAAATTAGGAAATTACAAGGAAATACGGGGGAGAGTACGCCAGGTTTCTTGACCAATATGATATCAAATCAATTATGTCAGAATGGGAAATAATTAATTTAATTAGTTGATCATTCACATCACACCAAACTACATTTTTTTTAAAAAAAATGAAAGCTTATATATGCAGGTCCTTATCATTGCATCTTGTGCCAAGAGACAAACGCGAAACTCAATATAGCATAACATTGCAGCAGTCACAGAAACTTCTGAGACACCAATGCATGAAGAAAAGCAAATAAGAACCAATTAACGCTAGTATTCTGTTAATTCTTATGATTGATTATAAAGATCATCACATAAACTTTCTCATAGTACACTTGATGAAATTAAGAAATAATAACGTCTAGTTGTACAAAAGAAAGAAAAAAGAATCAATTTTTTCGTTAAATTTAAAGTGATGAACCAAATAAAGATCATGCATCTAGCTAGCCGCTCGTTATTGCTTGACGCTTTAATTTTCTGAGTGACGAAGTGTGACCGTCCGACCAACGTGATCCCGAAGCATGCAAAAACCTTTCAATCCTTACTTTCACTTCACTTCCATATCCATTACTTAATTCTCTTATAGCAAAACCATATCTGTATATTTCTTCTTCTTCTTCCGCAATTAATATATACATATACATCATCTTCTTTATACCTCCCAATTCATTGAATTATCAATTATGAACTCCTCCATAACCATCCATGCCTGCACTCAAAACCCACCTCCAAGTTCTGATCATGACTCGCTTTCCATACGGATCCTTCATTCGTCTATCCAAACTCTGGTAACCTCGTGGCGCACAAGACAGAAATGGCTTCACCTTCTTTGCATTACCAGCAAATCCATGAGAACCCAATCTGTTCATAAAGATCAAAACTTTGGTCCAAATTGGCGTACCCAGTTGGTGAGTTTCCTAGAATCAACAAGGCTTCACATGTTTTCAAGCCTCCTCCTCGTACTAGACCTCCTCATCACCATCCTCGAACTGTCAAATTGCCATCAGAACAGAACACAAGATCAGAAAGCAGAACTGGTGGGATTTATTATGCACTTTGTTGGAATTGGAATCTTGGGTTTGCTTTCTGTAAAGACGGTGGCTTTATTGGTGGGGTTAGGATGGTCATTTTTCAGGCATGGTGGGTATGTGATGGATGGGAGTGTGGTGATTGGAGCTTTGGTTTTGGAAGGATTCTTTGACAAGAAAGGAGGTGGTCTGGTTGTGGTAGTGATGCTTTGGAGGGTAATTAGAGTGCTTGAAAGTGCTTTTGAGTTGAGTGATGAAGCCATTGAAGCTCAGATTGAAGTTATAATTTGCCAGTTTGAGGCCATTAGTGAGGAGAATAGGAGGTTATTGGAGACAATTCAAAAACTCGAGGACGATTTAGACCAATGTTGTTGCCAATCCATTCCAAGCCAATAATATTGTTCTCAGTTTTATAACTAGCTAGTTTTTCTTCCCTTTAATGATTATTTAGCCAAGTTATTATTAGATCGTCCTTGGGACGTTGGTGTAGCAGATATAAGTATATTTCACTTTGATTTATATTTCTTGAATATATAATCTCTAAGCACTTCAAATTATATACCAAACTTTAACAGAAAGAGTATGGGTTTCGTTAGCTTGAACTTCTCTCTTTCACAGCGATAGCATAAAATTATAACCCAAATATTATAATTGCTCAGATAATTAACCATATATATTTATATGTATATATATATATATATATTCTGAAGACATCTAAACTGTTTAGGTGTAATTAACTGTATGTTTTATGCTAATTAACTGTAAGAAGTTGGCCAAATATTGAATATTGTGAGCGTACAATGTAATATATGGTTAATTAAATGCATTGTGTTAGACACGATTCTTAATATATTTAAAGATGAGATTTGTCTTTTTTTTTTTTTTTGAATTCATACAATAATTAAATAGCCACGACCTGATATATGCCCTTCTCTGCATTTCTTCTCTTATATATATTCCTTACAATGTTTTTATTTCAGTTGTTCTATAAACAGATTTATCAGTACTCTCACTTTCTTTGATGATTGCAATTGCAATTAACTATTCATCAGTGCTATGGAATAGTGTATATATGTGTTTAATATATATATATATATATATACAACTTTCAACCCATGAATCTTGTTAGTGGGTCAATTTAGATAGTCAGGTGTGAATAAGTTTGCCGGTTATTATTTATTATAAAATCAGTATTATTTATTTTCCTTATGTATGTATACATTGTTTTGGTTGAAACTTCTTCAATGTCAAAGGTTCTTTTTGGTATCGTTTTCAGAAACATTTTCATTATTCTCAAGAAGTGTTTAGCGTCTCTGGATTTATAATATTGATTTGTTTTGTAGAAGATATGTATTTAAGAAAATAAGAGAAAAATATAGTTCTAAAACCGCTAGAGAGGTAAAAAAATCTATAAATCTGCGCACATGAATGTGGTGCCTAGATTTTCACTATTAGATGAAGGCAACCGATACATATATTTTCTCAGGCTTTTCCAGCAATATTTATACTCCAATATCCTCGTATTGTACTGATGAATGATGCACTTTTAATTTATTAATTGTACCTGTAAAATCAGCGCAACATGAAAAAAAGTTAGTGAGAGACAAATATATAGACTACCACAAGGATAAGAACATTGGGTCTGCAAGTTGTAACAAATGTTATACTATGGACTTGTTTTGGGGGGAACTAGGACATATATGACAATTATGTGTAAGCATACAAAATAAAATACATTAATTATTGCCTGCTCATTGTCGCATGCTATATATACCAGTCGTGTTTGTGTGTGAATCATTTTACAATGGATAATGATAATTCCTTGGTTACAAACTTGGTGATTCGCAAGCATACGGATTTTCTTGAGATCTCATTTTGACTAAAATAATAATAGGTAGGCAGGAGAAGCATGGCAGAGGAAATGAAGTAACATAAAGGAAAAAGCATCTTCTTTGAGTTAATTAATGAAAACGCCTGTTCCAAAAGAAATTATATATCGTTCATTGATTAAAAATGTGACTCAGAACTATTACCTCTTTAAAGTTAATCAAGGACGTAGAATAACATATCTTCTTGCGATATGCTGCAATTACTCTCTAGGAAATTAAAGTCAAATCCAATTACTCAAATCAAAAGATGAATATATAGCCCGTACGGAATTTAGTATTCTGCTTCAACACACACACACATATATATATAGTCGCATCCGAAGTATGAAATGTGAAACACCCATTTGAATTTAAAGCCGGCTTGTCATGATTCACGTTTCTATAGCAGAGCGAAGGGATAGATACTTGACTTGGCAAGAGTAATTTAAGGAAATTGACGCGTAAGTTCTCGATTATTCATGCATGCATATATATACCAATATACGTGTGTGTGTGTGTTACATATGAACTAATGTAAAGAAATATTATATACAAGCATCTCCCAAGTCTCTTGACATATAGAAATCTGCAAGCATATATAAAAATTCAGATAACCCATAGCTGAGAAAAGAAACGTTTAAAATATCCTGAAACTCGTTCGTGCATCATTACAGATGTGTTTGATGTATCTTGATAAGTGGTAGTTTTTGCCACCAAAAAAAAAAAAATCATAAATCAAAATGATGTGATTCGAGATAAAG
Source organism: Albizia julibrissin (assembly GCA_037074505.1). Classification (NCBI taxonomy): domain Eukaryota; kingdom Viridiplantae; phylum Streptophyta; class Magnoliopsida; order Fabales; family Fabaceae; genus Albizia; species Albizia julibrissin. The sequence goes on along the minus strand of CM073482.1, from coordinate 1,318,562 downwards.
AGATCTTTGTGGTAAATAGTAAATACCCATGCCAAAGACCTGAATTGAAGTGACTTGGGCTCTGAACTTTACGTAGAAAGAACGTATATATATGGAGAGATGATAATAAAGCAGCTATAGCATTGGTTCATTTTCAGTCAGGCCCTTCTTATCAGGAATCCGTTCCATCATAATTTTTAAGCTTTTTCTGCAGAAACTGTGAAGATATAATTACTTTGCATGCATAATCACGGAGATAAATTAAACCATGGTTAAAAATTAAATGCCTGCTGCTGTTAAATGGCTTTTATTATTGGTAAAAACCAGAAAAGCCTGTGACTTTTAACTTTTAAGTGCTACTTTAGAATCAGATATAACCCATCGTGACGATGAGCTTCCTTCTGGTACGTCTGCTTAATTTTTGTAGGCCTGCCAAAAAAGAAACTCAATGGTGTACAAATCAACAATGAAAAGAAACTTGTTCCCCAGCAGATACTGCCAGAGATAGTACAAATCAGTAGTTAGTTGCGCTTTACTATAAAAAATGGAATACTGGAATCTGACACCCCCACGTCTTTTCCTGCACAGAATCTGTTCGCCAATTTGGATTTGCCCTGCATATGATATATTAATATACTTATATCATATACCACAAACATACAAGAGCTCCCGAGAAAGCTGAAAAACAAAATAGTGAAATCTTGATGAGTAATTAGGTTAACCCAGATTGTCCATATTGATTATTTCATTCTGCCATTTATTTTTACCCTCTCTGAGTTCTGCAAAATCTTCACTTGGTTTCAATTCGCTAGTGTTTAATCAAGAGGTGTGCATTTTCATGTTCGGCAAAGTCATGAACTTTGTTTTAAATGCCCTGTTTTTTTTCTCCCCATGTGACCAAAGACTATGTAAAAGCAAAACCAAACCAGTAAAAGGTTAATAATATTAACGACATTAAATTCGCCACTTAGTTGCGTTCGAAATGGTTAAAGCAAGCAAGTCAACAAACCCACAAACCCAATAAAAAGACAAGAAGCAGAAAATAGAACGTCCTCTCTTGGTGCTTTCATTTCCTCTTTCTCGCTTAGCTCATTCTACCTTATTTCAATCTCTCTCGTTTTCTCCTTTATCTTCCACTCAATGTTTTGGTCACTCATTTCCTCTGAATCCGACCCGTGACCCGTTTTACTTGACTCTACCCTTCCTCTGCAATTTCTAGGCTTTTTTCCTTGTTATCTCTCTCTGTCTGTTTGTCTTTTTGAAGAACCTTATTCTGTTTCTCGCTGGAAAACTCAATCAGCTGTTTCAGTTTCGTTCTTTTGTTTATGTTATTTTGAATGGATTTTCTTTTTGTGGGAACCCACTCGTAGATTTTGTGCCCACACATATATCTCTGGCTTTTCTTTTGCTTGTTCTAGGGTATCAATTTTGCTGCTGTGAGTTTGTAATTTTATGAGCGTTTTTGTCTCCACTTCATATATAGTGTTTCAAAAGTCTTCAATTCAATCTGGGTTTGTTCTAGTTTTCGTTAAAAATCCATCCTTTTACTGATTATATCCCAATTGGATTTCAATCCTAGCGGAAAGATGTTGGCTCAGCAACAAAACCCACATGCGGTCTCCTACTCTCTGCAACAGCAACAGATTGAGTCGAAGGAAATGAACAGTGAGGGTGAAGCAGATGTAAAAACATTCTCAATAAGGTACAACGTACAGCTCCAGATTTTGTTCAAACCAATATATCCGTGCCTTTGCTTTGTTGTGAATCATTATTGCATGTTCTATTTACCCTAATCCGATCTGTTGAGCTTCATATCCTTTTGACTTAAATGATTTGAAGTGCCATTTTGGGTATAATTTCGTTATAATCTTTCAAACGAATTACAAGTCTGATAATTTTCTCAGCTCATCGCTGCTTGTTAGCCATTAGTGCGTGTTTTTGGAAAATTTTTTGAAGAGTTTATAAGTGTTTATACACGTAAGTGAGTCGAAACAACACTCATCTCAAATATTTACCTCGTAAATTACAATTAAAAAGTTACTTAGACTCTAATTATTATTTCAAACAAACATTCTATCTTCTCTTACACTTCCTTTTTGGCAGTGACTATACACATTCTTTTGGTTCCAAATTATCCCTTCATTACTTGTGTTTACACTTCTGTGCCTTTTGGGTATAATTTATCCATAGCCTTTGTACGACTCGCAAATTTGATGATTTCAGCTCAGTACTGCTTGTTTACGAATGAAGCTAGAATTTGTTAACAACAAAAGAAGGATTTTGATTTTTGAGTGTTATATATATGCATTTGTTGCAGACAGTATGTTTTTGCCTGCCGTCAGAAAGGTCTCGTTCACAGCTGGCCATTTCCAGAGAAATACCTGAAAATGTGTCTTGATCGTGGTCTGAGGAATGTGTTGCCACCTTTTGGGCTGAGTAGTAATAATAATAACAACTCGGTTTCTGAATCATCATCATCACATAATAATAATGGTATTATCATACCAAATTTGAATGATCCTTGTGATGAAGCAGATTATGATGATGATAAGAATGTTGGACTTTTGAAATCTGAATCACCAGACCATCATCATGTTCCCCTTGAACAGAAGAAGAAGCAGAATATTATGAACCTCAGTGATTCTGGTTTCCTGTCCAATAATGAACACAGATCAAAAGCGATTCAAGAAGATGGTATGGTTTCACCTGCAGATTGGGTTAACAAGAGCAGCCAAATAATAGTGAAGTGTTCATCAAAGTCATCAGGCAAGTTAGATAGAAGGAGAAGAAAAGGAAGACGCAAGAAAAGGTCAATGGCGGATATTTTAGCAGAAGCAAAGCATTGTACTTTAGAGGAAATCAATAGGATAAATCAGTTCTCTTACGCTGCAACTGGGAATATTATGGAAGGGTATTGTCTTGAAACAGCACCTGCTCTTGAGAACGATCTTAAAAGCACTGAAAGATATTATGATCTTGAGGGAGCTAATTTTGATGTTAATGTAACTTGTACAAGCTAGGCACAGCGTTAGTGCTTTACATTTCTTCTATATGTCGTCTTTCTATTGGACATCAATATATTGAGCCTTCTGATTATCATCAGTTTTGCTTGAGTGTCAACCTGAAGCATTTTTAGCACTGTGAACCTCCACAATTACAAAATATTGTTTTTACTCTTTTTTTTTTTTTTAAGATATTATCATCTAGTTCGGGTTCTTGGTTACCCTTCTCAACACATGTGCCTCGTATGAGACTTGAACTCAAGATTCAGCTAAGAGATCTAATAAGACCTGACGCCGCTAGACCAACTCTCTGTTGGTTCTGTAAAGAAAGAGGGGGGAATATGATTGTAAAAGGAAAAAGGTAATTCAATCTAACCCAGGGTCTAACTTTTTTATGTTATTTTCTCTTGGGTATAATTTGTGATTTTAATTATAAAAATGTTCAATTTGGTATTTGTAATAGCAGATTTTATACGTGCGGTAACAATCCAATGATGGTATTTCGTAAAAATTCATTTGGTGAAAGGAAGAAACATAAAGAGTTAATATCAATTTCCTCCTACATACCAGTAGTGTTGAATGTTGATCATTATCTGCACTGCAGGACACGAGTTTTATCAGTGTCAATCAAATACCATCTCATCCTGAGAATTCATATACAATCTCTATCATTTGGACTCTGCTACAGTTATACTTCTTCCCCCACTTTTTTTTTTTTTTTTTTTATTAGAGGGGCAAATACTAATAATATGAGGCTATAACTAGGATTAAATCTGTTACTTCTCACTTACAGGAAATTTTCATATCACTAGATTACAAGATCATTTAACTACTAATTCACACTTTTTTTTGAATGGTAATTTATATCCTTAATCTTGTTAAGAATACACCAACTTTCCAGTTATTAGAGTTAAATGCGGCCTTAGAATTAAAAACAAGGCAATACACAACACAATTCAAATTCTAAATTCAAATTAGCAATAAATGAAGAAAGGGAAGAATCAGAAAAACTGTAAATATTACATGTTGTATTATATTTAAGACCAAACAAGACTTTTATAATATATTTAGGACAGAAGTAACTTGTATACTGTATTTAACAATATTAATTGTCGATAGAACTGAATAATTCAAAAGTAAAATTCATGCCTCAACCTAACATCTCTGGAGACGAATTAATTAATCTACCATTTACTAATCACAAGTACTGATATAATAATTTCCTGCACAGGCAGCACAGCTAGCAATATTCTCTGACATCTCAAGCAGCTGGGGAAGTACTTATAGAAGACACACACGCACACATGCATATGATATAAATTAAACAAGCTGAGTATAAAATTAAAGTTTGTTGGAAATTTGTATCGGCGCAATTTCATTTCTTCTAATTTATTTTCCATCTCAAGTGGTTCGATTGTCCGAATTCAAGTGAGAATTGATGAGTTCCACTGCCTAGAGATCGATGTTGTAGCAGCAGCAAAACACTACTGAACTAGTGTTAATTAATGCGACTTGTCGCACATAAATTTGATTAATTCTTCCAACAATATCTACAAGCTAAGCTAGCTAGGCGCAATATTATTCTGTGTCTTTGTATTAGAAATCAATATATAATTGAGCATTTTGATTATTAGTATCCATCCATTTTTCTCCAGGGTCATTCCCGCTTACGATTACAAAATATTGTGTTTACTATTTAAAATGGAGATTTATAGAGACCATTCATTAGCTAACGTACAGGCAGAAACATAATAAATTAGTATTCGTTCTTCAGTGTTCATGAATATATATGCAACTGCAGGAGACAAGCTAGTTTTACTCATCACTGCCAAATACAATCTTCATCCACAGAATATAATATATCATATACAAGTTCTTATCATTTTTGGTGTCTACCAGTGTCTAAGCTCCTGTATATGTATAGTCAAGGATGTGTGTGTGTGTAAGTAAACAGGTCCGCTGAAAGAAATACTTGTTATATATATTTTATTTTATTTCTACCTTTGCTGATATAAATATTTGAGAATAAATTGAAAACGGCATTATCCACGATCCTCAAATATTTTTCCGAAATAAGGTGGATGATTTAGATCCTATATATAATTAAAAGAAAATCATGCACGTTAAAGGGTGTTACTCTCGTTTAGTACGTTCTCATGATGCTTAAATCTATTTATCATAGCAATATTATCATCTGGTGTGAAACTGAAAGAACAGAAGGAAAGCAACCGGAACTACAGAAGGGACACACAAACACACACAAATATATATATATATATAAACAAGTACACAAGCTTCTCAGAAAATTTTATGAGCAGTTTCTTCTCTTGCCCATATAAAAAAAAAATTCAATTATTGTCCTAATTCATGTAAGAACTGATTCATTCCATTGTTTAAATTACTTTTATATATGCTTAAAACATCACTGCAGATACTAATGAAGCTAATTATACAGTTTTACGTACACGTAAAATGTCCAAATTAAAGTCATAACTTGATATCTTGGTGACAACTGAGAAAGGAATCTGAAGTTAGAGGAGTCGAGAGGATCAGGGATATCGTATATATACGAATACTTCATAAAACTAGTTCCTGTCTGTACGTACGTGTAGTTTAAAGAATTTGTTATTCTTAACTTTAACCGTGATTATTAATTAGACACTAACAGGAAAATAGCCTAATAACTTACATTTGTGCGTAACATGTAACTGTAAGTCTGATCATCATGCTTGAATTACTCCTTACAATTAACGTAACTATGGAAGTCTTTTTACAAAATTCAACAGTTTAACTCATTATATTGCTTTCTCTATATGGTCATATTTATATTCATTATTTCTTAATATAAGACTTTTTACCAAATTTAATAAAACATCTATGACTCATTTTCAAAAGCTATTTATTGTCTCTTTCACTCTTCAAGTCTTAGCTAAGGGTAATTTTAAATAAGCTGTAAAAATTTGACACTCAACTACTTTCAATCTGAGTAAAGTTGTTAACAACAGAGTTTTGTATCAGGATGAGAGGAATCATACTTTCTATATTCTGTATTGCCTGACTATTTTATTATCAATTTTATAATCTGTATCGACTGATTATTTTATTATCAAGTGTATGTAATAAAACTATAAGCATTTAAATTGTGATATGAATATATTCTCATGCGTTTTTTCTCCACCATACCCGACGGTTATTGAACTATGTGATTTAAAAGAGGGGGAAAAAAAAGACAACAGGGCGAAGCACGGGCTGCCCCAAAAAGAAAGGGCCCCCCTAAAATGGAAATTTGGCACGAGGCGGGCCAATGCGAAAAGTCTCCATCTGCTTGAAATTGTAGCTGTCCGCCTGCCCCAGTATATATAGTTAAACGTGTTTTTTTTTGTTGTGAAAGTATTTATTGGGAGTAAATTTTATAGTGAAAGTTTTTCGAGAACTAATTTTATTTTAAAAGTGTTAAATTTAAAGTAATTTTGTCTTGATCATTATCCATATTATTAACCGTTAGTTAACCGAATTTAAAACAAATTTATTCTTAAGTTAAAATTTTCATAACAATTTTATCGTTTATATTATTTTTGTAAGGTATAAATTTGTCCTAAAAATTTTTACATAGAAGAAAATTTGCTCTGAATTCAATCAAATTTAATGATGACAATGGTCAGGATAAAATTACTTTAAAATTAATACTTCTGAAATAAAATTAATTTTCAAAAGACTTTTAAAATAAAATTAACCTTTAGTTAATATTTTCGCGGTAAAAATAACCAAATCCCTATTTAGTAAATCATTTAAATTTTAATTTCAATTTATCATTTTACCCAAATAAAACCTCATCCCGTTATCCCACGCGGCAAGAGAGAACGCAGTCACGCGCGCCTTCGTTCTTCAATTCCTTTCTACCTTCTTCAACCTTCGCAAGTTCGGAATTCGGGTTCATCCCTTCACGCAGAGACGCCTTCGCAGCTCGCAGCTTCGCTCTCTTTCAGCCTTCACCTCCTTTGCCAGGTCTGCTGCTTCAGATTAAGCAAATAATCAAGTCCCTATGCCAAACCTGGCTCATATTTCTCAGTCGCTTAGTTTTTATATTTTGTTTGCACTTTCAATTTCTTGAACCTTGGTCACTGATAATGCCTAATTGATTTTCATAAGCAAGAGAAAGATGCTTGCTTCTTAATATGCAGCTTCCTGTTGCTCTTTTCCTGGCTAAACGCCATCTTTTGTGGATGATGTCTGCTTGCAAAATGCACTGATTTTATGGCTATTATAATGTTATGATTTTTTTATCTTTTTTACGGCCAAAAAAGGAATTTTATGATTTTTAAGTTAAGATTATGAAGCTTTATCTTTTCAATTTTTAACATGATAGAATTTCAACTCCTTTACGTTATTTCTGTTGATGCTAGAATACTAGTGCATGCACAACCAGTGAACTTTTAGGGCGATGTTTCTGATAGTCAGATTTTTCTTGCCACAATGACACTTGTGAGCTTTGGTGTATCCTGTTGTAAAATTGTGTCAAATTAACTGCTGATAAGTTGAGAAACGATTGTTACCTATAACCTAATTTGTTCTGTGTGAGGTCTCTTGGCCTGAGAATGGTACTCTACCCAATCACATGGTTTCCAAATATTCATTATTTTTCTTCTTTTACTAATTTTTTTCACAGGCTCTGAGTATGCGATTACTTGAAGCACTTATAGATGGCATTGTGCCTTCATTCTTCGCTTATCAATGACAGGCTAGTTACTTCCCTGAATTCCAACTTTCTCTCTGGTGAAATTCCAATGTCCTTTCCCATTAGCAGAAACCTAAGAAATGGTTACCGCCTAGGCAATGTTTCAGTTTCAGTTTCAGTTTCAGTTTCTTGCTCCTCTGTCAAACTTGTACGGGACAGGTCACTTGACAGGCATGTTGTTAAAAGGAATAGAATTCGGTTTGTTCAAAAACTGCTGACTTTACTTCTTTCTAAGCCAAAACACTATCTTCCACTTGACATTCTCACAAAATGCCGGTCATATTTAAATCTTTATTCACCTCGTTCCCTACTTGCTATGATCCACCGCTATCCATCCATCTTTGAATTTTTCAAAATCCCGTATCCTCCAACGCCACTCAATGCTACAAAGCCATATCCTCAACTCTGTGTTCGTCTAACTCCAGCTGCCGCATCTCTTGCTGCTGAGGAATTGAGTCTCAAAGTTTCTGTTTCCACTACCTTGGCAGCTAAACTCCAGAAACTTCTTATGCTATCTTCTCATCATCGGCTCCTTTTATCAAAGTTGGTTCACCTAGCTCCGGATCTTGGCCTTCCTCCCAATTTTCGATCCAGGCTGTGCAATGATCACCCAGATAGATTCAAAACTGTTGACACTTCCTATGGCCGTGCACTTGAGCTTGTGTCCTGGGACTCCAGCTTGGCGCAGGCTTTGCCCTCTCCTACACCCCACTCTTGTAATTTTATAGTTGAAAGACCTTTGAAATTTAAGCAACTGAGACTTCGGAAGGGGCTCAATTTAAAGAGACGCCACCAGGATTTTTTGATCAAATTTGAAGAAATGCCTGAAGTTTGTCCTTATAATACCCCTATTGAAAGTCTGGAAAAGGAATCGGTGGTGGCAGAGAAGAGATCTTGTGCTGTAGTAAGAGAGGTTCTTGGAATGACGGTTGAAAAGAGGACTTTGGTAGACCACCTGACCCATTTCAGGAAGGAGTTTGGGCTCCCAAACAAGTTGAGAGGGATGATACTGAGGCACCCAGAGTTATTTTATGTTAGTTTAAAAGGGCAAAGGGATTCTATGTTCCTGGTTGAGAAGTTTGATGAGAAGGGTGACCTGTTAGAGAAGGATAAGCTTTTGGTATTACAAGATCAATGGATGGCGTTGGCCAGGGAATCCAAAAGAATAAGATGGGAAAGAAGAAAGTCTAGGATTGACAAGGATATTGGTCGTGTAAGTGCTGGTAATGATTTTGATATCAATGATAATGATGATGACGATGATTATGAGATTGATAACTTCAAAAATGGCTATGATGATGGTTTTGAGTATTTATTTGAGGATTTGGATTTTGACGAGGAAGACGACGACAAAAGCAAGTTTTTTGATGGAGAGTTTTGGACTGCTGGATCTTCTAGTCAAAGTGCTTTTGAAGGAGCAGAAGTGCAACCTTGGTAGTACTGAATTCACACGACTATGTCTGAGATGGAGGGTGGAAGTGTCTGCTTCTACATTGATATTCACCACTATTGGCTCCTAAAATTTTGAGACGGTTTAAATATGTTTTCACATCTTGCTGATTGATTATTGAGCAGGGTACCTTGAAAGTAGTTCAAAGAATCAAAGTAAGAACCTGTTACATGGGAGTTAATGGTTAGTTAGGAATCTGTTAAAGGGTGTTTGCTACTTAGGAAGTTTTCTACACTTCTGTGCGTGAGAGATATGAATTGGTAATAGTTCTTTATTACGGTCGCCATGTACAGAATATGTTTGAGAGTTTGAGTATATGCATTAGCGTATGTTTGAGATCAATTCAGAGCCGGAAAAAGGGGCTCGGTCTTTTTAGGCCCTGAATTTGTAAAGGCCGGGCTTAAGATTTTAGTCTCAAAACTAAAAGTGGGCCTAAAAGGGCCAGTCCTGTAGGGCCGAGGGCCTAAAAGGGTCGGCCCTTATATATATATTTTTTATTTTTTAAAATTATTTATATGATAATAATATTATTGATTTTTTATATTTTATTGATAATGTTGCAAATATTTAGTTGTTATTATCTTTTTTATAATTAAATTTTATAAGAATATCTTGTATTAAGAATCCTAAAAATTAAAAATTTATAAAAGATATTTCTTATTTTATAAGAAAAATACATTAGATATTTCTTATTTACTCCAAAGTTTAGATTATGGATGTATTCATGATGTGGGAGAAGAAATTCTTAATATTTTTACCCCTTAAGCAGACCATACTACTCAAAGTGAAACATAATTGAATTTTCTTAAAATTGATGATTGCGACGAAGAAGATGAAAATAATAGTTATCAAACTCATATTGCTTAGAGTGTTTAACTTCTTGTCATCTTATACTTTGTATGAGACTGTGAGTTATTTGTGGATATTATTTTTTTACCTTTGATTATGAATTAGTAATTGTATTTGTTTTATTGCATGAGACATGTAGACGTGTAGTTAAATCTGACATGTAGACGTGTAGTTAAATCTTATGAAAATAGCTTCAGGCCCTGCGGGCTGGCCCTGGCCCTCATGCTCTCGGGCCAGGTTTTGAAAAAGAGAAATTTTTCTTACCTCGAACCCTGTAGGGCTGGGCCTTTTAGGCCCTGGTCCTTCAAGAGTCGGTCCTGTAGGGCCGGAGTCCTAGAGGTGGTAATATGGTCCAACCCACTGGGTTTATGCTAACCCGCCGTGGGTTGGGACCATATGGGTTGGGCCCAAAAGAACCGCATTAATATGAGTTGACATTTAGCCAACCCAACCTATAACCACTGGGTTGGTGGGTTGGCCCGCCCAACCCATATTATTTTTTTTTAAATTTTTTTAAATACAATATACTAAAAATTATTTTTTTACAAGCATAAACCATAAAGAAATTAAAAATTAAACATTAATCACAAGTCCACACATAACAAAAAAAACATAAATCCAAAAGCTATCAATATTTTAGTATACTAAATTAAAAAAACATAAATCCAAGGGAGGAGGAGTATACTAAATTATGAATACCATGTCTTAACTCTCAAAGACTTAAACTAGGTAACTGACAGCAAGTCACAACCCCAAAAAGCATCAATGGAATGGACAATAATGAATGACCCAAAAGGCTACGCAAATTGGATTGAGTCTTGTTTGCCTTTGGCCCTTCACCCAATCTCCCTTGTCCAATAGACACTAAACAACATTAAAGAAAAATATGGGCCAACCCACCAACCCGGTGGTCCAACCCGTCATGGGTTGGGACCATATGGGTTTGGGCCCAAAAGAACCGCTTCCAAATAGTCCCAATTTTTTAGAACCCAAACCGTCCATATTTACGGGTTGGGCGGGCTCGACCCATGGTCTCAACCCATATTACCACCTCTAGGCCGGACCAATCCTGATTCCCAACTCTAGGCATCGATCATCATGAGGCTCAAAATAGATCTCAATAGCTAAGAGCCACTTTTTGGGTTTTTGTGATGTTTGGATTAGCTTTATTTTCAATTGAGCTTTGGAAAAAAAAATTTCTTCCAGTTATAAGTCAAAATTTCATGTTTTTAGCTTTTGTATCATGGAGAGAGAAGTTGTTTCTATTATAGTGAAAGAAGAAATTAAATACTTGATGAAGAAAATATATGGGGTCCTACCTTTTATTAAAATAACATTCTAATTCTTATTATAACTAATAAGTCCACTTGCAAGTGAAAATTTTGGTCCTAATTATATAAGTCTACTTAAAGTTTAATAATGTTTGTTTTTCAATTTTATCTTTATTTCTAAAAGTATTCAAAGAAAAAAAATGATAAAATTTAAGGGAAATTGCAAAAGACTCCCACATTAGAAAGTGGGAAAATTGCAACAACAATAAAATATCTTTGGAACAAATTAATTGCTAAATGTCATTATAGAAGATCTGTTGCACACAATAGAAAATGTTTATACGTTCATAGGGAAGCTTTTTAAAAACACGGAAGAGTGTTTGCACACAATGGAAGATCTTATAAACACACGGAAGATTGATTGCACGTGTGGTAGCATTTGACAATTAATTTACTTTAAAGATATACTTTTACAATTTTCTCTTAGAAATTTAATTGGTGTGAATAACTTGAAAAATCTATATAACTATTTTTATTTTTATTAAATTCATATATTTTTCAATCATTTTATATGCAAACTTATTTTGTATTAATTAAATAAACAAGTTTTATTTTATCAAACTAATTTTTTTAAAAGTCAATCCAGCTATATTTGAGATCAGATTTAGAGGCCCAAAAATACATCTCAATAGTTAAAAGTTACTTTTTTAATTTTTTGTAATCTTTGGATTAGCTTTTTTTTTTTTTCAATTGAACTTTTGAAGAAAAAATTGCATTAAGCCTTGAGCCAAAATTTTATACTTTTGGCTTTTCTATCATGGAGAGAAGAAAGAGAATAAAGAGTTAATACCATTTTTAGTGTTTTAAGTTTCACTCAATTTTAGTTTTAATTTTTTAAATTTAAACATATAATTTTGATATTTCAAATTTATTCTATTTATAACAATTAGTCTTTGAAGTTTAAAAATATCTAGAGTTGCCTATGACGGCTTATATGGCATGCTGATGTTGACTATGAGCTGGATATTTAATTAAAAAAATGAAAAAAGGCTTCAACATAAAACATAAAACGCATGCTAAAGCAAACCTGGGAAGTGGGAACAAATTCATAGAGCCAAAACGCACAAAAGAAATCAAAATAGAAAGGGGGGAAAGGGTTAGGGCAAGACTGCCGGTGAAGTGTATCATGGCCATTGTCGGAGTAGTCATCGTTGCCGGCGAAGATCACAGTCGCATTGTGGTCTGCATTCTCTGCATTCTTCATTGCTATGTTTTTCTTGCTGCAATTTTAAACATGCATTTGCTCTGGTTTATTGGTGTGAATATATTATAAAAAAAGCTCTCAGACTCCCAATAATAATTTCAATTTGCTTCTGCTTCAGTTTAAGAATCTGATTTCGACTTGCATCTGCTCTGTTTTAAATTTTGGTTTTATTAGCTTTTATTTGGCTAAGTATGCTCGCTGCCTGTATTGGATTCTAAAAGCTCTTGGTCTCCCTTGAATTTGTTGCCTACATGGACATCCCGAGAGCATTTTATAATGTTGGTCAATGTGAAATATTAAGAACTTCAACAAGATTTTATTTACACTCTCTTCTTTTTACAAACATTCAATTTCATTGATTTAAATTCATCTCGGTAGCTTCTATTTATTGTTTTAAATCTGATTATACGTGGCTTGCACATATGTTAAGACGGTGTTAACTTTGCCGACGATGCCTCACCTAAACCTCGCCGAAAACAATCGCTGCTAATGCTCAGTGAAGTCAGTGCTCTAGACCCTTTTCCCTTTTCCCTTATTCCGGTCCTAGTCTTTGTGGTTTTGTGCTATGCGTTTTAATATCTCTCTTTTTTAAAAAAGAAAATGGTTAAAAAATACCTTTTAAATAAATTAATTGCTAAATAGTACCAATGTGCAAACAAGCGTTCATTATGTGCAATCAGCATCCACATGTAAAAATCATCCATGTGAAAATGCAAACAATATCCCTTCTGTACAAAATATCATCCTTCGTATGTAATATATCATCCGCCCGTGTGTAACATACCACCCACCGTATGCAATGGTAGCAACGAGCAATTAATTTACTTATAAGGTGTTTTTTAACAATTCTTAAAAAAAAAATCACAAATCCTTGTCATAACACTAAACTTCTTTACCACCTAAGCTTGTTAGCTTGTTTAGTTAGCGTGCGAAATCAGCATAGTTAACGCTGTTGTGCCAAGTCATTTGACACCGTTAACCCTAAGTCTATGTCATTTTCAAATTTTAGGAATTAATTATTATAAAATGAGTAAACTTAAAAGAGCAAAATCACTTATTTCAAATTTAAAAGACTAAAATTAAAATTAGGTGAAATTTAAAAACTACAAGTGGTATTAACCCGAGAATAAATTAAATACTTAATAAAAAAATATATATTGGGTCCTACCTTTTATTGAAATAATATTATAGTCCTTATTATAACTAATAAGTCCACTTATAAATAAAAATTTTGATTCTAATTATATAAGTCTACTTAAAAGTTAATAATGTTTGTTTTCTAATTTTATTCCTATTTATGAAACTGTTCAAGAAAAAAATAAATAATAAAATTTAAGAGAAATTGCAAAAAAAACCCCTAAATTTTAATTAGCGTGAATAATTTGAAAAATCTAAATAACTATTTTTATTTTTATTAAATTCATATCATTTTCAATCATTTCACATCCAAAGTTACTTTTGCATTAATAATTCAAACAAATTTCAGTTTATCAACTTGACTTTTTCAAAAATAAATTTAAATATAAATTATATTACATAATCAATTTTTATCTTATTTTATATTTATAAAATTCAAATTAAAAAAAAAAGTCATTTCTGATATCATTAATCCAACCAAACTCTAACCTTCCTGAAAATATTAATTTTCATTAGGTCAGCTATCTGCGTATCAAGAAGCTTCTCGAACAATCTGATAAAGCTGATTTCAATTTAGATAATATATTCGTTAATATTAATTACTCGATTTGAAGAGACGAAGCTTTAAAAAGTCTGGTGGAATTGTTTGAAAATAAATATAAGAAGTTTGAAATTATTAAATATTAAATATAATAACATCTCAGATTATATTTTTAAAATATATCAAATATCAATTTGAAATATAATATCTCAACACAAAAATATATCAAATATTAATATAAGATATAATTTCTTAAAAAAATTGAAAATTAAAATTATTTTTTATGCAATCACCTGTCTAAAGTTTAAGTTTATACTTGCGAATCATTAAAGAGATGTGGCTGTAAAAATCGAAATTAAACATACGAGAGATGCTAATCTGAGATAATGATAAAAGATAATATCGAAATTCTTAGCGTTTGTTACTTTTTCGAGATAGTATCAAGCTTGATAAACGTATAGCTGACATAATAAAAATAGATAATAAAACTTTTTAGTGTCTGTTACTTTTTACTAAAATAGAAATTAATCATAACAAACACTAATTTTTTTTATTAATTTTGATATAATGCAACTCTACAATTTTTTTTCGGTTGATAAACAAGAGATAGGTACTTCAAAAATTCTCAGAGATTATACTATTTTCCAAACATTTAAATCCTATCGAAATACGCAGAATAATTGATTTTGGATATTGATGATATCCATTTGGGCTCATCATAATTAGGCCTCTCCTTGTGACATATAATATTGGGCGGGCTTCTATCTCTGTGCGCAATTTTTCAGTTAAACCACTGAGTTTCTCTCTCTTCCGCAACTGCCATCTCTCTAGTCTAGGGTTTCTCTTGCAGGGCACATACCACAGATTCTCCCCTGCTTGGACAGCTCGTATCACAGGACATTCCAAACATGGCTAACAGTGCGCTTCGAACGATCCTTTATTTCTTTTTCCTTTTCTATACACGTGCGCACGGTAATACTGTCACAAAGTCGTTCTCATTGGTGTCTTGTATTGTGCAGCTATGGCTAAGTCATTCCTGCACGTAGCGGCAACTGAGGAGGCTGCTGCACCCCCTCTTCGAGTGATCCAGATGGAAGGAGTGGTAAATTATAATTTTTTTTTTTCGTTTTTCTTCTGAAATTGGAACTCCTCTGCAGTTTCATTGCTGAGGGTGATGTAAAAGGCACATTTACTTCAGAATATGCTTTGGAGAAAGGGGGGAAAAATACTTGTAAAGCTTTAGCAAACGTCATTTTGTTTGGTTGTGGCGGATACTACTAGTCGTAATTGTCGGTCTTAATTTGTTTTTGCATCAGGGCGTTGAGAATTTTAGAATAGCATTGAATCTTTTCGCATGTGCATGTTTATCAGCCCTTTGTTTTCAATAAACGAAGGATTTAATACTACATTTAAGTACGTTCTGAGCTTATGTTTTTAATGGTAACTCTTCAATATATAGTAGTTTGTGCTCATGGTGCATCTATGATATCATGCCTGAACTATATTTCTCCTATTTTATTCTTTAATTTACTTGTGTTTTTTTGTTAATGTCATGGATATAAGTTTGCAAAGATTTTTTAGGTTGTTTTTCAAATTGTAAGAGCGTATGCAATCAGTTTGTTAATGTCGATACACTGATTGCTTTGGTTTCATTTTTTCTAAATTGAATTATTATGGAACAGGCTATCTTGAAGATAATTAAACATTGTAAGGACCATTCACCTACCTTAGTCACCGGACAACTTCTTGGGCTTGATGTTGGCAGTGTTCTTGAAGTTACTAACTGTTTCCCCTTTCCGGTATTATAGGGTTCCCTTTACCTCCTTCAGTTATACTGTTATCCTTTCTCTGCGGCAATTACTAGCATTTTTGTTGCTTAAATTTACAGATAAGGGAAGAGGATGAGGAAATTGAGGCTGATGGTGCCAATTACCAGCTCGAAATGATGAGATGCTTGAGGGAGGTTAATGTTGACAATAATACTGTTGGATGGTACGTTTGTTGATGTGATGACTTCGTAGTGCGCACATGATGGGGGAGAAGGGGATAATTAAGTTTTAAACAACTTAGTCTCTTTTGATTTCTTTTATGTTAAACTGTTTCGATAATTTTAAAAAGTTGCATAGTGTGAACTCTGACTTTTTAAATTTGTGAGCAAAGGAGTAAATTACTTGTTTCAACAGGCATTTTCCTGTGGTTTCTCTTTTACATCTAAGCAAAAAGTGTGGCTTGTCCTTTTGAGCTGCCTCCCTTTTTATTGCCATCCCCTTGGCCCTTGCTAACCTTTTATTTTATTTTTTCTCATAATAACGTGGTCATGATTTTTGCTCTTAGAGTACATGCTGGCATGTTTTGGGGCATAAGTTACATGTACTATGTGTTTCAATGAGTTCATAATGTGTTAGGATATTATAATTTGGGTCCAATCTATGTAAATTTATTATCTTGAACTGTGCATGGGATAATTCTTGGAAAATTTCTAGGTATCAATCTACATTGCTAGGCTCCTTTCAGACTGTGGAACTAATTGAAACTTTCATGAATTACCAGGTAACGGCTAAAAACTCTTGTTTTCATACTTAGTCTAGATGTGGTATTTTTTGCAAATTGAAATTTATGTAGTTGAATGTAAATGATATGAAGAAATCCGTTCTACTGTCTCTCCAATGATGAAATATGTTGTATGTTCCCGAATTGAAGTTCAAAAACTGGTGGATGATTTCTCATCTATAAATTTGGAAATTTCAGATCTAGTCTTCCATGTCATGGTTTATTGTGAGGACACCTTTTTAACAATCTCATCAGTCTCAAATTTGCTTATCCTTTTCAGGAGAACATAAGACGCTGTGTTTGCATAATATACGATCCATCAAGGTCTGATCAAGGTGTACTGGCTCTGAAGGCCTTGAAGCTCTCTGACTCATTCATGGAACTCTATCGCAACAATAATATTACAGGGGAGAAGTATGAAATTCTTTAGAGATCATGCTTGCTTAAAATTGAAAATTTTGATTTCTTTGTATTAAGATATGGATTTCTTATTTCTGTCATTTTGTGGAATAGACTGAGGGAGAAAAACTTGTCATGGGTAGATATCTTCGAGGAGATACCTGTAAGCTTTCCTAAACTCTCTAATTGAACAATTTAGAATTATGTTTTATACGTGTCCCTTATTAGGATAAAATTTTGTGCTACCACTTTGGTCCTATTTATAAGTCCCAATTAACTAACTCTTACATACCAAGGAGAGTTAGTTAACTCATTAATTATAGGTGAAATTTCCAATTTTTCCCTCATTTATTATTGGTTCCAAGAGTCATGAATAAATTCTTTTTTTTTATTGCAATTAATAGGGGAAAAATTGTAAAAAACACATTTATTACACTAAAACTGAACTTATAATGAGGACCAAAATTCTTGGTCAAAATGGACTTATAAATAGGACCAGAGTGGTATGTATTTTTTTAGCAATGAAAATGTACGATATAGTTTCTTGATATTCTGAATTCGTTGGTTCTGTGACATCCTGATCACTTCTCTCATCAGATCAAAGTTTCAAATTCAGCCCTTATCAGTGCCGTTATGACTAAACTGAAACCATCTACACCAGTTACCCAGGTGAACTAAGATCTGTGACATAGATTGTTTTAGTTCGTTGAAATTTAAGTGATATTCTGATATGTTGTTGTGCCATTGTAGTGTGATTATGATCGTCTCCGATTGTCAACTAGTTCATTGATGGAGAGGAATATGGAATTTTTGATTGAATGCATGGACGATTTGTCAATGGAACAGCAGAAGGTTTTGACTTGATTTCCCTATAATTTTCATGAAGCAGTTAACACTTTGATTTTTTATTTGGAAATGTATTTGACTGAAGTTTCTTAAATTTTAGTTTCAATTCTATTACCGGAGCTTGTCGCGCCAGCAGGCCCAGCAGCAAGCTTGGCTTCAGAAGAGAAGGTATGCTCTAGGTCAATTGGTGCTTAAACCAATGGGGCTTTAAATAATTGTTTGACATGATATTGGTCTCTATGTGGCCTCATTTGAGATACAATACCTGGGACTGAATCTGCATATTTAATAAATTGTGAGCATATGTTTTATAATCACCCATACCAATCATCAATCAATAAACAAAAAGGGAAACAGTTGATGTAAGAGTTTATTATCATCGTGAGTTTAGTTGAGATTGAGAATTAAGATGTACAGATAGTGTGTAAATTTGAAATATTTAGTTTGTTGAATGAAAATGGAGGTGAGATTGAGATTTCTGCATCCGGTTTGGCTTTAATGAACTGGGAGTGTTTTGATAATTTGATGCAACTAACATAGCTCGTTTGAAGGTTATTAAGGGATGAGAGAATTGAGGGGATACGTTTGACACATTTTCTGTAAGTTCTGTGAAGTCATGCTTTCTGGTAATAGAATATTAGTTAGTTATAACCCACAAATGAATGGATCATATCTAGGGGAATTTGTTGTAACAAAATTTTGACTCAAGCAGTGAGGGAGCAAAATTAGTAAAATCAGGGTATTCTGGCCAATAAAATATTTAGTGTATGGACTAGAATTCTCCTTCAAGGATGCGTAGAAAACCCAATGGGGAATCAGAAGACTCTGGCAGTTAAGTGGCAAAGATTCCTTATTGGGGATAGCATGGGGTTATCTTTGAACAACTTGGAAGTGCCTTGTTGAGTTGATCCAGTGACTTGGGTGATATTTAAATATGCTTTATTAGTCTAATGGAATATCTATATCTGATTTGCTTTGATAAGCAACTGGGATTTCATTGGTGTTGTGGAATTGGTTTCATCTTGCAAGTAAGGTACTGTAGCACTCGTTTTGGTTTGTGATTATAGGGCGGAAAACATGACGCGTAAGGCTGCTGGAGAGGACCCATTGCCCGAGGAAGATCCAACAAATCCCATTTTCAAGCCAATCCCTGAGCCATCGCGATTGGACAGCTTTCTCATAACAAATCAAATTGCCAACTACTGCAACCAAATTAATGGGTATGTCATGAGATCTAGATGCTGACCTGGTTTTTCATTTGATCATCTGAGAAGCAAGGTCAACATGTCTAGTTCGCGAATTTACACTTAAATGCATTGGGTCATTTTTTATGGCATGTCTATGGGGTTCTTAGTTATACATTTTTTGTTGCATGTTTTGCAGGGTATCGGGGCAGAGCTTGAACAAACTGTATTTGATGAAGGCTCTACAGGACGATTGATAAACCGATTGTGTTACTGTTCCGATGCAACACCAATTGATTTCCATTCATAGGATGGAGATGTTTTTTGTCTTCGATTTATTATTGGAAAATGTTACTCTTAAGACGATGTAATACGAGTATTATCTATTTTCTGAATATTGGTCAAAACATCCAACGGTAGTTCAAGTTTTTTGTGTGAATATCATTAGAAAATGCTGTTCCAGATTGCTGGTTGAAGTTTCTTTTTGGCTACTGCGAGGGGTATCTATTAGAACAAGTCTGATGATTAATCCTTCAGATATTATCATATTTAAAATAGAGGTAACCTTATATGGATTTTTTCATACACGACGCTTTAAGAATCGAATCGAATCCAAAATTAGAACGATTCAAGAAAACACAAACTCTTTACCATTTAGTTGGTATCGATAGTTAAAGTTGTTTTAGTGGTCGTTCTTTGGGGGGGGGGGGTTTAATGTTTTAACTGTTTTCTTAAAATAATACACTGCTTGAAGTATTAGATTAAAATATAAAGATTGATCACATGTATATATTACATCACAATGAAAAAGATAGATTGACTTTTCATCTTGATAAATTTACTTGTCTCATCCTCGTTAAATCAATGTACTAATATAAATTTTATTACTCTAATGCTTTTTACAAGAAACATCTTAATTATTAAGAATTCTTTTGTACTTGATATAAAGATTTTCAAAATTTAGTCAACCATTAATGCATAATTTCCATAAATACCCCTCCCATTAGAGGGAGCAAGTCATATATAAATAATCAAATATTTTTAATTGCAATATATAAAACTAAAGTAATGGAGGAGAAAGCAGTTATTACTGAAAGACAACAAGCACGAGGCTAAGACAGCAGTTCACAATGCATGCTGGTGGCATTCACATCAACAGAAGGAAACAGATCCCTGTAACTGTAACTAAAGAACTATACAAATGTGATCTCCTATAAACCAAAAATATCTTATGATGTTGTCGTTTCCAGTAATGAGACAGACAAACATCACAGAAAAAGGAGGAAGGATAGGATTTGAAAGAGCTCTCTATGATTCTCAACATTAATGATGCTTATAGTCCTTCAGATGAATGTTGCTCACAAGTAGGAATCAAGGTACCCATACGAATGCCTCCTATTGTACTGAAGTAAGCTGGCATAAGTACGGTCCCAGATTCCAATATGCATACACTCATCATCAGGACTGAGGGAAACCCCAGAAATTTCCCCAAAGAAATCAATCTCTTGACGCTTTTTGTAATCAGCCTTTGTACTGTACACATGCACAAAATCTGCAGGTTCAGCAACCACCATAAATTGCCCATCTGCAGAAAAGCGAATAGATCGAGCAGCCCCAAGGTTACCCTTGAGAATGGCAACCGGAGATGCCAAGTGTCTAACATCCCATACTCTGCAAGTCTTATCCTGATTGCCCGTGGCAAAGATGTGTCCATCAGGGTGCCATGCAGATGCGAACGAGTAATCTCGATGACCAACCACAGTGGCAATAGTCTAAATTCAAACAAGTCAGAATCCCAAAAAGGTTAGCATTTTCTACTCTCAGCAGTTTTTAGAATTTGTTAAGATCTCAAAAATGGCGCTTGCTTTCCCCAAACCAATAGCCCAATTCTATCTCCTTCCCCATCTCTTGTAGAATCTAACACATGATGAGCAGATTATGAAATCAATACATTGATGACACCCAACTCATCAATGAATATTAATACTGACTTAATTGTTCTTACATTGAAATTACCTTCCCCAAAAAGCCCTATTTTGCACTTCATTCATTTTTTCCTTTAAAAAGAATTGCAATGATCTACAGAGAGAAAACATCAATAGCCTGACAGTCATAATGAGACAAATTATATACCTTGCCATTTTGTGGATCCACAAGCAATCCATCTAGGTTATCCCCAACAACAGTCATAAGCTTACAATCTGGGCTGATTGAAGTGTGCTGCAACAAGAACATCAAGTTAGGCGTCAAAGCTGTGTAAATGAAATTCAAGGCACTCAATATGAAGAGTCAAACCCTTTGAAGTTTGAACTTGACTTTATTTGTCTTGTCAACATCAACTCTTGATTCATGTTGAAAGCACGCACGAGAATTTGTTACTTAATTCATGTTTAAACATCTTATTTCTTAAAAACACAAAATCCTCTAAAACAAAATTTAATACTAAAAGTTGAAGTGAACGTAAAGAAGTCTCAAAAATAAATTTGATATTTATTCTAACACAATAAGAGTTGTGTTGCGTGTTAGTGAGATGTGGATTTTAGATTATTGAAATAAAAGATCTGTGATTCTAGAAGAAATATCAAAAGATCAGAGTAAATAGAGGATTTGTGTATTTATGAAGATACGGAGATGATCTAGGAAAATAAGTTGAAATGTATGGTGCCATTATGTGTCTAGCATGAGAAGTTCAAATAAATTGTGCCAAGAGAATATAATAATAAAAGGAAACATGAAATTAACCTGCATGGAGATATGATGTCATGTATAGAAAAGAAAGAATAACAAAAGAAAACAAACTCAGATAGCGTAATGGGAAGAATAACTCACATTCACTGGCCAAGGAAACTGGAAGTGATTTAATAGCTGAAACTTTTCCATGTCATACTCTCGTACTCCACAATCATTATTGGATGCCATAAAATGAGTTCCACCCCTGCAAGAGTTTCCATGTCAAAAAACCTGATCCAGATTTAATGACAAATAAATTCCAACTATTTTATTTCTATATCTTGCATCAGATTTGGTCCTTTACATAGAAAGGATCCCCTACACTCCATTTTCTTCTTAATACAATTTCTTATTTATTAAAGATGCAATATGGTAGTGAATGTTGGGCTTTAAAGGGATATCATGAACATAAAATGAGGGTAGCTGAGATGAGGATGTTAAGATGGATGTGTGACCATACAAGAAATGACAAGATTCATAACACTCATATATGTGATCGTGTTGGAGTGGCCCCTATTGAGAAAAAATGGTAGAAAATTGTTTGAGATGGTTTGGACATGTTCAGCGAAGGCTATTGAGTGCTCCGGTGAGAAGAGTTGATCAAACAGTATGGAGTCCTGTCAAACGAGGTCGAGGAAGACCGAAACGAACGCTCAATGAAGTCATTGAGAGAGACTTTTTAATTAATAATATATCGAAATCTATAGTCTTTGATAGAGCACAATGACGTCGTGCGATTCATGTAGCCGACCCCACCTAATGGAATAAAGGCTTTGTTGTAGTTGTTGTTATTGTTGTAAAGATGCAAACCAATATTCAAAACTTTGCATGAGAAATACCTCAAACTCTCGTATATTTCAATTGCATTTGTGATTGCATTGTCATCATATGTGGTCCGGGTACAAAAGCTTACTCCTTTCCTGTCCAAACGCTGCATGCAATGAACAGACATCAAAATTTACATCAAACCACCACAAGAAAGCGCTGGAAAATACCAAATACATATGAACCTCATCGTTAAGTACACTATCAGCAGCCAAAAAATCAATCCCTATGATAAGCTATCAATCATGTGGGCTCACCTTACAAGTAAGCTCTCCTTGGAACCCACCAGCAACAAGGAAATTTCCCTTGACAGCCAATGTGCTGATCTGGGTTTGTGAAAAGCCTTCCATCAAACTTCCTGCATGTTTCTACAAGGCAAAATGATAAATTATAAAAGTACAAGTCTGATAAGTAAACAGCAAATGTTTAAAGAATTTTTGTTGCACAAGTTTTCTTCCACTCGAAGGGTAAGGCACCAAATACCAATTATAGCATGTTTGAGGTAACAAATTTCAAGACCTAACATTTTACCAATCACATTTGCATTTTCTATTTTTCAATATATAAATGCTAAGACAGAGTATTATCATATCCTATTGAGTTTAAGAGCCTAAAGATACATCTAACTGTCAACAGACACATCAGGATTATTTGAGGAAAAATTTCCTATTATTAAAATACAAATTCCCTTTGCGCTCCAAGACTCAAAAAGGGAAACCTTTGAACAAATAAAAAAAAAATACAAATTCCCTTCCTTTACAACTTTGTTCATGTTAATTTTTCACACTCCGCAGCTTACAGCATTGCTCTGGTTGTATCTATTTGTAACTAACTCCTACTTCTATATAGCAAACTGAATAGAATGCCTAAGGCTTAGCACCATAGAGCACCCAATCATTCCTTCCAAACAGACAATTGAAAGAACTCATTTAAGTGCCTCTAAATAATTCTAGGATTCAGCGTATTGTTATTCACGCAACTACCCTCAATTCACAACAATCAACCTAGCTTATTCAAACTCCAAATGGCCCAGCGCAGCCAGGAGGCTGAAACCACTATATAAACACTACCACCCAGTTAGGGGTCGGCTTGTGACAAAGGCAAGTAATCAAATTAGACTTGCATCAATAAGGCGTGAAGAAATACAAATCTTTTGTTTCTTTCTTTGCTCAACAGATAAACAGGGTTGCTTAGACATCCTTACCTCAGTGGGTGCTACATGTCCTGCAAAATTGATGATCTCGGACAAATTGCCAGTTAACGAAGACCAGTGCATGACAGAGTAGTTTGAAATAAGATAAACATCATGCTTTGAGGTAGCCCAGACTAAATTCCTCAGCTGCAAAGTCATTGAGTGCCAAAAAAATAGTAAACAGCATGAATCTTTTGTAACACCATATGCTAAAAATGGGAACAGTTGTGTGGAAGACAATTTAGCAAAATTGACATTATTTTAAGCTATATAAAGAAAAATAACTTGAATTCAACAACTGAAGGTTAAAGGAAAGTAATAATCATAGTGACTTATCATCAAATGAAAGAGTCAAGGCATTTAAAGTAGCTTGCCTCAGTGCCTATCTTGCAGAGGCCAGGTGTTATTCAAGGCTTTGTGTTTGGAAGGAAAAAACCATCTCAAAAAAATTAAAACTACATAACTTAATCTCTCAAGTCCAACCCAGCCTGAGAGGTAAGATAGTTATTCCTATTCTAAAATATTTAGGCTATTAGCATCTTATGACTTTATAAACACAATAAAAGAAAAGGCTAGACAGTTATGCTTATTCTAGTAACTTAATAGGTGCTTTTAAGATTATAATATCTTATGGCTAAGTGATTATTATGTTTGACAAATTTAATTCACATTTAGAATGTTATTCCAAATGCACATTTATATTTTATCAGCTCATATAGCATAAATTTGCTTACGTTAGAGCCCTATGCATCTTTCTAGTGCATCTTGCATAAGGAATTGCAGAAAGCTAGCGCCTTAAGGGCACATTTCACTTTTAACTTTTACAATAGTCATCCGTGCTGTATGCATTTAGCTCACAGAAGCCTAAACCTTCCATAATTGATGTAGAAGAGAGTAACAAGGGATTTTACTTTTGAATGAGAAAGGACGTGCCTCTAAACATAAATTTCATGAAGCAGGTATGGCGAATGCTTGAAAGAAATTCAGAAAACATAGAGGGCTAACATGATGACCAGGGTTAACACATGGAAATAATCGTACCTGAAAATGAAGAATGGTAGGTTTAACCAATCTTGTATTATGAAAGAATTCATAGAATTTTCCACCTTTCTCCATTTGTTTGCACTCCTGAGACAAAGGAATGTGAAAATTAAGACATTCGTCTTACTTCTTGGATGCTGAGTAAACCCCTCATCGCCCTCTAAAAATCCACTATATTCTCAGTAAAAGCAGAAGAGGAGAAAAGTTCAGGAAAGTAAGACCTTGTCTACAGCTTCCCCTGATGATGGTATATTCTCATAATTTCGGTACTGTTCAAGCCTTGTCAATCTGTATCTCTCTCTCGTTATGTTCAACCTCTCCCACTGAATACCTTGAATGTCCTTCCCTTTCCTTGCTTGTGCAGCCGATGTATCGGTTACCTTTGTGAGCTGCTCAAGTTAAGCGCCAACAAATTTTTTTTTTAAAAAAAATCTGATTAGAATAAATAGATGAAATATTGCAAGAATAACAGTGCTAACCAAAGAAAAGAATACAAACCATTTCATATTCATCAACACCCATATCTCCGCCACATCCGCCGTAATTTTCATCTTCTATCTCATCAATGAAATCTTCCATTTCATCAGCTCCAGCCATATAATCAAATTCGTACAGGTTATGGTCGGACATGTTCTACCTGCACCAGGAAAAATTTTAACTTCAGCAAAGCTTCAGGCAGGAGGGGGAAAAATAAAGGGGAAGATCTTGCAAGAGAAGAATTGCTCTGAACTGCAAAACTATTATCATAAAACTATCGCTGGAAGCACGAAGCAAAAGAGAGCAGAGTGTGGGCAAAAGCTAACATTCCATTCCAGGCCCTAGCCAAGGAAAAAAAACATTCCATTCCAGGCATCAGGATTATGCGCAACTTTTCCCCCCTTAAAGAATACTCGATAGATTTTATGTGGATAGTGGAATATATGCACATTAAAAACAAAACCCAGAATTTGAAAAATCAAAATTCACTGAAAAGAGAGTATTTCAGCAGTTTACAGCAAACCCCAAATCAGCATACAGAAGTGACTGGAAGAGGGGGCGATTCTTCAGAAGGAAACCAAAATATATATATATATATATATATATATATATATATATATATACCGGGTCAAATATAAAATCCACCGAGGAAAGCCGAGAACGAAGTGAGACATATTCCAGAAGAAGAACAGAGAAATCTATGAGGGAGAAAAGAAGAGCAAAATACAGAAAGCAATAAAAAAAAAAAGCCACAGCGGTGTCAAGTGGCGGCCCTAGAATTTACTTTTCCTGCGTATTTATCAGAAGAGGATGAAAAAGGAAGCGAAGTAAAGGAACTAAAAAAAGCAGAGGAAAACCTTTACCTGTAACAGAAAGGCGAGTTAGTGATGGATTGTTGTGCAGAAGAGCGAGTGAGCTTGAGAAAGAAGGGCTGGGCAGTGAAGAAGAGAGGTTTTTCTGTCAAATAAAGAGAATGAGTGGGGGTGCCTTGGTTGAAGGAACAAGGAGTGTATGAAAATGAAACAGAGGATTGGAGTATTCGAGAGTAAGATTGGAACCGACTTTATTGTGAATAGGGTAAAGGCCAAAAGGATTTGAGGGATTTTGGGGAGAGAGATGAACGAGATTGTTAATTAATAATTTAGCTTTCCGAATCGCGATGGAGTGAACACTGGGGATTTCCCCCAATCCCATTCATTCATGCCCCCCATGCATGCTTCCTTCATCAACTCTCTCTCTCTCTCTCTCTCTCTGTGAATGGTAATTTGGTAAATGTGCCCCGGCCATTGCCAGGGATCATGCTTCCTTCTGTGGTCCCCACCCTCCCCCTATCGTCTTCCTCTTCGAGATACATGTGGCCCCCGCTTCTCGCTTCTCCTCCTCAAATACACTTTCTCCCCCATAAAAATCCTTAAAAAAAACCACTTCGGTAAAATTTGTTGTAAAAAAGTGTATAAAATTTGTTTATATGCTGATGTGCAACATATTTTCTTTGTAATTTATCTTTAAATATGTGTAAAACTAAATATGTTTAGACGTAGCTTAAGAACTTGTGTGTTTATGCATTTCTGGATAGCAAAATTTTGCAACCTACGAGTTTTTAGCGGTTTTTTTGTCTTTCCTATTTAGTACGTATAATAAATAACCAACTCTGTGACAAAACATGCTTGTAATAAAATATGGATTATGACCCCGTCACATGCCATGTGATATACAGAAAATTATAGGTTATTTATAGTAATAAGGAATAAAAGAAAATTAAAAATATAGCTGGTCGAAGTTGATCTGAATTATATCTTTATAAGCTTGTTCAGTTTAGTTTATTTTTAGTTTATAAGTATTTTTCACGTAAATTGAGATAAAATTCATCTTACATACTTACTTTCTATACTTTAAATTACAATTGAAAATCTATTTTTGACGGTTCTAATCATTATCTCAAATAAACATTATAGTATGTTTGGAATAGTGTGACATTCTAAAAAAAAATTGTAATTAATAAAATATTAATTTATTAAAATAATAATATTATATTATATTATAAAATATAATATATATATATAAATGTGTATCGGCGCCTACCACAAACAAAAGGGGGTTTGTCCCCTTTTGTTAAAAAAAAAATGAATGAACGATGGTGAATGATTGATGCACAGGAGGTGAGGGGTATTATAAATACCCCTCACAAACACTTCACATAAGTGAAGTGTTTTGTGGAGAGAGAAGAGAGTGAGGTTCTGATTGGTGTATTTTCGGTTCTTCGGAGATCAATAAGGTACACAAACTCTCTTCTAATCATAAAGTTTCTTTTATGAAAAATGTTCTAAATAATTTTCTCTTTCATATGATAGTAATTTTATGCTAGTTAGAGAATATTTTGGGGATATGATTTTAGGCAAGTTTTGAGTTTTATCAATATAAGACTATAGAAATGTAGAGAATAATTAATAGTTTATTTTAATCGATTTAGATTTATTATTTAGTGGTCATGTGATTTTATAAATAGGGTATAAATTAATCCCTATAGGGCGTTTTTACCGATAAAAATTAGTTTAAATATTTTATTTGGATTATTGGAGGTATTATTGAGGTTTTAATCGGGTTATTTTTGTTGGATCTGAGTTATGTGAAAAATATAAATTAGGACTTAATATTTGAATTTTAATTTGATATGATTTTAATTATGTGGATATTTGAGGAATTGTTCAATAATTATATTAAATCCATATAAATTATGAAAAAGAGATTTAATTATTTAGAAAGTTGATATTGAGGATTTTATATTTATAGGTATGTTAAAGGTTATTTAAGGATTTTTTTTAAGGAAATTGGAATAAATGAGGATAATAGTTGTATAGAAAATTGGGTTGTAGGAGTTAAATTATGTAAATTAATTATTTTATTGTTATTTTTGGTTAATTGGTATCTACATTAATAATGTAGATTTTTCTTGTGATCGGTGATTACACGGGTTTTACTATCCAAATTAAGATTAAGCTTGGAATCGAGGTAACTGGGGTTAATTTATTTTATATGCTTGTTTTGGAATGTAAGGTATATTATAAACCTTACTTTTATTTATATTACTTGTATGTGTTTCGTAAGATTATATTTATGTTTGAATATGAATTTATTTCAGTGAAGCAGTGTATTTTTCAAATTATTATTGAATTGTTACTGTTATGGTGGATATGTTGTTTGAGATGAATGTTGTATAAGAATTTAGAATTATTGTAATTGGTTTTGAAAGCTGTATTAATTTATTATTTTTATATTACGGGATATGTTGGGTTGTGTGGAAGAGATATGGTGAATTGTGTGCACATCGGCTCTCTCAATCCTGGCCCGGATTTTGGAGCTGAGTGTTTGGGCGGACACCTCCCTGTTACGGTATATTGGTGGTGGCATGTGAGGGGGCAGTATTCTTGATGTGACTAGCTAACCTTTGGCCGGGTATACTAGCACTAATAGGTTGTACCAGTCCAGAGGAGATAAGGAGGAGCAGGATGGATGAGTTGGGATGATTTTATTGATTATATCATGTTAAATGTTAAATTATGAGAATATTATTATTATTATTATTATTATTATGTCAGTTAAACATGTTTCTCTGACTTACAATCTTTTCCTGCATATTTTATAAATTTATTTTGGTTACTGAGACTTTATGTCTCACCCCGTCATTATAAATAATTTTTCAGGTGTTACCTCTAATCTGGATAGAGGCAAAGGGAAACAACCAGAGGCATAGACTTTGAGAATCTTGTAGGCCTCTTTTGGTATTGGTGTTGTATTAATTTCTATATTGCCGTTATAGGGCCCACATGTTTTTAAAATGCCATAATTACTGTTTGGATATCTATGTTGGAAATCATTTTGTGACCCATGGGTTAATTGTGATGTGATATCAGAATAATAAATTTATCTGCAGTGAGTTTGTGCCCTAAACTCCGATATGTTGTGGAAGAGTTTGTGGGCGAGTTTGTGTCCTAAACTCTGATATGTATTGGAAAAAAAAAATTATCACTGATTTTGTATATATGTGGATAATTGTTGTTTGTGAGAAAGGGTCGTTACAAATAGCGATTGTAGTCTTCAAAAATATATTTTTAATTGTAATTTACGGAATACAAGATAAGTATATAAGAATATTTTCTTTGTTTAGTTAAGCTTGGCTTATTTTATAAGCCCGATTTATATAAATAGAGATAAAACTCATCCACATATTTACTTTATAAATCGTAAAAACTATCTCATAAACTATAAAAATTATTTTATATTCTATAAATCACGGTCAAAAAATATCTCAATTTATATACATAATCACTTATAACATTTTTAACAACTAAACCATAAATGCTATTTTATGTCTCGCGGCGGCTGTGTGTATTTTGCTGGGTCGTCCAATTGGCCAATTTGTTTGACTGTTGTAAACTTGTAATTTTCTTCCATATAAATATCTCATTCGGTCACCCCATGAAGTTATCAAATATCAATATTAATTAAAAAAAAGGAGGTGATTAAAAAAGAATGGCATGTGATTGGATTAAAGAAAGAAAGAGAAAATGCGAAGATGAAGAATGCAGGTGATAATGACCACTTGGTACGCCATCTTGTCGTGGCCCCATCCCTTGAACTTATCCGATTGACTTTTAGATTCTTTTAAGAATTAAGAAATAAGAAAAATCTTCTTTCACAAATCCCTTTGTGCTGCTCCCACCGAACATTTTCGCCTCATTAAGAGTTTGAAAACTATCTCCTGATTTCAGAATCTATTATTTTATAAATCGACATAATTTTTTTTATATGTTTATTTGATAAATTATAAAAATCATTTTTTAAAAATTAATCCAAACGCAAATTTAGTTTAAGTCATTCTTCAATTACTGAATTTACAAAACGCAGATACAAACAAATTTAAGAATGATTTGTGCTCGTTAGTGTGTTTGGAAAACCAGAAACCACGGTTTATATAAATCGTGACAAAACTCTTCTCACATATTTATTTCATAAATCGTAAAAATTATTCTCAAAATTTATTCCAAACACACACTTAAGTCATTTTTCAGACTTTTTTACTAATATACTATAAACAATAAAACATATATACTAAAATATTATACCGTGAGATATATTTATCAAAATATTATACTCAAAATCATTTTATTTACCAAACTAGAAAAATTACATATTCTCCTGTATAAAATTCTCTTGTTTTATTTCTTATTTTGATAGTTTGTAATATATAATTCAAATTTTATTTATGGTACCCTTGATAACTATTATTTTACTATTTTTTATTTTTAGGTGGTCACTAGTTGATTCAACAATTTGAAAAATTAAAATAGGAAACTATTATTTTGACTGTAAGTATTATCCTGTACTATATGGTAATATAGGTCAGTTTTGAGACCTCAAATTTTCAAATTTGATCTCTATTTTTAAGTATGTGATTTCGCCTATGTAAACCTTGTGTCATGATATTAGCAAATATGTTTTTATTTTGGGGAATCTTCTTATCTCATTTATGATATTTGGCAAAAGCTCACCCAAAAACTTTAGGGCCCGTTTGGTACGCTGGAATTGATTTTGATGGATATGGATATGGAATTGAAAATGGGGTTTAAAAGTGTGTTTGATATGTACATGTAATTCAGACATTATTTTTATTTAATATTTATATTTTAAATGTGAAATTATTAATTTGCCCTCATCTAAAAAAACCTAACAAGTACCTCAAACATCCAAACTATTTTATTATTATTATTATAATTAATTTTTTTAATAATAATTTTTTCTAATTTTTTAAATATATTTTAACCAGATCCCCCTTTTCTTTTTATTTCAAAAATTACCTACTAATTTCATTTTTTTATTTTTTATAAATAATTAATTCAAAATTATAATTATATCTTTGAAATAAAAAATAAGGATGTTATAGTTGTCGCCAAAATGAAGAGAGGTTGCCGTTGTTACCTAAGGGAGGAGGGTAATTGATGGAATTGTGGAAGTGGAATTACAAATCTTAGCTTTTGGGATGTAATTCATTTTGGTGGAATTGGCTTATTTGGCTTCCACATGGAATTGGAATTGAGAGCCAATTCCATTGTACCAAACAAACTCTCTAATGGAATTGAAACTCAATTCCATTTCCATCCTCTCCAATTCCAATAATGTTGGTAGGGGAGAGGGAATTAGGAAAGAGGAGAGAGGGAATTGTTAGCCGTCTAGCTTAACCGCAAGCGTACGAGTCGCAAGTAATATAAAAATATCGTTCCCACGAGGACTAAGGAAAGAGAACTTGAACTAGTTATAGTAATTATATTTTTAATTAGGCTGAGCAATTTGTTTAGGTTTAATTTGTAAAGAAAAATAATTGGAAATAACGGAAGACAAATCGAACTTAACTTCACGAGTATTAAAGACCTAGGATTATCTATCCCCTTTCTATTTCATGAACTAGTTAATTTACCCTCAATCAGAAATAAATGAATATATGTATTTGTCTAATATTCTAATACATTTGGTAATGCTCTCTCGAGTCCAAACAAAATATTTATCCTAATATATTGATCAATCTCTTGTATCAAATAATAAGGACTAATTTTAGACACCAATCTTAATTTGACAATGCTAGGTTAGTAACTATATCTCTATGATACAAACAAACCATCCACTTAACACCTAAACTTCAAGTCTAACACGATTTTACCTAAGTTCTACATTTAAATTATCTTTCTCAAAACTAATTTAAATGAACAAGACAACTAAATGGTGATCAGGCATTTAGAGGCATTAAGATCAAGATAAAATCAATACAAAAATTCATTTAATGCAAAATAGAGTAAATAAATAGTTTAATCCATAAATAGGTTTAAGATAATACTAGAATGAGAATATTAGTTACTCATGTTCAAGAAGATCAAATCATAAGAGTAATAATAAATCATCATTGAGTTCAGATTTAAAAAAAAAAAAGAATACTATAAAAGAGAGTACTAATATAATTTAATTCTGAGTTCAGACTCTTCTTAGTAAACTCCTCTTCCTTAAAATCTCCTCAATTTCTTGCTCCACTCTGTCGCAGAGTCCTTCACGTTCCGGTTCTTTCCGTCTCGTTCGCCTTCGATCTCCGTCTGTGTTCTTGCTAATTGCTTTCGCTGCTCCGTTCTCCTCCGTTCGCGTTGCTGTGCCTTTTTATAGGCACAATTCATGTTTGTTTCTTTTTCCCGCGGGCCCCACATACCAATCTAATCATATTCTCATCTTCAAAAAAAAATGTCGTGTGATATAATATATATATATATATATCTATACACACATATATTTCTATTTTCCTTTCTCCTCAATGCACAATATTATTTTTTGTGAAAATAAAATAAAATATGAGTAGATTTTCTATTAAAATATCTTATTATCTTATATTTAATTTAAAAGAGGAAGAATATATAAAAGATAACTAAATAGGTATAAAATATTCATAAATCTAATTAAATATATTTCAAAATCTATTCCTATTTAATTATAAAATATATACTTATCAGGAATTAACAAAGAGAAATAAGAAAGAGGCCGGAGAGAGGGAATTAGGAAAGATAAATATATTAAAATTGTTCTTCATGTGATGAAATTTAAAAATTATTCACTTAAAAAATGATTTTCACTTACATAAAAATTTGTATTGGTGCTGTGTTATTGAAGAAGTCGTTCTTTAGGTGAACGATTTCTAAAATTAATCACCTGAAGAACGATTTTAAATACAATATTTTGATAAATATTTACTACAATATAGTATTTTAATATATATGTTTTACTGTTTATAATATATTAGTAACAAAGCCTCATTCTTCCCTTCAAATTATTTTTGAATCTTAGACAGTAACATACATTCCATAAGACTATTTTTGTAGAATGAAATATTCAAATAAAAGGGGAATTTAAAAGGAATATTATATGTATATGGTTGGCTTATTTTATTGAAAAAATCACATTTAAATCTAACCGAAATACTTAAGTAATACCCAAGTGGTCCATCAAACTCAACAAGTCCATATAAGTCAATATAAATTTTATATATGATGTCTTTTACCAAATTGTCCACCTTTATTTTTCATAAAACCACCCCTGCTTTATTAAAAAAAGTTTTATTATGAATAACTAATGAGAACTTGTGAATTATTAATTAAAGTCAACATTTTGGCTGGATTTAAACGTGATTTCCCCCTTTTTTTTCCTTTTTAATTATCACAAAGACACTCTCAAACAATTAGATGTTGTCTGCACGATTAGACCTCAAAACTTGCGTGCGAAGATTTTTTTTTTTAATTAAAAAGAAAGAAAGAAAGAGAAAATCCATGGATGTTGTGAAAAATGATTACACCTACTGCATCACCCACAAAATATGCAAAATGATGAGAACAAGAGGTATAAAAAAAGATCGGCACGCCATCATAAAACTACATCTAGCACGTGATTCACCAAACCTAAAAACAAAAGTCGATCTTCTTTCATCACCGCATCAAATATATACACTAAAATATCCTTCAACTTTTATTAAAGAGTAAACGAAATCGTAAAATTTTTTTAAAACAAAAATAATCATAAGTTTTTAAAATTAGGGTAAAATCATACTCAATTAAATTCTATTTATTATAATAGAAAAAATTAATCTTTTGGTCTATAAAATTTTGATTTACTTATAACTCAGCCCCTGAACTTTAATTTGACTCACTAATAACTTAGTCCCTAATGTTTCTAAGTCATTCTATGTCGCAAAAAAGAATGTTAAAATACAGTTAAAAATTGCTTATATGAATTTTATATAAATTAAAAAATAAAAAATAGTGTTCACATCCCCACTAACTCACATCCATGACAAATCTTTCTGAATCATCATATGGTAGCGAATGGCTCATATTAGAGAAAATGTTGAAGTCACTTATAATGTTTCTAACTCTAATAAAGCACACATGTATGCGAGAAAAAGCTACTGTGGCAAAAGAGATTTCTTAATTTTTTGAATGATAAATGATAGTGCTTGTAAGAGGATGAGATTAGAAAAAGTCGAAGCACGCCCACTTTACAACTTACCTTGTGCACATAGAGGTTTCTTAACTTTTGAATGATAAATGATGAATGCCTTTAATATAAGCAAATCGATCGCAGCGGGATTTCTATAAAATAGAGGTGGAGGAGGATTTGAGTCAGGGATTAAGTTGCAAGCTAAGCGGTAAAAAATTCAGGGACTGAGATATACCGAATCAAACTACAGGTAGAGGTGGAAATTAGGGTTGGCTAAAAGGGCCAGCCTTACAAGGCCCGAAGAAAGAAAAATTATTTTTTTCAAAGCCCACCCCGCAGGGCCGGAAGTTACTTTCACAAGATTCAACTATACATTTACATGCCTCATACAATAAAATAAATACAGTTACTAATTCATAATCAAAGGTAAAAAATAAAATCCACAAGTAACTCATAGTCTCATACAAAACATAAGTAAACACTCTAAGCAACATGATTATGACGACTATCATGTTCATCTTCTTCGCTACTATAATCAATTTCAAGAAATTTTGATTGTACTTCACTTTAAGTAGTAGACTATGCTTAAGGGGTAAAAATATCAAGAATTAGTAAATTATCATCATATGTAAATTTGACAATTTTAAGGTTCTCAGGGAGGAGTCAGCAAGGGCATGGGAATTAAAAAAAAAGTTAAAGGACCTAACGGGCCGGCCATCGACCCTGCAGGGCTGGCCCTTTTAGGCTCGACTTTCTTTTGAAGCTCTATTTTTCAAGCCCGGCTCGTGATTTAAAAAGGCCAGCCCAACGGGCTCAACCCGGTTTCCTGGCTTTAACTACGTGGACTGAGTTATAAGTGAGTCAAAATTTTGAGGGCCAAAAGATCAATTTTTCCCATTGTAATAGATAGAAGTTAGCTAGGTTTAACAGTTTTGCTCCAATATAGAAAGTTAAAGGTTACTTTTGCACTTTTGATAAAAGTTGAAGGTTATTTTAGTACCTTAATACAATATATAAATAAACATATATTTGAAATTTAAACTACTCTCTCTGGTCCTAAATATAAAAAAAGTTGATCTTTTTTAGAGAGATTAATAAAACTAAATAAGTTACTTAATTATATCATATGTTATGTATCATTAGATTATATATTAATTTATAAGTTAGACAAAATAATTTAGAAAAAAAACGATAAATATAAATATTTTAAAGTAATGTAATTACTTTTTTTAATATATCTAAAAATATTAACTCCGTCTTATATTTAAAACTAGAGTGAGTGTATATATATATACAAGGTGATGATGATCAGTGATGAGCGTGAAGATTGTTGAGGAGTGAGGTGGAGGAAGAAATGGTGCCCAAAACTCCAAGGACCAGCCCTAAAGCTATGAGACACAAGTTAAATACTAAGAGAGTGTTTGATATTTGTCCCCAACAGATCTTAACGTAGAAAGCACAAGGAAGTATCAAGCTTATGAAAACTGTCAAAAGCGAGCCTGTGAGACTAAGCACGTCCTCAAAATAAGGCGCAGAAAGAGCTAGTGCTAGAATCACCAGTAGCAGCACTGAACCCACCGTGCCTCTTATCACCATCTTGCTTCTGTGACTCATAGAACTGGGAAGCCTTTGCTGTAGCTGAATCGCAAATGGCGCGAACTCAAGAGCATATTTGGTCATTGGTGTTATCACTGTCGCCCACACTGCTATCTTGGTTACTATGAAATTCTCTGGCATGCTTAGAGTGATCTGCGACTTTACTTGTGGCCCAAACATCTTCGCTCCCATGAATCCCAGCGTTGTAAACAATAGTGTGGCTATTGAGAAGCTCACTATTATCACCTGAAATATTTCATCTTCACGATCAGAGGACGAGACTAGCTTTTTCCTATATTTCATTGTTATAAATGTACATGTAATGATATCTCCTATCAATTAGGTCAAGTGATTCTGATTGACGGAGATGATGAATGTTTACATTGACCTCGATCTCTCTCTATTTCCTCTCTAATTAATGTAATTATTATTAGATCAAGTTTTAATGGGTAGCATTTAACACTATATAAAAATATTATTACAACATTAAATTTAATAAATATCTAGCTATATGATAAATGGAATAAATTCTAATAATTAAAACTTAATCAAATGGTGAATACATTAAATATAAAGAGATATCATTGGAGACATTCCAGAGCATCTAACAAATGAGTGACTTCAGTTTATATATATATCCAAACCTCAACAGTATCAGAGACATTTGAATATTTCAAAAAGAAAATATTGTGGACATGATGCCCCTGACTTAAAAAAACTAAGCCCAGGTAAAAAAGAGAAAAAATGAAGATATAACCTGAAACTTGAAAAGAAACACAGACAAAAAAAAAGTAAAAGGAAAAAGGAAAAAAAAAGTAAGAAGAATATTAGAATAGGTCTCACCCTACAATGGAGGCTCTTTCTTTATGTCTGTTCTAGAGGACTTTTTTAGTCGCTTTTAAGGGATTGCATAAATAAAAGTGGCGTAATAAATAAACTTATTTATGTTTGTTTTGATTGAAATATTTCATAATATTCATGAGAAGATGAGAGCAACTTTTTCCTATTGCATTGTTAGAAATGTACGCGTAACTTATAATATACCTTGGTGAACTTGGAGGGGTCCTTCATGGATTTATGGAGATTAGGGAACACGACGTGTCCGCCAAAGCTGTAAATGAAGAGGCCAGAAACAGAAGGGACATTATGGATCTGAAGAACTGGGATGTGTCGGTTAACCTTAACGCCTCCGAAAATGGGAGTGACAGCGACAGACAAGAAAATAACAAGAGACATGAGAACACCAGCAGAGGAAAGGAAAGAAATGGAAGAAAGGTCTGTGAGCCACAAGCTAGGCAAAGCAATAAGAACAGCAAGAACAGTGAGAAGGTGAGAAGGTGACAGTAACTTAGGAAGACGCAAATGGTTAAGGTAATGAGATCCCATGAAGACAGTGAACAAGTTGTCGTGTAGCGAGATGGTGTAGGAGACAAGGGCCATGAAGATCTCTGTGTAGATTAGGGTTGATGCAACTATTCTTCCTTTTGTTCCAAAGGCTTGTTCACCTATATCTACGTAGCTTTGGAGCTTAGGGTTTTTGGTCATGCATTTCCCAAGAAGACGACAGCTATAAGCACACGTGATTGCAAGGCCTATGAGGAATATTACTGCACATGCCCACCCTCCCTCTTCTACTGCATATGACGCTGATAATTGTCCCAACCCTACAAAATTCATCATGATAACAGAATATACATGCATGCTTGAGATTCTTTAGGAGAGTTTAGAAAAGTTAATTAACAAACGAATACCAACGGAGATTATTCCGGCATACCTTGCACTGTCTCTTAAATAATTTGCTATATTGTGATATTTAATGTGAGATCTATTTATCTAATTTAGGGAGATTAAGAAAATTAAATATATTACTTAATTATCACATATTAGACATAATCTCTCTAAAATATTTATATGTAATATCATATTATATATCAGCATATAAGTTAGGCATATTAGTTCAAAGAAAAATTATAACTACCCCAACACTACAAATTAAAAATCGTCATCAAATGAGTCATGCATGCATGCTTAAGATTCTTTGTGGGAGTTTAGAAAAGCTCACAAATAGAGATTATATTCTCGCATACCTTCCATTGTCTCTTTTTAAAAAAAAAAACGTAGTACTCCTACTTAATAATGTATAACTTATTTTTTTTATTTAAAGATGTTAAGGAAACTAAATAAATGAAGTAATTATAACTATGTGTCATACATGTATGCTTAAGATTCTTCATGGGATTTTAGAAAAGTTAACAGATAAGCACAACCAGAGATTATATTCTCGCATACTTTCCATTGTCTCTTTAAAAAAAAATAGTAATCCTATTCCATAATGTATAACTTATTTTCTTATATATTAATTTTTATATATAACTTATTTTTTTATATATTAATTTATAAGTTAGATAAATAAATTAAGAAAAAAAATGATAAACATAAGAGATAAAGTGAAAAAAGGCTCGTACCAAACAAACCAAACCAAATCGGGTGATATACATTCTTATATGAGATTGTCATGTGTGTATATTACGTACCAGTGAGCATGCCAACCATATTGATGACAGAATGAGCAAAAGAACTATTGGGTTCAGCCTCATCAGCTGTTTTGTTTCCATCGTCACGTGTACAGTGTTGGTCGTTGTTGCTGAGCTCTAAGCACACTTCGTTGCAGTTTGTGCACTGAACACCATTCACTGATTGATCCTTCTTCTTCTGCACACACTTTGATCCAAGGCTCGTAAGGCTTTCCTTAACAGATTTCAACATCATCATATACAGAAACTGATCGACGAAGGACAGAGAATAAGGAAGGGAAGCATAGAGAGAGAAAGAGAGGTAGGTAGCAAATTAGAGAAGAAGATTATTTATAATAACTAATGAGTGGTACGGTCATCAGTGACATGCAAAGATGCGTATTTATAGTTGAATTGAAGGCTAAAGAATGGCGTACGTCATCAGCCACAACTAATATTGGCGAGAGAAGAATATAACCATCCTCCTGCTAACTGCTTCATTAGTTCATATGAGAGAAATATTCCAAATTAAAGCTAATTTATAGTATCGTATTCGTGTACCTCACCCTCACCCTTGCTTCTTTGCTAGATGCTATTAAATCTCAATGCCTCCTTTAGTTACAGTTTTCAAAATAGTTTATAAATTTGATCACAGTAGCTGGGAGTAATATTGTAATGACTATTGGAACGTACTCATCAAGAAAATGGCCATTGAATTGGATATAAAGTATAACTTTTATATATGAAGAGCTTAATTTTTCATAGAAAAATACACTTTGATATATATATATATATATATGAGATCACATAACGGAATTTTTTCAAAATATTGAGTGTTTTTTTAAGACATGTTAGATCAATCTAACTATTTATTTTAAATAAGAGCTAATTTAATTTGAACAATCTTTAGACTACAATTTAACTAGCTATTGAAATAGATGTACAGTCTAACTTTATTTCTTGCATGAAAAGATTATCATTCATAAAATAAGATATCTTATTCTTACCATCAAGTAATTGGATTAACTGGTTGTGAATTATTTCAATTTAACTAGTGGTATTGGATTTGAGCCTCCGGTATAGAGCCACAATAATATTGCTGGAATATGGTGGGTTAATTATAAAAAAAAAGGACATGTTGGGATACATGTTAGTGACAGATCACAATTCTTCTTTTTAAATTATATCAACTAATACTTTTATATATTATATTTAGAATAGTATTTAGATAAGAGCTAGTGAAAGATCATTTTATTTCTTTTGATAAGAGCTTATTTGAATAGTATTTAGAATATGCAAAACTATTTTAATTTTTGTGTACTAATTAATATTTACTACTACAAAAAACACCATAAACGACATTTATTTTTATAAATATTATGGTATTTAGAAAGCGTCGTAGCTTCCAGCGCCATAAAAGTAACCTATGACACTTCTTGAATTTCTGAAAGTGCCGTAGGTTTGTTTTTTTTATTTTAAATATACTCTCTATGGCTCTTCCCTACAGAAGTGTGGACCTCCTATGGAAAAGTGTCATAGAAGGTCTTTTCAAAAAAAAAAAACCTACGTAATTGTTTTCTTTTTATAATGAAACCCTCTGTATCCTTTAAAATATTGAATTCCCGTCTTCATCTATCAAGTATGGAAGAACTCTAGTATATAAGTTGTTTAAACTTGAGCCATACACTGGTACATATAGTTCTTCTTTTTAAATTATATCAACTAATAATTTTATATATTATATTTAGAATAGTATTTAGATAAGAGCTAGTGAAAGATCATTTTATTTCTTTTGATAAGAGCTTATTTGAATAGTATTTAGAATATGTAAAACTATTTTAATTTTTGTGTACTAATTAATATTTACTACTACAAAAAACACCATAAACGGTGCTTATTTTTACAAATATTATGGTACTTGGGAAGCGTCGTAGCTTCCAGCGCCATAAAATCAACTTATGACACTTCTTGAATTTCTGAAAGTGCCGCAGGTTTGTAAGCTCTATAGAGAACTAAACTAGTATTATTATATTTGTAAGCTCAAAAATTTAAAAACTTACAATGTATAAGAAGTTTAAGAAGGCAGAGTTAAAACTTTAAGTAAATACCTAGAAAAAAAATTAAGCATACATATAAGATTTATGACAAATTTAACTAAAAAAAATAAGAAGAAAATGTATGGATTTCTGTATATAAAAAAAACATTTACGAGCTAGGGAGCTTCTATAGGAGGCTGAGACAATAAGAAAAAAATACATGGGAGACCAAGCTTTGTAGGAAATGGGGACCAAGATAATAAAGTTGGGACTGAAAGGATAAGACAAGATGGTGGAGCAATGAAGTTCTAGGAAAATGGGAGTTGGAGAGAGAGCAAAGAAGATGATAATGACGGACTGGTGAAAAGTTAAAATAAAACCTAAGAAAGCTTTGGCGTTTTTCTATACAAACATCATAGCTTTCAATAATTAAAAAAAACCAATGGCTTTTAACGACACTTGGATACTAAGCGCCGTTGAAGGCAAATAGATATTCATTGCCTTCAACGGAACTTAGTTACCAAGCGCCGTTGATTGCCTTTACCGAAGGCAATAGAGGCCTTAAACGCCGCTTGATGATCATCAAGCATCGTTAGTTTGCCTTACAAAAGGCAATATTCTATTGCCTTTAAGGTCTTGATCAAGCGCCTTTCAAGACTTTTTTAAGGCAATGTATTATATTGGCTTCTTTAAGGCCATCAAGCACCGTTGAAGGCCTTTTAAAGGCAATAAGTATTGCCTTTTAATACTTGTCTTCAACGGCGTTTGCTGTTCAAGCATCGTTAAAGGCTTTCTCTAGCGCTTTTAAGATTTTTAAAGGGTGGTTTTGTATGACGCTTGATTAAGTAAGTGCCAAACAAGGAGTCTAATTTTTTTTTTAAAAAAATAAGGTTAGCTATGACGCTTGTCCAGATAAGTGCCATACAAGGGGTCTAATTTTTTTTTTTAAAATAACCCCTCGTATGCTGCTTCCCCAGCCAAGCGTCACATAAGGTATTAGGCAGCTACGATGCTTTCTTGGTCAAGCGCCATAACTACCACATGTATTTTTTTTTTCAAAAATATAAAAGTCTCCTCCGGCGCTTATTTCAAGAAGTGTCATAAGATTAACGCCGCTAAATCTATATTTTGTAGTAGTGATTAACAAAGTTTTCAAGTGAGTATTATGATACCAACAATCTTTATTTATCTTTATACTTGAAAGTATTGATTAAATCATTAAAAATGTTTAAAAAGGTAA
Organism: Albizia julibrissin; assembly: GCA_037074505.1. Lineage (NCBI taxonomy): Eukaryota > Viridiplantae > Streptophyta > Magnoliopsida > Fabales > Fabaceae > Albizia > Albizia julibrissin. The sequence continues at coordinate 1,276,684 of CM073482.1, read as the reverse complement.
TTAATACTTTAATTGGAGTATTAAACTAATCTCTTCGGTCCTTAATATAAGACATATTTAGAGAGTTAATTTTGGTCATAAATATAAAACATTACTTTTATATTTGTCAGTCTTTTCCTAATTTACCCATATTGTTACTCCTTCAACAATAACCAAGGAGTAGAGAAAATGAGGAAATTAAGGAAGATAATTAGGATATTTTAGAAAATATATGTCATATTAACTAGCTCAAATAACTTTCTTAATTTAATTAAATTAGGTAAATATATCTTATATATATTAAAAACGGGAGGAATATATCAAAATATTACATTGTTCCCAAATAGATGCTTTGCATATAAAATATTAATGAGTTAGATTAAATAGACTAATAGTTATGTTACTTGTGGAGATTTGAGAATGAATTATTTGAATTATTTATTTATAAAACTATAATATTTAATTTTTTTTGTCCCAAACTTTAATACTCCCTCCTGTTGACATAATTGATAAGTTAATCTTGACCCTAAATATATGACATATTTTTTATATTTATCAATTTTTTATAATTTACCTCTATTGATGCTCTCTCAACAATAATTAAGTAAAAAATATGTGGAGAGAATTAAAGAAGATAATTAGTGTGTTTTAGAAAAAAAACATGTCATGTTAAGTAATATAACCAACTTTCTTAATCTAATAAAATTAGGTAAATAGGTGGTATAAGGAGCATTTGATTTGATAATTCAAAAAGGTTGAATAATATACGAAAATCAATAAGCTGTATTGCACTAGATTCTATCTAATAACTTTGCCTAAAGTCCTAAATATGTGTTCATGGATGGCGACATGTATGACATCTACCAAATTTTGAATAATGAATAAGCTGTATTTGCAAGTTTTGGATCACGAAGGTTGTGTTATATGAAAAAGACGTAGAAACAAGAGAGAATAAATTTTATATATTCGCACTGATTCATTATTTCTTTATGCTCTTTGGAAATTCCACTAAAGCATATAGTTTCGCAAAAATAGAACTTTGTTGATGCCAAACGCACCACAACAACAATTAAACGGGTAAGATCACATTGCTTTATTTTATCCCATTTCTAAGATGCTGCCTGCAATTGGAAAACGTTAATTCTTGAAAGTGGAACATGACATATACACACTCATCAATTGATTCCTACTGAATTGATGACTTCAGGGGATTTGAAATTTGATGTTGCTTATTCAGCAGCTTATACTTTGATTCCAACTTATCTGAAAGTGACGAAAAGATCCAAGTATTGAACTTTTTTCTCATGCCATATCTAAACAAGATCTATTCTCAATCAATATCAATACTCTTAATATGCAAAAAGGAACCCATATATATATATATACATGAGAATTGTTCTTCTTCCACCGGAGTGTTGTTTCAACTCATTATAAGTATTTTTTTCCTTCTATATTCCAACATAGGAAAAATTTAAAGTAAAGATATACATTTTCTATTGCTCTTGCATATATGGATGCTATTCTTTAACCACTTTTCAATTTAATTGCATGCACATTCACATAATGGCTGTCATTATGAAAGTTTTCATGGAAGAAGATGCTTGAGTTGCCATTGAAGTGTTAGGGAATATATAACGTGTGAAATTCATATGTAGAATCGTTACGTTCCTCTTATATATATAGATGCCATTCTCAGATTCTACCACCACAAACTTTTGCCCTTTGGCATCAGCCATAGCTTCACTTTTGATACTTATAGCCTCAAGCCCTCACAAACAATTAATTTCATCGCATCTTCATGATTTAATTTTCTCTCCTCTCCCATAATATATATATATATATATATATATATATATATATATATGCACACACACACCTACCGCGAGTGTTTTTTTTTTTTGGGTGGCTTCTGAATGTTTTGATGTTGGCATGCAAACAAATCTCAAAGCTGTTTATGATTATCCATATTTATTGTTATTACATTTATGATTATTACTTAATGTGCGTTTAGAATAAAATATATCATCACCCTCTATTCTTAATATAAAATCTAATTCTTGGTGCAACTTATAGTATAAACTAAATCTTATATTAATGATCGGATATAGTAATAGATAGTCAATAGTTGTTCGGTGTAGTAAGAAGTGTTATATATAACCACTTAAACTCAAAGTCATGATGTAAGAAAAAAAAGTTTTTGGTACAACTATCTGAGTTTGGAATTTGATAGGGTTCAAATTTGGTTTGCGAGCATTGCATATTTTACACACACACAGAGTATATATTATTTATTATGTATTAAAAATTTATGGATAAAAAACAACTTTTGCATAAAGATCGCGTATCTTAATTTTGGAAAATATTAACCGCTACACTGACGTTGGCGACAAATTTAGTGAAAATCTATTCCATGGTCAGGTAGGATTAGACTAGATCAGGACAAGGTCCCAAAAAATGGATTTATAGATCAGATTAGGTCGGGTATATGTTACAATCTTACACAGGCCATGAGGGGGGTTTAAGGGTCTGGTTTGTTACCTACAATAATCTGTTGATAGTCTTTCTACTCACTGTTTCTAGCCTTTGTAACCCTCTTTCATTGTATTTATTATAATATCATTCTGTTTTTGTGAGGGGAAAAAAAAAACAGCCTGTTTATTTGGTTGCTTCATTATCAATTACCAATGTACGACCCATCATCACAATTATTTAAAAATGACATTATAGGTAAGGGTTGAAAATAGGTTAGACTAAACTAAGTTTTGGTCAAATAGCCCTGAGCTTGGCCCAAAGCCTATATAAAGGCTTTTTTTTGCCCAATCCTGAGCCCAACAAACCTGGCCCGGCCTACAAGCCTGATTCATAGTGCGGATTACATAAATGTCAAAATCTTATGGTTGGCAAAAAACCTAAAATGCCCTTGCTCCTGTTTGCCTTCAGTCTTCACCGTCCATTGTTCCCTGCCTCCATTGTCGGCCACTAAAGGCGCCACCATGGACATTTTAGTTCAATTCACCACTTAAGAGTTTGTGGTTTGGCTTTGTGTCTTTGCTTAATTTGCAAATGTGACTCATTATTCACTCTTCATACCAAATATTTTTGGCTTTTCTTTAACAAAAATGTTTTGAATGTACAGAGTCAAGATCATATCAAAACTTGAATTGATTTATTTCACCATTTTTTTTTCTTTGTTGATCTGTATACATCTCTAGTTGCTAAGGTACATAGTTTGCATTATTGTTATGCTTCTGAGCATCATATTTCATTGAAGGAGACAATGTGGGGTACTTACCAATGAAGGTTGAAACTAGCAGCCTGCATAAGGGGATGAGCAAAGTAAGCTCCTAATGTTATTGCAGTGATTGTCAAGTATGGCAACCTGATAAACTCCCTATAGTAATATTTCGGCAACTTTTGCCGGCCATCGAGGATTGCTGCGAATGGGACTATGCTTGTTCGGGCTTTAACGGTCTCAAAGTCCTCGCCGTATCTTCTAGCAAGTCGCCTGTCCCCATTCCAAACACCAAATAAATGATGTGCTATTACGCCAACAGACGCAGCAACAGCCACAGAATTTCCAATCCAGATTGTGTGAGCTAGACACCAGATAACCTGCCCAACCATCTTCAAGACAAAACAAAATTTTCTCTTTAGAGAATGCCAAGCACATGTTTCACTTTGCCTAGATTTCAGAATACTCAAAACAAGAATTTCTGTTGCCATCAAGTCAAATGAAATTATTGCAGTTATTTTATGGCTACATGTCATTATGACAGATATGGCATTTCTCAAGAATGACACATTGAAGGTAGTCCATACTTATGCATCAACAAATGCAGGACATACAACAACAATAAAGCCTTATCCCATTGTGGGGTCAGTAAACAAAAGTAGGAGATACTTGTACTATAAACAGATTTGACGGTATCCAAATCGCACGCAGATCCATGACAACATCATGCATAAATCAAATGGACTCTGATGCAAAATGGAGATTTATACCTGTGGATGTCTGGTTATTCTCATGATGCCAGTTTCCCAGAGATGTAACTTAGGCTTGTCAACTGCTGCAACCTCTAGAAGATTAAATGTTGAAGGGTATAGGAAAAAGAAGGAAATGAAATTGGCCAGCCACAAAAGTTGGTGAAGCCCAGGAACATTCTGGACTTGCCAGAGTTGAAGTCCATCATATCTGTGGTTAATAAAATATACCTGCGTCACGGAGAAGAAGATTTAGACACAAGTTATCTTGGACAAAGAAGCAGTTCTGCAGCTTTGAAGAAAAGCAAAAAGGAACTTACAACTGTACTGACAGCCAAGGGTAGTGATATCCCTGCAAAAAGAACACGATAAGCTCTTTCTCCAATGAGCTTCTCAGCAGTGTCTCGAAAGCTAGCCATGCCACTGTGGACACCGGCAAATATGAGTATCAGGATCAACATTACCACCTGAAGTGTGATATATCAAGAGTCAGTTCTGATTGAAAAACCACAGTAATTATCATAGTCAGGCTGCACATGTCAAACAAAAGAACAAAAACAATAATCATACTCATAATGTTGAAAGATACAGAGATGGAAAATATATGTTGCTAAAAGAAAATATCATTTTCGTGAACAACTTGTGATGGAGGCTTTATCTCCTGGCTAGATGAAAACCTTTATGATGATCCTTAAGATTTTGTTCAGCAAAACTAGTGCCATTCTCATTTGACTAAAGTCAAGCTTGTATTCCGAAGTTTGTTGAGGATTTACTATTTCCATTCCAAAATGTTGTAGATTTTCTGGGAAGTAGTTGACTCGGGAGAGTGAACTCCTCTTACAGACACTGTCAGAAAAAAATTATTTCCCATATGTTAAGCATGAAGAATTCCTGGATTTCCAGATATAAACTTTTTAATTCCAACTATGTAACTACTGACATTCTTCTCCTTCCAAGTCACAAAACAAGGCTGAATTCAAATTCAATTTAAATTTAGGGAAGCAGAAAAATATAGCAATTTTTTTTTTAAATAAAATTTGTTCCCTATATAACTAAAGTGTGAGCTTTGGAATTTTTTCTCAAATTCTTTCTCCCCCTAATCCATCATTGTTAACTATTTCGGGCTATTGAGACCATAGCTCAATTAATGCCAGTTTCAATCCGATTAAATTTTCTAGCTTTCAACTAATGAAGGCATACAAGAGAAACCGGTTAGTAGGCAAAGGCTTTTAGAAATAAAACCTATTGAAGGAATAGTTTAACCAATAACTTCCATAAAATTCAGCAACTACTGAAAGTAGTAAGAAATCACCTCATGACTATCTGAAAGCCCTGAAACCGCTTCAATAAAAGCTTTACCATACCCGGTGGAATTGTCAATCCAAACTACATTAAGAACAAACAGAACTACTCCCAAAATCACCGTGAAATAAATCCACGAAGATATCTTCTGCTCCTCCAAATGAAACGCCGCTGAGTCCTCACCCACCAAGCTCGAATCTTTCGTTTCAGTGTCTCCAATAGAAGTACAGGCAATGAATTTCCGAGGAATTATCACTTCTTTCGAAAGTTTGTTTAAGGAAAAAATATCATTTTTATTTGGTTTTGATATGGGGTTCATGAAAATGGCGGTGGAGACCGAAGAAGAGGGCAGAGAAAGTGATCGGTGACGGGTTTTGTGGGGTATAGAAGAGAAGTGGGTTGAAATCACAAGAGGAGTAGCCATGGTCAGCCCTACCGAAAGCAAAGTGAGTCCAAGAATTATATGCACTTTTTGAAAAATTGAGATGAAGGGTATCTGGTATCTGCAGAAGGCTATCGCTGGTGTTGGGTCATTTGGAGTTTTGCGGCAGATGACGCGTGGAATGTTGCTCGGCAAATAAACTTTTAACGATCTTTGGTGGCAAAGCAAATTGAGGAGTTGAAACAGACCTATTTTACCAGATCATGTCCGTCAATAGAAGCTAACGTTCGTCATCTTCTGTTTTTTTTTTTTTTGGTCAAGTTCGTCATCTTTTGGTTACTCCTTTAATTTTTTTTTTGGTTTTGGTCGAATTGGTTAGTCCTTTAATGAAAACATGTAGATTTCACTTTTATATGATATATTATGCTAGTGCATATCTATGTATTGTCTATTATGTTTATTGAAATGTGAAACTATTTCTCAACCATAATAGCATCTAAGAGACCAAGACAGAACTATAATGGAAATGCATGAAAATGTTTGGCTGAATGGCTGTTATTTGAGAAAGATCTTAACTTTGCATTATATGCTTTGCAATAGGTTTATTATCCATATGCTTTTGGTTGGTGACTTTAATTCATGAATTTCCGTAAGCATGGATTGCATCCAACGACATAGAAAATGTTGTCAATAGATCACCAATTGAAATTTATTGGAAGACAGTGATCTCCTAAAAATTGCATCTCATTCTTTATCGCGAGATGTTAAATGTTGAGTAGTGAGAAAGAATTCCCATCTTCAAATTAAATTCAAAGGGATGGCAAGTTATCTGTATACTATTTGCGAACAATAATAATAAATTCTTGTAGCAATCACTCGCATCTCGTGATCTATGTTTAAAAGTGGGGCAAAAAGAAGAGCAAGTGACGTACAAACTGGTAAAGATAAATGTAGGGCACATGAGACTTTTTGTTTTTTCTTATTTCTTGTCCAAATCAACATCTCCACCATTAGCGGTTTCTTGCTGCCAACTTGGCATCCATCACTTTTATTCCAACTGTTTTTCATTTCCCAATTCACTTTCATTTTGCAGGCCCACCCCATCTTCTCAAAATCCAACCTTTTTTAACTGATTTGCCTACATAATAGATCTCTCTCTCAAGAAGATCCATCCTCAGTTTCTTACCAAACAATAGCTCTGCATTTGGCACCCAGTTGAAAGAAAGAAAGAAAGGCTTCGCCTTTTGTTCTTTTCTTCAGGAATCACACATTCTGTTGTAGTTCTTGATTGTGAGGGAAGATGTCTGCAGCTGTAGGAGCTGTCTCTGCAACCAAAGACGTTCCCTTTAATCCTCATTTGGAGGAGGAGCTTAAGAACAATGAAGCTCAAGACCCCGAAACAGAGACCGAGGCAGAGGAAGAAGATGACTCCAAGTTGGAATCCGACAGAGAATTGGACCTTGGCCCTCAATTTTCACTCAAGGAACAGCTTGAGAAAGATAAAGTAACATTCTCTTTTTTTTTTCTTTCTGGAATGTTTCTTTGGCGCTATGATTTTGCAATTTGCTTTTCTGATTCAAACAAATCCATTCATGTATTCTCTATTTTTCCTTCATAGGATGACGAAAGTTTGAGAAAATGGAAGGAGCAACTTCTTGGCGGTGTTGATTTCTCTGCTATTGGAGGTACTTTTGAAGTTTTCCTTTTTCACTGTCTCAAGTTCTTCTCTGCTTTCAAGGAATATGTACATTATAGAGTAAACTTAAACTAACCCTCTTGAATTAGATTGTCTTGAGTATGATATTTCCCTTCAAATCTTACTTAGAAAACAACTTAATTGGCCTTTTAACAAATAGAATTATTCTGTCAAGTACTTCAGGGCTAAAATATCAAATGCTCCAAGTTAATGAATGTGTTGAAATGTGTCATTAAAAGTTCTGAAACAAAAGTTTTAGTTTTGAGCGAAACTTGAGAAGATCCTGTTTGTAAACATATAATATATAGCATAACTCTGCGTATTGTGTCGCCTAGTTTCATTCATTTCATCTCTTGTTGGATTTTTGCATGCCATGAAAAGCTAAACCAACCCCATTCATTTGTTGAAAACCAGAGGGCAAAGATCCAGAAGTGAAAATTGTGAGCCTCACTATACTATGCCCTGGAAGGCCAGATCTCATCCTGCCAATCCCATTTGCAACTTCTTCTAAGAAGTGTCTCTTCACACTCAAGGAAGGAAGCAAATACCGCTTGAAATTCACCTTCTCTGTCTCGAACAACATTGTTTCCGGCCTCAAATACACCAATATTGTCTGGAAAACTGGTCTTAGAGGTGAGACAAAAGCTATTCTTTTTGTGTTTTCCCAGAATGATTGAGTAACACTGTGCTAGTCATTCATTAATGTCTTTCATGATTTGCTTTGTCCAGTGGAGAATTCAAAAAGAATGCTGGGAACTTTTAGCCCACAGCAAGAGCCGTACACATATGTGTTGGAAGAAGAAACTACCCCTTCTGGCTTGTTTGCTAGAGGAAGCTATTCAGCAACAACCAAGGTAAGAAACCCATATAACCTAGAGAAAATTGATTCGCATATTGTTTATACCAATTATGTTTGATCAAACTATCTTCATTATCATTTTATGCATAGAAAGGAAAATGACTAACTAAATTTTTGTTGTTTCAGTTTGTAGATGACGATGGAAAATGCTACTTGGATGTCAACTACCACTTTGAAATTCAGAAGAATTGGCCAGCAAAACACTAAGATTCAATCTATGTTAGGTTATTGGTAGATTTGCTTCCTCTGGCATCTTGTATCCATTTGAAACAGACAGATTGAAATCCAACATGTTCATCAGTCATCATATTCAGTTATTGCCTTCATGCACATGCATGTTTGTACTCATGTTTCTAGCCCTTATATGGTTTCTTTTCCCTTTTCTATTAGTACTCAGAAAAAAGATATGTTTCCTCTTTACTCTCTGACACTTGACAGCATTCTACCTAAGATGCATCAAGACCTAATTTTGGGATCTAATTTCTAGTCATATTAATCTTCTAGAGGTAGTAAGGGGCCCCATCTGGATAAAGAAACGGAAATCAACAAAGTGTTTTCCGCTGTTACCTTTGCTTTCTGAAGCAAATGGCCAAAAGGTCCATCAATTCTTTGGTGGTCCAAATGCTTTACCCATATGATGAGCACATGCTTTTTGCTACATAAGGAATATTAAAAAAACAGGGGTGCCAAAGGAAAGAAAAAAAAAATAAAGCAAAACTTCAAATGAAACCAAACTTTGACCCCATCCATTGTCATGATTCAAAATTTAAATATTGTGAATAATATTCATCTTCAACACTCTAAGTGATAAGGGGTTTGTCCTTGAGTAATTCCTGATTCTTCTTCTATAATCATGAACCCATCTACTCTAATATCAACATTTTTTATGTTTTATTTCAGAATCTAGCCCCGGACAAGATATGTACTTTCATAATTATTTACATGTTATGTGGGTGGTTTAGTTAAGAACACAATTAAGTTGGTCCAATGGGCCCTCATAATTGTTCTTTGAAACTGATAACCTGAAATGTAATAATGAAGGCTATGAAGCTGGTAGAAGAAAGTATTTGGTGAACTCAACCTTACCATTTTGCCTATCTAACACACAAATGTTAGTGCTCCATTAAGTAGTTGGTTAATTGATGTTAAACCAACCATGGTGGTTGTTAAAAGCATCATTATACATTTCTGGAATATGGGAAATAACTGAAGCCTAAGATGCAAATTATCATGGGGTCATCTCTCTGTTTAGTGTTCTGTAGTTAAAGACAAAGCAGCTGCAACTTCGAGGACTAACTTTTAGCAAATTAACTTCAGTTTATTAGAGCCATTCATGATTCAACTGCCTCATTTCTTAATATTTGTAAAGTTTATAAAGTTACTCTTCATATTCTCCTAATCCATGCAAGACAAGTACATAAGATTATCTGTAACTAAGATATATACATGTTACCCTGCATGCATCGCCACTGTCATTATGCTCTCTCACAGTGCTGCAAAAAGTGCGAGCATCCACTTTATCTTTTAATTTGATTTATTATTTAATATCAGTTTCTCTTTTTCTCCTTGTTTTTGGGATAACATCACCAATTGGATCATTATTGTTATGGTGGAAATAACCGATTCAGCAACGTTTTTCTTTTTCAAATGATATCATTATGGCAGTGGTTTGATAGAATGATGAAGTTGTGAAGATTTTCTTACCAATTGAGTGATGCTTTTAAGTCCCAAAAAGAGGATAGATACGTTTTCTGGCAATCTTCTTCGGCTTATTGCCCCCTAAATAATTTTCATTAGGCATCAAAAAAATTTGACCTACTAAATAGCTTTCTTTCCAAGTAAAGTTTTAATATTATAATAATCATGACCACAGGCAACGAAAAAAAGCAGCCAAGCCAGTGAGCCACTCTTTTAATACGGACTTTTTCTTTGGTTCGTTTCTGGGTACCTACCACATAATTTGATAGACTGATTATACATAACGATAAAAACAAAACGTTGAATACACAATACGATAGAGTACACTCAAAATATTCTATAATGTTTATTGGTAGGTATGATCTACAAATAAAGTGATACTACCCATTTAAAAAGGGGGAATAATATTTAGGTTCTAAAAAATTAATTTAAATTTTTTTACTGAAAAAATAATTACAAATATTGATTCAAATAATTGCAAGTATGAGAATATTAATTGCAAATCTCAGGCCTTTTCAATAATTTGCAACAAAAAAATTCAACTCTATAACTACCTAAAATAACATTTGTAACTCATCATTCCAATTAAATTGCACTTTTAAAACCTAATTGTCATTCTCCTATTTAAAAATTTCACAAAATGCAAATTTTGCGTATCAGAAGAGAACTAGGAAAAACCCTTAATGAGGTTGAACTTTGGTTAAACTGCTTCCTTCATTATTTTACATTACTGATTCAAGTTATGTATGGAATATAGCTCTGTTTAGATCATTGACCTTGGTTAAATACCATCTCTCATTATTAAGATTGATGAAACAAGAACCTATCAACTCCAACCAAAGGCAGGATTGGTGGAATAAGCCTAATTCAATTTTCTATTACCCTATCTCAACAGCCACTCCTTTCTGTATTGTCCTATACAAAGACATTTTAGAGCATATGTACATGTGTCCTGTATTTTTATAAAAGGAAAAATTTAGAGAGCAAAATAAACCCAAGGAAAAAGGACAATTACCAAGATTCCCCCCTGTATGTAAAGCACCCTGGCATCACCAATAATCTAACAAAGCAAACTTTACCAGCAATCCAATTTTACCACCCTCAACCACTAGCTTAGCAGCTGTTACCAGCCAATGTCCAGGAGCATCATGTGGACCTCTCACAATCTCAGATGTCTCCACATATTTAAGCAGCTTACTGGAGCGAACCGGCACGGGTGGACCTTCTGGATAAACACCAGAATTAAGTACAGTTGGAGCCTGCTTCCGGGGACCTGTATTATTCTGTTGTGTGAATGTGAAGGTCGTGCTGATATTTGATAGAAAAGATGATTTCCTTGAAGCATCTGGTGCGGTAGTCCACTCTGTCTTTCGGATACTGCAGTTCGGAACATGAGTGAAGAGAAGTCGAAGATGAAGCACATTTCTTGGCCAACTCCCTTTGCTAAAGAGTTGAGCACCAATAACAATATAAACGCCATTAGAACCTTGCAACCAGTTAGGATCATGCTTTACTACAGATGTGCACACATTTGAGAATCTCTTCCATCTGACTCGCTCCAGGTATTGGTCACTGGATTCGTGATCATCAGAACCTTGCCACATAGAAGGCCTGCTCATGGTTGGGTTACTTGAGGAGATGACCATAGTGCTAGGGAGGCTTGAAAGATGCTGTACATGTATTGCCAGTCTGTCACATTTTCTGCCCTCTAAGTACAAGCGGAGGCCAACCACAGGTTTTTCTTCACTTAGTACCTGGCATTTTGTGGAACATGCCAAAAGTCAACAAGAGAAATATATTATTGATGTCAAGAATAAATGAAGAAATACATAAAGGAAGGCATGAGTCCCTGGAAGGCATGTTACTCATCATGAAGTGATTTGCCAATGCCAATAAAAAATTTAAGTCCATGATAACTGCCAAAAACCTCAAGATTTATAACCTCAGTTTTTAAAATCCAAGACCGGCAAAGTCCAGACACAAGAGAATAACAGAAAAAAATGAAATATAAACATCCACTATAAGAAAGAACCTCAACAATCAAATGCCTGCCCGCTCAAATGGACGGTTTTATGTCTTACCTGTGCAGGGCTGACATGAAGTTTGGGGCCCATGAAACTAAATTGAAGGGAAGGAGAAGAGCTCTTTCTCAATTGATGCCTGAGAGGTAGCTCACAAAACATGGGAGCCCATTGCCTGGGAATTTGAAATTCTAAGAAGTATTGTAAATCATCAGGAGCGGGCTTATCTGAAAAAAACAAGTAAATCAATTAAGTGTTGTGCTGTGTGCATTAAACAGGGAAGATTTGAAGAAACAATGCACTGCAGCAAATGATAATATTAGAAGCTTATATGTAGGGGAAAATAAAAGTACGTCTAATGAAGGCTTATCTGCCAAAAAGCATTTATTCAGGTGCAGAGTAACAGGAAATTTTATGAATGATAGTATGCAACAAATGATAACATAAGTAACTACAATTATTCATTGAATAGTCAAGGCTGAAAAATATATAGAACACAGTGGCAGCTAATACAATCATTGTTGAATCTAAGAACAAGAGCGTACATCGCAAATACAAATTGATTGCATGACTAAGATAACCACTTCCAGGAATCCCTGCCAGTAGCGAGGATATAGGAACAAACTTGAAGAGAATTCCTTCAGGATTAGAAGGCACTGTCTGGAGCCAATTTGAGTGGCTGGGCTTAAGAATATCTCCTCCCCTTTTCGAGCAGATAATTGTGAGGCCCTGTCACACAATAAATCATGATAAGCACCATAGCCTAGAATTTTTATTCATTGTGAAAATAAGAATTTCCATTTTCCTGGCTTACATCTTTGCTTGATGTTTCAGATATACTGGTGAACTGCATTGTGCTTGATTGCATTACACGATTGAAGACTTCAGGAACCTACACGGACATAGAACTCATATCAACAGGCAAGTCACTTGTATATTAGATTAAGAATTAGACAAGATAATGCATCATACTTTATGTTTTCCATCTGCTGTCTTCCTCTGTAGTAGAGAAGGACTTCTTCTATCTGAAAACATATAATCTCCAAGATCCTCTAAACATCTTCTGAGATCACCAGGAGGAACCTTTGAAGAGTGTTTTTGTTTAACAAAGATTACATCTTGCCCTCCAACAGCCATACCTACTATTATGTGAGTTCCATATGTCCGGATGAACCTGCCTAACAAAATTGATCAGCACCATCATACTCATCAACTGAAAATCACAACCCTCAATTGATCCCAACATTAGTTACTATACATCCAACTAGATTATTCTGCTCTTTAAAATGTTCAGAGTTCACTCATATTTTGGGCCATGGCCATGTGATGTGCAGAAATTTGATCATGAACCCCTTAAACTTTCAAGTTAATGTAAATAATCTCCCTGACATCAGTCTAATATTTCACTAACAAAGGCATGACATATAGCAAGGTTATGTGCCATAACCTAATGTTGAACGGATAATCTACATGAATTTGAGAGTTCAAGAAGTTAAATGTACAAAACAGTTTAAATTCTTTGTAACTAATGTGTCACACTTCCATGATTAAAATAATGATTAACTAACAGCAAGAGGACTACTACTTACACGAAGTTGGATTTTCAATGTCAAACTTCAGAATTTAAGTGGGTTATTCGTATGTGATCCAAAGTTAATAAAAATTGAATCCAACTTAGGCAAACTGGGTATGGATCCCACACACTATACAGAGCCTAAAAATGAGAAGCAATATTCTTGACTTAAGAATTGCACAAAGTATTAAAGTTTTTATATTGATCATAATGGTGAGAAGTTAAAACCAAAAAATGTGAACCTATTTCATGAGAAGTCAGTGCAAGTACAAATAAGTTAACTTCCACAATATAAGCAAAAATCCCTTCATTTGTCTATTAATCAAAGATTGAAATGGTGTTAGCTTTACCTAGACAATGAAGCTGGATCCCATTGGGATGGAACAGACTTCTTAACTTCCTCTCGCAGAACAAGTGGAGAAGCTATTAAGTGCAAATAGTACAGTGAAATGAAATAACCATCAAAAGCAAGATATTTGGTGTCAGCAGCATCGCGGAACCAATCTCCACTAAAATCAAAGAGAGCATTAAAATAGCCCGAAGGAATTTTTCCTTGGATTGCTGACTTTTGATTAAGTAACTCTGACATCTGCAAAGGAAGAAAGCCAAATACAATGTTTTTTTAGAAACAGAAGAAAATTTATTTGGTAGAGAACAGGGATTAACAAGGGAGAAAGTATGAGATGTTGCATAGAAATTTATTCTATTTCTGGTGATATGGACATTGTTGTTTTAGAGGAGGCCACTTTTATCTAATGCATTTCACGGGATTTAATTCTAAAGTCTTTGAGGGAGGATGTGTGGGAGGCAATTGCAGATTACTTTATAGCTCCAAATTAGAGATTTTTAAATCTCACCGATCTAAGCTTATTATATAAATCCAGAAATTTAAGTCCCCTATTCTTTTTCTGTACACTCAGGGCCAGCCTCGTCTAATTTCTACTCTCTTGGTATAATACAAACTACTTTTCAAATTTAATTTTCAAATATAACATGCATTTATCTCACCACGGTACTCGGCTTCCCTATGTTGAGAGTTCAAACCATTAGTTCCAGAACCCAGATAGCAAGTTATGCAATTTTATGCAGATACGCTTCTTATGCATAGCACTTAAAAACTATAGAGGTTATTTCTCATGTCGTATGAAAATATGTGAAGTGGCAAATAACTTTTCTGCCCAGAAATAATGGTTCCACTGGCAAAGCATATTCATGAAAAACAAGAATTCAACAAATAAAGACCCAACCCATGCGAAAGTGAGAGTCGTATGATTGGATACACAAAATTACGAAGAGAAAAACTTTCGCCAACATATATTATAAGTTAGCAAATTTGATTATTCCTCCAGAAAAAGTTAGCAATAAAAATTAAAAGACGTGAAGTCGTCAACTTGCTCTCTAAACTAAACAAGTCTGAAAAAGTAGAGGATACACTAAACGCCTGGAATGCAACTGCAGAGCTCGAGTGTATGTTAACTTCAATTCCTCGGGAATAATATATCTTAAAATTTGCTTTCAAACATTTTTCAACAATAGCATTGTCTTCTTACGATATTTTAGAATCTAAATAGCACGTTAGAAGATCCAGCCAAGCATGAATTACTTGGGATAGAAAGATACAGAAAGGAGAGATAGCCACCTGGTTGAATTCAAGTACATCGGATTTGAAGCGGATTCGATCCCCTTTATCACACCGGATATCCTCTGAAACTCCTTTAATAGTAGTACCCCCAGGAATCAAAATGTCCCTTTTGTTCACTTCATCCAGCTCGACCAACCTCTGGCCTCCCTTGGCAAATTTCAATCGGAAATCACTGGTCAGATCAAACCCTTTACCAAGACACTCCAATGCTCTCATCTCAATGGGCAATTGCACACTTTCCTCCATCGCAAACAAAAAACAACAAACAACCACGAGCAAAATCAACAAAACGAACAAAGAGACGGCAAAGACAGGGAAGGCTTAATAAGCAGAAGCTTTAGTTGTTAGGGTTGAAAACGATGGTTTCAGCGTGTATGGAGCCTTCTGACCAAAGGGGTTGCCACCCAAGACTGCAATTATTAAGCAACATGAAGGTCCTTAATTGCGGGTGGGTTAGCTTGTACTCGAAAAGACGAGGATTGAGGAAGAAGACAAAGATTTGTAGCGAATTGTAGGCTGTATAAAATTTTTATCCAAATAATGAGTAAAGAGAAGGGAGGGCGAATCCTATGAAGGTTCGAGGAAGGAGAAGGGCTTGAGGAAAAGAGGACCCGCCGCAAGGTGTTGACTGGAGAGAGAGAGATAGAAGGTGGGAACAGAATATATGGAATTTGAAGGGTTGACAGTCAACTTTTTCTACCTACTCTGTTCCATCTTTCACAAGGTATCAGTTATCACCATTAGCAAACCATTAACTAATATACTCGTCTTTGAAAATAAGACATGGATCGAACTCACACGCGTCCACACCAAACTCATCTGTTGCTGTGCTCATCTTTGTACTTATTCTACGTTTTCTTTCCCTCAAGTAATTTTGGAAATTCGGTGGAGAAGTATTTTTTTTAATGAGGTTTTTAAAGAAGCCTAATTAGAAAAAAGTTAGATTGAAAATGTGATTTGTGTTTGGATTGGCAATGAGAGAAGTGACTTTTTTTTAACATTGAACATGTTTGGATTAACATTTGGAAAACCCGTTTAAATAGGAAATGACTGAAAAAGGTATAAACCTTGTTGGATACTACATATATGTTGTTATAATTGATGTTAAAAAATATAAATATATTTTTTTAAAATAAAAAATTCAATAAAAAAGTTCAAACGTCCATTGATAGAAGCTCAAAAGCTAAAAAAATGAGCTTAAGAAAAAAAACTCTTTTTTATTAAAAGCTCATTATAAGCTAATGATTTTCCAAACATTTATCATGTGCTCTAATGGGCTTTTGATGTCCAAATGAGCTTTTTTCCTTATCTAATATGTTTCCAAACACACCATAGTATTTTATAAAATCCAACCATTTTAATACTACCCCTTCCCTAAATATAATACCTGATTTATAAGTGAATTTTGATTTTTTTAATCTCTTAAAATAAATTAACTAAGCCTTATATTAAGAATAAAAAGTATTATAAAATATTCAAAATACAATTTTAATAGCAGAGTTGAATCCAAGTCAAACGCACAAGGACATTGCGTTGCCCCAAAGGGCAAAA